>WIQG01000001.1:0-2400000 GCA_014925785.1 Mycena galopus ATCC 62051 | reverse complement strand
TGGATTAGTGCAAAGTTGTGTTCGCTCAGCTCCAGGGACCATTGCACTTGTCGCCTATTAAGCTTCTTGGTTGTGGTGAAGTATTCCAGGTTTTTGTGGTCTGTCCAGATCTCAATTTTTTTTTGGCTGCCCTGCAGATAGTGTCGCCATTCATAGAGTGCTCACATGATGGCCAGCATTTCCTTGTCATGGATGTTGTAGTTTCGTTCAGTGTCATTGAGGCCCTTGGACATGAATGCAATCGGCACCCAAACCCCATCCTGGCATTGTGTCAAGCATGCCCCTGTGGCGTAGTCCGAGGAATCCGCTTCAACCCACCAAGACCTGTCATCTGTTGGGAAATGTAGCACGGGTTCCAAGGTAACTGCCAGAATTAACTGATCAAAGGCCTTTCGTTCCAGGTCTCCCCATCGCCACTTGTAATGCTTCCACATGAGTTGTGTCAAAGGTTTGGCATGGTCTCCAAACCCTTTGATGAAGTGTCAGTAGAAATTGAGGAACCTGAGGAAACTTTGCACATCCTTCATGTTCTTCGGTGTCGCCCATTGTCGAACACCTTCCACCTTTATGGGGTCCATTCTAATTTTGCCATCACCGACAATTACTCCCAAGTATTCCACCTCTCATTGTTCGAACTCACATTTCTTGGGTTTCAACAATAGTTTGTGTTCCTGTAGAATCCGAAGAACATCTTTGACTGTGGCGCAATGTTCTTCCAGGTGTTCCGAATAAATCAGAATGTTGTCCAGGTATACAATAACCCGTCCTGCTGCAATGAGGTCCGCGAAGATGTTGTTCATCATGCACTGGAAAGTCGCTGGAGAGTTGGTGAGACCGAAGAACATAATGAGCAGCTCCCACAACCCACGGTTAGTGACGAAAGCCGCCTTCTCCTCCTCTCCCTCCTTAATGTGGATATTGTTGTAATCCCATTGCACGTCCAATTTAGTGAACCAGGTTGCCTTTCGGAGCATATGCATGATCTCCGAGATCAATGGAAGCGGGTACCGGTTCTTGATGGTGAGGGAGTTCCACTTCCAATAGTCCTGGACTGGTCACAGCTTTCCGTCCTTCTTTTTTACGAAGAAGAACGGAGAAGCCCAAAGGGATTTTGAGGGTTGGATCCAGCCAGTTTCCACATGTTCTTTTATAAATGCCTCCAGCTCCGCTTGTTTGGGAACCGACAGGGGAATACTTTCACGCTGGGCTTCAATTCTATTGCATGGTCCCATTTTCGATGTTCTGGTAATTTGTCGAAGTCCTTTTTCTCAAAGACACTTCGGAACTCCTCCAGGTAGTGGGCAGGAACACTTTCCTCTAGGGTCTTAGCGCCTTTAGCCTCGTGTGTGCGGCTGCCGCTAGCTTGATGGCCACACTACCCATAGCACAAAGGTGCTCAGTGTCTCGCTCGCCCGAGATGTCCTCAGGATACATCCTAGTCACAAAGATGCAATCCCCCTCCTCCACATCGGCATTATCCTCCTCCTCCCATTCTTCCCACAACCGAGCGTGTTTGCAGGCAGGGGGGCATTAGGAAAATTGCAGGGTCTGTCTCTGCCGGTCGATCTCCGGGTTGTGTTGTTTTAGCCAGTTGAACCTGATTATTATGTCACTCTTCCCAGTATCTGTTACCGCGAAGGAAAATACTTCAGCATGATCCTGGACTTGGAGTTGCATATGCGCGACATGTGTAATGCAGCCCCCCTTGTTAAGGGTGCCGTCCGCGTTGTTAACTGGGACGGCCACAGACAGGGGTTCTACCTCCAAGCTGTGTTCATCAACAAACTGCTGGCTGATGAACCCGTTGGTCACTCCGCTATCCACCAACCCAGCAACTGTATATCCTTTAAGGTTATTCAGTCCTTCCAGGGTCATTGGAAGCATCATGGAGTTCCCGGTGGCCCTAATATATTGCAGCGGGTTCTTCAAATTGTCCAGGATATCCAGAACGTCAGGAAAATAGGCAGTCCGGATTTATTCGATCATTTCATTGTCTATTTCTTGCCTCCAAGCTGGGTGTGTCCAATTTGTAATGATCTCCCTAGCCTTCCAGTCTTGCGTGCGTGCCCAGGTTGCAACTCGGTGCGCACTTCTGAGGGGTCGTCTGCACCATTCTGCTTTCTCCCACTCCGGCTTCCAGGGTTTCTTTCCCCTTGGCATAGAGTCTGAGAGAGAATTGGCTCCCTCACTCTCAATCTCCACTGTGTCTTCCTCCATACCAGGTTGTTCAATCATTAAAACAGAGAATGAATTCTTTGAAGTCGTTACAGGTGTGGGGGGTATATGAGAATCTGAGGGCACAGTCTTCACTCGGATTTGTCAGGAAAATCCTCTTTCCCAAGCTGCTCTTGTATCATTTCCGCCACTAAGGTGCAGAATTCCAGATTGGTGAGTCCCCGAGAGGTACAGTTCCTGGCCAGATGTCCGGGTTCCCCACACTGATAGCACTTTGGGACTGGCTTCCTACTAACTGTGCGGTCCAGCTCCATGGGTGTGGGTCCCGCAGCTGAGGCTCCACCAGTCATAACCAGTGGTGCAGGGGCAGCAACAGGGAGATTTGCAGGAGGAGGGCACTGCTCGTTCCTGCGGAAAAAGTTCCCCGGGTTCTGGTTCTGGTTCTGCTGCACCCTGGGCACTGGAATAAGGCAGTCACAGAGAATGCCATTCATAACATAGAAAGCGCGGTGCAAGCCATCATGCTTGATGGCTGCAACCTTCCAACCAGCGTAGGTGATGGGCAGCGTAGCCTGTCAATAAAGGGCATGTGGCACCAGTTTCTGGATTCTCTAGGGACAGGCAGCTGCAAGTGGTTTTTGCTGCTATGCGGCAAGCGGAGGAGCATAACCTCGATGTTAGCGAGGGAGTCTTCGATGGCAGTCAGCCGGGTCTCCAGGTCAGAAGCCGTATCCGGGATGTGAACATCCGGATTGCACGGCCGCTTTACCAGGCGACAGAGCGTTCATCAGAATGGGGGAGGAGGGGTCAAGATTGGAAGTGGGAGAGGCCGGAGTGCTGGCATAGCGATCCGAGTCCAAGTCTACACTGAACTTTCCAATCTTGACCAGTTGATCCCTTAGATCCTTTCTTCTGCTGTAAGGGCAAACTTAGCTCGGCACGAGAGCGCGGAAACTAGCAGGGGAACCCAAAGGAGTTTAATAGGCAGTACTAAATACAGAGCAAGTACTACGCACCTAGAGGGGGAATCCGAAGAGAAGAAAGGATGAGGATTCCCACGCTAGGTGAAGGTTTATAGACTAATAGGTACTAGCCAGTAGCACGTGTCCAAAGGGATTGGCAATGATCCCGGGCCTGGTCGCATGACGGAATGGAGGCCAGAGGGACAGAGGGTGAGGTTCTGGACGCGAGCAAAGTGGAGGGAGATGCTGGAGGAGGTTCCAGACAAAGAACTGGATGAGAGACCAGAGACAGACGGAAGGCCAGAGCTGGACAGTGGGCCGGACGATCCGGACAAAGGGTCAGATGATCTGGACGAAGGGCCAGACAATTCGGAGCCAGATGAGCGGCCAGACGAGAGGTTCCCCTGACACTGACTGTCTTTAATGGCCTGGGGGCGGATGTTCCCACCAGATTCAACATTGATCCCACCACCCTCCCAATGCCTTCAACCTTGGTTATCTGGGAGATTGTGCAGGGATTTTTTCGCCATTTTTGAGCTGTTTTCAAATTGAAAGCGACCTTTTGTATGACCCCTTTGTAATGCTGCGACCTACAAAATTCTTCATATGAATTGAAGCTTGTGACCTGTGACCATGTGAATTGAACGAAATGGAACAGTACTCTATTTGGAAGTGTCCAATTAATTACTGATTGGAGGTCTAGTTAACAATTTGGGATCCCGAACTGGGCCTAATAAATTAAGGTTTGAAAGAGGGTCAAAACTGGAAATTCCGAGATCCAGGTCCGATGGGGTGCTGACAGCTGCCTCGGCATCGCTGCCGGAAATGCGTAGATATTCTGAAAAAATTACCTATTCCTACGGGAAGTCAACCAATAGCAAGAGAGAATTAAGTTTGAGGCCCTTGCCGTTTCATCATAGGCATGCAGCTCACAGTTCACGGCTCGACTTCCCGCATCTAAATACTACGGGAGATCACTTTTCTTTGGTATTTTGTTTTTCGTTGTGTAACTGATCTAATTTATCCAGGTGTTTACCCAGCATCAGAATTTTGACATTTTGATTGTGAGGTTGTACAACCCCGAAAAACCTCGGAAAACCTGCAAAAACCTCGCAACCTCACAACGTCAAAACCCTATGTCCCGAATCCACAACCTTGACCGTTCGAGCACCTGTTGGGGCATTATTTCCCCTTTTCTCACAAATCCCTTTGGGGACCAGATGCATTGCACTTCTTAAAAAGTTGGCAGACACCTCTTTCACAACTTTGGAGACATTTTTTTGCTTCTTTTGCGGTTATGTTGAGGTTGTGAGGTTATCGGCTAATCCGGCAACCTGAAAACCCCGAAAAACCTGCAATCAAAATGTCAAAAGGCTGATGAGCTGGAGAGTGCGCTGGGAATCATTCGCGCCTATAGTACATGACATGCAGGCAACACGTCCAATAGGCAATTCAAATTGCGTTCCGCCGGCCTGTCGGCGGTGCCAGGCGAGACGGGTATTTTGAACTCCTTGATGCGCATTTAAATTCCTTGTTAGGCGGAAATGGTTCTGGCCCCGAACTACTGAGCAGGCTGAATGTTGAAGCTTCTACGTCACTCGGTAGATTACCAGAAGATCCTGCCGGGATTTATTCGCCATGAGGTAAATATACAAAACTCGTCAGAGAATAATTGGGGAGAATTTAACCTAGTGAAGACTACGGACAGGAAAGAGTAGCTGAAAGGTCCAGTGGGCGTGAATGAACAATGTCGCCGTAGGGAAATTGAACCGGGATTCCGCGGGGTTGCTTGAGCGTGGCCTCGCAATTCCAACATACTGAATGCTTCGGGAGCGTCGGGGGCCGTGAATTTCCGACGTCGTCGGGCCGAGGCGTCTATAATCGCAGTTCTATTCAGTTCCAATCTTCAAGTTTGCAGCCGACATCAGCACTTATGGCGACCCTTCACAAATAAAAGCTGTCGCGCTGTATTTCTGACTTCAAGGTCTGATCCTCCCAACCCGCTCAATGCAACTTCATATTCTCCTGTCCCTCGTGTTCCTCCACTTCGCAGTCGCAGCTGTGGCTGTACCGTCGTCGGACACTCGAGGACTTTCGGTACGTCAATTGCACTCAAGATTGTACCTGCCTAACCCGGACGTGGTCAGGGCCCGCCGATCGCGAAACGCTGTGAACCCCAGTGCGCTCCCCTCTGCGACTGCTGAGTTCGTGACCAAAACGTTGTCATACTGATATGAGGTAAACTAACATTTGGGCTAGAGCGATGCGACGGCACTCCCTCTCCGCCGGAAAGCCAGCTTTTGTTGCATGCTTGAGTGCGAAAGAATTGAAGCAGGGAAATTGTTTTTGAAAAGGAAAAAAAAAAAGTCGTTCTACCTACATTGTGTCCCATTTTTACAAGATATAAGCTACACTAGCAGTTGGCCCGTGCTACGCTACGGCAAACTTGCAGAACAGCGACTCCAACTTCAGAATCTCAAACGTCCTCACAGTCCGCACGTCCTCGGCGAAGTCATCAAATACGATCATGGGGGAGATATTTAGGGTAGAGGGTGTCCCAGCAAAGAGGTGTGTCGTCCGCCGCGCTTACGAGGATTGAGAGCGGGGGAAACGTTTCAGGCTCGGAGGCAAGCGACGTCGTGAGGATGAGGCCGTCGAGAGGGGACGCAGCGCCCTCAATGATTGCGTTGAAATTCAACATGGCTGACACGAGACTATGGCTTATGTTGATGATCTTTCGGAATGGCTGGACACCGTCTTTAGGTGGCTGCTGGTGCGAACGCCGCGCTGTTGGGAAACTGCACATCAGACGAATTTGTGGGTCGCGAACTCGGCCCGACTCCCACTCCATCTACGGTGAGGGAGGCCAGCCCGCGGTCGTAGGAGAAGGCCGCGTATGAATAATATCCCGGAGGCGACCAATATTGGCTTGTGTAGGTGAATCCGCACAAGAAGTTGGAGGATATCTGAAAAACCATCTTAGAATCACTTTCAAATACGAATTTTCGAAAGCGATATAGTGATCGACCTGAGTTTTTGGAAGACGCCACGGCTGACAGAAAACACCGTCTACATAGCGTAGACTGCTTGTCTTGCTGATCAGCCTGCGTCGGAGACTCGGACATTGCAGGTAATGGTACTGCGCGACCAACTCGGACCTCCAACAGGGAAGGTCGGTCTCGTCAAAAAAAATTGGCAAAATTTTTATGCTGATCGTGATTCCGATTCGTGAGACAAGTTGCATGGGGGCCGAAAATACGTGAACGAACAACCATTCGTTTCGTATTTCCAAAATTGGTTTGGTGGAAATCGAACGACCCTTTGGTGAGCAACAGGAAGCGGCGAGTCGAAGACAACACCTCTGTGAACGTCGCGTCGTAGCGGATTGCAACACGGTTCAGCTTCGTATCACAACTGTGAGAATATGCCTGCTCGAACCTCCTGTTGGGAGTCAATAATTTTGTGGATTTCAGTATGTACTTGAAAACCGGAGTTGTGTTCACCTGGAGTCGACCTTCTACCGAATAGGCAAGGCTGATAACTTCCGGCTTGTTCCAGCATTTCAGTCCAGTTTAATCATTGCCCATGCGGGTACGATGATGAAATGTTAGTTCGGATCTTTATGCAAACCACCCCGTCCTCCCATGTCCAGGTCGCCGCCGATTCACATTCAAGCACTCCAGGTTGAGAAAGAGAAAATAGCATGAGTTATTCGGCAACAGGAAAGGGATTCACAACGCGGCGAATTGATTCACAAAGCCGACGAAGGTATTAAATGGCCCTCGCGCCATGAAGTCAAGATTCATATCATGCCCACTTCCCTGCTCTACCACGACCTCGAAGGTTTTCGCCGCCGGCCATCCAGCATGTTGCGCTGCAGTCAGCGCCGTAGTGTCCACACACCTATCATCTGCGCAGAGGAATTGGTCCGCCGAGCCCACAATCTTCACCACGGGCCCGGTGTACTGCGACGTCAGGGTCGTCGTGAGCGTCTGCTCAAAGATCCCCACGGTCCCCACGTCTTTCGTGAAGTTGTCAAATATGTACATGCGGGGTGAAAACCCGGCGGGGTTGGCTGGGTAGAATATAGTGCGGTTGCTTGTTGTGACGTATCCGGGGTCGAGGGCGTCCCAGCGGAGGGGAGTGTCCTGCGCCGCAGGAGTTACTACGGACAGCGATGGGACGGTCACGGGCTCGATGTTGAGTGCTCCTGTAAGAATGAGCCCGTCGAAGGGGGACTGTGCGCCCTCGACAATGGCGTTGAAATTCAACAGGGCTGACCCGGCGCTGTGGCCTATGCCGATGACCTTCTTGAAGGGCGCAACTCCAGGAAGGATAGATGTCGTTTTCACGCGGCGGGATACCTGTGCGAGCGCAGCCGCGCTGGTGGGAAATTGGACATCCGACGAATTTGTAGGCCGCGTACTCAGCCCGACGCCCAGACAATCGACGGCGAGAGATGACAGCCCGCGGTCGCACGAGAAGGAGGCGTAAGAGTAGTTTCGGAATTCTTCCACGGGAGGCGACCAATATTGGCTTGTGTAGGTGAATCCGTGAACAAGCAGTTGGAGGACATCTGTAAAATCATGTTAGGATCGGTTTCAAGCACGAAAACTATATCGGTGACCGACCTGAATTTTTGGAAGGCGCTATGCTCGGCTGACAGAAAACACCGTGGATGTTGTATGTATCGTCCACACGGCGTAGACTGCTTGCGCTGCTGTTGAGCCCTGCAAATATATCCGTGGGATCTTTCGGAACGAGGACGTCAACGTGAACGGGGATGATAAGCGGCGAACAACCACAAGATGCACTGGCGGCCGAGATGTAGAGGCTCAAGAGAGGAACCAGAACCACAATCCCATGGAGTGACATGGTTCAATGTCGCTTTCTTTACTGCCGCTATTGAGGTGATCTTTATACCGATAATGAGTGCACGGAAGGTCGCTAAAAATATGTGAAAGAACGTCCATCGTGGGTCTCGCAATACCAAATTGGTCTGGCGGCAACCATAATAATTCTTCGGGGACCTAGGAATTCTTTGCGGAAAGGTCAGATGGTCAGCCACGCGGCGTGCAGAAGACGACACCACCTTGTGGTCCAACTTCGTATTACAACCGTGAGAATATCACGGCGAGACACTGTTGGGTTGGAACTGTGGAATCGGTACTTCTCTGCATTTGTTGCGGTTGAAAACAGAAAAATGTGTTCGTCTGGATTCCATCTCATAAATTTCACGCAGTTTGAAAGAAATGTAGGCCCTGCGTAGTCGGAGCTCAAATGAAGGAACTTATCAATCGATCTTGAGTTGGAAACATAAATCACACCGTCAAGTCCCTACGTCCGCGGTCCTCAACTCAGTCCCAGATAGCAGATGGAATGCGAATATATTTATTTTATGTTGATACTTGAGCGGAGGTTGAACAGTCACGCCAATGGTTCGATGAGGGTCCAATCATGTCGCGCGCGCGGTACGCGACTTTTGTGCTCTTCTCTCGTGTAACTCCGGATCCCATATACATCATGTCCGAACCGACATCAATCCACCAAAATCTGGACGTGTTTAGCGGTGAGCACTGTTCCTCGCCACTGCGGCCTGCTCCGAGTCGACGAGCTGGACTGATTCAGAATCTCAAATGGATCATGTTGCTCGGCAATATCGAACTAGTCTTTGGTTCTTCAATCGGGTAAGTCGCCTCATCCAGTCCCTACGTATACTTGTATCGTCACTGATATATTGGTCTGTCACAGAGACTATAGTCCCTATGAAATTTTGCTGCGGATGCTGCGTTCCGGGATCTTTGTAGAAACCACCCATCGTTATTGGCCCAGAATTCTCACATCATAACATTCTCCAAGTTCGTCTGCGGATCTTCCGCTCAATTTCCGGAGAGAAAAAGTAGCATGAATTCTTTTGTTCACAACGCAGCGAATCGGTTCACAAACCCAAGGAAGGTGTTGAAAGGCCCTTGGGCAAGGAAGTCAAGATTCAAATCGTGCCCACTCCCCTGTTCCACCACGACCTCAAAGCTCTTTGCGGCAGGCCACCCCGCGTGTTCTGAAGTGTTCAGCGCCGCGACGTCCGCACACCGGTCAGCTGTGCAGAGTATTTGGTCCTCCGAGCCCACAATCTTCACTACGGGCCCGGTGTACTGCGCCGTCAGCGTTGTCGTGGGCGTCTGCGTAAACGTGCCCACGGTCCCCACGTCCTTCACGAAGTCGTCGAATATCTGCATCCGGGGCGAGAACGCGGCGGGGTTGGCCGGGTAGAAAGCGCTGCGGTTGCTAGTTGTTACGTATCCGGGGTCGAGGGCACCCCATCGGAGGGGGGTGTCATCTGCCGCGCTAGAGACAAATGAAGAAAGCGGGGGGAGAGTCTCGGGCGGGACGCTGAGCGAGCCCGTGAGGATGAGCGCGTCAAAAGGCGATTGCGCGCCTTCGACGATGGCGTCAAAATTCAAGAGGCCCGATCCAGCGCTGTGGCCTATGCCAATGACCTTTTTGAAGGGCGGGAGTCCAGGTAGAATAGATGCGGTCTTTAGATGGCGGGCTACCTGCGAGAGTGCAGCCGCGCCCGTCGGATACTGGACATCGGATGAGTTTGCCGGTCGCGTACTCAACCCAACGCCGAGCCAATCGACGGCGAGAGAGGACAGCCCGTGGTCACAGGAGAAGGCGGCGTAGGAATAGTTTCGGAATTCTTCCACTGGTGGCGACCAATATTGGCTGGTGTACGTGATTCCGTGCACAAGAAGTTGGAGGACATCTGGGACACCGTCTCACTAGATGCGCTTTGAAATATTACATTGCCCGGGACTCGCCTGCACTCTTGGGAGACATTGTGTCGGGCCGACAGAATACCCCGTAGATGTCGTACGTGTCGTCTACACGGCGTAGACTGCCTGCACTGCTGTTAAGCCCTGCAAATGTATCCGTCGGATCTTTCGGCACGAGAACGTCAACGTGAACAGGGATGACAAGCGGAGAACAGCCGCAGGATGCATCGACTGCAGTGAAGAGAGCAAACAGAATCAAAAGGGCAGAGAGTAGCATGTTTTCAATGTAGCTCTTTCCAATGATTTTGGCCGAATACTTTATATTGATCATGAGACAGGTTGCATGGAAGGCCGCTGAAAATAGTCTGAGGTGTCTATCGTGGGCCTCGCATTGCCAAATTGGTCTGGCGGCAACCATAAAATCTTCGGTGAAAAGTCAGACGACCAATGGGTAATCAAACAGCGCGAAGAAAGCGACAACTGCATTGTGGGCAAATTCAACTTGGATTACAACCGTGAGAATATCACCGCATCTTGTTCCTATTAGGACTATAATGACTTGAATTGTTTTTTGTACTTGGTTTGAAACACGGAAGCCATATTTTAGTAGGCAAATTCGCGCCCGGTGCGTTGAGACGAATTGAAGCGGTTTGCAGAGAATTATCGGAGAGTCCAATACCGCGAAGAGACAAGAGCTCCATGTTTTCGCTTACAAGAATCTTCCAGGTCACTGCAGCGCCGAATGAGGGGGTTCAGGACTCCGGACCAGGGTGTAGGTCTCAGAGGTGCAAAGTTGAACCCTCATATAATACCTAAATCTGGCATAGCAAGTGAGGTGTACTCAGGGCGAGATCAAAGCAGGAACGACTTTGATTATGAGTCTTTGCATCTGTCCTCAGGCCTCAGCCGCGGGCCGTTCATTAAACTTTGATTGTTTGAACTGAATAATCACAGTAGGATATATTCAAATTGAAGATGAGACTTCGAGGGATCGGTGGTAGAGGTCCAATACCCAGTGTTGCTGCGTTGTTCAAGCAGAAGAAGCACCTTGAATTTAGGTCTGAGCCGAAGGGGTATCTTCGAGCTTAAATGACGGTGAAAACAATCTAGTGGGGGACGTTTCATATTATTCCTCGTACCTGAACTCTCCAAGGATGCGACTGAGACGACATGGAGAGGGGTCAATGAATTAGAGCAGTGATAACCTTCTTGTGCGGCGGGGAGAGTCCAGCATTGAGGACAAAGAAATACGGGCCGTTCAACACGCAATCTCTCTTCTATCGATTTTGAGGCTCTTTAATTATGCCCCGTGATTGTTCAGTTCAATAGTCGAAAATTATGGGGGAAAAATGAGCTCTAACCACTTGGCGTGGGTTGAGTCAAACAAGCGTCTAAATATTACGGTCCTTTTAAGTTTTGGTACCCCGATTTTGTCCTTGAGAATCTTATTCAATGAGGGGAGGAGCGGTCGGCGCTGAAATGAAGTTACATGGTTCATGAACCATGAACCGATCTTCAAGTTACCGGTTCTTGTTGGAAATGATAGTGGGTGCGGTTCTGGCGCGGTTGGCAATTTTGATGAGACGCGAACGCGGACAGAGGACCTTTGAGAATCCAGCAAAATGCTTGATTTCCGAAACCCTCTTCATATTTTTATTCCCACGCTTCCTGGATTCAGATTTAAAACGTTTCGCATTATTGCGCAAAATCTTCGTTTTTTTCTGTTTCCAAAAAATCCCCTTCATTACCCGCTTTCTAAATTTGATGGATTGTCAGAGTCGCGCCAATGTTTCCGACGCGTCGTTACATCACGACCGCCCGTGATGTGACGGTACGCGACTTTTATCTTCTTTTCTCCCACCATCATGTTCAAGTGGCAGGCGTTATCTCAACTGATACTTACCAGCGATACCTTTGACTTGGTAGATGGGCACTTTCCCTCACCATCCTGATGCCACTGTGAGGCAATAGGAAGGACCCGTTTTTCTTGGAATCGTGTCGTTTCTGCACATTCAATGTCTAGAGGTCCAGGGAGTTCTGAGCGTCTGCCACTTTTTCTTATCAATGGCTGGCGCGGGTGTATATGGCTCCACCTTATCTGACACCGCGACAAGCCAAGGAAGTCTGATGTACGGCACGGTGGGGGGCCACCTTCCATTTTTGCTGCCTTATCGTGCATAAGAACGGCCTCCTTACCGTTATCGCCCAGTGTGGTTGGTCGTAGACAATCAACTCGGATTCTAAACAATGTCTTCTGTACCGACCGTCCTTCCGCAGGGCGCAGGTTATGGCGTCGGTGAGCTCTTACTCATCTCTTCATCCGCCGTCCTTACAATTTTTCCCCAGTCGTCGGTGCGCTCCAGGTCTGAGTTTGTGGATATGCAATTGTACTGAGTCGGCTTCTCCCAAAGGAATCGGCCTCTTCTTCAGCGCGTTCATGATAGGCCTGACGGCGATGCAGGCGCGCTACACGCCGTTCTCACCCCGCTCGTCGGAGGAGTTCAGTAGTGCGTCGCGCAGCGTGAAACCTGGCCTCATCGCCGCAGGTATCGTCAGCGCCTGGACCTGGGCCGCAACTCTGGTGTGTACACATAAAATTCGCCTGCAATAACATCAAAAATCATTGGGTTACAGCTGCAAAGCAGCGCAGTGGCCTACAAGTACGGTGTGTCGCCTTTTGATCGTATCGCATCGTGCATTTATTTATCGGTGCAGGAATAAGCGGTCCGTGGTGGTACGGTGGTGCGTCTCCAGGTCCTAGTTCCCTTCTCCTTATCGACCCTCCCCGTCTGCAGCCGGCGCGACCATTCAAGTCCTGCTATTCGCCATGGTATTCATCTCCGTCCAATACAGCCGTCCAAGTCATCTAACGGAATTTACCATTTAGATCGCAGCCAAACTAAAGCTAAATGCTCCGTACGCACATACCTGGTTAGAGGTTGTTGGCGCGCGTTGGGGAAAGACTGCCCATCTGGTTTTCATGTTCTTTGGGTGAGTTTGTCCCTAAATCTAATTATCACTAAACTTCGTGCCAAAACAGATTCGCGACCAACATCATCGTGAGCTCAATGCTTGTGCTGGGCGGTAGCGCGACGGTCACGGACCTCACCGGCATGAATACCATCGCCGTAAGTGGCACCCTACTCCCAAGTCCTTCCTTCTACCCGATGTGCGCGAAATTTACTTCAGCCCCCAGGCCTGCTTCCTCATTCCGCTAGGCGTCTCGATCTACGTGGTCGTCGGTGGAATGCGCTCAACACTCTTATGCGACTAGTACGTGCCCTCACCATACTGTACTCGCTCCTGCTCACAACGAATTGCGGCGCAGCACGCACACTACCGTCCTCTTCGCCATCATCCTCGTTCGTGCTTCTCTTTATTCCGATCCTATCCTTCCGCGCATCGATACCTATTCATCGGCAACGTGTGCCGCAGGTCTTCGTCTTTACGGTCTACGCCACAAGCCCAAAGATCGGCAGTCCCGCGCGGATGCACGAGCTGCTCACTGCGGTGGCGACCACCGCGCCAGTGCCCGGCAATGCACACGGCTCATACATCACCATGCGCTCGAAGAACGGGCTCATCTTCGGCGTTATCAATATCATCGGGAACTTTGGTGCGCGTCTTTACTCGCCCCCCCCACCCACGAATGCGACCATTGATATCTTATCGGGCCGGCCCGCAGCGACCGTATTCCAAGACCAAGCGTACTTCCAGCGCGCGATTGCGAGCCGGCCGTCGAGCACCGTCAAAGCGTACCTCCTTGGTGGGCTAGCGTGGTGCGTCTTCTCGCATTTCGTTTCTCCCTTCCACCCTTCCTTTCCATCTTAACGGCCGCCCAAAATAGGTTCGCGATCCCATTCACATTAGCCACAACCCTCGGTCTAGCGGCGGTGGCCCTACGCGGTGACCCCGCGATGCGCGTCCTCTCGCCCGCGGACGTCTCTGCGGGTCTCCCCGCCGCTGCCGCCGCGAGTGCGCTGCTCGGCAAATCCGGCGCGGCCGCCCTCCTCGTGCTTCTCTTCCTCGCGGTCACGTCTGCCACCTCCGCGGAGCTCATCGCAGTGTCGTCCTTGCTCACCTACGACGTTTACAAGGTGTGTGACAAGCGTCCTTTCTAAGCATATTCAAATTGTGCTAACTCGCACAGAAATACATCAATCCGGAAGCGACTGAGGCGCAGATTCTACGCGTTAGCCATCTAATGGTGCGTCCGCGTGCTTCGCTGGGCTCGGACTGAATGTGGATGGATGCTGACGATGGCACGGCAGGTGGCGTTGTACGCCCTGGTCATCGGGCTCGCGGGCCTCATCTTCTTCTACATCGGCGTCTCGATGGGATGGCTCTACGTGCGTTCATTCAATCACCCAAGAGCCAGCTCTAACCTCATCCGTCCCGACTGGCGTTGTACATTGCTAAATTCTTACTTCATAGACCTTCATGGGCGTAATCCTCGGCTCGGGTGTCGCGCCGATTGCGCTGTGCATCACCTGGCGCAAGGCGAATAAGATGGGGTGCATCGTCGGCGCGCTCGCGGGCTTCGTGGCGGGCATCGTCGCGTGGCTCGTTACGACCAGCACGCTCAACGGCGGGGTGATTAACGTGGTGGTGCGTTTTGTACCCCTCTCCACGTCACACAGCAGCTAGCTGATTCGATTCATCAAATGTAGACCAGCGGAGGTGACTTTGAGATGCTCGCGGGCAACCTGGCGTCTATCGGCGTCGGGGCGATTATTGCGACAGCTTCGTCGTATCTGGTACGTTCTAGGCACTGCTCCGAGCTCGCCTTCCAATTAATCGTTCATGGTATATTTCAGTGGCCGGAAAATTATGACTTTGAATCCACACGCGCAATCAACAAGCCCACATCGGCTCCAGGCAAAGCCGACGAAAAGGAGGATCGACCAAGCATGGAGAAGAAGGAGAAGACACCGTCCGTCGCCGATTCCTACGACGCCGCCGAGGTAGAGGACGAGCTCGATCCTGTGGCGCTGAACAAAGCCTTCCGCTTCGCGGCGTGGTCGTCTCTCGGGCTCGTCAGTCCCACGTCCTCCCTCGCTTTACGAGTCCACTGATGGTCGCGCCTATAGCTCCTAGTCCTAATCATCCTCATCCCGCTCCCGCTCTTCTTCGCGTCGACGGTCTACGGGCCGAGCGGGCTCACGGCGTGGGTGGTCATTGGCATAATCTGGACGTTCTTGTCGGCGTTCAGCGTCGTACTGTACCCGCTCTGGGAGAGCCGCGCAGCTATCTCGCTGATTGCGAGGGGTGTCGTTAAAGTACGTTCATCCTCACGGGCCTCGCTTCTGAGCTGACGCGGCGCGGCAAGGATCTGTTTGCGCGCGGAAGTGGAAAGTTCGTGGAGCCCAAAGGGGCGATTGCTTGATGGGTTTCAAAGGGACAGAAATGGCTGGATATGCCGTGTACAATATATCTCGAAAAATCAAAGACAAATGCGGCTCAAATTTCAGTGTTGAGTCGATGGGTAGATCTCCGATCAAGACGGAGTTCATTTCAGCATTCGTTCGGTTCGGCGAAGGCCGGCATCGTATACCTTCAAGCTCCCAGTTTTTTCTGTCACAAAAAGACCGTCTGCAGCCAGCCCAATTTGTCGTGTTTGGAGCAGCAGGTAGCTGCAATTTACTGTAAGGACCTTTCCGCGTATGGTGATGGCCACGCCCTCCGTTGTCCCATTTTCAAACATACATACCACTATTTGCCACAAATAGATGTTTTTCTAATAAGAAAAACTCAGTGCTTGGGTTGTTCTCTTGCCGAGGTGCTGGTCCCACTCGTTCTTTCCCCCGTCATGAAACATTCATGTCTTGCCGAGCGGGCCGCGGCCCCCGCGTTCAAGAAAACACCAAAAAAAAAAAATCTTTCAATTTTTGTTGGTCCAGAGATACCGTACGTCTCTGCGTGTTGTTGCCATAGGTACAGTTTAGTCCAAGTCGCATTTTCAGCCATAGAAAGGCTTCACTGGAAAGTTGTGCCGCTCAGCCCGCGCAGATCCGAAGCTTAAATGACCGACATGACTGATGACTTGACAGGAGCCCGACTGATCGGAGTTCTACACACATTCACTACGGACTCCTCGAATTTCGGCGCACGGCCGAGGGACGCGGGTCTGCGCGGCCCTGAGGCACAACGGCAAGAGGCACAGGCACTGGATGAACAGACGACACCAGACGCAGGCGCAGGCGCCACCCTCGGACGGACTACATGCTCTCAGACATACATCGTCCGTGCATTTATCTGCATTTATCCATCTCTATAGCCGCGGACCTAGTGGCGTTCTAATAAACGCCCCCGTACATTTTTTGTAATTTAGATGCGGGAGTGCTGCTTCTTTCTCCTATCAGCAGAGTCTGATGTTTAGACACTGATTTATCCAGCTCTAGCTATAGTGGCGTTCTACGAACACCTGTACATTTTTTGTAATTTATCAGTGGGAGTACTTTCCTTTCTGCCGGCATTAGACTCCTAATGTCCTTTGCAAGCGGCCGGAAGAAACGATGTCAAGAAACATGTGCGGAAATGGTGGTTGACTGTCTTAACATAAGTAGAGAGGACCAAACTCTTAAAGAAAGAGGTTGGAAAGAGGGCATTTTTATACGGTATAATTATCAAAGATTGGTATTCAATATACTCTCGCAATGTGTGGAGATTCAACAAAGTCCATCCCCTTCTCTATGACCGGGTTTGCATCAAGGGAGATCTGCAGTATCGTGTTCGTACTGTCACTCTAAAAAGAGGTGAAAATCTTGTCTGGTATAATCGACGTGCGCACCTTGGAGCCTACCACCCGCGGTGAGGAATGCGATCTCTGTCCCTCTGGGTCATGTCCTACGCCGCTTCTCCATTGCGTTGTGCAGTGGATCTGCGACAAATGTATGGTTTGGGGGTCGTCCAATTCTTCACGGAGGCCCCTTCGCGCGTTCAAGATCGCCAGGAAAGAGTTCAGGTACACTGCACCCATGGCCATTTATGTCAGGGCAGAAAATTGGTGCGACAGACATACATTTGCTCAAGAGAAGATAAAAGGCTATGAGGGATTCGCGAAAACCACATTGGAACGATTTAATCAGGAACGCACCCAGAAAAATGAAATTATCGTGCATGAAAATGAATGCAATCATACTGGCGGAGGCATCAAGCCTGCAAAGAAGTCATGCGTACGGGTTTGAAGCTTTTCAGTGTCCGCTTACGCGACAACCAAGCCCGTGTTTACAGCATACATTATGAGCACTCCAATGAGCGAATCCGTTCTGAGTGATATAGTTGGTATTGTGGCGGTGATGCGTGTGAGATTTCCGAACCGCGGGAAGCCCGTTCTCGATCCGCGCAGTAGATAACACAGCGCGAGGGTAACGCTCAGATCGCTCAAGGTACCAGCAGCAAAATTGAGGTACATGAAACTCTGAAGAAACATTAGTTGGAGTGATATTCTGAGCTGGGACGCACTGCTAGACCATCAAGCTCGAAGAATGTTTTCATAGGGAATCTAGAACACGATATAGTCAATACGTTTTGGACTGTCCGAGGGCCAGTAATACCCTTTGACTGTGATGACTATAGGGAATAAAGTTGAGTTTGCGATGGATATTTCCATGCCGTGACCTACTTAATCCGCAAGCTTGAAAAGCGCGTAAAGCGGCAATGTTGGCGTGAAGTTTCCAAGCGACGGCGTACCGAGATCCAATATTGAAAGCGAAACCTAGACAAAAGCCGACATGATCATGATGTCGAGCGGCGCTAGAAGAAGGTAAACGTACAATCCAAAATGTCGTAGGTATGTTTCCGTTACTGACTGCCCTTCACACATGAACCGGTCAGAAAAGAAGTATGGATGGCGGTGGACTTACGCCGATAGACGCGGCGTGTAAATGCGCTATCAGATACGTTAACGGCACAACCCTCCTCTCTAGAAAAGTCCTTACCTTCGGACAACGAAATTCGAGAGAGACTGCACAGAAACTTGTTTAGCGACGGCCAGCGGCGATCTTACGCTCTCTCACCGTGGTGGCGACGTGAATCTAAGTTGAGAAAATATTAGCTCCACGTAACACCGCCTATATAGGTTTCCTTACAATGAGGCTCCTATGGTAGAAAGAATGTATCAGTGATTGCCCTTCAAATGGAAGCAGCCCTCTCAACCAGACAGGAGTTGCTATAGCTTGAGGTGCGAGGTAATTGGTGACAAGGTAAAAGTAAAGAATGTGGCCGTTTAAAAACGTATCGAACGTGTCTAAAATGCTGGAAAAAATCGTTCAACAAAAAAACTGAAATTGCGAAAATTTGGACTCACAAAAGGAATGCGACCTTGGAGGACCGGCGGCGTGAATAATCATGGAGAAGGGATCAGGGGACTACCACGCACCAAGGCTTTATGAGAAGCACGATCCGTCGTCCCGCCCGCAAAGAATGCGAATGTCTGCAGTACTGTTATCCCATACAGGCTTGAAGGTTGGACGACACTTCAGTCAGCCTGCGCTCGATGCGTCAGAATTAAACGCACGCAGTAGCAACGAGCCCTCCAACGAGCAGGGCGCCGAGGGTGGTGTCAAACTGGGGGACGGGGACCGTAGGAGTAGGGGGCACAGTAGTCATGGCCTGTAGGCATTCCCCATCTCACTACATAAGGATCCAAGTATAGCCCATCGGAGGTTCTAGTAAGCCAATTGCTGAAGGACTTGAATAAAATTGCCGCGCTCGCGTGGCAGCGCGTGCCATGCATTGGAGCGAGATGTTGACCACCTGTTTCTCTGGAGTCTGATTCAGAAAAGTGGAGGACTTGAAATCTGTGCGGTAAGACAGATGAACGCCGAAGACTCGTAGTGCAGTCATTGGCATGCCGCATCGAACCCAAAAGTGTAAATAAATCAAATTTGCGGCCACAGCCAGTGGATGATTAAACGAGAAAGCATCCCAGTAGGAAACACCAGAGTGGCATATTTTCGCAGAAACCCTCCAGATTCCGAGAATCGAACAGTCGCAGGCAGTCTCGAAGCCAATTGCAAAACAGAGCTTGGTCATTTCTCTGGATATTTTCCGGACCAGACGATAACCGACTCGTGGCCCAGCTTCGTGTGGAAGCGAAACCGGTTCGGCGTCGAGGAGGTTCCATTTTGCAGAATCGTGCAGGTGCACTGGCCTCGGGGTGTCTCCCGTCAGTCAGAGTCAGGAGTGAAGAAGCATTGAACAATCATGTGACAGGCGCGTCGCAGCTCAAGTGGCAAGCACAACCATACACGTCCGGAGAGTTGAATCGAGGTAAGGCATTTATAAAAAGTGCTAAAACCAAGAGAATCCACTAAAGCGCAATCTAATTCGACTGTGTACCTCAAACTATTAAAGAAGAGGGTATGTGGGAGAGAGAGAGAAATCCGTAACGAGCGTGGGTGGCTGTAACCTGACAGTGAAGACTATGCAACATAGAAATACACATCGCTCTTTAAATACGCGATAAAAACCAAATAATGCGAGGCAGATTGAGGACTGATGGTGAGATGATGAGGATGGGATGGTGAGGTGGGGGATGGGGATAGTGATGATGGGGGCCGATTTATTCACGAGCGGGCTGCTTCGGCCTGACGCAACACCTTCAGGGCGTGCTCGGAGCGGGGGCGGATGTCGCATTGGAATTTGTCGGGAATCCTATTGCGAAAGTATCAGTTCACCACACCATTATACGCGTAGAAGAAAACGCACCGGAAAACAGAGTTACTGAAGTTGACCTTCGGTTCGATGGGGTTGCCGAAATCATCCTTGGCCTTGGAAATGTCCAAGGTCGCGAGAGCGGTGGCGACCAATAGCCACACCGAAGATTCTACCAGGTTAACGCCTGGACACCGCCGCCGCCCAAAGCCCTGATGGAATGGTTACACGTCGAAAGTGCACGATGCGAAGCGAGACTCACGAATACATAGCTGCGGGGATCACGCTTCTTGGCGAGCGCTGGGTCAACCTTCTCCATATAGCGTTCCGGTAAGAACGCGGATGCGTTGGGGAAAAGAGTCTCATCGCGGGTTATTGCCCTAGTACGCATATGTCAGCAACGGCCCTTGAACTCGGATGTCCGAGAAGGATGGACAATGACAAAACGTGGATTGGAAGATGACGGAACATACCAGATGTTGCCGAAGATCTATAACAAGATAAGAACCGACATGCAAAATTTTGCCATGAAGACCCACCAGAGATCCCTTAGGGATGAACATGCCACGATACACGTCGTCTTCCATTAAGCGGTGGGGAAGACCTGGGTTCAGGGTCAGCATGAATTAGACCTGTCCAGACTGGCAAGCGTACTGAGCGGAACCGGTACCTAGAGGAGCCTTTGTTAACGACGGCCAACGGCGATTGAAAAATGACTTACACCCCATCGATATGTCTCACTGAGTAATGCTTCGACTAAAGCCAAACGTGAATGATGGGTCAATGTGCGGACTAAAAATGCGTACCGAAAGGCAAGGAAACACGGTCACTGAAGGTCGGCAGCCTATCACGTCCGACAACCGAATCCACTTCCTGCTGGGCCTTGGCAAGCGCTTCAGGGTGCAGGACCATCGCCAGCAAGAAGTGGCAGAACGCGGTGATAGTCTGATGACAGTTCAATAGTGCAATTAGTTTTTCAACTAAACCGACTAACCGTGTCCATGCTGGCAGAGTACATGGAGTTGGCGGTGTACTTCAGATCGACCTCGAATTGGGGGCTGCACTTCTCCTTGTCTTCCAGCAACATCGAGCAGAAGGACGGCACATGGGTTCCCGCTTTCTATGAGTAGAAAAATAGAAAAATCGGGAATCAGCGAGTCGAAAGATGATCCGTGAAAATCGAATCTCACCAAGCTTGCTTTAACAAAGTCGTACGGCTGGTCCACGAACCTAATACAAAGGTAAGAAAGGATATCGAGCGTAGGAATCGGGAGCAAATTTACTCCTCCATCTTGGCCTTCCATTGAGCTGCCTTGAGTAAGAATCCGGAACCGGGCGCCCATGTCGGAAGACGCTTTAATGATGGAAAGATATCGCTGTTCAAAGAAGTAACTGTGAGTAGGCCGTATACCACGCGGGATAGTGACGCACACAGGCCACTGGTAGAAATCGGTTCTATCAGAAACAGCCACACAGAAGAAAAATTGACACGCACAATTCCACCGCCGGATGCAATCTTGTTGGAAAGAAGATCTACACATTCCTCGCCGAGGTTTAAAAACTTGTCGTTGTTTCCAACGGCTTCGTAACCATATACAACAGAAAGCGTGAGGCCGCCTGCGTAGCGCCGGGTGTGGTCCATATAATTCGAGGGATCCGCGATGAGGCGTTGGATGAATGAATGAGTTTCCGTTTCTATGAGCGGATGATATGAGGGGATCGCTTGGACACCGAAAGCCTGGTTGATGAGCCTGCGCTGCCGTCTCGACTCGTCTCCGTATCGAGTGAAGGCGACCTGCGCGAAATGGCGTTGAAATCGCGGTGGTAGCGGAAAAACAGGCAGCTCACCATCTTCTCGCAACCACAAAGCTCTCCAACCATGACAAGCCCTGGCTTGTCCCCGTAAATGGATCCTTTCTTGTCTAACAGGTCCATCGTTGCTTCGGGACTATTCGAAGGGATGAGTGGGGCCCGATGCTAGAGTTTTGGCGCGACTGACCTGTTCAGCTGGATACCAAAGATTCTCAGAACTCGCTTTAAGAGACAGAAAACGCGAGACTCACAAAGACGAGACCCTGCCCGACTACATGGACGTGCACAACATCGCCTAGCGCGTACATAAGCACCGGCGGGATTCACGTAGAGCGAGACGCCGCCTTACCAAACTGCTTTGCCCACTTGGTGGCGGCGAGCCAGAGCTCCTTTGCAGTGAGATCGCGCACATTGCCTAGGATTGGAACTGGAGTGGGACCGGGAGGTAACGGACCAGCCTGTGCCTTGGATTTCCGCTGCCAGAGGAACCAAACGGCCAGAAGCGCGGCAGCGACCCAGAGGGAATTCATCGCGAGAAGTCAAGAAGAGGGAAAGGGGGATGGAGTTTTCTTAACGGCGAAAATTCAGGACTTAAGTGGCTTCTCTGCCACATCCTTATGAGGATGAAGAAGACTGTTGGTGGGTGTAAGGGACGTGAATCGCCAAAACAGGCGAAGAGGACCCAGACAGACGGCGGTATCCGATTCGGCTATTTTCACCCGCTTCTTTCTCAAGCGCTGAAGAAGCATGTACCTGGGCGCCGCTGGCCCGGGCTTTCATTCGATGCCACGCCAAATGAACCGTTTGCTAAAACCTTCGGGCTTAGCATTTTTTCATCGCTCTAGGAGCTTCACATGTGGTTCGGGACCGCGGTCTCGTCTCGTCTACCCTGCATTTTCCTTACGTCTCGGACGTCGAGCAGCACTGTAGGCCCGATATCCGGCTGGTCTCCGATTCTTGCTCCCACTTACCCCATCCGAGTTTCGCCACCTGGCTAACTTGCGAGTTACTTACGGGAAAGGGGTGGTGCTATTTCACCGAGCCGACCGCCACGCGAGTTCGCGTCTACTGTCTCCATCGAACTAGTGAAATAACAGTCATCCGCCAAACCCACTACTTACCGGAAGTGATACACTGCACCCGTTAACGTTGGTCCACTTGAACTAGATTCCACATCGCGCCGAAGTTCCGCTTCGTGGAGTACCCTTCTCCCCTTCAGTCGGCAAACCTCCGACTCCAGAGCTGTTCTAGCTTCATCCAGGAATTGAATATTCATCTGACCATTTTTTACTCGTCTCCCCTCGAGATCCACTGGGCTTTGACTAGGCTCCGACTTTGAACTGGCAATGGTCACCAGGTTGGCACTGAGTTTCCGTCGCCTCGTGCCTCAATCGCCGCCGCCTTCTCCGAGGCCACCAAGCGCAGGCAAGTGGTAACCGGAAATATATGGCAAGGCAGAAAAAATTTAAAATTGTGACAAGCCTTTTACTGATAGTCGCTTTGGCTTTTCACTGATAGTCGAGTGGCCTCATTTCCGCCTTCACGGAGACTCGGGAATGATGCGCCTTGCTGCCTGTTACACCATTTGGGCAAATTTCCGGAAATAGGCCATAGCAACATCGATGGAAAGGGCGCCAGAAGAACAGAAGGGTGGAGTCCCGTCAGAACATACGCTAAAATCTCAGGGCTGCCGCTCGCCGGTGCAACGATGGCAGCGACGCGGAATGCTCAAACGTGATTGTGATCAACGACGTGTGTTTGTTCGGCGTCCTCCTTGGTCTAGACCTATTATATTACGAGGCAAGTTTGTTGTGTCGACGCAGTCAGAGTCTGCCAGACGACGTCGAACGTTCGGCGGAAACGTGATTAGCTCGTCCGCCGAGCATCTGTGTTGCGCGGTAGTCTTTTGGACAGCGTGACGGTGGGTCTGACGCGGCAGTCCCTGGACTGATGACTCACATACACGACGCGGTGGTGCTCGTGGGAGGCGGCAGTACCCACAAACACACATGCTTCTTTCTCCAACGCATTCATCAGCGGCGTCCGCTTCTATTTCTCTTCCAATTCACACGGAGTGTGAAGATCCACATCGCTTGTATGTTTTTTTATAAAATTCCCGACCCTCCTTCGGTTGGCCACAGAGTTCAACGTTCACGCGGAGCGCGAAGACCCACACATCGCTCTATTCAGTTATGTTTTTTTTATTAAAAACAAATTCCGACCCTCCGTCGCTTGCTTACAGAGTTCGACGCCGACTCGGGAATATGATATAAGCCGTCTCATCCGCGACACCATTTTGCCAGCGGATCTTGAGGCGCCCATGATACCCGGTGTCCTATGTTTTGATGCCGCAAACCATGGCATGTCAACTCAAAAAATATCTGACAGCGACGGCGAGTCTGTTTCAACTGGCAGATTTACGTTCTGGCATTTGCAAGAAGCATCCGACATTTTCTGACGAGTTTTATTCGACTTCGAATTAGATATCCATCTCATCCTGAGGAGGCAGCAGTCGTTCAACTCCTACCACTTTTTGACTGGTTTGGCGCACATAGCAACTAACCTCGCGGCGCGCTATCCTCCAAGAGTCCCAATCCCTAAGGCAATGTGCATTGCACATGGGGTCGGTTTCTGAACATTTTCATAAATTCACTACACACTAATAGCGAAGAAAATGAATACCGATTCAGCGCACGCACTTGAGACCAGGAGAAGATTCGCCTTCACATAATAAACCCGACGTCCGAGATTAAAGGTGAAGCCCATTCACCGAGGGGCGCGCGAGTTTATTCCTCTATGGGTTCAAGTCCTCTTAATACCTTCTCTTCTCCAGGTGGTTCTCGACCTTCCTTTAGAACCGAAACGAGTTTTTTACTCAACTATAAAGCCCAGACCTCAGCGTTCTACAAAAGCGCCGCGGTCGATGCCAGCGCATAAATTCTGGTTGTCCGAGTCACCGCACCATCCTCGTATGGTCCATGGCCTTTCTACGTCTTTTCGCGCCCCTCTTCTTGATGATGGCTGCGACCGCGGGCCTTGCTGGTCGCAAATGCGCCATCTGCCCCGAGCGAATTGTTGATGCTAAAACAAAGACACGCTACGTTTGGGAGTCGAGAGAGGTTCAACCGACCAATGTTGTCTGCGGGTGAGCACGGGAATGCGCGCTGAATATTGCGGGACATTCATTCTTTTGAGTGTTGATATTTGCAGCTACAGCAGGAGTCGACGGAGAAAAGAAACGGGTGGCCGTATTGCACATACGATGTACGTGGAAATTTCTGAAAAGAGCTGAAACAGCTGATTTTTGGTGAGTTAGGACATGGGCTACGAAATTGCGGGCAATCTGCTTAATGATGCATGTCCGCGCAACGTTAAAACCTCAACCAACTGCACAGAGGTCTAGTTTCTCCGAGACCAGCCGGAACAATGGTTCAACTCGGGATGCGTTTTTTGGAAGGCGGAGAAGTAACTGCACCGTGCACTGATTTTTTTGTATTGTGCCTGCAGGACTGCGGTGCCGAAGTTTGTATGCTGCAGTGCAAACAAGATGTTTCAACCAAGTTTCAACAGCATGAATTTTCACAGGCCGAAACAACTGCCCGGAAAGAAAGAACAGAACGCTAATATAATCTCTTTTTCTAGTACAGCGTCGTGTTTGACGAGTTTTTGACGTTGAGTTCAAGGCTCCTTCCAAATGCGGTATGTTTCAATTAACCTCATGATCCACCTTTACCCCACTTACGTCATGTTCTCCCCAGTTCTGGGCCAACGCGGCACAGCACCTCAGTCAGCCGGTGATGGACTTCGCTGGAGTCGGTCCGTGTACGCAGCTCTGCACGCCCCACCATGATCCTCTTTTTTCTTACCGCTATAATCACTGTGGCAGTTGCGGCCCCAGGGCTCTCCCAACGCACACCAATCGTTATCGATTCGACAGAAGGCTGTCAATTCCACGTGGGCTCAAGACAATACAATTTGTGCCCAATATTCGAGCGCACTGCGGCACAATTGCCATCGCTAGAAAGGGCGGAATTCCGGGTTCATTTCGAGTTCGATGATGGCGATCCGGTGGATTATCATGTCAGTACGCTCTGCGTGCCCCGTTCCTGATTAAAGGCTGCTTAGTGTTTCCACGGCACTCGGATATGCGAACTTGAAGCTGGTAAGTAGTCCGTCCACATTCGCTATGAATTTCAACGGGCGAAGCAGCAGAAAACCCATCCGAGACGCCCAGGCCAATAGGCTCTTCCATAACCATCTATTGGGAAGAATCCGACGGTGAAATCCCCCGGATATCTGTGCTTTCATCATAACTTACACGAAATTCGCAGGAGGCGGCGAGCGCACATCTGAAGTTCATCTTATCTGTGATCCTCAAATTCAGTTGGGAGAGGTCTGTGTTCGGTATAGAAACTGGCCGCACGATGCTGACTGGAATAAGCCTGTGTTTTCCGGAGTTGAAAACGCCCTCCACCATTTCACTTGGCGAACAAAACACGCATGCGAGGTTTCCGATTCCAGTTTCGATGCTCTGAATGCAGAATCCGACATACCTCCATCGGATGATAATTCAGAGCCCTCAGAACCCTCAGAAACAAATGAGGGTGAAGAACAACTCCTGGACGGCGACAGACAGCGGCAGCTGCGTCGCTCCACGGCAATTGTTTTTGCCATTATTTTGTGAGCCGTTCTTGCGCGATTCTAGCACTGTCTAATGTTCCGTACTCAGCATCATCATCCTATCGCTCTCTATAATCTCATACAAGCACCACGATCACCTTAATGTCTTATTTTCGGCACACATTAAACCCATCTTTCATCGTCTTTCCCTCGACAACTTCCCTCGATTCTCGCTACCGCACTCATTGAAGCCGGCCGGTGAAAGCCGGCTGATGCGTTGGGCACATGAAGATCTTGAGCTAGACGAGGACATGATGGTTAATGGCAGCGATGCCTACGATGAACCGGAAGATGCCGGCGACGAGTATATTCCTTTGCGACCGAGCCCTCGTAAGGGTGGGCGGTCTGTCAAGAATTACGGGACCGCGACGTCGCCATTTTGGTGAGCGGAATACCATGTAAGCAATAAATACCAACTGTAGACTATTTGTATCCCCATGCCAATGTGAAACAACGGACTTGTTGTACAAATCAAGCGGAGCAGTTCGAAACAATGCAACGATGACGACTTGTTCGGGGATTCATTCCCAGCGAGACAAATCAAATCGATCACACTGACCATCGAGTTGGCCTCAGTACGGAGAGCACGCAGGGTAGGTGACCGCTAAATACGCTGGGCAACGAGTGTCTCTTGGAGGCCGGTGCCATCCTCCACTTTGTTCTGGTGTTTGTACGAGACCGAGTCCCCGCTTAACTTGACGTTGCCGCTCACGTCCTGCAGGTACTCGGAGTTATACCGGTTATTCAATCTGCAACTAGGGGTATTGTGAATCTGGGTCACGGTGTTTTGATCATCGGATAAATAGGGAAACCAGTCGCAACGCTCCCTGAGGACACCACCCCGAGGGCATCAACGTTAACTTTGCCTTTACCCACCGTGACCTCACTCACGACCTAATTTGTGTCAGATTTATGCCATAGGAAAAGGAATAAAAAGATGTTCGACCTCGAATCCGAAATGCTTGTCCACGTCTCGGGAACGTGGTGTTGTTGCCTCGAATGTGAATATAACATTGCATGCTGGAATACCTCCCGAAGAGCAGCGACATGTAACCTACCGAGCTGCGGTCAGCTGCGGCCGCAATTGAAATGAACTTCGTTCGCACCTTTGCCTTGAAATTTGGGGTCCACGCCTGCAGGCCTTAGATACCAGGCGTCCTCAGGAGCGCCTGGAAGCCTTCTTTCCGTATCTTCGCCAAGTATTACATGCTCACTAGACTGAATAAAATCGGATACTTCTCCGCTGCGATGCACTAGATCAGAAAATTGAATGAAGAAGTTGAACCAATGTTTACTGTCATAACTCCTACGCCCCAATTCTCCAAGCTGGAGAAAGATCTATCCTGACGGCGCTGATAAACGAAGAGCCTTCTTGTTTCTAGGAGGGCGTCATATCGTTGACGCGATAATTTTATCCTGGCCACTTTCCTTTGCAGGGACAACTGTAATTCGTGCCCCCAAGCTCCAAGATCTAAGAAAAAGGAACTTGATAAACTGGGTTTGATGCAGCCTCCTTTTCGCATCCTTCGACTCAGTGGTCAACGGAGTCTCAGCAAAAGGCGTCCGTGCACAGATTGTTGCGCCAGAAAAAAAGGTCTGAGGCGGACTTGATATTCACGCTCGTTGATTCATAGCGGCAAGTTCATCGAGGTCTGCCACAGTTGCAGTTCGAACATACGCACCCGCAGAGATTTTGCTTTCGGACATGGTGGGTCCAGAAAGAAGTCCATCAACGACATGCTTTGAAGTCGGCTGGCAGTGCAAAATGATTGCAGAAGCGATGATGGGCCTCGGAAAGATCGGGCGGATTTCATGATATCACTGCGTATCAACAACAGCGCATAAGTACCAGCAGAAAATAAAACACGCACGGGCCTCCGATTATTTTTGGTTTCTTTGAACTTGATAATTGAACCAACTCGGAATTTGCCGTGAAACTTGGTGCATCGCCACTACCCGGTTATACCCGATCTCGACCTGCCAGCACTGCTTTCTCACCCTCAATCCGGGTTCCAGTGCTCTCGAATCCCATTCACAATGCCGACTCGTAGAAGTACTTTTTCGGACGTCTATTCGCCGGTGGCGCGACTGTTCTCCCGCAACCACTCGTTCGTTGCTCAGCGTCGCGTACAACTTCAAGCCTCCAGTCGCGCTAGTGAGAAGGTGGAGCTTTCTCAAGTTTCCATCTCGGCATTATTATAGCCGTGATTCCAAGTGTCCTTGGACATTGCAGGCTGTCCGCATACTGGTCAACTCCCCCCCCCAAACCGGCCTCACGACCAAAAGTCCGGTCCTTCTAGAGCGTCTCCTGAAGAAACTCGGAGCACATGTATCGGTGAACCCCGCATGCCTTCACAATTTAGAGGTCCCATTTCTACAGATAATTCAAGAGAGCTTCAACACTCTCGTCAACGCCCATGGCTCACGGAGGTGGCGAGGAGATCCAAGTTCTATGGTCGTTCGTAATAGCTATCGCATTCCTCGAATTTTCAGACCACGGACTCCGAGGCGCGGGAAGCAGGGCTAGGCTGTAGCCATTAGCAAGTGGCCCGTTATATCCGATGGTTGACGTCGAACCATTCCGCTGCGCGTCCAGCCACGAATTTTCCCAGTCCCTCCTTTCCCTTCACCTGATTTCATCTCCCAACCAAAGGGTTTCCGCGGCCAGCTGGGATGCCTTTCGTCTCATTCCGAGGCAGCTGCCTCCTGGAGTAGACGACGACCTACTTCTTCCTCATGGATCCGCATACTTCGTTCATTCGGAATTTCCCCTGTGAACACTGTCATTCTTTGGCCCTGCAACGATTGGAATAGGCGAAAAAAACTATGGCAACGCCATCGCAGAACGGAATGCTTCATGTGTCAAGACCTACATTTGGTGAGAGGTGATTTCCGGACCTCGTGGAAGTTCTGGATATCGGTCTTGAACATCTTTCCCGCGGCACATGGCGCAAATTCCCTTTGTTTGAGCCGGCAATCCACTTGTTCGTCTGGATTTAGTATCGGGATGTTGTCCGTAGCCATCGTGCCGTTACGCACGGCTATCCATGGATGTCTTGCCCGGCATGTACGCAGTGTTCTCTGTATCTTGCTCATTCACTCAGCTGCTCATCAGATTAACCTCTGGCTTCCCGCTCAAAATATGATTCCATAATTATCTCACTGTGCTGTAAGTGTTGTAAAGCTCTAGCGGAGTTTACTGCAATTTCGCAATATGACAATCAAGTCCTAGTTGGGGTACGTGAGGGCACTTGCCTTTCCACCGGTTCCATTCGAATGCTAGATATTTGTGCTATTTTCTCTCGTCCAGATGAATTCACCCAGGTGACGATAAAGATCCGTATCGAGGCCAGGCACGACAGGATTCCGTCATCTTCAGAGGTTCAGTCTTCGTTATGTCGCTTCCTTGCGTATTAACCCCACCCCAGTACGGATCACTGTCCCGGATTCCATGTTTTCTTTCGTCGCGATGGTTATCGGAACCTCGGCCTTGTTGCATTCCCTTTCGCGATGCACTCGTTAGTACGTTCGTCGACCAGTCATCTCCGAGAAGCACCGGGCTTTTCCCGTTGCGAATGCGCAAGTAATGGGATGTGGGGGAAGCAAAAGGCAGAACTCACCACCATTTAAAGTCGCTGCTTAACTTCGAGTGAAAACCAGCGGAGTCTTGCCCTCACATCCCCTGCCCCCTCGTCTTTGCAGTGAACTCGACTGGAACTCGTGCACTGTCAACCTCTACCATATTTATCCAATTTCGAACATCCCGAGAACGACCAACCCTCTTTGCGAAGATGAAATTCACATCGTACTGCTCGTTGTCTGCTTTCGCGGCTGGTGCTTTACCTCTCGCCCTGGCAATGCCTGTCTCACTTGGCGCCATGTCGTCTAAATCACCACTTGCGAGAGCGGCCAGTATTCCCGCTGCCACGACCTTCGCTGCTGACACTTCCATCAATGTGGCGGGCATTTACGCTGCTGCGCAGGCCTCCGACACCCATATCCTTGCGAATTACCCCACAACGCCGGAGCGAAAGTTCTTCAGCAACATATATGGCGATTGGTTGAACTTTACCAATGTCTCCGCTTTTCATTTCATTGCCGACATGGACATAGATTGTGATGGACTTAAGGTTCGTAACGCACATTTTGGATTGTGTGTTGCACGCTGACTAGCCGTTTTTATTCATAAAGGACAACTGCAAGGCAAATCCTCTTTTTTTCGACACAGAAACGGCCATTTAATTCTTTTTTTTTTGTTATTAGGGCAACCAGGATGGGCAAACAGTCACATCTTTCGGCGCGCTGGACGCAACCAGAGTTCCGTACTTCGTCCTGCCAGAACGGTTCACCACACAATACAAGTCGATCCTGAAAGACAACGCACTCGGAGCCATCATTTGTGGTTCAAAGATGCTGTACGGAATCTATGGAGATCAAGAGTACGCTTCGCATTGCAGTGGCCTGAATGTCGATTGACTTCGAACCTTTCTGCAGCGCCGACAGCCCTCAGGTCATCGGAGAAGCCTCCATCCTCATTGGACAGACCTGTTTCCCTGGCGGAGCGATTGACGGTGGAAATGGCCACGCGGAGAGTGATGTTGCATGTATGTTTCTCGCACTCCGGGGAATATACTGGGATGGCTGACGTCCGGCTTCAACAGATATTGTTTTCGGATCAGAGGTCCCGACTGGAGTGGAGAAAAACAGCATTGATCTTGTGACGCTGAAGCAGTTAGGAGACGCGCAGATGGGGCTCCTTCAGAAAGCCCTCGGCCTGTGAATCTTGGGCGTTTTGCGGGATTTCTACGCTGGCGTAGCTTGGGATGTTTTGGAAGATTGAACGGATTGTAAATGTACATATGTACCCTGCAACATAGAAGAATGTATTTGTATCGCTTGTAAGGAAAGATTGCCATGTCCGAGGCTGTTTTTGCTGGTACTGCAATTTTCAACTTTGGGCGCAAAGATTAGATAAACATCAAATCAACGTCCGATTTTGGAAAGCAGAAATTTTAAACTCCGACTCCACGCTTTTCTTCACCACAGCCATGGCCCGTCGCGCAGCTCCTCCCAACTCAGGCCCGGCCTACATCCAACAGAGCCAATCCCAGCGTCGCACTGTCGCTGACCCGCACGAGTCTGCCTTCTCCCGCTTCCTCCGCGAGGAGATCTTTGCACGAGAAAAAATCGATGGAAATCTGAGTTTGTTGACGGGCGTCGGGATGTTCGTGGGCGGTATTTTGGCGGTGAGGACGTGGGGTGATATGATGGTACCTGCATAGTGTGAGCTCAATCTCATACTTGTCTTCCATGCACCTGCTGAGCTGCGATTTAGTGCACACCCTTATGACGCGAGCACCAATTCTGCAAAAGATACTGTCGTTTTTAATTCACCAAAACGAACAAACCCCTCCCTCTCACGAACCCTGTCGTATCATCGCAGCCTGCTGGCCCTTATGGGCACATACTATTATAGGCAATAATATTGCGTATCGGCAAGATGCTAGATTCGACAGACCCTCACGGCGTGAAAAACAGTCATTTTCAAGCGCGGTTATAACCCGTTTATATTCGAGACCAGCGAGTTTTCGTGCCACAACTAAAATTACATGGGTGTTACAATCACGGTTGGCATCTTTCTCCCTCTGTTCTGTTGCCTGGGGCCCTCGACTGGACTCCGCGGCGTCCCACCCTTCTGTGTCGAACGGTAGCGAGAAAACAGGCTCGGTGCCGTTGAGATCGCCGTTGTGTTGATTGGAACTGGCGGGGCCTTGGAAGATAGGATTCTAGTTGTTGTTGCCGCCCTGGCCCTCAGCGCTGCATTCGGCGGAAACTCTTCCATGGGTGGCCTCGCTGCGGGTCGCGGAAGTCGCGAACCAGACTGCGATCGTTTCTTCGGCAGAGTGACCTCCTCAGCGGATGGGGACAGTGTTTTCTCTAGCATAGGCAGTGTGGGGCTATCCTCCGCTGCAGGCGAATCCCTTTTCTGGGTGAGTTCTTCCGGAGGAGCAGAGTCCCTGGTGTTGGCTGCTCCATTGCGCGTATGTAACGGCTGGGTGAAAGCACTGGGCGCAAAGCCAACGGGGTTTCCTTGCGAGCCTCCGGACCGTTTATCTTCGGTTCTTTTTAGCAAACTGCCTTCAACAAAGCAATCGTATACTCACGCATGCTCGGCCGAGTACCCTCTGAGTTGGAGCGCCCGCGGCCGGTTTTCGGCAACACTACAGAGGCTTGAGCTTTCCTTCGATCCTGGGAGTGGCTTTCAATGACAGTTCGGAGCGGAAGCTGTTATGGCGTACCTTGTTCTCGGCATGGATTCTGAACGCGCTAGGAACAAAAGCAACATGTTCAAGCCAGGTCAAGATCAAACATAATCCAGTCTTACCGGATCTGCAAACTGCGGCATCCGCAGGAAGCCGCGATCTCGTACACCCCTTCCGCCGCGGCAGGCTGGCTCAGAGCAAGATGCATGGCGTGCGTCACAAGGGCCCGCAAATGCGGAATCTGGAACTCCGTTGAAATGAGTAGCAGGTAACTGAGCACGGCCGGCGCGCGCTGCAGCGCCGTCCCAAGCGCCAACGAGTAGAAGTACTGTAACAGGGCCATCGTGACGGGGAACGACTGCGATAAGGTGAGACTTGTCTGCGTAATTGTCAACTCCGTTCGTTTCTGATGCTTTTTGCTAGCGTCGGGACCAGTCAGCTGCGCCTGTTGTTCTCGAAGCCAAGCCCAGCGATCCAGGATGATTTTCCGGGAGCACGGAATCCGTCGCCCGTCATCGCAGACAAAGGCGAAGTCGGCCCGTTGGGTGTCAGCGAGCGACGAAAGTCCTAGCTTTTGAGCGGCGGCGTCTAATTGGAGGGTCGGCGGATGATATATACCTAACGCCTCTAAATCCACGACGGTTAGGGTGTCCCAGCCCAACACAAGCCGTTCCGCAACATCGACGAAACTCCCTCCGGTTTTCCCGAACACAAAAAACTTGTTTTGCTCGTGCCACAGGAACCCTTTCGCCCACGACCCGTTTTTGAGGGGTTCGCCGGTGTTAATACACACTGACTTCCTGGTCTCGAGGTCAAGAGTCCAAATAGAAAAGGCTTGCTCGGCATTCTCGGCAGAGTTGTTGCCTGCGACGATTAGCGTGTTTCCCAGAATCGCTCCGCTGGGAAAGCGAAGAAAGGGCATCGCCTCCGGCGTGACCTTTTCTCGTTGAATTTTCTCGCCCGATAGGGGAGAAAGCACGTCAAGTTTTCGTTGTAAGTGGTCGGCCTACACGCGCAATTCAGGATTGTACAATTAATATTTGGACCCTGCACTTACGTTGTATAGATATATGTCACAAGGTGATTTGTTTGACGCCTGGTCGGAATACGGCAAAGACGGTAGGTGCGGTCCACCGTCAGAGTCTCCAGGGAGATGGGCCGGTGTCCGGATATGCCATTGGGATGTGACGGCAAATGCGTGGTTCATGTCAAGTTTAGAGAAATATTTATGTTTCTGGGTCCATTCCTTGGTTCCAAGGTCGTAGACCCAGACGTCGGTTAATCCTTCGCCAACGAAGTCTCTTCCGCCAATTATGAACAGTTGGTTCATCGAAACGCAAGACAAGTGCGCATGCCTGGGTTGTGGGATAGGTGGTGAAGCAGTGGGAACGTAAGACCGAGGAGGCCGCAACCACCGTCGGGTGGAAATATTGAAAAGTCGGACGTCATTTAGAACTTGTAACTGTTCAGAATCGTCTCGTTCCCCCAACCCTCCGAACACTACCAGGTGATTTTTCCCTATCGCACCAATACATTAGGTGGGATATTGCGCATTTTGTGGACCACGTACAAACATCGATTGTGTGGAAGTAGCGCGCCCTCGGGACTCGATCCTCTGGGGCCTGCAGGATTCTTTCCCACTTCCAAAGCTCCAGATCAAGCACATATAGATCCGCTAGGGGTTTGGGCTCGGCAGCAGACGCAAGAGATCCGCCCTGGCAACTAATTTAGGCAAGACAGGCGAAAGCGTTATCCCGGACTTACGAACAAGTACAACTTTGATCCCACCAAAGTCGTCGACGCGCCCTACAACATTTAGTTCGCGCTAAACCGCCTCAGAGAAAGACTTACTATTAGTCCTGGTGGCACGTCTCCTATGGTTTCTCGAGAATGAAGGATCATCTGCGATGTTGACCGCATATCCGAATCGAGGTGCAACAAGTCCAGGGAGATAGGTTGTGGCAGTCGAAGGAAAAGAGAGAGAGATGCAAACGTTCTCAATATAAGTCTCTCGATCGTGAGAATCCCGCAGTGAGAGGACAATATTTTGGTTATCGCCGTTCATAGCCATAGCCATGGAAACGGGCCCTGTAGGTAAGCCTGGGAAGGAAATGAGGCCGTACCGCATCGCATTCTGTTGTAGATGAACAAGAAATGACTTCGAGGTCTATGCGGTCCGCCGCTAGAACATCAAACTTGAATGATCCCGAACTGAGATTGTTATTCCACTTTTGAACTGATGAGACACACGCATGAAAAACCACACTGCGGCGCCGAGGTATGCAGAATGAATCTTTATTCCACATGGTAGTTTGAATGCTGGTCGCTTTCATAGCACTTAAGGATCCGCACTGGTGGGGAGACCGATCCTAGACAAAATACACAGGACTAAGTAAATCACGTTGAAACAACCTTGAAATCACCGTCATACTACCGGGCCCGAGTGTAGCGGATTTCATCTAATCTGACATGCCATTTGAAGGTGAGACTGAGTTGATATGAAGACGGCGTACTCATGGTGAGGTCGACAGGTCGACCGATTTGACACTTGACGCATTTAGAAGGAATCCACGTGACGCGATCGCGTGGAGAATTGGGAATCAACAGGAATAAATAATGAGTCAATGACAAGAATCTCATCGACTTCCACGACTGTGCCTGAGTCTGATATAGATTAGTCCAAGCCCACAGTTATAAAGACACAAAATCGTTCGCTGGATCTCCCAGACCACAGCGCCACCAAATGTCTACTCCATATCTTGTTTCCGGCCTTCCTCACACTGCCTTGATTGTCATAGATGTGCAGCAAGGTAATCAAGGTTTCGATCCGCCCGCTCCCGCTTACATGTCCTAAGCCTTCATCGATCCCTCTTTCTTAAAACGCGAAAGATCGACGCCGAACTTGGAGTCCAATATTACTGCGCTCCTCGCGGCTTTTCGTGCAAAACGCGTACCCATCATACATATTCACCACTTCGAGACTGTCGAAGCCGGTTCCCTTTGGAATGAGACGGCGCACCCTGAAGGCGTATGCTGTTCATTTTGTAAATCAAATCCTAGTACGAGATGAGTCGTACCTTATATGAACGTAGACTCGTGACCAGTCTGCTTACAATGAGCAAAAATGGTGGCGAGCACTTTGCTGTAAGCAGACTGGTACAACTCGGGCTGTGGGAAAGGGCTGAGCGCGGAGTTTGAAATATATTTCTTTTCCTCTATTCTGGGCTCAAAATAACTTGTTTTCAAAACTTTCAAAGGGAAGGGAGAGTCTTCTCACACGTTTCTTGAAATCTGTGTATTCAGATTCGAGATAAGAACTGTATGTGGTGAGCTCTGAAGTGTCTATTTAGCCGTGTATCGCACAGCCACAGTGATGCCGTTGATCGGCACCACTGTAATTTTCAAACTCCGGGCTCAGCCCTTTCCCACAGCCCGAGTTGTACCAGTCTGCTTACAGCAAAGTGCTCGCCACCATTTTTGCTCATTGTAAGCAGACTGGTCACGAGTCTAATATGAACGGTGGCGAGTCGTATGAGACGTGAACCCCATCAGAGGAGATGTAAATGGGTCGTATGAGATGTGAGCAATTTAGTATGAGGTATGAAATTTTCAGTACGAGATATCAGAAACGTTTTGGACGCGACTTCAGTTCTTTGAATGATGATGTGGTGAGATGTGTATACTGTACTGTTTAAATCAATTCGAATGTCACGCGTCACGCTGTCGTATTCTTCCTGCTGTTCGATTTCGTTCACTGTTGCAGTCTCCTACCCAACCGCAGTTACGAGGTTCATAGACAGAGCAGTATTCTTTTAATCTAATACAGAAAAAAAAAGGCTTACCGGGAATTTCGGACCGTGTGATGTCGGCCGTGGAGAGGTTTATGACTATGCTGTTCCAAACGTCACATTATTCCTTTTGGGTTTTTTTTTTTGGGAGGAGAAATTTTTTTTTGGCCAAGTCTCAGATCACCTTTATACTACATACCTACATACTAGGGGAGTACAGTATGCTCAATCTCATAGGAATTGAGTGTCAAGTGCATGGATCAGGCTCAGAAAGCAACTTCGGCCCAACTGGCTGACTGTGCACAGCCACTCAGTCCTGTCCGAAACCTCTTTAATACCCTTTTAGTTGCCCTGCTATGCTGTTCATTTTGTAAAAAAAATCAAATCCCAGTATGAGATGCATCGTACCTCATATGGGTGGCGGTGAGCGATGGTATGAGATGTGAACCTCATCGTATGAGATGCAAATTCCTCGTATGAGATGTGATCAGCTCCATATGAGATGTGAAAACTTCACTACGAGATGTCACAGACCTCTTGAACGCGACTTCAGTTCTTAGATAATAATGTGGTGAGACGTGCATATCACATGAGTTGAAAATAAGTATATGAGATCAACAGTTGGCATCATATGAGCTCAACTATGAGCCTCGATGACACCGTCCCCGGTGAGCGGGCCCATCCGCCTGTTGCCCAACCCAACATTTGGGCTTTCCCACCCAGCGGCAGCATCGCGTTGGGTAGCCCGAGCGCACCATTCGGACTTTTGGACCTTCGGAACAAGTGCCGAAATTTGGCTCGGAACTCTCCGACAGTGCAAATTTCTCTGCGACAAGGCCAATTCTAAGTATTTTGGTTCACACAAATTTCTTGTCGATATTTTGCCCAAATTCGGGGGAGAGGCTAGCCTAGGGCGGTACACGAAAACAAATTATTCACAAGGCAACAAGTAATAGCGTTAACACAGGAATATTCTATTCTGATCAAGACGCGGTGAATGTCCGGGAATGTCCAAGAAATAGAGTCCGAGGTATATGCAAAGAGCACTGGTCCAAGAAAGTGAACTGGCATGGTGCGCCAGCTACGTGGGTATGGTACTGTAGTCAAGAAAGGTATGCTGCACGGGGGGAGTGAAAAAGCATGATTACAATGATGGCGAGAGTTGTTTCGGTCCGGGGTTGTGTCAGATGCATGGCAGTGCCAAGAAAGCAGTTATGTACTTCTAGAAGTCGTATATGCAGGTAGTGTATGGGTTTCCGAGGCTAGGGTCCACTTTGAATTCGGGTGAAAGTGTTTGATTGGTAGTGGGCTTGGGTGGGGGTGTTGCCGGCCGAACAAATGCGGCACTAGGACCACCACTGACAGCAGTTTCGCCAGTGAGGTCAATATAGCTGTCATCTGCGAGCACGTTAACAAAGGAGAGGAAAAATTGCCAAAGGACGCACCAATTTCCTGCGCAATGCTATCCCCGAAGATCTCAGGGAAAAACAACGACTCATTGCTTGAGGAAACTAGGGGAAAATGAGCAATCTTTGAGGGCGGAGCTGTTTATTTACCACTGTTGCGAGCCACCATGCTGGATCGTCAGATTTGTCCTCGAGGCGGCCGAAATAAGCAAAAGGATATGGGAGCTGCTGTCGAAATGCTTGAGTTAACTCGTCGTGGTCGTCAGTTCTATCAGGCTCTATTCCTGCCTCCGTCTGCAAAACTGCGTGGCCGCGGAGGACAGCTTTCTGGATCTTGACTCTATCTGGGATTCCTTGCTCGCCTTCAGGTAGCTGGCGCTCACGAATCCCGTCTTCTCCTTTCTGGTATCGAACTTAGGACACAGGAAAGCAAGGTTCACATCGGACTTACGTTGAGTTTCGTGCCGCAGGGTAGTACCATGATTGACGAGACCCGGAACTTGGTTGACTGGGTGGATTTCTTCTGTAGATGAACATATTCAGTCAAAATTAAACACCACATCAGTACTGAAGGAACAAACTTTGCCTTTGCCCTTCTGCTCTGCGGTCGCATTCCTTCATTTGATTCCTCGTTGGCTGCCTGGGCTTTCGAGCTGCTGGAACTAGACACCTTTGAGCTGCGGGAACCAGCCGTTGTAAGCCCTGCTCGCGCTTTCGCGATCGAGCCGAGTGTGCGCCAGCTATCGCTACCGGCACTCTTGACAAGTCCTGCAAGGATATTCTCAACATTCTTGGTGCCGGATGATTGTCCCAGGTGGTCCTTCTCTTCATGAAGGCAGTTGCGACACAGAGTACTGTTTTTTAGTCTGCAGAATTCTGTGCAGTTGCATTCGTCTTCCGCATCAGTATCTTATGCAGTGCACTCAACCCCTTCGTCCTTGGTTTTCAATTTCAAACGGGATGAGGACGATGACGAGGCCATTGGGATGGATGGGAGAGGAAAGGGGGAGGAGGACAAAGAAAAGTGGGTGCATTAAAAATGGGGTTGTTATACTTGTTGTCAACCAGTTGCGCAGGTGTCGAAAAGTCTTTCATGAAGCAGGGTAAAGCAAAAATAATTTTCTGATTCATTGGGACTCGTTTCGATAATCAATCTGATCTAATATGGCCAATGCGCGCCCCCACATCTCACTGGGGGCAAGCTGTGAACTACAGGCCCTGCAAACTCAATGTAAATGTGAGGGAAACTTCAAGTTTTCTCAATAAATACCCATCATTTACAGTGCCTGTAAATTGAGAGTAAATTTAGAATTTCATCTGGAACTGCACCCAATTTACATGCCCTGTAAATGATTGATAATCCTGGGAATTAATCCAAAAATACCCATTATTTACACCATGTGTAAATGTGTGATTTACACCATGTGTAAATGTGTGATTTACATGCAGTGTAAACGGTGAGCAAACCCAGATACCAAACAACATATTTATGGCTACACCTTCCAGAATAGGAAATTCAGAATTGCCAGAAGGGGTTACTCTATTGTCATATGAGTCTAGGATTGATTCCTAGGATGGCTTTAAGAGGATGATTATGCCAGAGCACTTCCAAAGCTTACAAGAGGTGGCAGCTATACCCCATCCAATTGAGTTTCAGTCTGCTCTCTTTCTCTGTATCTGAATTTTGGTTTCATACATTCTTATTGCATGTCTACCACTCAAAACAATGAGATCATTTCCACCCGGCCACCATCTTCACCTGGAGTTTGTCAGAATATTGCAAGGTTGAAAAACTGTTGCCCCACTTGAACTCTTGATGAAGACTTTCTATGTCTGTTTTGCTCTCTGTCAGCTCCTTGTTGGTCTCAAAATGAGCCAGAATGTGGGATTTCTGGTTGGAACATGAGTTAAACGTTGCAACTTTCACTTCTTTGACTCACTGCTCTTCATGTATGTAGCATTCCTGTGTAGCATGTCATTCTCATGTTGCTCCCTTTTCAATTTTTTTTGATAGAAATGTGACCAGATTGCCCCCAGAGTCCACAATAGATGACCCACCCTGTTATCTTGATGTTCATTGGCCATCTGCATCTTGCTAAACAATTAAAGCAGTCAATGAAGACACCATAAAACTTTTTAGAGTTTCTGCTAGGTTGGGATTGTATATCATTTCCCTGATTGAGAAGGTCACCAACAAGAAAGAGCTGCCTGTCAGGTGGGTGGAATAAGCAGGGCTTTCCACTTGGGGAAGCCAGTATTAGTATAGTGGATCCAATGGTGGGATGACATCTTGAAGCTCTGCTACTCATCTCATCTTTCTGCACAATCCAATGGGTGTCAACCCACGGACTCTCAAAATGATGAGGGAATAGCTAAAGAGGGCCAAGGTTGACAATGTTTCGGGTTTGATGTTGTTGATGGGTGGCTGTGAGAGGCGTGCTGGAACGCCTCTCACAGCCACCAATTATGTCTTTTGTACACATCACAAATGTGTATGTAATCATCTTGGGCGGCTCTGGGTTCAATCCTCACAATATGCATATTTTTTTTAAATGCCTCAACCAGACAATAACCAATGAAATTTCTGTCAGGAGAAGAATTGGCTTTGTTAATTGCCCATGGGCAGAAAATTCCTACTGATTGTTCAATTGTGTGTTGAAACAGGAGTTGAACACAGCAAGGCCCAATCAATTCAAGCTTGACAGCAATCCTGATCATTAGGAATCCTAGACTCACATGACAATATAATGACCCCTTCTGGCATCTCTGAATTTCTTATTATGGAAAGTGTAGCTATAAATAGGTTGTTTGGTATCTGAATTTGCTCACTGTTTATACTGTATGTAAATCACACATTTACACATGGTGTAAATGATGGGTATTTTTAGAGTAATTCCCAGGAATATCAATCATTTACAGGGCATGTAAATTGGGTGCAATTCCAGATGAAATTCTAAATTTACTCCCAATTTACAGGCACTGTAAATGATGAGTATTTATTGAGAAAACTTAAAGTTTCCCTCACATTTACATTGAGTTTACAGGGCCTGTAGTTTGCAGCTTGCCCCCAGTGTCTCTGCCCGAGGTCGCCAGATTCCATCTGGGGGCGCAATCTGTAGCTGCTTCCCACCCCGACAGCCCGACTTCAAAATCTCAAAGCTAGGATACCCATCTTCATCCCACTCGTCCTCCAACAACCCGTACCCAGATGGGACAATTTCTTGTTGAATCGCCACCTCGAGGGAATCATAAAAGAGCTGCATTGATTCGTTGTCGTCAAATGGATTAGCATGTTTTGGAACAGCAACCGCTTCGTGATGGAAATTCTCCACGTGTGCTTCCTCAATCTGTTCCTCTAGGCTATCGGCATCTTCCGAATCACTGTCGGAGGCGCTAGGTGGAGCGGGAATTTCTTCATCATTGAGCTGGCCAGCGCCAGTTTCTCCAGACGCACGACGGCGCTCCGGGCCATGGGTTCCGTAGTATCACTCGATGACGTTTGGGTGTACACCCTCGCATTCATCCACATACATTCCGTTTTGCACTTGTCCAATGAAGCACATGTCCTGCGATATGTTTCAGTTCCAACCACACTCACAGACCAAATAGCTTGTTACCTCCGGGCTCTGATCGTGACCCTCGCCCGAGATTGGGTGACAGTTCCATTCTGCACGAAATGTCTCACAGTCGGCGTTGATGCGATCTAGAAATAAGAAATGAAGGAGCCATAGGTGGCGCGGGTTGCTTCTGTCAAGCCCGTGAAGAGCCTCAAGTCGATAAAAGAAGGCCCTCCATCGGCGAGCAAATTGCGAGCCGACTTCGACCCATAGACGTTCAATGCGCGTGTTATTGGTGGAACTGAGCATTTCAGTGTGAAAGAAAATTTGCGAAGATATGACACTCACGAGCCCCATATAAAGGATGTGCGGCCCAAGCCACGCTTTAAAATCATGTAAACTGAAACCTTCTTGTTCTCGGCCCCGCGATCACTGCGAACGCGTGATGGGAGTCCATACTCGCCAACGGCCTTGAGGAAGACATCGAGAACTGTTGTCGCTCGATTATTTGTACTGGCATGCAAGCCTGTTATCTGCAGCCAAAATTAAGGTGTGAAGATCATTCAGGACGAGTCTCACCATTCGAGAGTAACCATCGACAATGCTGTGAATGACAATGCCCCAGAGTATTAGTTTGTGATGACCGTCAATATGCCAAATTGCATGAGGTCGCGCCACTGCGTAATTTTTGTGCTTGATGACTCGGCGCTGGTGTAGAATGCGACCAAGGCCATTGACCCGGCGGACTGATGTGCGCACTCGACGCTTTTGAACACGGAAGCCATGGCGTCGAAGAAACCCCATCAAGTATCTAAGACCCGAATCTGGCTTTGCATTTCGGAACGATTTCACAAGCTGGTCGAGTTCAGCTTTCGACAACTTTGAGAAGTTGTGGTAGACGTTGTTGTGAAGCATGTGTTTGAGTAATGTAGGGCGGCTGATGCCCATGGCACGCGCGAGCGCCGAGACTGAGATTCGGCGATGGGATGCCATTGCTTCATCAACAAACTTGGCATTGAGGACTTTTCGAGGACGGCCTCGCTTTCCTGTCCGGACCACTGTCACTGGCTCGACGATGCCGATATGACTCTCCTCCCTGGAAAAAAATTGGTTACCTCTCCATTTTGCTGGAAGAAGAATCTTACCTAGCAAGCGCGGTTTCTTGAACACGACACAAGCTCACAATGAGTTCGCCAACAATTTCCGTACATTGGTGGACCCAAGAGAGAGGGAGGTTTTCTTCAGCTGCATGAGCTTCAAATGCCTGCAGTATGGGAACGAGCTCTTCAGTTGCGCTTTCTGCATGATATTGGAGGTGTTTTGCATCTGCATCCTGTTGGAGCACTGTAGACATGTGTTGAAACTTGTTTTCCATGACTTTGTAGGCGTCATGGACGTTTGGGGACCATGGATCGCGTCCAGGAGCAGGAAGAGGGAAGGGCGCGCAACATGACGGTTTGGAACAAAGGACCAAATTTAGAAAGGTTTGTCCTGGCAAACAACTGCACTCGGAAGTAGTAAAATTTTCTTTTACGATGAGCGACAACAACACGCAGATGACTGACGGGAACATACACACCGAGAACAGCCAGTATCAGAAACATTCCAGTTTCTGGAAAAACAATGGATCTATCGTTGTCCGGGTATGCATAAAAGAGTCGAGTCTGCACGCCGTCTCATAAATTTGTTCCAGGTCGATGAAAGAACAATATATAGAATACACCAAAGCATGCTGGAGGAGCTTTCAGATGTCATGAACTCCATATTCTCGATACCGAACAACAAGGCGCTGGGCGACCCTACTCGCGAAGGATCCGAGAAATACCCCCTCTATATCCCAGGCACGAGCGTGACCGAATTTGACGACTTCCTCATGTGGCTCTATCGCACGTAAGTGAACTTGAGGGTCTGAGAAAGAATGTACTAACCAAGGAGATAGGCAATGGATACCACTCGGAAGTGATAGCGAAGAGCACGAGCGCATTTGCAAGAACCTCTTGAAGCTGGCCCACAAGTGGGAGATCGAGCCCGCCAAGACACATGCTATCGCCACCCTAGAGACGATGGTAATCCCCCCCTCCCGCCACCTGCAGCTCGCCAGAAGGTTCAGCATAAGCCATTGGGTGGAGCCTGCAGTCAAAGAAATCTTCGAGCAGAGGATCACTGCGCTCACCAATTTCGATGTTGAGGCCATGGCATCAGCAAAAGTGGGAAAACTTTGTAAGCCCATGTGAACTCCGCATTCTTGATGGCAGTCGGCAAGGCATCACAAAGGTTCAAAATGGCATCTATTACGGTCAACGAGCATTCAAGAAGTTTGTACAATCTCAAAAGGGTTTTACCACAATACATTCTTACACATTGCTGGCAACTCTATTGTATAGATCATGCCTTCTTTTTATTAGCTCTGTATGAAGTTGTAGAGTACACAACAATATTTCGGACGCCTTACAGAGGTGCTGAATAGAATTTGTAGCCTCTACACAGTTGCATCTTGTATTCTACAGCAAGCATTATTTTTTCTACAGTGCATTCACTCTACCAATTGGTCAACAGTGAGGCTAGCGCTCTGCTTAGTAAAGAAACAGAGACTAGAGAGCAAGTATCTTTTGCAAATGGCCCTGAAACTTTCCCAGAGTAGGGCAAATTTCTCCGGGTATTGTTGGTAGCGCACGCTAGTTCGGGGCGGCAGCCGGGTAGTGCGTAGAATTTGCTCAAGTCTATTTCAATCTCCGCCTCATCAACGAAAAGATTATCGGTTGATCAATCGCGATCGATGATCATGCCGTTTGATGCGATGATACGGATATCATAGCAACAATGATTCAAACTCCATCATTTTTGCTCTTTCTTCCTTTCCCCCACCATCGCTCAAGAGTGCCCCGTCTACGCCTGCCCCTCCCTACCCCCCGAAGTCCTCTTGTGTTGCCCACTGCGTACCCTTGTCCCTCTTGTCCTGGCCACTGTGTCGCTCTTGGTGTCAAGCTGATTCTGTTCGTACCTCAAGCTCACTCCACGCAACTTTGAAGAATATCTGAAGCTTCCAAGCATTCCCAAGCTGTTTCTGCTCTCCACCCAAGCACCCTGATCAAGCCTTCAAGCATATGTTCAAAATTCTCAAGCCTCTGTGCCATCACGGACCGTCGCGGATGCCTCAAAAGGGATCAAGATCAAGCTCTGTCCTGCTTCTCACTGTGTCGACTCTTAGGCAGTGTTCTTGCTCACAGCTCGCTCAGCCCTGTCCTTGCTCGCTGTCAAGATCTCTATGGTCCCCGTCTCGCAACTCGGACTTTGGTTGTCAAGAGGGAATTCTCACGTGACGTGCGCGTGTACGGTATGCAGTTGGCCGTTGAGTACCCTGTTTGTACCTCGATTTTTACGTGAATTATTTGTTTTTCTACTATCATTTGCTGTACCTAGTGGACCATATGGGAATGGATGTGAAAACATCAGATCTTGTACCTGCATTTGCAGTGCCTCAAATAGCTTTGTAGACAAGTAAATTGCTGGCCAACTTTGAGATGTGAGACGGAAAATGAAAAGGTATACACAGCTTTGCGAAACTTTTTGATCTATTTGCAATAAAATAGTTCCGAGATAAGGGCCTTTGACCGGCCAAAAAGCAGACGGGCCTTTGCGACGATTTCACCGGTTTTCGGACGTTTGCGAGGGGTTATAAGACCTTGTATATTTTTCCCACTTTTGGTGATGGGGCTGGCCTGTTTACATGGTGCTTGTAAAAGCTCAAGAAGTGTTGGATATCGAGACGCGCCGCACTGCTTTGGTCCCACCCGAAATGAACAAGGATCCTTCCTGGCTGTGCACAAACCATAGCTCTTGTTTGCGTGTATGGCCGAAGGTCTGGTTCGACCAGATTGGGAGAAAACTCCTACATCCTGAAACAAGCATCCAGTTGAAGGACATCGGTGGCGTTGGTGGGGCAGTGTTTAAGGAGGGCGCGTTTGCACATTCAGGGATGTTTGAGCAGTGTCGGCTGGATATGATAGTTCGGGTTTCTGAAATTCGTTTTGCCCACGAAGATATCATCCCAGCTTGCGCCAACAAAATTATCCAATATTATGACCGCTTGTAAATGCTGCACCACCGAGTAAAATTACAGTCGTTGAGAGTGAAGAATTGAATTGTTTTTCTTGCATGCTGATTCCGAAGAGATTGAGATTGAACGGAATTGGACATAAATGTTACTAAATGGCGAGGATCAGCAGGTAAAGAAACAACGCACGTCCCCCCAGATCCCTTTGTGGTAGTGGATCATGTTCACTATGTCGCCGTCCCACCAGTTTGAACAAACATCAAGTACTGTAAACGTAAAGCATAAGCATTTAATGCGCTGTCCAGCGTTATTTATTCCAACTCGCCTTAGTAATGGGCTCGTTTAGTTGCGCCTCCGTGAAGCCCGCCGTTGTCACCCGAGCGCGAATATTGACCAGAGAAACCTCCTCAGGGTCACGGCCGTACTCGTCCGATTCCGAATCGATGTCCATGTCGCGCTCGCGATTCGGCCCTCTTCCAAGCCGCTTTTGTTTTCTTGCTGCCTTTCCGCTTGCGGTTCGGTGCGCCGGCGTCAGCCATCTGCTTCATGAGACGGAAGATCTGACTTATAGTGGACTTGTCCGGGCCCTGCTCCATGCCGTCGTCGTCGTCCAGACTCTGGTTGCTGCATTCCATCAGGCCCAGCGCTTCGTCGACGTCCGGAAGCTCAATCGTGTCGGAGAAACGGAGTCGTGCGAGCGCTTGCACAAGACGGAGGACACCGAGCAGCGTCCGCGCAGACGTTAGGTGTGCGACTTGTTCTGCTCCATGTCCTCCTTGCCCATCTTGTGCAGCCGGACGAACGAGTCAACGACATAGCTCGACATGGTGGGGGGAACGATGGGACGTTTTTTGCGAGCCATTACAATATAATGTCTGGTACGGTGTCGTTAAAAATAAGCGGAGTAAGGGTGTAGGAGTGCATACCGCATGACATTGGGCTCGACAATGTCTTGGTCGAGCTCAGGGTGCGTGTTGTGCATGGGCACATATGTGACGTGCTGGGCGAGTCGCTCGTCATTGTCTCGCGAAGGCTTGTCGACAAAAATAAGAGGTCAAACCTCGACAGCAGCGCGGCCAGAAGATGGATGTTCTCCACGGGGGAGACCTTCGGGTTGTAGCACCCGTAGAGAGGATTGGCTGCGGCGAGAATGGATGTGCGGGCATTCAGGGTGGTAGATATACCTGCTTTGGAAATTGAAATCGTCTGCTTTGTGGATCGAGGTCCTGTCAGCCTCCTCCATTTTATCAAACTCGTCGATGAAGCAGATGCCGTTGTCGGCAAGGACGAGAGCTCCACCCTCTGTAGAGTATATTAAGCAATAGCAGAGGTTTTGAAACAAGATACCCACCAAACACCATCTCGGTGACAGAATCCCGTAGCGTACTCGTGTTCTGGGATCACTGGCAGTTCCTGCAGCAAAGAGAAGTAAAGTTAGCAAAAAGTATGAGCAGGTTGTATGCAGTCCTTTCTGTTGACGGCTGCTGAGGCCCAGTAAAAAAATAGGAAACCTCCACACAGGAGAGTCGGCGGTGAAGGTCGCTGTGAGGACAGAAAAAACTTACAGAGCATACAGAGAAAATGGTAAGACAAAGATGAGCCTCGCGTCGAGGTGGATTCAAGGAGTATTGAGGTACATATCTGGATTTTGGTAAGCAGGAATTCGGAGAGCACCACGGATGAGCAAATGCTACTAAATCCTGTCCGCGTCTTCCGACTGCTGCGGTGTATTCTATGCACAGCCAGGTGAGCTTGCAAAGTTGGCTTGGCTTCCTAGAGGACGCGGAACTCCGTGAACGCAACACAATTGACCACGATGGGGCAATTTCTGGCCCAAAAGAACTTCACAAGTTGTGATGACCAGGTCCAGAAGGTGAAGGGCATCAGATGGGGACTCGAGCGGATTGGGCTTTCCAATGGCAGTGGGCGAACAACTTGTAGGCGGCGCGCTGACAGTTCACGACGAAGCTGGAGAAAGAAAAGAAAAGCTCCGGCGGAGGAAGCCGGGCTAAATTTGGGGACCAGTTCCGAAGGTCCAAAAGTCCAAAAGTCCGAATGGTGGGCTCGCGACTCAACGTGGTGCCACCGCTGGGCGGGAAAGCCCGAATGTTGGGTCGGACAACAGGCGGTTACGCCCGCTCACCGGGGACGGCGGCGTTGAGGGTCATAAATAGCTATATGACACCCACTTTTGATCTCATACCGGATTTTCAACTCATATGATATACACACTTGCTCACCACCTCATTATTCAAGGGACTGAATTCGTATCGACAAAACTTGTGACTTCTCGTACTGAAAATCTCATATCTCATACTGCACTGACCACATCTCATATGACCTATTTACATCTCATATGATGTGGTTTACATCTCATATGATGGTGTCCACATCTCATAACCGGGCTCACCACGGTTCATATAAGGTATGACGCATCTCATACTAGGATTTGATTTTTTTTACAAAATGAACAGCATAAAGGCGTGCTTCCCCAAGACTACGTCAAGCCCCAGGAAGACGAGCCTGTCCTGCGCAAGTACGACAAAAGTTCAGCATTCGGGGCGCACCTCGTCTCCGACGGCACAACAAGTCTGAAGGATGTCCTCGACGCCCAGGGAATCAAAACTGTGATCCTGGTGGGGCTGTCCTCCCCCCACTGCGTCAGCTCGTCGGCGCGCTCGGGGTTCGATCTTGGAATGTCGGTTGTTGTTGTGGGCGATGCGTGTGCGACGTATGAGGCGGGGGTCGCCGATTATTCGGGGGCAGCGCAAGGTGATGTTAAGGACGGTAAAGGGTGGAGTGCTGAGACAGTGCATGGAGTCGCCATGGCTCACCTGGATGGTGGCGACTTGGCGCACGTCGTGGGCACTGCGGAGGTGTTGAAATTCGTGTGAATGCAAGTACGATGGATTTGAACTTCATGCAACGACAGAACGATTGGTAGGCTGATCACAAAATATGTGAACGGGGGAAGATGTATTTTTGGGCCGGTGGCGGGATATATCTCGGTAGTTGGCTTCATGTTGCCTTAAGATCCATCCAAAAGGACGAAATATATAGTGACATGCCACAGTTACAAGTTTGCAGACCTATTGGGATCACCAGTACCCCACCTACGGTGTACTGGACAAAAAGAGCATTTACTCTAGCTCAGCTCTGATGGCCCCAAAGAACGCCGAGGAATACTTTGAATCCACAAATTCGTTCAGTTTGACGATCTTCTCGCCGTGGAACTTGAAGGTGACCTAATTTCCCGGTCAATCTCAATAAACTAAAATAGAAAATGAACCAAGGCAAGCGAAATACCATGTACTCGTTGTTGTACTTCCTCCCAGACCTTGAGATACCGTCTGACTTGAGCTGCGGCGACGAAACCACTAATTTATGAATGGAACTGGGTCAAGAGGATCTGCACTGACGTGGAACACGACTGCGTCTGAGCCCTGGACGACATCCAGCGGAGGCAGATACTGGATTGCAGAAGCACGACCGACTCGTCAACAAGTAGATCACATCATCACAAAGGAACGGCTTAAACGACTCACAGTAACTTTGTCGAACACGGTCTCAAAGTTGTATTTCAAGTACCCAATGAACTCATCCCCAGTGCGGTCGTCCTTGCCATCCGGAGGGACGATAGTTGCGGGGAAGTACTGATGCCTGAAGTCGGGAGCCAAGAGCTCGCTCATGCGACTCCAGTCGAGATCATTCAGGTGCTTTATGAATGCATGGGCGTTTTCAAGTTGTTTGGCCGGGATGTCGGACATGGTAAACGGAGGGTGTAAGATTGTCCAAGAGACCCTGGCACATGCTATCTGATTAACCTGTCATTCCGAATTCGAACACCCTTCTGCGGAGATGAGGATAGGATAAGAACTGCAATGTTGTGAAGAAATTTCGGCGTTTGAGAGAATTTCGTACAGTATGACAGGAGCGAACTTACATATCCTTGCGTGCTGAATCTTACTCCCGATCGGACTTTGTTCATGTTTGGACGTACCTGAGGCGGCGCGCGTCATCACGTGCGAATATTCCGCTTTCTCTCACTTTCTCTTTTCCGAGGGAGGAGAGAGGCTTTCCACAGGCAGGTTCCTTACCATGAATCCAAGATGTTTCGCCTGACAATTTGCCTAGCTCGAGTCGCTCAAGGACAAGGATTCGATCATCCGGAGCTGCTCTCAGCTCGTCAGCTCCAAGTTGAAGATGAACGCTAAAAATCACCCAGGCCTTACTATTATCTGCACGGCTGTAACCCATGAAATTTGTGGAACAGACGACCAGGAGACTAGGGGAGTGGTAGAAGAAAAGGTGGAGCCACGACCCGGACATGTGCAGCCCGTGCATACAGGCCCGGGGTTGTACAACTCAACCGCGATCCGGTATGAACCAAATCAAGAAATGGAGCGCAAATGCAATTCCAATGACATCTAGATTCGCCCGCGCGAAGCCAGTATTGGGTCGGAAAGCCCTCCATACTATGGGAGCTCAGCGTCTGGCATTCTCTCGGATTCCTCCGAGTCGCGTGCGGCACCATTCAGCTCCCCGGATACCTCCCACAAGGCACCCACGCAACGCGCCAACGTCCATGATGTCCCGCATCCCTCCGCTGTACCTCATTTCTTCCCGCCGCCTCCGCCGTTGGGGCGCACTCTAAGTATACGCGAAGGCGCACCGCGCCGAATTGAGGTCTTTCTCAGGCTTTGGGAATATTATTGTCTGGTTTCTGACCCCTGCGCTCCGCCACTTCGTGGAGTCTGAGGACTACGCCGCTCCACTGTCGCCCTCCGCGCAATAGATTCTTCCGCGACTCCCGCCCAACGGACCAATGCCAAAATCTTGCGTTGCGGCTTCTTGAATCTGGACTTTACTTTGAGCGCAGCCCTTGCCCTTTCCGTTGGCAAATCTCGCTCTCGGATCCTCGCAAAAAGTGGGGCGCAACATCAAATATAAATCATTTGCCATGCAAACACCGGGAGGCTGCGAATCAATGGCCAGAGGCGACCTACACTGGCTCGCGCATATTCAGCGTATGGCGCAGTGACGAATGGTCCCACGCCGTGGACCAGATGGAGTGAAGGTGAGTCATATTCGGACAGATTTTACGCGACTGAACGGCCGCAAACAGAAGACCAAGCCCCAAAGGCTGTATCAGTATCAGAATCAGAGCCAGGCGACCTGCGTCCGTTCGCCTATATTCTGGGCGGAACGAGTCTCTTGCGTGGTCAATGCTACGAGGAACTGGCCAAAGTTGTGGATGAGATGGAGGTGGAAGGTGAGTGAGACTCGGATGTATTTTTACTTGACTGAACGGTTGCAAATTAGCAGACTCAGAGAACAAAGAGGCCCTCCCACTTTTAGATTTCTCGAACAAAGTCCCGGCCCAGTCTTCCTGGAGAAGACGTCAGCCTGGGTGAGTAACACCTAAACACATTTCTGGCTACTCCTGAACGGCGGCGCAAATTAACAGAAATCAACGAGCCCTTGCAGCCTCTGATGGAGTCGCAGCGTAGTCCTGGGGGTCTCACCAAGACACCAGGCAGTAGCCCGCGCCAGATATACGCGGACCCGCACGCCTGGCGCCACACGAATCGGCTATACTAGTACACCGCCGTCGCCAAGGAGGTCATGTTTCTGCCCAGCGCAGTCCGTGAATTCGTGGGCTCCGAGGACTACGCCGCTCCGCTCGTCGCCCTCGAGGCGCTACAGGAATACGGTACCACACCCGCACAATGCGTCAATATGTGCGAGGTGCTGTGCTGCGCTCTCTCGAATCCACTTTTTATTCTGGGCGACGGTTACGCCACTGGCAAGATACGCAATACCTCTTCGCTGCGAGCTCTCTCGTGAGCGCTGGGTGGACCGCCAGGCTTGACCTAGACCAGGTGCCGACCTCGCCGGTGGGTTACGTTCGGACGCACATCGACGAGTGTCGCAATCCCCAATTGGTTGTACATGATCATGGACCAGTGGCCGACTCGGACGCCGTGAGGGCCATTTTGCGCTCTGCGTTGGCCAGGGATAATGGCAACGCCTGGGGACGGCGGTTTGCTTCGGCGAGGACCGAGATGGAGGGCTCGAGGAAACGAAAAAGAGGGAAACGAGCATCCGTTGGCGGCGCAGCGAGGAGACCAGTGAGTGAAAACTCGCACGTACTCTCTGCGACGCCCTAATAGTAGCGCCAAGAGCAAGCTTCCTTACCCCCGATTCTGTCTATCACCTCAAATGTAGTCCCGCGAGATGTGCCCTCGTATCCGACCACGACGACTGATGCGCGCACCGCCCACCCAAGTGTACATGACAGCGCCTGCGCGCGTTTCCCCAGCGAGCGGCCTTCACCCTGATGAAGAGACCTGGCCCTCGACCAGGACAAGCGGAAGGGAAAGCTTTGCAGCGTCGAGCGTTCGCAGATGACGGCCGACACAGTCCTGAGAGGCTTGGTGGCTTTCTAGCGCGGCTGGGTAGAGGAGATCGGAAGGCCCTGGCCTGTCCTCGCACAGGGGTGTGTCTCTCCCGCTCGGGCGAGTGTCTCTCCCGCTCGGGCGAGTGTCCTTGGACATGATGCGGTTGCTACGTGAGAACATGCGCTCTCATGGCCCGTCTCATTTGTATCCGAAGAAGCAGAGGACTAAGGAATACGAATGTGACGTGCAGTGGTGTGGGCTTGGAGTCGTTGTTGCCCAAGGGTCTGAGCGCGGCGAAGCTCAGGAGTGTGATATGGGATGGCGTCCATGCGACCGTACAGCAAGCGCAGGGCTTGATCGGAGAGGAAAGACTTGACCGTGGATTAAAGGATAGAGTCAAGAATGTGATGCCGAAGGGAAAGAGACGCGAAAGATTGAAGAAAGACGCGCGTTCGTACATAGCCGACAGTCGATATGATCCTGGCGTCTTTCGCGGAGACTTGGGGAGCTGTGTGGGGCGTTTGGACGCCCATGAAGCGAGAATTCACAGCCGTTAAATTGTTTATCCTTGAATTCTTGATGCTGGAGCCTTAAGATGTTATGGGTCCACATGGGTGCAGCCGTCAGGCCCGAGCCGGCTGGGTGTTTGTGGTCGGAAATAGAGACACCATAGAAGGGCAAGGACACGGAGGCGGCTACACGGTCACGTAGAACAAGAATGAGGCCTGAAGCACAGGATTTTGTGCATATATACAGCGCAAATTGCTGATAACATGTCTCCTGACCGCGAGATCGCCGCGCCCACAGTAGCCCACATGTCCCCAGAATCGCTAAGTACCATTTCTCGAATCCTGCGCCAATCAAGCTCTCGTTACTTGGAAGCTAGCGGGCTCGGGCGGGCTTGACTGGCGGCTGGTGAACGTAGACCCAGAATTGAGTCCCAAGCGCCTCCATTCATTCATACTCACATTCCCATCTTGCGCCGCGGATATTGCGCCAATCGAGCGGGGCATTATGGGTTGCAGACGGCGGAGGAAAATGTAGGATTGAGTCTTGTCTGCGAAGCTTGTGGACATTTGTCGCTCACCCAAAGCGTTGAGCAGTAATTTCTGAGACCCAAAGCAGACGTCGCCAACCGTAGAACTTGATGGAGCCCCACCGCTGCCAACTTTGGGCTAGTGCCAGGTGAACTTGAAAATCAAATTTATCCACGACAAAAGCGCCGGTCTGCTCCGTTCAATTGCAATATTGATTTTCAATTATCATCGGACCCATCGATGCCGGTCCGTTCTCGGTACCGTATGCGTTGATTTTGAGGGGAGAGTATTGTGCGTTGAGTGGAAAAGCGAGCTCCGGAACCAAAAGTTGACGCATCCTTGTGTTTCTTTGGACGCGCGAGGAAGAAGGGAGAGAAGACGCGTTGTAAGACGAGAATAACGAATCCAATTGCAAATTCGCGATATCGGTATTTGCAAGATCCGCGGTTGAGCGGGTTGAGGCTTGTGCTTGAGAATCGCTCGCTTGAGAATACAGGAGGATCAAGGGAGGATCAGGAATGGTATACACGAGAAGTTGCGATCAATCTCAGGCTCTGTCTTGAAATACAAGAACCATGCAAACCTTTCCTTTGCCTCCGCCTTCATGCGCTCGAGAACCAAACTCGTCGAGAGTCGCCCGGCGAAAGGGTGTCTCTTTGCACTGTGCAATCATTCTCTTGGTTGCGTAGATGTCGCTCTTAAGAGCACGCCTCTGAAACCCCAAAATTATGTGGTGTAAGCTGCAGTTCTCGCCGTATTTTCCTTTCTCATTTCCCCAGCTGCACGCCCTACCGATATGTTCCCCGAGTCCCGCAAGAGATCATCGATTTGATCGTGGACAACATTGAAGAAATGGCGTCCTTTCACGCTTGTTCCCTCGTTTGTTGGGCATTCGTCCCTGCCTGCCGCAAGCGCATCTTCCGCGACGTCTGCTTCGGAATGGCCAGCGACGCGCCCAATCGACTACACGAAATTCTGTTGCGATCTCCGCGCATCGCGCTGTACATCGAGGATGTGACGATTCATCGCCCGCACGACCCGAATTTCTGGATTCCGGCTGGCAGTCCGCTCCCTACACTTCTCTCGATGTTGCCCAACATTAGTCGTTTCTCGCTGTTTGGCTGCTGGGGAGATTGGCTACACGTCCCGCCCGCTTTTGCAGCAGCCATACTGCGCGTCATCTCCTCGGGGAAACTAGATCGTCTGCATGTCCTCACAGTCGCCAACGCCCCGGCCGTCTTCTTGCGCAGCGCTCTTTCTTTGCGGGTCGTTTCCTTTTTCTACGTCGGCTGGGATCCCGCCGAAAAAACTCACCGCCTGCCTCAAGCTCCATCCGAGGTTGCAGCACCGGTCGGGCCCGAATTCCTGAACCTCTCGTTGGACACCAAGCTCGGCAGAGTCCTGGATTTCATGCAGGCGTTCGGCTCGAACTACTTCGCCAACGTCCGCCGCCTCGCGGTCAATCCCATCCCGAATAGCGCCAACAGTGCGCAGAATTTCGCGCGCGTCCTGAGCGCCGTCCAGAGCACGCTCGAGCGGCTGGAAATTCAATGGCACGAACGTATGTGGACTCCCCCTTCTTTCTTCCATCTTTGTTCGCTGATTTGGTCTTTCAGTAAACCTGAACGAGCTCGACGATGATTCCTCGTCCGCGCAGTACACCCTCCCCATCCTTCTCCGCCTCCGCACACTCAACCTGCACATCATCATGCAGACGCCGCACGCCACGCTCCCCGCCGCCCTCCCGTCGTACCTCCGGACGCTGCGCCACTCGAACCCGCACCTCGAGAGCATCGGGGTGGTGCTGCACGTCCCATGCGTAGCAGATGGGGAGGTGCCTGAGGCGGGAGAGGCCGAAAGGGTGTTGAGGGCGGTGGATCGGGTGCTTGCGGGTAGCGACGCGGAACCTCGTGACGGCGATGGCTCTGAGCTCGGGCGCTGTGGTGGTGTTGTTGAAGAGGACGACGGTGGTGATGGCTGCGCAGGCTTCCCCGCCCTCCACACCATACACTTCACCATCACTCCTGAATGCGCGCCACCCAGCCTCGTGCCTGACTACGCTGCATTCTTCCGCGCGCACCTCCCGCGCACGCAGCGCCTGTTGGCGACGCGGTCGTCAGCGCGGACCGAGGGCGGAGGCGAAATTGCGTCGAGTGTGGACGAGGGAAGTCGGCGCGGGTTCGGCGTTGAGCAGGGGTACCGAGAACGGGAGGCGGCGGTGATGCCGCTGCTGCCGTATCTGGATGTCTGGCCGCACCGAAGTCGGTAGGGAGAGCGGGGGAGTTACGCGCCATGAAAGGAGGCGCGCGACAAACTTATGACTTTCTTCGGAGCGGGGAGTCCGTCCCCTCTATGCTTTCTCTGTTTGGTCTATAGGTTCATTCTGGCGACTGGGCCTTCGTTCGTTATTCTTATCATCCTGCTCTGCTCTTGTAACATGCATTGCTACTCTCGATACATATGTAGCGCCGATTCAATGTATTTATTCCCGTATTTATTTTATTGGTTTTCCGAATCCACGACCCGTTCTTCTGGTGTTCTGCGGGTGTTCACAAGCCTCGAAGTGAAAATTACAAAGCAATTTTTTTTTTTTTTTTTGGAAAGTGGAAGATTGGCACGTGATGATGCGCGACGCGCTGGCTTGTCCAAGCATGGACAAATAGTCAAGCGTTGAAGAGTTTCTGGTTTCACTTCCCGATTGCTTTCTGCATAACACATACAGTTGATGCCATTGCAAGATCATAACTGACGAAATTCCTTTCCTCAAGTTACTTCGCTCCGTTTTGCTGATTTCACCCACGCATTTGCTCAGAGACCCCATGTAGCAAAATGAGACCCATTAGCACTTTGAGTGCATCAGCTTTGGATTTTATAATTCAAAGCGAGTCGTAGAGCAGATTGTCCTGGTTCGATTCTAGGCTGGTTATGGGGAGTATTAAATTGCATTTTCCTCTGAATCCGCTTCGCCCACAACGCACTTGCTCAAGATTATGTCCAGATGCAGCACAACCCGGCCCGGTTGCACTTGGAAAGGACGATTCCTTTTCACCGTCATTTCACCGCTGCTCGTTTCCTATTTGAGGACTAGATGTAGGGAGGAAATACCCAGTAGCCTAGTAACACTCTCGGAGTGGGTCTGCTGTCGATCAATAGGGTGTAGCAGAAGAATCTGGTTCAATCCCGGGCTGGGAAGTATAAGAGAAAGGTGCTTTTTTTGCGCCCTTCAGTCAATTTTTCGTGCAATAACCCTCAGTAGAACTTTGAGTGCATCTGCTGTCGATCGAATTCCTGGAGACAATAAGGTAGAACCAGGTTGCCAGATGGTAGGTCATAGGCTCTGGCGTCGAGCGGTGATTCTACTTAGTTTTGATGCTCCCTTGCCGGCGGCCGCTCAGCTTTTGGGCACCCGCGCCATATACCCATGGTAAACGAGCCCAGAAACTTGGAGTGTCATTTTTCTCTGTTAGTTTCGCGTACTTGTTGAAGGACCAAATACATTGGAACAAGAACCAGTAGCACTTAGAGTCCGACCGCTTCGGGTGTGACTGCATAGGACTCGGAGTAGGACTCGGAGCAGTAGAACCCGGTCCGATTCCACGTTGGGTTATAATCACCTGCGCCGAAGATCTGGTTCGATTCCAGACAGGGGCCATACGAAGAGTGTGACAATCCTTTTTTTTTCAACCCGCCGCAATTCAAATGTGATAACGAAGTCAGATCTTGAAATTAGAACTGTTAGCAATTGAAATGGATCGGCTTTCAATTGTTCCCCACTTTCCCGAGAATTACTGTCTGTCTTTGCATTCTATTTCTCTTCCTCCTTTCTTCTGTGAGTTCTAGATCGGTGTTTCTATGCCGGGCTCGTAATACGCGTAAGATATCTAATGTTTCGAACAAGCACCTTGGATTTCCGACAGTGGAGGGCAACAACTTACAGGTGTCACAGCGCCGCTACTTAAAGTTCTCTGGAATTCAGGTAATTCAATAGCTACAACATGCGAACTTACGCTCTGCCATCCAGCTCCTTGAAGCAGTAATTAATCCAGTACGAGTAAGCTGTGGGTTTAACTGTGGGAACACGAAAAAACAACCTACGCAATCAATTTGTTTTCCCAGAAATCGCACGACCGCAACCGTCTCGTGTTCTGACTACGATGGCCTGATGCTGTAAAACAATAATATCTGTGCCTTCGTCAGGTTGATTGAGGCTTCGAGCTGTCAGTCGAACCTATACCCCGAGCCCATCAACCTATACGCCCTCATATCGTATAGAATTTTGGAAAAAACGCTGCAGTTTGCAGAGAAAACCCATACCCGTACCTGTTTGAGCTGAAAATCCCACATATTTCAGTCTATAAAAGGCATTCCGCTGTTTTGTGTCCGACCTTCGGCAGGAAATCAGGAGGAAGCGGCATATTTTGAACCATTTTCGCTTGGTCACGGAGATTCACCTGACCACACGCGCCTTTCACGGGCTGAATTTGGGCTGCATTTATGCTCAACATAATACACTATCTCGTCCTCAGCGCAGGAAACCAAAAACATGCTCAGAGATACTGTAAGTTGTATGGATGGAAGTCAATCTTCGTTTTTCATCTTCCTATTCTCAACCTCCGAAAACCATAACCTCTCGTAATTTTCGGGTGTAACGGAGCGGCATGGGTTGATTCTGTCAGCCTGACCAGATTGCTATCCACGATTGGTCCGATAATGCCGATGGCGTAACCGATTTAAAGTCACTCAACTTTGACTCAACTTCAATCTCCACCCCACCATGGTCCAGTACTTTGACGAAATCTCCCCTAGTCTGGGCAAGTGGATTGAACAACAGCACGTCTTTTGGGTCGCAACGGCCCCGCTCGCCGGCGACGGACATGTCAATGTATCTCCTAAAGGCGGTGAAGGTAGTCGCCAGTAAAGCGGTGCCATGTCTCCAATTGACCAGGCTTTTAGGGATGTTCCACATCGCGAACCCTCGCCAGGTGTGGTATGAAGACTTGACTGGCAGCGGTGAGTCGAGGATCGGTTGCCGCCATAGCATCCAACACAGGTCTTTCCACAGGTGTCGAGACTGTTTCTCATTTGCGCGAGAACGGGCGTATAACAGTCTTATTCAACGCTTTTGAGGGCCCACCTCGAATCGCCAGACTTTACGGGCGGGGTAAATTTTATGGTGTGGCTTCAGGTTGTGCTTGATTCTCACTCAATGATAGGAACTGTGTATGAGTTCGGTACCCCTGAGTTCAACCGCTTTATTTCATCGGAATCGCGCAAGCCAGGAACGCGCGCCATCATCGTCGTCGATGTTCACAAAGTTGGAACGGTAAGGCTTCCATTATTCGTTTGTTCTCCCACGATTGAACCCAAACCAAGTCCTGCGGCTACGCCGTTCCATTTTTCGGCTTCAAATCCCACCGCACGCGGCTCCTAACGTGGGCTCAGAAGAAGGAGGAACTGGACACGGCCGACGGCAGCGTTTCCGGACTTGTGGACGGCCTCAAACGTTATTGGAACACCAAAAATATGAAGAGTCTCGACGGCCTGGCAGGCTTGACCGTCGCGCCATACACGTCTGAAAATTTCGCGGTGAAGAATGTCACATATAAAGCGGATAACGAAAAGACCAGCCGGAATAGAGATTGGTGGGCGACAGACCTAGGCAGCGGTAGCCTCCTCGTTGGATTCTCCCTAGGCGTCCTCGTTACCGTTGTTTTCCAGGGATATCGCGGTGCAGTTGCAGTTTGAATTTTGTATGTCCAATCACAGTTATGCACTCTCACTAGGCTTTCGGTTCAAAGTGAATGCGAGCAAATTAATTGAAAAACCAGAGTCATACTCTGGTTGAAAACCCGATTCTAAGCGGCCACGGACAACCATCCTCTGCATTGAGTCGCCCCACACAAGCAGCGCGTCTCTTTCTTGCCCCGGTTCTTCTTGGAGCGCGCTTTCTCTCGATATCTCTTCAACTGCCACTCTGTCTGGTGTGCGGGATTATAATCGAAGGTAAGTTCCGTGAATGCAGGGATGCGCTTGGTCGCCACCAGCGCCAGGTAGGGCATGTTGTCCTGAATAAATAAATCCAACATGTGAGCGTTTTCATAGGTAGAACTGCACAGAGTGGCTGGTTCAATGTACCTCAGGCATTGTATCATAGACGACGGAGATTATTTGAAGATTTGGACTGCAAGAGTGACTAAGAGAAGAAGGATCGCGTTAGTCGGAAATCAGCGAATGAGGACAGTCTTTAAATACTTGATAAATCGCGTCCAATTGCCTGGAAGCATTCAGCTGGGAGTTAGGTCAAGATCATGTCATGAGTCGTACCACATCCATAGGCGTCCACGCTATACGCATTTTCTGGTCGGTCCTCGTCCGGCTCCTCGTTCACATCCAAGTCGAAGCAATACGATGCTCTGCTGCCCGACAATTTGTCGGCCTCTTCTCGCCGGCTGTAAGAGAAATCATCATCTCGCATGCCAATGCAATGCAATGCGTAAACAAAATGAACCAACATCAGAAGTCTGAGGACGATAGTAACATGAAAAATGAGGACAACTCGGATGCATAAGAGACGAATGGAAGTATACCCAGTATAAATGCCGACCACCCGTCCTCGCACGATGTCGACAGGAGTTCTGGCACCCCACCCACGCTTCTCGGTTTTGAATATTTGGATCGGGATTCGGCGCGGATGTTGAACTACACGATTGGTACAGTTGGAGGTGCATTCGCAGGCCTGCCAAACGTGAATGTGACATTCGCCAGAACAAGAATATGGCTCACATTATTGCATTCAAGAATTTCTTCTTCCGTGTTGAAAGTGAAGAGGCCCTGACTTGATGTTAGAAGCAAATAACCTGTATATCACTCTGCTCAACACACAAGGGGAGTGTACGAAGGGCGAAGTCGATTTTCAAGGTTGAATTGGCATGAACAGTGGCGCGCATTTTCGCATCCCTTTTTGCCACGACACCGGCAACCAGTCAAAGCAGTCGGTCGGGGAATTCCGATTTCACTGAAGCGGCGTCAGTACCTGGACAAAACGCGCGTGCAGTGAAAGAAACTGAACTTACAAGAGGTAACTCCTCTCGACATAGGGAAACAGAATCCCAATGCCGGGTGGGACCTCTTCGTCGTCGATATGGTTAACAAATTCGATCCCAGCTGCACCTGCTTCGCCGGCACGCTTGGTCCACTCGTCTTGAATAATCTCACGACTGGCATTTGACTTGAGACGACATGAAGATGAGAATGGAAACAAATAGACATACCGAGACTTGGGAACCTCGGTGTCCAGCCGCACCAGCGCCGGCGGCTCACTCGTAGTATGAGTGGCAACAGAATTGTTTCGTTTCAATCTTGCAGATTCCCGTGGTTTTGGTGGTTGCTCTGTGTTTGTTTCGTCGGGCCGATCAGCCACGGAAGCCGAAACACTCTCAGTGTCAACTAGATATTCCCCAATCAGACTGGAGAAGTCGGAAGCGGAAGATTCCACGCCAACAAGGGTGTCGCCTACATCCATCCCATCAGTATGCGGACGAGAGTCAAAATTCCACTACAAAATTGAATCATTTCACATACCGCCAAGGCTCAGACCCCCTGGACAGACGTTAAGCGCTTCCAGGATCCGATCAACCGTCTCTTCTTGCCCTGCGAGAGCCATTCCCATATTGCGGCACTCCCGCAAAATACGAAAGTCTGAATGCGGCCCCGGCCCGCTCGATAACGACGCCAGTCCACCCGTTAAGTGGGTCTTCCATGCATCGATGAGCAGCCCCAGAATCACGATAATTCGGGCTTCGCGGAGCATCCTGCGTACCGCATTAGCGCGGATTGCCCCCTGAAGCGCTTCAGGCGCATTGCTGCCGGTTAAGCGCGGAGAAGGCTGAGCGACTTTTGATGTGGCGAGAGACTCGGCGCGCCAGGCAAGGTAAAGCCGTTCCAGAGAAATGATGGTGCTGATTTGGTCCGCCAGAAAATTTCCTGCAAGTCAATGGTCGATATTCAAAATAAGGAAGAAAGGAGCCACCTACCAGCAGCCTGTCGCCGGCCTTGTTCTCGTTGCGCATCTCGCCAGGTCATAAAATAACGTGCGAAACTCCAGAGAATATCGTCTTCGTTTTGCGGTGGGCATGGAACCGGCCAGGAGCATATTAGTGCGCTCAGCCAGTTCGCGTCAACGGTTTGGAGCGCTTTTTTCAGCTCTCGAAGCATAACCTCAGGGGAAGTGTTCGTGGATGACTCAAGGTAAGCCAGTGACGGAGAACCCAGGGTCGTCGTTAGTGCCGCCGGGCTGCTAACATCTACTGCCGGCAGCGTGTTGATCATCACCACAGTTGGCCCTACATTTTTTTGCATCGACCCCGGGTCAGCCGGCATGGCGGTGACTATGAAATCCTTGTCGTTTGGTCCCAGCTAGGTAGCCGATTTCAGCGCTCTGTAGTTTAAAAAAAACGTAGACCTTACTATACGCAGCGTTTCGACAATTCGATCGTCTTCGAAGAGTTGCACCCCGTCGATGGTGAAGCGGAGATGAGCTATAGCAGCGAAATCAGAAGGATATAGGGGCCTCCGAGAATATAGAGATTTTACCTGAGTCCATCTGGGTGGTCGTCTGAAGAAAGAGTGACAGTCAGATTTAAAAATATCAAGTGGAATTGATGTACTCCGTAGGCGTTGAACAACGCGGAGAATGTGACGGACACATCGGCCGGGTCGACGGTCAAAAATTGGACATCTGTAGTTCAGAATTAATACGATATAGTTTTCCAAGAATCCTAACGTTTGCGCACAAGCATTTGGGTGAATGATGGTAAGTCTCAAAACCTCCACGCAATTGATTATTTCGCCGTCTGTAAGCCCTACCTTTTTTTTTTGTTTCAAAAATGAGGCAAACAATTTTCAGACAGACAAGACTGTCACCGTACCATATGAGGTGTCTCGGAGTCTTCGAGCCATCTTTGATTGTAAGAGAAGGCCAAAGAGCCTATGATGCCACTCAATGTAAGGCAATTGCGCCGGAAAAAATGGTGCCACTACCTTTTTTCTTGCTGAAAAGTGCCTGGGGGTCCATGAGCATTACCGCGATGCCACTCGGAGAGATACTCGCCTCTACATGCCGGAAGACAATACTCAAGTTTTCCTCTGTCGTGTGCACCACAGAAACCTCGGAAGCGGCTGCGGGGCGGGGATAAGAAAATGAGGGATGGAGCTAACGAACCTTACGCGTTTCGGATTCAGGATAATTGAAAACCAAGGTAATATCACGCGAAGTGGACATTGCCGGTTGGATTGAGGTGGCAGTTGCAGAGAAGAAGAGTGTCACGGTCACATCAGGCCAAACTTCTTTTGGTTGAAAAGAAGTTGAAACTTGATCGGATTTACAGGGGCATCAGCGTTATGCTTTCAAACTTACTTGTAAATTCTGCCCATGGCCCTCCGGGCATTCCTACAACCATGGATCCCAGTCATCCAGTTATTTGTTTTGCATTTCTTCCTTGAATTAGATAAGTAACTGGGTGATTTCCCGTAAGACAAATACTTCGCGGTGCCATTGAATGATGATTAACGTCGGCTACGAGTATCAAAAAGTATAGTACTGATTGGTGGGCATCCGTAAGACTTTTAACAAAGTACTAGGTGCTACATTTGCACAACATTTTGCTTTAGGCAAAATTACCCTCTCTTTAAAATTACGCTTCTCTGTCCGTCTGAAGTCATTTTAAAGTCCGCTGGTCAGTTGACCAACTGCGATCCGATATTATCCCCTCTGAACCACTTTCGAACTCCGCTATCAGCGGCGCGGGCGTGACGCAACGAGCGGGCGTGGCACGACAGACGGGGGTGACGGAGAGGGGCCATGGCAGAGAGGGGCGGTGGCGAGGCCGGCCGAGCAGCCGCTTGTCACGGTTATCCTTAAGAAAACCAGCTAAATCCAATGAGTGTAGGAAAAATCCAGGAATAACTCTCTGAAAGCATCAGTGTGTGCTTGGGATAGGGATACACAGACCTTCTGAAGTGAGAAACCTGAGATATGCTTGATGCCAGTGGAACATAAGCTGAATTTATTTCAGAGGCAATCAAGTCCCCGCGGCCGAGATAAATTCTGAAAATGAAACTAAAGCAATGTGCGCGCCATGCATCAAGAGTACAGGCTGCGAAGGGTTGCTGCGTGCGGACGGGTCACGGCCCCGTGATCCGTCATTACCATTTTGGGTTTGTTCAAGTGTGTTTTCGTCTGTCGGAGCACTCATCTCCCTCATGAATTTTTGAATGAGTGGTGCAAAATTGTGCAAGAGGAATATTAGAATTGCTCTACGTCCATGCCCACAACACTGCATGTCTTGTCTGGTTTTGAGGAGGCAAGCTTTGCTTCGAATGTCACCAGTTCTCTTTTGCTCAAGTGAGCCCTTGAATAGGCACAAGTCCAACAATTTTGTTGAGGAAATGGGAGGAGTAATAAAAAAAGCATGTCCAAATCACGCACAAAACATGACCCAGCCTGAAATCGAACCAGGTTCTTCTACTTTACAACACTGAACTGAATGAAATATCCGAAGCAAATGCACTCCAAGCACTACCCATCCTCATCCCCCTATATTTAATTCTTGAATGAGTGGTGCAAAATCACACAATGGAAACATTAGAATTGCTCTGCGTGCAAGCCCGACCTGGACCCAACTTCTATGTCTTCCCTGATTTTGCTCCGAATGTCACCTGTTCTCGTTTTTATCAAGTGAGCCCTTGAATGGGCCCCAAGTCCAACAAGAGGAAGAGGGGGGAAAGTGATAAAAAAGACATGTCCACACAACGTATGTATGACCCAGCCTGGGTTTGAAATAGGTTCTCCTGCTTTACTGTCCTGGAGCTATCAGAGCATTCAAACTTGAAGCAGATGCACTCAAAGTGCTACTGGGTCTTATTTCCCTACATCTGAGTGTTGTATATGTTTGTTCAACTCAATCCACCTATGATCCATCTTGGAATCTATGAGAATTATTTTTCTGTCATTGGATCGAAAGTGCACTAGATGCTACTAGGTCTCGTTTTGCTGCCCTTGAGTAATTGCGTAAAAACAGAAGGGAATAGGGTGTATGACCCAGCCTGGAATCAAATGAGGTTCTTCTACTTCTACTTTACAGTACAGATCACTGACTGCGGCTGCTCAATACAAACCAAACTGAGATTCAGGTCAAAACATGCTAACCTGCCTCCCTGGAATCTTTCCTTTTCTACCTGACTTCAAAGTGTGTGAATTTCAATATTTTGACCTGGAATTCAAGTCATTTCTTGATGAATTACAGTACAATTCGTGCTGACTTGATTCCTGGAATGTCAGGTACTCTGCGGACCCCAGTGTACGCGAATGCACGGAGGACAGGAAATGAATTGATTTGTCACAAGCTTCAATCCAAAAGAGACTTTGTAGCACTTGGAATGCTTCTGCTCCGATCATTTTGAGACAGAGCTCAGCACTGTAAAGCAAAAGAACCTGGTTGGATTCCAGGCTGGGTCATGGCTTTGGAATGCTGGACACTTTTTTCTTTCCACCATTTTCTCCTGTTATTTTCTGCGCACTTGATGGACAATGAACATGACATCTCGTAGCACCCAATTCCATAAATCTTTGTTCAAGTTGCGTCAAAGCCAGTGTCAAATCAAATCATTTCCCATTGTCTATGGAGTCGTTTCAGCTTGAGATTCAATACACACAACACATACTTACATTGACCCCCAACTTCGAAATGTAGTGAACTAGCAGCTACCCGTGCTCCGCAACGGACATCCTTTCAAAGTGTAGTTGGGGACTGAAGCCTTGAAGTCCGAGAGCACGACAGTCAGTTGGGAGCATAATGTTAAGAAGTAGGACACTCCTTTCAAGTCTCTTAGAGACTTAGAGACTGATGCCTCAAACTCTGACCACAATGGTTGCATAGAATCAAATTGTCACAAGGTAGGACACTCATCACCAACCTACAGTTGGTTCTTCGTGTCCCTCGTGTCATCAAGCATTTTAAATGGACAGGTTATCACACTGTCCTATTGTATGTCTTGACTCTTGTTGAAGATAAACCTGCACTGTGACCTCAGAAAAGTTTCCACTGCAGGACAAAGAACCTTTGAATCAAAGATTTGAAAGGACAGAAAGGAATTCATAGAATCCATTTGCACTCATCATTCATCTTTGTTGTCTGCTGTGTGCATCGATACCTTACCATACCAATGAACCACAGAACAGATGTTGATTGCTCGTACAAAGTTTCAATGGTCTTGTAGAAACAGGTTTCATCTGCACTTGTGCAAGGATTCAAAGTGGAATACCTTGTAGAATTAGAGAGCAAAGTTTGCTTGTGTTCATACAAAGTTTCATGGTTTCAATGGTCTCATAAATTAAATATCTCAATGGAATAGTTGATCAACCCATAGGAAGTCTTAATGGATATTGAGATACTTGTATAGAAGATTGTGGTTGTGCTCATTGAAAGTTTGAATTGCAACATAGCAACATATTTTGTGCTTAACTGTTGTTGGTGCAGAGGTCCAATAAAAGTAGAATTGATTCACTGGTACACTGGTCATTTCAGGGTCATGCCCAGCAAAACAGATTGTCTGACTTAGATAATCAAGCTGGCTGAGGCTGAGAAAAAAAGACCTAGGACCTGACAGTGGAACCGGCTGCCGAAGGGACATGTGCTGAAATGCGATCACGCGAGAAATTATTGATCGCGGGATCTGTTGCCGTCATGCATCAGCAGATGATCGGGATCTGTTGTGCAGCCAATCCGGTTATCTCAAGACTTGTCTCAAGAGACAAACGTCAAAAGTCGCTTCACGTGACAGCCTTCTTTTGTATAATAGATTAAGATCTTGTAGCACTTTGGGTGCATCTGCTTTCAAATTTTCAGGTGCGAGTATTGAGTACTGTAAAGCAGACCTGGTTCCAGCCTGGGTCATAGCATTGAAATGCTTGACGCCTTTGTCTTTCCACCATTTTCTCCAGTGACAATTTTTTTCTGTGCACTTGATGGAATCAAATGACGAAGTGCATCCAATTCCATAAATCTTTGTTCAAGTTGTGTCAAAGCCAGTGTCAAATCAAGTCATTTCCCCATGCTCCATGGAGTGGTTTCAGACTCCCTACACACATATATTACCACCCAAATGCAGTGAAATAAGACCCAGTATCACTTGGAGTGCATCTGCTTTGAATGATTGGCGAGCTCATCAGTGAAGCAGAAAAACCTGGTTCAAATCCAAGCAGAGTCATGTATTGTGTGGACACGTCTTTTTTTATTCCCCCTCCCCCTCGGTAAAATTGTTGGACTTGAGGGCATATTCAAGGCTCACTTGGGCAAAGCGAGAACCGGTGATATTCGGAGCAAAGCTTGCGCCTTCAAAATTAGAGACGACATGCAGTCTCCATTTGAAGTTGGGTCGGGCTTGCACACAGCAATTCTGATGCTCCCATTGCGCGATTAATATTTTGCACTACTCATTCAAAGATCAGATATAGGGAGATGAAACCTGGTAGCACTAGGAGTGTATTTGCTTTGGTTTCATGGAGCACTGTAAAGCAGGGGAACCTGGTTCGAATCCAGGCTGGGTCATGGCTTGAATGCATTTATTCTTTCCACCATTTTCTCCTGTGACCTTTTTCCCCCCCGCACTTAATGGAAGATGTTGTAGCAGGAGGTGGATTCAATTCCATAAAATCATTGTTCAAGTTTTATCATAGCTGGAACTCATTTCCCGTTATCCACGGAGTTGTTTCAGATTCAATCCTCATATACATTGACACCCAAATGTAGTGAAGTAAGACTCAGTAGCACTTGGAGTGCATCTGCTTTGAATATCTCACGCGTGCTGTAAAGCAGAAGAACCTGGATCGATTCCAGGCTGGGTCATCATCCCCATTTCTTCTAACCTTTTCTCCTGGGACAATTTTTTTTCTGCCTACTTGATCAACAATGAAAATGAGAGCTCGTAGTGTGAGGTGCATCAAATTTACAGCTAAACGAAAAACAATAGACACAAATCATTTGCAAGCTCAAGTTCGGGCTGAGCACAGCCTAGCCAAACAAATCCTAATTTAGCGACTCGTAACCAACTAATTTTATCCGGATCCATTGTCTCAACGCGCCAGCGACGTTCCACAGACTGGTCTCACGCCAGGTTTCCAGAATACGGTATATGGTACGGATATGGATGTTGGTGGCCGCTGCTATATCTTTCGGGGGAATCTTATGGGCCATGATGACGACGAGTTTCTTTTGCTCTTCCGGTATATGGTGTCTGTTGCTTGGGGCCATCGTAGTTGCAGTGGAGTGGTCGGGACATGGTGGAGTCGAGCGATGGCTTGGGGCATTGTTTGGCTAGGCTGTGCTCGGCCCGAACTTGAGCTTGCAAATGATTTGTGTCTATCGTTTTTCGTTTAGCTGTAATTGTCAGGGGAACCGCCCGTCCGTCCGTCCGTCCGTCCGTCCGTCCGTCCGTCCGTCCGTCCGGCTCCCGCCCATCGCACCGCCCCACTTCCTCGTCCGATCCTTCGTCCGGCCTCGTCCGTCCATCCGGCCTTCGGTCCTATGCCCCAGCCTACGCCTCCGTCTGGAACGTCGCCCTCCGTCCCTCCGGACTCCGACCCCCTCCGACCCCCCGCGTCCGGTCGCTCTCACTGGCACGTGCTATGTGATCAAGCTCGAGACCACTGCCGATCAATCTGGACACGTGCTACTGGCTAGTACCTATAAAAACCTCGCCTAGAGTGGGAATCCTTATCCTTTCTTCTCTTCGGATTCTCCCGCTAGTCTCTCGCGCTCCGCGCTGAGCTGAGGTTGCCCTTACAGCAGAAGAAAGGATCTAAGGGATCAACCGGTCAAGATTGCGAAGTTCGGTGTAGACTCGGACTCGGACCGCTGCGCTAGCGCTCCGGCCTCCCCCACTTCCAATCTCGACCCCTCCTCCTTGATGGACGCCCCGACGCCCGGAAACGGGTCCGCGCCACCCGAGCTCCCGGATGTTTACATCCTGGACCCGGCTACCGACCCCGAATCCCGGCTGACCGCGGTAGAAGGCTCTCTCGCGAACATCGAAGCCCTACTCCTCCGCGTTTTACACAACAGCCAAAATCCACCCGCGACTGCCCCCGTCCCTGCCGTTCCGGCTCCGGCGGTGGGTCCAGACTTCACCACCCTCACCCCCGCAGCAAAATTGGTTCTCCGACCGAACCCCCCGGCCGTTTTCGATGGCGACCGGACTCAAGGACGGATGTTCCTCCACTCCGTCCTCACATACCTCCGACTGGTTCCGGAAGCCTTCATGGTCCACGGACAGGTCGTTGAGGAAAAACTCGTGCGGTACGCCATGTCCTTTATGGCGCGAGACGTGGCCGGACGATGGGCCGAGCGACAGTCCGCAATCGTTCCGTTCCCATTCCCGTCCTGGGCGGAATTCGAGTCCGAGTTCCGGCTCCGGTTCGTAGAGGAAAACGAGCAAGACCAAGCTCTCCTCCGGCTGGAGACCCATAGCTACTACCAGGGCTCCCGCGACGTTTACCGGTACACGGACGACTTCGAGGAACTCGCCGCCACGGCCGGGTACACAGATCCGCTCGTTCGCGTCACCAAGTACCGAGCAGGGCTCGACCCGCGGATTAACGCGGCGATCACCACGTCCGGGACCGCTCCGGCACTACTAGACTACGCCGGATGGCGTCTCCGCGCCTTCCGCCAGTACGACGCCCTTGCCCGTGTCCGAGCAGGAGCACCTCCGACTCGCGCCCCGGCTCCGGCCGCACGCCCCCGCACTGGGACGTTCCTCCCAGTCCCCTCCTTCACGCCTGCTCCCAAAGCCGCGCCGACGCCCGCCCTTCCGCCCGGCATCCCGATGGAAGTCGACCGGACCCGCGCACGCTTCACGCCGCGCACTTGCTTCCGTTGCGGTGCGGCCGGACACCTCGCCCGAGACTGCCCGACTCCCTCGGACGTCCGGCACGCAGACGTCCTGGACGAGGTCGTCCGTCAACTCGGTGACGACCTCCTCGGAGAACTCTTCGCACGCCTCTCTACCACCGCTGGGCTTCCGACCGAGCCGGAAGCCGGAGACGCGGAGCCGGAGGGTTTTCCGGACCCGGCCGAGTGAGCGGTGCGCCCTTGGTCGCGTCCCCCAATCGTTACTCCTGCTTGTACAAAGATATACCCAATAAATCAGCAGTTGAAACGAAAGACGCACCCCCTGTTCCGGCTTCCGCCACCAAGCCGGAGCCCCCTATTCCCGCCCCGGAGGCAAAAACCCCTTCCATTCCCTGCGTCCGCCGCCCTAGGTGGGAGCGCAAACTGCCCCAGCGGTATGTTATTGACTCCGTCGAGGGCCGGAACTCCCTACACATTCCGTTAGAGATGCAATCGGTAGAGACCGCGGCTACGATGTCCGTGAAGGGTCTGGTCGACTGCGGAGCGACCGGAGACTTCATCGACTCGGAGTACGTGATCTCCCGTAACCTTCCCGTCCGGAAGCTCTCCCAGCCTATTCCGGTCCTCAACGTCGACGGCACGCCCAATGCATCCGGAGGCATTTCCGGCGTAGTTGATATGGCCGTCAACTACAAGGGACACTCCGAACGCATCCAACTCGCCGTAACGCGGCTCGGGAAGCAGCACGTCATCCTCGGTTACTCCTGGCTTCAGAAGCACAACCCGGAGATCGACTGGGAGACCAAGGAAGTCCGGATGACCCGCTGCCCGACCAGCTGCAGCACTTGCCGAGAGGAGCTTCGCGCCGTCCGTCGCAACGCGAAGATCTCCGCCGCGATCCTCCGGCAGCTCCGCGAAGGTCCCGTCCCGTCTATCTGTGCCATTGACTCGGAGGAGTGGTGCGGAGACGACGGGTACGATCCGGACGTCGACGGAGACGACTTTCCGGACCTCACTCCGGACCCGGACGACGACGACGATGACGATGACGAGCTCGAGGAAGGCGACCGGATCCTCTACACCGCGTTCGCTCCGACCGAAGAGATCCGCGCGGGTAGCACCGTCTCTCAACGGCTCGCGGAGGCCTACGCCCGGAACTCGGCCCCGCCTGAGACCTCGGTTCCGGCTTGGGCAGAGGATTTCTCCGACGTTTTCGATAAGGAGTCGTTCGACGCGTTACCGGAGCGTCGGACGTGGGACCATGCCATCGAACTTGTTCCAGACGCGAAACCGGCCAACTGCAAGGTCTACCCAATCTCCCCCCTTGAGCAGAAGGAACTTGACGCGTTCATCGAGGACGGGCTAAGCACCGGCCGGATCCGTCCGTCCAAATCCCCGATGGCGTCTCCAGTCTTCTTCATCAAAAAGAAGGACGGAAGCCTCTGGTTCGTCCAGGACTACCGGGCGCTCAACGCGATGACCATAAAGAACCGGTATCCACTCCCGCTGATTAACGACCTCATCAACCGCCTCAAGGGAGCCCGGTTCTTCACGAAACTCGATGTCCGGTGGGGCTTCAACAACGTCCGGATCCGAGGAGGCGACGAGTGGAAGGCCGCGTTCCGCACCAACCGAGGGCTCTTCGAACCCCTGGTGATGTACTTCGGCCTCACCAACTCTCCGGCCACGTTCCAGACGATGATGAACGACATCTTCCAAGACCTCATCCTGTCCGGAGATGTCATGGTATACCTTGACGACATCCTCATCGCTCACTCCGATCTCGCGCGCCACCGAGAGATCGTCCGAGAAGTCCTCCGGCGGCTCCGGGCGCACAAGCTTTACCTACGGCCGGAGAAGTGCGAGTTCGAGAAGTCGTTGATCGAATACCTCGGCGTCATCATCTCGCACAACCACGTCGAGATGGACCCGGTCAAGGTCGCCGGAGTCGCTGCCTGGCCTGCTCCGGAGAACAAGAAGGACGTGCAGCAGTTCCTTGGCTTCACGAACTTCTACCAGAGGTTCATCCGGGCGTTCTCGGACATAGCGCGGCCCCTCTTCGACCTCACAAAGAAGAGCGTCGCTTGGACCTGGACCGCTGCCGCGGCCGCCGCCTTCCAAGCCCTCAAGGATGCGGTGACCGCGGAGCCCGTCTTAGTCCTACCCGACGAGTCGCGCCCGTACCGGGTCGAGGCGGACAGCTCCGACTACGCCACCGGAGCCGTCCTGTCTCAGCCGGACGCGAACGGGAAGTGGCATCCGGTCGCGTTTTACTCCAAGAGTCTGAGTGACGTCCAGCGGAACTACGAGATCCACGACAAAGAGATGCTTGCGATCATCCGGGCCCTAGAGGAGTGGCGACACTTCCTCGAAGGTACGCAGCATCCGGTTGAGATCTGGACGGACCACAAAAACTTGGAGTACTTCCGGAAGGCACAGAACTTGAACCGGAGACAGGCACGGTGGTCCCTGTACCTGTCCCGGTTTGACTTCGCACTCCACCACCAGCCCGGACGCCTCATGGGCCGTCCGGACGCGCTGTCCCGTCGCCCGGACCACGGGGTAGGCTCGGACAACACAGACGTTACCCTTCTTCGCCCGGACTTGTTCCATGTCCGCGCGCTAGAAGGCGTCGTGGTAGCCGGACCTGAGGTCCCCCTCCTTCGTGACGTCCGGGAGGCCTTCACGGGTGAACCGGACCTTGAGGACCCCGTCGCGCTTGTCGCGCGAGAGCTCCTCAAGAACCGGAACGTCCGCCCCCCCGGTCGTCCGAGTGGCGTGTCGCAGAAGGGCTCCTTTACTACCGCGGTAAGATCGTCGTACCGCGGAATAAGGACCTCCAGCGCCGGATCATCGCCCTGCACCACGACACCCGGGTCGCCGGACACGCCGGACGCTTCAAAACCCTCGAGCTCATCTCCCGGAATTACTGGTGGCCCCAGCTGTCCCGTCACGTCGGCCAATATGTCCGAACTTGCGACCCGTGCAACCGGACGAAGGCACTCCGGAAGCTACCCCACGGAGAGCTCCACCCGACCGAGATTCCGGAAGAACGGTGGGACACTGTCTCGGTGGACTTCATCGTCGAGCTCCCGGACGCGCACGGCTTCGATGCCGTTATGGTCGTGGTCGACGTCCTGGGTAAGCGGGCCCATTTCAACGAGTGCCACACCGGCCTTGGCGCGGTCGGAGCCGCTCGGCTCTACTACCGGAACGTCTGGAGGCACCACGGAACCCCCCGGAAATATATCTCCGATCGTGGGCCGCAGTTCGTCGCGGAATTCACTACGGAACTGTGGCGCCTCATCGGGATAGAACCAGCGACCTCCACCGCCTACCACCCGCAGACCGACGGCCAGACCGAGCGCGTCAATCAGGAACTCGAGCAGTTCGTCCGGATCTTCACGAACTACAAACAAGACGACTGGGACGAGCTCCTCCCGGCCGCGGAGTTCGCGTACAACAACCACGTCCACTCCTCGACGCAGCAAGTCCCGTTCATGACGGACACCGGAAGGCTCCCCCGGATGGGGTTTGAGCCCAACGGACTGTGCTCGAATGTGGAGTCCGCGAACGAGTTCCGCGACCGGATCGCGAACGGAGTCTCGGAAGCCAAAGCCGCGCTCGTTAAAGCCAAGGACGAGTTCAAGCTGTACTACGATCACCGACGCACGCCCGCCCCAGAGATCAAAGTAGGCGACCGAGTCTGGCTGGACGCCTCCGACATCCGAACGACCCGTCCGTCCGTCAAATTCGCGGACAAACGCCTCGGCCCCTTCAAAGTCGTGAAGGTTGTCGGAAAGGGTGCGTACAAACTCGAGCTTCCCCCCCGGTACTCCCAGCTCCACCCGGTCTTCCCGGTGGTGAAACTCCAGCTCGCGGAACCGGACCCGTTCCCCGGACGCCCCCGGAACGACGAACCCCCACCCGTCCTTCAGACGGACCACGACGTTCAATGGGAGGTCGAAGAGATCCTAGAAGCGAAGGTCCGTTATGGCAGCCTCTGGTACATGGTGCGGTGGAAAGGCTACGGCCCGGAACACAATAAATGGGTAAAGCACTCCGACGTCTTCGCCCGAGACGCTATTGATGCCTACTACCGCCGCTACCCTAACGCCCCGCGCCGGATCGCCTCAGCCACTTTCGACTCGCTCTCGTTCCGGAGGCGCGACGCCCAGGTCCGATTCATGCGTCGGGACGCCGCATTCCAAGGGGGGGGTGATGTCAGGGGAACCGCCCGTCCGTCCGTCCGTCCGGCTCCGGCCCATTGCACCGCCCCACTTCCTCGTCCGATCCTTCGTCCGGCCTCGTCCGTCCATCCGGCCTTCGGTCCTATGCCCCAGCCTACGCCTCCGTCTGGAACGTCGCCCTCCGTCCCTCCGGACTCCGACCCCCTCCGACCCCCCGCGTCCGGTCGCTCTCACTGGCACGTGCTATGTGATCAAGCTCAAGACCACTGCCGATCGATCCGGACACGTGCTACTGGCTAGTACCTATAAAAACCTCGCCTAGAGTGGGAATCCTTATCCTTTCTTCTCTTCGGATTCTCCCGCTAGTCTCTCGCGCTCCGCGCCGAGCTGAGGTTGCCCTTACAGTAATAATAAATATTTGTTCAAGTTGTGTCAGCCGGTGTTGAATCAAGTCCTATCCTGTCTTCCAAAGCAGAGGAACTTGGTTTGAATCCAGGCTAAGTCATACATCATAAGCCCACAATGTTTTCCCCTATTTTCCCTCCCCGTAACCTTTTAGCTGTTTACGCAAGGTTAGTGAAATCAGAGTTGACAGCACCTGCTTCAGAAAATACTTGATTCCAGTGGATTCCAAGAGGGATTCACACACCAAAAATGGAAATGTTTCTGGTAGGAAAAGAACCGACTAAGAAACAAGAAGTGTCATTTTCGGTCCTAAATCTAAGAGAAATCACTAGTATCAATGGAATATAAACCGAAGTTGAAACAGGTTGTTTCAGGATACCTTTCGGTGTCTACAGATACACATAGTTTCTTGAGATCATGAAAGGATCCAAGAAACTCCCAGTTTCACAGTGTCTTTCAAGAGTGCTGAAAGAATAGATTTCTTGAACAAAGAAAGTGTTGCTGAAAGAGCTATCTTCAGCGCTGCTTTCAATGAATGTTGAAAGCACAAGTTTCTGGGACACGGCATTTTTGCTATTGGTCCGGAAAATGCCGAACCAATGGCAAAAATGCCGCAGACACCGAAACTGGGTCTTTCAGGGTATCTGAAAGCATCACCGAAAGTGCCTGTTTCTAAGCGGCTTTCTTGATTCATGAAACTGGCTGTTTCAGCCATCCTGAAAGGCGCTGTGAAACTTGTGGTTTCTTGGATCCTTTCATGATGCAAAGACACTACCTGTATCTTTAGACACTGAAATATATCTTGAAACCAGGTGTTTCATTCTCAGTTTATATTACATTGAAACTAGTGATTTCTTTTAGAATTAGAACTGGAAATGAAACTACTGGTTTCTTGGTCGGTTTTGTTCCTACCAGAAACATTTCCATTTTTGGTGTGTCAGATTATATGTGAATTGAGTTGAATGCACACATGCAGCGACCAGATGTAGTGAAATAAGACCCAGTAGCACTTGCAGTGCATTTGCTTTGCATATGTCTATAGCACAGTGCAGTAAAGCAGAGGAACTTGGTTCGATTCCAAGCTGGGTCATAGATCAGCTGCCCCTTCTTTTTTTATTCCCCCTCTCCCTCGGTAACATTGTTGGACTTGAGGGCCTATTCAAGGCTCACTTGTGCAAAACGGGAACCGGTGATGTTCGGAGCAAAGCTTGCTCCTTCGAGATCAGACAACGCATGCAGTCCATTCGAAGTTGGCTCACACCACTCATTTGAGAACCAAATGTAGGGAGATAACTCCAGATGAGACGTGGTAGCACTTGGATTGCATCTGCTTTGAATATTGCGGCATTGAGTTGCGTAAAGCAGAAGAACCTGGTTCAAATCCAGGCTGGGTCGTGCTGGATCGCTTGAAGTGTTTTTCTTTCCACAATTTATTTTGTCTTCTGTGTCCATGATGGGAAATGAAAACAAAACCCCGAAGCGCAAACAACGAGATGCATCCAATTCAAAAAACTTTTATTCGAGTCGTGTCAAAGCCGGTGTCCAATCAAGTCACTTCCCGTCCTCCGCAGCCGTTTCAGATCTACTAAGTATACCCATGCAAATATAGTGAAATAAGACCCAGTAGCACTTGGAGTGCATTCGCTTTGTGTATAACGTCTATTGTTGGAAATACGAGCTTGACCGTGTGGTCGCGTTCCTAACCTCATGTTTGTTTCAACTTTATTTCATATGTTACCTTGTTACATATTTGATTTCCACACGGCTCCCCTAGTTACAATACCAATTCCTTCTGACTCACCTCCACCTATTTGATATTCTCCACATATAAAGCTAGAGTACTTGTGGTCGTTTACTTCACTGGTTTGCCTCGCAAATTACCTCTTGCTTGCAAACACCCTTCTGAGCAAATTTCACATCTATCATGCAGTAAAGCAGAGGAACTTGGTTCAAATCCAGGCTGGGTCATGACCGGTCGGATGCATTTTTCTTTCCACCTTCCACCACTCTCACTTGTGACAATTTTTTTTCCCGCGCAGTTGATGGGAAATGAAAATGAAACCTTGTAGCACCAATTCAATAAATCTCTGTTCAAGTTGTGTCAAAGCAGGTGCTGAATCAAGTCATTTCTCGTCCTCCAGAGCTGTATACATTGACACCCAAATGTAGTAAAATAAGACCCAGTAGCACTTGGAGTGCATCTGCTTTGAATATCCCGAAAGCCCATGCAAAGCAGAAGAACCAGGTTCGAATCCAGGCTGGGTCATATCCCAGTGATCGACACTTTTTTCCTGTGACAATGTTTTTTTTCTGCGCACTTGAAGGAAGAAATAAAACCTCGTAGCACCAATTCAATGAATCTTTGTTCAAGTTGTGTCAAAGCCGGTGTTGAATATCGAATCACCTCAATTTCCCGTCCTCCATCGTTCCAATACACACATACATCTGTTATATTGACGCCCAAATGTAGTGAAATAAGATCCTGTAGCACTTGGAGTGCATTTGCTTTGAATGCCCCCGGACAGTTGTGTATAAAGCAGAGGAACCTGGTTCGATCCCAGGCTGGGTCATGCGCCAGTTGTGGCCGGAGCGTTTTCCCCCACTTTCTCCTCCCATATTTTTGTTTTGCGTACTCACTTCGGTGGAAAGTAAGATGAGACCTGCCAGCACTAGTGTCTAAGTTCAGTATTTCAATACTTCTCTAGCTAGTAGCTCGAGTTCAGGTGGGGTCATATGTTGAATTGAATGCATGCATGCAGCGACCAGATGTAGTGAAATAAGACCCTGTAGCACGTGGAGTGCATCTGCTTTGAATGCACCCGGAACAAAGGACTGAGGCAGACAGATCTGGTTCGATTCCAGGCAGGGTTACTACATTTAGCTGTAAATCCTTTTTCTTGGCGAGAATCGGTGGTGCGATTTAGTGCCTCCTTCTGCAATGGCCACCTGATTTCCGCTCTTTTATTCCCTGATCCCGATGGAAGAAGTCGTGCATACTTACACGGGTTCAACCGTGGGAATGAACATCATCAAAATGAGGATGGTTCACAACCCGTTGAACATGTGTCACTCATGAATTCATGTGCCTGCGTATTCAGACTGTGCGCTTCGGTTCTCGGCGCGTACTCGATCTCACAATCGCATAATAATGAATATGGGTAGCATGGCGCGTAATCCCACTAACTGACTCCGAGTCAACTCCAATTCCCAATTCCAGAATCTGAGGCTCAACTTTCGTTTCAAGCGGTTGAAAAATGAAATAGCCAGCCGGAACTACTTCGGGTTGGAAACACACTTACCCTGACTGCTCCTTGTAATCGAGTCAGACCAGAAACGGACCTTTTTTGGGAGGGGGGCTAAACCAATTTTTGAACCAGTTAACAAAAGGGAAAGAATCGATTTGCTTCGCTTTACGTGTATCCACTCGACCTACATAGTTTGCGAGTATGCACCAGCAAAAGTTGAACAATGAATCCAAACTGGGCACCGGGATTTACCGAGTTCTTCGGCTGACGATGACGACATACCTGGATTTGGTCGTTGATCTTTGTTGCCCATCATCGGCTTTCCAGCACCCTGTCCAAACCCTGTCTAGCTTGCCGTCTCCCTCGCCGCCTTTGTTCGGTCCAAATTGCCAGCTTTTCGCGCCCCAGGATACTCCGCTGCTTATCCCATCTTCACCCGGGCCAAATTACCCCTGGTTGTAGCTGCTGGTTGCCGGCAAGATGCTGAAGCACCTCTCGATAAAGGATGCGCTCCTTCCCCAGCCCCCGAGCTTCCACAAGAAGCGGAACTACGAGGTACACGATGTCCTGGGCAACGGTACCTTTGGCAAAGTCGTGGTGCGCCCAAAAATTCCTCGGTGCCTAACGATCAAATTGAATTTTTGCCTTCAACTCTGCGTGTAGCACGCCACCTGGCATGTACCCCTCGAACAGGCCTCGCTTGCAGAGCACGGCGCCTCTCTCGGCCCCGACGACTCGGCTAAGCTATCGCGGAAAAGCTCGAGCATGAGTTCCAAGGGCTCCAAGATGGCGCGCTCGCGATCGCCCTCGCCGTCGCCCGGTGCGGCGAGCGGGATCAAGAAAGAGGTGGCTCTGAAGCTGATCCCGAAGAAGAAGGTCAAAGGGAACGAAGCAAGCGTCTTTGCCGAGATGGAGGTCCTCAAAGGGCTCGATCATCCGAATATCGTATGCGATTCAATTCATTTTCGAATGAGATGATGATGCTCATCCCGCGCGCAGGTAAAATTCTACGAATGGTTCGAGTCGCGCTCCAAGTACTACCTCTCGTTCGAGCTCGCTGTCGGGGGCGAGCTGTTTTACCGGATACAAGAGAAGGGCAAGTTCACGGAGAAGGACGCGGTCGAGGTGGTTAGGTCCATACTGGCCGGCGTCAAATACCTGCACGACCACGATATCGTCCACCGGGATCTAAAGTGCGTTTTCCCTGTAGGCTGTAATCGCGACAATCCCGTTGATCGTGTGATCTAGGCCGGAGAACATCCTCTACCGGACAAAGGACCCCAAGAGCGACATTGTGATTGCGGACTTCGGGATGTGCGTGCCGTTCCATGTTTCTTTTTTTATATCTCTCTTGTTTGGCGCGCGGGCAGTACGAGTCGATGCTGTCGGCGCTCGCGTAGTCCTCGGCGTTGTCGATGATGATACGCGTGTACCCGATGTCCTCAGTGGGGAGACAGGGAGGTCGAGCGACTGGCTCGGCATCCGTGTCGCGCGATATGCTTCCTCGACCCTGTGGAGCGTTTTGACGAGCGCCAGGATATCTGGAATGTTTCGCAGGAGCGCTTCCCCGCTTTTCAAGGGGAGCTGGGGGCGCATGACGTGCGAGATGAGATCCAGTCAGCTACGACACTGCATTCGGTGTGCGACGGACATTCTGCGGGTCTGGCTCGAAGCTGATGATGTGCATGTTATGTTACATGTGAGGGATGCACAGCTGTACGGGTCGGGAACGAACGAGCCGAGCGAGGGTGTAATGGTGCAATCGCGGAGGCGGAGGCACGAGTCGAGATGGTATTGCGGACGCACACGAGTCGAGGGGTGGTTCGCGCGGTGGATCAGGACCACGGGCGCAGGCGGCGGTGTGGTCTCGGATGCGCTACCACGCTAACGCGAGCGGGGGCTTGCTCGCTCGCCTACATCTTGATTGCGGTGTCGTCCTTCCGAGTCGGTTGCCCCGCTTCCTTATTTCGCTCTTGTGCTGTGTCGTCTCCCCGCCCTGTCGTGTCTTGAGCGGTGCACGCGCGACAAAGACGTCGCGTGTGGATCGGACCGTGGCAGAACAGAGTGCTGTGGAATATGCCGGGGATGGGACGCCCATGGTGATTTGGGCTTTGGCGCGGCCAGGCGGCTCGATGGCACATGCAGGGCGGCCAGGGGTCGCTGTAAACAGCGCCATTGGTCGCCCGCCCTTTCGGAACGTAAGCGGGGACTGCTGCGGGAGGAGCGGCGCTCGGCAGGCGTCACTAGTCGCGCTCTTTTTCTTTCTTTCTTTCTTCCTTTCTGTCTTCTCTCCCAAACCTCAAACCTCACCTCCCCTTTCGCCCACTCTGATCTCCATTTTCATTTTTCTCCACGGCGTATACTGATATCCATCCTTCCCACAGCGCAAAGCACCTCCACGCGCCGGACGAGCAGTTGACGTCCCTCGCGGGGAGCCCGGGGTACGTCGCGCCGGAGGTGCTCGCGAAGCAGGGCCACGGCAAGGCGGTCGATGTGTGGTGTACTGGGTGCGTCGTCTACGTCTACATTGCGAATCTTCCGACTCCGCATCTATTGTCCCTCTCGGCAAATTTCGCTTCCCTGCACACTCTCACTCTCCCCTCTTCTTAACTTCCGTCTCTTCGCTAACGCTTATGTGCTCCCCAGGATCATCACCTACGTCCTCCTCTGCGGCTACTCGCCCTTCCGCGCCGAGGACACGCAGACGCTCATCCGCGAGACGATGGAGGCGAAGATAGAGTTTCATACGAAGTATTGGAAGAATGTGTCTGACGAGGGTGCGTTTTGCGTCTATCTGGTGTACTTATATCATCTCATACACCCTCGTGTCGCGCACTCGCAGCTAAAGTCTTCATAAAGCGGCTACTCAGCCTCGACCCCGCGGAGCGGCCGACCGCAGAGGCGGCGCTGAATGACCCCGTGCGTATTCATTCTCCTTCTTCCCCCATCTGCCATGAAACTGAACTGAGCTACCGTCTTCGTTAGTGGCTAACCACACACGAGGCCTCCACCGAACACGACCTCGCCGTTGGCCTGCGCGAGAACTTCGACGCCAAGGCGCGGTGGAAGAGCGCCATCGCGGGCGTGCGCATGATCGGCCGGCTCAACTCTGGCCTCGCGCGCAAAGCCTCTTCATCTTCCGCTAGCGCTAGTAGTGGAGGCTGGGCGGGGATCAGTGACGACGACGACGATGACGACGAGCGTCCCGGGGGCGGTGCGGAGACGAGTCCGAGTCTTAACTCGCCGGCGCCGGGCGAGAATGCGAATGTGCAGGTGACGCCGCCGCCGAATTCGAATGCGCAGCCGCAGCCGCCGCCGTTGGAGAGAAAAGACGAAGAGCTGGTGGAGGAGCCTGAGTCGGACCTGAAGTCGGAGCCGGGGAAGGCAGCGGAGGAGGAGGACGTGGAGCTGCGCATTCCGGGCTCGTTTGACCTTTCGGGGCCGGCACAGGCGGGGGATGAGACGAGCTGGGGGGATATGCTGAGGAAGATGCATTTGAAGGCATGAGTCGGCGGATGCGAGGGTGCTCGGTATCTATCTGAAGCAGTGAGGGGTAATGCTGGCATCGAAAGCCCGAAGAAGTGGGGCTGAGCGTGAATTATTCAATGAGGGCGACAATACGATCTAATGTGTACTGGCGGATTTGAAAATGTTACTTACTAGGAACTGTGTATATATACAATAGTACAATCTGATGTATGTACGTGTGGCTGGCCCTAAACACTCGGAAAATTGGTTGTTTCGGGGGTGTCCGGAAACGTCTCCGAAACTCAAAGTTCCGGAAACGGATCCGGGAGTGTCGAAAGCTATTATCAGCCACTGCCTAGTGGGCTAAACTAGGTAGTCACGCCGGAAAGTGAAAAAATCATCTAAAGCGAATTTGTATATTACAGCTCTTTGCGGTACAACAGGCGCGAGCCGTTTTTTTTTCCATTTTGGGCCACTTTTGAGTGTTTTCCACTAGGACAGTCGCCCTGCCCTCAATTCTTACCCGTTCGCCTTGGTTATAAGCTCAATCAATTCACCTTCATAATTCGCAGCGAACGGGCTTCTCAGAGTTTCAAACCGATTGCCAAGGCGCCTTTCTGGTAAGGGAAATCAGTTTGTTACAGCCACTTTTCATTGTTTTTCAATAGGACGGTCGCCCTGCCCTCAATTCCCACCCGTTCGCCTTGGTCATAGGCTCAATCGATTCGCCTGCAAAATCCGCAGCGAACGGTCCCCTCAGGACCCTTCATTTCACACCTAAAACAATTTGTTATTTTTACCTCCTTTGTGGGCAGCACCACATCGTGAACATACAATAGTGTGTATTACACCAATATAAAAACATAGTATGTTAGTTATAGGATACAAGTCAAACATACAACGAAATAATGCTTCTAACAGGCCCAGATCCAACCCTACAGCTGTCTTGTGCCAAAATCCACTTGAAACTAAACTCTTGTGTCATGGAAACATTCTTGGGGTGATGATGAAATCTGAGTTACTGATGCCCTGCACACTTTTACGGCAAAGGGATTGAGCCCATAACCAAGGGGACAGGTGAAATACTGAGAGCACGGCAGCTGTCCTACTGAGTAAACACTCAAAAGTCGTGGTGAAAAAGTGATTTCCCTTACCAGCAAAACACCTTGGTGTCCGGTTTGAAAGCCTGGGAAGCCCGTTCGCTGTGAATTATGAAGGTGAATCGATTGAGCCTATAACCAAGGCGAACGGGTAAGAATTGAGGGCAGGGCGGCTGTCCTAGTGGAAAAAAATGAAAACTGGCCGGAAAAAAGTGATTTCCCTTACCAGGAAAACCACCTTGGAGATTGGTTTGAAATCTGAGGAGCCTGTTCGCTGCGGATTTTGAATTCGAATCGATTGAGCCTATAACCAAGGCGAACGGGTAAAAATTAAGGGCAGGGCAACTGTCCTAGTAGAAAACACTCAAAAGTGGCCCAAAATGGAAAAAAAAACGGCTCGCGCCTGTTGTACCGCAAAGAGCTGGAATATTTACAGCAATTTGCGGTATTTAGGGTGCGGGCCTTTTTTTCAACTGTTTTGACTAGAACACCCGCCACGGGCTCAGTTTTCCTCGGATTTCCTTGAGAATAGGCGCATTCGAATCACATTGAAAATCCGCAGAGGATGGGATGCCGGCTTTTTATTTATTTATGTGCTTATGTAATAAAATTTGTTCAGAAAAATCATGCCTTACTAGGCGGGCTGCAGCACAACGAATAATGGTCCGATTGACCTAATTCCGGAATATGTTATGTATATAAAATGTCACCAGAGGATGGCACATTGCCATAGACAATATACCAATCGAACATTATTTTTCGCCCACTTTGGCCAGGGCAATATTCATGCCTCATGAAAAGTAGAGCTCTGTATTGGAATTTGACTATACCCATATCTGTGAACTTCATGATCCCCTAGAGATAGTACAGACACATAACAATATTTCGGAATTAGGTCAATCGGACCATTATTCATTGTGCTACAGCTGTCCTAGTGGAAGGCATGATTTTTCTGAACAGATTCTATTACATAATCACATCAAAAAAGCCGGCACCTCATCCTCTGTGGATTTTCAATGTGATTCGAACACCTATTCTCAAGGAAATCCGAGGGAAACTGAGCCTGTGGCAGGTGTTCTAGTCGAAACAGTTGAAAAAAATTGGCCACACCCTAAGTACCGCAAATTGCTGTAAGCAGAAAGAACGTGAGCCCAAAAGTCTACCAAAGCTCGTATACCAGGGTAGATTCAGTAGACTCTGTATACTCCCAGGCATTCCCGAGTACACTCACGGATACGTCCGGTGGACTACATATTAATATTAATAATTCGCCACGGTAGACTCGGTAGACTCGGCCGATCGCTTTGCAAAGAGTCAGTGTCACACCAGTCACTACCCTAATTTGGAAACACCAATTATTGTACGATCTCTCAACGCGTCACATCGCGTCCTCGTCTCATACAACGCGCCATGGACACCTTCAATGAGATTCACGCGCAGCTCAGCAAGATTCCTGGTCTCTGTGAATCCATTGGAATGGAGAAGGCGATGCAATTTGTTCGAATCGCGTCCCGTCTCAAGGACAGCATCACCGTTGCACAACCCCCTCGCCATGACGCTACAGAACCACCCGAACTGATTCCTGACGAGATACACAAATTTCTTGCAGGTGCTACCGAGATGCCAGCGGACTTTGTTGATGGATGCTGGAAGGCCTTCAGGAGCTTGATCTGGGCATACGACGAGAATGGGAAGACAAAAGGTGCAGATGCCGAAGCTTTCAAAAAGCATGGGCTTGACCATCTTCTTTGTAAGTGAACTTATTTCTCTAGGCTAGCCACGAAATTAACTCTGTCTTTTAGCTTCCCGCATGCTTTTCCCTCCAACGTACTACTGCACCACCCCTGGCTGTGTTAATACCGGCCTCCTCCGTGACAAGGACGCAGCCTCAAATGTCGTACTTTATACCCTCTCTGATGGTGCCTGCCCTACATTCGCACATCATTTGAGCTGTTCGGGTACGGGATATTTATTCATCTTGGAAGTGGCGCAATCTGATATCTGTCTATTTCCAAGGCTGCAAAGCACGGTACTACCCTAACTATGTTGTGCGTGACAGCGTAAGAAACTACTATGACAAAATACCCGATACAATTCAAGTTGGCGAACATCAATACATAGAACGCGCGGTTCTCAATCTCTTCATCAATCTCATGCTCATTTCATGGACATCTGCTACGAATGGTGCTCGTGTGTACAACACCGGCCTCTCGCAGAAGGAGAACTTCCCCGACCACCCCGACTGGCAGGACAAAAGCATCACGCTGCAGCCGGAGCACGTCTGGGATGGCTTCATCATCCTCACGCTTTTGGAGGACCATACCGCAAGATCAGAAACCTTGCATGTTCCACATACAGGAGAACAGCGGGATAGGTTTACTAAGGCCATGGAAGAGCGCAACACATGCATACAGCTTTGTGGGCAGGAGGAATGGGGCCACTATTGCACCAAATGTCTCCGTGTGTGGAACAACAATGGAACTCTCAGTATGCGTCTCCCCACACCTTGATCTGTCTCACTGAACTTCAATGCAGGCAAAATCCATGTTATCGTTATCGACGGGATCACTATCGGCCATCCGTGCTGTGGCATATTGCATTGTACGGGCGCTCTCGCAAGCAACAAACATCGCTTCTGTCAACATCACACTGCCCGTGACAGAGTCTGCTGTCGAAAACTGCGAGGTCGCTGCTGATTTCGCGAACGGATTCTTGACCTGCACTGATCCGAATCACCGCCTCCTCGAGACGACGCACAAGAAGCGCGACAAAGCTATGTTCCAGCTTCGCACACGGGTTGCGCGTCCTGGGGTATCCAATCCAGAGAACACTTTTGAGGCGGAAACGACAGCCGAAGAGTGTGAGGAGATGGAGCTTCCCGAGGGAACAACCGACCCCGCATGTCCCGCGTCAAAAGACCCCACCGGTAACCGTCGGATTCGGGTGCTATTCGGGCGGCAGCGAACACACAACGAACAAATTATGGTGAGACCTTGCGGGATCATTGTTGCGAGGGCAACCTTCTTTGGGTCGGAGACGGTCACACAAACCGTGGTAAGTGTCTTTATTCGCACTGTTTGCCATTCAATTTTACTGAGCCCCGAAGGACATGCTTCGTAAGGTCTTTAGGCCTGAGGGATCCATGGCTGACATTGCCATTTACGATAATAATTGCACGCTTTACAAGCATCTTAACCGCATACAAGACCCACTGATCTACACCGTCGGCTTCCCGGTTGATGTATTTCATTGGCAGTGCAAGCACGGGAAGACAGGGATCAAATGCTCCTACCACTGCAACCCCCTTCTGTTCCCCGAGCCCATTGGGGAGGATGGCACTGGCTGGTTCTTCAATTCTTCTATTGCCGAGCAGACTAATGTTTGGCTTGGTGGGTATCATGCAATGACGCGCGAGATGGGTGTGGTCAAGTTCAACTACTTTCTAGATGAAATGATCCTGCGCAAGAACAGGTTGACAGCTGCGAAGCTGGATGCCTCAGGTTTCTGCCCTGCAATACGCCCGGATGTTTCATATCACGCTTGACTTGTACACGCATTCAATTTAATTCAATATCACACTTGTACTCTATCTAAACACATTCATTGACCTTGAGGTACACAGTACAGAACGAAAAGAGTAAAAGGAGAATAAAACAAAGGAAAGAAGAAAGAGTACAAGTAAAATAGCTAGCCAGATTTCGCCTTTTTCATTTTGAATTTCTTGTGTCTGGACGACGCAGCCCTCCATTTACTCCAGAGACCGTCGCCGTCCCGAGCCATGTTCTCCCCGATGTCGCGTTTCAATTGTGTTGAGTCAACCCAGAAAGTCTGCTGGCGATACAGAGTCGCCTTGACGTACGTGACGTTCGGGAAGACATGACGGAAGTGGTCTGCGACCTCGTCATTGCTACCCTGGCTTGAGAAGATTTTTTTGAAGGCAAAAGCCATGTCGCGGGTGTAGATTCCCCCGGGCCAACTCCCGCAGCCCTGTGGCACGTAAACGCGGCCCGATTCCCATAGCTGGTCTGCATTCGCAACAGAATTAGCAATATCGATAGGTTCTGACTTGACAAGGACATCGGGGGAATGTGGTCGCGATTCAGATCCTGTCAGATCAATTACTGATGAGGACCGTGAGCGCGGAAGTAGCGTCAATGGAAAAGGCGAGGAGGAGTGACTCGGGCTGGGAGGTGCAGGCGAGGATGGCGAAGATACAACCAAGATTGGCGATGAAGATCTGCGATGAGGGCGAGCATCGGCAACAGCAGTCCGCGGAGCTTGGATGATGTGATTCGAGCTCTCGCACTCATGGTCAGGCTTGCGCTTGGCCGTGGTAGCCTTGCCTGATTTCCGCTCTGGTGCATGTAGACGAATCATGTCCTCGATGCCGGCGGTCCTCGAAGAGACATCAGTGCAACGGACGATGAGTGTCTCGTTCGAAACGACCGTGAATGTGGTATTGACTTCGTCGCGACCCCAGACACCAGCGGCAAAGTCATAGAAGTACGCATCTTCGTTGAGCTCGAGTTTCATCTTGGCCAATATCTTCGGGAAATGGGCGAGGTTGACGTGAGGGAAGGTGGTGATACCCTGGATGCGATAATGCTCGGGCTCCTCGCCATCCTATTAAAAAAGGTGTTACCTGTGGCATTGAGCACAAAGAAAAGATAGCGCACCTTGTAGAAATAGCAAATACGAATCTGGTGTTGAGCGCGTTGCGCTTCCACGCGCTTCTGGTCTGCTTCAGACTGTATTCGCTCACGTTTCTGAACAGCCTGTGTGTACTGTTTGGCCCATGCCTCATCCATTGGCTTCTTGTACATTTTCGGTGGGAGATCCAACGGATTTTCAGGAGTAGAGGGTGGAATTATGGGGGGAGGACGTGCAAGCGTGGATGGATTCCCGTCAGTGGCGACGACAGGCGTGGAGTTACGATGGGGAGCATATTTGCATCCGGCGCCTTTCATTTGACAGCACGTCTTGCACATACCGTGGGTGCAATCCTTCGACCCGGCTTGGCGTGTACACTCGACGTGCTTGCACTTCTTCTTTCCAGAAGCAGACGGGCCAGATCCCGGAGCAGTAGGAGTAGGTAGGGAGAGGGTCAGTGCCGGGTCGATAACTTGAGGCAATGGCGTTGGAGACCAAAGAGCCTCGTTGCGGGGGAAGGGATCGTTGTTAAGCTCGCCGGGGTTTATGTTGTAGGCCGAGCTAGTGGGCGGAGGAACCCACTTGTAATAGTTACAGTCTTCGCACTAGAACTAGGGGTCAGGATAATGTGGACGAAGTAGGACAAGAGCTTACGTGCTGGAAGTAAAGGCCATCGTGGGCGGGTTCTCGTGTTCCACGACAACGGAGGGCGGCCGGGATTTGCTTTTTGCATTCTGGACAGAGCACATAGAGAGACGACATAGCAGGGAGCACTAGGAAAAATTCTGGCCAAGGCGGGTAAGAGGAGAGGGAGATATCGCGTTGGTGGTGGTGGCTGGCAGAAGGAGGTGATGGATCACGCGTGCGTAACAAGTGACGTGTAACGCTGACGCGATTTCATTCAGAGTCTACCTAGTATATCGAGTCTACTGAATTCCCGGGAGTCTATCAAGTCTACAGATTTATCAGCAGTCTACCGGCCGTCTACCAAGTCTATGCAGTCTACGCAGTCTACGTACACTCGGGTATACTTTTGGATTCACGTTTGTTCTCGCTGTAAGATTCACACCTACCGTGAAACTGTTATTATTAATGAAATTTTAACTTTTATATACAATGTCACGTGACCTGAATGTGTTGCTGAAATTCAAAGTTTCAAACTAGCTGAGGATAATGCATAAGGTCCGTGGAACTCTTGACCTTATGCATTATGAGGTTTATGCAGCACAAGATTATGTCACACAGCATGACATTGTGTGACGTTCTTGCCAAAAGAAGAAGGAAAAAATACATTCTTGAAGCTATTTTTTACAAATGGTTGGCAGTGTCCTGGTCCAAGCTTTATGGTCATTGATAAAGGCAAAATAGTTCAGTGAATCATAATTGGTGAGATTTTTCCGTTTACTTTCTTCTGCTGGCTTGGCAGAGGTTTTCGGAGTGTCCTTTGAAGGCTTTGGAGGGTTGCCAACTCATTTGGATGGCTGCGGAGGAGCCAATCTGACATCACAAGTCTTTTCACTCCCCATTGCTGGTTGGTTGATGGAGAGAAATTTTGGTATTTGGATGTGTTTGACCACATGTTTGACGGCGCTAATATTACATTTATGCATAACTGTGACAGTGTTCAGAGTTATCTCGTTGATAATTGAACAATACTTCAATTATGTTGATGTAAGTTTTTGAGGACCAAAACTCAAATTCTGCTGAAATATTTCAGCCTCATAATGCATAAACCCATCCCAAACCCTATGCATTATGCGTTATGCATTTTTTGCATAAACTCCCGCCTACCAACTCGGTGGATGGCCAAAACCTATGCACTATGAGAATTATGCATAATGACCTTATGCATTATGAGCCTTGACTGTATATGAATGTTAAAAATTCAGTTACAATTTCAGTGCAAGAGTGAATCTTAAAAATTAATATACAAATTCACTGTGGGTGAATTTTCCCATTTGTGCACAGGAAACCTCCACCACAGTCAAACCACACCAGAACAAGACATACTTGAGGAGAGAAATCATTTCACCCACAGTGAATTTGTATGTAAATTTTCAAGATTAACCTGTTTGCGCAGGAGCCATTGGAGCCATCTCATGGCTTTCACGCCGTGCACAAAAATAGCAGGCATATGGCTTCCGAAGCCATATGATGGCCATTTGCGTCATAATTTGGTGGGTGGAGCCATATGACATGCACGGCCCAAAAGCCACAACGTGGTTCATATGGCTCCTGCACAAACTCTCTATTCACTCTTGCACTGAAATTGTAACTGAATTTTTAATATTCATATAGTTTGAAACTGTATCTGAAACTCTGAATTACAGTAACAGATTCAGGTAACATGACATTGTATATGAAAGTTAAAATTTCACTAAGGTATGCGACAGCCAAACGTTGCCTACCCCATGTCACATGTCCTAATCGGGAGAAATGATGCAAAGAAAGCTCTACAGACATTTCAACGGATATAACAAAAAGTCTGGCTCTTAGCAATTGTAGATTAGAATGCTAGGCCTCCTTTGAAAAATAATCAGCCTCAAAGGATTCCATTTCACGGACTAGATGCAAATTTAATACTGCAGGCAAGTGCGTGATGGGATCTTCTGAACGATGCCATCATTTTTGGATTCTTCCCAATCAAACTGCATCTAGATATTTGGTGCACAATCTCTGCCCAAACAGATGTAAGCAACCTCTAAGGGATAGGTATCGGCTCAATTCCTAGGAGCCAGATTTGGGAAAATGTGTCAGAGGATTATTTAATGGATTTGTTTTCATGTTTATAACCATATATGGACGTGTGACATGGGGTAGGCGACATTTGACTGTTGCATACCTTAACAGTTTCACTGTAGTGTGAATCTTAAAAATTAATATACAAATTCACTTTAGGTGATTTTTTTCACTTTCTGGGGTGAGGGGGCCAATTGCATGATAGAAGGTGCTGCAATGTAAAGTCCCCGGATTTGGTGCTCATAGTAGTATGACTCATAGGAGGAACGGTAACCCAGCCATTCTAGTGCGATCTTTATCTTATCTGCCCATCAGATTGATCTGGCGGAGCTTAAATAAATGATAAGAAAAGATGGGGCCAGAATCATGCTAGAATGTCTGGGCATTCTTGGCAGAGTTTATTCTCCCATGTCTAAAATCTTGATTTCATCGCTGGGCTTCATTCACTGCAATTGGAGTACAAAGCCATTCAATCATGCATAAGCTCGCAATTCCCTGCTTTTCAGGAACAAGTGCACGGTTTTCAATGTCACTGTGGATTACACAAACACAGCCTGGGTATGTGGTTCTTCCGTTGGACATAACCAACCTGAATCCTGTTAGCATTGAGCACAAGAAAGGATTGATGAGATGAATTATTTTGAGAATTCCAGGGATGTTTGAATTGAACTAATACATTTGGGTGGATTGAGGAAAACAGTTATATGGTTGTCAACGTGAAGGATCCACTGGCTTGGATTTGGCTTTAACATGGCGAAACAATGTAATATAATGAGAGTTAACAGACCTGTTCAAGTAATTGGTATTGGGAGTGCGTTCTGATATGAATCTGGGATGGGGTTGTTGTTGGCCATGCCTTTTCTGCTGATTTTTCAGGCAATGACTTGAGGATTTAAAGTACTAGTAGCACCCAGAGTGCATCCACTGTCAATGCTGTGATCGTCATGTGTATTCAAGCAGACAGAAATCCTGGCTCAAATCCGGCACACCACAAATAGCAGAAAAGTTGAACTGAAAGTGTCAGTTTTTGAGTATGCCGTTCCAAATGCACTTTTAATGTTCCCCACATATTTTGGTGTTTTCCCCTCCTTTTATCATGAATTCAGTGACTTTCCCCACAAGCTCAAAATAAGGTGGGGATTCCTCTTTGCTTTCCCCTCCTTTTATTACCCAGCTTTACATTTCAACAACTTTTGTTTTGAACTTCATGAACTTTTTTGGTTCGAAAAATTTCCCCACAGCTTTTTCGGTTCACAAATTTCCCCACAACTTTTGGGGACAATTTTTTTTATTGCTCAAATTGACACCTAAAGCTATTCAAATACTAGATCTTGATCCTCCACAGGCCTAACCATGCTAGTTTCACCCCAGGAGTGGAAATACGGTGAGCATCAAACATCAAACACGATCACGTGTCACTCGGGCTGGCAAGTGCGATGCCTGCTAGTCCAGTTTACGCCCACTTCGGTTACCCGAGCTCTGGATTTGCCTCGCACCAGGAGTATGGGCTGTATCCTCTCGAGTTTGGCTTCATTTCTCAATATATTTGTCACTCAAGCTGCAAGTAGCACGCCTAGAACTGGACTTAGCAGACATCACGCTTGCCAGCCCAGGTGACACATGATTGTGTTTGATGTTTGATGCTCACTGTATTTCCACCCCTGGGGTGAAACTAGCATGGTTAGGCCTGTGGAGGATCAAGATCTAGTATTTGAATAGCTTTAGGTGTCAATTTGAGCAATAAAAAAAATTGTCCCCAAAAGTTGTGGGGAAATTTGTGAACCAAAAAAGCTGTGGGGAAAATTTTCGAACCAAAAAAGTTCATGAAGTTCAAGACAAAAGTTGTTGAAATGCAAAGTTGGGTAATAAAAGTAGGGGAAAGCAAAGAGGAATCCCCACCTTATTTTGAGCTTCAAAAGTGTGAAAAGTTGTGGGGAAAGTCACTGAATTCATGATAAAAGGAGGGGAAAACACCAAAATATGTGGGGAACATTAAAAGTGCATTTGGAACAGCATACAGTGGCTCCAAATGTCGGAGCTGAGTTGAAGCTCCTTAGCTCCTTCCCGTATTCAAAAATCCCGAGATGATGATGAAATCAATTAGTGTGCTCGAGCCATTGTGAGTGGCCATGGTACAGGGTAAAGCAGTAAACTAATTTATTCTAGTCTAGGTGATTTCCTGTGGTGAACGTGCAGGGCGGGGGATTAGCTGGGGAGGACTGCGGGCATGGACGAGTACAGGCCTTCATGGAGCAGGGCCCAAATTCGTGGGGTTCACGGAGCTGGGCTCAGATGCGCGAGGGTCATGGAGCTGGGACTCAGACGTGGGAGGGTCACGGAGCTGGACTCAGACATGCGAGGGGTGGAGCTGGGCCTGGACACACGAGGGTCACGGAGTATGGTTAATGTAGCACTGCTGTCTCTGAGAACAAGCTTCCCATTCCACACTAGCCTGCCTCGCCCAATCGGGGCATGTGTGCATAGGTCCCTGCACCAGAGTGCCCTTGGCCACTGTGTTGTAAACACCAGTGACTCCCTTGATTCAGGCCCCATCCACTCGATAAAATCCCGAGGTCAAAAAGGCACGTCGCCATCCTCGCCTGCCAAAAAAATCATAAAGAAACCTCTGTGAAATAAAAATGAATGAAGGAGAGGGGGACACACTCAATGTGCCACAACATTAGATTGCTCAAACCTCGTTGAGTGCATGGTACATTGTGGCCTTGGGGGCATTGGCAGGAGAGTATGGTGAATGGTGGCCTTGACTCAATAGGTGTCCGTTCGGCACACCCTATAAGATTTGGGTCAGCTGGCGCATCGAGATGAAGAACCTGCCAACCTTCGGTATAATGGCAACAGCCCAATACCAGTTTATCCCGAGCACAATGACTTCGGACCAATTTGCACTGCCACTGTAAAAGGCCGTAAAATTGATCTACAATTATCTTTGATTGTAGATCAATTTCATGGCAAATTGTGCAGGCCTCCCTGTGGACACTCCTATTTAGATCTGTCAGGAAATGAATATTAAACTCATTCTAAGACATTTGACAAGGCCAAAAGTGCCAAAAGGTGCGTGGAGGCAAGCTGTCCCAATTGGGAACACTGACACCAATTGCACGTGACAGTTTACACTTCAAGCTGTATTCATTCTCTTGTTGTATCGAGTACAATTGCCAGTGAACTGTGTGCGACCTGTAAGTAGATATCCATGGGCCTCTATTTGTGCAAAAAAATTACCTCTAAATAACAGAGGGGGGAAATTTCAAGCTGCAAAAAGAGGGGGGATTTTCAAAGTTGCAATAAAAGAGGGGGGAATTTTTTTTGGGTTAATGAAAGAGGGGAAAACAAGATAAATCCCCCACTCTTTTGAGGTCTCAAAGTTCGGAAATAAGAGGGGGAAATTTCAAAAATTCCCAAAAAAAGCGGAGGAAAACTGAAAAAAGAGGGGGAACAATAAAAGTGCATTTGGAACGGCATATCTTTACACATGACTTTTCATACTTTCCATCAATGTTTCTACCTGATTGGAAATTTCCGAACAATTAGGGTAGGTCTGTTGTACCCAAGTTGTACCAGTCAATTAAACAGGGCCAACCATGCTCATGTAACAAGGGTTTATTTCAGACCACAATGAAACCCTGCCGGAAATAACCACTTTCCACGTGATTACGAATGACAGCGTGTTTAGATCCAGGTGGAAAAGTTGACTGGAAAGGGACACTTTCCGATCAGGGTTTTAGGTGCAGAAAGAGATAAATTTCTTTGGACTTTCCTTTCACCCAGAAACCAACCCTTTCCCTTCAACTTTCCTGGCAGTCAGAAATATTACTATTTGCGGTGTGTGAGATGGGTCTTCCCATCTTCTTAACCATGTGTTTTCTTGTTAATTTCCAGGAACTTACCTACAGTGTAAGGGCAACCTTAAGCTTGGTGCAGACACAGCGGGGAAATCTGAAGAGTTTAATAGACAGGACTAAATATGGAGCAAATTAATATGCACCTAGCAGGGGAATCCAAAGAGAAGAAAGGATGAGGATTCCCACGCTAGGTGAAGCTTTATAAACTAATAGGTACTAGACAATAGCAGATGTCCAAAGGGATCTACAATGATCCTGGACCTGGTCATATAACACATGCCAGTGTGAGTAACCAGAGTGAGTGGAAGTGGATGGAAATGAGGCCAGAGGGACAGAGGTAGGGAAGGATACGGTTCAGGTCAACCTGGCGGGTTTTCGGGTCAGGTTGAGCAGGTATGGGTCGCGGGTCAGCCATCTTCCAGACCTGAACCGGTGAGTACCCGTGAGAATAGGATCAAATGCTGCAAGATGGCTGTAAGAATACAAATAAACAGGTTTTTGGGGCTGAATACTGTGCATAAATCACAATCTGGATTCAGAACTCACCTTGAACATTGTAATTCTTGCCTCATATCCCATGCTGAGGCTCCCATCATGCTCGGCATGGAATTGCTGACAACCCGTGAGCAACCTGTAAACCCACGGGTTCGGGTTCGGGTCCGGGTCAGCTGTCTTGTACCCCAACTCGTACCCTGTGTCCATCCCTAGACGGAGGGTGAAGTTCCCGGCATGGATGGGGTGGAGGAAGAATCCGGATCTGAACGAGGATCCGGACACAGAGGTGGACACAGGCCCAGACGCGGAGCTAGATGTCAGGATATGATTGTTCATGTCAATCCGAGTACATGATGTAGATCACATTATTTGATAGATGCATGCATATCTGGGCTTCCATAGTCAATCATAGCCACAATTCATTGCCTTATCTCTTCTCTCATTGTCCTCTGTGCCAGCTCATAGCACTCAACTAGCTCCCTGTTCCTTGTGAGCTTCTTCGGTGTTTTAACCTCATTACCCTGCCATCACCCCCCTGGAATATGGTGTTCCAACATGTAAATTGTACATGGGTGTTGTGCTTCTGGAAGGAGAGGGAATCAAAGGCAGCTGAGGTGATCTGGTAGGCATCAATAGTGTCCTTAGTGAAGATGTCAGAGTATTCCAGGCCATAACCTTTCCATGGTAGCATACACCAGAGGCTACCATAGCAGACCTTTGCCTCAAGGATCTCTTTGACTTCCCTGCAGACATCACTATCTGTCTGGATGACAAGTGGCAGCCATCCAGATTTCCATCTGGAAACTCCTCCAGCACATCTGTCTGTCCCACACATGCCCGGAACTTCACCCTCTGTTCCTCTGGCCTCCATTCCATCTCCTTCTGCTCCCTCCAGTCACTCGCACTGGCATGTGTTATGCGATCAGGCCCGGGATCATTACAGATCTGTTTGAACACGTGCTACTGCCTAGTACCTATTAGTTTATAAACTTTTACCTAGCATGGGAATCCTCATTCTTTCTTCTCTTTGGATTCTCTGCTAGGTGTGTATTACTTGCTCTGTATTTAGTACACACCCAAATGAAACTCAGGTGGAAGCCAGGAATCTTCAATGTGTAGTTCACATAGATTATCCGGCTTGTACTGATGTGTAATTTGGCTGGCATCCAGACTTTCCGTTAAATGGATGGCAGCTGGATCCAGTCCCTGCTTGGATCCAGCTCGATGGAAACATAGAGTACAGCTGTAAGGGCAACCTCAGCTCGGCGCAGAGCGCGGGAGACTAGCGGGAGAATCCGAAGCAACTCAATTGAATGGTACTAAATACAGGTTTCTAGAATACGCACCTAGCGGGAGAATCCGAAGAGAAGAAAGGATGAGGATTCTCACGCTAGGCGAGGTTTTTTAAGTACTAGCCAGTAGCACGTGTCCGGAGGGATCGGCAGAGGTCTCGAGCTTGATCACACAGCACGTGCCAGTGAGAGCGGCCGGACGGACGGAAGGGAACAGAGTCCGGAGGGACGGGAGGTGACGTTCCGGATGGAGGCGCAGGCTGGGGTGCGAGTCCGGAGGCCGGACGAAGGATCGGACGAGGAAGCGGGGCAGTGCGATGGGCCGGAGCCGGACGGACGGACGGATGGACGGACGGACGGGCGGTTCCCCTGACATCACCCCCCCCTTGGAATGCGGCGTCCCGACGCATGAATCGGACCTGGGCGTCGCGCCTCCGGAACGAGAGCGAGTCGAAAGCGGCCGAGGCGATCCGGCGCGGGGCGTTGGGGTAGCGGCGATAGTAGGCCTCGATGGCGTCTCGAGCGAAGACGTCGGAGTGCTTTACCCATTTATTGTGTTCCGGGCCGTAGCCTTTCCACCGCACCATGTACCAGAGGCTGCCATAACGGACCTTCGCTTCTAGGATCTCCTCGACCTCCCATTGAACGTCGTCGTCCGTCTGAAGGACGGGTGGGGGTTCGTCGTTCCGGGGGCGTCCGGGGAACGGGTCCGGTTCCGCGAGCTGGAGTTTCACCACCGGAAAGACCGGGTGGAGCTGGGAGTACCGGGGGGGGAGCTCGAGCTTGTACGCACCCTTTCCGACAACCTTCACGACCTTGAAGGGGCCGAGGCGTTTGTCCGCGAATTTGACGGACGGACGGGTCGTCCGGATGTCGGAGGCGTCTAGCCAGACTCGGTCGCCTACTTTGATCTCCGGGGCGGGCGTGCGTCGGCGATCGTAGTACAGCTTGAACTCGTCTTTGGCCTTAACGAGCGCGGCTTTGGCTTCCGAGACTCCGGACGCGATCCGGTCGCGGAACTCGTTCGCGGATTCCACGTTCGAGCGCAGTCCGTTGGGCTCAAATCCCATCCGGGGGAGCCTTCCGGTGTCCGTCATGAACGGGACTTGCTGCGTCGAGGAGTGGACGTGGTTGTTGTACGCGAACTCCGCGGCCGGGAGGAGCTCGTCCCAGTCGTCTTGTTTGTAGTTCGTGAAGATCCGGACGAACTGCTCGAGTTCCTGATTGACGCGTTCGGTCTGGCCATCGGTCTGCGGGTGGTAGGCGGTGGAGGTCGCTGGTTCTATCCCGATGAGGCGCCACAGTTCCGTGGTGAACTCCGCGACGAACTGCGGCCCACGGTCGGAGATGTATTTCCGGGGGGTTCCGTGGTGCCTCCAGACGTTCCGGTAGTAGAGCCGAGCGGCTCCGACCGCGCCAAGGCCGGTGTGGCACTCGTTGAAATGGGCCCGCTTACCCAGGACGTCGACTACGACCATGACCGCGTCGAACCCGTGCGCGTCTGGGAGCTCGACGATGAAGTCCACCGAGACGGTGTCCCAACGTTCTTCCGGGATTTCGGTCGGGTGGAGCTCTCCGTGGGGCAGCTTCCGAAGCGCCTTCGTCCGGTTGCATGGATCGCAGGTCCGGACGTATTGGCCGACGTGACGGGACAGCTGGGGCCACCAGTAATTCCGGGAGATGAGCTCGAGGGTTTTGAAGCGTCCGGCGTGTCCGGCGACCCGGGTGTCGTGGTGCAGGGCGATGATTCGGCGCCGGAGGTCCTTATTCCGCGGTACGACGACCTTACCGCGGTAGTAAAGGAGTCCTTCTGCGACACGCCACTCGGACGACCGGGGGGGGCGGACGTTCCGGTTCTTGAGGAGTTCTCGCGCGACAAGCGCGACGGGGTCCTCAAGGTCCGGCTCACCCGTGAAGGCCTCCCGGACGTCACGAAGGAGGGGGACCTCGGGTCCGGCCACCACGACACCTTCCAGTGCGCGGACGTGGAACAAGTCCGGGCGAAGAAGGGTAACGTCCGTGTTGTCCGAGCCCACTCCGTGGTCCGGACGGCGGGACAGCGCGTCCGGACGGCCCATGAGGCGTCCGGGCTGGTGGTGGAGCGCGAAGTCAAACCGGGACAGGTACAGGGACCACCGCGCCTGCCTCCGGTTCAAGTTCTGCGCCTTCCGGAAGTACTCCAAGTTTTTGTGGTCCGTCCAGATCTCGACCGGGTGCTGCGTACCTTCGAGGAAGTGTCGCCACTCCTCTAAGGCCCGGATGATCGCAAGCATCTCCTTGTCATGGATCTCGTAGTTGCGCTGGACGTCACTCAGACTTTTGGAGTAAAACGCGACCGGATGCCACTTCCCGTTCGCGTCTGGCTGAGACAGGACGGCTCCGGTGGCGTAGTCGGAGCTGTCCGCCTCGACCCGGTATGGACGCGACTCGTCGGGCAGGACCAAGACGGGCTCCGCGGTTACCGCATCCTTGAGGGCTTGGAAGGCGGCAGCCGCGGCAGCGGTCCAGGTCCAAGCGACGCTCTTCTTGGTGAGGTCGAAGAGGGGCCGCGCGATGTCCGAGAAAGCCCGGATGAATCTCCGGTAGAAGTTCGTGAAGCCGAGGAACTGCTGCACGTCCTTCCGGTTCTCCGGAGCCGGCCAGGCGGCGACTCCGGCGACCTTGACCGGGTCCATCTCGACGTGGTTGTGCGAGATGATGACGCCGAGGTACTCGATCGACGACTTCTCGAACTCGCACTTCTCCGGCCGGAGGTAAAGCTTGTGCGCCCGGAGCCGCCGGAGGACTTCTCGGACGATCTCTCGGTGGCGCGCGAGATCGGAGTGAGCGATGAGGATGTCGTCAAGGTATACCATGACGTCTCCGGACAGGATGAGGTCTTGGAAGATGTCGTTCATCATCGTCTGGAACGTGGCCGGGGAGTTGGTGAGGCCGAAGTACATCACCAGGGGCTCGAAGAGTCCTCGGTTGGTACGGAACGCGGCCTTCCACTCGTCGCCTCCCCGGATCCGGACGTTGTTGAAGCCCCACCGGACGTCGAGTTTTGTGAAGAACCGGGCTCCCTTTAGGCGGTTAATGAGGTCGTTAATCAGCGGGAGCGGGTATCGGTTCTTCACGGTCATCGCGTTGAGCGCTCGGTAGTCCTGGACGAACCGGAGGCTTCCGTCCTTCTTCTTGATGAAGAAGACCGGAGACGCCATCGGGGACTTGGACGGACGGATCCGGCCGGTGCTCAGCCCATCCTCGATGAACGCGTCGAGTTCCTTCTGCTCGAGGGGGGAGATCGGGTAGACCTTGCAGTTGGCCGGCTTTGCGTCCGGGACGAGTTCGATGGCGTGGTCCCACGTCCGGCGCTCCGGTAACGCGTCGAACGACTCCTTGTCAAAGACGTCGGAGAAGTCCTCGACCCAGGTCGGAACCGAGGTCCCAGGCGGGGCCGAGTTCCGGGCGAAGGCCTCCGCGAGCCGTTGGGAGACGGTGCTCCCGGCGCGGATTTCCTCGGCCGGAGCGAACGCGGTGTAGAGGATCCGGTCGCCTTCTTCTAGCTCGTCATCGTCGTCTTCGTCCGGGTCCGGAGTGAGGTCCGGATAGTCGTCTCCGTCGCCATCCGGATCGTACCCGTCGTCTCCGCACCACTCCTCCGAGTCAATGGCACAGATAGACGGGACGGGACCTTCGCGGAGCTGTCGGAGGATCGCGGCGGAGATCTTCGCGCTGCGACGGACGGCGCGAAGCTCGTCTCGGCAGGTGCTGCAGCTGGTCGGGCAGCGGGTCATCCGGACTTCCTTGGTTTCCCAGTCGATCTCCGGGTTGTGTTTCTGAAGCCAGGAGTAACCGAGGATGACGTGCTGCTTCCCGAGCCGCGTCACGGCGAGTTGGATGCGTTCCGAGTGACCCTTGTAGTTGACGACCATATCGACTACGCCCGTAATGCCTCCGGATGCATTGGGTGTGCCGTCGACGTTGAGGACCGGGATAGGCTGGGAGAGCTTCCGGACGGGAAGGTTGCGGGAGATCACGTACTCCGAGTCAATGAAGTCTCCGGTCGCTCCGCAGTCGACCAGACCTTTCACGGACACCTTAGCCGCGGTTTCTACCGACTGCATCTCCAACGGAATGTGCAGGGAGTTCCGGCCCTCCACGGAATCAATAACGTACTGCCGGGGCAGTTTGCGTTCCCATCTCGGACGGTGGACGCGGGGAATGGAAGGGGTTTTTGCCTCCGGGGCGGGAATAGGGGGCTCCGGCCGGGGGGCGGAAACCGGAGCAGGGGGTGCGTCTTTCGTTTCAACTGCTGATTTATTGGGTATATCTTTGTACAGGCAGGAGTAACGATTAGGGGACGCGACCGAGGGCGCACCGCTCACTCGACCGCGTCCGGAAAACCCTCCGGCTCCGCGTCTCCGGCGTCCGGCTCGGTCGGAAGCCCGGCGGTAGTAGAGAGGCGCGCGAAGAGCTCTCCGAGGAGGTCGTCTCCGAGTTGACGGACGACCTCGTCCAGGACGTCTGCGTGCCGGACGTCCGAGGGAGCCGGGCAGTCTCGGGCGAGGTGTCCGGACGCACCGCAGCGGAAGCAAGCGCGCGGTGCGAAGCGCGCGCGGGTCCGGTCAACTTCCATCGGAATGCCAGGCGGAAGGGCGGGCGCCGGCGCGGCTTTGGGAGCAGGCGTGAAGGAGGGGACTGGGAGGAACGTCCCAGTGCGAGGGCGTGCGGCCGGAGCCGGGGCGCGAGTCGGAGGTGCTCCCGCTCGGACGCGGGCGAGGGCGTCGTACTGACGGAAGGCGCGGAGACGCCATCCGGCGTAGTCTAGCAGCGCCGGAGCGGTTCCGGACGTGGTGATCGCTGCGTTGATCCTCGGGTCGAGCCCCGCTCGGTACTTGGTGACGCGGACGAGCGGATCCGTGTACCCGGCCGTGGCGGTGAGTTCCTCGAAGTCGTCCGTGTACCGGTAAACGTCGCGGGAGCCCTGGTAGTAGCTGTGGGTCTCCAGCCGGAGGAGAGCTTGGTCTTGCTCGTTTTCCTCGACGAACCGGAGCCGGAACTCGGACTCGAATTCCGCCCAGGACGGGAATGGGAACGGAACGATTGCGGACTGTCGTTCGGCCCATCGTCCGGCCGCGTCTCGCGCCATAAAGGACATGGCGTACCGCACGAGTTTTTCCTCGACGAGCTGTCCGTGGACCATGAAGGCTTCCGGAACCAGTCGGAGGTATGTGAGGACGGAGTGGAGGAACATCCGTCCTTGGGTCCGGTCGCCGTCGAAGACGGCCGGGGGGTTCGGTCGGAGAACCGATTTTGCTGCGGGGGTGAGGGTGGTAAAGTCTGGACCCACCGCCGGAGCCGGAGCGGCAGGGACGGGGGCAGTCGCGGGTGGATTTTGGTTGTTGTGTAAAACGCGGAGGAGTAGGGCTTCGATGTTTGCGAGAGAGCCTTCGACCGCGGTCAGCCGGGATTCGGGGTCGGCAGCCGGTTCCGGGATGTAAACATCCGGGAGCTCGGGTGGCGCGGACCCGCTTCCGGGCGTCGGAGCGTCCATCAAGGAGGAGGGGTCGAGGTTGGAAGTCGGGGAGGCCGGAGCGCTAGCGTAGCAGTCCGAGTCCGAGTCTACACCGAACTTCGCAATCTTGACCAGTTGATCCCTTAGATCCTTTCTTCTGCTGTAAGGGCAACCTCAGCTCGGCGCAGAGCGCGGGAGACTAGCGGGAGAATCCGAAGCAACTCAATTGAATGGTACTAAATACAGGTTTCTAGAATACGCACCTAGCGGGAGAATCCGAAGAGAAGAAAGGATGAGGATTCTCACGCTAGGCGAGGTTTTTTAAGTACTAGTCAGTAGCACGTGTCCGGAGGGATCGGCAGAGGTCTCGAGCTTGATCACACAGCACGTGCCAGTGAGAGCGGCCGGACGGACGGAAGGGAACAGAGTCCGGAGGGACGGGAGGTGACGTTCCGGATGGAGGCGCAGGCTGGGGTGCGAGTCCGGAGGCCGGACGAAGGATCGGACGAGGAAGCGGGGCAGTGCGATGGGCCGGAGCCGGACGGACGGACGGATGGACGGACGGACGGGCGGTTCCCCTGACAACAGCTAGACTCTCTTCTGTTGATCAGGGATGTTTTTTTGCTGCCACTCATGTGTATTAATCTCAGGTGTATGAATCACAGCCACTGTCAGGTGCAACAATCAATTGCATAGTATACTATGGAGCCTACACTACCAGCTGTACTCGAGTTCGTTGCTATGGGAAAGAACGGGTACCTTCAGCGTGGCCACAGGGTAGGACCTCGTGTGCATGAAGCGCGTGGACTAAAGATGGTGCAGGGGATTGAGGAGGTGGAAGGGGGGAGATGAAGAGGGATAGAAGAGGAGGGAGGAGAGTGTTGGGTATTGGAGCTCAGAGGGCTTGTCAAACTGCAGCGTAGACAGTACTGAGGCAGGGTGAGGGCATTCACAGGGGGAAGGGGGCGATAAAGCAGCTTGAAGACTTGAAGGTAACTTGAGGGACTTCAAGTGGTTTCAGAAGACTTGCAGCAGGACTAGAGCTCAAGGCAAAGGACGAGCCAAAGACCGGCTTGACGACACAGCTTGAAATTGCACGAGGCCGGTGTGATTGGGTTTTGAGGGCTTAAGGGGCGCAAATTTGATTCCTTGGATGTGAGGTCTTGAAATGCCAATGGGTGAAACAATTTAAAACAGAGCAAAAACGAGGCTGGGGAGGGCGCGGTGGTGGGGGAAAAGAAGAAAGATGGCGACGTGGCATAGCGTGGCACCAACAAACATTCATCAATCCCAGGATTGATGGGGCAGAGTTTGAATGGACTTCCGTAGATTTTCGCCTCGCCATCTTAAGTAATTTCACAACCTTGAAGATCTGGTGCTTCCTTGTAAAGCCCAGCTGCCTGAAGTGCATCAACACCCTCGTCTATGTTCGCCCAGTGTATAAACTTTTGTGCTATTGACATATTGTGTGATAGACTTGGCACGCGGCAACACGGTCCGACATAGCAATCAGCAGCAATAATGATGTACTCATATCAGCGGCCTGGCGCTACAGAGACTACACCAACTACTGGAGCTACATAGCTGATGCACTGTGCTACAAGGAGCTATATATTGCAACATATTCAACTGGACAACTAATTCCCAGGCAGCTTTACCTGATGAATGGCTTTTATTGTTGCGCGCAAATTAATATTCAACTCCAATGTAATTAGCTATCCACCACCAAAACTGGTTACCTGATTTCCAGGCTCTGGCCTCCTGGCTTCCAGCGAAAATATTCCAGCCCTATAGCCACCTGGAATCCAGGTGGTAACTTGGTCACTGCCAGGTTACCATTTCTTCTGGGTCTGGCTGTAACACTCACCTGGGTCTGAGCTGGGTCTCATTTGGGTGTGTACTGCCTATTAAACTCCTTCAGATTCCCCCACTAGTTTCCGTGCCTCTCCATTGAGCTTAAGGTTGCCCTTACAGCGTGGCGACAAGCAGTATGGAGATCAGTTGGTGGAAGTACTCCTCCACAAACAAAATATCTGTGAGAGTCATCCTCAACAATGCCGGTTTCTGAAGTATTGGGAGGATGGCTTTCCCGAATTGTTGAATGGTTCTCCCAAGGGCAGGGTACATCCAGCCATCTTCCAAAATATTGGTGCAGACCATTAGGTCTGGGGCTCCCAACAATCTCAGTGTGAGCTCTGAGATAAGCTCGAAGGGAAACCACCCAAACCCGGCCCTTCTACAATGACCTAAGTCATGTACTGGGATAGTGCCACTGATCCCATGAATCTCAACTCCAACATATGCTTAAATGTTGTACTTTCTGGTTCCAAATTCTAAATGTGGGGGGCGCATTTTCTAAGGCTAAAATCAACAGTTTTGGTTCTGGGTTCTGGGCAAGCTGATTTGTGAACCTATACTTAGCATTTTAGTCAAGTAAATTTCAGTGTGACTGAAAGCTAATTTTATTCAACTGATTAGATTCTCACTTTGGAGGGACCAATACTTTGTGAATAAAATTGGATTTTCGTGAAGCTGAAGTCCAGCTCGAAACATAGAGTTTCAGAACATTTCTCTGTTCACCCTAAATTTGGTAATTCACTGTGTGAGTGCTTCAACATACTTGGTTGACAAACATAGAATGATAACAGAAAAAAATAATCTCTTAGGCTACATAGCACTTTGTCCACTCCACACCATGAACAAAATTTTCATATGAGAGTAAAGTCCGTTCCTTGCCAATCACCAACTGAATGCCAGTGTGCGGGCCAATTCTGTGGTTGGGTGGTAGCCAGAAGAGGAGTTCCGGTGTGTCAGATGAAACCCATCCATGTGCCAACTTCAAAGGTGATTCCTGGGGAAGAAACTGCAGGAAATCAGTGATGGTCAGAACACAAAAGAAAGGGTGTACATTAGGTGATTGAATTGGAGCATTAATATTCCACACACGGACGGTCTTGTCAGCAGAGCTAGACACAATGTTCTGGCCACTGGGTGAAAAATGAACCATCTGAATCTTGCCAGTGTGTCCTCGAAGTATGCTATGCACCTGTCCAGCAATGACATCCCATACACGTACTGTGGTGTCCCAAGAACCAGACACCAGAAACCCCCCATCAGGTGAGAAGCCAACAGAACTGACGGGTTGGGTATGCCCTTCAAAAACCCACCCTGCCCTTGTCTGTAGGTCCCATACACGAACAGTGTTGTCGCCTGAGCCTGAGGCAATATGCTGATGGTCGGGGGAGAATGCAAGACAGCGAACTGAATCAGTGTGACCCATGAATGGGTCACCCAGCATTTCTCCATGTCTGTCCCATAGTTGGACCATGTTGGTGCTAGAACCAGCTGCAAAGCAGCTCCCATCTGGTGCAAATGCAATTGTACATATGAATGGCAAATCAAATGAACCAATAGCTTCCCCAGTTAGAAGATCATATATCAGGATGGTTTTTCCTGAGCTAGAAACAATACGCCGGCTGTCAGCAAAGAATGCAACTGATTTGATCATTTTATTGTGACCCCACTGTCTGCAAGCTTCCCCCAATACTGTCCACAGACGAACACTCTTGTCATCTGAACCAGAACCTATGTATTTGCCATTTGGAGATACAGACACTGAATTAACACTGTTTGTATGGCCCCAGAAAATGTGAAGTATCTTTCCCGTCTCTGCATCCCATAAACAAACGAGTTTGTCTGCACCACCAGTAACAATGTGCTTGGCATCAGGAGAGAATGTAACTGACAACACTTTATCACTATGACCACTGAAAAGTTCAATGTTGGAGGAATCAGATCCAATGTAATGTGAATGTGAATCTGTCACTGCTTCAAATGGTTCATGATAGCCCTCCCATAAGGGTGTGTCCCAGACACGTACAGTGTGATCATTAGAACCTGATACAATCCATCTATCATCGGGAGAAAATGCAACTGAAGAAATTCTGCCGGTGTGTCCCTGAAATCTGCAAAGTAGGGCTCCAGTCTCATGATCCCATAAACAGATAGTGAAATCACTAGAGCCAGAAGCAATATATCTGTTATGGAGTGAAAATGCAACTGTGTTGATTAGACCAGTATGTCCATCAAACACCTGGTGGCTTTTCTGAGTCTTTACATCCCATACTTGCAAAGTGGTGTCCCTCAAACCAAAAGCGACATATCCAGCATCTTGGGATACTGTGATTGAGTTGACACCACCGTCAAACACACATAGCAGTTCCATAGCCTCTACATCCCAGATGCATACAGTGTGGTCAACGGTTTCCGAAGCAATCCATCTGCTATCTGGAGTAAATATAATGTCAACAATCCTTCGGGTATGTTGGAGAGTGCCAGTGATCTTTTTGCGTTGTGGATGATATATACAAAGGCTTCGGCTTGATGCTCCTGTTATATACGCAATGTGCTGTCCATCTGGAGATAATGCCACCAACCCAGGAAAGGAGTGCTCAGGTTCCCAACTTTCCACCAACTCGTTAGTTTTAGCATTCCAGACACAGATGATTTGATTTGAAGAGCAAGACACTATATGTCCCCCATTCACAGAGAAAGCCACTGATGTAACTGGGCCGGGATGATAAAATTGTGTGATTTGTTGCCCTGATAATGGATCCCAGAAACAAATAGTGCCATCTTTTGAGCCAGAAACAATGTACCTTCCATTGGGCGAGAAATTCACTGAATTAACTATGTCTGCATGTCTTTCCATCACTACCAGTGTTGAGGGCCAGTTGATCATTTGTCCCTCTTTCACAGACAATAGTTGAGGGAACTGAGGCTGAAAGCTTCTTGCAATCTGTGAATGTAGAGGTGCCAAAGCCAATGCAGAAAGATAGATGTGTGGACTGCTTTGAATGATTGCATCACTGAAGAGTCCAATGAATCTAATGGCATCTGTAGTGAATTGAGCAATTGGATCCTGAGGTTTTGTTAGTTCAGTAAAACTAACTTCAAGTGGTGAAACTCAATACCTTCCCCATCCAGATCATGAGTTTTGAAAGAGCCTGTGAAGCATAACCCACCATGTTCGACAAACTCATCACTTCCAACCAGAACAGGAATTTTGTGCAGAGAAATTTTCCTGTTGCTTCTGCACAGCCAACATTATAGGAAGTAGCTGCAATGTGATCCACCCAGAAGTGACATGAATATTTGAGATATCCTGGGACATATCTGTCAAGCCGATCAGGCAAATCCATGATTTCCGAATTTTTCAGATATGAGGTTGGCAGTTGACAGATATTGAATTTGAGTTTCTTGTCCATGGCATGTAGTATATCAGAGATCAGAGCAAACTGCTGTTGTTCGGTACCACAGAGGAGGTCGGGTCGTACTTCTTTAATCTTTGACATCATGAATTCTCTGAATGAAACATGTATGATCTTTATTCCCTCTTTTTTTGCATCAGGAATGCGGATAACAGCACTGAGAGGGTGTAGTGCAGCCATCAAGTCCTCAATTTCCACATTAAGCAACACTGTCAGACTCTGGGCATTGAGAGGTTCAAACAAATGGAATATTGCTCCAAGGACTCTCACAGTGCAGTTGTGAGAGTCCTTAGCCAGATTATCCCCAGGAGAAGGTACAACAATAGCTTCCTCAATGATACGTGTATAGAGGTCATACAAATGGGTGAGTGGTGCACCCCCCAACAAATAGTCAACTGCCTTTTGGGGTGAGACCTTTGTTGAACCTGCAATAACATAGCGGACTGCAGTGGCTGCAAAGATGAACAGTCCACTTGCAAGGAATGTGATTTTATCCACATCATGTGTCTGAGCCTTCCAATTTCTTCGAGTTGTCCAAGTTCCCCCATCCAATGATTGTTGGACATAGAGATGGATGTCATCATTGACTGTAGCAATGTCAACATCATCAAGAATTATGCCATGCATTACAGAACACAGAGTGTCAAAGTTGAGATATGAGGGAACATCTGGTCGCCCAGTGAGAAAGAATCGGATATGAATTGGAATTTTGTTCATGTTATCTGATAGCCACCGGAGGAATGTCTGGCCTCGATCTTGTCCACATTCATCCAATGCATCTAGACAGATCACCCATGGAGTTGTGCTTGGTGGTAATTTGGCTAAGAGTTCAACAACCAGTTTTTGGAACTGGAGATAAGGGTCTGCAGACAGGATTTCAGTGCGGTCATGATCAAGGAAGTTGACCAGAAGATGCCGGAAATCAATGTTATAATCAGCAAGTTGCCGAGCCAGTGTACCAGGGAGATATCTGATGTTCTTCCGATCTGCATAGTCCCGTGAAAAGAAAAATGAGGCCCCAAGGATATTATCCTGCTCAACCAGAACAGATGCAACACTTTTCGCAATAGTTGATTTCCCTGATCCAGCAGAGCCACTGAGCATCACCAGTCGCTGAAATGCATTGGGAGCAGCAGTGAGATGGGTGATGATTTCTTCAATTATCTCAACTCGTGTGCCTTCCATACATTTATCTGGTGTATTTTCGGCATTGTAGCGTGCTGGTACACAGTGGACTTGAGCAAGGATATCTTTACTGAGAACATTATCAACTGTAAAGACATGACTTTCAAGAGAGGTTCCTTTGGGATGTATTATCCCACCTTTGGATACCATGTTTGCAATGGTTTTCTCAATAGAAATATTGCCATGGAACTGAAACAAATCAAATTCTGAGAAGACTAAGACTTGGAAAATGTATGTATACTCACAGTAAACTCTTGAATATAAGAGGCTATAGAATCCTTGATACTCTGAATTTTTTCTTTGTAGTCCTTGCTTCTGAAGAAGTGCTTAATTTCTCTCTCCCCCGCAAGGGATTTGCACTTTTGAGCTAGTGGAATGAGTTTTCTGCCCACCATGAAATCAGCCCAATTGAGGCAATGTGGAAGAACCACAAACAATGCTAGTTCTGAGCTTCGCTGTTTCAAGTCATCGCTTGCAGTGGACATGTCAATCACAGCCAATCTTTTCAAGATTTGTTCAAGCCTGGAAAGATCTTCTTTGTTAGCTTTCATTGTCTGATAATATAAGCAACTGTCAGCCAGTTCTGAAGGTCAGATATCTCGATTTACCGAAACCATTGTCACCAGCTCCAAAACAGTGGTGATGACCGGCTCGACTCCTGGGACACCAAGGCCAGTAACAGCTGCCCTGGCAAGATTCAATGCAGACACGACATTACTTTCCCACATCGTCCGCGCAGAGTGCAGGCGTTGTGGGCAAGGTACGTATGTGTGGTGTGTGAGCGAAAGAAGATTCGGTCCAAGTACAGCGATTAGAATCATCTCTCCCATCACCGATCAGATCGAGCGTATATTAACAGAAATCGCCCACCTCTTGCTGTTCCCTGGTGCCGGCATGTTTCCTTCGTGTCGCATCCTCAGTTTTCGCCCTCACCTCGAGAACTTTGCTCACCGTATTCCTGTTAACGGAAACATCCGGAGCAAGGCGGAGGCGAGCAAGCCCGACGGCTGAAATTTTACCTTACATATAATTTACGTGCCCTCTCGGCGCCCTTCATTCTGCCCCACTACGGCTGAGTGAAGGGGCCTAATAATATTCCAGCTCACTGCGCATCGACGCAACCTGACGCACAACTGCATCTCTGAGATCTACCCCACGCTCGTTATCCTCCACCTGCTATCTGCCCCCCTCCCTCTTTTCTTCAAGACACAAGCGCTGCACGTCGTCTCCCTGCTATAAGGCTTAATCAACGCTGACGTGATGTATTAAATGCGTATCAGGAAACCTGTCTCGTACCTAGATCTCTGTGCCCCGGAATCGTACTTTAGTTCACCTTGAAGTGCCCGACTGAGGTACGTCTCTTCCTTATCTTACTCACACTGTAATTGGCTTTACTTCATCTACCCCGTCTTCCTTTTCTCTCCTCAATTTCTTGCACTGACCCTGCTCTTCGTAGCTAACCTTCATCCTGCTCCAACCACCAGGAACACCTCCCCGCTTGCGCACCGTGCGCTCGTCGACCCAGCTAATAGCGGACGTGCTGATCGTGTTGCCTACCGATAATTTCCTGTCATACTTTCGGTGTATTTTGCGAGGAGGCCAGGGAGGGGCGGGGCGTTTAATGCGAGAAGCCACCGAGCTCCCCTGTACCACGCAGCGGGGAACAGGCTTCCTCATGCGATGGAGCTAGCAGTGTGCAAACATTTCCCCGCAGTAAGACGTCAAGCCGAGTACCCCCCGTTTCTTGTGTGTGTTTCAGTGGTATTTCTTCCGCCCGTAGCGCTCGCACAGCACTCTATGGGACGGCGCAGGCCGGGTGCACGGACCAGTGCGGATTTCAGCACGGCATTCGTGATCACCTCTCTTTCCCCGCTCCCGCACGACGTAGCACTGGTCGCGGTACCGCTCGCCGCCGGTCCATTGACGTGTACATTGGTCAAGGGACATACGACTGGGCCCGATCATAGGCGCGTCCAAAGGTAATCCTCGGTGGACTTGAGAGCGGCATTCTTTCGTCAGGGTGTACCCCACTCTGGACCCGCCACCCCTCAAGTGTCCATACCAAGGATTGCTTGCCTTTTTTGGGCCATGGGAGTCGTGTACGAATTAGTGTAAATGAATTTCAGACAAGTAGACAACGAAGTAAATTTCTCATACTCCATTATGGGAACGAATGGAGGGACGCACTCAAAAAATAAAAAACATCGTAGCGGCGTCATGGCTACTCGTGTCCTTCATCGCAGAGAAGTGAAAATAGGTTGACTGAGACAATCCCCGCTCGTGTCTGGAAAACATTAAGATATTATCATCAACGGGAATATATTGGGCGCTCCCCGCACCGGTGTCGACACGTAAGTGGCAGTGCAGTCTGGTTCCATTTTGGACCTGAGTTAGGAGTGCAGAGCGCTATTGAGCGTAGACCGACGTTGAACGCTCTGAACATGCCCTTCAATGTACAAGTATTGTGTGGCCATGGGAGTCATCTCATGGTGAAACTGGCAGCTTTGATTTGCTCTGGTAAACGGATGGATTCCGCGATTAAATCGTCTTTCTGGTTTATACGTCCTCCAGATCTGTTTTGCTCCTACGTTTTATGTGATTAGAAAGGGGAGATATAAAACAGATGAAGAGGGCTCAGCTCACCATTTGAGCTAACTCAATCTCTAGGGCAGGGTGGGTGTTGACCGTCCCAGCGCGCCTCACGTCTGCGGTGCCCGTCATCAGTTTCGAGGTCAGGGAAGGAAAAATGAAAAAATCGCCATGGTGACTGGGGCGCAAGCTGGAGAGCCCTCCTCCCGTAAAGTTGCAGAGATCTTTAAGAAGACAAATCCTTCATACCCAACAAATTTATAACCGACAAAATTCACTGAAAATGGCTCTCGGAGCCTCGGGTTGGCATCCACAGCCTGAGGCTCGTGATTTGCTTCCCAGTGACGGGCTCAGGGAGGGCTGGATAGGATATATTGAGTTTTGCTTAGGCCGATGCGCGACGGCAGCCGCAGAAAGCCGAGTTTGGGAGCGAGGTGGCGCTTAGATTGATTTGCAACAAGGGCCCGGTATTGCGTTCCTTGAGTACCCACTTGACATGCGCTGGAACTTGAAGCTGGCGAGTCCATTCAGTGGCAGCGGTTGGGCAGTGGTCCAGCATCATGAGTGGCAAAGAAGAAAATCATTTTCTTACATAATACTCCTTCACTTTTTACCATCATGATGTCCTTGCCTTCAGCAGTGCGCCGATTGCGCCTGCGTTCTCTCCACACGCGCCCCCGCGCGACCGGTCTGTGCTTAAAAATGTACTCAGACGTTGCATCCTCCTCGAAATTAGACTCCGAGGCCGCCAGCGCACCACCCACTGCCTCGACGCAAAACGCACCTGCCGACTACCGCACGCTCCTTCGTGCCCTCGGACACCGCCGATTCTCGGAGGGATATGCCCCAAACACCAGCCCAGTTGCCCTTGCACGGCGCAACGCGTCTTTCACCCCCCGCCAGCTCTACCTCAAGATGAGCAAAGACCTCAAGATGCGCAGAAACACCGAAACTGCCGTCCTGACGACTGCCATACGCGCCTTCGTTCGTCTGGAGGACTACGCCGCCGCCCTGGTGGTCCTACGTGGCATACCCGCCGGGATTAGGGCTTCGGAGCTGGCGCAGCTGACCGAGGCGGCGCTGCACCCGCTTGCGTGCCGCATCTACATGGAGCGCGATTCTCCGCGGCGACGGTTGACGCGGGCCCTTCTCGGTGCGCCGTCGCTGTCCGCTGCGGGGTGGGGCGGCGCGTGGGACATGCCCGAGCACGCAAAGTGGCTGACTGCCCGGCTGGTGAAGCGTAATACGCCGATGGCGGAGGCGGAGGCTGACCTCGTGGAGGAAGTGGAAAGCGGCCTGCGCCCGCTTGCTTTTATCCTGCGGCAGATGCTCAGGATCCACGGTGGGGCCACGAAACGCAGGATCGCAAGGCCGTGGAGGGAGGAGGAGGCGAGGGCGGTGGAGGAGATGGACCCGCGCCGAGGCAAAAGGAAAACCAAGCGACCGGCGGCATCCACCAAACCCAAAACCGCCCGTAGTGCGCCCAAGGCACGGCACGAAATTCCCCTGTGGGAAGGCGAAAAACTATGAGCCATACACGAACGGAAATCGTGGAGTCGGCAGCTCATTTCAATTTTGTTATGTTCATTTCTGTGTCGATTAGACTCAATATCCGCGCAGAAAATACAAAACACATGCACATCCCGTCCAGGTATCGATACCTAATCTACTTCGCCACGGTACAGGGTTTTCCACCGTAGAGGTCCAATAACCTTGTTCCCTACAAATAGACAGGCTGGATTTTTTTCAAATTTGTTGGGCAAAGGGAGAATACTCGTCTGGTATGTTTGAAAGGTTATGTTTTCAGCTTCTGTAACCCGGCGCATCCAAAGCTCACGCGTCCCAAATTCGAGCTTCCAGTGGGCTACTTACTCCCAGAGGATTGATATTTCCGCATCTGCTTCGGCACCTGGACTCAGGGGTTCCCGCCCCTCCAGGGTTCGCTGGTGAGTTTCCTGCCGCCATGGCTCTACCCCAGTCAGCGTCGTCGAATACGTACGATGACTGCGAGTCCAGCGACGGTGAACTTTGAAGGCAACGACGATCACTTTGGCGAGCAGACTATTTCTGTAAAAGATATGAGAGCCGGAAGATGGAGCATATCCGTTCTGGCTGACCTGTGCTGCCCAGAATCGGTTGGCGGAATCGATGGTGTGAGTATCGGAGTAAGGGCTGCCGATGCCGTCTGGAAAACTAGAATTGAGCTAGAAGGTACGATACGCTGCGACCGTTGCCTTCAAGTTGTCAATTATATTGAACATTTACCTGTAGGGGAAATCTACGTACGATTGTGACAATCGATTGGTGAATGCGCACCCGCCAGGACCTTGAAATTTCACTCTGCGGGCAAAATTCAACGGGTTTCTTCCTCCAGGGTCCTACGTCGTGCAGGCCATCGACGCCGTCGTCTGCGTCGTTGGGCATTTGGGTCACTCCTTCGTCAAGATCGTGTTGAGCATGATTAATCTTTTTCTGACAAGAAGTTCAGTACTGCTATACGTACTAGATGAGCAATGTGCTCGGTGCTGGCGGTCCAGGGATGGAAAATGGAGCCCGGATTTAGATTCCTGCCAAAGATTAGCATATATGTGCACTGGTTGGAAGTCTCAGACAAGTCTCAGACCAAACAGCATTGACAAGTGACTCACACGTTTCAAGTCCCCTCCCAATTTAGAAAAGTAAGTATACCGTACACGGCGACAGTCTCTCCGCGACAATGCATGCGCGGCCTACATAAATACACGTTCCTCAGGCTCACATATGTACTCCGACAGCCTCTATCAAATAGGTCCACCTTGAAAATCCCCGCCTTTCTAGGCTTCCCTTTCGCTAGCGCGCAGTGATCGAGATTCGACATGCGAGGACTACCAGAGCCCAGGGTATGGAGGCAGTTCTTCGCCCCAAGGATTTATTCACTCTCACCTGTTCGTGCAGCTGCATCTCCAATGTTTTAGCGGGAAGACCACTCCGCTTCAAACAAGAACCTGAGACGGCGAAGGCTATCCTGCGTGCGGCGCCACGCCTGGTAGGAATCTCCAGACACGGCGTCCTGCGGCCGCACGGTGTGTAATTGCCGGACATGACCAAGCCTATGTGGCAACTTGCGCCTGCCAGCCACTTTTTGTCGGCGAACTGTCTGGCCTTGACCTTGAAGTTGGGGCTCTGGGAGAGCCTCTCTGTCCTTCGCAACCAACAGTCGCGCTCTCAGTCCGCATTCCGTCCTGCGTCACAAATTCAATCCCCAGCCGCCGGGCCGCCAAATTCCTCATTCCGGCATTTACGGAGGTCTACACTGCTCTTCACGGAGTCTAAGCGTCAATTACAGATCGTTGCGCCTCATTTTTCTATTGAGAGTCGCGGCATGGGCCGGAACATTTGAATTACCGGAAAGCGAGGCAGTTGATCTACCTGGCGCCGGCCTACTTATACCTAGACCTGAAATTCTCTTGCTTCCCTCAAGAGACTTCGTCTTCCCTTTCGGTTCGTGTCCTTTGCCTTTCGTCGAGATCCACGTTATTTTCTTCTTCCTATGCGTTTCTCACTCACGACTGCCACGGTGTTTGCTACTTTCTTTGCTGGTCTCGTTGCGGCCAATCCCACGCCGACAAGCCACAGGTCTCTCAACCCAGATCCTTCTGTTCTTCGAAATTCAGAATATGTTCCGTCTCCGCGATCTGCACGGAGTTTTCCTTTGACCAACGCCAAGCGGCTCCAGTTGGGCTTGCCGCTGAAGCAGCCCACCCGCCGCTATACTGCCAAGGCGGCCATCGCTAAGCGCTCTGCAATCCCTTCTGCAATCCCTCCGGCTTCGTATGTGTTCTCTTGTTGTGTTTCTGTCGTGTTCTTGCGCGTGATTTAACTTTTTGCCCATGTCCAGAATCACCGCCAGCATCTTGGTCAACAACGCCTCCGGTTCTGCGCTTGGATATCTCAGCCCACAGTTGAATGCTTTTGGCGAGTATGGCTATGTCAATGATAGCCTCTCCAGCGCGTTATCTGTGACTTTCTCGTACGATCCCACAAACCCTTCTGCCATCTTCGATGTGACAACCAACAATGGCGTCGATGCCAATTTCCCATTCTTTGGTGCAAGTACGTCCCGATTTCTGCTCCAGCTTCAAGGTCTGACAACTGTTTTTGTTACAGTCGTGGGGTATGCCTCGACCTCTAATGACCTTGGCCCTGGTAGTTCCAAGTAAGCACCACAAATTATGTGGACCTCTAGCTTGCCGTGCTGATTTCTGCATCACCAGCTACAACTACCTCGGTGCTACAGTTCAAAGTAGGAATTTGTTCATTTGTCAGATGTGGTCTTTATTCATGCCACCTTCAGCTCCAGCGGGTGCTCCCCCCACAAATGGCGAGAGTTCTTTCGAAGAGGCGACATTAATCGACGACGCCATTGAGAGCGCTATGGCAAGCTAACATCCTTTCAACGTGTTTCCAATTTATTCATTTGTCGTAGTGGTCTTACGACCCTGTCACCACTCTTTTGACCCCCCAATGGACCAATACCAATGGTTCAATTGTTGCAGCATCCATGCTTTACGACGCTACCAATGGTGAGTACTATTTATTAAATATCTTTAGTGCTGTTATCCACCCATTTTTAGTTACGTTTCTTATGACCGGCGATATCGATGCGTTCACCAAATTCGATGTTAATGCGACCGTTGTTGTAAGTTTCTGCTACCCCGCATGTTGACGTTGTCCTGATACTGACCCCGTCACAGACCTTCTCTCTGGTAACTATTTAAGAAACACTAGCCACAGACTATCCTACCCCACCCCGGACTTGAATCACTCCCTGTCGTTACCGTGTTGGACCGTTTAGCTAGATTATTATTTCAATAATGTTCTTACAGACGGACAATGTCAATTCTCTGGTTTCCGAGGACAGTATAAGACGCTTTGACATTCGAATTTGTACCTCGTTTAGCGTACCTTCTTCCTTGCGGATTCGAACGCTCTCCTGTGGACCGAGTACTGGAGCAACGGAAGTGAGAAAAAACCTGTGGACACTTGCAGTGAGAAAGAACGAGAGAAAAACATAAAGGAGGTGTAATGATCCGGGAATTGAACCAGAATCATCTGACCCAGCCTGGATTTGAACCAGGTTCTTCTGCTTCATTGAATGTTACACCCAATTCAAAGGATTTACTGAATTCAGATGCACTCCAGGTGCTACATACTGGGTCATTTCACGATATTAAGCCTCGAACAAGTCAATGAAAAATTACCCAGGTATTGGAGGGCGGCCGGAGGCAAAAATGATTAAACAAATGATCATTGAAAGCAAATGCATTCCGAGTGCTCCTGGCCCGCATTTAATTCAATGTGGTGGTTGGATAAATGAATTCAAAATCAGGCGAACATCAAATTGAAGCGTGGGCGAAGGGAAAATCCTGAGTGGACTACCGCATGACCCAACCTAGATTCGAACCAGGTTCAATGGTTCTTGACTGAGTGAGTAAAAGCGGATGCTACCAGGTCATAGTTTGAATGTTGATGTTGAATAGGTGGTCAAATGAAATTTACTGGAGGAGTAAAGAGTGAGAAAAGGGATTCGTTACCCACGCTGACCCAGCCTGGAATTGAACCTGCTCTACTACCCCGGGTATCGAAAGGAAGTGAACGCCTAGTGCTACTAGATATTATTCCATTGTATGCGGATCGTGTATGGATGTATGGCAAATCAACACTAGTTCCAGCACATCCACTGCCACAGACTGCAACCGAAGATAGGGGCGTGTGAACTTTGGGTGCCTAATTTGGAACCAACGTCAGCCACTCGCGCCTTCGCATTTTTTACCTTGCGAGTCCGAGTCGCGACCGAGCCAGAGGCGGCCTGGACGAGCTTCAGAATCAACCTCAAACGAATGTCCTGGATCGGATACGCCGCTGTACGCAGCACCAGTGAGCAATTCAATTTGATGCCACTCATTTCCGACTCGGAGTCTTGCTTTGAACCCAATGCGCTAGGGATTGGCTTGATTAGCCACTTCTAAAATATTGGAACTATGGTTGCGGCACTATCTGTCTCCGTTGGATCTAGCCTGACGCCCACTACCGCTCAAAGCCAAAAAATGCTTCTTCTAAAGTCGAACCGTGACGCGCCTCCTTTCCTTTCGCGTCCTTTCGCGTCCTCGATAAACTTCAAGCTTATATCGTTTCTTTTCTTCCTCCTCGATTTCTCCTCCATTCTACACAGTCCTCCGCCGCCGTTCCCCGTGTCACCCAGCTCTGATTCTTGTCGTCCTCTTCGTGCTCGTCTTCCTCGGCCGATTCATGCGCGAACTGGGCTTCGCCGCGCAGCACTCGACGAGCATCGCGTTCAAATACGCCGCAGGCCGCGCAGCATCGACCATCACTCACACCGTCTGGGCCACGCGCACCCTCACCCGCGACGCCCATCCCACTCCCCTGAAAAATCGCGTGAAAAAGCAAAAGTCCAAGCAGCCGGAACCAGCCCTAGGAACGAACACATAACTCCCTACCGGGCTCCTCGCTGTCAATCCATCCGGCGCACATCGCATCCCGGAACTCATCGCGCGCACCGAAGCCGCCTGGGCCGCCACTACCTCCCTGCGCGCCGCCGAATACACGCGACGCTACACGCTCCTGCCCCACACAGGATTCGATGCATGGTGGGCGTACGCAGCGGTCAAGGGAGTGCAGCTGATTGGAATGGATTTTACGCGATGGGCAAGGACGGGAGGGACAGCAAGGAGCACGAGGGCAAGCTCGTGATGCTAAACTTCACCCTCCTGGCTGATGAGAAAGTACGGCTCGAGTTCGCAATGGACCAGGTTGCGCGCGAGCTGCCGCCACTCTGCGCGGTGTTTAGTCCACTTGATGCACCGTCGATTGAATGCGGGGGGGGGGGTCTTTTTGTTTCCATGCATCCCGTGTGTGGGCGTCAGCCTCCCTTGGACTTGTTGTGAGGGGGTTTTCCACCTCCACCGTCTGGCGGCCAGCCTCTCGCTTTTGCAGTAGCTGTCAGCCACTCACTTCTCCTTTCTTTCGTCGATTCGTCCGTAATGCTGATCTCTTTGTTCTTCAACAGTACGAACTCGGCCAGCAGGCCCTCCGGGCAGAAGGGGACGTGTGCGTTTGTGTTCCTCCTCTCTCTTTTGGTCTGGTGTCATTTCCTTGTCGGGTTTCATGCGAGGCTCTATGTGCCACAGCGGGGTTGCGCACTTCGCTTTTTCCCATTTCGCTTCCTTCATTGAAGCGGGCCCACTTCTGAGCTGCGAGCTCTCGTCGGTGAGAGTCTGGCCGTCTTTCGCATCTCGACGCTGCTCCACGCGGTCCTTGATCTTTCGAGATCTTCATGAATATTGCTGTCTCGCACTCATTTCGCCTACTGCTCGGGCTACGTTTCTGCTTATCTTTCGGCTTCCGAGTTGCGTCGCTTTCATTTCGGTTTTGTGCGCGCGTTTCGGAGCGTGGTCGGGGACAACTTGTTTCGTGAATATCGTAGTGGTGGGATGTATGTGAGGACCTACCTTCTCTATTGCTTCATTTCGCCACGGGACAGGACAGGACGGGATGCGGTCCATACCACTGTTCTTTTTGCCTTGTTTGAAGGCGAAGGCGGCTCCCGAAATGGTGGCGCTCTTTCAATATCTGGTTTGCTCTACACCCGGTATCCTCGTTGTATAATTACCCGACATGTACCCTGCTTTGGGTCCACGGTATGTCCGCAAACCGCCTCTTACCGCCGAGTGGAGCTCGGCCTACCTGTGTAACATACGATGCCGCTCTCCAACCTGCGTAATGTCTTCTTCGTCGTTTTCGCTGTTGCCTAATTCCTTCATTCTTGCAGTTGATAGGACTTTGTCCGGCCTCAATTACCTAAAACTGACCTACTTAAACCTACCAGTATACAGTTCTAACTTCTCTGGTTTCCCCCAGAGTGGACAACGCATCTGGTGCCTTTCGGTTCATCTCCTTTGACTATACCCAACCTCTACCACCATGCGTTTGCTGGTTTCGCGCTCGTGGCGACCAATCCCACCCCCACAAGTCACAGGTCTTCCACCCAGATCCTTCTATTCTTCGAAATTCAAAATATGTTCCGTCTCCGCGATCGGCACCAAGTTTGCCTTTGACCAACGCGAAACGGCTCCAGCCGGGCTTGCCACTGAAAAAGCCCACCCGCCGCAACCCTGCAAAAGCGGCCATTGCTAAGCGCTCTGCGCTCCCCCCTGTTTCGTGCGTGGTCTCTTCTATCTTGCCTATGATTCAACTCGATCTTGTGCATGTCCAGAGTCACTACCAATATCTGGTTTACTACGTCCGAGCTTAATATAGCATATCTCGCCCCACAGTTAAACGATTATGGCGTGTATGGCTATGCCCGGTCTATCCCTTCCGCCGCATTATCTGTGACTTTCTCGTACGATCCCACAAACCCGTCTGCCATATTCGATGTCAAGACCAACAATGGCGTCGATCCCAATGTCCCATAAGTTCTTAGGCGCATGTACGTCCCGATTTCTGTTCCAGCGTAAGGTCTGACAACTGTTTTTGTTACAGTCGTGGGGAATGCCTCGACCTCCAATGACCTTGGCCCTGGTAGTTCCAAGTAAGCACCACAAATTATGTGGATCTCTAGCTTGCGGCGCTAATTTCTGCATTCCCAGCTACAACTACCTCGGCGGTACAGTTCAAAGTACGAAATTGTTCATTTGTTACATGTGTTTTTTATCTATGTCTCCTTCAGCTCCAGCGGGTTCTCCTCCCACAAATGGCGGGAGTTCCTGGGAACAGGCAACAGGCGACAGCAAGCCCATTGAGAGCGCTATTGCAAGTGTACCCTCACTTGTGTATTTCGAGGTTGCTCATTCGTTGTAGTGGTCTTACGATCCTGTCACCACTCTGCTGACCCCTCACTGGACCAATACCGATGGATCAGTCGTTGCACCATCCATTCTTTATGTCCCTTCCACATGTGAGTACTGCATCCTAAAAATCGCCAGTTGCTTTTGTCGATTCATTTGTAGCGGGGTTTCTTATAACCGGAGATCCTGCCGCTTTTCGCGCTAAATTCGATCCTAGCTCGATTGATGTTGTAAGTTTCTGCTATCCCGCATATTTCTCTGTCGTTCTAATAAGTGCTGCCCGTTATGGCAGGCATTCTCTTTGGAACCTGTCTGAGAGAAGCCAGTCGCACATTATTGTACTATACCCACCTGGACCTTGATTTGTCGCTACTTGCGTTGGACAGAGATTATTCACGTTGTTCCTTCCAAATATATGAACATGCGACAATTTTGCAGTAGCATGAGAGGACGAGAAATTAGCTGAGGTGGACATACATCCACCGCGCAGGTGTATGTATGCACCAACTCTAGATACTAAGATAGGGGCGTGCGAACTTGGGCTACGCCTCGCCGCCCAACTAGGAATCAACGTCATCCACCAACCACGAGCTTGCGAACAACTTGCGAATCCGCGTCGCGACTGACGCAGTCCTGAACTAGCTTAGCCACCGAACAGAAATGGGTGCACAAATGAATGCCCTGGATCGGATACATCGTTTTAGTGAGCGATTCAATCTGGAACTCAATACCATTTACTTATTTGGCGCTGACTTGACTTGAACCCAGTGGCTAGCTACATGGTTCAAAGATGAAGGGGGGTCCTTGTGGCACCAGTGACCTGTCTGTTGGTAGCCTGACGTTTACTACCGCTCAAACGAGCAGCGGATGCTGCCAAAAAAAATGCTTCTAAAATCGGACGCGCCTCCTTTCTTTGCGCGTCGATAAAGTTGAAGCTTGTCTCTTTTCTTTCGTTCCTCCTCGATGTCTCCTCCGTTCTACCCAATCCTCCGCCGCCGTTCTCTGCGTCGCCCAGCTCTGATTCTTCTCGTCCTCTTCGTGCTCGTCTTCCTCAGCCGATTCCTACGCGAACTGGGCTTCGACGCGCAGCACTCGACAAGTATCGCGTTCAAATACGCCGCAGGCCGCGCAGCATCGACCATCACCCACACCGTCTGGGCCACGCGCACCCTCACCCGCGATCCGCTTCCTACTCCCTTCAAAAATCGCGTGAAAAAGCAAAAGGGCAAGCAGCCGGAACCAGCACTAGGAACGCACATATACCTCCCCACCGGGCTCCTCGCTGTCAACCCCTCCGGCGCACACCCCATACCGGAGCTCATCGCGCGCGCCGAAGCCGCCTGGGCCGCCAAGCTCGCGCGCGCCACCACGTCCCTGCGCGCTGCCGCCGCCGAGTACACTAGGCGCTACGCGCGCCTGCCGCCCAAAGGATTCGATGTGTGGTGGGCGTACGCGGCGGTGAACAGCGTGCCGCTGCCGGATGAGTATGACCAGATCGATCGCGATTTGGGCCCGTTCTACGGTGCGCACCCCGAGGATTTGCAGGGGGCGCAGAGGGCGTGGGAGGCGCATGCGGATTCGTATACGATTGGGAAGAACGCCACAGAGGGCGAGCTCGCGATGCTGAACTTCACCCTCCCGGCGGACGAGAAAGTACGGCTCGTTCTTGCGAGCGGGGGATTCGAGCTCATGGAGATGATGGACGAGGTCGCGCACGAGCTGCCGCCGTTTCGGGCGGTTTTTAGTCCGCATGATGCGCCGTCGATTTTTATGGATGTGGGTGACTTTTTTTCGAATCGCGCCTTATTCCTGTCTGCCTCCCTTGGGTTTCTTGTGGAGCTTCGTGTCTGTCGACCACCGTTGGAAGGCTGTCCGTGTCAGCCTCCGCGGACACGTCTTCCATGGCGTCAGCCCCTCCCTTGTTTTCTCCACCCATACTTTTCATTATCATTTCTCATGCTGACCTCTTCGTTTTCAGCACGAACTCCGCCAGCAGGCGCTCCAGGCGGCGAAGAAAGGGGCATGTAAGTTTTGATTTTTATTCTTTCCTGCGCTTCGTTTCTCCCTCGTTTAGTCCTGTTCTTTCGCGTGTTTCTCTGCTTCTTTCCTCCGCGCTCTCAATCCCAATGTGGCCCTTGCTCTCGACCCCGAGGTCGCACCCTCGTCCCGCCTGTTGCTCGGCTCTCCGGCTCTGTTCCATCCTCGTGCTCAAGGCGCAGGGCATTTCGTGGCCACCCAGGACCTTTATCTGTCTTCTCCTTTCATTTCGGCTCCTCGGACCCATTTCGGACTTGGGCTAGCCTTCGGGTTTGGGGAGAGCTCGCTCAGTCGGGAATGGGCGAGGAGTGGATAAAGCGACGTGTGTCGGGACGGGAAGGGACGCGGCTAGCCTCTCCACTCTTGCTGCTGCATCATTTCACCCCGGGACGAGATGCGAGTCTTTCTGCCCTCTGCGCCAGACAGAACGGATTTACTGTCAGAACTGCTGTCGCTCCGGGTCGTTGTCATGGATTTTTATTCTCCTCAAGCGGGTGTATCGTACTTGCCACTCTCCAATCCGAGTCGCACTGGGTTATTCCCTCCATCCATGCGCGCGACAGACATGCTTTTGATATTACTTTCCTTCCGCTTTCTTATTTCCTTTCCACTTCATTGCCCTTTCGCATCACTGACCTGTGTCCCTCCCCCCAGACATCGACCCCCTGCACCCCCCGCCCGAGAAACACGGCTGGCGCGCGGCCTGCCCGCCCCTGTCGCCCGCGTGGCTCGACGCCGACGTCGCTGCGGACGCGGGTGGGGAGCAGATGCCGATGTTCGACGACTTTGACGTGCGCCCGAACGAGAAGTGGCCGAGCGTCGTTGGGGATGGAGATGAGTGAGTTTTTTTGTTTGTTTGAGGCGATATGGGATGGAGAGGGGAGGAGGGTATGTAGGGGAGAGAGAGCAGGAAAGCAGGACATTGGAGGCTGACACGAAGAGTGTTGTGGGAGGCTGACACAGAAAGAGGCGTAGACGATGTGAGATAGACCCCGAGAAGATGGAGGTGGCTGACGAGATGGCGTGGAGTCGTGGTGAGGAGGCTGACCCATGAAACGTCCCTTCTGTTCTCCGCATCCCGTCGATCCCTTCTCTTCTGCTGTGGGAGGCTGACGGAAGAGACCTCGAAGTGATGGAGGCGGCTGACGTGTCAGGCTCCCGAGACCTTTACTGGCACGGAGAGGTGCATTGGCACGACGTCCTTCTCCTCTTTCTCGCTCCCTTTGCATCTCGTCTCTCGATTCTCGCCCAGTATACTAACTAGCCTCCTTGTCGCAGGCCCAAGACATTCGTCCACGACGCCGTCCGCGTCATGGATCCTTGCACGCACCCGCGCCTCTTCCGCACCCACGGCGCGTATCTCGCGCACGGCTCAGGCCCAGGCCCGCATCGCTTCCTGGTACCACAGTTCAGCTACAGCGTGACGCCGCTGCATGCGGATATAAGGGTCGCGGTGCCGTTGAATTGGGTGAGTACGCGCTGCATCCCTATCCTCCCCCGACCTCGAGTGCCTCAGAGTCACCCCAAACTAACTGACGCCGCCCCCCAGGTCCCCGACGACTTCCCGTCCGAAGGCCGCCCCCCGCCGATCGGGTTCACGTGGGCCGAGCGCGTCGATGCGCGCCTGCAGTGGCGCGGGAGCAACACGGGCATCTGGCACGCCAAGAACGGGCGCTGGCGTGAGTCGCATCGCACGCGGCTCGCGGCCCTCGCTGCTGGGGCTGGGAGCGTGAATGTCAGCGTGCTGGATCCGGGGGCTGGGGCCGAGCTCGTGTTTGGTGGCCGGTTCGGGGCGGGATTCAGGGCGCAGGGCGGGGAAGGGCCGGATGGTGAGCTCCCGGAATTTGAGGGTGATGGTGGCGGGGACGAAGACGAAGGTGAAGATAGACATGTGGCGATGGCGCGGAAGCGTGGCGAAAGAACGCGCACACCCGTTGGGCTTCCTCACTCGGTGCCCCGCGCGCGCCTTATTCCGTCCCTGCTCGACATCGCGTTCGCGGGGCCCCCGGGAAGCTGCGCGGAGTCGCAGTGCAAGGTGCTAGAGGGAATGTTCGAGTGGCGCAAGGCGCATGATTTGAAGACTGCGGGAAGGTACAAGTATATTCTTGATGTGAGTGCGCTCGTTTTGTTACATGAGCGCTTTGGATGTGGGGCGCTGACGCACACGCAGGTCGACGGGCACGGGTGGTCCAGCCGGTTCAAGCGCCTGATGAACTCGGGCTCGCTGATATTCAAGGCGACGACGTATCCAGAGTGGTGGGTGCTCCTCTTATTATTGTTCTACCCCTCCCTTTCTTCCTCGCTTCCCTCTTTCACGCTCCCTTTCACTTGGAGCTCCTCCCCTTCTTCTCGCTCTTACTCCTATCCCGCACCGCAGGTTCACCGACCGTCTCGCGCCCTGGGTGCACTACATCCCCGTCCAAAACTCGTACTCTGACCTCCTCGACGCGCTCCTCTTCTTTCGCGCGCACGACAAGGCCGCGCAGCGCATCGCCGCAGCGGGGAGAGAGTGGAGCCGGAGATACTGGCGCCAGGAGGATCTGGTGGCGTACATGTATCGGTGGGTGTTCTCCCTTTAAATGTGACTGGACATCGGCGCTGACCCCGCAACAGGCTCTTTCTGGAGTATGCGCGCGTGATGAGCACAGACCGCGACGCGATGTCGTTTGAGATATGGGAAGACGAGCGGGAGGACGCGGCGCGGGAACGGGCATTGATGGCGCGCTGGGAAAGCAAGGGAGACGAAGGAGAGGAGTGATCAGACTGAGAGAGCACTGGTTGGATGCGATGTGAAGAGTATGGCTGAGAGCGTGTATGAGCTGGTAATGTCCCATTGCGGTTGTTTTGTCGTTATATTGTACCTCAATACTTAAACCATTGTAGAGTTTGTTACAATCTGTTACAATCTGAAAATTATTGCGCAGACTCGAACGACCATCGGGAACCGTCCAAGCAACAAGCGTTTGCGCTGGTATTTTCTAAAATTCGCCTCCCACACCTAGTTCCCGTCGTCGCGGCACTACACACCCGCAAGTCAGTATCGTGTCCACAAACAAAGAAAGCGACGAGAACTCACACAAACGGAGATCACGTCGCTCCCGCACGAGCCTGAACTGACGTCCGTGCGGCACGCGTAGACCGCACCGGTGAACTGGCTCGTGTATGAGGTGAAGATAATCGGCGCGGCGCTGCACCCGAACACGCCGGACGTGCACGGGTTGCCAGTGGTCGTCCTGTGCAGAAACACGTTAGTCAGGTCACGAAAAGAACCCGCAACTGGGACACGCACAGGCCATCGACGACGTTACAACTATCGTCGTACACGTTCCCTGGGAGGCGTTAGCTGCGGAAGCTTAAGCGAAGTGAAGGGGTGACGCACAGCGGCTGTAGGCGCCGACGCTCTGCACGTTTCCGATCGCGTAGTTGAAGCCGCCGCAGATGCTCGCGGCGGGGACGGCCGTCTCGGAAGCGGGCAGGACGAGCTGCGACAGTGAGCAATCAGCAGGCGGCGCGCAGAATTCGGGGGGATACTCACGAGCGCGGCGTGGCCACCGACGACGGGACGCGCGCGGAAGCCCTCTTGAATACCGGTAGCAGTGTCGTACCAGTCAGAGAACTGCGGTACCGTCAGTCAATATGCGGGATTGAAGGTGCGGCGGGGCGTACGGGCTCGGTGTTCTGCGAGAGCTGGTTCGAGGCAAAGTCGTAGACGCCCTTAATGAGCGCGTCACGCGTGAGGGTCGACGAAGACGCGGTGAGAGCCGCGGTCAGGATCTGCCAGTCAGTCTTGGCTGGGGACGCGATTCAGGTCTGTGTGGCTGTGTGGAAACTAAGGACGCACTGTAGGTGTGGCGCGTGTCGAGGATGACACCGTAGTTGTTTGCTACGGAGGCGTACCAGGCGGCCTCTGCAAAAATATGAGTAGGGACAAAAATTTAAGCGCGAGCACGCACGGATGCCGTAGAGACCGGACGGGAAAACGTTGGTTCCAAGCAGCTTGTCGGCGAACATGTTCTGTGGCGGGATCAGCCCGGGATGCGCTATCAGACTGTGCACCCACGTAGGACAAGCTGTATGACGCCTGATCGTTGTAGTCCAGAGTGAGATGCTTCCCGGTGGTCGAGAGCGCGCCGAGCGACAGGAACTCGGACGCATAGCTCGTCGCGATGCTCGAGAAGGTGTCCGTTTGGCCGAGCAACGTCTGTATCTCGCCCATGGCACGGATGCCCACAATTCCCTTGATCGCGAGGTTAGTCTGGTTCGCAAGACTGCCGGCGAAATCGTCAGTCGAGATCTGGTTCATCGGGATGAGCGCGTCGTCGACGAGGTAGCCGGTCCATTGTTCCAAGAGGGCCGTCTGCGATGAATCAGTCCCAGTGCACTGTAAGGAATGGGCAGAAATTGTACATAGGTCGAGATCAGCGAGTGGTCGCCTGACTTTTGAGTGTAGGCAAGCGTCATTATAAGCCTGCACAATCGAAATGTCAGAATGGGACAGATTCATAGTACAGGACGCAGCGCACATGTTCCCGCTCTCTTCGAGAGGCATAGCTTCGTCGGAGCCATCGTTGTGGCCGTTTGCGACAGGATACGAGGCACCCATGCTGACGTATCCTGTCAAAATACGGTTCTCGTCGCAATAAAAATGGTTGGCTTACTCGTGCACACTCCACTTGTTGGGATACAGTCCAGTTGCCTGATACTGGAAGAGCGGGAGAAGGAGGTACTTGCACCACAAAGGCTGTAAATAAAGGTATGCACTGTAGGCGGGGGAGATGACATCGACGGTGTTCTGCGATTCAACTCAGCTTTTACCAGAAAAAAACGGAAGCATACATACGACGTTGCCGTCGCTAGATATTTCCTTGAGGAACATGAGAATATCTAGTGTCATGTCATCAGTATGCAATCGAAGAAGACTCAATGAAAACGTACCAGTCGTGTCCCACGCGCCGGCCGATGTCTTCGAGATGGTGATTTCGGTTCCGCCGACCGCCTGGCGGAGCGAAAGCGCGACAATGCCGTAGTAGTTGGCGGAAATCGCCGTCGCAGCGGTCTTGACTTGCGCATCGAGCGCGTTCGCGGTCGTTACAGACGCGCTGTAGTCGCCCAGGAACCCTTGAATCTTTCAAATCGCGTCGCGTCAGCGCGCCACGCAAACAATAAGCCCGCCAAGTACTTACAGCGGCAACCCCCGTCGCATACACGCTCCAGAAGTACGAGTAACGGTCCTGGAGGGTGTTCCCCGCGACGATGTAGTGGATGTTCGGCTCGCGTGCATGGCCGACCGCGAAGACGCTCGAGGCCGCAGTGGTCCCGACGGTCCCGAGGTTGATCGCGATAGCAAAGACCGGCCAGTCGTTGTTGACCGCGCGGAAGTTGGTGTCGGCCGTGTTCAGGAGTACGCCGTTGGTGACAAACTGCTGGCGCACGACGACGTCTTGGCCTGTCTGCCAGGTGGCGCTCGCAGAGGTGGACGCGAGATAGGCGGAACCGTCTGGGCGCGCGTTAGAAGGAGGGAAGGACGCGAGCGCGGGACGTACACTCAGTGTGGTCGTTGGATTCGCCGTACACGGTCGGCGAAACCAGCGACGCTTGGTGCACGATGTATCCGTTGGTGTTTGTCGTCGTCCAGTTAGCGATCGCCGCGTCGTTGCCCGAGACCCACTCGGCGCTAATGTCGGTGTACACCTCAACGGTATGGGATGCGCCACTGGTAACGGTCAACTGATGAACTAGAGAAACGCGGGAAACACCCACTTGTTGGACACCGCAGATACGGTCATGTATGAGAAGGGGAGAGACCCCTTGACGAGATCTGTTGTCTGCCATGAATCGTGAGTAGGGTCCAGGGAAAGGGGCTGCATCTCACCTCAATTGGCGACAGGAATGTAACCGTTAGTGTGACGCCTCCCGCAGTCAGCGTGAATATGGATTGCGTGGAGGTAAACTATCTAGGTCGTTAGCGCATACAGACTCTGTCATTCGACGCATCCGTACCTCCATTGCAGTTTGCGTGGCAACAGTGGCCGCGATACTTGGTACACCAAGATACGTATACGCGACGCCGTCGACTTTGACGTATCCGGCCCATCCGAGAGTCTGAATAGGACGACGGGTGAGACACAAAGCAATTCAAGCAATAGCGTAATTAATTTACATTGCCATTCCAGAATTGCGGCCAGGCGCCGTTCAACGCAGTGCCAGTCCCTTGCGGTAGCCATGCAGACGAGTAAGGTGAGCGCACCGCGAGGGGGATGGAGTGGGGGCTGAACGGTGTAGACGTCCACGCCGAGACGGCGGGAATGAGGGCGAGCAACCCGAGGAACTGCATGGTTCTCAAAGTCATTCTTCCATCCCGACAACAGGTGTTTTATAGCCTGGGTTTTTTCTATTTCCGCCTTTTTGCGTCAGGGCTCGAGTCGGAAGAGGCGACAGAACAGATTGTCGCATGCAAATCGAGCTCACATGGGGCTGTATGATTATAATTAGCGAACCAGACGCGCAGGGCATACCTCATAGGAGCACCTGACAGGTCCCGTTACCAACCGGCCAACTGCACCGCGCAGATCAATGCATGCGGAACGCGACCCCCAAAGCCGCTGTGTTCCGGATCGCCCCGCTTTGCACTAATCGTACCTACATGAATCTCCGCTTGGGGTAGTGCGAGAGGCATAACGCATCCGTAGTGCGGTAAAGCGGTGGCAGCATAGAAGGTCGCAACGCCTTGCCAGTCAATCCCGTCTTGCTTTCATCATTCTCACAACTGGTCGAAGAGTGCGCTGACCCCGAACGCATCAAAACGCATGGCCATTGAGCACCAGACGAGTTATCGGCGGTGGCGACTGCAGATCATCCATTGCCGGAGGAGTAAATTTCTCTTCCCAGTGTTCACGGAAGAGTGGGAGTTGGCCGATCAGGACCGCCGTAAACGAACTAAGTATAAGCTGCGTGGCTAGGCAAGGAGCAACCTGCAAGGAAGGTTATGGCAGTCACTACCTAATTGGGAAACCATCAGCTCGGCTACCTCTCGGCAAATCGCGTATCATTATCTCTCACTTGGTTCAATTCCAGGCTGGGTCAGGAATTCCCATCCAGGACAGATAAGACCCAGTTGCATCTGCTTCCAATTGAAATTTTTCATGCGAGAGATAGTTCGCAGTAGAAAGTCCCAATTCAACGTCCGGTCATCAGGGAGATTGGTTCTTTTCAGCTGTCTCAGAATTTTCATCAGTGCCTTGAAGATTCGGAGACCAAATGGAGTGAAGTAAGACCTAGTGGCACCCTAGGTGCATCTGATTTCAATGAGAGTAGCAAGAAATGCAAGCGGAAAAATCTTCAGGCTGGGCCGTGCTACTGGAAAATTGCCGCTTGTCTGGATATTTGAGAGGTCAATATTAAACCAACAATCTATGCCCACTACAAGTAACAACAGGGAGTGTCAAATGAAGGTCTGGGCGGTTGTAGTAAAATAGTAGCTTCCCTCAGACAGATACCACAGAGAATGTTTGTAACGGGCAGTATTAGCAAGAGAAACATCTGCGTGATAGAAACTTACAACCTCACTCGTATGAAGACCAAATACGGTGTTGAGTTCGCCGATACTATCTAATATAAACCGCCGCTGCAAATGAGTCGATAAAACAACAAGAGATGTTCAAGACGGAATCGTAAATAATGGATTGTGCGGAATGGTATTGGTCCAGTGAGGTGTCAAAAGAGCGGTGACAGGGTCGTAAGACCACTACGACAGTAATGAGTGAATTCGCAATACACAAGTGAGGGTAACTTGCCATGGCGCTCTCAATGGCCTTACTGATTCCCGTTAACTCCTGCAAGGAATTGTATATTGGGCCAGCACCCGCTGGAGCTGAAGGAGACATGCCACATGAATAAGCAAAATATTCGACAAATGAACGACTTCGTACTTTGAACTGTACCACCGACGTAGTTGTAGCTGGTAATGCAGAAATTAGCACGGCAAGCTGGAGGTCCACATAATTTGTGGTGCTTACTTGGAGTTATCGGGGCCAAGGTCATTAGATGACGATGCAACCTCCACGACTGTAGCGAAAATAGTTGTCCGATCTGGAAGCCCGAGCAGAAAGCGGGACGTACTTGCACCAGACCCAAGGGAGGCAGACAGGAATAAGGCGCGAATTGAAATAAAAGCCACCCACATCAATAATAATCGACGGCGCATCATGTGGACTAAAAACCGCCCGAAACGGGGGCAGCTCGTGCGCGACCTCGTCCATCATCTCCAGAGAGAGGAGGAACACAAACGCACACGTACCCTTCTGCCCGGAGGGCCTGCTGGCCGAGTTTGTACTGTTGAAGAACAAAGAGATCAGCATCACGGACGAATCGACGAAAGAAAGGAGAGGCGAGTGGCTGACAGCCACTGCAAGAGCGAGAAGCTGGCCGCCAGACGGTGGAGGTGGAAAACCCCCACAACAAGTCCAAGGGAGGCTGACGCCCACACACGGGATGCATGAAAACAAAAAGACCCCCCCCCACATCCAATCGACGGTGCATCATGCGGACTAAACACCACGCAGAATGGCGGCAGCTCGCGCGCAACCTGGTTCATTGCGAACTCGAGCCGTACTTTCTCATCAGTTAGGAGGGTGAAGTTTAGCATCACGAGCTTGCCCTCGTGCTCCTTGCTGTCCCTCTCGTCCTTGCCCATCGCGTAAAATCGCGCGCAGGGAGGTAGTGGCGGCCCAGGCGGCTTCGGCGCACGCGATGAGTTCCGGGATGCAATGTGCGCCGGATGGATTGACAGCGAGGAGCCCGGTGGGGAGTTATGTGTGCGCTCCTAGGGCTGGTTCCGGCTGCTTGGACTTTTGCTTTTTCACGCGATTTGAATGCGATACCCGTCGAGTGCTGCGCGTCGAAGCCCAGTTCGCGCATGAATCGGCCGATGAAGACGAGCACGAAGAGGACGACAAGAATCAGAGCTGGTGACACAAAGAACGGCGGGGGAGGACTGTGTAAAATGGAGGAGACATCGAGGAACAAAAAGGAGGCCCCGCGTCACGGTCCGAGAAGCATTTTTTTTGGCTTTCAGCGGTAGTAAACGTCAGGCCAGATCCAACAGAGACAGATAGGGCCGCAATCATAGTCCCGATATTTTAGAAGTGGCTAATCAAGCCAATCCATAGCGCATTGGGTTCAAAGCAAGACTCCGAGTCGGAAATGAGTGGCATCAAATTGAATTGCTCACTGGTGCTGCATACAGTGGCGTATCCGATCCAGGACATTCGTTTGAGGTTGATTCTTAAGCACGTCCAGGCCGCCTCTGGCTCGGTCGCGACTCGGACTCGCAAGGTAAAAAATGCGAAGGCGCGAGTGGCTGACGTTGGTTCCAAATTAGGCAGCGAAGCTTGGCCAAAGTTCACACGCCCCTATTTTCGGTTGCAGTCTGTGGCAGTGGATGTGCTGGAACTAGTGTTAATTTGCCATACATCCATACATGATCCGCATACAATGGAATAATATCTAGTAGCACTAGGCGTTCACTTCCTTTTGATACCTGGAGTAGTAGAGCAGATTCAATTCCAGGCTGGGTCAGCGTGGGTAACGAATCCCTTTTCTCACTCTTTACTCCTCCAGTAAATTTCATTTCACCACCTATTCAACATCGACATTCAAAATATGACCTGGTAGCATCCGCTTTTATTCACTCGGTCAAGAATCATTGAACCTGGTTCGAATCTAGGTTGGGTCATGCGGTAGTCCACTCACGATTTTCCCTTTGCCCACGCTTCAATTTGATTCGACTGATTTTGAATTTATTTATCCAACCACCCCATTGAATGAAAACCGACCCAGGAGCACTCGGAATGCATTTGCTTTCAATGATCAGTTGTTCAATCATCTTTGCCTCCGGCCGCCCTCCAGTACCTGTAATTTTTCATTGACTTGTTCGAGGCTTCATAACCTGAAATGACCCAGTATGTAGCACCTGGAGTGCATCTGAATTCAGTAAATCCTTTGAATTGGGTGTAACATTCAATGAAGCAGAAGAACCTGGTTCAAATCCAGGCTGGGTCAGATGATTCTGGTTCACATCATTACACCTCTTTTATGTTTTTCTCTCGTTCTTTCTCACTGGAATTGTCCACAGGTTTCTTCTCACTTCCGTTGCTCCAGTACTCGGTCCGAGGAGAATGACCTCCAGCGTTCGAATTCGAATGTCAAAGCGTCTTATACTGTCCTCAGAAACCCGAGAATTGACATTGTCCGTCTGTAAGAACATTATTAAAATACGAATATAGCCAAACGGTCCAACACGGTAACGACAGGGAGTGATTCAAGTCCGGGGGGTAGGATAGTCTGTGGCTAGCGTTTCTTAGATAGTTACCAGAGAGAAGGTCTGTGACGGGGTCAGTATCAGGACAACGTCAACATGCGGGGTAGCAGAAACTTACAACAATGGTCGCATTAACATCGAATTTGGTGAACGCATCGATATCGCCGGTCATAAGAAACGTAACTAAAAATGGGTGGATAACAGCACTAAAGATATTTAATAAATAGTACTCACCATTGGTAGCGTCGTAAAGCATGGATGCTGCAACAATTGAACCATTGGTATTGGTCCATTGGGGGGTCAAAAGAGCGGTGACAGGGTCGTAAGACCACTACGACAAATGAATAAATTGGAAACACATTGAAAGGATGTTAGCTTGCCATAGCGCTCTCAATGGCGTCGTCGATTAATGTCGCCTCTTCGAAAGAACTCTCGCCATTTGTGGGGGGAGCACCCGCTGGAGCTGAAGGTGGCATGAATAAAGACCACATCTGACAGATGAACAAATTCCTACTTTGAACTGTAGCACCGAGGTAGTTGTAGCTGATGATGCAGAAATCAGCACGGCAAGCTAGAGGTCCACATAATTTGTGGTGCTTACTTGGAACTACCAGGGCCAAGGTCATTAGAGGTCGAGGCATACCCCACGACTGTAACAAAAACAGTTGTCAGACCTTGAAGCTGGAGCAGAAATCGGGACGTACTTGCACCAAAGAATGGGAAATTGGCATCGACGCCATTATTGGCCGTCACATCGAAGATGGCAGAAGGGCTTGTGGGATCGTACGAGAAAGTCACAGATAACGCGCCGGAGAGGCTATCATTGACATAGCCATACTCGCCAAAAGCATTCAACTGTGGGTTGAGATATCCAAGCGCAGAACCAGAGGCGTTATTGACCAAGATGCTGGCGGTGATTCTGGACATGGGCAAAAAGTTAAATCACGCGCAAGAACATGACAGAAACACAACAAGAGAACACATACGAAGCCGGAGGGATTGCAGAAGGGATTGCAGAGCGCTTAGCGATGGCCGCCTTGGCAGTATAGCGGCGGGTGGGCTGCTTCAGCGGCAAGCCCAACTGGAGCCGCTTGGCGTTGGTTAAAGGCAAACTCGGTGCAGATCGCGGAGACGGAACATATTCTGAATTTCGAAGAACAGAAGGATCTGGGTTGAAAGCCCTGTGGCTTGTCGGCGTGGGATTGGCCCCAACGAGACCAGCAAAGAAAGTAGCAAACACCGTGGCAGTCGTGAGTGAGAAACGCATGGCAACGGTCAGGAAGAAGAAAATAACGTGGATCTCGATGAAAGCGAAAGGACAAGAACCGAATGGGAAGACAAAGTCTCTTGAGGGAAGCAAGAGAATTTTAAGTCTAGGTATAAGTAGGCCGGTGCCAGGTAGATTGAGATCCCATCAACTGCCTCACTATTCCGGCAATTCAAATGTTCCGGCCCATGTCGCGACTCCCAATAGAAAATGAGGCGTAATGATCTCCGTAAACGTTGAATGAGGAATTTGGCCGCATCATCGGCGTCGGCATTGAATTTGCGACGGAGGACGGAATGCGGACTGGAGAGCGCAACTGTTTGTTGCGAAGGACAGGGAGGGTCTCCTAGAGCCCCAACTTCAAGGCCAGACAGTTCGCCGACAAAAAGTGGCTGGCAGCCGCAAGTTGCCACATAGGCTTGGTCATGTCCGGCGATTACACACCGTGCGGCCGCAGGACGCCGTGTCTGGAGATTCCTACCAGGCGTGGCGCCGCGCGCAGGATAGCCTTCGCCGTCTCAGGTTCTTGTTTGAAGCGGAGTAGTCTTCCCGCTAAAACACTGGAGATGCACTGCACGAACAGGTGAGAGTGGATAAATCCTTGGGGCGAAGAACTGCATCCATACCATGGGCTCTGGTAGTCCTCGCATGTCGAATCTTGATCACTGTGCGCTAGCGAAAGGGAAGCCTAGAAGGGGACGAAACGGGAGGGAGCGAAAACACAAGAAAGCGGTCGTGGTTCGGCTCGAAATGCCTGAAGCACTGGGAACATTGACTCTGGAGCCAAGTAGCAGGGGAATCGAGCGATTAAAATAAATTGACTTGTGAGCTGAGATAACGACCGCAGTGAAGGTAAGACCCTGAGACGCACGCAGAGTGCAGACATGGCTCCGGATCGTCTGAACTGTCCGGCCCCTGATCGTCTTAATAATGAAACACTGCCAAAAGCGAAGTGCATCTGTCTAGAGGATGGAATCGCATTGGTAATTGAGAGCACGGGTGCCTAGTGGACTATGTCGAGAGGAAAGGATGCGAGCGCCCTCAGTGCGAAACACTGCAGAAGCGTTTTCAAGTGTGGCTCAAGGGCAAGCCACCGGCCGGCACCAAATTTTGATGTACATCGATGATCTTGACGTAACATCCCACCTTCAAGTTCTCCTTTTCCATGAGTGAACCTCATACAAAGAAAAGAAAGGCGACCATGACAGTTGAAGCGGCCGAATCGGGTATCTGTGCAGGTGTGTATGCCTCGCTTTGGGAGAAGTTGAGATTGGACGGTCATAGCAGCTCTAAAGGTTCCCACCGAGATTTGGTTGGAGATTGTTTCCGATTTCAACTTTCTGAACCTAGGAAGCGCCAAAGATGGAATACCTCGCTCTCTGCTACTTCTTAGTCGGAACAGATTCGAAAGTTCCCCCAAAACAATACCCCCTGCGTATCGGACGCGGCCGGAGACCCTCCGCGCGCTGTCCCAAACATGTCGCAGTTTCCGCAATATTTTTCTTCCCCTCTTCTGGGACCATGTTGAATCGTGCTTCACATCGACGAGTGGCGCAGCCTGGTCCATAAGAGTTGCCGATGTTCTCCTTGACCGGTGCAAGGGTTTGATGGAACCCGAGAATCGGGCTCTTGCCCTTCATGTCCGGTGCGCTTGCTCTGGTTGGACATTTATTCTACTCAATACCTTCGCAGGGTCTTCTCTGTCTCCTTATCGTCGCATCATATTGCCGCGATAGTACCTTTGTTCGCTCAATGTCTGCAATCGCTACCAAATCTCAGCACACTGCATATCCTGTATCTAGGATCCAAGTCGCAGAGGACTGTGACCGCTGCATTTAAAAAGATTACTCTTCATGCCGTGCAGACCATCATCCTCCGTGAGTTCCGTAAATTTGGCTGAGTTGCCTTATGTCATGCTTCATTCAGCCAGCTACGCACATGCTATATTAAGGGCATGCCCCAATGTCCGCGACGTCTCCTGCAACGAAGAGATTGGCGAAAAACTTTTCGATACCTTGCTCCTGCGTTGCCCCAAAGTGGAACGGATCCAGGGTTTCGGAGTCACGTTGGACAGGTTGAATGGTTTGTCGCGGGAATCTACCAGGGCTCTGTTGTCTGATTAAACGTCCCTGCAGAGTTGTCCAAAAGCCTGCCTGAGTTACGCCAAGTCGCTGTCTCCGGCAAAACGGTACGCGAACCGCTCATCGTTTCATCTACAAAACTCATCTCGTCAACGTAGGACATCGGCGCCCTTTCGGTTCTCAAGAACTTATCAGTAATCGAGCTGATTGTGAAACGGTGTGAAGATGTCGAGGAGAGTGAGATTGACGTCGAGGACTGGTCTCCTGGCACTGTGTTCAAGCGAAAGCTCTTGCAGGCCAAGCAGAAACGCACCGAGGCGATGCGTGCGGTTCTCAAGGCTTCGGCTAGAAAGGGTCCCAAGCGTATCAAGATCTCGTACTGGGAAGACATAACCGGAATGGTGGGGATGGTGCAGTGCACGTACGGCCAATATTGGGTCAGAGCCGAGGAGTTTGAGGTGTAGATACCGCCTCTTTCTAGTATGCAGTCCACAATCTCAGTATTGAAGTGGTAATTGTAATTGTACAGCAGAAAAAGCGCCGAGTACAGCCTAGGTCCTGTGAATCGTGTAATAAGGCTTCACAAAATGAAAGTGAATCTGTTAGGACAAGCCACCGCCTACTTGAACTGCGATAGCAGCAATAAACTGAATTGTGAAGAATACGACGATTTGATTAGTTGTCAGATACATATTGGTCTGATACAATAATTTATTTCGGTCGTCGACTTCCCTCACTCGCTTACCACGGCGTGCGTCCGAGTAACGTACTCAAGTGATTAGAATATACACTCTGGAGGCATTCAAACACGACAGTTACTGCCCAACTGTTCAACTGCCACACTTCGGAGGCATTCATGTATAACGGTTGAAGTCAAGTGTCCATAGTACAGTGCAGCACGGAATTTATTCCATAATTTTTCAAACTCATTGGTGGCACTCGCTGGATTTCGAGCTTCAATAATATCCCACCGTCAGCGAGCCTTGGGATTTGCGAATCGGTGTGCTTCAAAATGGACGGTCTCGCGCACGGTCATCGTCCACTGCAAGCCTTCCAGTTTGCATTTCTCTGTAGATACTTAATTTTGATAGTGCAACATTGACAATTGTAGGCCATTGTCCGCCGAGTCTGTGACGGGGTAGTATGGAAAGCCGGACAACCACGCTCGTTTGATGGACGTCGCTTACCCGATTAGGAAGTCGGACCGCAGCCACTCCTGTATTCATTACAGATGTCAAACAAATGAAGGATTTATGAATTGATGGTGTAACGGTCATTGAACCATTTTCCTATAATATAGACTCCAAGTATGTGCGCGGATCTATAGGCTTTATTGGGAGTTGTCATGCATGGTTTCCAATCTGTTTTCAATTCAATTTACGTGACCTGAATTTAATGGCGCTCCTGGGTTTTGCTACTGCATCATTGATTGAACCACAGCTGCCATCTGCTCTTGGTCAGCGTTGGGAGGGACATTAATCAAGCAACTAATGTTTGTATTCCATAGAAAACCAAGAAATGATTTTGTGTTGAGCTACCATTCACCATCATTTTCACCGGAGGAGCCGGCTTCATCTTCAGATGAAAACCATGTTATGAGCTGATCATCCTCTGCCAAATCAACCAGGCCAGCAGGCAATGGTTCATCCCTATCCACCATTTTGTCCAGTTGCGATGATTGTGTAGCGTCTGGAGAGCCTATTCAGCAGAATTCAATAAAAGCGAAAGACACTGACCCAATCCCAAGCCATTGTGAACCCCACCCATATAATATGTCCCGTCTGGTCGAACCGCATTCAATCCATTGTGAAGTGGGGTCAGATTAGGAATAAGTGAAATGTCGTCCTTGTAATCATCCCGTGCCATAGTTAAAGCATACCCCCAACACTCATCCAGTTGTGCGGGAATTCGATGGAGGTTATCCAAATGTTGGAACTGGCTGAGAAGAGCCGTGTATACGTCCCAGCAATTGGTTCGGGTGATTGGTGGTTGCCCAAGGTGAAGATAAAATTCAGCGGCAAGCTGAGCAAAGGCTTTTGGCACCAATTCGAACACTTCATGATCGGGCGGTGCATAAAGGGTCCGTACCTCCGCAATGGAAGCCGGGTCAACACGAATCTGACCAGAATAAATCTTGAGTGACAATCTGGCGCCGAGAATATTCGGCTTGCCTTGAAATCCAACGCGCCGTAGTCCTCAGGAGCCTCGACAATGTGGTTAGGAACACCATGAGGGAGGACCTTGTTGCGATCTGCACGTTTGGCCGTGTTGTTCACCCTCTCTCTAAATGCATCCAGTTCCCTTTGGAGCCACGGGATGAAGACCCAACGAAATACCAACCTGATTTGAACCTTAGTAAATCAAGCTTTCAAATGGATTTGAACAAGAAACTCACGCCTGCAACAAGTTGCTGGGATCGTACCAGCCATTGTTGACACCTATGTCGAGGATATCTTCAAAGCCTGGGGTCCATCGACGTCGCAATTGAGACCACGCAATCTCAGGAGGAATGTTTTTCTTCTCATTCATCCAGCGATGTTGAAGTGTTCCCACCAGTTTTGGATCGTGCCAGTGTCGAAGAAGTGTGTGTCCATTCGCAAGACCGAAGTTCTCGACTCCTGGATCGCTTTGTGAGACAAGTGGCATATCTGTAAACGAAGTTGAGTTAAATTTATTAGAGGCTTCGCAAGCATCGAGCCTACAGCCCAACTCCTCAACGGCATCGAGGTAATAACTCAAAATGAGGCGAGGATTGCTGTTGGTCCACCATATCTTGAGCCAACGCAAACAACCCGGAAACGGATCCAGGCCATTATGAAGAGCAAGACCGAACTTGTACTTCCACTTGTCATGCTGATCAACGCACCAAACGTCATTGACACCAGCCGCCCAGAAGCGCTTTCGCTTGAGACGATTTGCTCTCCTTTGTCTCAAAAGCTCCGGCTCGTGGATCGCGAAATATGCTGCTATCACAGCTCTGAAATTGCTCAGCGTGAATTCCATTGTTGGGAGGAGTTGCGTGCGTACTTTGAAACACTCATACCCTCCTCGTTGAAAAGAAGTGCGCTGACATCCCGTTGACCTGCCTTTGGATATTGCGCTCGTACTCGGACCATGGCAGGGCGTATGCTTTCTACATTATGGCCCTGCTGTCGAGTGCGGAATAAGCCCATCGATTCACGAGTATCACGCAATCGCGTGAGCCTGTTTAAACCTTTTGTCAGCATGGATAAAAACACACAGATGAAATACGCACCCAATCCCGTATCTTGTTAAATCGATCTTGGACCTAAGTAACTGAAGGATGTCACGATCCGATTTGCGCATCCTCCAGTACCGCAAGATAAGAGGTCCGAGAATACTCAGAGGAGCTACAGAGAGTCAGGAAATTAGCCGTGCTTGGTTGAACTAAAATAAAGGATTTTACGCAAAGGTTTATACTGGTTACCCCTCGCCATCAATCCGGACGGCGAGGTATTTAGACGAGCCCGCGATTGGAGGAAATAGAGAAAACAAGCGTAACAAGGAGTTGCAAAACAAACATAACATGCAGAGCTTAAATATACTTTGCGTTGGCTCGGGCTTCATTTGGTTGCCTGAGTATCGTAGGGCTGTGGAACAGGATCATGGCTGTGCTTCATTACAAGACGCCAAGCGACGGAAAGGTTGACCATTGCCCGGAAAGCTTGGTACTCCGCAGCCAACATGTGAATTTGGATGCACAGCCAATGTTTCAACATACCAATTAAACCCTATATTTGACCATTCCTGACCACTCCGCAGCCAGCAGCCTGTCCGGTGTGACACATAATTGTCGGCCCCGAATATTCCGAGACAATACTGGGCCTTGTCCAGGGTTGTTGGTAGTGCCCGAGCTGACCGTCGGGGATCTGAGACATGAATTTTCGTCTGAGACATGAATTTTCAACATGTCAACATCGGCCGAACTTTCATTGTGGCACATAACTGACGTCCCCGAGACAATATTGTACCTGGTCCATGGATGTTGGCAGTGCCCGAGCTCATGGCCGGGGATTTGAGACGTGAGCTTTCAACATGTCAACATCAGTTACATCAGCCAAAATTTTATCATATTTAAGCCTCTGGATCGCTCACAATATTTTCGCTTCCTCCTCCTTCCTCAGCCAAAGCATCTGGATTGCCCCATGATTCGCAACAGTGGATTAATCACACAGTTCTCAGAAGATGTGCCAGCGACCACACCTAGCATTTGCGAACGGAAGAAATGTGGGCGACTAATAGCTCCTGGAGAGAATCGCCATTACATTGCTGGTTACAATTCGGAGACGGGCAAGCATGTCTGCGACCGTTGTATTGCAAAGTATCAAATGAATCCGGCCACAATATCCCGTGCGATCTCTTTCTTTTGATTTCAAGTACTGTAAAGCTCATGTTGTAATTAGGCAGCGAATCTCAAGCCAGTCTCCAAGTAGATGCAGTAGATGTGCGGCGTCATGTAAATGCGGGTCGTCAAAAGGGTGAGTCTTTTGATTGAATTGGGAGAACATTGTTTAAGCTCATCTCAGGTGCTACTCAATCTGTTCGTCGGGTTACAGCCATTGGTGGTACCGAGAACTCAGGAGGTCGGTGCGTTCCAAAATGAGCCATGGTGCCACTCATTCGCACCATCAACAGGGCGGCCAATGTTGCCGCTGCCGCTACTTAACCAACCACATGTTTCCATCCCGAATACCTGGAGTCACCCTGGATTTTCGTACCCAACACACTCCTCACTTTCGAGCTCCACACCGCAGGGTTATGGCTACTCACCCTCTCATTCGCAATATGCTGCAAGTCGTCAGTTCTGGGCGACTCAAGCATATCAGGGTATTATCGAAGACCGGATCATAGTAAGATACAAAGTGCTTCGTGAAGTCCCCGGAAAGGATAAAGGAGCTCTGGTCCGAGTGAGCTTTAACTTTGAACACATTTAGACTATGTTGATATTAAATTTGCCAGAATCTCATTGAGGGAAATCCGAATATCCGAGCGGATGCGACTCCGTCGTCTCTCCGGGAATCCGGTATCGCAACCATGGAACCGAAAATAATCCACGCTCTGCGGGGCTTTCAATTGAAATGGGAGAACATTGTACTTCGGGAGATTTCTAACTCGGTTGACCTTGCTAGGGAACCACCAAATGTTCCCTACTTCTATGCGCGTTGTCTCACAGGCAAAGCAAAGGGCAAGGATGGTGCTCATGGATTCAGAAAACCGACACGACCATTCGAGCTTGCTTTCGTGATTGATTCTGAGCAATGGGAAGTGATAGAACACTATTTGGTGCAGAGAGAGGTATGTTGCCTCTACTTGATTTCCGAACTTTCGACTCATGTAAATTCGAATTGTTAATTCAGCTTGAGAAGGAAACGGAACAAGTGAGTAAACTTTACAATCGGAATCAAATCAAGAACATTCACCGATCCCTACGCGTATTATTACAGAGAAGTATTCGTGATCCCCATCGTGATTCGGACTCTAGATTCTTATCTTCTGACGATGAAATTCAACCTCCCTCGCCATCTGACTATCAGTTGAATTCCGCAAGCTTCGAGGGCGGGGTGGACCCAAATGTATGGTGTTAAACTTTGAACCATTCACCAGCCCTCATAACAGCTTCGCACAGTCGAAATCAAACCTTTCCACATCGAAGCGATCTCGTACTGTGAGCAAGCCATTCAAGTTATACCCAGGAAGACTGACGAGCATTTATGTTCAGGATTCTCTCGCCGCCCCCACAACCCCCCCCCCTTCTAAGCGACGGGTTATTCCTGCTTATGAGTCTCCAAACCGTGAACAGCTGCGCAATGCACTTACGGAAGGCGGCTCTTCTTTTGCATTGATTTCTGGTCAAGGTGAGAAAATTCAACATTGTATTTGCCTCAATTGTTGCTCAAGCACCCACAGCTCTCACCCTCTCTGAGCGTATTGAGTTTTTTCAAATCTCAAATCGCCCTCTCAATGAACTCATCGCTACTGTTGGAGCGGGAAAATTCCAGGGCTTCATCTGCAACCCGGCATGCGCTGAGCAGGGCTCCATTGTCATGGAAAAAGACAACTACCTTGGGATTGGTAGTTTCAAAACGGCGCACCCGGGGTACCTCACCCTAGTGCATCTTGCGTCCGAGGGCCTCGGAACAGAAAGAAGCCAGAGTGTGGCTGTCAAACGCATGTATGTGCGTCGAACCAAAGCAACGACCAAAAATCCCGATGGTTGGGCAATCACTCGCTTGACGCCAACCGACGAATATAAGAAGACCTTGATGGAGGCGAACATTCTGCAGTGGGCAGTGTCACTCATGACATTTACATTTTCCTTCATCCACCATTTCATCGGGAAATCCCGGCATCCTCCACCGTTCGACATTCCTGATGTCCGGTTTGTCCATGCAGGTGTGGCACTTGTGCATCAACCATCCTTGGGTCCTATTGCAAAGACCCAGTCCACAATCTGCCGTTCATATTTAGTGGAGGAACTCATCAACAAAACCACAGATGGATTTCAAAAATTCATCAACAACGGCAGTGCAGCATCTGCGCTTCCGGCCGTTGCAGAGCCATCACTCCATAACCTTGCTGACTTCTTGTCATTCACACAACATGTGCAATATTACAAAAGCGGAGGCTTGGTTTACCTTTCCGACCTTCAGGGTGAGATCAGGTTGTTTTGCAGTTGTGTTCTCTGATTTCTTTTGCAGGTACAGTGGAAAGGTTGACAGACCCTCAAATCATGACCTCGCCGTAAGTGTTGTTGTGATTTAAGTTGAGGAGAGGACATGGTTCTGACATTTTCTGCAGCACGATCGGCGATGGTGTTGACCTGTTTGGTGACGGAAATGTGCCCGCTGCATTTGCAGCTTTTCCGGCGGAGCACATTTGCAATAAATTCTGCCGGTGGTTTGAACTACCTAGGCTTGAGAATGCTGGTGACTCTGACTGAGCTGGGTCTTCTGATTTTATGCTACCTTATATGTGCCATGCTTATGCTGTAGGAGTATGCAGAATCTAGGGCTGCGACCCGTAGACCCGTACCCGTAAAACGGGTACGGAACGGGTACTTACGGGTTACCCGTACCGTACCCGTCCCGTAAACGAAGTTTCTCGAAGCCCATACGGCCGGGTCCCGTCCGTGTACGGGTTACGGCCGTAAGCTACGGGTTTTACAATCAACATTTATCGATGTGTTTCCGTTGAGCAACAATCAAATGAGTTAGGCCTAAGGATCCCAGTTTGTCTGCCCAAGCAACACGACGTCCGAGATACGTGAAGCACAGCTGTTGAAGGCTTCTTGGAACGACACCAAGTAACATCAAGTGGCGGTAAATGTCCCCAACAGTTGTATTGTCGGAAACGACGGCGAAAAAAGCTCAAGATGAAATGACAAAAGGGGATCAAGGATACAACTCACGAACCGGCAGAGAGCGAGAGTTAAACCCAAGAACAAATATTGTGTACCGTTGCTTCCCACACACAGCATGCATTCGACGCTGGGACATGGATGTGAAGTGGGATCGATGGCGCGGCCGCGGGAAGAAAAACGCAAGGATCACAGATTGATAGCCAAAGTACCGCGGCCACATCCATGTCCCTAATGAGATTCAGCACACAGATGGCTTCGCAGCAATTATGTACTCACCGAAGAAAATTAGATAGCAGGTGGCGAAGAACGAGAAGTAGATTACTGTAAACCCAGTGTCAAATGCGGAAGGTGAAGGCGCAATTTCGAGATAAAAATGAAGCAGCAGAGTGGTGAACAGTCCGGTGAGTATTGGAAACAACAAGAGTGCGAGCTGGACTAGGACCCATGGCACCCAATGAGATGCAACAAGGTCTGAGCGCGAGGCAAACAGAGTTCCACGTGCTTTTGGGACGTCAAACAGCGAAAGGATAAGAGAGAAAGCTATCAAAAAATTTGGGTCGCACTTTCGAAGTTTTTTATTCAGTTTAGTCTGAATTCTACAGCGAGCCGACATCATATACCTCAGGGCTATCAAAATAATGATAATATTGAGTCGCACGTTACTCCCATTAACAAGGATCCAGCGAAAAAAAATCGGAACCTCATGCTACCCGCAAATCCCGTATACGGCCGTGTACGGGTACCCCGTATACGGGTATACCCGTACCGTACCCGGCCCGTAGGAGTCGAGGTCCAAAGCGGCTACGGCCGGGTCCCGTACCCGTACGACGGCCCGTAAACCCGTTGTTTACGGTAACGGGTCGCAGCCCTAGCAGAATCTATGTGTATGCCATTTTCTTCCGTGCTTAATCTGGGAGTTAACGCACTTGTTGATGTCAGCGACCAGGTGAGTATGACATGTTTGAATTCTCAGCAAGAAAACTTTAATCAGAATCACATCTGCATTGCCACATTGTAATTTGCTCAAGGGGATTGACAAATGAATTTACTTCGAAACTGATGGCATGATGAATGCGCACAGGAGTGGCCGCGGTCCGACTTCCTAATCGGGTAAGCGATGTCCATCAAACGAGCGTGGTTGTCCGGCTTTCCATAGGGTAGCCATACCTTAAAACCTTGATTGGAAATATGTCCACCACCCATTGCTGTAAGCCGGACAGAGCGACGCATATCTTGTGTAGGTATATCGAGGGTCGGTTTAATATACTGCTGCAGCCTTCATGGCATGCTCAGTCCCTTTCGTTCCAGCAACCCACTCATCCGCTCCCTGCGAAAGTTCGGCCTCTTTTATATAAGTGATAGAGGAATTTGATGCAAAACGATACCTTGAAGTTCGCCGCACGCCGATTTTTGATTCGCCGCTTCACCCATTCGGCTGCCGTTACACCGGGTCCTGGGTCGAAATCTTTTGGATTCGACGCACTGTTGACGGCCTCGGCTATCATTGATACTACTAGTAGTACTACTACTTAAATATTATCTGTCCTTTCTTTTCATTCCCCAGAATCTTGGGCGCCTCGAGGCCAAGTTATTTTTCACACCAATCGAGATTAGCTGTGCGCCATGACGCGTGAACAGACCACATGCCTGTCAATCCGGCGCTCAAAGCCCGCTCACAGGGACGACCTGTCCGATTCGGCAGTTCAGAGCGGCACGTGACCGCGTTTTCGATGTGACCTCTGCTTTTACAGTACGCGGCCCGATGATTTGAACATCATCGAGGCAATGTAGCCGTTCTGTTCTCAGTTCTATATGTTCCAACGACCAGGCTGAGCGGCTGGTGTCAGCTTAGATGAGGAGCGCGTTCGGCACGAGAAGCGGGAGAAGCGCGCCTCGCGGCTCGAGTGGAGACGCACATGGGTCTTTCGGAGACGACCGAATGTCAATGCGAATACGTGGCGCGGCACTCGGGAGGACGGAGGAAGAGAAGGGAAGTGAAGGGGATGCGCACGCCGCGACTTTTGATCTCCTCACGATCAAGATGTCTGCCGTCTCAGACACCTTTCCTTGCTCACTGCGGGCGCTGCGTGCGAGTCCTCGCGGGGATGCGGTGGTCGGTGGTGAAGGCGCTGCTTGCGGGTATAGACGATCGAGGATGAGAATGAAGCGCGGACGAGTGCGAGGGAGAAGCGTACGAGGGTGGGGAGGGAGGGGCGTGGACGTGCGGTGGAGATCGTTCGTGGGTTCGCGTCATGAAAGCCCCGGAGGAGATGTAAGTCGTTTTCTTCATTCTCTCCTCTACTAATGCTGACGCACGCACCAATAGCTCTCCGTGCTTGCCTATTCTTCTTACCAAACTGCCCCTCCCCGGCACCCACTCCTCGGCGTTGCTGCCTAGCCTTTACCACCCCCCCGCTGCGCAGGACTATTGCAGCTCCTCCTCGTCGTCCTCGTCATCGGGCCCCCTTTCTTCCCCTGTTCTTGTGTTGCTGCCTGCCCCCGGCGGCGGCGGTACCCCGGCGACGCGCTCGTGCGTGTACTGTCGATGCTCTTGATACTGCTGATGCTTCATTCGACGCGCCTGCGACCTTCGTGGGCAATGGCTTTCGACCGGTGCTCGGAGATGACGTCGCAGAGGGCCTCATGCGCTTGCTCACGAGCAACGAGATGTTCTTGCGCTGCAGACTCAAGTCGGATGAAATACGGGTATGGCCATCCTGGCGGACGACGGAGCAAAGTCGTTATTGAGGAAGCCAGATAGCGTGAAGAGATATCGGTTGAAAAACTGTGCCCGCAGTCACTCAGAGCGACTCAAGTATTACTATCAGACTCAAACCAGCCCCAGAGGCGATAAATCTCGAAGACATTTGGTTATTCAGCCACCTATTGATCGATTGTCATCAATAGTCAGAATAACGACTGGTTCGAGTCTACTCAAGTAGTAAAGGCACTCATGAAGATATCCACAAGAAAGATGAAAATGGTTCCAGCAGATCTATGCCGAAATTTTACATGTGCCAAAATTGTAAGAGAAGTATCGTCGGCGGTTGTATTGATCTGAAAAGTTGGTAGCGTTGTTTCGCTCATGTAAATTTTGTCGAGGGGAGAATCTATGGATGACGGAGAATGTCAGAAAATAGCGAACAGTTCTTGGTCAAGATAACCTGCCGCAAGACCGGTTCAGTAAAAACTGTTCTGTCCCCGCGTCCCAATGTGGATGCGCATCCCTCGTGCCGCCAGTGCCCGGAGAGGGAGGACAGTCACAAGAGGAAGACGCACAACCGGGACTTCAGATTCGTAGTAGTATGTTGGCCAGATGAGGCTGAAGGACTCGAGTTTGGCGTGTGCTGCGTCCTTCGCACCGCATCTAGAAGCGAGCGCATCCAGCAGCTCGTTGTCTACCTGGTCCGACTCACAATCCAGGAACATGAAGGCCTGGAGCTTTGGCAGAAAATCAGGTGTAATACGACGATCCAAGGCACGAATCACATCGGTTGTGAATGGCCTGGAACGGACCAGCTCCAGTGTCGTGAGGTGTGTCAAGGGGTAGAACCAATGAATGGGGACCGTGGGGGACATGCCGACGTTGAATGTACGCAATGTGCCGGATACCCGCGACAAAAACGGGACGATCTCGGCATCAAGATAGCTCTCCCATTTCATAAAGGGCCTTCCCAATTCGAACTTCTGCAACCCCGGAAGAACGAGGAACCGTAAAATGTCCTCATCCCTACCGATGATGGAAACGGCAAGGGAATTCAAGGAGGAATGGCGCACGGGCGGCTCCAGAGGAAGCATGTCCTCTTCGTCCTCGGAGGGGCCTTGGCGGCGGAACTCGTGAAGCGAGGTCGCCCATCGCAGGACAATCAGACAGTCGTCAAGTGATGTCGAGGATATAGTCAGCTTCGTCAGTTGCGCCCATGGGATGGCCACCGCCCACGGTGGCACACTATCGAGGGAAAGGTGGCGTAGGGAAGGAGCACTGTCGAAAAGCTGGATCTGGCCTCCATCAGGTTCATAGCCACCCAGACAACAAATCATGAGGTCGCGGAGAAGGGGGAAAGATTGTATGGTGTCGAAGTTGGAGAAAACGCCTGAGTTGGTCACCATATCGAGGGATTGCAATTGTGATGCGTACCGACAGATGACGGACTGCAAGGGAACAGATTCCGGAAGACTTCCAAGCGACAGAGGACGAGTACCAGCGCGGCTGAACCACGTGGTAACAAGCTGCTCCACTCGCAGAGGATCGTGACCTTCGACCTCGGTGATCGTGTCCCAAAGTGCAGGGGTGGAGAGAGCCAAGGCCCTCCAGTCACGGCAGATTTGGGTGAGCAGCAAGGGTGCTAAGGACGGAAGCAGACGCATTCCTGTGTCAATGCACCACTTGAAGATTTCGGCGGTGATTTCGGGAGGAAGTGTGAGGACGGGATAGACGACGAGATTGAGTTCAGATAGGATGGCTGATCTTTGCTGTTTGAGCTCCTGGAGGGTGGATTCATGGTGAGATATGGTAGCATTCAGATCCAATATACGTTGTCGAAGCTCGTGAAGGAGCATCTCGAGTGATAGTGGAGTCCGCACAAAGTCCGCATCAAACGCGTATCTACTTATCTAATGTACATCGCAAAAACCAGTTGGGACCCGTAAAGCCTACATGCACAAAGATACAACAAACAACCCATCAGTAATACACATCGCAGCAATAGACTTAGATCTGGCCCCAAATCCCCTGGGTATGTACAATCCGTCAATCCGTCAGAATCCATGTACGTCCTCACTCGTCCCTCACCCATCCGCGACACCTCTGCGCACCACAGACGCACTTCTGCGTCCCACTCGGGCGTCTCTGCGCCTGCTTCCTATTCCCCTTCCTCGCTATCTCCTTGTCATAGTCGCGCTGCGCCTCAGGATCATAGTCGAACGTGAACTCGGTTCTTGCGGGGATGCGCTCCGTCGCGATGACTGCGAGGAAGGCGATACGTTGCTGGATGAGTAATAAGAACGAAGAACTGTGCAGCGAATATTGCAAGCGGACGAGGGACGCACATGCGGCAGCGTATCATACACCACGGGCTGCACACGCAAGTTTGGTGAGCACGAGTGGCTGCAGAGGACCGCATCGTTAGTCAGTGCGTCAATGCCACGTATAGATAGCAACGCACTTTATAAAGCGTGTCCAATTTCCTGTGCACACACAATCATAATCAGCCTTGAATTAGACTTGGCAAGGAGGGGCGAGGGACGCACCGCACTCGAACGCGTCGACGACGTACGTGTCGTCCCCATCGTAATAATCCAAGTCAAAGCAATAGTGCCGTCTGTCGCCCCGGAGCGCCTCTGCCTCCGCGCGGGAGCTGTTTGCGATACCTTCAGTATTAGCTTGTCGAGGGGCAAAAGAACACATACATGAGTTTCCTGCATCACGTCGTTAGTGGCAGCAAGGGGGAGGGGACGGGAGGGAAGGAGACGCGACGACGCACCCAGTATAAACCCCAAGGACCGTCCCCTTTACGATGTCCACAGGCGCACGCACGCCCCATCCGCACCGCTGCGTCTTGAAAACCTCGATCGCGACCTGCCGGGGGCGCTGCACCACGCGGTTGTTGCACGTCGTCGGGCACTGGCAGTACTGCACTCGTCCAAGTTGGTCAGTCAGTCTAAAGTGCGTTGATCATACATAAAGCAGGAGAAGACGCACGGGATTGCACTCGACGACGACGTCGTCGGTGCGGTAGGTGAAGTTGAAGAGACGCTGCACATGGATGAGCATGAGTAAATGGATGTAAAGGCGGTAGACAAGGAATGTAGAACGAGAGGAAGAGGAGAAGAGACAAACAACGTACATCGGTGTACGCGTACCCAAGTTCTGCGCCCGTGTCCTGGCAGCACCCGTCGAACTCGTCGCACTGTACGCACTGGCAGGACGTGAACCACGCCGGGTCGCTGAGCGGCGTCGCCGAGTCCCTGTGTGCATACATCGTCAGCAAAAAAGACACCATGCAGGAGCGCGTGGACTGACGGATCGACCATGAACTTGAGCTCGAGCGCCTCCGTGAGGCGGTAATGGTCCTCGAGGTACTCGAACCGGCCGCCATGCAGCGACGGCGGGATCTCCTCGTCGTCGACGTCGTTCACGAACGTGATCCCCTTCGCCCCTTCGCCCTCCTCCCCGTCGCAGCCCTGGGCGATTGCGGTCCATTCCGACTCGATCCGGAGGCGCCTGTGCGAGCGCGTCAGTGTCGGAAAGCACATCTCATTCAGAGTGACCAGAAATCAACGCGGGAACCGAGATAATTTCGGCATTGGTGGGCGCAAGACAGTATACATAAATCGCACTCACAGACTCTTCGTGCGCTCCGGCGCCTTCCCCTTCCCCTTCCGCACCGCCGATGGGGACGGGACACTGATCACAGACCCCATCACTGGTCCCGTCTCCGTCTTCATCTTGTCGTCGTCGGTGAAATTCCACCACTCAGCGCGACTGTCACTGGTCGTATCCACCCTGGTACTAGCGGCGCTGCTGGCACGTACGGTAGACGAGGCGGACCTCCACCTGCCCGTCGCGCGGTCACGATCTTCCTCATCTCGCGCCGCATGCCACCGCTTGCTAGTGGCCGTATCTCGACAAGTATCGCACACAGCATGCCGGCGTATATCCGGTGGGGGCAGGAGCGTGCCGCATTCGCATTGCTGCACAGGGTCGTCGTCGTCGTCGTCGGGGAGCCGGCGCTTCAGCAGGCGCCGCGGCGGCGCAGACGCGGAGACGAGCGTTGCTATGGAAGAAGCGCGTGTCGATGGGGGCGGCCTGAAGCTAGTGGAGGTGGAGATGGGGCTGGAAGCACGCGTCGATGGGCCAGCAGCCGAGGCTGACTTCGCGGGCGTTGATGACCTAGATGTGTGTGGCCGCGATTGTTTGGCGGCCGCAGAGGGAGCTATAAATGGCATCGATGCTGTCGGTCGTGGTCCAGAGGTTGTCGCGGCTCGAATGACGGGTAAAGAGACGCATCCAGCGTCGCTGTTCACAGGAGGAAGGCCGCGTCGCTTGGGCGGGGGCGAAGGGGTAGCTTCGGGGGGAGAAGTGGCCTTGCGCTTCAGGGGTGGTGGAAGGGCCGAGGGTTTGGGCTTCGTCCTCATGACTTTGATTGAGTCGACAGAGGACGAGACGGAGAAAGCGGGCGAGGCCACGCATTTCGGTGGTGGGGGTGGTGCCGAGGGTTTTGGTATAAATTCCACCGAGTCGACGGAGGAGATGGAGATCGCAGGGGAGGCGGCGCGAGGCCGCGGAGGAGGTAGGGGGATCGGCGAGCGAGGTTTGGGCGGAGGACGCGAGGAGGATGAGGAGGAAGCTCCGAGTGGCGTAACTTGAATACGGGGTTTGGGAGCCGCGGACCAAGGGGCGTCCGGTGGACGAAGTCGTGAGGACCCAGCCTCGGCGTTGACGTGAGGACGTGAGGACCCCGCCTGTGCGTTTACGCGACTGCGCTGTGGAAGCGGAGCCGTGGTCGGCGCGCGGGTCTGAGCGCGACTCGGCGGGTCTGGGAACAGCTCTGGAAAGGCCTCCTTGCTTTCTGCCATGAGCTCTTCCATGCGGCGCACCATTTCGTCGCCCTTGGCTTGGAACGCCTCTAGCTCCTCCTCGGTCGGCGTCTCGTACCCCTGTTTGCGTAGACGTGTCTGAGTGTTAACGATATCGACGCTGCCCCAGACCTCGACCTCTGTCGTATCAGGCAATGCTGCGATGCGGTCGCGTTCCCACAAGTCAAGAGGAAGAAGGTTAGGCCCTTGCCAGGTCGTGTTCGTGCCATCCTTGCGCCTCCAGTTTTTCCAACGAACCTAAAAAATGTTGGAACATTATGAGAACGCAAGATACTATTTACCTCATATCTGCAGCAGAGATGGCCAATTAGACGGTATCAGCGACATCACACTCGGTCAGCGCACCTCATCTCCCCGTTCATGGCGACTTCCTCCCCGACAATCTCCATTTCAAACTCCTTGTCGGCGTCGTCACCCCAATCCTCAGATGGAGGGGGGGAGGGACACCAAAGTTCACTTGCGTCGTCTCTCTCCTTCGGCTTGGTGGCTCCGCGTTTTCGTTTGCTTTTATTGGACCTACCACGATTCAATACCTCGACGAACAGGACAGGTTAATCGGGTACATTTAATATGATCACAAACGCGTTGCGGTGAACCTGTCCCGTGAATGTTGGTAACTCATGTACTTGACGTGGGGAGTAAGGCTATGCACCTGACGTACAGCTCGTCTGGGTGTCACCACCGCAGCGCTGAGCGTACTTGTCGTCGCGTATCCGAAACCTCTCCACAGTATCACACTCCGCCGAATAAATGTATTCGGACTGATATTGGCGACGGAGAGACACTCGTTCTGAAGAACAGACAAGAAGAACCAAGAAGGATGGTCTGGGACACAGACACAGAACTGACAGTGCAGTTCAGAAGGCAAAGATGTCAAAGCCCAAAGGGGTGATATTTGGAAGTCCGCTCTTGGCCCGCGTCACCCTCACCCGAGCTCGCCCGATCCTTTCTGAACCGTGAATTCATCTCTCCAGTTGTGTCTGCCACCCAGGTACCTAATTTCTGCACTTCCGAAACGCACTTTCGGCAATGTCACATCCACCCTCGAAACCACCTCCAAAGATCCCGTCGCGTCTGCGTCCAGAAGTTTATATCGCCCACAACAAGCATTGTGCCCAAGATGAAGAAAATTCCGACGCGTCCTATGATGACCATTACAACCAGCTCAGCGCAGCGGTATTTCCTGATTTCCTGCTCACAGCCCAAGAAATTGAATATGCTGCGCGACCATAGTTGAAGCGCCATCTTTCGCCCTTCGTCATCTGGGATTCAGACTCGGAAGAGTCAACAATAATCTTGCCACTAAGGATTCCGAAACCGAAGCGACCTCAAGAGCGGATTACAATCAGATTGGAATACCGCTCCGAAGGCGCGAATCAAGTCAACCAATTTTGAAGTTGAGCTCATCGATCTGTGAAGGACTAGGAAAGAGCGTAAAAAGCGCACGCAACAAAACTTGGGAATTTCGCATCCAACGCGATCACAAACTGGCCGAAGTGTTCCACACAGTACAAGCACGTACACTCCACTATTCGTCCAAATAATCATTGAGGGTCGTTTGCAGGAGGAGTTAAACGAAGGTACACCACTGCGCCCGGAAATTTTTCATTCTTTTCAACAGCCATCAGGCGACGAAGACGATGATTCTCTTTGGTTCTACTACAATGGTGAATTCATCAATGCCCAGGACACGCCCGGAAAGGTGAAGAGTGCGGCCATGTTCGATTTCATTATCAACAGCTATTCGCTATTTAGCTTGGTATGACCGCCGCTGAAATTCACTGGGTCGATTGTAGACATGGAGTCGTGGTCAAAATTGTTCACTCGACTATGGGTCAGATGCAGACACATTTGAAGTCTCAAGTGTATACTGACATGTTCCAGCTTCTGGCTATCTCCAGTGTCTTCCTAGGAAATCGTTTGCTCAAATCAAAGCATGTTATATGGTGACCTCTGCGGTTTTGTCTGTTAAATCTTCAAGTGATCTGGCCGCATAGCAAAAAATTGCCGCGTCCTGGAATCCGAGCAAGGGAGAGCGTTTGTATCTGAAATATGAGGGGAAGCTTGTTCTTGACGAGTCTAAGGTTTCTTGTGTGAGTTCCTTACGTCGTCCCATATTGCCCACCTTTCATTGTGTGCTACAGTTCAGAAAGCGGCGATTAACTCTGACCGCGCACATATCCAATGACCGGTAACTCTCGAGTTCCTCTACCTCGATGATGAGCTGACTGCCTGGTAGCCGCCAAAAAATTGAACAAGAATGGAACAGAATCGCCCGTGAGGCAGGCGCTGCTGAAATCGAGTTCGTGAATGAGATCGACGATGACGAGGTGCCACCCACCGTCGGGCGCTTGTTCAAGTATTTGGAGGCAGAGTATCTCTTGTGAGTTTACCACAGCCGAGTGAGACGCGCTTGATTTTTACAACTACCTCAGTGAGATGGGCGTGGAACCTCAAATATCACGTCTCGTGAGATGCCGTTGCAAGGGCGGCCTTTGTGCAAGCGGATGCCACAGTCCATCAAATGCACACATGTACAACTCTCTAGTTCGGGTCGATATCAAACATTTCGCGCCAAAAGGACTTGTCTACCCTGGGGTTTCCGAGCTTCTTGAATGCAACCCGGTAAATGAATGTCTACGTTCAATCTCGTCCGTGTCATTTTATGCTGAGTTTATGCAGCGATGCACTTGTGACCCAGATTATTGCTCGAACCGCAGGGTCCAGCGCCCTCGGCAGATCAAAATACAAATATTCAAGACGGAGAAACGGGGCTGGGGAGTACGGGCCAAGGTCGACACCGTAAAAGGATCTATCCTAGGTATATATACGGGGTGATTATTATTCATATCTCTTGCATGAACAATGACTTACCCTGCATTTCAGACTGATCATGTCAGTCAAAAAACTCTTCACTCATTCGTCCTCTCATCGTTTCTCTTGCTTACACAATAGACGGCGGCAAGACGTCCAAAACCTCCTCATATCGACGTACTCGTTCGACCTAGACGCGATGGAAAGCCCCGAAGAGCCACCGGAAAACTCTTATACCGTTGATGCATTTGGTTGCGGTACAAATATTTGTTCGCGCAGCGGAGAAAGAACTAATGTTCAATTTCTTCCTATTAGGAAATTGGACACGTTTTATCAAGTTCGTTCACACTTCAGCAGCAGGCCTATGTTCAACCTCATGCCATTCTTTTGTAGTCATTCATGCCAACCTAATTTGAAGATCATTCCAGCTGTATACGACTCCATGCCAGAGGTAAACCACCACGGTCGTCTCAGACTGATTCTCATGTTGTTTTATGTAGGACAATCTGCCGTACCTCGCCTTCGTCAGCACCAAAGACATCGCTGCATACACCGAGTTGTCCTTCGACTACTGTCCTCGACGTCAGGAAGAGTGGGAGCAACAAAAGTACAAGACAAAGGGCACGGTGAAAAGGAAACGAGCCAAGACGGAAACACGTTGTTTCTGCGGATCCACAAACTGCCGGGGTTTCCTCTAATGTGCGATGATCATGACTGCGTACTTAATCCGATACATTTTTTGTACATCTGCTACTGCGAAAGCTCTGGACGGACTGAGCGTCCAATTCACTTCAATTTTGCAGAATTTACCTCATACTGCGCATACTGTAGGGAGAAATTACATCGTACAATTAACCGAAACCTTCGAGTACATTGAAAATGCCTGGAAAGTAAAATGAACCAAGACCATGGATGTTTGACGTGGGAGTTAGGAACATATTTCGCGCGGGACTGAGCAAGAGTGGATCTACAACTCACTCGATTCAATGAAATTTGCTTCTTCAACCTGCGTCGAATGGTAAAATAATAATGAAATGCCAATACACGTAAAACCCGAAGAAAGAAAGAAATGAACCCGCAACTACAAGCCATATACCCCGAGAACCAAGACCAATGCCAAGAGACTCCAGGGCCACGGCTCCCCATGTCGCCCAACCACGGCGTTATTGCTTTGAGTCCCCGACCCAGTGCCCAACGGCTGGCTTGCGGGGAGCACCGCCGTCGCCGTCGCAATGAACGCGTTCCATGCTGCGAGAGTCGCGCTTGGCGCCACCGCCGATGCAATCTCCCCGCCCGCCGCACTTGCCCAGTGGAAGATTGCAGAGTTTCCCGGTAAAGCGTCTGCCCTCAAACTGGAGTCCTCGCCACCCGCAACCGTTTGTCTACTGTCCACGAGGCCCGTGGTGTTGGATCCGAGCACAAAGTCGCGCACGAACGCGAAGGCCTGCATTGAATAATTAAACGTCAGAGTTTTGCGTAGAGCTGAGAAAGCATGGATAAGACGCACGACCGCGGGAACGGAATGCGGGACAAGGTGTCCGGCATTTTGGAAGAGCGCATAGGTGAGCCCGCGTTCCTGGTGTATGATCCCAGCAAAGTTCCCCTCGTCGTCGGTGAAGGGCGTGGACGGTTTGCGCGTGAATCCCTGAACACCCCCGAACGTCATATTCTGGCGGCGGAGCTCAAATTATGCCTGCTCTTTGTTTTGTGCGATTGACATACCTGGATAACAACTAAACCGACTGATTAGATATATATGATTAACCAAGCGCAGGGACACGTACCTTCCGTTCCCCGGTGAGCAACGAGCGAATCATCGTTTCCTGAGTAAAAAATGATCCCAACACCCTGCGCACTCGCATTGGCTGCCAGGTCGGAAAGGAAAACCATGGGTCTATGCTGTTGAGTTTCATGATCACCCGGTGCGTTGAATCACTCACTCGGGACCTGTCAAAAGATTTGGAGCTGCGTCAAAAAGAACAAAAGAATTGAACACACTTGGATCGCCAAAAGGATTTGCTGAACTTGTGGAAGCTAATGTCGTAGCAACTCAGTCAACACGACTGTGAGGCGACAGCGTGTTCCATACCAAATGGATAGTTGAAACTCTCGGCCCAGGCCTTTGAGGTCGGCGCATGAATGGCTGCCTTCACAGTCGCGTCTAAAGCGAGTCGAAGTCAGTTAACCGTGTGGTCGGAAGTTGAAAAGTCGATCCGTACCGTTCAAAAAAGCCGACGCATCACTTGGAATCTCCGGATCCAGGGCATCTGGAATATCGTAGACATCGACGGATCCCCCTCCCTGCGAGTTCCACGGGGAGGAGAAGTTGACCGCATAGTCCCACATTTCATCGAACAAAAAACATCCATAATACGGATCCAACGTCCCGTTTGGCCTGCCGGCGATGCTGCGCTTCCATTCCTGGCGTCGCTCCTCTCGGCGCACGGCTTCGCGCCTGTTGAGCGGCAACGGCTTGGAATTAGAAATACTCTTTGCATTGACCAAGGCGAGGGCAGTCTTCAACCGGCTCTGGAACGTGGACAAAATTCGCTGAATGGCAGGGTTGGCCAGTGTTGGGAAATGCCCATTTTGAGGATAAGTTAGGTTCAAATCATATCCACAAAGGTGTTCTCTGTGATAAAAAAATCGTTCAGCTATAAAATCACCCTAAAACAGCAACTCACTGTGTTTTGAAGTAGGCATAAACGACAGGATCATAGCCAATGAGTTGAGGGTAGGTCTCGATAGTTGTGATCTGCGTGTGGGCTGTGAGCATCCGGAAGGCACGTCGGCGCCTGAATCTCACCGTCGGCAGCTCCTCGAAGGTGGGAAAGGATCCAAGGGTCCCGTCCCCGATGGCAATCTTCTTGAGGGTAACAGGGGGATTCGGAGTGGAGAAAAGTGTTTTTGTGATGTAAGGCTGTTCGTATTTCATGCGTGAGATCGGTGCTGATGGGAAGGTAGCACAAGGCTTCGCACAATGTAGGTTCCCGCGTAGGATTCTCCCATGAGATACAAGGGACGTGTGGCCAAGCTGGGGAATATTTTGACGAGGTTGGACAGGAAGCCGACGAAATCGAGGCCCATTTGATCCTCATCCGGGACTATGGAGGATTGGACTTGGAACCATAAGTGAAGGGAAGGAATAACATACCATAGCCAGTCGTGTCGGCTGTTGAGTACCCGGTCCCAACTGAATATTATTCGGCGTCACTAAACCACGTCTGCCTTGGCGAAACATCTACGCACCAGGTTGATCCACCCAAATCGTATCCGCAAGCTGGTGCCAGCTGTAATTATTTTGCACGATCGCGTAGTCTCCGGTGACTTGAAGGGGTCCGTTCTGAAGAATATTTAGCAAGTATAACGACACCAGACGCCGCATGGCGCACCTCAGTCATCAACCCCAGGAGACTTGAGCTTCCGGGACCACCTTAAGATGCGTCAGGCTTTGATTTCTTTCATTAAATACCAGCTTACCATTAAGCCAAATAATCCACGGATCTGTGGTCGACGACCCAGTCAGCGACCCATTGGTCTTTTCAAACCCCCAGAAAAAAAGCGTGTCGTTGGGATGGTTAGCTCGATTTACAGCGACATTCCCCGCGAAGCTGCGAGTCAATGTACCAGCGTTTGTGAGATTGGGAAGTAAGCTGGTGACCTCGAAGTCTGTTGGTCGTCGTCAGACGGGAAGGCAAAACCCCACACGGCACGTACATGTCTGCCAGTTTGGGCCGAAGGCCGTCGTAGGCATGCCCGGATACGCGTGAGGGAACGTATTAGGACCCTCCTGAGCAAAACATCCTAGAAAGAAGAGAGAAAACGTGAAAAGGGAAGCAGGAATCATAGAAAGAGCCCGCCAGGGCATGAAGGTAGAAGGCAAGAGGTCGACGCTGAAGGGAATCTGCCATCGCTGATCTATTATGCCAACTCGAAACAGACGCCGCGCTGCTGTGCGCTTCAAAAAAGCGCCAGTCAATGGAATTCGGATCAGCCGGGCCGCGGGCGCATCAATCCGACCGAATTTGAAACCTCTTCCACAAGTTGTCCCCGACAACTGAACACATCTTCCTATAACTCAGAGAAAAGCCCGGCGTCTTGAACATTGATATTTCCAGGCTGAGAGCGGACGATAGAGATCATCGCCCTTCACAAATTGTTCAGCACACGGGGAACGCAAGGGGAGCGTGGAACGACAAGACGACGATCTCAGTTGACCGGGCATCGAGAGTCAATGGCGCTGGCAGCATGGCGACCACCATATTTACATGCACCCTGTATGCAATTTCTTCTCCAACTGAGATGTTGAACCAATAGCTCCCAGAGAAGCAACGGTCTGTTGCCGATAGCTGGCGAACCGTGAAAGGAAACCACGATCGATTCGAACTGTCTTTGTTTTCTGTGTTAGAATGTTCAGTAACTCTCTGGACACCCTGTATTGATCGAATTCGTATCGCCTAGACGCGAAGAAAAATCTAACGTGTGTCTAGCTTATCTAAATCGTCAGCCTCCTCAGATTCTTCCCCATGTAGCAGCCGTCTAAAGATTCCTCCAGGTATCTCCAGGAGTTTGTCTGGACTCCCATTTTCCACGACCCGTCCATTATCTGCCGAAATGACCGTAAGTAAATTCTCCTCCAATTCGAGAAAGTAGCAAAATCACCAAGGACAAGAATCCGGTCATAATCGCGAACAGTGGAGATGCGATGTGCAATCTGAACACGCGGAGAGCATCAGAGTGTAGTAGCCATGCGGCGTTGGGAAGGACCACTTACGGTAATTATGGTAGCAGATCCAAAGGATGAGCGCAGAGTCTGCTGAATAGCCTGGTCCGTTTCCACATCAATCGAAGATGTAGCCTGCATGAGCAAAGATCAGTTGCAGCTGAAAGGAAAATAAATAATCCCTCACCTCGTCCAAGCACACAACATTGCGTTCTGCGAATCAAGGAATCAGATGCGAATCAGCCTAGATAAGAGGGAGCAGCTCACGTCGCAGGAGCGCACGAGCCAAAGCCAGCAGTTGTTTCTGCCCTCGGGAGAAGCGCGACGAGCCAGTGACGACTTCGTCCAACTTGGCCGGAAACCGCTCGACAGCGGCTTTCATCTAAGTTGGCAGGAGTAAACCAGCAGTGAGCTTGCATTGTACGGATATCGGACCAAACACATACCGACGAGAGCTCCAAAGCCCGCCAAATCTCATCATCGGAATGTTTCCCCTCGATGTCGAGGTTCGCCCGGACGGAAATCTCCAGCAACACCGGGTCTTGCGGGATCAGCGTCATCCCACTTCGCAGCATATCCAGTGAGATGCCTGAGATGTCAGTCCCATCAACTACATTTCGGGTGGTCAGTTCCACAGCTAGAATAAAAATGGTTCAACTCACCCAGAATGCGTCCCTTCTCGAGATTGATTTTTCGAAAGAGCAAGGCCAATAAGGTGCTCTTGCCGCTCCCTTCAAACGGATCGAAATTAAACAACAAGAAAGAACAGGCTTGAACTCCGCACGTACCCGTACGACCGACGACGCCGACCCTCTCGCCTGCGCGTATGTGGAACGAGAAGTCATGGACCGCGGGATCGAGCTCGGGCCGATATCGCGCCATCACACCGTCGAAAAGAATCCCGCCCTGCGTCGGCCACTGGATGCCCTTTGCTTTTTCCTTCCCTTTCACCATTTCGAGTTCGTTGCCCTTCTCTAGAGACTCCTCAGGCGCCCAGTCAACGAACTCCTTGATGCTGGGAATGATTTCAGCTTTTTGGGCTGACACTTTCAAAGCGAATACTCACCGCTCGGCCGCAACGATACAAATCTCGACGTCCACCCAGGTCGTGAAGAACCAATTGAGCCGTTCGGTGAGACTCGTCGCCTGGATGAGCGCCACGGCAAAGAGCCCCGCGCTCGTGGTGTGCCGGAGCGCAACCGCAAAACAGATCAGCGCCGCGTTGATGAGCGAGACGGACATTTTGATCTGCCCGACGAGCCACCGCTGCCCCGCTTTGACCAGGACTTCAGAGTTTTTTTTTTCGTAGGTTAGCCACATAGAAGTTATAGGAAAGAAAGAGGGAGGCAACGCACAGAATGGCTTTTGGCTGGCCTGAATCCGCTTCGAGTTGATGTCAGTAAAGTGCTGTTGGCTTTTAAACGCCCGGAGAGTCCTCAGCCCATCCGCGTCGACGCTGAAAGGGTGTGGGCTATATCAGCACGGAGTGCGCTACCCCCAACCAGCAACGGACGCACGTATCAGTGAGCAGATTATACAAAGGCGTCCGCGAGCCCAAATCCAGCCTCCGGAGCTGCGACGACGTCTTGGTGTAAAAGTACTGCACGATGGAGAACGTGACGACGATGCCGAAGATGAGGAGCCCGATCCACGGCGTGGTGGTGGTGATGACGATTAGTGAGCCGAACATCGCCAGCCCGATTCTGTTTGCGAGGAGCGGTCAGCGTCTGGAATTATAAATAAGCGTGAGGACAAGTGGACGTACTGCGTAACTGCCATGATGGCGATGGGCAGGCCTACATCGATGATGTTCATATCCTGGAATGGACGCAGCCGTCAGCCCGGGTAGAAAGAAAAGAAAGGAAGGCAAAGCAAGACACGCACCGAGCTGAACCGATTCAATATCTTCCCGACCCCGGCCGCCTCGATGACGGTGAGCGGTGCCCTACAGAAATCCCAAGTCTGCTCAGCCACGGGGCACCACGCAAGGAAGAGGAGGGAGGGAACGTGCACTCACCGCAACACCGACCCCAGCAGCTCCGCATGCACCCCGCGCGCGCCATGCGGCATCGCCACGCCCGTGGCATAGTACACAAACAGCGTCATCGCAAGCAGCGCGACCGCCTCAAACGCGACGTAGCCGCCAAAGTAGGGCGCCAGCAGCGCGTGGTTGTCCTATGGGGTAAAATAATCAGTTGCGCGCACATGAAAAGGAAAATAGCAACAAAGAATAGGAATATAAAAGGCAAGGGCGAATGCAGAAAGAGAGGGAGTAGAAGAGACACGCACCACAAACGCCGCCGTCCAATAATTCTGGTATATATTAATCGCGAGGGGCACGAGCGACGACGCCATGCACAGCGCCATGTACAGCACCGTCCTCCAGCGGCCCACCAGCCCAAAGTAGAACCCGTACGTCCCCCATCCCACCGTCTCGCGCTTGCCCTCTGAAAAATCGTCTTTCGCGAGGTCATCCGCGATATCGTCGCCGTCGTTATCTTCATCATCGTCGTCGTTGTCGTCGCCGGAGTCGGCGGCGGCGGCATTGTTGGTGAGGGCGGCATTGGTAGCGCTGGTAGTGGTGTCGTTCCGCCGCTGGGCAGCATACTTTTGCACGAGGTCCCGCGTGGGGCCGTCCCGCGCGAGAAGCGCCGCGCCGTTACCCTGCTCCACGATGCGCCCCTCCGCCAGCACGATAATATAATCCGCCTTCTCAAGCCGATGAACTGTGCGCCAAACTCGGGTCAGATCAGATCCCAAACTCGAAGCAGAAAACACTCACTCCCATGCGTCGCCAGCACCACCGTCTCGCCCCTCAGCAGGCCCCCCTCCCGATTAAAAAGCGCCTCCCACACCGCCCCCTCCGTCTCCGCATCCAACGCGCTAAACACATCATCCAGCACATACCGCCCCGCGCGCGCATACACCGCGCGCGCCAGCGCCACCCGCGCGCGCTGGCCCCCACTCAGGCGCCCCGCGGGCGTCGCGTCGCCGTCCTTCAGCACGCCCAAATCGCGCTCGAGCGCCAGCGCGCGCAGGACGCGCGCGTACCATACGGGGTCGAAGGGCGCGGTGAAGACGATCGCGGAGCGGACGGAGTCGGAGGGGCGCAGCCAGGGGTCCTGGGCGCAGTACGCTGTTGTCGGTGCGCCCTCTTCGTCGCCTCCACTTTCGTCCGAGCCGCGCTTTTCCTCGCCTCGACGGGAGCGGCTCCCAGGCCCAGGCAGCCTCAGCGCCCCGCCCACGAGACTCACCTCCCCGAGCGCAGCGTGCAGCAGCGTCGACTTGCCCGCGCCGACGGGGCCGATGACGAGGGTGAGCCGCCCGGCCGGGAGCGTCGTGGTGAGGTCGTGCAGGAACGTCGCGCCGCCGTGCCCGAAGGACGCGTGGGTGAATACCGTGTCGTCGCTGTGCGTGTGCGCGTGTGCGTGCTTGGAGACCGTATTCGTATCACCGTCGCTGTGCTCCTCCTTTTCATCGTTGTCATCGTGGCCCGCGGGCGGGAGGAGCGGAAACGCAGGCTTGTCCTCGGCGAGGAGGAACGCCTCGACGCGCTTGAGGGAGACCCACGCCTGGATGATGTACGCAAAGGCCTCGCCGAGCTCGGTGATGGGCATCCCGATGAGGTTGATGATCGCGATGACGGTGAACCTGGGACGGCGTCAGCATATTGCATATTGAGAAAGAGAGAGAAAATGAAGGAGGAAAAAACAAACGCACATTCTTGCAGTAGTAAACGGCGCCGCGTTCGGATTCACCAGCGTCACAACCGTATACGTCCCAATCGTCACCAGCGACAAAAAGTCCGCGCCCCAATTGGAGAGCACGAGCAGCCGGCTGGTGCGCCTCCAGAACGTCTGGTATGCCTCCAGCTCGCGCTCGCGCGCCGTGTGTAGCATCCCGTAGAACGCATCCGTATACGCCATCAGCCGCCCGGGGACGATATTCCGCAGTATCGACGCCGTGAGCTTCGTCCGCTGCTCCGTGCGCGCCGTCCACGCCGCCTGCGCCGCGCCCACATCGCGCGACAGCAGCGGCGTCGCGCCCATCAATATCAGGCACCCAATCAGCGTCGCGACGAAGGCGGCGCCGATCTGCTGATAGAGCTCGAACGCGCCGAGGGCGGCGAGGACGAGGATGGAGAGGGGCTGGTACATGCTCGTCATGCGGGCGACGATCTTCTCGGTCTCGACGGACATGAGGTTGCCGGACTTGCCCGAGCCCATGTCCTTGGCGACCTCGACGTGGCACGCGAGCGCCTTGCGGTAGATGGCCTCGATGAGGAAGCCGCGCACGACGGTGGAGCAGCGGTTGGACTCGAGCATGTACCACCCGTCGGCGATGCTGCTGATGGAGTAGATGAGGAAAAAGGCAAAGGCGAGGGCCCAGCCCTGCTCGACGGGGCGCGGGGAGGGGGTAGAGTAGGAGGAGAGGAAGTCGATAGCGTTGTGGATGGCGATGGGCTGCGCCATTTGGGCGAGTGAGAAGAGGATGGTGGGGATGATGGGGGAGAGGATGGCGGAGGGGAAGGCGAAGAGGAGGGTGAGGAGCAGAGGGTGTTTCCGCGAGCGCAAGCGTTCCCATTGGCGGCTGCCTTGTTCCCAAGTCCGGAGCGAATCAAAGTCGTCTGAGATGGGGCCGAGGTTGTCAAGAGTGAGCTGGGTGCGGGCGCCGCGTATGAGCAGCGGGGTCATCCCTGTTACGGTCAGTCGAAAATCGTCGAGGAATGAACACAGCACGTACATCCAAAGACGAGACGCGACACAAACGGCGACGTCTCCTCGGGAGATAGGGTCTCCTTGATCAGCCACGCTTTCGCCGTATTCTCGGTGACATTCATGCAGCAGCGTACGCCGACGCTGGCACACACGGCAGCGAAGAAGGTGGTATGGAGGAATCCTGTGTGCGCAAACGTCCGCACGCGCACGATTTCGCAGAGTACGCTGGAGAACAGATACAGAGGGAGCAGGATGGAGGATCGGCGGGTCTTGCAGTGCTCAAAGTGCGACAGCACACCAGCTATGATCGACGCGACAAGGCCCACAGATGCGGCGACGCGAACACTGGTGTGCGGGCTGGTCGCGAGCGCTGTGGCATCGACTGCAATTAGAGCAAGCGCGAGCAAGAGTTTGAGGGCGTGAAACCATTTCTTGCTGTTTGTCAATGCAGCGGGCTTGGTGGCCAGATACAAGATGCGGATGAGACCAAGAACGATGAGCAGCACAGAGGGGACCACAGACAGAATGCTGAATCCAATCAGATCACGGCCAAACAAGAGAGGAAACACGAACTAGGATTCAAACTGAATCGTAAAGTCAAACTCTCTGCAATTCGAGACGGGCCCAAAGGCCGAGTCGCTGCTGCACACTGCCGCCATGAAAGTCGGGGTAAAAAACACCCAGCATCTAATCAGATAAATGCAATCCGGTAATTTCAATAATACACTCGGAGCCGAACGCCGACGGGGATTATCAGATAAGAATCCCTGATGTGCTTCTTAACGCCTTTCATGGTTCAAAATCTCGCGACTCCAACGGACTTGACACACTTCTCGACGCGCAGCAAGAGCCATAACAACGCCGGCGGCGTGCGGTTTATTCGATAACGCTATTCCGGGTTCAGAAAACCTACTGGAGAAACCGCAATTTCGCAGATTTTGGGGAATATTTCAACCAGACACACGTGAAAGACAAAGGAGATGTCCGCGATTCATCTCGGGCCCGGACGACGGCGTGGGTTATCAGATACCAGCTGACTCGTTCACACGACATTCATGTTTCAGAATCTCGCGGAGATGATGTTGACTCACTCTGAGGACCACCGCAGTCCATGGCCGTGACATCAAATGGCAAGACACGAAATACGCGTCAATTCGGCGTGCAATGATCATGTCTGCACGTCATAATGATAAGCGGTTGAATTTATGGAAGGCTGGTTCGCGTGCAAACCCAAGTTCTAATAGTCCGAGTTCGCCATTCAATAAGTACACAAAATCAGTGGGCCGTAGGAAAAAAAAAGATGCATGCCGGCGCATGACCCAGCCTGGAATCGAACCAGGTTCTTCGGCATCAATTCAGATATCGACACCAGCTATTGAAGGCGGACGCACTCCAAGTGCTACTGGGTCTTATTTCTCTAAATCTGGTCGTTAAACAAATGCGTGGAAATTAGAGGCAGTAGCAAAAATCATCCGCAACGGGCTATGACCAGGCCTGGATTCGAACCAGGTTCTTCTACTTGATCGAAAGCGACCGACCCGCAATGAAAAGCAGATAGATGCACTCCAAGTGCTACAAGGTCTTATTCCCTTCTATCTGTCCTTCAATTAGCTCATGAAAAATTCCTGGGGTACTATTTTGAATGAATGGTGCAGCAAAGTAAAAATTGTTGCTCAGCTTGTGCATGAGCCAGCCTAAATTCGAAGCTGCCTTGGTAATTTACTGTAATACAAAGCCAAGTCAGAAAGCAGCGCAATCGAACTTTCAAATGCTACCAGATCTCATTGCACTCCATGTGTGCAGATCCATGAAATTAGAGAGGGCAGCCAGCGAAAAAAGAGGTTCTCTCGTATATATGACCCAGCCTGGATTCGAACCAGGTTCTTCTGCATCCATGACGGCAAGACTGTGATTAGAAGCAGACACACTCCAAGTGCCACCAGGTCTTATTTCTTATAACTTCTTATAATCTGGTCATTGAACAAGTAGGTGCACGGAAATTACATACCGGGGCTGAAGCAAAAAGAGATATTACCCAGCCTGGATTGAGAACCAGGTCCTTCTGCTTCAGTTCATACTGGTTGAGCTACTCAAAGCAGATGCACTCCGAGTGCTACTGGGTGGTATTTCTCTAAATCTTGTCGTTAAATAAGTGCGTGGAAATTACTTAGAGGAGCAGTAGCAAAAAGAAATCCACTCATTGCATAACCCAGGCTGGAATTGAACCAGGTTCTTCAGCATTACTTCTGTCTGTTTAAAGTGTCTTTATTGAAAGCGGATACACTCCAAGTGCTATTGGGTCTGATTACATTATAATCGGATCTTGTATGGGTGAATGAACAATTCCTCGGGTACCACTTTCAATGGTGCGTTGAGGAAAAAGGGTCTCAAAACTGGTGCATGACCCGGCCTGGATTCGAATCAGGTTCGGCGCCAATTCTGTCACCTACTATTGAAGGCGGAGGCACTCCAGGTGCCACTAGGTCTTATTTCTTTGAATCAGGTCGTTAAAAAGGAAATAGAATTCCAGGACGAACTATGACCAGGCCTGGATTCGAACCAGGTTCTTCTACTTTGATTGAACAGTGACCCAACACGACAATGAAGAGCAGATGCACTCCAAGTGCTACCAGGTCTTATTCTCCTCTGTCTGTCCTTGAATTAGCAATGAAAAATTCTTGAGGCACTATTTTGAATAGGCACCAAAGTAGAAATTGCCGGCTGGCTAGTGCCTGACGCAGCCTGGATTCAAAGTAGGTTCTTCCGCCTTAATTTACAGACAAGTCAGAAAGCAGGTGCAATCGAACTTTGAAATGCTACCAGATCTTAGCGCACTCTATCCGTATAAATCCATAAAATTAGGAAAGGGCAGAAGCAAAAAAAGTCATTCCCCACCGATATATGACCACACCTGGAATCGAACCAGGTTCTTCTACATCAATTCATGTTGATTGGAGTAATTGAAGGTAGACGCCCTCCAATTACTACCAGGTCTCATTCCTTTCTATCTGTCCTTGAATTAGCCAATGGAAAACTCTTGGGGCACACCTTTGAATGGTGTACCAAAGCAAAAATAACAGGCCAGGTTATGCATGAACCAGCCTGGATTCAAAGTGGGTTCTTCTGCCTTAATTGAGAGCAAAGTAAGAAAGCAGCTGCACTTCATTCGTATAAATCCATAAATTAGAGAGGGCAGCAGCAAAAAAGCTTTCCAACCCGATTATGACCTGGCCTAGAATTGAACCAGATTCTTCTGCACCAATTTGGTCCATTCCATGTCTAGTAGTGAACGCAGATGCACTCCGAGTGCTACCAGGCCCTATTTCCCATAATCTGGTTGTTGAATAACTGCATGGAAATTAGAGGGGTAGCAGCAAAAAAAATCCTCTCTTAATTTGAACAATGACCCAGCCTGGAATAGAACCAGGTTCTTCTGTATCAATTTGCAAGTGTATCACATATTGAAGGCAGACACACTCCAAGTGCTACCAGGTCTTCTTTCCCTGAATCTGGTCCTTCAATGGATGTGCGAAAATTACATACCGGGCTGAAGCAAAAAGAGAAAATTTATGACTGGGCCTGGATTCAAACCAGGTTTTTCTACCCTAATTTATTCAGAATGAGTCACCAAATTAAAAGCAGATACACTCCAAGTGCTACCAGGTCTTCTTGTACCACATCTAGCCCTCAAAATAGGTGGAAGAAAAATATTGGATGGGAAAAATTTAATGACAAACGGGTGATGACCCAGCCTGGATTCGAACCGGGCTCAACCTTGTGCTTGAAGAAGTGAAAGTGGAGGCATCCCAACAGAAGTTTCAATTCCGCCTCAATCCCGATTAAGGAATTTTTCTGGAGGCAGTGTCGGGCCTGCCGAACCTGCCGGTACCGCATCACACAAGTCCTTCGCGAACTCGCGTTGCATCAACAGCACAGTATTTGGGGAAAACATATATTGAAATACTCAAGTGTTGAAATTACGTTCTAGCTCTTTCAGGTGCGCTAAGAGGACCGACCATTCGAGGCCCTCCCCTCCACTGCTACACCACCAAACTGGGCCTCTCAAATCGGCACTCTAAAGCCTCTTTCGCGCTTTCCCTCTGTCCCTCGCCCCCTCTCCCAGCCCTAACCTATCCCTGACCTCTAACTAGCGAGGGCAAGCGCAGCGCGCCCTGAACTCCCTCGAAAGCGGGGCATAGGCGTGCCTGGTGGCAGGTAAATTCTCTGCTGTAACAATGAGGGGCCGACAGATGTATAGCGAAGCAGCGAGCTGGCGTTGATGACAGGAGGAAGAGAAGAGCAATGTGGCTGATTGTAGTGTGCCTTGTTTGGCATGTGTCGGAGCTTGAATGTGCCGAAAGCTGCCACCATCAAATTCCCCGATTGGGATCGCACGTGGAGGCGGAAATGCAAAAATGCATCCCAAGTGCTACTAGGTCTTACTTATTCCATTCCCTTCCTCCTTGAGCTTGAACAAATGTATAGAAAAAGAGACCCAGCCTGGAATCAAACCAGGTTCTTCTGCAAACAGACCCCAAGTGCTGATCAGTTTTATTGCACTCCATTCTTCCTTGATGAGAGATTTCTCGGGAACCACTTTGAATGGCCCGCCAAGGCAAAAGCTTTCTGCTAACTTATGCATGACTCAACCCTAGATCCAAACCAGGTTCATTTGCCCAATTAATGCTAGTCTCTCGTAGGCAGACACTACAAACTTTTTTAGCTCGTACCTCGCTTGTTTGTAAATTAATGCAAAGCAAAGTCAGAAAGCAACTGCACTCCAAATCCTACCAGATCTGATTGCACTCCGTTGTGTAAATCTACAAAATTAGAGAGAGAAAAAGCATTTCAGATGATATGACCGTGCCGAGAATCGGACCAGGTCCTTCGGCATCAATTTGACTTTCCATCTTTCATTATTGAAGGCAGACACACTCTAAGTGCTACCAGGTCTTACCTCCCTGAATCTGGTTGTTAAATGAGTGAGTGAAAATTACTGAGAGGCAGTAGCAACAAAAGAGAGACTCGGCCAGAAATGTATGACCCAGCCTGGAATCGAACCAGGTTCTTCTGCTATAATTTAGGACGAGACTCTACACACATTAATTGAAAGCAGATGCACTCTAACTGCTACTGGGTCTTTTTGTTTCAAGTCTAGTCGTAGAATAGGTGTGTGTAAATTGGAAGGGGTGGGAGCAAAAAGAATTTCGCTCTCCGTCACCATAGCATGACCCAGCCTGGATTTGAACCAGGTTCTTCTGCTGTAATGTATGGAGCTGAGACCATGGATTGAAAGCAGATGCACTCCAAGTGCTACCAGATTCTATTCCCCTCTATTCGTCCTTGAATTAGCCAATGAAAAATTCCTGGGGCACCCCTGTGAATAGTGCACCAAAATTGCTGGCATGACGCAGCCTGGGTTCTTCCGCCTCAATTTAATGCAAAGTCAAGTCAGAAAGCAGCTGCACCCCAGATCTTATTGCACTCCATTCGAGATCCGTAAAAGTAGAGAGGGCAGCAGCACAAACATTCTAAAATCAATCTGGTATGACCAGGCATGGAATTGAACCAGGTTCTTCTGCAAGAATTCGTTCAAATACTGGGTAATGAAGGCAGGCACACTCCGAGTGCTACTGGGTCTCATTTCTTAGAACCTGGTCGTTAACTAGGTATGTGGAAATGGGAAGGGGTAGCAGCAAAAAAAGAAATCCGGTCAGGAACCATCATCTTATGTATGACCCAGCCTGGAATGGAACCCGGTTCTTCTACTTCAATGAAAGATGGCGCAACAAAACTTAAAGTGGATGTACTCCAAGTGCTACCAAGTTTTATTTTCCCCAGATCTAGTTGTTAAATAACGCAGAAATTACCCAGCAGCAGTGAAAACAAATTCAGACGACACATCAATATGATCCAGCCTAGAGTTGAACCAAGTTCTTTTACTTTAGCTCAACTGTATAATTGAAACAGATGCACTTTGAGTGCTACTGGGCCCTATTGCACTAGAATCGGATCTTGTATGGGTGAAAGAACAATTCCTCGAGCTCCACTTTGAATGCTGCGTTGAGGAAAAGGGCTTATCGTAATTGATCGGATCACAACCCAGCCTGGATTTGAACCAGGTTCTTCGGCGCCAATTCTGTCACCTGCTATTGAAGGCGGACACACTCCAAGTGCTAATGGGTCTTATTTCTCGGAACCTGGTCGTTAACTAGGTGCCTGAAAATTGGAAGGGGTAGCAGCAAAAAAAGAAAGCCGGTGGGAAACATCGGGCATGACCTAGCCTAGAGTCAGGTTCCTCTGCATCAATTCAACTGAACTTCTATTGAAGGCAGACACATTCCAAGTGCTACCAGGTCTTATTCTACTCTATTTGTCTTGATTTAGCCTGCCTGGAATCGAATCAGGTTCTAATTTGTGTAATTCAGAAGGAGTTAGCTAAATTGAAAGCAGCTGCACTCTAGATATTACTAGGTCTTATTGCACTAGATTCGGATCTTGTAAGGATGAATGAACAATTTCTCGGGCCCTACTTTGAATAGTGCGTTGAGGAAAAAGACCATCGCAACTGGATTCGAACCAGGTTCCTCGACGTCAATTCTGCCATGTTTATTGAAAGCAGATGCACTCGAAGTGCTACTGGGTCTTCTTTCTTTAAATCCGGTCGTTAAACTAGCGTGGGAATTTGAGGCGGTAGCCAAAAAAAAATCCGGAACGCTATGACTACGCTATGACCAGGCCTGGATTCGAACAAGGTTCTTCTGCATCAATTTGGACATCGACATCCCTATTGAAGGTGAACACACTCCAAGTGCTACTGGGTCTTATTTCTCTAAATCTGGTCGTTAAACAAATGCGTGGAAATCAGAGACAGTTGCCAAAAATATCCAGAGCGACCTATGACCAGGCCTGGATTCGAACCAGGTTCTTCTACTTGATCGAAAGCGACCGACTCACAATGAAAAGCAGATAGATGCACTCCAAGTGCTACGAGGTCTTATTCCTTTCTATCTGTCCTTGAATTAGCTGATGAAAAATTCCGGGGGTACTAATGCAGCAAAGTAAAAATTGCTGGTCAGCTTGTGCAGGAGCCAGCCTAAATTCGAAGCTGCCTTAATTTACTGTAAGACAAGTGCATGTGCGATGAGTGTGAAGATGACCGGGAAATCAAAGGTTGCGCGAACCCACACGCGTGCGCTGCTGCGGCTGTGTCACACCTGGGTCAGATACTCCCAAAGTGGATACCAAAAGAAGAGGCGGCGGGGAGGCCAGACCCGACACAAATTGCCGCAGACCAGGAAGGCGAGACCGGACTCTTCATGCCCCCAAGGACCATTACCAGCCTGACACAAGGCCTCCGTGCGCTGATGCACCGAGCTGACAAACCGAAGGAACGCGTAAACCCACGACCTTGACGACGAGCTGCAGCAGTGCAACCCCCGATAGCTGCGACGGTCTACATCGGGGGAGCAGTGCATGCGCTGCCGCGTATGAAAATGTCTGCAGCAGCAGGTGTTTTTATTAATGATGAAGAAGACCGCAACAAGGGCAGATGTATACCGACCTCAGGGGAGCAATCCCAGTATGTGGCCGAGTTCTATGCTGCGTTAGAGGCGATAAGAGGTGTACGAAAGGACGCCGAGCTCACAATAATCAGTACACAGAGCTATGTCCGCGATGCAATAAATAAAAAGCTCCCCAGGTGGGAGCATGAGGGTTGGGTTGGAGTAAAGCACCGTGATTTACTGCGATGCGTGGCGGCGGAGCTAAAAGCCCGGTCAGCGCCGACCATCTTCAAGACTGCGGAACCTGGCTCACATGCAAAAACACTGTGCAGGCAGGCAACTGTGCTCGCTAAAAGAGCTGCGAGGAGTCCGATGAACGAAGTTTGGGACCTAACCCTGCCCCAAGACACAGCACTCCCCGGTTTGAGCCTACAGGGTAATCGTCAACGAGTATTCTATCATGGGATACGAGAAGAGAAGGTGAAAGCTTTGCCCCCAAGGGCCTCGACAATAATCAAACTCAACACGGTACGCAACGCAGTATGGAATGTATTCGGAAAAGTCGTATCAGACACGGACATTTGGAATGCTGTGGTAGTGAAGGATATCCTCCCATGAACAGCCCAATTCCTCTGGAAGAGCCTCCACAATGCTCATAGGGTAGGGAACTACTGGACTCACATTCCAGAGTGTGAGGACCGCGCCATATGTAAGGAGTGTGAAGAGGTAGAAGACCTCAACTATATCTTGACTAAGTGCAAGAGCCCAGGGCAGGAGGTCGTTTGAAAGGCGGCCAAAACTCTATGGCTGGAGAGGGAGACCGCCTGGCCGGAAGTTTCTCTAGGCACGATACTAGGCTGCGGGCTCGCGGAGTTCCAAGACGACAAGGGCAAGACGAATTGTGGCACGCAAAGGCTGTACCGGATCTTGATATCCGAGTCTGCGTACCTTATTTGGAAAATCCGAAATGAACGTGTAATCTCCCGGGACAGCGCACCGGCAACAGAACAAGAGATCACGAACAAGTGGAAATTTGCGATCAATCAAAGACTGCAAGTGGACAAAGTACTGGCGAACAGGTCGGTCCGTGGGAAACGCCCCGTGTTAGCCCAAAAACTGGTCCTCGAGACATGGTCTGGCATCCTGGACAACGGGAGCAGCTTACCGGCCAATTGGTTACGGGAGCCCAGAGTTTTAGTGGGTAGTCGTGCCTTCACACAGCGCCAGCCCCGGCGGATAAACAGCCGAGGAGTTGGGTAACGCGATAGTCCCACACTGCCCTCGGGCGTGCGAAAAGCATTTCTCTGGGTGGTGATACCACTCCCTGTGGAGCTAACACTCCAACCTTTACAATCCAGATGGGCTAACCAATTGTTAGTTGCTACTGGCCTAAGTACCACCAAAAGACAAAAAAGCCAAGTCAGAAAGCAGCGCAATCGAACTTTCAAATGCTAGCAGATCTTATTGCACTCCATGTGTGCAGATCCATGATATTAGAGAGGGGAGCCAGCCAAAAAAGCGGTTCTTGCATCGTATATATGGCCCAGCCTGGATTCAAACCAGGTTCTTCTGCATCCATGACGGCAAGACTGTGATTAGAAGCAGACACACTCCAAGTGCCACCAGGTCTTATTTGTTATAATCTCTTATAATCTGGTCATTGAATAAGTAGGTGCACGGAAATTACACACCGGAGCTGAAGCAAAAAGAGATATTACCCAGCCTGGATTCAGAACAGGTCCTTCTGCTTCAGTTCATACTGGTCAAGCTACTCAAAGCAGATGCACTCCGAGTGCTACTGGGGGTTATTTCTCTAAATTTTGTCGTTAAATAAGTGCATGGAAATTACTTAGAGGAGCAGTAGCAAAAATAAATCCATTCATTGCATAACTCAGGCTGCAATTGAACCAGGTTCTTCGGCATCAGTTCGGACATGGAACCTGCACTATTGAAGGCGGACGCACTCCAAGTGCTACTGGGTCTTCTTTCTCAGAATCTGTTCGTTGAATAGGTGCGTGGAAACTAGAGGGTAGCAGCAAAAATAAATCTTCTCTCGACGATCACCTATGACCCGACCTGGATTCGAACCAGGTTCTTCTGTTATAATTTAGAGCCAGGGTCTACGGAAATTGAAAGCAGATGCACTCCAAGTGCTACTGGGTCTTATTCTCCTCTATCTGTCCTTGAATTAGCCAATGAAAATCTCCTGGGGTACCACTTTGAATAGTGAACCAAAGCAAAAATTGCTGGCATGACGCAGCCTGAATTCAAATTGCAAACCAGATTCTTTGGCCAAAATCTATCACAAGTAAAGCCAGAAAGCAGAGTACTACCAGATCTTATTGCACTCCCTTCATATAAACTGGTAAAATTAGAGAGGGGAGCAGCAAAGACAGCATCCCGAAATCTGAACCACGTGCCTGTACTCAAACCAGGGTCTTCTGCATCAATTTGGTCTATTTCTTACCCAGTATTGAAGGCAGATGCACTCCAAGTGCCACCAGGTCTTATTTCTCATAATCTGGTCATTGAATGAGTACGTGGAAATTACGTAGAGGAGCAGTAGCAAAAGGAATCCGCCATCAATTATGACCCAACCTGGATTTGAACCAGGTTGTTCTGCCTCAATTTTGTGGTGGCCGACCTACTCAGTGCAGATGCATTCTAAGTGCTACCAGGTCTTATTTCCCTGAATCTGGTTGTTAAATGAGTGCACCAAAATTAGAGGGGGAGCAGTGAAAAACAAAAACACAAGACATGGTTGTGGAATAAGTCGAAGGAAGATGAGAGGACTGGATGAAGAGGGAAAAAATTCCTTTCTGCATTACACGACAGGACTCAGCCTGGATTTGAACCAGGTTCCTTGGCATCAATTCTACTGTCTTCTAAGTATAGAAGGTAGACAGATCCCAAATGCAACCAGGTCTTATTCCCCTCCATTCGTCTTTGTATTAGTCAATGAAAAGCTCCTGGGGCAACTTTTAATGGTGGACCAACCTCAGAATGTGCATTCAAACTAGGCTCGTCTGCCTTGATTTAATGCAAAACAAAATCAGAAAGCAGCTGCACTCCAAATGCTACCAGATCTGATTACACTCCATTGTGTAAATCCATAAATTAGAGAGGGCAGCCGCGAAAAATGTATTCCTACCCAATATGACCTGGCCTGGAATTGAACCAGGTTCTTCTGCATCAATTTGGTCCGTTCCATATTCAGTATTGAACACAGATGCACTCCGAGTGCTACCAGGCCCTATTTCCCATAATCTGGTGTCGAATAAGTATGTGGAAATTAGAGGGGCAGCAGCAAAAAAAAATCCACTCTCAATGAACATGGCATAGCCCAGCCTGGAATGGAACCAGGTTCTTCTGTATCAATTTCCACATTTATTTCATATTGAAGGCAGACGCACTCCAAGTGCTACCAGGGCTTCTTTCCCTGAATCCGGTCCTTTAATGAGTGTGCAAAAATTACATACCGGGGCTGAAGCAAAAAGAGAAAACTTATGACCTGGCCTGGATTCAAACCAGGTTTTTCTACTATAATTTATTCAGGATGATTCAACAAATTAAAAGCAGGGACACTCCAAGTGCTACCAGGTCTTCTTGTACCACATCTAGCCCTTAAAATAGGTGGAAGAAAAATATCAGATGGGAAAAATTCAATGACAATAGGGTGATGACGCAGCCTGGATTCAAACTGGGTTTAACTTTGTGCTTGAAGAAGTGAAAGTGGAGGCATCCCAAGTGCTACTAGGTCTTACTTATTCCATTCCCGTCCTCCTTGAGCTTGAACAAATGTATAGAAAAAGAGACCCAGCCTGGAATCAAACCAGGTTCTTCTGCAAACAGACCCCAAGTGCTGATCAGTTTTATTGCACTCCATTCTTCCTTGAATAGGCTGATGAGAGATTTCTCGGGAACCACTTTGAATGGCCCGCCAAGGCAAAAGCTTTCTGCTAACTTATGCATGACTCAACCCTAGATCCAAACCAGGTTCATTTGCCCAATTAATGCTAGTCTCTCGTAGGCAGACACTACAAACTTTTTTAGCTCGTACCTCGCTTGTTTGTAAATTAATGCAAAGCAAAGTCAGAAAGCAACTGCACTCCAAATCCTACCAGATCTGATTGCACTCCATTGTGTAAATCTACAAAATTAGAGAGAGAAAAAGCATTTCAGATGATATGACCGTGCCGAGAATCGGACCAGGTCCTTCTGCATCAATTTGACTTTCCATCTTTCATTATTGAAGGCAGACACAGTCCAAGTGCTACCACGTCTTACTTCCCAGCATCTGGTTGTTAAATGAGTGAGTGGAAATTACTGAGAGGCAATAGCAACAAAGAGAGACCCGGCCGCAAATGTATGACCCAGCCTGGAATCGAACCAGGTTCTTCTGCTATAATTTAGGACGATGGTCTACGCTAATTGAAAGCAGACGCACTCTAAGTGCTACTGGGTCTTTTTGTTTCAAGTGTAGTCGTTGAATAGGTGCGTGTAAATTGGAAGGGGTGGCAGCAAAAAGAATTTCGCTCTCTGTCACCATAGCATGACCCAGCCTGGATTTGAACCAGGTTCTTCTGCTGTAATGTATGGAGCTCAGCCTTGAAAGCAGATGCACTCCAAGTGCTACCAGATCTTATTCCCCTCTATTCGTCCTTGAATTAGCCAATGAAGAATTCCTGAGGCACCCCTGTGAATAGTGCACCAAAATTGCTGGCATGACGCAGCCTGGGTTCTTCCGCCTCAATTTAATGCAAAGTCAAGTCAGAAAGCAGCTGCACCCCAGATCTTATTGCACTCCATTTGTATAGAGCCGTAAAATTAGAGAGGGCAGCGCAAAAAAATTCTAAAATCAATCTAGTATGACCAGGCATGGAATTGAACAAGGTTCTTCTGCAAGAATTCGTTCAAATGCTGGGTAATGAAGGCAGACACACTCCGAGTGCTACTGGGTCTCAGTTCTTAGAACCTGGTCGTAAACTAGGTATGTGGAAATGGGAAGGGGTATCAGCAAAAAAGAAATCCGGTCAGGAACCATCATCTTATGTATGACCCAGCCTGGAATTGAACCAAGTTCTTCTACTTCAATGAAAGATGGCGCAACAAAACTTAAAGTGGATGCACTCCAAGTGCCAGGTTTTATTTCCCCAGATCTAGTAGTTAAATTACATAGAAATTACCCCCGGCAGCAGTGAAATAAATTCAGACAACGTGTCAATATGACCCAGCCTAGAGTTGAACCAAGTTCTTTTACTTTAGTTCAACTGTATAATTGAAGCAGATGCACTTTAAGTGCTAATGGGTCCTATTGCACTAGAATCCGACCTTGTATGGGTGAAAGAACACTTCCTCGAGCACCACTTTGAATGCTGCGTTGAGGAAAAAGGCTTATCATAAATGGATCACAACCCAGCCTGATTCGAACCAGGTTCTTCGGCGCCAATTGTGTCACCTGCTATTGAAGGCGGACGCACTCCAAGTGCTACCGGGTCTTATTTCTCGGAACCTGGTCGTTAACTAGGTGAGTGGAAATTGGAAGGGGTCGCAGTAAAAAGAAACCCGGTGGGAAACATCGAGCATGACCTAGCCTGAGTTGAACCAGGTTCCTCTGCATCAATTCGACTGAACATCTATTGAAGGCAGACACATTCCAAGTGCTACCAGGTCTTATTCTATGTCCTCTATTTGTCTTTGATTTAGCCAGCCTGGAATTGAACCAGGTTCTAATTTATGTAATTCAGAAGGAGTCAGTCAAATTGAAAGCAGCCGCACTCCAGATACTACCAGGTCTTATTGCACTAGAATCGAAATTTGGATCTTGTAAGGATGAATGAACAATTCCTCAGGCCCCACTTTGAATGGTGCGCAAAGGCCAAAATAGTCGGCTGGAAAATGTTCATGAGCCAGCCTGGAATCGAACCAAGTTCTTTTGCTCCAACCATGTGATCTACAAATACAAAGTGAAAGCAGATGCACTTTAAGTGCTACTGGGTCTTATTGCACTACATTTGGATCTTGTATGGGTCAATGAACAATTCCCCGGGCACCACTTTGAACGGTGCACCCAGGCAAAAGCTGTCCAACTGGTGCATGACCGGGCCTGGAATCGAACCAGGTACTTCTGCATCAATTTAGTCACCACTATTGAAGGCAGACGCACTCCGAGTGCTACTGGGTCTTATTTCTCTGAATATGATTGTTGAATAGGTGCGTGGAAATAACTCAGAGGAACATTAGCAAAAAGGTTTTCCGTTCATCAGCCTATGACCCAGCCGGGAATCGAACCTGGTTCTTCTACTTGAACTCTCCGAACCACAATCTATTGAATAGATGCACTCCAAATGCTACCAGGGCTGAATTAGCCAATGAAAAAAAGTCTTGGGGCACCACTTTGAATGGTGCACCAAGGCAAAAATTGCCAGCTGGCTTGTGCATGAACTTGAACCAGCCTGGATTTGAACCAGATTCTTCTTTGGTTTAATGCAAAGCCAATTCAGAGAGCAGCTGCAATCGAACTTTGAAATGCTACCAGATCTTATTACACTCCCTTTGAATAAATCCATAAAATTAGAGAGAACAGCAGCCAACAAAAGCATTCCAGATGGTATGACGGCCAATAAAGAAGAATTTTCGGCCGGCTCGGGCATGACCTGGCGTGGAATCAAACCAGGATCATCTTATGTGAGCTTCTGCTCTGATTTATTGTCAATGAAGGAGAAAATTGGCGCAAGAGTATTTCTCCCTCAAACCCATCGACTGCACAAATTGTACATAGAGGCTAAGCATTTCCCAACCACCGACATGAAACACCTATAAATACTCCCGCTCGGTTCCTACAACAATGAAGCAGAATACATGAAATCACAACTACAACTAGAATTACATCCCCGCCCCTCCACACCGCTAGCACCTTTACAACAAGCGGGAACCGCAAAATCGAACCACCCCAAACCCCAATCCCAAATTACATCCCAGCCCCAACTCCCAATTAATCATCACACCCCAACACAATCGCCAAATGCTCAAACGAGTCCACCACAATGTCAATGTCCCCGCCCTCCAGCTTGCTCAGCACGTCCTCCGCCTCCCCGGTCATCGTAGATCGCTCCCGATCCTCCGACGCCCGGCGCACGTATATCGTCTTCATCCCCGCACCCTCCGCAATCCTCAACTCCTCCACATGCGCGGAGACGAGCGCGCATTTGGAGATGGGGAGCGTCATGCTGCGCGCGGCTTCGACGTAGGCTTCGGTGGTTCTGTGGATCGTAGTCAATTAATGAATGAATCATTGAGATGAAGGGGCCACGAGGAGGAAGGTACGCACGGTTTGAAACACCCAAGCAACGAGCTCGACAGACAGACATCCCACGTCAAGCCCGCGTGTCGACTCTAAAGTAAAATTCAAAGTGATCAATCAGTCGCGGTTCAGAACATAGACCGGAAATACGATGGAAGATACATCCGCGGATGAACGACATACCATCTGCGTCTGCGTCCTCAACGGCAAATTTGACAGCGTCGCAATCGTCTTGATACGCTTCATCGCCTGCAGGCCGTCCTTCGTATCCGGCCACGCTATATAACCCAAAAGGAAAAAAGTTAATCAAATCCGGGAATATGCACATAACAGAAGCAGAGAGAATTGCCAGAGGTAGATAGATTCATACCCTGACTCCGATCCCACACCTCCACCAACTGGTTCCGCACCGTCGGTGTCCACCTTGACGCAAGCTGCTTGCTCTCCTTGCTGAGCAGCTGATCGAGCGTCTGCAAACAAACATTTTCAACCAACAACGTTCAATCAAAACAAAAACAATAGCTGCTTACAGTGCGATAAACGCTGCTCGGCGCGAGCGAGTCCCCGTGTTCCGCAAGGCCGCGTCTGAATCAGAACCAAATGAATTTCATGTCAGTTCCAACATACCCAGTTTATAAAGCAAACGGGGAGGGAAACAAAAAGAAAATAGCAAACGCACATCGCCGCCAAATACAAATCCCGCCACTTCAGAGCAAAGCCCTCCCAGTCTACTTCTTCACGAGTAAGTCCATCAGTCGCACACACAATAAAGAATGGGGAAGAAGATAAACAAAGGAAGCGCGTACTGTCGTGAATCTCGGGGAAATGCTTATTCCCGAGCCTCCGTAACTCCGCCGCGACGGTCCCCTGCCAATTCAAGACGGTCCCGTCGAGGTCAAAGAAGAGGACCTCGACCGCGGTGAGGTTGGAATCGTATGATTTGTATGCAGAGGTTCTGTAGCAGGAGCAAATTGAATTAGAAATCTAGTTGAACAAAACAACAACCACAGCCAAGGAAGTGAAGCTACTACGCACGTTTCGTCGCGTTCATTGAGCGGAAAGCGGCCAAACATCGACTGCGCTTGCGCTTGCGCCTGCGCCTGTGCCGCCGCCTTGGCGCCGGCGCCGCGGCGCATCGTAGGGACATAGGGAGCAGGCGACGGCGTCGGCACTGGCGCAGACTGCTTCCCTCGCCCCGTCTGCGTCTGCGTCTGCGTCTGTGGGGTTTGGTTTTGCCCGAGGCGCGAGCTGCTGCCATCTGCAAAACAAAAACCGATATTTAATCCCTGCTTCTGGAAACGGGGTGAAACAAACGCACTCCGCGACTCTGCAAATTGATTCTGTGCGCGCAGCTGCTGCTCCGCAAACGCCGCAAGCCGCGCGTCCGCCGCCGTGCTGGTCGAGCTCGATGGGGTATGCGAGGCTCGGGAGCGCGCTTCAGAGCGAGAGATATCTGCGTGGGGGTGTGAGTGTCAAGTATGCTGGTATTGACATGGAGGGAAGTTTACCAGGAGAATGAGCCCTGTTGAGGCGCGCTTGTTCCTCCGCGAACTTGGACTTGGAGTCGGTGCCGTTGCTGCGAGACAGTTCTGTGGGTCAAATCAGCCACATTGGCAGAGAGAAGTATTGATGAGAACCTGACCTGGAGAATGGGCCCGATGAAGGCGCGCTTGTTCCTCCGCGAATTTCAGATGGGTATCGTTCCGGGGAACTTCTGAAAGATAGTGGTGTATCTGATAAGAAATTCTCCTTCCAAACGAAAACAAGGGCGGCGGTTCTATTACCTGGGGAATGCGCCCTGTGCAGACGAGCCTGCTCCTCCGCGAATTTCCGAATCGCTGGGTCTGTGATTGGGGTGACTGAAGAAGCAGTTCCGTGAGAGCGCGAAGATTACGATATATCGATGTTTACCGGGAGAATGCACCCTCTCTAATCGCGCCTGCTCTTCCGCGAATTTGCGGATTCGAGCTTCGTCGACGCCGGTGACCTTGGCAGTCGACTGGAGCAGAGTGTCCTCCCCAGAATAAGGATGGCTCCTGAAACAGCATCGGAAATCGGAAAACGAACAGATAGGAAGTGAGGATCTCTCACGGACGCGTTCCCGTCCTGATTATGCTAGGTGTGAAAACAAGAATACGGACAGAAACAAGACTCACGGAGGCGATCGGCCGTACATGGGAGACGACGGCTTGGAGCTGGTGAGAAGGGAGGCGTTATGCCCTGCGTGACCTATTAGCAATATTGCGAAAGGTTACTTTATAGTACGATCCTCACCGAGCGATGATTTGCGACCATGCGTCCCCCGTTGTCCCCCGAAGCTAGGCCAGTCCGGCGATTCCCCGAATTCGCCCACCGGCACAAAGTTGCCAATGCGGGACTGCGCCCTGTCCGCGGACGTCGACAAATCGCTCCACCCCCCGTCCCGATCCCCGCTCCTGCGTATCTTCTCCTGCAGCACCTCGTCCTTGAACCGCTCCGTACCCGCCTGGTCGATGGCCCATATCGCGTCGTTGTATTCCTGCAGAAACTGAGCCTGCTTGGGCTTATCGTTGTGCACCTGCTTCATCTTATTTAGAAGCTCCTGCTTCGCGCTTTGCACGGCGGGTTCCAGCTCGGCCTTGATTTTCGCATGAGTGCGGGCTTTGAAGGCCTTGAGGTCCTCGCTCTCCTGGGCAGTCATGGACATCTTGGTGGAGGTCAAAGGATGCTCGCTTCGTGGAACCGACTGTCATGATACCTCGAGGCTGGCATGCCTCGAGGCAGCTGGAACTCGAAGTCGGAAGCCCGGTCCGAGCGGTGTCAGATCCACGCGGTCATGTGATAATGGTCTTGGACATTCGGATTGAAAAGTCAAACACGATACGGGGTACAGGATTCGTTGAAAAAACCTATTTTCTCCCAGCAAAAAGAGTAGCCAACTCGGAAAACGAGTTCAAAACCAGATCCACTTCACCTCCTTCGGATTTGGGCTTCACTTCCTCTTGACCGATGGGCTCCTCCGCCGCCCTTCTCACATAAATGGTCTTCATCCCGGCAGCAGCGGCTCCGCGGAGATCCCATGCATGAGCAGCAACCATGGCACATTTTTCGGGTTCCAAGGACAAATACTTGATCGCGCCTTGATAAACCTTTAGGTCACTGCATAAAACATTGAAGTGAGGGAGGCAGCTAAAAATGAGCGGAAAGAAAAGGCTAACGGCTTGAACGAGCCAAAAAATTCTGAGGAGAAGACAAAGTCCCACGGAAGGTCGGCGAACTTTGCCACATCGATGAGCAACCTGGGGTTTCCGTTCGAGAGAGAGCCGACAATCAGCTCTTTTTTCAAGGCATACAGACCTGCAGTTACGTCGGGCCACCCTTTGCCAATAAAGTGAAGTCAGCATCGCGTAGAAATAAAACTAGCATAAGACAGACCGCGGAGGCGATGCCAAGCGTTGTTCAATTTCTCCCGCTCTTCCTGGTCGAGCACGGCGCCAAAATGGTTCCATTCAGGGGACTCTAGAGTTTTTTCGAGTATCTGGTGGGTCAGGTCTCATGAATAATTGGAATGAAACTAGGGAATCAGACAGACCCCACGGTGCAATTCATCCATGTTCAACACGCCCGTGCCTCCGCGGGAAATGTCCTGACTGGTTGCGAGTTGTACGATAAATAGCTTTTGGCTTCGTCCCACTCACACATGTTCAATGTACCCGCGCCTCCACGTCTTGGAGAACGCGCTCCAGTCTCCATCTGGTATCGACACCGACTCGTGAACAGACTCCAGAGCAGGGATCGGAATGACGACCTACCAATCCCGTATTTCTTCCCAAGAGTGGCGAGATCTTCAGTCAAGGAACCGTGCCAGTCCACGGTGGTGCCAAAGACGTCGAACAGTAGGGCCTGAACGTTGCGTAGATCAGAGCTCATGGGGGACGATGGGCGGTGTGTCTGCGTGGGAGTGGGGTAGAGATTTAGAAGCAGTTAAATAAGCAAGTACATAGGCCGTGTAACCCGTAGTCGTCTGACAGTCAGACGACTCCACTGAATCAGACTCTGACTCAGTAGAAGCTCAGAACAACACGTGATCGTGTTCCAATTGTTCAATTTTGCTATCCCAAATAAACGCGTATTTTTCAGTAAGGGATGTATCGAGTTTTCATGGACAATGAGCAACTTTCAACCAAAGTCGAACTCAAGCCGAGCTTGAACTTGCACTGGCAACAAGGTTGATTTCCGGGATCCATTACTACTGACCTCCACATCTCGCGGACTCGCTCCCCTCGCCCACAAGACATATGCCATGGTGAAAGAAAATCTTTCGACAGATCTGCTCACGTGAGTACGCGCGCGCGCGAATCCGAGCCAAACACAGTCAAATTGTAGTTCGTGACGAAGTTGCGGAGTTGACTTCTTTTATAAAATTAGGCCGTCAGTCTGTCCGTCCTCCCGGAGCAAATTTGCCGAACTCGATCCTCCGATTTCTTAGCCGGTTTGTTTGAATCCTGGGTCTTATGCAAGAGCCTCAGGCGTCTTGGAGCATGTTGGTCATTGTGTTCTTTACTGGCTGGAGATCGCCTTGGATCTCCTGGGGGATTTTAGCTCCCGAAACTGATGTCATCGATCCTTTGCGCCGTAACAGGGCTAACCCAGTGGGGCGCTCTTGTCATAAATATATTATGGCGGAAGTCAAATTTATCTGTCCAGTAAGCTACAGTGGTCGTCGATCGTTTCTTGAATCATGATATGTATGGGAATGTGAAAGCTACAAAGGCGGTTAGGGAATGGCTAGCGTCAGGGATTCATCACTCACAGTCCAGTCCGCTGGTGCCAATACCTAAACTGCCACCACCTTCTCCGTGCCTTCATTTGGATCCTCAGCAAGACTCGGGATCTTTGTTTCTTTCAGTTCCGTGGCGGCAGCCTCCTCGGCGAGAACCTTGGCGATCTTCAAGTCGATGCAGGGGGCAAACTTGCTCTTCGAGCGAATTCGGGCACCGTATTTGTAGAACAAGAACGGAGACGGCATCAGGACGATGCCAATACACCCGAGAACTGTTGCCGCCCAGTTGACTCCCAGCTGCAAACCGTAACTAAGTACCAGAAATGTGATTCAACCAGAGGACGTACGTTAGTGAAGAATTGGACGGTGAACAGGGGGAACGCAGCGGCGACGAGCGAGCGGCAGAAAGTGTTCGCAGCGAAGGCGGACGCGCTGTACATCCTACATGGTGTATTAGCTGGGAATGGGGTAGAGGAGAACCTGACCACGTACAGATATGTCTCGACTAGGTAGCTCAGGAAGCTGATGAATATCATGGAGACGGACATTCCGACCATGATCCCGCTGAGTGCCGGAACATACCACGGCACGCTGGGGTATTGGCCAGTCCACCCGAGCCAGAAGATGCCCACGACGAAGGCGACGGAGCCAACCATACCGGCCCACAGACGTTCTTCCGGAGGCGGGAAGCCTCGCCACTTCTTGATGAGCGCCGGATAGTGGCGGGACAAGCGTACGTTGAGAATAGCCCCAAAGCTTGTGCCAATGCCGACCCCAATGAAGGTGAGTCCGTTCTGGCCAATAGTGAAACCACGCTTGATGATAAATATAATTGGGAAGGCTTGGAATACTGCAGATGACGTCAATTTATGCTACGACGAGAGGTGAAGAAACGCACAGCCATAGAGAACACCATAGATGACCGAAAGGTATATAGTGACGAGCACGAGGATCGGCTCACCCGCGAGCATCTTGAACGGACGGAAGATCGTGCGATCCAGAACACCCTTCGTAGACCAGTCCTGTTTTTCATGGCCCGCAAACAGGTGCTTGTTGCCGGATGGATCGGCCTTCCGCAGAGCCTTGACCTGAGCGACGTTTAGAAGTTAGGCAAGGGCAGGAAGATGAGGACACTCGCTTTTGACAACAGAATTATGGGAGCATATGTCTCAGGGAGGAGGACTATCATGACCACGGTGCAGGTTCCCGCAAACATCATCATGACCCAGAAGACCCACCGCCAATATACCCCCTGCTCAAGGATGTAGCCTGAGATGAGTGGGCCGGTGACTGTTGGATGCGAGATCAATGGGCGATAAAGAACGCAAGTAGAGAGAGGGACGGACCAGGTCCCACAAAAACGCCGGCGGTGAACAAGCTCACAGCGGTTCCACGTCTCTCAACATTCCAAATATCAGCAATGACCCCTAGAGACTTGGTCAAAACCGAAACCGTGTTCAAGCTAGGAGCGCGACGCATAGTTACCTCCGGCGTTGACGAGAGGGGCGCAAGCGAAGAAGCCGCCCAAGAATCTTGTGATCAACATGGTCTGGATATTTTTCGCGAGTGCTTGACCGAGATGAAGGAGGGTGTACATGATCATCGAAAAAATGAAGATGGGGCGCCGTCCAATAAGCTCGCTACCGGGGCCCCAGAACATAGGCTGATATAGCGAAATGAGCATAGATGTGCCAGTGCTTGAAATGGCACGCACCCCGAATACGTATCCCAAAAGAAACAGGCTCGTTATCAAATCGGAGACTTCCGCTGAGATTCGGAAATCTGCCGCGACAAAGCGTGCTGCATCCTCCGGTGCAGACGATGCAAAGGTACTACGGAAATTTAGCTCGCAAACCAGTAGATCGACAAAGACTCCATACACATTAACTGTCAGCACGACGATGATGGCGGTGATCATCCACTTCTTACGATCGGACCAATTTTGGGGGTTTGCCGGGTCTTCAGGGCCATCCCAGTTGATTTCTTCGGGATCGAGAAGTACTGTAGTTGCCCGTGTTATCGTTGAAAAGCGACGATTTGGCCGCTCGGACTGGGGTGATTTGGGCGCTGGGTCGCGAGGGTCAGCACCTATATGCGCGTCAGATGGTGTGGCGTCTCTAGAGAGAATGGTAATCACCGCCATAACGATGGAATCGCTCCTGCTCAATTGCGATTTCGCTGTCAAGTTCAGCGATTGTCATGGGGGGTTCAATCCAAGCCCAACTGGAGCGCCGGTCGCCGACGCCATGGCTGGGTGCCTGGATGACGGGATGAGTCTCCAGGAGCCACGAAAGGTGTTTGCTGCGTGTCTTGATAACGTGAGGGGTGTCCATGGCTGAAAGAACACAATACGGCGGGGCTGAGGGAACACAACGCGGCAAAAGGACCTACATAAGCCAATACGGCTTTTATTGCGGGGCGTGTGGTAGCCACTGTTAGCCATCCACAGCGTATGGTCCAAAAAAGGACGTTGATCATCACTTTGGAGCAATACTTCCCCATTTGGCCGTCTGTCATCAGTCAGAACTCTCTACACACGACCAATTTCTCCGAGAGATGTCGGGGCGGCAGGGCGCATCCATCCTAGAGTCTTACCTTGACTTTATATTGGTGGTTCTAGAAAGCGCCAGTCAAATCCCCAGGCGATCCCTCAGCCATCCCCTTGAATTTTTGGACGCTTTCCATGCCCTGAAGGCATCAGCGCTACTGTGGCTCCCAACTATATCTTCACGGAAAGGGGATAAGTCAAACAGGTCTGTACCTAATAGGGCGCCAACAAGTGCGAAGAGTTTCGGCAGGCGCTTTCCGCTTCGACCGGCACACTTTGTTTCGGAGAATTTGTCGTTTTCGGAGTATTTTCCACACTACCCTCGCTACTGATCACCGGGATTTCGCAATGTAAAAGCCTTCTTCTGCGGCGTGGTGATTTCCTTTGCTAGCCTAATCCCCAACCTCAAACTAACCGCTCGCAGAATTTTGAGCAAATCAAGACGTCAACGGCTTTGGTCCCTCTCGACGAAGACGTCCGTCGTCTGCTGATGGTTCGGTCGCCCTCTCGGCCACTGAACGGATGATCTCTTTCACAGAGCTTTCAAGTAGCCAAGGACTGGATCTGTTCTACTAGCTATGCTTCACAGCTTTGGGCGACACACAAGAGTGGAGTCCGCTTACTAGTACGTCTGATAGCCAACCTACGGGTGTTTAAAGGAGTGCGCGTTCCACGGGTGGCTGCAAATGACAGTAATCGGGTGATTGCCTTTTCCCCGCTGATACGGCAGGACATCGAATCCCCCATCCGGCGGCCACGGAGTAATAGCTTTTGATACCTTTTGGCGCTATGGCAGAATCTATTGCGGGAAGGAAGTTCTTCGATGGTATCGAAGTGGAAAGAACGTGGGGGTTGCTTTGGTTGCAACATCTTGGCGTTGTTGGTATGTCAGATTATATAGATTACGCTGTGCGCTAAATGAAGTGTACAGCCTTCTGAAATAAATCAAGTGGTGCTAAATCTTTCAAGAATGACTGGGCTCGGTGTGGACGTGGGGCTGCTCAAGTCCTACACCGTCGCCTCCGCTCAGTTGAGCCCATTTGGATGCGCGGGCTGTACTTGTAAAAACCGCAGTATCTTCAAGTTGTCCTTGGTATGTCAAATTATACATCCTCATGAATAAAATCTATAGCTTATTCATGAGACCTCCGAGGCAGCCGGGCTCGATTGAAAGTAGGGGCTTCTGGAGATGTGTTGAGCGAATGGAAATTGAAATTTGGGTCGAGGGACCACGTCCGCAGAACTCAAGTATTTCCGGCGGAGTTGTGGTGGGCTGCCTCTCCCGCGCTCCCTGCAATCTTGTGTGAACGGACGACATCGATGGTATTTCTTCCTCTCAGGTGGCGGCGGAGCAGGCCCAGGCAGGTATCAAATCCGTGTACGAGGTCACCAAAGTCCCTCGCACCGCTTCGTCTCTCGGAATGTCCATCGAGTACGACGAAGCGGCTGGAATCATCACTATATTATTTCGCCCTTACCTCGAGCGCGTCCTAGGGCGCAATGGGATTGCCATCCCAAGTCCACCCCGCTCGCTGTCGGAACACTTCTGACCAAGGAGCAATGTCTACCCCCATCGACGATGCCTTCATGGCGGACAAGCCCTACCGCGAGGCCATGGGCTTGATTAACACTACTCGTCCCGACCTCGCCTTCTCTGCCAACCGCTTCTCTGCTTTCCTCCAAAGCCCCGGCCCAGCGCAATGGAATTCCGTCCAGCATGTTCTAGCCTACATCAAAGGCACGCTCGACTATAAAATCACCTATCGTCGGGGTACTAGACACGGCATTCGCCGGCTGGACTGGTACTATACGGACTACGCAAGGGATCTCGGCACCCGTCGCTCGACATCTGGCCAATTCTTCATGATGTCGGGTGGCCCGGTGTCCTGGTCGTCGTCGAAGCAGGGGCTGTGGTCGCGATTTCGACGGTGGAGGCAGAGTACGTCGCGCAGACCCGTGAATGTAAAGCTTCCTCTGCGAGTTGTTTATGCCCCAGGCACGCACCGCGATCCTCCACGGCGACAACATGGGGGCTGTGGCGTTTGCGATGAGCGAAGGCGGGCATGCACGGTCCAAGCACATCGACATCCGCGAGCACTATATTCGCGAGCGCCTTGCGGCCGGGATATCGAAATCAGGCATGTTCCATCAGCGGAAAACTTGGCTGATATCTTCACCAAATTCCTTCCTTGCGATGCTCATCTCGTCATCGTCCGCGCGCTGGGTTTAACGGAGTAGCGGAGCGGATAGGAACGGAGTGGAGGTGCTCCACTCGAGGGGGATTTTTCTTTTCCCCTCGTTCACGGTCAATTCCAGTTATGATTTTTTCTTATGATACTAATACTTTACGTCTCGTTCTCGCCAGGGCGAGCGTTGAAGTATTGGCTCGACAACAACTTTGCCGGTGCGTAAAACCTACCCTCTGTAATCTGTAATACCGCCCCTCCCGAGTTCATTCCGCTCGGACATCTTTTCCCCTTCTCCAGTTACTGCTCAGAGATGTACCCCAGCCATTCCCCTTATCGCGCACGTCTGAGGTCTGTTCTCCCTTCTTTATTTCTTCTCGTACTAACCTAGTTTACTTTTTACACAATATTTGGCTCAGTGCGTGCCTGAAAAATCCTATTCCCAATATGACACCCACTCATCCTAGTAAGTACAGCATTTAAATCTCGCGGTGTACGGCGGCCGAGCCCTCTGGAGGACGTAGGGAGTTCCTACATGTAACCAGTGAGCTAGAACTGACATTAGGAGTTGCTCGAAGGAACCGTGCAGAAACGCACATGCAGCGATATGATCCAAGTCGGCCATGTGCGAACATCAAGGCAAGTATTATTGGTAGCCCGGGAGAAGCTGCGACTGCTGTGCGAGGTTGTTCCAAAAGTCGGCGTTCAGCGGTGCAGTCGAGTCTATGAACATGTCCCAGTCAGACTCGAATAGCGGCAGCGTCCCGGGCTGGCCTGACGCAAACGTCGACGGGTCCACCAGGTCCGAGTTGGGCGTGCTCATGCTGGCTGCCGCAGGGTTGTCAGATGGTCGATCACGCTCGGAGGAGCTTCCCGCTTGGTCGGAGGCAGGCGTAGGATATGAAGCCGAAGGGGGCGGCTTCTTGAAGCGCCCTTCCCACTTGGCAATCATTCCCTTAATGAGTAAGGCAGTTCGCTGCGGGGCGTGGCCCGGCGCACACGACACGCTCATCAGGAGGTCGACAATCTGGGCGAGGAGGAGGTCGCTGGTGCCCAGGAGGTTGCTGCCACCGCGGAACACCAAGAACTTTACCCCGATGAGATGGCCGGCCGCGAGGGCGACCATGTTCCAGACATTGTCAGGCGCAGTGGATAATAAATGCCGGTCGGAGGAGAGGAAGCTGACCAGGAGAGACTCGGTATTGATGGCCATGTCTCGACCCCATTCCCCAATTGCTTCTGCGCCACGCGGCTTGAAGTAGGCGTGCCAGCTTTCGCCCCACGGAATATGTCCAACGGAAACTCGAGCATCATATATGGCGTGGTGTAGCACCAATAGACGGGCCATGCCCTCGTAAAGGTTGAACATATGGAAATAAAACTGGTGATGGTCAAGAACATCTGGCGCAAGAGGATTTGGTAAAATAATTTTCAAGATACAAGGAGGCACAAACAGGGCATAGGGAGCAACAGCCGTTTGATGTATTTTAGTTTCTCAAGGACACTGCATAAAGATCAGCACCCAGCACAATAGTAGTAGCGGACTGCCCTAAGTCAACGTACACCGTTATTGCATCATACCACGTATCAACATCCATTCCAGCCAACAGGCGGTTAGCAACGCCATCCTCAACAAGATCAAAAATTGATGCGGTGAGCCCAAGCCGCAGATCATCATAATTAACAAACTCGTCAAAGAACCTGGGAAATTGAACTAATTGCATGGCTTCAGGCGAACGACGAGATAGTGGTACACGACCCGTCCCAATGCAGAGCCTAGAAAACGGTCATTATCAGCTGAAATAGACGGAGAGGTGGACCGACTGACATCGACTCTGTGTTGGTGAGCGCTAGGTTTCGAAATTAGCCAAGAACAGAAAGTTAAATAAATGTGCTAACCAATCCACTGCATTTCGACGTTAGCCAGAAACAGAAGGCGAATCGATGTGCTCACCAATCGAGCATTCTCAAGCATTTCTTCAAGGGCCTCGGTGTCCTCGACAGTCAAGCGCCCGTTCTTCTTTTTAAGAGTGTTTGCCTTTAACGAAGCTTGATTGAGGCGGAGGTTCATGGCCATGCTGACAGCAGATGCTATGAGCAGCCGCCCGTCTCGCCCCTCGTTCTCTGGCGGTCCGCCCAAAGGCGCCCATAACGAAAGTATTAGCAGCGCCTGAATCGCCTCCACGGATTCGGCGGGCCGGGGATTAAAAATCATTTTCGCAATCGAGTCCTCCGTCAGCTTCTGCAGTTGCACTTGGATTAATGCGTGGTCTAGATGGCGAGACGCTATTGCACAGCAAACGACTTCAAGGAGTGAGCCGTTCGTATTCCGGATAGGCTTAAAGTTGAGCCAAGGCCCATACCGCTCGTCAAATCTTGAACAAGCGGATTATTAGCTGAAGCAGCGAGTAAAAAGGTACGGCGGTCCATACAGGTCGAGTAGATGACGCTTTTGGTCGTCAGATAATATTCCAGGCAGAGTGAGATCTCCAGCAGGTATTGGGGATGGCTCTGTCGACTGATCCACGTGGGCGAATGGGAGCTGAGTCAACTGCTGAATGGCGAGCATCGGCGCCGACCAGTCCACCCCAGCGCGGTCTTCAGCGACGAAAGACCAGATTAGGTCGGGTGGCGGTAGAGTTGCGGGATAATTTGTCATCGCGTTCAGCGGAGTGATATTTTGAGATCCTGCATCCTCAGGAGTGGGTGGGCGCTTCGACGTCGAGGCATTGGGGAGTATAGTTTCCTCGTAAGAGCCTGAATCAAAGATGTTCCTGCATGAGTATGGGTGCAGCAATTCAAGTGGTTGAGGACACACGAACATTGCAAAGTCAAGGTTTGACATCGATGACACCGTACAGGGCTTTTGGTGGGGTCTGCATTGAATTATAGGTTGTAGGTGTGTTATGTGGACGTAGTGCAGGACAAACCCAAAATTTCACATCTTGTTTTTCGTTTGCGACAAGAGGCACACGCTTGGATGGTTTTCGGTTTTTTTGCGCCACCGCGCGTCGAGTGGTCCCTGTTTTCGCGCGACCGTTTCATGAGGGTATAGTCAAGAGCGAAGTAGGGTGCTGTTTTTTAAGGATGTTTGTAAACATGTTTATAAACACCGGTTTTTAAATGGATCGGCCCAGTACCGGTTTTTAATTTATAACCGGCCCCCGGCCCTATGACGTACAAAACATTGCATAATTCAAATCCGGAAAAAAACTTTGGGCACAGAAAAAAAAAATTCTTCAGAGCTCAGATTACCTCTATACTACATCAGTGTGCCATATGTGTCTAGTATACCAATTCTGAGAGGAATAGAGCTTCATGCTATAGCATCTAAAGTGACTACCTGCGGCATCAAATTCAATGGCTGTCAGGATCTTTCGGCTGAAGGATTCTCATTTGCCTGTGAGTGAGGTGGTACAGAATCTCTCTTCCTGGACAAAATTGCATAGTTGACCATGAGCCTGAGTTGGAACTTGGTGAAACTCCATTTTTTTTTTTATGGTAGATTCGTGTGATCAATTTAGGAACTAAAACTTTTGACTTGACATAATTTCTTTGTTCTTGTCCTATAACCAAAACTTTCCAAGTACTTTTAGAGGCTTAGTTTCTAACAATTCAAGGTTCTTCTATGTGAAATATGGGTCCAAACCACCCAGTATTGCTGATACCAGAAGTTCCTGACAACCATCAAATTTGATGCCGCAGGTATTTAGATGCTATAGCACGGTACTGAAGCCCTATTCCTCTCAGAATTGTATACTGGACACATATAATATACACTGATATAGTATAGAGGTAATCTGAGCTCTGAAGAAAAAAAGTTTTCCGCACCCAAAGTTTTTTTCCGGATTTGAATTATGCAACGTTTGGTACCTCATACGGCCCGGATATTGCCAAGCCAAATAGAATTTGTTGTTGACCACTTCGACTGATGAAGGAACCTGAGACGAATCCGGCAACCCAAACAACCACACACTTGGAGGCAGTCCCAACACCATAATTAGCTCACAATGAAATGGTGTTGATATCACCTCGCTGTTTTTTTCGTGATTTGCTCTCAGTTGCGCCCATCTCCAGTGCGGATGAGGTTGGGAGTCTTGGTAACTGGTCAGAGCGGGCGGCAGGGGGCTCGAACAGCAAAAAATAGGTAGCTGGGGCAGTTGTGTGGGAAGGAGAAATAGATAGACGCGTTTTGTAACCGCTTTTGCACCAGATGTTTGTTTATAAACACAAAATTATAAACCGTTTATCATGGGCTGCAGAATTATAAACAGCACCCTAGCTCAGTGAAACTAGTGTGGTATGTGGTAAACTCAAGCACGCAGCCGCGCCAATCATACTGCACACTGCCACAGTACAGCCATCGAACGAAATCACGGAAAAATAACGGAGCTATGGGAGAAAGCGGAGAATATCGACCCGCAAATTCTTGTGTCACAAACTCAATCACATCAGCAACTTGACAAGTCCTTTTTCGGGAGCTTACCGGGACTTTGCGGACTTTTTGGGGCTTCAGCCTTTTCTGAGTCCTTTTTCCGGCCTTTTTTCAAGGCTTTTCTGAGGCTTCAAGTGACTCCGCACCTTCTCGAGCCTTTTTGGCCTTCCGAGTTTTCTGCTCCACAATTTTCAACGCCACAACGTAATCAGAATGTATTCCAACCGAAAACCAATGAAAAGCACCCAGCAAGACTGTTACGAGAAAATACCATTTATGATACTACATACTGGTTAAACAACGCCAGAGAGAGACAATAGAACACTGATATTCGATGGGATAGGAATGAGGCCATCGGCATCGCGTGTACTGACAAGTTTCAGAGCAAGTTTGTCGCAGCGGAGAGCTCAGAGGACAGACGGAGAAAATGCCCAGTCATTCAAACTCCGCTGCATCATGATGCGATGTCGCGGCACACGCTTGCGGCTTGACGACGGATGGCATGTAGTCTTGCCGCGATGCGCGGTGTGATGAACTCGGTACAACTCGATTGATCGAGTTGACATCGATTGATCAAGTTGACATTGATGTCACACCGGTGTGGACAGTTGCTGATGCCTCCCAATATGTAGTAATTCCTTTTGATGTAGCTGTTGCAGCTGCTTGAGGGGACTGAATTCATTGCCAACAGTGGATGGTTTGATTTGAATTAAAAGACTAGCATAGTATCAGTGTACCAGTTCTGCCCATGATATTGCAGGTTTTGCTGTCAAGTGTGATCGCGTTTTGCACTTGTACAAACCACTGCTTATCATGGAGATTCATGAAGATATTTGAAGAACTATTGAATATGAATTGAGTTGCTGGTTTTTTAGGCATAGGCAAGGCATAGGAACCACTTTCGCAGACTCATTGGACTCAGGCACAACCGGAACCCGACCGTGAGGCAATGCATCAATACAAATTACCACATATGGGCAGCCATCACCAACTCGGTCTCACACCAGTGTGAACTCGGTCACTCAATGCAATCCGAGTTCATCAATTTAGTGGTGGATGCGGTGTGGCAACCAATGTTAACTCGCACCAACGGTAACACTAATGGCATGATTTGTTGGGATCATTTGGTTCAATGGTTGGTTGCTCTCCACGTCCATCCTCTTGCTCTGCCCTCTTCTGCCCCTGTCTGCCCCCCTCTTCTGCTCTGGCTGCCTGTACCGCTCTCCCGTCTTGGATTAAGCACCCAAGCCCCCATTCCATCAAAATGCCTGAAGATGTATTCAAAGCCCGAATCTCAAGCACACACTCTGTTGCAAGTCTCTGCCACAAGTCTCTGCCACAAGTCTCTTGCCTCAAAACTCTTGCCTCAAGTCTCTCAAGGACTCAAGCTGCAAGCTCGTTAAGACCCGCTTTAGCACCCTTTCTGGCATCAGTACCGCCAGTTCTAACCTACTCAGAAGATGCTGCAACGAACAGGAAAGACTCAGATGGTGAGCGCAATGAGCCCCAGGTCATTAATTATAAGGTCTGTGCTTCTCTGTATGCTGGCTGCTGTCGCTGAGAATTTGTAGGGCCATTTTGGTGCTGCGCTTGCCTCCCATTATAATGGAGGAAAATTGTCGAGGCTGCTATCATGACAGCACAGCTGCCTCACAGCCGCCCTCCGATCCTGTTGACATCCTCAAGCTCGAGCAGCATACTTGGTGATGATACTGACAGGTGCTGCTGCAAGCCGAGTAAGTCATTCCCTGCGCTATTTTCATTCATATCATTGACAGTATTCCATTTGGGTTTCGTCTTCCTGTCATTCACACCATTTCCGTTGTTATTTGAAGTCGCAGCAAGGTTAAATACACGTAGATACCCTCCAATGACCATTTATTTGCTGCCTTTTTTGTTCACTTAAGAGCTTTTTTTGTCTGCTTAAGAGCTTTTTTGTGCCTTATTCAGTCCTTTTTTGAGCCCTCCCACATCAGCTTCTCTTGCCTTCTTTTGCCTTTTTGCCTTAAAAAGTCAAGGGGGTTGGATTTTAAAAGCCACGAGGACTTTTCGCCTTTTCAGAAATTTCGGCTTAAAAAAGGCCAAAAAAAGCCCCGGGGCGACTTGCTAAGATGCACTCTTGACTCAGAAAGAGTGACTCCCACCAGTGGTGGTAACACATGCACACAGATGCGGGTTGAGAGCGCGTTTGTCTTCTTCGCTTTCTGTCAGGTTTTTTTGGCCGTCTTGGTGGAGAAGGAGGGAAATGTGGAGAGGCGCCTTAGCCCACACAGGGACATTGTTGGGTGTGAATTAAGACTGTGAACAGACAATCTGGGGAGCGGTCCTGCTGTATGCCTTTGCTTTTGGTGTTTTGTTTTGCCATTCTGTTGGCAAGGCACTGGAGGGCTCAGACAATTTGTTTACTGGTCAGTACTGGGACTTGAAGAAGGGATCATCCGCATCCTACCTAGACGTTCTGGATGCGGAGGAGACCGCAGGCGGCATCTCTGAGTGGTGTCGGTGCTTGCTACCGTGCATCTCTTCGAGGCACCTGTGGCATCCCACACGGCAGTGCGGGGTGCCTGAGTGTGGCAGATGGTGACGAGCTGCTTTTCGCTCTAGATTTTAAAGGAACTCTTGTCGAACGTGCTTGTCTCTTTCGCCCAGTGTAGTCAGTCATGTTAGGTATGTCGGGGCGGAGGGAGGGGGGATTGAAGAATGAGGCAGGCAGAGGCACAAAGAGCCAGCTTTGATTGAACTGCCTCGCAGCTGGGAAATTGGTGTACTGTACCATTTCGACCATAGATTCAGTCACAGGTCACACCGGACCTTTTTTGATGTGTGCAAAAATCACCTTTATTCAAAACAAAAAATTTCGGCCATCCCGGACATCGAAAATTCTTAAATCGTTGAACTTACGGTTGAAATGGTACAGTATACATCTCTGGCTATGGAGGCAGGCCAGGCAGGGGAACACCAGTGTTGAAGCTTGGAGGTAGCGTCACTCTCGGAAATTGGTTGTTTTGGGCATCCGGAAACATTTCCGAAACTTAAAGTTCCGGAAACGGATCCGGGAGTGTCGAAACTGAAAGTTTCTGCAACAATTCCGGGAGACCCGAAACTAAAAGTTCCAGATCGGCCGAAACTGTTTCTGATATTTTTGATTTTGGCACTCCTGGAACTAATTGGCCCAGCCTGGGGTGCCTCGGTCCGGCCGGGCCGCTCTCTGGAACTAAAAGTTTAAGGAACAGTTCCAGGAGGAGCTGGAACTTTTGGTTTTGGGAACAGTTTTGGCAGACCAGAAACTTTTAATTTCGGAAACAGTTTCAATATTCGTGAACCCATTCCCAGAACTTTAAGTTTCGGAAATGTTTCCGGATGCCCCGAAACAACAACAACAACAACAACAACCACCACCCCGGAGGTGGTTGTCGTTCCGGCTTTCCCTGAAGGTTTCAACTCCTTCCAAGTTAAACCCAAACAACGGCCTCTACTATTTATTGAAAAAGTTACTTTTATTACCTACTCATAATTCCCAAAAATAACCGGACATGCATGTTTTGTGAACACAATTTATGAATTATGTTCGTGTTGACGATACGGTAAGTCTGTACAGTAATAGATGAGTAAGTAAATATGTATGATGATAATATAAATAGGAAAACGTACCCTCAGCCGTACCCAGGATGTGGTAAGGAACTGAGGGCCGTTGTCACGTATCCGCACCTTAAATATGGTGCGGATACGATCGGTGTCGAGACACTACAGATCTTTGCATAAATGATTGCAGCGCTGATTTCTCCGAGCGCTATTTGTCCGAGTGTATTTGGGCCAAATTTTGGCCAAACATGTGACTGCTGGCATTTGCGTAACGTGTCTCCTTCCACAACATCTCGCGTCGATGCCAGGCGTTTATTACATCGAGGTCTGCCCTTGATCTCCCACATCTAGAACCTTTCCAGTTGTCAAACTCTCTGTAATGGTAATTTTATTGTGTTCTTCCCAAGTATCCCTCTCTCGGTTGAGGCTTGAGGGCTATGCAGTGAATCTCTCCGAATATGCAATTCCTCGCAACTCCCTGGCAAGATTCCTGTCCTCAATCGGACTGGAACACGCCTTTCAGTTGATAAAATGACTCTGGCACACAGTATCCGGACTCTTTCGGCCGAAAAAGCTCTTAAATCCATGTTCCTCGCAGTTCTGTTCCTGGTCGGTCTGACTCGGTCACTCGCCGCATGCATATCATATCAAAAACATATTGCGTTTTTCTCTTGGAAGGTCCTCTAGCAACCTGCACATTGCTCAGATCTTTGGGGAGCTAGCCGAGGTGAGACACCACACCCAATGAGTTCTGAACAAGGGACGCTGTTGAGATGCAACTATTGTAGTCTGTGGTCATGGATGTGGCAGATAGTTATCAATACTACTCAGGATGTTGTCAACAGTCTCTATGACTTTTACAATGCAAAAAATCAGTAGATGACAAAAAAACAACACATTCATTTTGGCGAGTCCTACCTGCATGCCCTGTGCTAACACTGCCGGCAAGTGCCATGACTGTAGGTATGGCATTTGATCCGCGTAGGACCATGACGTTGCGCAATTGATCAAAAATCGCGGATATATGGCCCAATTTTGATCGATTGTGCAACACCATGGCAAGTGTTGGTCCTACGTGGATCAAATGCCATGAACCCACAGTCATGGCACTTGCCCGCAGTGTAAGGTACTCCCAGGAAATACGGCCTTAAACATATTACTTTTGCACAAAATTTAGAGGTGGCATCTAATGGTGATTTTTCAATATATCCATGGTGCTTTACATTACCAAGTACCGTTCAAATACTTCTTTCAATGATTAATATTGTGTTTCCGCAGACAATGTTGCAGGACATTGTGTGGTGACAATCTGTTGCAAAATTAACAGCTTGGGCCTTCTCAAATCCACGGAAGAAGATACTCATTTACCTATTCAGAGGTTTTCTGCTTTGTCTTCAGGCTCTGTATATTGTTTTTCCGGAGTTTTGTCCCGGTGTCTAATAATATATTCTAACTGGAAGATTCCCCACCAATCTTTTCTTGACTCTGGACAGCAATAATGAGTCAATTTTCCTAAAACAAGTTGAAGAGTCTGAAGCTAGTATCTGTAGGCATCCTGTGGTAGAGTAAGGTTGAGCTCAGTGCACGTGGTCTGACATAATGAATCAATGTCCGATTACTTTCGGGCATGATGAGTATACGGCCCGTCGTGGTACTGTTTTTCAACTTTAACTCAGTCATGTATTTGGCATAGTTCACAATTGTAACAATCGTAACAAAATTTCCGGAGTGTCGCACGTGACCGTGGCCACGGTTACACGGCACCCGTAGCACGGCTCCCGTGCCCGTCCCGTCAGCCATTTTTGTGGCTCATCGACGGCACAGGTACGGCACGGGTTTCAATGCCGACGGCCCGTACAAACACGGCCGCCACGGCCGTAATACGGGTGCTTTTTTTATCCCCTCTGAAAGACGGTTTGCAACCCATGGTATGTTCCCACCCTTTTTCCCACTGCTAATAAACATTCTTACCTTCCCTTTTATCATTTTTTGTTCAACCTGTGCTCAATGTAGGCAAGCTTGGCGGCAGTTGCCGGAAATTGCCGACCCTGATAGCCGAGTTCAACTCGGTTGATTTATTCATTTCCTCGCGGTTTCCACATCCCGTTCATTTTATAGTCTCAAAAGACGAAGTTCCAACTTTCTATATTATCAGAATTGGGAGTAGTTCATGGTTCATGCGAGGAAGCGAATATATACGTCTGGACATCTGCTACGGCTTTGAATTGACCTCTACCAGCGTCAAAGGGTTAACTGAAGCTTCCAGACTACTGATTCATGCAGAGGGATACTCAGGAATGCCGTTTTGAAACTGTAAACTAGCCTATGGACCCGTTACGGCCGTAACGGCCGTGCCGTTTACCGTCCCGTCCCGTCCAACTTTTTCCAGCTACCTCAACGGCCGTGAAAGCCACGGCCCGTACCGTGGAACACCCGTCGATTCCACGGCCGTTGCCGTCACGGGTGGCAGCGCGTTGAGGTCACCTGCCATGAGTCGGTCTGCAGATCCGGTTTCGGGAATTATCGCCCGATAGCATTCAACCTCAGTCTTCGGTTGAAATAATGTTCAACTCCAAGCTTGAGTGTTTGAGCAAGATCGAGGGTCAGACAAGCTGAAACATGCCTCCTTGAGGCTGTCGCCCCGGGTCGAAAATTTCCATTGGCAATATGAATCCACCCCAAGAATTCCGTTGAAGGGCATCAGTTTTCTTAATTAAAAAGTTCAGGGAGGTTGAAGCTCACGCTATCGAGCAGGCAGGTAACAAACTTGACGAGACAGTAGTATCACCTCTTGAAATTAGGCACAGACTCCTCGAATACCACTGTCATCTCGCTGCACTTCGACACCTTTGAGAGGGACAATGCCCGAAAAAGAAAAAGACCCTAGTCTCTCACAGACAGACACATCAACAATGTCCTTGTTTGTTAAACCGAATCCATGACCCAGCCTGGAATCCAACCACTTTAATTCATGCGAGCAACATCGATGTTCATTGAAGGCAGATCCATTCCAAATGCTACTGGCCAGGTCTTAATTTGGATGCATTCACAACTTTTACGGGGGGGGGGGGGCAGGAAAGAAATTCAGTGGTCAATAAATTATCATTGTTGAGTAAGCAGCACTCAAAGCCTACTTGACACGGAGCTCTTTGAAATCGACTGCGGACCCCTGGTATTATCAGTTGGGGGAATCGCTGGTGCGAAATGCAGGGAAAAAACGGTCATGGGAGCGATTCATGACTCGGTCCAGAATCAAACCAGAAACATCTGATTTAATAAGGGGAGGTAATGGACTAAAGATAGGAACATTCCAAATGCCACTGAATCCCGTTGGAATACATTTGTGTGTTGAATGCCTTGACAAATTTGCGAGGATGGAGAATTGCGCGTAAAATTCGGCAGTAATCACGACCAGGCATTCGGAGTGAGAGCCTGAGACCTGACACAGCACTTTTTGTGGTTGCAAAATCCGTGAGACCGTACGATTTACTGAATATTGGGCGCACGACACCGAAAAAAAAAGAGAAGTCTTCCTTCCACATGACTCAACCTGGAATCGAACCAGGGTTGAATTTCTGAAGACACATAAGTAATCCAGAGCAGGTGCGTTCCAAATGCTACTGGGTCATATTTGGCCTAGATCTGGGCGTTAAATGCACACATGATTTTAGGATATCAAGCGCCCAGCGCGAAAGATAAAAATAGGCAGTCTTTTATCCCCATGACTGAGTGTGGAATTGAACCAGAACCATCTCCTTTGATTTTTGAATCCGCAACTGATAACTGAAAGTGCATTCCAAATGCTACTGGGCCCTCTTTGGTCACATCTAAATGTTAACAATTGAGAACATTGAGGGTAGAGAGGAATCACAAGTCTACATAATTCGAGCAGCACCATTGAGCAGGTAGCGAGCGGAGCATACCAGATGGGGTGCTCTCGGGATTGCCTCCAAGTGAGCTCACTATGTATTCGTTTCTTTTCATAATCAGTCCCTATATGCATAGATGTTGAGAAGAACGAATGAAAAATGAAAAACGGGATGACTACGCGCCTCGAGGCAGATCATGACCCAGCCTGGAATTGGCCGAGGACCGCCTGCTTTGTTTCACCGCTTTCGGTGCACATTGAAATATTAAAGCTGACACATTCCAAATGCTACTGGGAGGCAGACTTTCCGAGTGGCTCCACTAGTTCATCTTTGAGTCAGTCGGAGGCTACCTGACAACCACAAAAAACTACCTCAAGGTTGTCTCAATCTCGAGAAAAAGATCTCCGGTGTTTACTCATGCGGGCTTGCCATGGGGAACCGAACACCGCTGGCTAGATGCGCTATTTCATAGTCTACAGTGTGTGCGAAGCCCGTGCGTATATCTTAACAGTAAAAGCACACATGTAGAGAAATGCCAATGGTTTGCGGAAACAGTCCAGTGCGCACAGCAGCATCGGCATTTGATTTTGAACTGTGAGTTAAACAAAGGATTTCAGTCATTTCGAATGCGGAGGCGGAAGCTGAACACCGTTCAAGACTCGCTCGCTCATGTTCTGAATTGCCGCCCTCGGATTTTAACCCAGATACCAACCTTGCATCAACCATAGGAGGTCTGATCGGGGCGCCCCCTCATTATGTAATTCCGAGCTGGCCGTAGCACATGCTTCCGCCGGGCTCTTTTCGCTCGCCACAAGATTAGAACCCGTGCCTTCGGCATGGAAAGACATAATCAAGGGTTTTCAATTTATAAAAATACATGAACCATTGTAATTTAAAGCAGGTACAGTCAGAATTGAACCAATCTGCTTTGTTATTAGGTGAGATTCAACTTGAATGACTGGGCCAGTGAACAGGAAGACTGTTCACCCCAAGCTTTCATCACAAAAATATCAAAGGCACAGCAAAATCCCACTTTCCCCACAGACACAGCATACTGAGAACCCGGTTCACTCATGCACCATGGATTCCGAGTTTGCCACAGGCACGGTGGATTCCGAAAACCCAGCAAGAATATTCCACCTGTGTTTCTGTCACTGAGATGCCCCCGCAAAGCAGAGAACCCGGTTTGCTTACGCGTGCTGTCAAATGCGGCTACCGTCGCCGCCGGTCGCCGCATCTTGTTACGATTGGAAACAAGATTGGAAACCACATCTGTGCCAAATACATGACTGAGGTAGGCTACTAGAGTGTTCCTAACCATCTCACGAGGATCCTCGAAATCGCCCCCACTACTTGGACTAGTTCTGCGGGTGTGCTTGGTTTACTGCTCACTAGTTGAGGAATGTCTCATGAACGCTGGATCAATTGACCCCATGTTCTTCACGGGGCTAAGTATATCGGCCAAATTCTCCCCTCTTCTTGGCAGGCAATTGCCGCGGCTGATGATCAGTTGTCGTGGGATTTTCGGACAGCCTTTCTCATATTGCAGTGCGAGTGCTTGGCGGGCCCGGCCACGATTGAATGGACTGTCGATATGATGCATCCACCACTGCGAGGACCACGTACATAGCACCGCGGGCTGTTTCCATCTTGACTACCATCTGGTCGTTCTCCCAATGGAAAAAACTATATCATCCAGCATTTCCGCTACATTCCTTCATTCTTTTCTTCCACCACCTTTCTTTCCCTTTCTTTCAAGAGCAGAGTGCGTTCCTGCACCACGACCAACTTATCTGTGTCCACTGCTCACCCCTCTTTTCAGGCTCTTTTTGTTTCATTTCTGGGTGTAGAAGTTTTCAATGTTGTCTTTCATGCGTTTGTCTGTTGCGGTAGCCGTTCTCGCTCCCGCTCTTTCGGCTTATGCATCCAACATCCTCGTTCTCGTTGGGGCAAACAATCAGGCACGCACGTTTAACCAATTCCACATCGTGAATCTGCGCTGAGGTTTCAAACAGTTGACCTTCTCGCCTTCGAACATCACCGCCAATGTTGGGGATACTGTCACCTTCCAGTTCCAGAGCAAGAACCACGTACGTTCAACTCGTCTCGGTCTTGGCTGAGATTTGAACAAATCCTTCGCAGAGCGTCACCCAATCGAGCTTCGCCTCGCCTTGCACCCCACTAGTGGGAGGAGTTGATTCGGGCTTCCAGTTTGTCGCCGCCGACGCGAATGCCTTGCCCCAGTTCAGCTTCACGATCAACAACGCCTCGAAGCCGCTGTTCTTCTTCTCAAAGCAGACTGCGTACGCTTGCATGTTCGACTAAACTATTCAGTCAGCTTATCCAATCGAATCCAGTGTGGTCAATGAGTGTCAGAAAGGCATGGTCTTCTCGATTAACGCAGACCCGAACTCCGCCAAATCGTTCGCCGCTTTCCAGGCTGCCGCAGAGAAGAGCGCGGCGCCGTCTGCCTCTGCGCCGTTTGCCACCGCATCTTCCGGATCTGAAATCCTCGTTCTGGTCGGGCAGAATAACCAGGTGGGTTATACCTAGTAATCTAAGACGTGAACCTTGGCTAAGGTGGTTGCAACCAGCTGACTTTCTCGCCTCCCAACATCACCGCCAACGTAGGGGATACTGTAATCTTCCAGTTCGAGAGCAAGAACCACGTACGTTCTATATCCCTGTCCTCTCTCCCAACTCAAAAATTTCCCAGAGCGTCACTCAATCGAGCTTCGCCTCGCCCTGCACCCCACTAGTGGGAGGGGTTGACTCAGGTTTCCAGTTTGTCGCTGCCGACGCGAATGCCTTGCCCCAGTTCAGCTTCACGATCAACAACGCCTCGAAGCCGCTGTTCTTCTTCTCAAAGCAGACCGCGTACGTCTCTTGATCGACCAAATTATCCAGCCAGCTCATCCAATTGAATCCAGTGCGGTCAATGAGTGCCAGCAGGGCATGGTCTTCTCGATTAACGCAGATCCAAACTCCGCCGATTCGTTCGCCGCTTTCCAAGCTGCCGCAGAAAACAGCGCGGCGTCATCTCCCTCTGCGTCTTCTGCCGCTGCGTCATCTGCCTCTGCGCCGTCTGCACCCGCGTCTTCCGGATCTGAAATCCTCGTTCTGGTTGGGCAGAATAACCAGGCGGGTTATACCTAGTATCCTAATACGTGGATTTTGGCTAAGCTAATGCAAACAGCTGACTTTCTCGCCTACAAACGTCACCGCCAATGCTGGGGATACTGTCACTTTCCAGTTCCAAAGCAAGAACCACGTGAGTTGATTCTCGTTCTTCCCTCAATTCAAACTCAAATCTTTCCCAGAGCGTCACCCAATCGAGTTTCGCTTCACCCTGTGTCCCACTGGCACAAGGAGTTGACTCGGGTTTCCAGGCCGTCACCATTAATGCAACCGCGTTCCCCACATTCAGCTTCACCCTCAATAATGCCAGCACCCCACTATTCTTCTTCTCCAAGCAGAACATGTATGCCTGTCTATCTCTGCCAAATAATCAACTCCATTGACCTCATTTGATCCAGTCTCGTCAATGAGTGCCAGCAAGGGATGGTTTTCTCTGTCAATGCGAACCCAGATTCCGCCAAATCGTTCGCCGCTTTCCAGGCCAATGCAGAGGCGTCCATTGCACCCTCTGCAAAGGTCAACAAAAAGCTGCAGCGGAAGCATCCCCGTGATTTTGCCTCTTCCGCCAAGGGAGCCCGCAAATGATTCGGTCACAGGTTCCAAGGACGTGGATTACTGGATGACGGATGGCGACGACCAACAAAGCCTCTTGTGTATAATAGAGGCGAGAAGCCACGTTGGAATTGTGGGCCTACTTTTGGCAGATTTAGCAAGACGCGATTCTGACAATGCGCATTTCACTCAACAACGATTGATGTTTTTATTGTATGAAATTTATGAAATTCAATCATTCAAACCATCCCGATTAGTGTGAAATATTTGCTTTGTTATTGTTGCCCGCGATCCTACTGAAAAGTATGAAAACTGTCTGGAGACTTCGGTGCGATTTGAACCAGAGCGCACTGGATCCGAGTAGTATCGCATCAAATCTAAATCACGGAGCTTAGAAGAATATTCGTATCGAGCACGCTTCACCTCCTGATTCGGGCCGTTGGACCTCCGCGACAGTCCTGCCTTATTTATGCCTTGTGATTTTCATTCCAATGAAGGAGTACAGAGGACATCGTATCATTCACAAAAGGATTTTCGGGAAAGAACCTTGAGAGGTTACAAAATCGTAATATTCTCAAGAGCCAAAAAAGGGCGGGTCTTATATGCGATAGAACTCGTTGTGGGATGCATACAGAATGTTTGTAATGTGAGAGTTGAATACATTCACAATTTTGCGATGGTGGAGAGGAATTAAATTAAATGGCCTAGGTCCTTTACTTTGAATCTCGCAATAACCACGATGGAGGCAGCATTCAGACCCAGAGACTTGGTACAAAACGACGCAAAAATTTCACTGTTTCGTCCCAAGATTAGCAGGTAGAAGGAGACGGGCGTTCAAAGGCAGAGCAGCATCCTGCAGGTTGATCCAGGTAATCTGACGGTCGAAACCAGAATACATGGCTTGGAAGACGGCGAGAATTCACCTAGCGTACGAGGGAGGCGGCGATTGTAGATCGACAAAGAAACTCGTAGCCGCCTATTGCTCATCTCACTTCGAAGTTATTGCAGGCTGCGGCAGACAAAGCTATCACTGAAGATTTCGACTTGAATAAAAGATGAAGGAAGGTCGCGAATGTTAGAGATACAATCTTGCGGGGATGTTCGGAACAATAGTTACATAACCTTAGGTATATAAGTTGCGTACATCTCGCTTGTATTCGCTACGTGTTTGCAGAGCTCAGCCAAACATGAAATACTTCTGGTACTAAGTATTATTATCCTGGTCCCGAGTATGACTGCTCTCCCAAATCTTAACAGCGAATACTGATGGGCGCACGAACACACAAAAAACAACCGGGAAGGACTCTCTTACGACCTACCGTGGAATCAAAGAGGAATGACGAGAGTTATGGGAGTGGGACAAGAGGGGATCGGGATTAAAATTCTGTATGTGGGGAGGGGGGGGGTATATGGGTGTCCTCTTTGGACAAAAATAAGGCAATTTTCCCCATCATTGTTGGCTAATCTCATCTGTGATTACTCTTTTTCTTGACCATGATCACGATGAATCATCGTGATTCATCGTTATCACAGCCGCAAAATAGGTGAATTGCCTTCTGCCAAAGCAAACTGCTCATGCTCAGAATTACCTGTGGTCACCAATAAAAGGAATCTGTTCATGTTTCAAAATAGGATTTGGCAGCTCAAAATTCGAATTTTTCAAGATGAAAATGGAATTGGACCGTGCGAAAATGGAATTAGATCGTGCGAAAATGGAAATGCACCGTGCGAAAACGAGATTTGCAACTCCTAATTTCATTCTCACTGATAACCTTTATATTTCATTCTCACCGTTTCAATCTTGTTTTTGCAGTTTTCATTCTTGTCTATCTGAGGAATTCTCACTTGGCGCACCTCTATTTCTGGCAACCACTTGAAATTCTCATCATGCTAGGAACCAATTTCGACGTTCCCCTTTTCTTTGCTATCTCAATTTCACTGTCGATCCACACCTTGTGATCACTGCAGGCTGTGGCCATCAAATGCTACGAGCCAAATAATCCCTCGGTCACAAATTCCCTCAGTCACCTACCGCCATGGTGTTTCCTTCACGAGGCTCTTGCGGTCTTTGCGCTCCCGGTGTGTGTGTCGTCTTCCAGGTATAAACCCCTCACACCCCCGTATCCGCCGTTGCTCACGCTCACTTGTCGTTGTGCAGACCATGACTGAGACTGCGACCCATTGCTTGTGTGGCCATCCCGCGCTCAGCCATGCTCAACGAGGTCCCACCTTGCCTCCACACGGAGGCCGTGCCGATACCGGGTGTCCTAAATTCCAAACGGTATGACATCCATATGCCTCAGGCCCCTTTTTTAACTCAATTACACCAGCGCACCTTCCTTGTAGATGCCGGACACACTCCATGTGAGCGCCCCGGCTGCGGCGTGTGGTATATCAGCCATGACGAGATACTCCCCACTCCCGTGCAAGCACCACCTCCAAGTGTCGGGCCTTTTCCCCTGTGCGCTGTCTTGCCCCTATTTGGGACGTCTTGCTCATTTTATTCAGGCCTGCCATCACGCAACTGCGCGCCCCACCATCGTACACCATTCTCTTCCTCAGCCTTGGCTTCCCTCGTTGATACATTTACAGTGATGCCATGGTGCCATCGCGCGCCCCGACTGCGTGAGCTCTTCCCATGTTCTCGAATTTACACTATTGACTTCATGTTTAGGAATGCGCTGCTCGCGCGCCAAGCACGTGGGTCTCAATCCGACGTCTGGGGTAACTCGCCCTCCACATTGCCATGTCTTCAAGTCCTAATGCACGACCGCATAGCCCAGCTTCTTTACTACCCTATCCCCCGATGCGTTCCTTCACTACAAAAACCATTTTTACCGCCAGCTGCTTTTTGGGTTTGGTTCCCAGTTTGCAACTGCACCCGAGATCACCGCCTTTGCGCAAGGCTTCAATGGATGCATTACCTCCACTTCCGACTTGAAATTGGGCCAGGTCAATCCTTTAGACGCACTTCTCCTACACTATCTGACTTGTTTTCCTAGACGTTTGGGACGTCTCTCAAGAAGCTCATGCCCGCACTCTTGGAGCGGCGGCTGATGTCTCCCGAAGAGGTTCTCAGCCGCTTGGTCTGGCAGCCATCTGGGGTCGATGAGCTTGAGGTGTCTGAGGCCAAGTACGAGACCGCCTTCCGTCGCTACCTCAACGGTAAGGGTGTAGTTCAGCATCCGCTATTGCCGCGGGACCAATTGCAAGACATCGAGAAGGAGGTATCTGAGGACGATCCGTTGGCGCGCGCGCGCATGTTCCCGATATGTGTGACGGGCCTCGACATACTTCCCCAAAATAAAGGGAAGATTGAGGTAAATTTCCTTCAGATCTCCCTGCCGCGAGCGGATTGGTAACTGTATTTCAGATGACATTCATGCCAACACTTGAGGGAAAACGGTCAGCTGAAGCCAGTGACGAGATCGATAAAGGCGATCCCGAGAAAAATCCCGACGGCTGGATGGGTGTACGTATCGCCCTACTCCTTCGTCCAATATCGTGCACTAACGCTCCCTTGTGCAGCACGTCTACCAGAAGGCGCTAGTACAAGTCCACTCTTGCTTCAACAGTGTGGATTTGCCATTGGATAATGTCATCGGGCTCTTGGAGCAGCCCATCCCTGATGACGACAGCATCTGCACCGACTTCGACTTGTACCAGTACATGATGTATCGGCCGACTACTCGGTACCTCAAGTTCGGTGGTCTAGTGTGTGATTATCCTGTATTCGTTCCCTTGAGACTGATTCTGCGATAGCTGTGAATGGAATGAGGCTGTTGGATAAAAGGCTGCAATGCTGTAGAACCACGAAAGCCACACTGTCTTCAAGTATTTATTATCCAATACGATACATGCACTTTTGGACCACACACCACATGTCCCTCGACACATATTTGGGCGCGGAGTTCCGTTTCCAAAAAAGGCAATTTCTATATTCGGGACAAGAGGAAGCGACAAATAAGTAGTACTCTGTATCACTGGGTCATTTTGTCCCAAAAAATCTGACAAAATTTGAGGATGATCACCAAGTATCCATGTATTCAGACCAAGCAGGAATAGAGCGTGGACCAGAAAATGAACGAGTACATGCCAAAGATGTGTTTGTCCGGATGTGGCTGTGCAGACCGTATACGCCGTGCAGCGAAATTGGGAAGCGGACTACCAGTGCTCTGTGATAGGACCGTAGTATCAGAACTGAGATATAGAAACTGTGAAGATTCAGTTACCGTCATGATTCCCCTCTGCTCATTGTACGCTTGCAAACCGATTTTACTTAGCGCGCTGATCATCGTCGGGATCGTGAAGGAGCTGGGCCCAGTCTATATCAAACTCCAGCACAGCGGCAAGATCATTGGCGGCTCGTGCTGCATGGAAAGCGGAACCCTGTTCAGAGTGCCACCAGGACTCGTACTCCCGGCGCAATGCAATAGACCGCCACAGTGTGAAGGCGGTGGAAGGGACTGACCCAACAATACGGCATTCTTGTGCATCCTCGTTGTCGTCCAGATAGAGCTGGTGAAGGACGCAGAGATGGGTTTTTATCTGGTGGGAAAGAACACCAAACGCAGAGGCATCGGTGATACCTGGTAAATCGTCAATTTGAAAGCATCAGTCGACGTTGCATAGAAGGACAAGGGCGGGTGGCAATGTCCCTGGAGTACACCGCTCTAGCCACAGGAAGAACTCGTTGAGATTGCAGGAGGAAATGAGGAGCCGGGTCAGCGAAGCCGCTATGGCTGGGCTTCCGAGCAGCGCCGGTGACATCCGGGGGAAATAGGATCCCCACCGCACTGATCCCCAAAGCTCCAGCACGGTGATTGTGCATCCCGAGCAGTCCAAAAACGCTGCTAGGTCGTCCCGATCCGCCATCCGAGTGACCCACTCGATGACGAGGTGAGTCAGGTTTGGCAGTGCCAAAAAGCGCAGCAATGCTGTCTCTCTGCTGAAATTGAATGTGGTAATTGAAGGTAAGGTATGGCCCGGGTGGGGAAAACGGTAAATGTTCTGTCCGTCTATCTCCAGATATAGTCGCAGATGCTGGATGCAGACAACAGCATCCATAACCTGTTTGAAGTCCAAGGGACTGAATCGACCCAGGTCCAGGCTCAAATGGGTGAGCTGTGCCCACGGAGCGGCGACTACTGGCCCGGCCCAGTGCAGGCTTGTGAGGTGCGGCGCTAGTGCCATCAGGCGAGAGAACCACTCCGCTGCTGGTACGTTCTCAGGATGCACCACAGCAGAAAGGCTCTGGAGAGTCGGGGAGGGAATTGGCTCGATAAAAGGCGGTATTGTGAGATTGATCATGGCAATATGGCGACAGTGGGATATTTGGGCCAGCAAGAGCAAAGGATGGTGAGGTGCTCCTGTATAGCTATGCTCTTCCAACAGTGTAGGAGCAGGGCGGATGGTTCGTAGGTCCGCGTAGGTGCCGAGAGGTCGGGCGATGCGAAGACAAAGTGGCAATCCCGATGCCCTCAAAAGCCAGGTCCGAAGGAGCTGTGAGTGCTGCACATGCTCGGCATCCAGCGAGGTCCACAGTCGAGGATCTCCAATGGCAATAGCACGCCAGCGAGTTGATACGGCACACAGAAGGAGAAGAGGTGCAGTGGCAGTGGGAACAACAAATGTTGGCGATGGGAAGGATGTATATGGGACGCCGGGATTGGACGGCAGCGCAAGGATAAAGATTTCCACTAGGATTTCGTTTGGGAGATGGGCTATGGTCCGGGATGCTTGCCACGTCCCACATCAGGAAACCGTAAATTGCTTGGTTGCATACAGCCAGTGCTATCTACTCCCAGTAGCTCTGGTAGCAGTGCACCGTTTGACTGGTAGCGTCTGGTAGCGCCAGTAGCACTGGTAGATTTGGTAGGCGGCTTGGTAGCATTGGTAGATTTGGTATGCTGCCTTGGTAGCATTCAGTAGGGTTGTATGTTGACTGGGTAGCACTCAGTAGTCTGCTATGCAGTCCTTGGTAGCACTACATAGTACTGTATGAAATGCTCAGTTGCTCTCAGTAATGTTGTAAGGATATCTGGATATATTATTGCAGGTTTCATACTAATGTAAAATTGCGAATCTGTAATGTTCATTCTAAAGAGAAGTCAATGTAAAAATCAGCATGTCCACGTCCATCACTCGGGAGATAGTAGAAGTCCCTCACAAACATGTAGGGACTCATTAAAAATTTGTGAGTACTTATGCAATAGGAATATATCTAGGTGGAGAGGACAGAAAAAATGTGAGGCCAGGCATGATGAATGTACAGTGAATGCAAGAAACCAGGCATGCCTGCGTATAGCACCCGGAAATCACCACAGTGCCGGTGACAGCAAGCAACTGACTCAAAATTCCAACAGTCAAGCCACCATACCAATAACATACAGCTCACAACATATGAGATTGGGACAAGAAATTCACAGACCGATCAAGCTTCAAGTTGGGTTGATCGAGAAGCAACCACTTAACAGATAAGATTTAATGTGAAACCACCTCTGTCTACATTAGTGCAAGCACACATGGCGGAACGGACGCCCATTTCGACAGGTAGCGCGGTCCAAGCCCGGCTGTCTGAAATCATGTGATCAGAACGGGATGACTTGACCTGAGTTTTGTATTCCATTGGAGCCACCGGTTGTTTCGGCAAATCCCGGAAACCAAATGTGTTGGTGAATGCCACCGCAATGACATATCTCAGGAAATCGCATGCTTTATTATCATTGATGATTGGACAGCAACACAACTTAGGCTTCACCGGTCACCGTTCAAATCCGTGGGCATTTGGTTCACATCTGTTCACAAGAACGTCCTCGCTAGGCCTACTGATACCTAACACTTGTCACCGTATAGAAAAGAGGCCCACTGTTGTTCAGAAAGATCAGGGGGACAGGGAAAGCCATCGATATTCAAGTCTTCCTCTATGGGCTACTAGTGCAGATCCCGAAAACACTTGGCGAGTGGACGATCTTGTTATTCTCAAAAAAGAGTCAAAAAGGTGAAAACATAAATAAAAAAAAGAGGGGGTGTTCCGCAGAACGAGTGCTCCGAAGAACACTCTAATCTCACCTGATTGACCTAGTGGAATTCAAGATGATTATTGAACTCAAGCTGACCCCAGTACCCAGACTAGTCAATAATCATGGTATGGAGCCTCTTGACTATAATTTGATTTTGACATGTAGCATGAACTTGTTGAGACCAAGCGAGGTTAGCAAGCACAGATGTCCGTCCATGTGGGTTGATGATGGAGCAGATTTTCTATGGTCTCTTAGTGTAGTGGTAATTTTGTACCTCTTGAAATTTATGCGTTCTGAAGAGGTTCCCCGTTCAATTCTGGCTGCGAACATTCCATTAAGCCAATATGTAGGTTGCTAATCTCATTGTCGGAATATCACCAAGGGTGGCCCAGAAGAGTATGCAATGAAAGCCCACAGCAAGAGTGATGGAATAACCACATTATCTTTTGTTTTATTGTCCCCCAGAAACCAGTGCTCTGTAGCTCTGGTAGCATCTGGTAGCAATTCCTACCCAGTGCTACCAGGTGCTACTGAGCTTTGTATGATAGCTACCAGGTGCTACTGAGCTTGTGTGGCAGCTACCAAGAGCTAAGTATTTGGGGACTTGCCTACCAGGCTACCACTTCTACTGAAGCTACTGAGAGCAACCTAGCAAAGTGAGATTTTCCTGATGCAACTGTAGACATACCAAGCTGGTCTCTGGGGTGCTCGGCAGAGGGGAGAGGTTTATAATGCAGTTGTTGACAAGCAGTTGGCGCATTCAATTGCTACTGCTGCGAGCCAGGCATAATCCAAGCCACCTGCGACAGCGGTGGCAGGAAGGGAACCCAGAAGAGGATGATCGGCAATATCGGCCGAAGACACTGTCAGTGCAGTGCAATTAAATCCAAATATTGCATTTGCGCTATAGAACCTGCTCAAAAAAAGGGAGGAATGGAATCCCTCTCCAAATATTGCTTAGTTTTAATCCTATGCCTAAATACCGGCCTCACAAACGGTCTAAATTCAATAGAGAGTGACACATCACATTTCAAGATTTTGAGGCAGTCGTACCTTATAGGAGCTGTAGAAGGCTTAATTGGAGCAGCTAACATAACTAGAGGCCCATAAAGAATTTTTTGAACACACTCTCCGCATGCAATTCAAGGAAGTATCACGGTTATAGGCGTAATGGACGGATTGTAATAATTGGTATATATACTTTAGATCTCAGAAATTGGGAAGATACTAACTGACCAAAATGTCCATTGGATCCATACCTCTCATTCTGTGCCCCTAGATAGGCTCTAAAGCTACTACAGCTATTATCCTACCTGCGATAAGGAAATAGGGGCTCTTTTGTTCCGGGCACCTTTTTACACTTTTGACTTCATAGAAGGTCTTCTATTCATAGTTAGATTCTTATTCTCTGGGTATCTGTGCAGCAGAGTGAGCCAGGAGTGCTATAAAATGTGCCCTGGTTAGCTCTACGATCAATTTTTGATCGTAGAGCTAACCAGGGCACATTTCGGGTGGCTGTGCCGGGCCACTCCGGCCCGGAGAAGATCCACACCATTTTGCTTCCGTCTTATCGGACTTTGCTTCCGCCATCTAAGCGACGGCTGCACCTCTATCGGCGCAACTGGATGCTCTACTCTCATAGCAACATAGCTTGGACCTCTCTCAACTGGATCCCTCCCTAGGGGACCAACTGGGACGCTTGAATCAAGCTGCTTCTGACGCGCGAAAGGCGCTTCAAAGCACATGTCCTCTGCCTGCTCCTGGTCTTTCTGGCGTCACAACCTCAGTGGAATCTTTATCCGTGGGCTCTGCTTCGGGTCTTGCTTTGTCTCAGGACTCAGACCCTCTGGTGTTCGCCGCTGGGGGGTCTAATAAGTCGCCACATCTAGCGCAGGCTACGGGTCTGCCCCTGGCCAATAATGCAGCAGAATCTTTCTCTTTGGGGTCTACTCCCGGTCTTGCTTTGTCTCAAGACTCAGAACCTCCGGTGTTCATCACCAGGGGGTCTAATAGGTCGTTAAATCTGGTGGAGGCTCCAGGTCGACACCTGAATTCCCAGGACGCGACAAGCGTCAAGGACAGAGAGGCTCCGGGTCCACACCTAGATTCCCAGGATGCGCAAAGCGTCAAGGACAGAGAATCATTTCCATGGGTGTTGCTTGATATTGGGGAGGACAAACCATCCCAATCCAGTATGTGGTACTTGCCAATCAGGCCCAAACCTTTGTTCACTATTTATCAGCATTCAAATCCGAAGGGGGGCCAAGGCAGTTTGGGCAGCTGTCTTCAGAGGTTGTTCCTCTGAAACCTCCACTGGACGCTTTCAAATGGCCTCTTGAATCCATGTCTACAGCGCCTAAGCCAGCATTGGATATACTTCAGCCGGCCCCCGCCGCTGCTCCCCTTCCACCAGGAGAAGGGAAATACCCGCAGGCTCCAACGTATACTTTGAATGCTGAGCTTGACCGCTCCTACTGGAGCGGATGGAGATACACAGCACCATTCTTCTTGGTGAACAAGACGATCGAGTGTGAGGACATGTACCAAGTGCAGGCGCCTCCAAATGTGACGCCTAACCAATATGATGGTGAAACCGAGTCCTTTATTGCCAATCCCATTCCTGGCATGGTCAAGATTCCTATCGGGATCCCGCTTGTACACCTCATCGACAATGATCCTGATAAAGCAATGACTGTGGCTGCGCGGGCTGGCACAGGATTATTCACTTGGTCTGAATAAGGCTAATTTCCTGAAGGTGCAGCAGCGTATTAAGAATGTCCGGGAGGGCCAAGCGGAGAATGCCCCACATTTTCCGACGGAGCATAAGATTTGGCCAGTGCGCAGGTCCGGCGTGTTATCAGACCTTCAAGGGAGCATCCCCAAGATTGCAAGAGTTGTAGCGCATCATGTTCGGGAGGATATTGTACGGCTTCCCTCATCTTTACTTCGAGGCTTAACTGATATCTTTCAGGCATTTTGGACAGTGGTACTCGAGGGGAGCACAGAAGAGACAGAGGTCATTGAATCCCAGGCTCCGTGGTAAGCCCATGGTTCATTTGAAACACGCATTAGATCTCACGGCAAAAACCCAAGGCTGAATGAAGAACCCAATCGAGCTATCGTCTTGGAACATCTTAGAAAATATGGGACACTTCAGCCACGACCGCAGATAACGAATGCCGCCAAAGAGGTGCAGGAACATGCTACCCCACGTCGGAAAAAAGGCCAGCAGCGATCTACTCCAGTTTTTTCTGATTCCGAACAGGAGCCGGAGCCAGAAGTTTCTACACCATCCAATTCTCTGCCTCATTCTCAGCTTCAGGCGGCAGCGAAAGATCCTGAAACATAGCCGGCGCCGGCTGCCGAAAATTCACCCACCTCCCCAACGCCACCCTCGGGGGAACTTGAGCCGAACCCTGAACCTGAGCCCGATCGCGAACTGTCTACTCGCAATCCAGCGCAAGCTCACAGCTCGGGTGCAGAGGCGGCCAGTACAGAGTGCACGAGGAAGCGCAAGCGAACTCCTCTGTCCTCGCCATTTGCTGAGGGTGAATACGTGATTAGTGCAATCCTTGACTCACGATGCAAGGTATGGGACATATTCAGTTTTTGTACGCCACCTGACTTTGCTTTATTAGTACCAACAAAACCAGTATTTGATTCGATGGGAGGGATATGATTCCGACGCTGATGAGTGGCTAGACGAAAATGATTTAGGGTTGGTCAATTATTTGCCTAGCAGATCACATTCACTGAGATAATAATATGCAGAAATGCAGCCAACCTTGTGCACGACTACAATTTGGCGCATGGACCTCCCAAACCGATTTCCTCTGTGGCTCGGAGCAGGTCCAGTTCTCGGTCATCATGCGCATCGACACCGCCATCTGGATCGGATTCAGAGTCCGAGTTTGAAACCCCGAAGCCCAAGAGCAAGAAAAAGAGCTCCGGCCGTTCCAAGAGAATGGGACGCCTGCTCAAGTCCGGAGATGCTGCAGCACGCCCGTTGAAGAAGGTCGAACTAAGCACCCACCTCTTAGATGAACTCTTCAACATTACTGTACTCAAAACTGAGTGCGAGGGGATACAGGCAGGCCAGGCATCCATTGCGAAACCCGGGGAGTACCAGATGGCCAACGAAGCTCCTCAGAGTGTTGCCTCCCAAATCCTTGACCAAATTGCACGCAACAATAATGTTAGCACGCGGCTATCTCTGGAGCTGCCATTCGGCACGGAAACGGAATGGAGTTCACGTCTAGCTAGCCTTGTCCTCAATTCCATCGCCGATCTCAGTGTATCGGTTCCCAACATGATGGCCAAGCAATATGTTTTTGATATCGTCTCGCGGGCTTTGCAAGCACAGGTCTGCCGCGCTTTGATTGCTGTGTATCAGTGGATTGTCCATCTGGGTCCATCGCTCTCGGAACATCTCATTAAAATTTACCGGGAGAAAGGTGAGACTGGGCTTACCGACAAATTCCCTGAATTTGCAGATCTGGTCATCCACATTATCTGTTTTGCAAAAGACCACAAGGCAAAGCGAGAGCTTGCAGCTGCGCAGCAGAACCCTCCAAAGCACAAAAGGGGCAAACCTGGTCGGCCCAAGCGGCGAAAAATTGGACATAATGCAGATGAAGGTGAGGATTGTTTTTAAATTAGTGTTTTTGTGCATGGTGGCTCACCCATAGCAACAGAAGAAGTAGACACGGAAATTCTAGTTTCAGGACCATCCAACCTAGTGCCAGGTAAGCATATTCTTGCAGATGAACTTCCTCAACGGATAGTGCAGCTGAATGGGCGATCTGTCAACAGATCGGGTCCACCAGAATCTCAATACAGAGACAACCCGACAGCAAAAGCGAACGACTTGGGTCACATACCTGCCGACCTTTACTAGTTCTATCAGCACGGGGAACAATCTCGCTTCCGCGATTGGGAACTACACGGCTGAACACGGATGATGCACTGTACGCCGCCAAGACTCTGTGCACTGTATGGGAGGTGCATTTGGTTCTGAAGCCAATGGGGAACGTCGACCGATATATCAATTCCAAGGAACGTAAGCCCCGAGTGCGCGAGCCTTGGGAGGCAATTCGCGACCGGTGCATAATACGTGGTGCTATACTCCACACAATTTCGCGAGTAGTGGGAGATGGTATTTTCTCTGCAAAAGGCGTGAAGCTGTTCTTGCAACGACCGTGTCAGATGTTCTCCTCAGCGCTTGACCGGGACGAGGCTTTGGCTCGCTCTATCGAGGGCGACGAAGAGCTGACAATGGAGGCCCTGTATGATTATGTTTGCGGGTTGCTGGTGCTTGAACCTGAACTCAGCACCGTGTGCGACACAATGTCTGGGCTGGTTCAGCGTGGGCTTGTGTCAGTGGGGCCCGGAGTATCACTTACCGATGAGGAGTGGGAAAACCCTGCCAAGTTCTTTGCAGGGGACTACTCACTATTGCTGCTTGCCACGAAATCCAAAGGCAAGAAGCGAAAAGAGGTAGTTGACTTGCGGCCCACACTGGAAACCTTGCTTCCCTTGAAACCCAAGTTTGGAATTGCCGCCATTATCATCCGTGAAGCACTGTCCCGCAAGCGAGGCCACAATCAGACTTCTGCCACTGAGGTCTTTCAGCGTATGCTGGATGGGAATCACCCTACAACCGGAATGCCCACCCATTTCGATCCAGACCAGACGAACCCCATCCGCGCTGACTTGACCAGCTTCACGTTGCTCAAGGAGCTACTTCCACTGCATCAGCTCACAACGAAGACCGGCATATCTAGTCTTCTTGCATACTTGGGGACTGGACAGGGCGCCACTACCGCCGATTTCCTAGACCGGGTGCGCCGCAGGGGACAGCCGATGTGGCACTTCTCCTCGGCAGCAGCATGCATTGGTTTATTTGCAGAAGCGGAGCGTATAAACACCACCCTCAAGGCTGCTGACCGCATTGAATATGATAACCCCCGCATTTATGGCCAACCTAATACCTGGCATGGTGCGCCCCCCAAGGCCAAAGACCCACACACAGAGAGATACTTTGAGCTCACTTTTACCCAAAGGTTTGAGCCTTATTTCTGCGATGAGATTCAAGACAGCTGGCATGCATTCCTAGGGCCACTTGCAGATCAGGATCCCGGGAGTTTCACCGCATCACGGAAGTCTTTGGGGGAAGTATTACATTGGATTCTCGAATCCGGTTTGCAAGGATTCGGTGGCAGACTGGGTGCCCTCCAATTCGCAAACACCATTGTTCTGGCTGGAATTGCAGACCCCCCATCTCCAGCATTCATGGCACAGTGGATTGGTATCAACAAAGATTACGGTGCTTTTGCAGGCCTCCAACTCTTGGGATTCAACCTTGACAAAGACTCTTCCCCTGCAGCCGTTCGCGCAGCGTTCTGTTGTTTTTACTATTGGCTGGAGCACTACCTTACCAAGGACGACAAGGACGCGGTGGATTTCGGAACAATCTTTGTAGAGCAATTGCTGTGCAAGATCTCACGATGGAAGCACCGGATGTTCTCTATGGGCAAGCTGGATTTGGTTGAAATGGCACGAAAGGTGTTTGAAGTGGATTGGGCGCCTGGCGCAAACATTGGCGATCACACAAAGTTCCCCATACCGTCCTGCAAATCTCAATCTGAGCTTTACAGGCTTGACAAGTTGGACTCAGACGAAACGGACATTAATTGATAGTCTAACATAGTACCAAACATAGATGTAAATAATACGCAGTTGATGTACGGGAAACTGTTGGATGGTTCTATTGAGATTTGAAACACTGGAATAACCAACGAGACGCACGTAGCTCAATGTCGGTGACGAGGGCCCGCAAGCCGCGGACGATATTCGGACAGTTGCCGACGCAACTCAGCCAAAGCCCAACGATGAGCAGGGCAAGGCATGCGGTGGGGAGCGAGGTCATTCAGATTTGGTAGCAGGTTTGTTTGGTGCGGCGTAAGGTCGGCTTCGGAGTGTTTGAGCTCCAGTCGAACATCCTCACTCTGTATGATGAGCGCCTTTGCATTTGTAAACATATTTTGCTTGATCTGGGCAGATCCGAATAGGTCTGAGAGTGTGAGGGAGATCCCGCCAAAAGTGCAAGTCTGGCTCGGCTTGCTGATCTGCAAACCAACGCTCGTCGCAATACGAGTTAGGACTCGATACCGCGTGTAGTGAATATAAGCGGTGCCGTAAGACCCCCGCGTAAGACGGGTAAGAGTTTGAAGCTCGTGTGAGAAGTGGGCATTCAATAATTCGAATGCGGAGGGAATCGAGGGAGTCTGATTGTCCGGATCAAACTCTGCGCACTTGAGAACACAGAAAAGACAAACCATATGTTCACCGAGAGGTTCAGAAGCTGGCTGGGCCGGCAGAGAACCCGAGCCAGACAAAGGTGCGGTCCGCACGCAATTGAGGCAATGCTCGACGAGAAGCGCAAGCCAAGAGGGAGATTGATAAGCCATAGGCTCAGCCGAATGGGAAGGGCAGGATCCGCTCAGAGTAGGATATGGCGGCCGCAATGGTGCGACGGAGAAATGCCCGCTCTCGAGATCGGCGACTAACTGTGATACATCGACCAAATGATCGAGTTCCTCTTTGAAGTCGACTGGAATCAACTGCGGAGCTTGATTGAAAGGAAATCAGTGAGGATAAGGCTGATAATTTTGCAATGACATACGAGAAGAACTGAAATCTGTTTCGCCACATATAGGAGTCATTACATTATCAAGACACCCGCTGGCGACCCACTCACCAGGAAGGTCTACATCTGGCAATTCCGTGTTAGGATACCGGGCGGGAGACTGAGATGGGAAGGGGGTAACAGATCGAATCGGAACAGGCACTTGACGAGATACATTGCGTCGCCGCAATTGAAGGATATTGTCGGACATCAAGATGCTCAAAGGCCGTTTGCCTCGGAATCTAACAAAGTACAACATGGGATCACCGGCACAGATTTATTCATACAGCTGTCTACAAAATGCAAGAGCTTCTATCCAGACCGCCCGACGGCTGTTCATGTTACGGGAATGGGAGTGTGGGATAAGAGAAAGATGGGCATCAAGCTGTGCAACCTCCTGAAGCGTAAATGGGCAAAGTGGCTCCGCCACCTCGACATGCGAGAGCCTGTGCGGAGCGTCATTCGAGAAAGGGTTCTGGATGGCTTCGGGATCGAGTTCTTGATCGGCATTGTGTTCTGCGTGGTGCGCCATAATGTCAGCATCATGCAACTCCTCCCAATCAATACCGTATGCGTCAATATCGTCAACGTCCTCATCAGCTTCCGAAGCCTCTGGGAAGTCTTCAAATCCTCGCAGGCCGTTCTCGATCATTCCGAAGAAAAATAAGTCTCGTGGGCTGCGAGTTCGATCATTGTCAAACCGAATCTTGTGCTCGTTCCATGCACTGGCCCAGTCGGACGCGTCGTGGTTAATGGCGGGGAGGAACAGGTGGTGGAGAAGCCATATATGAGCATCGCGATCGGGCTGAAGGCCGCAGCCGACTTCCAGGCTGAGGAAAAAATTGCTCCACTTGCGGCCAAAGCCTCGAGTAACGTCGCACCAAAGGCGCTCAATGCGTATATTATGCACACTTCTACAGAAAGAAGCAGATGAGAAATATTTTACGACCAATATTATGATTGAGGGGAAGACCCAAACGCGCTAACTGAAACGTGCGCTCAACCACGATATTCGGTCCCATCCTACTTCATATATGGGCACACGAACGAAATGACGCCATGAAAAAGATAAGAAGACTCACCGACCCCAGATGTAGGCGCCGTGCTCAGGACCGTACATCTCTTCCATCCACTCAGCGACTCTAACATTCTCGGTACCATGGTCGCCGCGGACACGCCGTGGTGTTCCATGGGCAAGGACGTCTTCGAGAAACAGCGCTAGGACAGTAGCAGCACGATTGTTGTCATTAGCACGAATGCCAGTGACAAAGCGAGAGTAGCCGTCGATGAAAGCATGTATGATAATTCGCCATCTCCTCAAACCTGTGACCAAGATAAGCAAGGATAAAACAAAAAGAGGGAGTAAGAACCGTGCTGGCCGTCGTGATGTGCAAGCGAGTTGGGACCTGCGACACGATACGGTTGGCGCCCAGTCGCGGTGTTTGAGTATGAGACCGGGGGACCGTGAACTCGGTTATACGACTCGCGGAGGCGAGAGGTCTGGATCCGAAATCCCAGTAGGCGAAGATGACCGTCAATCATTCGACGGCCAAATGTGGGGAAGACCTCCAGAATGTGATGCATAAGCTCATCGAGGTCATCATCGGAGATGTCGGAGACGGGGCCAGACGTGGACGAGATGTAAATACGGACCATCTCTCCCGAGGTGGGGTCCAGGGTCTCTGTATAGACGGGGGCAGCTGGCTCAGCCAAGCCGTAATCAAGGGCCCGACGGCGGATACTACGCGATGAGACACCGGCAACAGGGGCAAGACCCGTCGGCCCGCGAAGGTCAAGCCCATATGCTAAGAAGGAGGGATCGATCTCGATGCGGGGGCGACCGCGTCGGCCTGTAGGCTCTTGAAATGTAACTGGGATTGCCGCTCTTGCAGGGATATCCTCTGATTGAACGGCAGCGGCGGTGAGTAAGGTGATCATATTGTCAATGGTCTCCTCCATGACTTGACGCTCAGCCACAGGGATTACATCGGCATGCTAAATGTTTTTGTCAACCCAAGATAAGGGAGTACGAGCGGCATAAAAGAACCTGGTGGATTGACTCTAGCATGCGGAGAACTCCGCTGTTCTGCTCCTGTATACGTAGCCGGTCGCCAATTTGGGTGTGCAAAGCGAGATTGACACGGTCTGCTAGCTGCATGAAGGCGATACGAATGCTCTCAAGGCGCAGAGGAATGAGGCGGGGCTCGTCGGCGTCCATGATAGGTGGTAGTGCGTATCAAGTTTGTTTGGCAGCTCAGGGGCGCTGCTTACACAGCTTGATCGTGGTAAATCATGCATGACCAAGGGAATGAGATTGAGAGAATTTATGACTTGGGGTGTTCGAAATCAAAACTTCCATGTCAGAAAAGGAAATTGGTAAAATGAAATCAAAATGGGAGCGTGCGAAATCAAGAGTTGGCCGTGCGAAATCAAGAGTTGACCGTGCGAAATTGAGTTTTGACCGTGCGAAATCAAAACTTGATGTGTCAATTCTCAATTTCATTTCTGTGATTTCATTTTCACTTCCATGATCTGAGTTTCATTTTCTCCCATTTGTTTCCATAGCTGCTCATCCCATTTCTGTGGGGACCATTCTCAGTTTGAAAGTAGATTCATGCCAGATTTATTTGTGGTTGTGATCACAGTGATCACAACTGAGAATGGGAATGGCTGATAGGGAATTGAAACTATTAATTATGTCCAAAAAGGACACCTATACATTAACTATCCAAAACACATTGTAAATTGATTCTCAATGTATTTCACATATTTGGCTAGTACAAAATTGGTTATCCTCCTTGTGTGAGGCGAGGAAGGGAGATTTGATGGATTACGTAAAAATCTGCGCTGCTTCCCACTTGCATTCGGCGACGCACCCATCCACATTCGTTCACTGCTAGCGAGAGAAGGACATAGGGTATAGGAGGAGATGGCGAGCAGGGAGGACAAGGAAAAGAGGAATCAGGAAGTAGGAAGAAAGAAGAAGAAGGATTGAAGACCAATTGGCAATTGAAGACAAAAGAGGACCCAGGGAAAGGAAGGACTCGCACTCGGCATGATGCCCTCGCTCTTCTCGCGCGCGCGCACAGCGTCCACCCCGTCCAAATCAAAACACAAGCCGGCGCCCAGCCGCCTCCCTCGCCGGAGCTCAGCATCTCCACCCCCGTCAACGAGTTCGGCGTCGCCTTCGCGGGCCAGGGCGGGTACATAGCTCCAAGCCGGCTTCTCCACTCCCACCGCCCGCAAGCCCTCGCGCCGTCGTCGTCCCTGCCGCCTCTGAGCGGCGAGGGCGGGTACGGCGCTGTCGGGTTTTTGCCGACGACGCTGCCGGTCGACGCACTTAACCCTTGGGCGGGCGTCCTCGCGGGTAGGGTTGGCCCTACGGGATATAGCGGAAACGGAATCGGAAGGACAGGAGGAGGCCACAACAAGTTCGTTGAGGAGGCGCGCTTCGCCCGAGCTGGGGATGGCGTTGCGGTGGAGGTTGTCCCGCGTCGTTCGCGTCGAGGGCGGCCGCGAGGTCCGCGGCCTGCTTAGCTGGGCGTGGTATGAGCGATGGAAGGCGGAGGAGAGTGGTGAGTGCTTCTCTTTCTCTTACGCTCTTTTTTTGCTTTGCTTTGTGTTTGATCCTGCTTCTGTTTTGTGGCTTCTTCTTGCCTTGGGCACGGAGTTTTGGCTCTCGCGGGAGATTTTCGATCTCATCTCGTTTGGCGCTGGGGTTTTTTCGCTTTTATTCCATCTTATCTTAATCACTTTTCCCACCCGCTCTCCGACCCACCTACCTTGGGGCAGCTGGGGAGGCCCCTTTCGCACGCTACGTCTCCGCCTCTTCTTTCTTCCCTCTGCGTCTTTCCGTCTTCCCGTGTTTCTTCTTTCCCCCCTTTGTTTCGTGCAGAGATGCATATGTATACGTGCTGCTGGGTTTGCTTTGCGTTTATCCGCTGAGACGCATATGCATATCCATAATTTTGGGACTGCACCGATTGGGCGGATTGCTTGTTTGCGGATTGCGGGGAGCTCTTTTGCGTCTTTTGCTACACTCTCCGCGCGGGAATATGCAATGCATGCGGTGCGGGAATTTCTCTGGCCTCTTCCGCTTTCTTTTTCTCTCTCGTTCCATCTCATGCAGTCGGTGGGCGGGAAGGAGGGAAGCGGCAGCCGCTTGACATTAATTAAGCCGCGGCCCCTCCCCTCGGTCCCATCCATATTTGTGCTGCATTCCACCTTTCCATTTCCATTTCCATTTCCATTTCTTTGATTCGTCACGGACCTCTTTTTTCTGGACTTTTCTGGACTTGGATGTTTTCTTCTCGCGCTATACCTATTAGCGCCTCGGATGCGGTGTGGACGTGGATGCGGCTCGTCATCGTCATCGTCTTCTTTTTGCAGGCTACCTCGCTTTGTCTTGGGATCGTCATCTCTTTCTTGGTTTTGGTTTTCGTGTGGGGCTCCGCTTCCGCATCCGCATCCCGTCCCCAATTTCTTTGGTGAAGGAGCGGAATCTGCCCTAGTCTTCCATTAGATAGAATGCTGATTGAACCAAGGGCACCGCAAGTAATTCTGGGATGGTTCCGACACATCTGACAGAAGAGGACGGAAATCTCGCTGGATATTGTATTAGATCAGAATATGGAGCCGTACAGTCTGTTTGCCTAACCTAATATTCTCATCCACAGAGTGGGGCAAGGAATGAGATGACGTGGTTCCAACGACTGTTGTTGTCTTGAGTTGTGACCAAATAGCAACAGGAGTCATCTTTAACATATTTACCAACAGCAAAAAATTGACAAGCCGGAACCTTTCAACCTTGTAGCTAGCAGAATGCGAAGATAAACAAACAGAAAACGTAAGCATTCATTTCTTGAGGACTACGCGAGGGGCAATACTGGTCTTGAATGGGATGGGATGGCTGTAATAACCAGTGAACAAAATTTCAGACGCGGTGTATGACATACCATATGGCGCCGTCCAGAATCTCTGTGGATGGTGGCACCGGCACCCCGTCCACCTCTATGGGCCGCACAGTAAAGGTGGCTAGAAGCGATGCGCATACCAACCAGATAGAAGCATCTGCAAAGTGAACACCTAGGCCAGATGAGCTCCGCAGGAATTGGAACGAGACACCGGAGATATACCGGGACAAACACTGAAAAAGGAAAGAATGTTGAAAAATGATCGACGGACTATTGAAAAGGCGACAACGCACCGACGTCCAAAACCGAACAGAAAGTCGCGGGGATCCTGTTGTGGGGTTTTACGGGAGGCGGAAACGATGAATCTCTCCGGGGAAAAAATCTCGGGGTCCGGATAAATATTGGGATCGTTGAAATATGCCCTGGAGACGTGAATGTGCCTGAAATGGCAGACGCAGGACAACTGAACGCACCAGTTGTTCGGAATAAGAATGGACCCCTTTGGAATAAAGTACCCGTCATGCACATCGTCTTCGTCTGTTACGTGGGGCAAACCTACCCTGACATATGTTATTGGGTCGTTTTGACCGAGCGAATGCTCACCGATGGGTCCGAATGTGTATCGCCTGAGTACCTCTGTAAAGAGGGCATTGCAATAAGGGAGCCGGTCGCGATCAGCCAGTGTCGGAAGGACGCCGGGCCCGAGCACAGTGTCCAATTCCTCCTGAGCCTTCGTCTGCTCCGTGATTTGGAGATTCATGGCAAGAATGAAACATTCCATCGCAGCCACCGACTAAAACACAGTGTCGAATAAGCTTTGGTCGATACTGGGTGCGACTGTCTTACTGTATCGGCACCACCTAGTTTATGTCAATGTGAGGTCACTACCTAGCACCTGAGAATAAAAATGGACCACTGTATATCCCGCCCGCTGACCGCTTGATGATGTCTTCCTCCTCGAGCGTAAGCTGTGTATTACGTTCAATTTGGTCCCCGACAAAACTACGGACATGCGATCTAGCTCGCTGAGAAAACGGGGATGATAAACTTATTTTGCGGCAAGAGGAGTAAATTGCAGACCACTTGTTGTTTGGTCCATTCATACGGATGGTCGGTCATGCGTTGAAGCGAGCGCCGATAGACCCTGGCCTTTGTTTTCCATCCTGCGCCAGGGAACCAGGACGGAACGAAGCGCACTGTTCAAGTGGTGAAAATGGTGCGCTTTATAGCCTCTAGATGACGTACGGATTGGGATGGCATCGACCGCGAAGGCATTCACCGCCGTCATCTCCGAAAACCCTTCCATCGCCTCGTTGGCCAACATCAACAGGGTATCGTTTTCCTCAAGGGGAGTATATCCATATCCGACCTTGATCACGATGGCACTAGTAAATCTGGGGAATGATCGAGTGAGCGTAGAGTGTCGTGGAGAGGGGGGAACAGACGATACCTCTTCGTGTGTTCCAGCCACTGTGCGGGGCGCTCCAGAGTACTCTTCAAAAAGGCTCGTGTCTCCACCTCAAAGATGTCACCAAATTCTTCGACCTTTTTGCGTGAGCCCATGAATTGAGCGAGCAAGCGCCGGAATTCCGGCCAAGGATGCGAGCTTGGGCAGAGTGCCGGCAATTTGTCCCATCCGACAAGCTGACCGGCCATGGCCAGTGTGGGTCTCTCGCTAGAGATCCGCGACTTCTTGTCTAGGATATCGAAGGCATACTTGGGGTCATTGATTATTACTAGCGACTTTCCTAGTGCACTCAGATACACAAGGCCACCTGAGCGAATGTCCGTTAGTGAGGTCGTTGACGCAATACGAGGAATACACGCCATATTTCTCCCTCCAATCCGAAAAGGTTATCCACGGGTGCGAGCTGGGCATATCAAGGGAATTTCCGAGGATTGGTAGACCTTTGGGACCTGGAGGGAAAGGCGCCGGATTGCCTGACGCGAGCCTGCGATAAAATATCGGGAGAATGGCAACTGAGACTGCGAGGGCAGATACAATAGGCCAATAGTCCATGGGGAGCTGAGGCAAGTAGTCCATGATGGGCAACCACTGTGGATACGCTCAGGACGCCGTAATTCGGGGACGGAGGCAAATTTGGTTGACATTTTTTCCACGTTAAAAATGGCCTCGAAGTACGGCTTGTTTCATGTCGAACAGCGCTCTGGACGCCGTTCGCGACGCCTTTCGTGTGGGGACAGACCGAATTTGGACTCACCGTCGTCCGCGGACCACACGACATGCGGACCATGGTGTCACAATGGGCCGCAGTTATGGTTCTCCAAAAACAGAACCAACATGCTGGCATATCCATTTAGAATGGTGGTCGCGTGCAGACGTGTTTGAATGGCACACCAAATAAAAGAAATTTTCAAAATAGAAACGGCCGTTCCGTTTTACGGACGGTTCGGAGCCCTACGCGACATCAAGACCTCAAAAAAGCGGATGACAAGGTGAACTCTGTTATTGATATGTGGTCTAATCTAACTTGTCATCCAATTGTCAGAGGAATCCGACAGTACTTCCGAAAGCCCGGAGGAAGAGATGGCTGAACGGCGCGCCAGTGTCAAACTGATTTGGGCCCTATCACAGTATCACGACCCGAGAAAGGCCATGAACGGGAACGCCCGGGTATTCGAGTAACTAATGTATTTCTGCGGAAACTATTATGTTCTACTTTGCTTCGAACCTTGCACTCGACGCTTGAGCATTGCTCAGCCGCAACATCAACACAGGTAGATTTCCCTTACGCAAGTGCACTGAGCGCACAACAATCCATGGATGTGGTTATTGGGAGTTGTAGGTAATAAACAAATTGAATTCTAGATGATGAGGTATTGTGTTGTTGCGAATACTACCGCATTTTCCCTATGCGTGTACGGGTTTATGATTGTCCATGTCCGCAGTGTTTCCCTTCCTCGATTTCTTTGAATTGGGATGGTTAACAAAGTTACTTGGGCAAACTAACTTGGCCTGCCAAAACTAACTTTACTTTACTTATGGCAGGCAAGTAAAGTAAAGTTAGCAAAAGTAACTTATAAGTTAACTTAAGTACCTTCAAGCAAGAAAAAGTAACAGGACGTTACAGTAAGTTAATGACTCCCAGCGCAAGGCGGCTCTGTGTGCCGGATTTACAACTAACCATGCGAATAACATTCCCATTGCTTCTCCCACAAGGATCCCACTTGGCAAAAGTCCATGTGGCTAGGTAACATGAAAAATCGTGACGTGAGGTTTGCCTTGTAGGTTGAACCAATGAATAGGTCAATGGCAACACACTGATCGCGCCCTAACACGTGACCGCGCCGATCAGGTTTGTTTATTGCCACCCAGCTTTCTCCTTATCTCTGACGATGTTTAGCGTGCTGTGGATCTTTTTCTTCCCTTCGGAACGTATCACAGACCCCGCCCCTTTAGCGTCTTAACGGTGAGGAGGATCATAAATGGAAACACAACAAGTGGGCGTGGCGGTCCAACGGCACTATTCAGCACGAGGGTCATGCAGCAGAACAGCGAGCATGCCTCGGCGTGTTTCGATGTGAAGGCTGCGGCCGATTGACGCGTCCCAAAACCCAGGCTGCTTCCCGCCAGAAACAGTTGGAAAATGGGTGCACATCTCGCACCTGCTCACTTGAGGTATCTCTGGTCCACAACCGATGTGAGGCGTGTTCATTTCATTACAAGCTTGAACGCGGTGAGGAAATCATCCTCGTTTGGGAGCATTTTCCTCAATTATTCCACTGTTGAGTTCAAGTCTATGGCCGGGAAAAGATCTGATGGTCCCTGACCCCAATGTGCCGGACTGGAGGGCGGCAAAGACGCGATGGTATCCGGCCACCTTCATTAAATGTCACAAGGGGGCGGCTCCGTATCACGAGGACGAATTCAGGTGGTTTGAGTGTACCGACGGAATCATTTATGGTTCTCAGTCCTCCATTTTGCCCCCACTATTTCTTCGGAGGTTCACTCGCTCCAGAAAATTCTGCGAAGAGATCGCCGAGGTAGATTTGACTGCCAAACAGGTACGATTTTCGATTCTCAAATCGATGTTGGCTCAACTATAACTTCAGGTTGGTAAAGTCCGTCTGCCATTCTACATATTCCCCGAACACCCTGACCACAAAAATCCTGAACTCGAGGAAGTATTCGAGGCAGCAATCCAACAGGTGGCTAAAATCCTCGTGGACTTTGATCCTGGTCACCCAGTGATTGAGAACTTCACAAAATATTTCAAATCAGTGAAGGGGGTTGAACGATGCCGGCGTGTGTCTGACTGGATGCGCACATTCAGCTTGGCTCCAACACCGGAGATGTAAGCGGTTCTTTCGTCTCCTTTGACCTCGCTGCTGGGTTACGAACTTCTCTCGGATCTCCTCCAACCAGAACGCCAAGAACGGGTTTCGGGTGTCGGCACAGTCCTTCTACAGCTGCTGGCTGTCCAAGAGGAACTAGACGAGCCGCTCAACCTTAATGGCGACATATCCGAGGATCTCATCACCGGCCGTGTTATATCCTGCCTGAGTGATGGCCAGAGCACTGGCAGTTAAAAAGGCACACACCATATATGACCTAGAATTTCGCCCACCCACCTTTCGCCGGGAGGGTCCCTCAATCTTCACTCCAACCACGGCTATTCCGGTCACGCTGACGCTGAAGAGGAAGGCGAGCGAGAAAATTGAGGGAGAGAGGCGGGCAAAGAAAAGAGCTCCAAGAACCCGGGGATTGCACCCAGTACAAAACAAGGTACGGGTGGAGCAAGCTACTAATGGAGCCACAACCGTGCGAGCCTTACGGTCACCCACAGTAGGGTATTGGAGAGCCTCCCCGCGGTGGAGTGCCCTAGATAGTTCTCCAAATCAATCTTCTAGTAATTTTTCCTGTGTTACGTCCATTACTCACTTGTTCGGCACTAACTTGGAACTGAACGGGTGAACTTGGCCGTAACTGATGGCATCTGATGGCATAAGTTACTTTGCTTGATCGAACTTGGGCGGCCAAGTTAGCGCCAAGTAACTTTAAGTAGCTTCAACTAAGTAACTTCAAGTAACTCCAAGTAACAGCAAATAAATGTGCAGGTAGATGTAACCAAGGAAACTGAAACAAGTCTAGGTATTGTTTCTTCAACCGTATCTGAATCATTCAGCAGTCCGCACCCAATAGCACCCAATAGTAATTATTTCAAATCCCAGGCCATACATCAGCAAAACCTGGGCCAACTACGCAGCGGTACGTACCCAGTTGTACCTGATGTACCTGATGTACCGCCTGTACCGTGGGTACCCCTTTAGGTACCTGTACGTACTTGGGCCGAAAGTCCGTACTTTCGGCCGAAGTACGTACCGCTCTGTACTTGCGCTGTACTTGGCGGTACTTGTGCTGTATTTGATTGTACTTTTCATGTACTTCAATGCAGCGACATCACAGCTGGTTTTAATGCATTCAAAATAGATAATGTGGCTTTCAATTCTCATCCCACAGCACAGTAGAAGACAAAAAATCAAGATAGATTGGAATGAAACAATGTTGACACAATAATATCTACTCTCTAGCAGGAGACGGGCGCGCAGGCAATGACACACAAGAACTACATTCAGCGGAGAGACCATTCTGTGCACAGCAATAGTTAGTCGAGAAAATGACACAGGTAAATTAACTGGACGTACTGAAAAGAGCCAGTGAAGTTGGGTTCCCAAGAATACAGGTTTAACTGTTCATAGGAACTGGGTCAGTTTCAGGACAGATGTAGATGAAGAAATCAAAGGACGTACACAAAGTGATGCTTCCAAACGTCCACGCGCGCCTCCACTTGGCGATCTGGCGCAGGGCGCACGCGATGCAGTGCACCTGCAAACACAAAGATAAGGCCGTTAAAAATGAATTTAATATAAATAGTAGAGGTAGAATTTAGCCACCTTCAACGTCCCCACATCCGCGAGCGCCGCCATCACGTGCCAGTTGAACGAGGAGGGTGTGACAAAGTCAAAGTTGACATGGCGGATGCGCAAGATGACGCTAGGGAGCAAAGGGGCTGCATCAGCATACATATATATGGAGAGAGGGGGGGGGGGCACGAGCACAGGCATGACCATGAAGAGGCAGGATGCTGCCGCCGCCAACAACGAGCCCGATCATGTGACGCCGGAACCATCCGCATCGAGAGGCGACTCTAGGGTGCACAGCCACTCTCTGCGATGAGCACGCTAAACCCAGTGGATACTGGGGAACACACCATTCTACTCAGAGCAATAATCAGTTGAGGAAACAATACATGGAATTAAGTTGACATACAGAATAGAGTTCGGTGAAGCTGGACGTGCAGAATAGAGGCTTAACTGTCAGAAACTCGGTCAGTATGGACAGAAATAGACGAAAAAATTGAGGGACGTACGTACAGTGAATACACGGTGATCTACACAAAAGGCAAATGTCAGCGCCAGTCGTTCAAAGATACAAAACACAGACCTGCAAGCAATTCCAAAACATTTTGAAAGTCACTGAGCAATAATTAATCAACCCAAAGCTGTAGGGAATAAAAGACACAAAAGACTTACCACATTTTCTGCATAACTAGCTCGAGTCTGAGTCTGTAGTGTGAATGATCAGTGAAGACCAGACTCAAGAGACAAGATAGAATGTACCTTATCAAGTGCTGAGTCACCACCCTCACTCCTACAGGTCTCTCCTCACCCTCCAGGAGGCTTGCATGGGGGTGACATGGCGGCGACGACCGCGTCCTTGGAGGACTTCGAGCGACCAATTGAGCTCGGCAACATCGGACGGAAGTGGCAAAGGCCAAGTGAGGAATAAAGATAAGAATATAGAAAGGCAGGGAGGAGGGGAGCTCGGGGATGGTGGTGGTAGAAGTGGAAGAAGAGACGAACCATTGCCAAATATTTGGCGCCGATTTACGACTCTGAATCCATCACGCGCATGCCACCGAACGTTCTCGAGACTTAGAATTCTCACCTTCACGGCCACCCTCGACGTGTCTCTAGCATTACCGCCATGTCCGCCACCGACTTTTACTTTGCGGCTGCTGTACCTTGACGCCATGCCCTTCGACCTGATGCAGTGCCAATTCAGTGCGCCTTGGGCTGCTTGGTGTACTTGCATTCTCAAAACACAAGCTGTGTCGCCTCTGCACACAAGAGGGAGTACTAGTCGGACAAGCTGCTTCGCTCGGAATGCATGGCAAGAAATCTTGGTGAGTTCTGTTCCACACTTACGACGAGCGGATTGGCTTGACCCATCTCTTTTTCATTCTCCTCTCATCCCTCCTCACTCACTCATTTCCAGCTGGCAAAAGTACCGGTGGCAAGGCCCCGCCCTGCGCAAGCAGACCCTTCCAAATCATCTGCAGCACTCAAGTCGACCCTGGTTTGTTTGTTTCTTCTTCACTTTGTGGTCTCATCTCACCCTGTCCACCAGCAGCGAGTGCACTGCGTCGTGCGGGTAGGACGACACATGCATCGATCCCTGGCCACATCGCTTCCGCGCGCAATACTGGGGTCTGCCGCGGCAGATCCTCCTTGAGCGCCTGGCCCACAAACACCGAATGAATCAACGATTCCGACAGTCTGCGGCGCCGCAGCGTCCGATGCAGCAGTAGCGCCAGATAACGTCCGGCCAGTCGTCCCCACTCGCTTCCCTGCTCCCTGGCTCCCGCATTGGCGTCCCCACACCATCCAGCACCGCATTGACATTCCGCAACATCCAGTTTGTGTGCTTCTGCCTGCTCATGCACACGGGACTGAGCAACGACGGCGGTACGCACCTTACGGTCCTTGGGTGAGTAATGACGATCCTTGGGTCTGGGGTGCGTGCATGGGGGTGTCCGTCGGCGTGCCCTGGTGCGGGGCCCTGCCCATTGCGCTGGGGGTGGGCGTCGCGGGCACGGGCATTGACGTCGTGTCAACCGTACTCGTCATCGAGCGCCCCAGCCTCGAGCCTACACCAGAAAACTCGATGTTCACCATCTTTGCCAACGCCGTCAGCACTGGCCTTCGGCACAAACCGTGGCGACATCGGCCTTGGTGCCGCCAGCGGACTCGCTGTCCCCATGCGCTCCTGCTCCCGTCCCCTCCCCTGGCACTGGCACTGGCGACCCCGCAAACAACTTCGACAGTGGCGCCATCCACCCCTGCATGCCCTGCCCTTCCCCTCGCCCGAATACGTGGTGTTTCCCTCTGCCAACGCATGCGCCGCCTTCGTTGGGTCCATCATCACCACACTAATGTGCGCCGCGCTTCCTAGGTCGAGCACCACCTGGTTCAGCAGCACACCAAGCAGCGCCAACACGTCGCACGCAGCTCCTCGTCCTGCACACCCGTGTTGCGCCGCTACTCGCCCACGTCAGCGAGGATGCCCGTGGTGGTGCTGCGCAACAGGTGCCCGATGTCCGCGCTGCGGATACCCGTGCGCTTGAGGCGGTTGGTGAGCGAGAGCCTATTGGCGGCCTGCATGTGCTGCACCAGCGCTTGCGTGTGTCGATCAATGTCCGGAGGCAGGTTGCAGAGGGCAGGGGTTGCTCGTGCTGGCCTAGATTGCTGCCTCCATTTTTATCTATCATCATATTCCATTGTACTTCTCGGTTTTTGCGCCTCTAGTTATATTTACTCAATCCATTTCTCTCTGGCATTCAATTTTTGGCGTGCTTTTTCCCAGTTCAACCAATCAGTTGTGACATGTCTTCTCTGACTCGGACACCTTGTTGAGAGCAAAGAGATGACAGCAAGTTTTCTTTTTGTAAAGGGATATGTATGGCCAAGGTGTGGACAAGTATGTAGTTGGGCCCTAACTACAAAGAGCTACGTACCTAGGCCAAAAGTACATGAAGTACAGTAAAGTACAGTGCACACCCCAAAAGTACACGCCAGGTACAAACGGTTATGTACCGGTACGTACATGGCACAAAAGGTACAAGAGGTACAAGCAAGTACAAGTGAAGTCCTGCCAAAACCAGGATTTGCTGATGTACCCTAATTTGCTCTATATGAATGATGTGGGTAGTCCCCAAATCACGCCACCTGTCAACCCGTTGCTAACGCTCCCCATCATGATGGGTCGGAGTTTGAAAGACTTGAAACCGATTTTCACCTTCACAATAAACTGCGAGCATATATAGTCCTGTACAGCTATCAGTGGCTCAGCGAGGCTAATACTCCACACGGTTCAATCCGATCTGAGTTGGATCAACGGTTCGCAATTTACCAGTTTTTAATGCTGATCTGGGCACAGTCCCTTTTTCTGCGTTTATCTTCCCCCGAACTTCTATTGAACGAACTTGAAGCATGTATGTGTATTCTGAAGTCTCTCCAACTTGAATATATATTCAAATATAATTTATACTGGAAAACAGTCCAGACTATAACAAGACTTCAGACAAAAGACAAAAGACTCTGCATAAAAGACAAAGATCCAGCAAAGATCTTATCCGGAGACAAAGGACAACCTGGAAAAGACAAAGACAGTAAAAAGACGTCCGACAAAAGACAGAAGATGGGAAAGACAAATGTGTTGTTTTACTGATTAGTAGTGGGATCTAACATTTGCGGCTTGGATCGCTATGCGCTTTGCCATTCGGTAATTCAGCTTACATGGCTGCGGAAATCATGCGTCTCTACATCAACGAATCTGCTGCGCACCAGCAAATGCCGTAATCTAGGTGCAAGTGGGGCACATCTATGGTCCAGTTCCTTGGCGCCACGATCCCATTTACAGCAGACACCCGGACGCTTCCGTAGTTACCCTTCCTTAGCGGGATCTAACATTTGCGGCTCGGACCGTCATGCGCTTTGCCATTCGGTAATTTAGCTTACGTGGCTGCGGAAATCATGCGTGTCTGCGTCAACGAATCTGCTGCGCACCAGCAAATGCCGCGAAGTCCACAGCGAATGTCAATTTCATTCAAATACTTACGATTCAATCCGCGGTTGCTCTCCGCCCGGTACGTTCCGAAATATGGGAGGCGCAATTAAAAGGCTTCGAAGACTACTCGACCCAACTCAGTAACAATGCAACCCATCTTCAACTTAATTCTACCAATGCTTGCAACGGCGGCACTCTGCTTCCTCCTACGGCTGGCCGAATTGATCTACCATGACCTCTCTTCCCCGGTTCGGAATCTTGTGGGACCTAAAAACAGCAGTTATATCTTCGGTAATCTCGATGAAATGGATGTGAGATCCATTCTCCGGATTCTGGCACCTCTTCGCTAAATAGGTGACGTATTTTCAGGAAAACCCCGACATTACACGGACTTGGCGAAATACTTTCGGTTCCACGTTCCAGTTCAAAGGCTTCTTCAGTGTGCGGTTCATCCTTACTTCATGTTTTAGTTGACGCAATCAGATTCCCTGTATAGACGAGGGAGGTTTACACTGCGGATACTCTAGCCATCGGCCATATCGTCAAAAACAACTTCATCTACCAAAGGCGAGCCGCTGCCCAGAGTGCGGACACTCGATTTGCTGGAGAGGGCATGTAGCATTTTGTCCTCAGGACTGTATCGATGTTCAAGGTGGGTATAGGTCTTCTGGGTGTTGAGGGGGATGTCCATAAGCGCCAGGTTAGTGTTCATGAATCGGCAGACTAATTTCCGGTGCTGATTAAAGTTTGACAGAGACGAGTAATGGTAACCAAGACTATTCGCTGTTTATGATGCGGATAGTGCCTAAACCATATACCGCGCAGAACCCGGCCTTTGGCACGGCACAAATTAGAGGTTTGACGGAAGTGTTCGTTGAGAAATCGGTTGAGGCGAGGGATATTAACTTCCTCGGATGGACGAAAGATGACCTTGCATTTAAAGCTTCGGGATGTTTGGATACGCCAAATCGGAGGCAATTCCAGGCCAACCCGGATCGACGTGCTGGATTGGTTGAGCAAGATGACCTTAGACGTTATTGGTCAAGCAGGTGAATTTGGCCTAGACTGCAAGGCCACAAGTCTGATTTTGAAGCGCAGGATTCGATTATCAGCTCGGTAGTCTGAATGGCGATGAAAAGTCCAAGGAAATTCACGACACCTTTCACAAGCTCTTTCGCTCTGTTGGCAGGGCCCGCCGAACTGCGATCTTCAGAAGCTTGTCGACTATCCGCTTTTTGAAGTATCTGGTGAGCAGTATCTCTTGTGAAACTGAAACTGAAACTGAATATAATCCGAGCCTGTACCAGGCCGCAAGACCGTCAGCGAAGGCCGCAAGACTCTATTTAGCATGGGAAGTCAAATTTTGGTGAACGGGAAAGCCGCGATCGTCGCCGCCGGGGGACCAAAGGCGGTGTCTGGAAAACGCGATATATTCTCTCTCGTTTTGGGCGCAAACATGTCTGCCGACATTCTGGACAATCACCGCATGAGCGACGATGAAGTTATTGGCCGTCAGTCTGTCTAGTACTCACCGCAATTTATGTCTCACCTATCACACAGAGATCCCGACGTTCTTCGTCGCGGGCCACGCCACCACCAGGTCTGTGGTCTTGAACTCACGCGCCTTTCCGTACCAAAACTCCCGCAGTTCAGCCATTGCCTGGGCCCTCTACGAGTTGGCCGTCAACCCGCCTCTACAGACGAAACTTCGCGAGGAGCTGTTCACCCTGCCCACTGACAACCCGACACTGGAGGAGCTCAATTCGCTGCCGTACCTGGACAGTGTGATTCGGGAGACTCTGCGAGTCCATGCTCCGGTTTCGTTCGTCGCCCGCATCGCAGCTATGGATGATGTTCTGCCCCTCGGAACGCCCTGTTTTGACACCCAAGGAAGAAAATTAACTTGCCTGCAGTAAGGAGGACTTCATCTCCGCATATTCACGCATCAACAAATTTGAATAGAATTCGGAAGGGGCAGACCGTGCGCATCCCCATTGTGGACGTGAATACAGACATCACACTCTGGGGCAAGGATGCTGCTGAGTTCAGGTACGATTACCCACAATCAACGGCTGCTGCAGCATAATCATCATTGAATAGACCTGAGCGGTGGGAGGAGGTCCCCAAAGCCGTTGAGGAGATTCCGGCGATATGGGGAAACATGCTTACCTTCCTTGCTGGTGAGTAATTATCAGTCTTCATGAATTATGAATTGAATTATCCACCGTCAAAGGTCCACACAATTGCATTGGTTTCCGGTTCTCGTTGGCCGAGTGAGCGTTAATTGTTGGGATCTCAGATATGATCAGGACTCACTTTTGAGCAGACAAAAAGCGCTTCTCTTCGTATTGGTTCGGGCCTTCGAGTTTCACAAGGCCGGCGCAGATGGGGACATTAGACGTTCGGGCTCAGGCCTCCAAGCACCTTTTGTGCATAACGAGCGCGAAAAAGGAAGCCAGATGCCGCTGATGGTCAAATCCTACCAGGCATAGCGTATCGGCGAAACAGTCCTGGGTGGCGATCGTACCGCAATTGCGACTAGAGTAACATTTACCTGAAGTGTGTTTTGAGGTTGAGAATTTTACACATTGACATGTAATGGTTATGAGGTTTCCTCGCTCCTCACGAATTCCAAGACAGGGCGCTACCCAAACTTTGCCCGCGTAAATTGATGCGTGGGCCACGGGAAGAGCCTAGTCATATGTGCGGATTTTTTCGGGAGCTAATTGCAAATATTTCTTCAACTTGTTGGGTGAGGCCACCGCCTTGCGCGTGGCGTGACTCGTACTTAACGGTCTTTTTTTAAATTTTCTCCCGTTCAATGCTCTGAAGCAGATCACTAGGTACAATGGTCCCGAAATTGATCAAATCCGGTCTAGCCACCACTCCCAGTCATATGTGAAATTTATATAATATTGTGTGGCGTTGTGAAATACACGGCATGCCATCATGCCGAACCTTTCTCCGCTTCTTCGGCCTCGTGGCTTGCCGCTTATTTTCTTTCTTACTTCTCGCCACCATCTGCATCTTAGTACTCTACCATTCTTTCATCAGGCACTCGCAAGGGTCAGGTGTCAAGTTCGTGTGTTCATAGTGCGTCAAATGCTTCCTGAGTTCTCTTGCGTGCTCCGTCTGGACTTCCTCCTCGATCCCGCTTTGTGACGCGGAGAGCTTGAGCTGCGATGCATGGCTTGCCTGTCAAACTCTTCACGCCGTACAAGCTCTTGAATTTATTTTCACTGGCTGTGTCCCGGACTCCATTCACCATGATTTCCTTCTTCTGTGAACCAACCACCGACCCTGGTATCCTTGAATCCCTATTTTATTCACTCATCCGCCATCCATGTCTTCGTTCTGATTCCCCCATTCCTCGATTTCGGTCGAATGCATCGATCTCGCGACCCCGGTGAATGCGACCTACTAACACCATGTCGTGGTAATGGCAGCAAACCGCTGGTCTGGTGCGTTTGAGTCTTCCTTTGCTGGTATCGATACTGGGCTCCCTTCCTCTAAGCTCTTGCCGTTCAGTGCTATGATAAACTGCCTGCTGACCCCACCTCGCACAGCCACATATCACCGTCATCGAGGAGTTCACTCAGCTCGGACAACACCAGTGAACTCACCATACACAAAATCCGGTTTGATCAGGGGACGGTCTTGACGTACAGGTGCGTATTGTCTCTAGTTCCTCTTACTTACCGCCACGACGCCACGGAGATGGACATGGTCCGTCATAGTATGGGTGCGACGAGTCGTCCCCCCACTCGGGTCGTCACTCGTTGTCCACGCCGGAAGCTCATCTGTGCCTTTTCCTCCTCCTCCCCTGTTCCTCCATTATATCACCGCTAACTTCGCCGCAGATCCTTCTCCGCCGACGGCGTCATCCTCTTCGCCACGTACGCCTCGCTCACGGAGAACTCGGACGCGATCAACGACGTGGACGCCGTCAAGGCGTGCGCACGGATCAGAAAGCCGTTGCCCGCCTCAGGATGGATTTCCGGATCTATTCTTCTCCTTCTGGGACTGTTTTCTTCTGGAGATTCACCATTGACCTCGGCTCCTTTTTTTATAGTGACATTTCAAGACATGGCTTTCACGGTTTTAAAGGTCAGGATCTGCTTTTTATGACCTCGTGCGCAAACAGTTGAAAAGCCTTGTTTGCAAAGCGGCCCTCGATCGGAGCTGTTCTCCGCAAATAATTGAACTGTTATCTGGTCTGGTCGTGCGATGTACAGTTGGTGCGTGTACTCCTATCTTTTCCGATTCTTGGACTTCACCTCACTTTTTGTGATCCATCTATTTGCTCGACTAGTGACTTTCGCGTGGCAATGTGTGCATGCCTCCTCGAGAAGTGTGCTCTGTTTTTCTTTATGTGGGGGGAAGGGGCATTCTTTGTATTCTTGCGTGTAGACGGCTATGGGGTGTGCCCAGTCGAGTCGCCGAAGCAGCGGCGCAAGGGACAGCACGCGCCGAGCACGATCAAGGCGCTGTTGTGCAGAGGCAAGCCCACCGTCGACGCTGGAACGTTAGACTTCCGGGGCGGCGAGAGAGCTCGCGCTCGTACGCGTCGAGTTTGGGCTTTGGCGGCGACGTTTTCAGGAGCGATGGGCTCGCGGCGGAGGGCAGCGCGACGTAGTTGCCAAAGGCCAATGCGCTGCTTGTCCTGCTTGCTTGCCTTTGTACTACTACAAGAGTTTGCTCGCTAAGAAGAGAGGAGATGAGGTCGCAGACACGATATTGCGTTCCTTGCCTTCTCCTTTCTCGTTCTTTCTTCTTGTTTTCGTTCTTCTGGCTTTCTTCCCAATTGTTCCCTATGGATTCCTCCGGGGGAGTAGGGTGCGGACTTTCACAGATCGGACCGCGCTGCGTTCTTTGTCTGTCTGCCTGCCTTCCTTCCTCATTTTATGTCTTTTCTTTGTATCTTCCCCGCGCGCTTCGGAATGGCATGGCCTCAGCGACGTCCGTTTGCTGATTTTGTGCATTCCTTCTATTCTTGCAAACCCCCACGGCTTATTTTTTTACTTCCCGTCTTCGGACGCGCGTTCGCATTGTGTGCGCATATGCTAGGATGGATACTCGACGTTGGGACACAATACATAAGTCATAACTACCTATTTTTACACCTGTTTGTACACCGTGATATGCAAGATTAATGTAAAAGAGTGCATTGGATAATCCAAGGGAGGATTAATTAACCGAGCTAATATACATCGCCTCGTGTCGCGTTGCAGCTGGAAAGGGAGCAGTGTGTCGGACACATTTCTTGTCCCCTTTGTTGCGCCGGAGCTGAACATGCTCCTGCGGGAACATTTTGAGCTGCTGCTCATACAGTATCAGTAGTAAGGACCTGAGGTGTATTAATTATTCAAATCTGTGTGTGGTTACATAGACATACTCACCGAGGGCCAGCCCGGCGCATTCTTGCACACGCTCGCGAGCCGCGAGGCTGAAGTGATGGTGGAAGTCAGCGAGTCCGCCGAGCGCAGTTCCCAGCAGCTCGAGTTGGTGTTCAGCAGCGGCGGGTGGTCCGCCGAGCACCTTTCTCAGTGGCTTGGGCTGGTGCCCGTGGGCGGCGGGGAGGCGGCGCTCACGTATCGCTTAGGCTTACTTCGGCACCGTATTAGCTCAATAAGATATATGTATCTGACGTCCTTGGAGAGAAGTGAGGAGCTTTCGTACAAAATTCCTCCAACTCACGAACTTTCGGGAAATGCCATCAATGCGACGAAACTTCGCTAATTTAAGCGAAGTAATGAAGTGACGAAATGGCGGGGACTCTGAAGTGTGACATCACACAGGTGGTGACAATCTTGTGCGGGCCTTTTGCAGACACAAAAATACCAACAGCACACATCTGAGGAAGCAAAAACAAAGTTCAGTAATGAAGGAATGGTGCTGGAAGAACGAAATTTTAACACAGAAACAATTGAAAAGCAGTGAGAAAAATCGGAATCTGTTACGTAAGAAAATACTCAGCCACCGTGACAAAGATTTAAGGTTCATTAGATTTGTTTCTAATGAAAGAGTGAGGTTTGGAGTACAGCCACTATTGAGGCTTCAAAATCTAACACATCTAGGGCACAGCTACTATTTTCATTACGGATGGAAAATGTCGACCGTAAAAAAACGAGGTCGGAAGAATGACAGTCACGAGATATTATGAACGATTACTAAGTACTCGTAATGCCACTCTTTAATTCGCATACTGAAAATCTCAGGATGGGTAATACCCCTTATGGTGAGCATTTTTTTGTCAAAAGCGCCCACCATATACACCGTCTCCATCCGGCACCACGGTCTGCTTTTTTGCATGTGGCAGGTTCAAATTCCCGGCATTGATCTGTAAAAAAAAACTGGTTCCCCGTCCGTTCAGGCCAAATCTGAGCCACCCAACCTATTCTTACTATTGGTATGCCCTCCCCATCCAACGTACCATCCGCCGCCTCATTGACCAACTTCTGTCCCTAGGAAGGTGGATGTTCAAAATCCTCCGATTTTCAGCGTAAAACCGCCCTTTGTCCGTAGAGAGGGGAGATATCTTTATAATTTGGACATAGAGCTGAAACCCTGGATTAACGCTTTCTGTCAATATATAACTCTCATTTTTCAGCCGCCTATTCATGGTTAGGTCAACAATAAGGTGTGTCAAGTGCTGGGACGGCATTATCGGAGCGCAAGAGCGTATTTGGCAGAGAATCCGAGGAAGCTCCGGTGCGGATTGTTGCCGCGGGCAGTTACTGCAGCTTATCGGCGGAGCTATTCGCAGGCGGCCGCGTTTGCCGGGTCATGTGAAGGAATTACTTGACAGAGTCATTCGAGGAGGAAGTCGTCCAAAGGGGGGCCGCCGTGTACAGATTTATTCGTGGGGTGCCGGTTGAGCCGGCGTATCGAGCTGTATTATTCACAGGAGTTATCTGCCGGAATGGTGCTGTTTGAAAGGGGGCCGCCGTATAAGGATTTGTTTGCCCAACTTATTCGGAGAAGTTTGTCGCAAGAGCCGTGTCGTTCAAAGGATTAAATCTGCTTAGGGTAGCTGAAGCTAGGTCTGTTGCGACGGCACCAGCAGCTTAAGCGGCTTAAGCTGCTCGAGTTACCCAGATAGGTGTACGAAATGTCAATACATTATAGCATATAGCTTAAGCCAGCTAATGCTATATACAATGTACAAGAACACCCCCCTTACTGGATTATTTCCTTCAAATCGACAGTCACGTGTCACGCACCCATGTGTCGATCCCGAAATTTGGTCGCGGTCACGCGTCACGCAGGCGTCTGTCGAACCTCCCGAGCGTCATACCGAGTCCAAAATTGCCTGAAAGACGCAAAAAAGACAAAATTTCGGTGGGAAATGTCGAAATTTTGGGAGTGTCACGCCAAAATTGGGTCGGTGTCGAACTGTCGAATAGGTAAAACTGGTCACGCGTCACACCCTCTGTCGATTTGAAGGAAATAATCCAGTACCTGCAAAATTCATTGATCGCAAGCCATACCAGAGCAGCAGCTGTTCACTGTCATCCAGCTGATCGTGGCCTTTGGCCGTCCAAGCTGCAGTCTCAACTGCTTTGTAATGTTGATAATTTGCATCTCAGAGACGCGTTCCGAGACACGTCAAACTGGAGATAGTGGCTGTACTTATTCGGCCAGTTGGACCGATTGGGCCGAAGTTGCTTTATGGTGCCCATTCAACCCTCAATACCTTCAAGATTTAGCATACTAATAATGAAAGAAACAAAGCAAGGGCGTTTTCATCTCCTTCAAAGAAAGCTTCCGAGGTTTGAGGTTTTCTATTTGAGGCTGACTAGAGGGGCCTGAAGTGCCTCGTGAGAATTTACTCAGGCACATTGGCGCGGGGTACGCAAACGCTGGGCACAACAACTATGAGCAAAAACTACAACTCTGAGTGTGGGTACGGGACCGGGTCAGCTTTCACCGAGGCGCGAGTTCGATACTGCACAGCCGAGTAGGGGAGCACAGTGTTGCATGTGAGTCTGGGACAGAGCACGAGTGAGAGGTTGCCTCTTGCTTATCTTGAGCAGATGTAGAGGTGTTGTTGATGAGGAGGATGAGAAAAATAAAGTACTTGCAGGCAATGAAATACTTACGGGCTACTCTGTCCGAATAATAGAAAAGGATTGCATAAATTCAACTACAACATTAAATTCCAATGTGAATGAATGGTACCCAGCGCTCATATGAAATTCCGGAATCACGCAGCTTCCTCACTGCCATCTGCAAAGCCCTTGCTGCATCGGTTGCTTGAGGCTTTTTGCCGTTGCTGAATAAATGGGTGTAAATTGCTTCAGCAAGCACTGGCCCATCCTGATCAAGCATAGACCACATGGTTCCGATTGCTCCACGAAAGCCTGCAGCAATGAATCCACCTCCCAGGTGAAATGATTCATTGGCCAACTCTGCATCCCCCATGGCAGTCTGGCATGCAGCAAGAAACACAAATTCAGCATGGGAAAGTGACATCCGAAGAATGGTTTCCAAGTCTAGGATGCCATCATATAGCTGAAGGCAACTCTTTGGAGGGTCATGCAAGTTCTGCTGTCCGTGACAAGCTAGGTGTACCCAGGAATAATCTTGGAGCTGAAGTTTCACCGCTTCCACAGTGGCTTGGTTTCCGAGAAGACTCTGAACATTCTGTTCACCAACAAGGGAAACAATTTTGATAATTTCCTGCTGAACTCCGGGAAGTGCTCCTGTTCCAGCAGGTCCATGATGTGTTACTCCAACTACACCAACAGTCGGCATGGAGCTGGTAGGTTTCTTTGAACTGGCATCAAGAAGTGCTTCCAAGGTTGATGTATATGACTGGACAAATTGATCGGACGGCGCTGCTGCATGCAGCGGCAAGCCGGTGAACATATCCATGGGGCACCACCACAGTCGACCATCATTAATGCCATGCTGGAAGGGAAATATTGAATTTAGTTTGACACGAGGATGAACATTTATTGGGCTCACTAATTCCATGGCCTTGTAAATGTGGACGACAATGTGACTCCAAAGCCATGCTAGCATGTCTTCAAAAAATTGCTCAGTGGGCTTCCATCCTGCTCTTCTCCCATCGAGACGTATTGATTCTGCCTCCCTGGATCTGATATTCTGCTGAAAAAGAAAATCTTTGAGGCTAGTTCGTTGATGTTCCAGCTCATGGAATGTAACACCAGGGAGTGGGACATGGAGTGGGTCCAGTGTTGGATGAAGTAGAATAATGCCATCACAGTGATCATTGTGAGAATTGAGAATTATAATGGGCCCGTTTTGAGATGCTTGACACAGATGTTTGTAAGGGTGAGGTAGAAGAAAGTGTCCAAAGCCAGGGCGGGTCCGAATATCTTTGATCAACACATTTCTTTTGATGGCAACTCCCTGAGGATCTTCAGATTTTCCACTGAAGAGCTCAGAGGAGAGCAGTTTCAACCGGTCAGCATCAACTTTAGGCAGGAGTGTATCACCACTGGGTTTCAGCTGTAGCAGTTGTTTAAATGTAGTTGCCAACCCTTGCTCAAGGAGCTCAATTGCAAGGGGCAGATTGAAATGCTCAATACAGGCGGCAATAGCATCAGAAATTGCTTGGGTGATATTGATTCTCCTGGTTACATCTTGATGAACCAGTAAGGAGTTACCAATCGAGAGAATGTCAGGTAACAGGTGAAATACAGCTGAATGTGCCTTTAGACAATCTGAAGGCCTGTGTTCTTGTGCCAAGGATGCCCATCTTAGAGCTGCTTCCCAGGAAGCAACAGGCGTTGAAGTGCTGCGCTCAAAAGAAAGAGCATAATTGGAAAATATGGACTCCAGGTCGGTCAAATCTCCCAATCTCAGATATCTCTCTGAAAAAGACACAGCCAAGCTCTGCAGTCGTCCTGCACGACGTGGGTGGCCTTCAGGTGTCAGTGCCAATGCTTCTTGCTTTTTGTGCAGAGCAGCCTCGAGATCGGTCAAATCTCCCAATCTCTGATATTTATGGTTGACAGACACAGCCAAGCTCTGCAGCCGTCCTGCACGATCTGGGTGGCCTTCAGGTGTCAGTGCCAATGCTTCTTGAGCATTCTGCAGGGAAGCCTCGAGATCGGTCAAATCTCCCAATCTCTGATATCTGTCTGTAAAAGACACAGCCAAGCTCTGTAGCCATTCTGCACGATCTGGGTGGCCTTCAGGTGTCAGTGCCAATGCTTCTTGCTTTTTGTGCAGGGCAGCCTCCAGATCGGTCAAATCTCCCAATCTCTGATATCTGTCTGTAAAAGACACAGCCAAGCTCTGTAGCCGTTCTGCACACTCTGGGTGGCCTTCAGGTGTCAGCACCAATGCTTCTTGCTTTTTGTGCAGGGCAGCCTCCAGATCGGTCAAATCTCCCAATCTCTGATATCTGTCTGTAAAAGATATAGCCAAGTTCTGCAGCTGTCCTGCACGATCTGGGTGGCCTTCAGGTGTCAGTGCTAATGCTTCTTGATCATTCTGCAGGGCAGCCTCCAGATCGGTCAGATCTCCCAATCTCCGATATCTGTTTGTAAAAGACACAGCCAAGCTCTGCAGCCGTTCTGCACGATCTGGGTGGCCTTCAGGTGTCAATGCCAATGCTTCTTGCAGGTTGTGCAGGGCAGCCTCTAGATCAGTCAAATCTCCCAATCTCTGATATCTGTCTGTAAAAGACATAGCCAAGTCCTGCAGCCGTCCTGCACAATGTGGGTGGCCTTCAGGTGTCAATGCCAATGCTTCTTGATGATTCTGCAGGGCAGTCTCGAGATCAGTCAAATCTCCCAATCTCCGATATCTGTCTGTCAAAGACACAGCCAAGTTCTGCAGCCGTCCTGCATGATGTGGGTGGCCTTCAGGTGTTAGTGCCAATGCATCTTGATAGTTCTGCAGGGCAGCCTCGAGATCAGTCAAATCTCCCAATCTCTGATATCTGTCTGCAAAAGACACAGCCAAGCTCTGTAGCCATCCTGCACGATCTGGGTGGCCTTCAGGTGTCAGTGCCAATGCTTCTTGATTATTCTGCAGGGCAGCCTCAAGATCAGTCAAATCTCCCAATCTCCAATATCTGTACATAAACGATGCAGCCAAGCTCTGCAGCCGTCTTGCATGATCTGGGTGGCCTCCAGGTGTCAGTGCCAATGCTTCTTGATCATTCTGTAGGGCAGCCTCAAGATTGGTCAAATCTCCTAATCTCTGATATCTGTCTTTGAAAGACACAGCCAAGCTCTGCAGCCGTCCTGCACGACCTGGGTGGCCTTTAGGTGTCAGTGCTAATGCTTCTTGCTTGTTGTGAAAGGCAGCTTCGAGATCAGTCAAATCTCCCAATCTCTGATATCGTTGTTCAAAAGCCACACCCAAATTTTGGAGATGTTGAGGACGGTCAGGGTGGCCCTCGGGTAACAATAACAGCCTTCTCTGATATTCATCTATGACGTTCAAACTGCACTTTTAATGTTTCCCAACAAACACAACTTTTTCCCAACACATATAGTGAAATTTCACTGTCCCCCAATACACATACCACTTTTTTGAATCAAATATGAGAAGGGATCTTGGGTCCTTTTTCCCAACATTCACTCAAGGAAATCACAATTTCTCAATAAACAAGTGGTCGGTTCAAAAATTCCCAATACACATTCAAAGTTGAACTTTTTCCCAATACATTCAGGGTCAATTTTTTTTGTTGCTCAGATGAAAGCCTATACCCAAGTACATGCATGAACTGACTACGGTTAAGCTCAGAAGGCCGTCGTTACGACGAACGAACACAAAAAAAGAGAAATGATGCCGCCTCCAAAAGGGGTAATCACTCGGACGGACTCAGGTTTGGCAAGTGCAACATCCCTCGCGATACCACTCCTTTGATGCACAATCATTTAATAGCTACACACAACCTCGTTCACCATGGCAGACTTCAAATGAATGGCGTGAGATAATAAATAAGTGGTCTTGCACCTGTGCCATCGCCTGCGAGTGATTACTCCTTTTGGAGGCGGCATCATTTCTCTTCTTTGTGTTCGTTCGTCGTAACGACGGCCTTCTGAGCTTAACCGTAGTCAGTCCATGCATGTACTTAGGTATAGGCTTTCATCTGAGCAACAAAAAAAAATTGACCCTGAATGTATTGGGAAAAAGTTCAACTTTGAACGTGTATTGGGAATTTTTGAACCGACCACTTGTTTATTGAGAAATTGTGATTTCCTTGAGTGAATGTTGGGAAGAAGGACCCAAGATCCCTTCTCATATTTGATTCAAAAAAGTGGTATGTGTATTGGGGGACAGTGAAATTTCACTATATGTGTTGGGAAAAAGTTGTGTTTGTTGGGAAACATTAAAAGTGCAGTTTGAACGTCATATTCATCCTGTTAATCTGCTCAGCTCATTCTTCCACCTGAATTAGCTTATACACTCACAACCACAACAAAAAGATCCAAAGTGCTCTCGATACCGTGAGAACTTGAACCCTGCTTTCCACTCAGCCATGCCAGCACAGCGGACCAACAACATCGTGAACGCATTTAGGCAAGCTTCGGCTGAGGGGATCAAAGCGAGACATCATACACAGCTGCCTTTATATATTCGACCGCACCGCCTTCATCTGACATCCCTGACGGGTCGGAGTCGAGCATGCTGGTGCGTGGCTGTGATTATTGTCAATCATGTAAGATGAAGGCAGTGTGGCCGAATATATAGCGGCAGCTGTACATGATGTGTGGCTGTTGTCTAGTATCTACTGTTTCTTTAGCGAAACGACGAGGTTTTATTGGGTTTGTTTGTTCCTGTTGGAGTTCCACCGGAAAGTCAGGCCCGCGTTCATCACATGAACGCGTCGATCAGACCCTTTTCCTCAGTCTTTGCTACGCACACTGACTGAGATAAAGTGGACTTGAGCTGTATTCACAGATATTATACTTATATTAGATAGGATGCGCAAAAGCCGCATGGGCCGCAGGGGGCTTCATGCGGCTTTCGTGCATTGTGCAAAGCCGCGCCAAAAAAAAAAGAATCACGAGCCTGAATGCCATATATTTCGATAGAAGAGATGGAATTCATATCCACAGTATCCTTGGTATGTTCCCAAACTTGCAGTGCATCAGGAAAACAGAACGTCTCTGGCACGTGTGGCTCAATCTGGCAGCATCTGGCTCATATGGCTTGTATGGCTGCCATACCCACCAGACCACCCATATGGTATCAGAATTTCTGACTTGCCATTTCTCAATGTTGGTTCCATTCTGTAACAATAGTCGTATGAAGGACCGTTATGATCCTCCCGCACTCAGAGTGAATTTCCGCGTACTTGAAAGATTCAGTATCAACGGATTTAAAGTTCCATTCACAAAAAAAATGCTGTGTTCTCGCCCAAGATCTTGTTTTGGAGCAAGGGCCGGCAAGGCCGCAAACAACTGCGGAGGTCCGTGCGCATCACACGTTTTCGAGCAAGCTTTTTTCAGAGACGGAGCGGAGGAATTACCCTCATGGTGTCCTCTGGAGGATGGGATATGCTTGCTTTGTGCTGAAGAAATAAAGAACAATGCGCTCTCTCTCTCATATGTGGTATTCGGTGTCACGCTCATGAATTCCTGCCATTTGATTGAATTCTGCATGGAATGGTCTCGGAGCTGTATAACAGTGTGCTGCACACTGGCTGGTAGCCTTTGAAGGTTTTCATCATGCCGTGGATAACCACTACTTCAAGAACATACAATAAGGGGATCCGATGCTCGTGGGGGGGCAACACCGAGATAGCCGAGAGTGTTCCCACGGTCTCACGTCGTATTTTGGACTTCTCAATAGTGCTTGACATGGCTCTGACCACTACTTGGAATATACAAATGATCCTATGAGCATTCTGCAAAAACTTGTAAAAAAGGTTTCGGGGGCTGCCAAAAGTTTCGCGGTGGTTCGACTGTATGTTTCGGGGAAATCAATGATTTTTGCGAAACACAAACACACTGATGGACAGCTGTCTTTTTACGGGGGGTGTCAAAATGGCTATTTATATTGCGGAACATCCAAATGTTTCGCGGAATATTAAATGTGCATTTTGACCGCCATAAAAGTGCCTCCATGGCTCCAACGAAATCGAAATTCTTCTCATCCGCAAGGGCGGGTCGGTCGGCAAGTGGTGTATTAGTGTACTCCATCTAGAGAGCGTAGAAATTCCTGTAGAGGGTGACCACATCCAGCACCCACAGAACGAATGCCACGACATGAAGGTAGATGACAACGCAGAGCATGATAAAGGCGGCTCGCGTCCTCGGGCCTTTTCGACTGTTGCTCGCGAAGTACTCTAAGACAGAAGTCATAGCTGGAGCCATATACTTACTGACCCAAATGAATAAATGACCGATGCAAAAATGACGTTGTAAAAGGCTTAAATGCGTTTCAGAGGACACAATTCAATGAGATATGAGATACACAAAGGCGACGGACCGATCGCATCAATGCGGTGTCGACTATGAGTTGCACGTTGTCTTCAGCGAAGTCAGTCCCAGACCTTTGAGCGGACGAGATTGAGTTTAGGAATGCACTGGCATCACGGGCTCAGGCTTGGCGGATATCGATAGAGGAAAGCCGCGTCTGTATCAGACAAAAGAGCGCTCGAAGACCACATGTGAGTGGGGGACTTGACTTCAGCTGGAACTACCTAGGGAGGCTGCCTTTATCTTCGTGCCGGGGAGATATCAAGGATATTTCTCCCAGCTGGGATTGCTTCCGGTGGGCAGAGAGCTTTCCTTCGCTTGAAAGTTGAACGGGTATTGCACGGATGCGAAGTTTGAAATCGAAGTTGCGTGGGTGCAGGTTGAGGTTCGGACGCAGGGGGGTTGACAGCTGGGCAGATCCGATAAATATTTGCGGTGTCAGTGGGTACTGTACTATTTCGATCAATTCGGCACCAAATCTGAATTTTTGATACAATTAAAATCCAAAAGTAATCCCATAAATTGAGAAAAAATTATTGCAGCAATAAAAAAAAATGGGCGTGACGCGTGACTGCCGAATTGAACGAAATTGTACAGTATCTGGAGAAATATGGATGGGGGTTTGAAGGCAGGTAAACAATGGGCGCTCGGCGTTGGCGGTGGGAAGTGGGTATGCGAAGCATTTGACCAAATGATCCAAACACAACAGACTCAATGTTCGCCCACGCCTTCTCGGCGGATGTACCTCGCCCGTCGAACTGAATTGGGAGGCTCGTCTTCCGTTATACGAGCCCACGAGACCACGGGAGGGTGTAGAAGTTCCAAGTTCGCATCCCACCCCAATATGCTTCCGTTCCGTTCAATCATCAATGACAGCGTAGTATATACATGAACACGTACGTATTGGGTCAAGGTTGACTTCACATCTCGGGAGCCTACTCATCTGTCAATGATGGAGAAGTGGTTTGTTTGAATTGAAGCTTGGAGGGTGGGAAGAGTGAAGGCGGGTTGTGAAAATTTTAAAACGAGCGCTGTGTGGACGACGTGCGACGGCCGCTGGAAGAGTTCGTTAGACCTGTTGTCTCGGTTGACCCGCCTTGCGTATTGCGAGGGGTCCGAGCTCGAGTGCATGTGTATGTACATGACAAGGTGGTCAACGGCCTGCGGCCGTCACCCTCCTTGTTTTGATCCTAATGTCGGAATTTAAAAACCCGTATGTTTTTATAAAGAGTTTGATTTGATGAAAAAAGGGTGCGGGATCTAATCTGATCTGATCTAATCTAATCTTATCGCACCTCTCTTATCTGCTGCGACTTGGCCGCGGTGGAGTTGGAAGGGGACGCGGGCGGCAGGAGCGGGGTTGGAAGGAATGGAATGGAGGAAGGGGGGAAGGGGGAAGGGGGAAGGAAAGGAAGGAAGGAGTGGAAGACAGCGGGCGCGGGTGGAGCACCACTCGCACGATATGATGGGCGTGAACTTAAGAAGGGGTCGGTCGTCGGTGGTCGTGGGTGCGACTGTAAACTTGGTACCTACCTGGGTTCCATCGTTCCTGGCTGGTGCCAGTGTGAATCGAAATGAATTCCATTTACCTACCAGGTGTGTGGGCTGACACAGAGTAAAACATACAGTGATGCACGGTGACGGCAACCAAGCGCTAGTGCAAATGGCGTCGGTCGATCGGTCGATCGTCATCGGTGGTTGGTGGCGTCGCAGTGACATGCATAGATAGATAGCCGATAGGCCTTGTCTGGCAGAATGGGATCGGGATCGGGGACTAAGTCAAGTAGACTATACTATATTATCCGGATCTGCGTTTGGTGATAGCGAGTAAGAGCGGTGCTGTTGCGCGAAGAGGGCAGAGGACAGAGAGATATAGATAGCGTGGAGAGTCGGCGCGGGTGTAGACTGCAGATGCAACTGGGCAGGAAGGAAAGGGATCGCGGGCAACGCGGCCGCACCCGCACCCGCATACGCATGGAACGTCGTCGATGGTGATGGCAACGGCGGCGTTTGTCAAAAGATCAAAGACCACCGAGGGCCCGCGCTTCGCTCCAAGGATGCTAGATAGACAGACCGCTTGTATGCTGGCTGGGCGCGTTCCATGCGAGTATGAGGTCTTCCAGGCATGATTGACGGTGGACTTTGCACAGGCGTCTTGGATGGAATGCGTCAAGGGCTGCAATCAAAAGGCGAGGAAGAGAGATTTGATGGATTACGTAACAATCTGCCCTGCTTCCCACTGGCACTTGCATTCCGGCGACGGCGACGCACCCATTCACATTCGTTCACTGCTAGCGAGAGAAGGATATAGGGTATAGGAGGACATAGCGAGCAGGGAGGACAACGACAGGACAAGAGGAAGTCGGACGAAAGAAGAAGAAGACGAAGACGAAAGAGGAAGAAGGGAAAACTTGAAGCAGGACTCGACTTTGCACGATGCCCTCGCTCTTTTCGCGCGCGCGCACAGCGTCCACCCCGTCCAAGTCAAAACACAAAGCCAACGCCCAGCCCCGCCATCGCCGTCCCCTTACAGCAACGGAAGCGGCCGCCCCGTGCTCAGCATCTCCACGCCCGTCAACGAGTTCGGTGTCGCCTTCGCGGGCCAGGGCGGCCAGTTCCAGGCCGGCTTCTCCACCCCCACTCGCCCACATACCATCGCGCGGTCATCGTCGCTGCCGCCTGTGAGCGGCGAGCGCGGGTACGGCGCGGTCGGGTTTCTGCCGACGACGCTGCCGGTCGACGCACATACCCCCTGGGACGGCGTCCTCTCTGCCTCCACGGCGTCCATGCCCCCAATAACAACACTACGACATCGCTCTTCGGCGCCCCCGCCCCGCCACGGCCGGCCTATGGGCTTCTGTCGCCCGCACGAGACGCGGTCCTCGGCCTCCCCGACCTCGCGCGCCTCGTCGCCGTGCTGTGTGCCGAGCTCGAGCGCACAGGCATGTCGACGCCGTTCATATTCAGCTCTTTGGCCCTGGACGTGCGGCGCTCGGGCGTCGTGCGGCTCGTGAATGCTTTTTTGGCGACGTGTACGGACGGGAACGGGAACGGAATGGGAAGGACAGGCGGACACGACAAGTTCGTCGAGGAGGCGCGCTTTGCGGGCGCACACGAGCTGGGGATGGCGTTGCGCTGGGGGCTGTCCCGCGTCGAGGGCGGCCGCGAGGTCCGCGGCCTGCTTAGCTGGGCGTGGTATGAGCGCTGGAGGGCAGAGGAGAGTGGTGAGCGTTTCTCTTTCTCTTACGCTCTTTTTTTGCTTTGCTTTGTGTTCGATCCTGCTTCTGTTTTGAGGCTTCTTGCCTTGAGGAGGGAGTTTTGGCTCTCGCGAGAGATTTTTCATCTCGTTTGGCGCGAGAATTTTTCGCTGCTATTTTATCTTATCTTAATCACTACGCCTGCCCGCTCACCCGCCTACCTAGCTTTGGCGGAGAGCTTACTTTATCTTCGCGTCTACTTTCTTGCCTTTGCGTCTCTGCATCTTGGCGTCTTTCGCCCTCGTCTTTCTACCCCTTTGTTTCGTGCCGAGTCCTGCTGCTGCTACTATTTTTGTTTCGCCGTTTTTGGACTCAGACGCCTATGCATGTGCATATTTGGTTTGGTGCGCAGATTTTGCGCTTGCTTGTTTGCCGATTGCGGGGAGGTTTTTTGCTAGGAATGTTCCTTCCTTTATTTTTTTGATCTGCGTCTTGGGCATCTCTGGCGTTTGTTTTCTGAATCCCGCGTCGGCGTCTTTTGTCGCTCCATTTCGGCGGAGTGATATGCGCTGCCTGCGCTACGGCGAGATTCCCTGTTTCCTTTTCGCTTTCTCTTTACCCCATGACCATTTCATTTCATTGCGTGGCTTGAGCTCCCTCCCCTCGGTCCTACTATCCATATTCGTTCTGCGTTCCTCCTTTTCACTCCGCTGCACGGACGGGGTGTCGCGGGGGGCTTTGAAACGGATGAGGTTAATCATGGCAATTTGTATCAGATACTGTGTAATGTTAATCTCTGCAAGTCCTCAGTGCTGACATTTGGTCTGAAATTAATATTTGTTTCAAATCACTAAAATGAATGCGGGTTTGCGGAAATGTTTGTGATGCCCACGGAGGTTCATTTGGGTCGTTGTACTAGCCCCGTTGAATTGCTGGAGGCGCTTCTAGGCGCTTCCTAACACGCAGCATGTGCGAGGCAGCGAGCGGCCGGAAAAACTGCACGACCGCGTGATGACAGGTGTCAAAAAGTTTGATTCCTGCACAGCTTCAGAGTTGACTTGGCTTTCGAGCACGACTTTAGCAAGAATCGAGTGAAAACTTGGTCTTGGGAGTAGCAACAGCCTGTGACACTTGATTTGGGTCAAAGCCTTGGAGCCGATGAGTCCTCAAAGAAGAGGAACGCTAAAAAAAGGAAGCCCCATTCATATCGGAGCGCCACGTCCGCCACACGAAAAGCTCCGCGGGCTTCGCACTGGCCATGCCGTCTGTCGTTCACATGATCACTGCATGGGAGTGTCCACGGGCCTGGCAGGCCATATCACGAGCGAAACGCCTCTTGACCACCCACATCGACAATGCCCCAGAGCTATAAGCTTCACAGTCAGTCCAGCCACTATCCAACGCAGCACGCACTCACGAATATGTCGCAGTCATAAGCGTCAGCGGAATCCAGTGGAAGCCCGACTTGCTAAGTCTCCATCGTGAAAAGCCGAATGTCTACGTCGAAATCAGTGTCGGCGGCAAAAAGCTTTATCACACCTCAGTAAAGAGGAGTTGGGAGGGGATGTGGAACGATATTTCAAGTCTGTGAGTCGAGTGTGCATTCCACCCTGGTTCCATGTATTGACTTTCTATAAGGTCGGTAGATACCGAGTCGGCCAAACTTGAAATCGGTTTCCAGGTGTTTCATAAGCCCACTGTGGGGAAACACAAATGTCTGGCTAAAACAACACGGGAGCTTAGTGTGCTGCTCAAAGAATGCAGTGTGAAGGGCGGTAAGAGATTCTCATTTTACTTTAGCCGATGTCTGACACCGGCCTTGTAGATTTCCAGCTTGAGCTAGATCATGCAGACGATAACTTGACACAGGCTTCTAAGCCCGAGCTTGTTGTGTCCATCTCCCCTGCCAAGGGATTGGCAGATGCTGCCGGTCCACTTGCCAAAGCTACAGAGAACAGTGCGACTCTGCACACTGGCAGCGCTGGCACCTTGGTTGGCTCTGCGGTCGACCTGGTCGACCAAGGAGCGCAGCACGATGATCTGCTATCCGCCTTGGGAACCCTGGTTGCGAGGCTCGGCAACGTCGTTGACATAGGGGTTAAAATAGGCGGTGAGATCGCCAAGGTGGGGAAATACCATTCCCCGTTTGTCTACCTTTACTTGATATATCCCAACAGATCCATCCTTATTCCGATGCTGCGTGGAAAATTTTGACTTCAGTACATGAGGTAGTCGCTGCAGTTTGGTCTGTCCCATTTGCTCACAATAAGTTATTAGGCTGTCAAGAAACAAAAAGAAGCAGACCAAAAAACTGTTCAACTAGTCCAGGCTATGACAGATGTTTTTTCGTTCGCAGAAGATGTGGAAAAGCTATCTGAAATGCTCAAGCGTCCGAGGCTTGAAACTAGTATTTCCGCATTGGTCCAACTGACGGAGGAATGTGCAAAATTCATCGAGGGCTACTGCAAAACAACATTCTGGAGTAAGTATGCTCGCCACCCCCTTCCCATTGTTTCTTGATCTTACTAATCCGGGGTGAATAGCTCGAGTGACGACTGAGATCTGGAAGCAGCGGAGCCAGAAAATCGATGATTTCTGCACCGCTTTTTCAAAATTTCACCAGGATTTCGACAAGGGTGTCCAGCTACACACTGCATTTGTGACAACTGACTTAAGTGTGTGATTATCTTACCAGCCATATCTTCCTGAGGTGCTGATTATGACGACTCAGAACAAAGTGACCTACTCAAAACCCTCAATCACATTGACATGGATGCGACTGACCGCAAACTCTGCTTACCGGGAACACGCAAGGACTTGCTGAGCCTGATTACCAACTGGGTGGCTACACCATCCAGTTCGAAGAATCCTGGGAATATGCTCTGGTTGCAGGGTGTTGCTGGTGCTGGAAAGAGCACAATAGCCACCTCTGTGTCGGAACACTTCCGAAAGCAGAAGTGTCTTGGTGCATTTTTGTTCTTCAGCAGGACCGATTCTGAGCGGAGCCAGCCGAAGGATGTTCTCCGCACCATTGCTTATAAGCTAGCTGAATCAAACAGTGACCTTGCAGATGTCATCTGTGCTGCAATTTCTGCAGATCGTGCATTGGTGAATGCCCCAATGCCGACCCAGTTCAAGGAACTCTTGTTGGAACCTCTCAAGAAAGCAGAGATGAAGATTCCGGGCCAAATCATTGTCATTCTAGATGCCCTCGATGAATGCGGGGATCCCAACTCTCGGCGAGATCTAGTTACCCTTATTTCAAAGGAATTCCCTAACCTTCCTTCTAAATTTCGCTTCTTCATCACCAGTCGCCCAGATTCGGATATTGCTACCAAATTCGAGGGCCAATCAAAGATCTTCAAGCATCTTCTTGATATTACACTCCCATCGAGCATTGAAGATATCCGCCTGTATGTCGACCATGAATTGGAGGACATCCGATCCGTTCACTCCCTCTCAAATGTGGATCCTCTGTGGCCTGGAGAGCCAAAAACTAGAGATCTGGTTGCATGTTCCTCAGGTCTCTTCATTTGGGCTTCAACAGCCATGAACTTGCTTAGCAATGCCCGTGATCCAGATACAATGGTTGACACCTTACTGCACAAGGGGTTAACGGGTATTGATGCCCTATATGCTAAAGCCCTGCAAATTACAGGGCTCTGGGATAATACATTACCAGAAGAAGATACTCAGTCCTTCATAAGGGATGTTCAGGCTGCCCTATCTGCAGTGGTGCTTGGGAAGGTCCCCATGTCTGATGCAAATATTGACACACTCCTAGGTCTAAAATCTGGACGCTCACAATATATATTCAGCAAACTTGGATCTGTATTGCATAGGGCACCTGACCAGACAGCTCGAGTCCTGCACACCTCTTTTGCTGATTATCTGAAAGATCCTACTCGGTCAGGCGCCAAACCATGGCATATTCAGCCCATCTACTTAGCTCGTGGATGTTTACGGGTTCTCAATGGACCAGGACTCAGATTCAATATCTGTCAGCTGAAAGACTCTCATAGCTGCAATTTGGATGTCCCAAACATCTCTGAACTCATCACCACTTGGATCCCTCCCACTTTGTCATATGCCAGCCTCTTCTGGGCTAGCCACCTTGAGTGCACCAATTCTGACAATGACATACTTGAGGACGTCCAAAATTTCTTGTACAAGAAATTCCCATTTTGGCTTGAAGTCCTCAGCCTTCTTCAAGGAACTGAGGTTGCAGTTGATGCACTCACAGCTGTAGGGAAGTTTGCAAAGGTGAGCTCTATAGTGTGTAATTGTTGGTGTTTCAAGTACTTACAGATCCATCTCGCAGAACCGTGATCAGGCCCTGGCAGATTTTTCAATTGATGCAGTCAAGTTTGTGATCGCATTTGCACCAGCTATCGTGCACAGTGTCCCCCACATTTATCTTTCAGCTCTCCCTCTCGCACCCAGCAAATCCAGAGTGCGGAAACAATTTTCAAAGTGGTTTACCCACACAGTGGCCACAGTCAGCTCTTTAGGAGATCAATGGCCAAGACTTCAACTAACACTTGAAGGACACAGCCGGACTGTCTCGTCCATTGCTTTTTCGTCTGACGGGGAACGGGTCGCGTCGGGCTCCCATGACAGCACAATCCGGGTATGGGATGCACGCACAGGTGCTCTTGTTGCTGGACCATTCATGGGACACAACAGCGTCATCCACTGTGTTGCTTTCTCACCAAATGAAGAACATATTGTGTATGGATCCAATGATGCAACATTGTATGTTTTGGATGCGCAAACAGGTGTCTCTATCCCCGGCCCTTTCAAAGGACATGGAGGTCCAATTCGGGCCATCTCCTTCTCCCCTGATGGTCGGTACTTTGTGTCTGGATCCCTAGACGGCACAGTTCGGATTTGGGATACACAGGTAGACTCACACACCCCGATGGCTATCGCAAAGCATTATCCCTCTGTATACTCCGTTGCCTTTTCCCCTCAGGGGGACCGGATTGTCTCTGGGTCCATTGATGCAACTATACGGGTGTGGGATGCGCGCTTAGGTGCGTTTGTAACTGAGCCATTTGTAGGGCATGAGGGGCATGTCAGATCCGTTGCTTTCTCACCGAATGGAGCGCACATTGTCTCGGGCTCTGCCGACAAAACAATTCGTGTGTGGGATGCAAGTACGGGAAACATAATTGCAGGGCCATTCATGGGACACGGCGGTCAAGTGAAATCCGTGGTTTTCTCACCCAATGGAGAACACATTATTTCTGCCTCCGACGACCTAACAGTGCGAATTTGGGATGCCCGAACAGGCAGCCCTATTGCCAGCCCGTTTGAAGGACATAGTGCTTCTGTGTGTTCCGTTGCTATTTCTCGGGATGGGGCACGAATCGCGTCTGGCTCCTATGACCACACAGTGCGCATTTGGGATGCCCATCTAGAGGCCCAACACAAGATAGAATGCACGCCCAATGTAAGCCATACAGGACACAGTGGCAAAGTCCGGTGTGTCATTTTCTCCCTAAACAGAGAACAAATTGTTTCGGGGTCCGAGGACAAAACAGTCCGGGTATGGGATTCACGCACCGGCGCCCTCATTGCCGGGCCATTCACAGGGCACACCGATTCCGTGTACACTGTCGCTTTCTCTCTCGCAGGCGAGCACATTATTTCTAGCTCCGAGGACGGAACCGTGCGTGTGTGGGATGCGCTGACGGGCGATCTCATTGCTGGCCCATTCGAGTACGAAAATCCTGTGCATTCCATTTCCTTCTCACTTGATGGAAAACACATTGTGGCATGCTCCGACACAGGGATGATCCAAGTTCGTAATGCACAGACGGGTGATCTTTGTGGTGGTCCATTTGTTGAGAGGGGCATTATGCTGAACAAGGACATTGACAAAGAAGATAAGGAATATGATTCTTCCGATGCAGAAGAAAAATTTGAGGAGGAAGAGTACTGGTCCTCTTTCATCTCCGCATCCAGTCCAGAACATATCCTCACGATGTCCGAGGATGACACTATCAGTTTGTGGAATGCCCAAACAGGTGCACTGGTTGATGGACCATTGGAGGGGCCTGCTGAGGGCTTGTACTCTGTCGCCGTTTCGCCAAACGGTGACCGAATTGCGGCAGGGATATTCGGCAACTTGGACTCGATGGCGCACGTGTGGGATACACAAACGGCGACCCAATCCCCTCGTCAGCTTCAGGGGCACAGTAGGCAGGTTTACTCCGTCACATTCTCTTGGGATGGGAGATGGATTGCATCAGGGTCCCATGACAAAACTGTGCGCGTGTGGGATGCTCAGACCGGGATTTGTATCGCTGGACCATTTGAAGGACACAGTGCACCAGTCTTGTCAGTAGCTTTCTCCCCTGACAGTGAAAGGGTCGTGTCTGGATCTACTGATAACACAATTCGTGTGTTTGAGGTGAGCTTCATTTCATCATTATAATTTTGCCGTATTGATCCTTGAAATGGAATAGATCAATCGTGACCGTCCGCCTGATCGCGCATTCGGAGATGGTTCGAAGCTCAAAGACGGATGGATAGTGAACTCATTGAACTCCGTGTCGGAGCTCATTCTTTGGATCCCTCCTTGGCTTCGCAAAAGCCTCTACTTCCCGCAAAATTCACTCATAATCTCCCGGGAAGGTACAACAAAGTTGGATTTTAGTCAGTTTGTTCATGGAACAGGATGGGAAGAGTGTGTCGATCGGAAATTCCGCGGATGAGTCTTTCATGTTGTTTTTCTATATTTATTCCATGAATCCTATCTTTCCTTCAAATTAAAATATTTTGCTCCCAAGAAACAAAGACAGGATGAATATTTCATGTTTTGTTGTTGAGAAAATGTTCGGCGGTCCCTCGGCTACGATTCCTATGAGGTCGCGATCATTTGTTAGTATAAGACGTGGAGGAATGTTAGAATCACTTCCCGTCGATACACACTTTTGGTTCACAGCAAATTCAATTGGGTCTCTGGCCATTGGCACGGTCCAGTCATGCAGTCGTGCAGCTGAAATACCACTGTTGCGCCCAAGCTTTTACTTAATTCTCATCAGTTTTTTCAGTTTTGATGGACTAATTTGTGTGGCCCGTACAAGTATGACATCTTTATGGAGTGTCTCAACACCTATACTCTGTTGAAATTTTGATTCTGAGCTTCGGGGACTTTCCAGCTGTAGACATCCTTTCATCCTTGTAATGTTGTTGCACTGGGGTTTTGAACTTGCCTTTTGCATTTCCAAATGATCCCCATTTGGGCTGGATGCAGTGGGCTTCAGGTAGGGACTGGATGGGAGTTGTAAGTTGTAACGCACAATTAGATCAGCATCAAAATTGTAGCTCGGAAGACTGAGAAAGATTCGTGCCGAGAAGTAAGTTTTGGTTGCATTGCCAGTGAGCACTAAGTATTATATGTATCCTACAAGTCGGAAGAAATCGGGGCTGGCTAGCATGGAATGCGATATCAGCTACTTGAGACGATGGCGTTGACTGGGGTCCTTAGTTCGTTGGGCAATCGCTTTCTGCGAGAATATCGATTTTGGAGGTGTGGCATATGCCTCTCGAGATGACCCACACACCAAAGCACCGAACAAAGACATTTCGTCGAATGACTTGATACTGATAGACTGGCATGAGTAAGCTCAGAGAATGTCAGTACAAATTGGGTGCACGCTGATCTCACGATTTTGATCTAAATCATTGAGGTACAGTAGCCAGTGAAATCCCGAAATTTACAGCCAATGGCAGTACCGAAGGCGCGAGCGAGAAAATTGCAGTTTTGGGCAGTTTTTGATTTCCGCGACCAATTCAATCATATTTCCATGAGTTCTGCACAGATTGAAATAAAATTTAGCTAGATAAGCTAATTTGTGAGCAATTAGTGATGGAAAAAAAACCGAAGGAATGTCATATTTATTCATCCTCCAGCAGTTGAGGCTGCTCCGGCCATGAATTCCAACTAGCAAGCCAAGCTCTTACCCAAGCATGCTGATTTTTTGGGACAGGGTACTTGTATAGGTATTGAGTGGGGGGATAAAGCCAAATTTCAATTTCTTCCCTTCCTACCCTCCCTGCCTCTTTCAAAGCCTTTGTCGGAATCCTTACTTTCGACCGTTGTGCCCCAATAAATATGTTTTCCATGAACAAGTGCGCAACAAAAGATTACAACCTTTGCAGTACAACAGGCGCGGTCGGTTTTTTTTTTTTCCAGCTGTTTTGACTAGAACACTTGCCACGGGCTCAGTTTTGCTCGGATTTCCTTGAGAATAGGCACATTCGAATCACATTGAAAATACACAGAGGATGAGATGCCGGCTTTTTTGATGTGATTATGTAATAGAATTTCTTCAGAAAAATCATGCTTTGCACTAGGACAGCTGTAACACAGTGAATAATGGTCCGATTGACCTAATTCCGGAATATGTTATGTGTCTGTACTATCTCTAGGGGATCGTGAAGTTCACAGATATAGGTATAGTCAAATTTCAATAGAGAGCTCTACTTCTCATGGGGCATGAATATTGCCCTGGCCAAAGTGAGCGGAGAATGATGTTCAATTGGTATATTGTCTATGGCAATCTGCCATCCTCTGGTAACATCTCAGATACATAACATATTCCGGAATTAGGTCAATCGGACCATTATTCGCTGTGTTACAGCTGTCCTAGTGCAAAGCATGATTTTTCTGAAGAAATTCTATTACATAATCACATCAAAAAAGCCGGCATTTCATCCCCTGTGGATTTTCAATGTGATTTGAACGCGCCTATTTTCAAGGGAATCCAACCAAAACTGAGCCCGTGGTAGGTGTTCTAGTCAACTGCTGAAGAAAAAAAAAAAAACGGACTGCGCCTGTTGTACCGCAAAGAGCTGTAAATAAATCCTATACATGCAAGCACAATGAACACTGCCCCCGATCAAAAGTGTGATATAAACATGATAAAAGCGTGATAGTCACGAGTTTGTTCCCACAGAGGCAGTGCAGCGCCGGTCTCGGAATCTGCCGTGTCTGAGCGAGCTCAGAATCTGCTGTGTGCGGGCATCTCCGTGGTATGGAAAGCCGGAGCACCACGGTTTTTAGCGAGACCTTTGATCGTTGCCTACGTGAGTTAATCAAGACCCCGGGACCTCCCCTGGGTAGCCCAACACAGTGTATGTGTGACCATCTTGTGGTGCATACAAATCTGTTATCATATCAAGCAAACTTCAAGCAGTGTAAGAACAAGATTCCGAGCAGTAATAATACTCCCTGTTCACTGTTGAGTTTTTGAAATTTCGGAGTTCACAGCGAAGCGATTCTACCCATGCAACAACTACGCAAGCTTTTTCCTTGTGCCAAATTGAATCAATTTGAATGGACCCGAGTTCGAGAAGTTCCAGGCTGCATTTGTGATTTGCCAAGAGAAAACAATGGAGAGCATAAAGCATGGGCGTATTCATATTGGGACATATTCATACGTACGAAATACCGGACTACTGCATCTCGGGAAGATCAAACCATCTACAGTAGTGGTTGCACATGTGCTGTTCAGGGAATTTGTCGAAGATACTGGACACATTTCCCTCTCCAAAAATGTTCTTTCCATCCACAATTTTCCTTTCAAAACAGGTCAGAGACATCCAATGCCTAACAGAAAAAAGAAATTATACGAAGATGTCATAATTTGAGGATCGGTGAGTAGAGTTGCAGACCCTCAAGAATCTGTGAGCCATACAGCGGAGAAATGAAACAAAAAGACGTGTCCGTACCAAATAGCCTGGATGGCAGCAAGAACTTCTGTAAAGACAACATCAATTTGGGTGTCGGACATGTGGAGAGGTGAGATAGAATGTTTGAGCTGTTGGGATGTTTATCTCAAGCTCCTGCACTGTTTTTTTCCCACCCTGGACGACATGTACAAGATACCCGCAGAGATTGATGCAAAATGGGGTTATGCACTTACCCTGGCCCGCAGTGACTATGCAAAGGAAATTGAATTACTCCCCAATTTACAACCACTTCGGAATGGGGACGCTGTGGAATGAGCTGACACTTACTGACTATCACCTACTCTAGATTCAGAGCAATTGGAAAGTCTGGATCAGATGTTGGACGAGGATGAGCCTTCAGTAACAGGCAGGCCTGAGGCCAGGGATGATGACTCCAACGAGATCTTTGTATGGTTCTCAGATGAGGAGTTTGCGGAGGGATCAGACCTTGATGAGTGGTAGCCGTACCGTTGGTGCAGTGTTGAGAAAATGTGATAGAAATAAATTGTAATCTTTTTGATATATCCCAGATAGTAAGTGCGTGCGTTTGCAACCGTACTTACTGAAGCTTATCTCGCAAATTGAAAGTGCAGGCCCGATCGGACATCGGACACAATGGCCACCAGGCCGGCAGATGATTAATAGTAACAGTCACAGGTTAACAGCATCCAAATTCCACAATTTACGCGTGTACGGAGTACAGGAAGCTGCTCACCTGCCAAATGTGCGGTGCATTGGCAACCATGAGCGGCCGACCTGGCGTCGCAAATGTGAGATGCCGATGTTGTGTTCATGTCACAGAAAAGCTCAATCACAACATTTTAAATGGTGCCACACAAGGCGGAAAAATATTGAAATCAATGTCAAGCAAAACTCGTAGCTATTCAAATGGTGCACTGCAAGTCTGCAACCACTGCCAACTACCTTTCCTAATTCAGGTTGGTCCTGGGGTCTTCGTCACCGACAGTAGCGGCGATCAAGGATTCGCACATCGGCTATCTCGCTAAAAAAGCGTGGTGCTCCGGCTTTCCATACTGTGGCGAAGACACGGGTCCTAATCCTATACATGAAAAGACAACGAACACAGCCATCGATCAAAAGCGTGATAAAAGCGTGATATATCAGGTGATAGTCATGAGTTTGTTCCTATGGAGGCGCTGTGCACTGTGAGTGTTAGCAAGCGGCAGTGCAGCGCTGCTCAGAATCCGCCCTGTACAGGTGAGCTCGGAATCTGCCGTCTGTGGGTCAACTGGGAATTAACTTTGCGTGGCGTCTCTCTGTGATGAAGGCACGGGCAATATTCTTGTCTTCTATCAGAGGAATAAATCAGTGAGCAGTCAGGTGACAAGTCATGTGATAGCACGTGACACATGATTCATTTGAAGTGAGTCACAATGAGTCATAAAAGGAAATGACTCACACTGGGCCTATATAAGAAGCAGTAGCCTGGGGCTGGGAAAGTGGCTGTAGATCCCCCTATTTGTACTTGTTTAGGGTAGTCCACAATTGATTTCTTACATAATCTCATATGTGTCCTTGAGTTCTTGAGTCTATTAAGAACTATGTACTTGGCTCCTATACAACTTGCAGAACCTCTTTCAGACCAACTAGTGATGGCCATCAACAAGGTCTTCACTGCCGCTTCTGATTGTGTAATCATCGCTCCCTTTTCCAGCAACTCACCACCAACTTCCTAAAGGGGAAGCTCACTTGCGCAGTCTTTCCGTATATCCCAAAACCAGTTGTTTCAGAGGAGTTCAAGGCGAACTAAAACTCCGTGTTACATCTGGTGACCACCGCAGGGGGGGGGGTTGTCTCTGTAAACAGCTACCGAACAGTTACCGACAGACAGTTACTGACAGCACCGAACAGTACCGACACCGACAGTTACCAAACAGTCCGACACTGACAGCTACCAAACAGTTACCAACAGACAGTTACCAACAGCACCGAACAGTACCGACGCTGATACAGAATGAGAATGACTGCTACCGTTACAGAACCAGCACCGCAGGTATTTCAAACATGGGAAGAAAGACAGCAATACGAGGACACATTCGCTTCAGACTCAAATAGACAGAAGTTTGAAGAACGTTTTGGGGTTCCAGTGGGGCCATTCGAGGAAGATGTCCGGGTATCTGAGGCGGGACCATCGTATACAAACGAGAATAGGAATGGGAGACCATTGAGAAAGAGCAAAGGTAAGCAGATACAGAAGGAGAGGTCACGCCGGGCAAGGATGAGAACTGCTGAAGAATCAAATGGAAGCGACGGGCCTTCCTCCTCTGAATCTGACCAAAGCGAAAACTCAACAGACTATCCACTACGTCCACAGCCTCCACGATGAGTCCCAGTCTCAAGTGCCCAGGCACCGACAATTAGTTTCAAGGCACCAGCACAAGCTTCCATTGATCTGCCACATTGGGGGTCAAAAGAAGCCCCGAAGACATTTCGTGGGAGCTATTCAGATGTTCAACTTTATAGACCACTACGAAAGGGTTTTGAAGAAATGCAACATCACAAGCGCACTTCAGGCAGACACTTCTGGGACCCTACTTAGGGTGGTTTCTGTATTGAGAGATGACTACCCTAAGAGGGTCCCCAGTACAAGGGGAATCCCAGGGCTCTCCCAGCCAATGGGAGCTCCCACTAATACTTTTTCTTTTGGCTGGGTGCACCCAGAGTAGATACTGTTGGGAGCTCCCAGGTACTGCTGGGAGCTCCCAGATTCTGTCACGCGTCACGCCCCGCAGGGCCGAAAAAAAATGGGTTTTTGGGCCCATATGGGCCCCGTTGGCCAGCCTGTTTGGCTGGGGCCTGTACTATGCGTGTTGCTGGTTCTTTGAGTGTATATCCCAGCATTTCTAGCCTATCGCTGCACACAGTGCATGCTAGCGAAAATCCGGGTTTCCAGCGGCGAAAAATAGATTTTACCACCGATATGGGGCCTGTTTGCCAGCTTGTTCACCTAGGAGGTACCTTACCAGCTCCTTTGATGTATATCCTAGCAGCCAGCTGCCCCTATGCCTGCTGGGGGTTGGTTCCCGATTTTTTCGAAACCCGCTGCATTTGGGTCCGCGCCCTACACCTGCTGGCAGTCGGTTCCCGATTTTCTCGAAACCGGCTGCATTTGGGTCCGCAATGCTGCCCCTCCGCCTGCCAGGGGTCGGTTCCTGATTTTTTCGAAACCAGCCGCATTTGGGTCCGCAATGCTGCCCCTACACCTGCTGGCAGTTGGTTTCCAATTTTTTCGAAACCGGCTGCATTTGGGTTCGCAATGCTGCCCCTCTGCCTGCCAGGGGCCGGTTCCCGATTTTTTGGTCGGTTCCCGATTTTTTCGAAACCAGCTGCATTTGGGTCCGCAATGCTGCCCCTATGCCTGTCAGGGGTCGGTTCCCGATTTTTTCAAAACCAGCCGCATTTGGCTCCGCAATGCAGCTCCTACACCTGCCAGCAGTTGGTTCCCGATTTTTTCGAAACCAGCCGCATTTGGGTCCGCAATGCTGCCCCTACGCCTGCTGGCAGTCGGTTTCCAATTTTTTCGAAACCGGCTGCATTTGGGTCCGCAATGCTGCCCCTCTGCCTGCCAGGGGCCGGTTCCCGATTTTTGGTCGTTCCCGATTTTTTCGAAACCAGCTGCATTTGGGTCCGCAATGCTGCCCCTACGCCTGCCAGGGGTCGGTTCCCGATTTTTTTCAAAACCAGCCGCATTTGGGTCCGCAATGCAGCTCCTACACCTGCCAGCAGTTGGTTCCCGATTTTTTCGAAACTGGCCACATTTGGGTCCGCAATGCTGCCCCTACGCCTGCTGGCAGTTGGTTCACAATTTTTTTGAAACCAGCCCCATTTGGGTCCGCGAGGCAGCCCTTAGCACCCCCCTCACTTGTCTACCCACCCATGTTTTTTCGTCGGCCTTTGTTGCTTGACAAAACTCGAGTCGCCCGAACCTGCTGCAATAGCAACAATGTGCTCTTCCATACACCAGCACTATCCCCACCTTTGTCGCTCAACAAAGTTCCCTGTAATCAGCATTTATCATGCTGGGACCACCCACCAATCTGATCTGGGAGGTCCCAGATATATTCTGGGAGCTCCCACAGCCTATCAGTGGGTACTCCCAACGCAACTCAAATCTCTTGGTGGGAGCTCCCAGTGCAAGGCAGAACATTTGCTGGGAGCGCCCAGCCATTATCCCTGGGAGCTCCCAAGACCAATCACAAAATATAGGTGGGAGCTCCCAGCTCTGATCTAGAATTTAGGTGGGAGCTCCCAATGCAAATGAAAATATTGCTGGGGGCTCCCAATGCAAATACAAATATTGTTGGGAGCCCCCAACCCAAATGAAAATATTGCTGGGAGCTCCCAACGCAAATAGAAACATTGTTGGGAGCTCCCAACGCAAATAGAAATATTTTTGGGGGCTCCCAACGCAAATGAAAGAATATTGCTGGGAGCTCCCAGTACGAATGGAAAGATCGTTGGGAACTCCCAATACAAATGAGAATATTGTTGGGGGCTCCCAACACAAAGAAAAATATTACTGGGAGCTCCCAACGCAAACCAAAATATTGGTGGAAGCTCCCATATCAATTTGCAACAAATCCATCTCAATTCACATTCATGGTGGAGTTGGGCCTTCCAACTAACTAAAATAATCCCCCCCTTGTTATTTGTTATTGCAATGACGACGCAACAAATGAAAATTTCCTCCGTCTGATTTCTTGTTCCTTGGTCATTTCTTAACTGCCATCTTTATCAAACTAAATGAATCCTCTACCTCCGGCGTGCGAGCTATCTGGGCTTTTTATTCAAACTCACTCTCGAGATGACTGTGCGACTGAGACCAGATGTTGCAACAAAATCTCAAAATTTCCTTTTCGGGTCGCGATGGGTTGTTGGTCTTTATTTATTCGCCCCCTCACTTCCAAGTTGTCGTGTTGATTCTTTGCAAAAGCAACGCCATCTTTATCAAACTAAATAACGGGATGAATGTGCGACTGAGACCAGATGTTGTAGCAAAATCTCAAAATTTCCTTTTCGGGTCGCGATGGGTTGTTGTTCCTTATTTATTCGATCCCTCACTTAAGTCGTTTCGATTCTTTTCAAAAGCAAAACCCAAAATTCATAATGCATATCACATAATTGCAAGTACTACATAGTACATTATTCCAACTACTATTTCGAACAGGCTTCAGATTCTAATCCCCATACGTGCTAAGTATTTAGTATAAAGTGCTGCCTGCTCGTCGTCCGGGAAACTGCACCCCACCCACTTTGGAAGGGGATTCCAGTGCGCAAAATTTTTGTCGAAGAACCAGGTGAGCTCCTCCCCCGCGTGGTGTTCGTCCCCCTTCTTCAAAGGCACCAGCGCGCCGTACATGATTGGGCTCTCGTCGCCGTTGCGCTGCAGGCGGAACTTGATGCGGAGGTCGTCCTGGGCCTCTCGATCTTCGTCTTGAGCCCGATCGTACACGGCTTGAAGACGAGCTTTCTCCTCCTGAGAGATGCGGGACGACGCTGCGGCAGGCGCCGGATCCTCGGCGTCGCGAGCGGGGGCATGCGGGGCGAAGAGGACGGCGACCGGGCGCGGCTCCGCGAGGGCGAGGGCGACCGTGTGCGGCTGCGCGAGGGCGAGGGCGACCGTGTGTGGCTCCCGGAGGGCGGAATAGCAACTGGCACAGATGATTGATTAGCCACAGTCACAAGAAAGATAAATAAAATCAAGACTCACCCGCTCTGCCAGTGGCACGCGCATCCCCGGTCTTCGAAGCCCCCGGCGCTGCAACGCCATCCTTCTTGCGGCCTTGCCCATGTCTTCGTCTTCGTCTTCATCTTCGTCTTCGCCTTCGCCCTCGCCTTTTCTTCCCTTGCCTCCTGCGCCGCCACGGCTTTGGCCCACTTCTCCGAGTCCGAAACCTTGCGTAGGACGATGCCGCTGGATGTCACGATCAGCGGGATATCTCCCTGGTCCTCGAGTCGCATCGCCCTTTCCGCTGTACATAACGGGTCAACAATATCTTAGACGCGATTTGACTGGATCGAAGACTTACCCTCGGTCCATGATTCGATTTGCAGAGCGCCTTGGGCCAGTTCTTCTCGATCGCTGTCATTTGCCGTAGGGAAATGCTTCGCGTCGAGCGCGGGGATGACACGATTGTTCTGGGCCGCCTCGAAGCAGTTGATGGTAAACCCCTTCTTCGGATATTTGCCTGCCACCGCCATCTCGTCGTCCCAGTTGATGATGCGCATTTCGTGGTCGAACCCGTACTCAGCCCACGCGGCCCACTTCATCGTTTGCGACGACGAGGTGGCCTCCACCACGCTCATCTCCCCTCGCTGCACGAGAATCTCCACTACGCGGAAAGGCCGTCAGTACGAAACGGGAGGGATATCAATATGAATGACAGGATCCACGTACGCAGGTCAGTGAGAACACAGTCTTTGATGAATTTCCGGGCGGAGTCTCGGTCGCCCAGCACGGTACCATCCTCTATTTCTGGGCGATCGCGCTGCAGTTCTCGCATCCGCTGGGAGTGGACGATGGTGCTGGCGTGCGATCCTTGGATCTCCATCTGAATAACACTATAGCGGCGTCAGTCAAGCAACAAAATCATTCAAATCCACTCAGAGCACTTACTGAATTCTCGACTCCCACTCCTTCGTCATCGTTTTCCATCGAGTCGCATCACGCTGGCGCATCGTCTTGAACGCGTGAGTTGCCCCAAAGGTCTTGCTGCCACCCTCGGGGTCGATAACGGCCCCGAACACATGACATCCGATGTCCCGATATGCGCTCTCGCTCTGAGGAGTGAAGTCAGCAAATTTTGGGTTTCTCGACTTCGGAACTCACGATTTTTGTACAATCCGCGGCAATACTCGCGACCAGACGCTTCTTCCCCTCAGGCGTGCGGTTTTCCGCCATCTCGGTCACGTACGCGGCGTGCCAAGTCGACAGCCATGGCATCTTCGCCAGCACGACCTTCGTCGTCCGGTCTTTCGCGTCTTTCACGTCGAGGCCCAGCTTCGCCAGCTCTTTCGCGTACTGGGCTTTATCGCGCTTCATGTTTTCGGATTTGGATACTAGATGGTACGTTAGAATCTTAGCGTCCCTGAGGGGCCTGTGAATACTCACATTCTGCGTCATGTTTTTGGTCTCCACCGGTGGGCGCATGAAGCCAGCACTGGAACATGTTCCACGCGCTTGTTTGCCTCACGCGTTTGGGGTCCCCATCGATCACCGCCCAGAGCAACTCCTGGGGCTTATTCGCCTCTGTGGCCAGTTCCTCCACGACGTCGACCAGGTCTTGGTGCGCCTTCCGCAAACGGTCTTGTATGTCCTTCGACAGTGGGCCAGACTTGTACGGACCGCCGTGCGCGTCTTTATCGTCATCCCCGTGATCATCTCCCTCGTCGTCCCCGACCGAACCGTCGTCGTCGGTGTCGTTCGTGGGCTTCGCCGCTGCTTTCCTCTTCCCCGCCTCCTTCTTCTTCCCCGCCGCCTTCTTCTTCCCCGCCGCCTTCCTCTTCCCCGCCGCCTTCTTCCCGTTAGTTTTCTTCCGGGCTGGCGGTTTGGCTTGGGCGTCGTCATCCTCGCTGTCGACAGAGTCGTCGGAATCACTCAATTTCTGCGGCGTCCGCTGTCGCCGCTCCGGCTTTAGTCCCACTTCGACATCCTCCTGGTCCTGCTGGTCGCGTTTACTGCGTCTCAGTGTCCGGCGTTCTTCCTTTGCTCGCTGTTCTTGACGCTCTTGCCCCCAGTCAGATCCGCTACCACCCGAGTCGTCCATGTCGTGCTGCTCTTCCTCCGAGTCGTCCCCGGTAGCGGTGACCTCGACGTCGGCGGGAGCGACGCGCTCGACCTGGTCGTTGTCATCAGGAAAGTCGTCGTCGTCCGCGGGGTACTCGTTTTCCACATCCTGCTCCCAAGTGTCAGGTTGCGGGGTTGGTGTCCGAGGCGCACGAAGCTGGGTGGCAGAGCGCGCATTGAGCATCAGAGGGGTGTTTGCGGCTGGGAATTGGGGAGGTCAAGGCGTGGGACGTGGCTTGAGGGGCGGGCGGGCGTTGGGTACCCGGGCGTTGGTGCCAGCGGATATGACGCTGCCGCCGAGCCATCGCGGGGTGAGGCGGGCGATACGTCGGGGGTTTGACACCGCGAGACGACTGTGGAGGCGGGCGACACCGCGGGCGCTGGAGCTGGTGAAGAAGGCGGCCAGCTAAGCTGCGTCGTGGACGATTCGGCCCTAGGAGCCCGACCAACGTGTACATCCTGCTCGAAGAACTCAGAATCAGTGTCAAAATGTGACTGCTATGTGGATCCTCTCACCTGCCCCATCGCTTGGAACCCAGGGAAAGTCGGGAGTTCTACCTTGACGTTGAAGGACGAATTGTGGTCGCTCTGAGACAAATCGCGTGAGGCACGAATTGAAAAAGTCACAAGAAAGAGCCCTACGAATCCCTTTGTGCCGTAATCACCAGGTCGGGCTCGCCTTCGACTGGTGTCTCCTCGCGTTCGCGATCTTGTTCTTCCTCACGCTCGACGAGCTGAGTCACGGCGTCCTGTTTCATCGACCTGTGAAACGTTAGGCCAAAATCTGAAATACGCCGACAAAAAACCCTACTGGTACAAGTGGCTCAGACGTGGGCAGCGGTTCGACCTGAAAATTGTGAATAAAACCTCAGTATAATGACGGGGGCTTACCGATCTCAATGGCTCAGACGCGGCGTTCTCTTCAACCTTGGAATCGTCAGCTAAAAAAACCCGACAATACAGGCAAACTGAGGACCGGTCCAAGTGCCACAGAGGCAAGTTTCACGTTGACCTGCCATTTTTTAGCCACAAAACCTCAACACAAGAGGAAGAAGAAACACTTACCATTCCATTCGACGGCTCCGCGACCTGTTCTGTGTCTGCGTCTCCGTCTTCTCCCTGAAATTGGTAAGGTCTAGTTTGGATGTTCCGAAAGCAAAGCTACGCACCACTTCACGATTATTCTTGGCTTTCTTGCGGCTACGCGTGTCTGCTGGTTTCTTGCCTTCCGGCGCGCGTTTGCGTTTGCCTGCAACAACTGGCGCGTCATTCTGATTCAGGTCGTTGTAAGTATATATTTGTGCTGACTGGCAATTAATTAAGACGAACCTTCTGGGGTTTCTGTCTAGAGCGGGTTTGCCGTCCTGATGCGGGCGCGCGCGCTGTAGAGCGTAGTCGACGTGGGCTCAGTGCGCTCATGGTGGCGAAACTGAAGGTGGAGGACTTGAGAGAGCGCGACTCGAAAATTTTGGCTTCTATCATTGTCCCCCAATTTTTCGGCTCATCACCGCGCTTTGGTTTCTCTGAATGTCTTGCATGCGGCCCCAAGCCGCCATTGTCCTCGTTATTTTTTTGCCTCGACCAATCGCATACATCAGCGCTTTGGTCCAAGCGGCACTTCTCTTCCCAATATGGCAATTGACAATGCAGGCCACCCTGATAAAGCTTTCCACTGGAACGGAAGACATTTTCTTTTGTTTCCTTGTCTCTCCTCCTCTTGCCCTTACCACCATGACTTTGCTTGTCTTTCACGCCTCCTTTAACACGAAACCCTTGACCTACACCTGTGATTCGCCTCCATCTTAACACTCCCTCTTACTCATGTCTCTGTCCTCAGCATACGCCTGCCACTGCTTTCTGGGCTTACGCGTGCCGGTCGCCTTACGCGTTCCGGTGTGGGACATGCGCTGTCATGTCGGTCTCGGTCTGCTCATTATTTCTCCGCTCGTCTGAGGTCAAGCCAAGCTGAATTATCTGCTCAGACCGTGCGCGTACAAGTGGTCGAGCTACCGCTATACGTCTCATGCTCTAGTGCTTCATCCCGGGCTCGCTTCGTCCTCTGATCATTCTGTCTGGTAAAGCGTCAGCGGTACTCCAATGACAAGATCAGCTTCGCAAACTCACCCCACCGATACGTACTTCAAGTCCGTCGTCCGCTTCAATCCTTGTCACATCAACCTCATACGTCTCTCCCTTTTCTTTCGCTGTACCGCCCTGAAACCTATTCTCATTCAAGTGAGGTACTTGACAAGTAAACGGGGCCGATACGCACCTTAGAAGAGCCCCGTTCACACCTTCTCCCCGTCGTCCTCCGGACCTAATGAACTCGTAGAAAAATCATAAGTACGCCCTCGCGTTCTCTCGCCCTTGGGCCTGCCCATACGCACCTCACAAGTATGTCATCCCAGCCCATCCACACCCATCTCCGTGAACTCACAGAGAGAATCATTACTAGGTGGTCGCGTTCTGTCTCTCATCCTGACGCCACCAAAGGTCAGCCGCCAGACACCCCCCCCCCCCCCCCGAGTAAGTCTACACGCACCGAGTTATGCCCTTCACGATCTTGACTCGTCGTAGGTCTTGGTCCTTCTCAGCGCGTCCATCAATCGTCAAATCACCACTCGCCCGCGCGGACGATGGTACGAGTACATTGTGGGCCCTCTGCCCTCTGCTCGTAGTCGGTTTATATACAGCGTATCGCATCCCGGGGTCGCCGTCGAGATACGGACCTCATGCCAGACTTCGTTTTTTAATCAGCACCCCGCCACATCCCTGGAAGTTGCGTACGTCGTTACCTTCCTCGTGCGGGCCGCTCCTAATCCTCCTATCCAAGGTGTCAGCACCGGCCCATGTCTTTGCCATACGGGTGAGCCCTTACTTGCACTTGTGTATTTATTTCTCATTGATTTCCATCTTTATTTTCGTCCTTCAGGTCGTTTCCTTTACGCGTTCGGTAGGTCAAATCATGTATTCTTTCATTAACACGCACTCCCCTCCTGCCCTCCTCCCCGCCACTGCCAGTCCCGCCATAGCCCACGACGACATGGTGGTCGGGACCAAGGCGGGAAAGCCTTGCGTGTGACCGACACATGACTGATCACGGGAGCTCAGATGGCATCTCGATGCCGTCTGCGCCCTCGCTATGATGGCATTGTTTGGCTAGCGCTTGACTTTCCCACTTGCTCCCGACCACATCAAGCACCCGCCACCCTTGTAAGTATCCGCCAAATTCTTAGGTAGTTTTAAGTAGAGTATATGCAATGGATAAAATATGCATGCCGCACACCTCGAGTGAGAAAAAAACGCGAGATAACGCGTCAAAAAAAGAGAGAAGAAGCGTTATGCTGCGAGTCGCAGAGCGGGCCGACGCGCTATAGCAGACCCGACGTCCCGACGCGACGCTGACTTGATCTTTCTTTCAGATGTCTTCCGCGTTCACTGCCGCCGATTATATTGACGACCACGCCTCTGAATCTGAGGATGACCACGAAGAAGATTCTGACTCAGAGCAGGAGGACGACGAGGACTCGCATGAAGCCATGGCGCGCGCCCTCGACCGCCGCGACTTCGAGCACATGGACCGGGCTATCCGCCAGTTCGAAAGCACGGGCATGATCCCGCCCCCGACACCCTCAGGCGGCTCCGTGCACTCACGGTGGAATTCTCGCTCCCCGAGTCCTTTTGCGCTCGCTGCTGCTCCCGACGAGCCCCCGCCGCTGCCTGGGTCGCGTGCCCCTACGCCCTTGTTTCTGCCCGGCAGCCCCATGTCGGAAAGCCCGCCCGCAGAGGAAATCGTACCGGATACCGTCCCGCCCCAGGTACGTGCTCAGCTTGTTCTTCATCTATACATATTGACTCACACCGTTCAGCAATGCGGTCCTCATTCTCGGTCACCCAGCCCTGCACAAGCCATGCTTGTAGACAACATCCGTCGTGAGGTGTGCCCCACCTTTGTGCTGCACCAGTGCGCGCCATGGACTGACCAAATACCTACAGAAATCTACTCGTCCCCGTTCTGAATCCGCTGCACCTTCCCCGCCCCCCAAACGTCAACGCACAAAGGTACGCTTCAATTTTCATGTCTACTGATTTTACTGAGATTGTACATTAGCATCTTTCTCGCAAGGAGCGAATTCGCAAGAAGGCGCTGTCATTTTTAGATGTAGACGCCGACGACGACGACGAGGACCTCGAGAAGAACCGCGACGATGGCGATGACAGCGAGGGTGAGGAAGACCGCGACTTCGTTGACGACCGCGAGCCCATCTCAGGGCCTCGCCTCCCGTCCATATTCAATAATTGCAAAACCCTCGAACAAGAAGCGTTGGAGAACGAGGCCATCGCCCAGTACTACGTGGACAAGGCCAGCAGCCTTAAGCCAGCGCGCCGTGGCGCGACTCCTCTTTGTGGTGATGATGACGACAAACATCGCTTGCGCGCAGTACCGCCTACCCCTGCCGACGTCCTGGACCATCCTCTATACATGTTCTCAGTTCCGCCCAAGACAGAGCTCAGTTTCATCCGCCACATTTTAATGTACCCCAACATCGAGCACGCCATCCAGAGCGCTTTCACGCGCGCAATCGGATCTGGTGCGGTCTGCGTCGAAACCACGGACCTCAAGCTATTGTTCCAGGCCTTGAAGCAGTACCCCCGCTTTGTGCGAAATCGTACGAAGCCGGACAAAATTGACACCCTCGATTCGTGGTTCCACGTCATCTTCACCACGCCTCCAATCGAGCACATCGGTCACTGGTGGCGACTCGCCCGCCCCATCGGCACCCTAAGCAAGGGCGATCTGGTTTTCGTCCAGGACGGCGCGACAGCCTTGGGCATACCGCGCATCCACCAGGTCGACACAGACCAGGCAGAGAGGCCTAAGCCTGGGGAGAAACATCCACCACGCACGCTCGGTCTTCCCCCGTCCACCACAAAACCGCTCCCACTACCGCAGAGACTATTCGACCCCGCTCAGTTTCGACACCAGTATCCGGACAGGACACTGAGGACCGTGAAGAAACCCGAGCACCAGCAGTTATTTTCGTGGCACAAGCTGGTCTTTCATTCAGACGGATTGGAGCATCTGTCTTGGAACGGCGACAGCAGATTTTTCTCTCCACTGGAGGCCAGACCGTCGGAAACGGAGCTGAAGTGGTTCACCGCCGCCAACACCAGCAACAACGTGCTCGTATACTCCAAGCAGAAAAGCGCCTCCGGGATCATCCCACCGCCAGAAGTGAAGAGACTGTGGCCGGACATCCGAGTTCGGCCGTATCTAGGCACCACATGTGCCCTTCAAGAAGGTGACTCCGTGGTGGTACGCCGGGGGGAGTATGAAGGGCGGATTGGACAGATCGCGCGGATAGTGGACAAGAAACGCACCTTGCGCGGAACTGGCAAAGGCGGGACGGACGAAGAGGTTCTGGTCCGCTACGCAGCGGTGCAGCGTGAGGCGGCGACCCCCATTACGCGTCTAACGATCGAAAACGAAAGCACCTTCATAGTGCTCGTCACCGACCTTGCGTTGCAGGCTCTCGCCTTAGTGCAACCCTTGATTCTAGACGATCGCGTCAAAGTCGTGCATGGCCAAGAAGCACGGGGGATGTCGGCGCGCATTTTGGACATCGCACAAGACGGCATGGTGGAACTGCAGCTCGAAGCAGAGGACGGCATGGTCCAGCCTGTCCAGGAACAACGGCGACACCTGCATATGCGATACCTGCAGCGCGACTTCCGTGTAAGCGATGTGGTCAACGTCGTACGTGGGCCTGCCGAAGGCAGCATTGGGTTCGTTCTCGGCGTCACGGTGGGCGGGTTTGTGGAGTTCATCCCAGTAGGTTTCACGATTTTCGAGACCTTCACCTTTTTTACCGGGTCTTCTCCTAGTGCGATGCAGACCGTTTGAAGGTCGCGGTGGACAAGACCACGAAGGATGGAAAGGTGCGCAAAACACACCGTGTCCCGTTTGTGAAACTTACTTGAGCTCTAGATAACATATCATTACCTGGCTCAAGACGTTTCGGTGAGCCTTGACAATCGTGTCAGATTTGTTTATTCTGACAGCCTTTCTGTAGTTCTCTGTACCAACAGCCGACCTCCAGTTCCTTCATATCGACAAGTGGTATCCGGCGGTTCCCGATGCGCCACCACGTCGGTGGTCAGTGGAATGGGAGAAGGCTGCTGAGCGACAGCCTAGGTTGGAGTTCCTGGACAGGGCGGTCTTCCTCGTCGGCCACAACGTCAAGTTTAAGGGGTACTACGGCAACATCGTGGGCTACACTCAGAGAAATCCCAATGAGGAACCTGAGTACCTCGTCCAACTGGAGGCGCGCCCCACTCAAGTCGCTGTGAAGTTGCAGAACATGCTGGATAGAGAGTACGTGGACTGTTTTTATTCCCCACTTGTTAAATACCTAATCGCAATTCCAGTACGAAGCGCCCATTGCTAGATGACGATTTGGAAGATGAACCTCCGCGAGCGCAGTCGCCGCCGCGGGTTCCTGAAGACCCGATTGTTGAGGACGCGGCTTGGGGGACCGGGGGCGCTCTCATCGTTCCTGACATTGGTAATAAATACTTTTAACTGGACGGAATGATTGCTGACGCATCCATAGGGGAAGACACTGGCGTCTGGCTCACTCGAGCCGAGTTTGTCCACAAACATATTGACGTCAAGATCCTCGGGGTGCAAAAATCCAAGTTCCCCAAATTGATCAACAGCAACGGCACGAGGCACGAGGGACGTACAGGCTATCTGGTACCGCTCTCCGAACCAGTAATGGAGAGTACGCTGCGCACCAAGGGCATCAAAATCCGAGTCGCCCCGATGTCGCATGCCGCCGCCATTCCTGCGGACGCCCTCAAGCCGCTCAGGGAAACGCCCAGCAACAAGTCCATTAGCGAGGAGAAGGGGCGGGTCATAGTCATTGGGCCCGACGTCTACGGCTCATTGGACCGCATGGGCCAATATGCGGAGACAATGCCGGGCGAGAGCGACCACCCCGAAGTCGTGCAAGTCCGCTTTGTGAAATCGGCCAGCGACACCGTGTCTCCCAAGGGGCTGTATGCGGTCAAATGTCTGTGTCGCGCGCTAAATCAGGACCTGACCTGCGGGCTGACCTCGATCCCTGCAACGCGCTTCGCATGAATTTTCATTTTTTTTATCTAGCAATAATACTCAGTACCTCGCAGCAATTTGGGACAACGACAAAAAAATGTATTATTACTAGCAACTAATGTAAATAATTCTTCGAGCGCTTCCTAATTTGTGGGATATACATACACGACTTGACTTGGCGCTGCAAAGTACCAAGTCGGATTTCAGCCGAAGTCGGACTTACATCACACGGCATTCCATGCCGTCTCGGCCTCCCTCACAATCAGTTTGTTTGGTCAGTGATGGCTTTTCTCTCTTGTCTCTTACCATCACCTTCCCTTTTCGTCAAGTAGGAGTAGCACTATTTTAAAGTAGACGTACCGCACCTGTAACAGCTGTAATTAACAACGCTTAAAACTTTCAATTGGTGGTTCCCAAACTGGGAGAACAGTGGCGAGCGCCATCAAAGCGTCCACCAAAGCGACGCACAATGGCGAAATATTAAAGGTGCGTGCTGCCTTCCCGCTGCCACCAGTCACTGACGCGCTCATGCCCTCCATCCACACAGACCGTACGCGTGCCTCCTCGCGCTTCACCCCGGCATCCACGTTGCCCCGCGATCTCCACCTCATGCCGCCGCGCGACCTCGACCTTCTCCTGCCCTTGGCTCCCCTCACCGACCCCGACATGTCCCTGCTTCGGACCGTGGATGGAGACTGCATCGTTGGGGACTGGATTGACGAGGAGAGGTTGCGCTCAGCGCACCATACAGCTGCCTGCAACGCAAGGCTCGCCGCGCGTAAATTTCCCAGTCTACTATTTGGCGGGGCGCTAATTTTTTCCAGTGGCTGATCCCACCGACAAATCGAAACACCTTGAGTACCTGCGCCTCGGTGAATTTGTTCTGCTCGTCGCGTTTCTTTCTCCCTACTCACCGACACTCTTAGTCGCAGATTTCACGGAGCTGCACGGCCCCTTCGACTTCGACACTGCAGAAATCAACGCCTACATCTCCAAGAAAACTCTGGCCAAGTACCATTTGGATGGGCTGAGGTGCCGTGCAGGTGCGTCCATTTCTTTTGTTGTCTTTGCGACAATGCTAACTGGGCTGTAGTCAAGGCTTGTCCCTTCCGCGACCCTGGCACCCTCCAGGCCTACGTCAGTGCCGCCAAGAAATTCCTAATCGACTTCGGTTACTCTTACGACGCTGAGGACGGTTGCGACGAGATCATAAGCGAGAAGCGCATACTCCGCCGGCTCCACAAATCTCTGAATCGCCTCGAGCCCGACGTACAAGTGCAGTTTACGGGACGCAGTTTACACATCGTCGAGGTCAGGAACCCCTTCCCTTCGTACAACAATCGCCGCGCTGTCTTCGACAATGCTTGTAAGTCTCCTCGCTAGGTTTGGTATATATCTATCTGCCTCTAACACAGATCGGTAGTGCGGCAGCGCATGGCGCTTTTCAGGGGCCTCCCCTCCGACACACTCCCCGCGTCACTCGACTGGCCTTCTGTCATCGTGCGCCTCCGCAACCGCTTCCACGAAGATCCTTTCAGCATCGAGGCCCAAGAGACCTATTGCACGCGTATGTATTTGACTTCCTCTTGGTCTTGATGGTTTTCTGATGCCGACTAATAGAGCGCCTCTGGGAATCCCAGGTCATGGACATGGTCGAGCGGGCGAAGGCTGAGAAGGAGGCGATGCCGCCCCCCTCTCGCTCCCCTCGTGTACGCGTCTAACTCAGTTTCGCTTGTTACCTTGTACGTACTTATCTGTATGTCTTACTTGTGGTATATATTAGCTTGACTTAATATACTGAGATTGAGTCGATCTTCATGTACGTTATTGAAAGATATTGACTGGGAAAGATATTGAGATTGACTGGGAAAGAGATTGAGATTGAAAGGCAAAGTCCGAGGTCGCATCAAAGTCCTCACCAAAGCGCATTGATTGGTACTTCTGCCTCTGCCTCTCCCTTCCTGCCACTCACTCCTGATGCCATACGGTAGGATAACGAAGAGCCAGAAGAAAAAAGGGGCAGACAAGGTAACATGGAAGACAAGAATAGTCGACGGCCCACAGAACGCCCATTACCTGAAAAAACATAAGCCAGGGGAGGAGCCCACGGTGTTCTTATCGCAAGGCCGCACCTTAATCGAGAAAACTGGTCCAGCAAAGTCTTCAGTGCAGGAATTCCCAGCGGTCTCGTCCATCTGGCGCGACTTGGACCTCGGCTCGTCTGACCTTTGGGATTTTGAGGACGACGACGCCTTTACGACGCCTTCGTCCCCGGTGAAGGGCACGGAATCGCCTACAAAAAAGCGACACCATGCCACCCGAGTCGCTCAAGACCAAGCGTGGCAGCTGGACGTTCTCCCTGCTTTGATACCCGTTTTCGTGAATTTGTGGCACAAGACGCGAGGACTGCGAGACGCCGACGCCTTACCACTCCTCGGCAGAACTGACTGTTCTTGTGGCTCCACTACAGTCTGCAAAATCTCGGTGGTGCGATTCACTGGTAAGTCAAGCCACCCTGCTCATCATGCTGAATGCTGACGCCTACTCGCCAGTTATTAGCGATCTCGAGATAGATGTGTGCGAGTGTAAGCCGGCGCACAGCAACTGCTTGCCGCTGGCTTGTTTCCTTCAGCCCCGTGGCGACCACGTTGGCGGTGGACCTCCGCATCTTAGAATTCGCAAGAACGCTGTTTGGTAAAATCTCACCCAACAACACGGCGTGGACGGCGACAATGGAGAGTTTCCTGACTGATCTGGGATTCACGCTGGACCACGAGGTATGTGCCACTACAGTCAGCGCCTGCTGTTTCTCGAAACCCACTGACTTGTAAATTATCATGCAGGGTTCGTTGCAGCGACTGTTTGCGAGCGCTCTGGAATGGTACACGCACCTGCGGAATCTAGTCAGCCGCCATTTCGACCGCGTTATCGAAGACGCACGGCAATCCTACCTGGAGGAGAAGCAGGAAGAACAGCGTGCGCATGACGATGATGGCCAGCGACCCCCACGGTGTCAGCACCGACGCCGACTCAAGAGCGCCCCCGAGGTCGCGGAGTCCATAGATCCGCTTCTCGCGCCGCCTCCACGTCACCGACCCCAGCCCCGCGAGCCGGACAAAAACGAGGAAGAGAGAAGACTCCACCCAGGGAAAACCCTTTCAAACCCCCTCCGCCCCTGACACGCCCAAGCGAATATCTCCGCCGACGTTGCCCCGCCTGCTTCGGTGCGCTGGTGCACGACGGTGCAGTAAAGTAAGCATTCACCGCGTCGGCTTCGACTGCTTGAAGCAAAGCTAATATGCCACCCAGAATGGACTTCAATGTGTGTCTCGACGCGTGTTTCACCCAGAAACGAAATACTGGTGGAAACGATCCACCCAAATTTCATCCCGACACGTTCTTCGTTCCCGAGGACCTGAGCCGTCAGATGGAGGAGCATGTCGACAGCATACGCGACAGCAAGCCCAGCGAGAAGAAGCAGCGCAAGGCCACCGTCACTGAGGTAGAGGACGAGGATGACATCTACGAGCACAAGGACTTGAAGCTGCCGCGCTCCGTCCTGGACGGCTGCGAGGCGTCTTTCAAAGCCGCCGATGAAAACCGCCAGAAAGCCAGCAGCCAGTTCTACTCGGACACGGGCTTGATGGCGCTATTGTGCCGCCACGACCGTGTCCTCTGGCTTGTCAATATGCATTCGCCAGGGGAGAAACAGTTCAATGTATGGCTACTCCTGGAGACGCTCATGCAGCACCTCCCCCTCGACGTCGTGCTGGGCGTCATGTACGATATCGCATGTCAAGCGGAGCGTTCAGCGCGCAAGTGGGGATTCCTCAGCCGGTACATCCATCGATTACTGTTCGCAGTTTCTGTGTTTCACGCTTTCGGCCACGAGTGGGCTTGCCAGGTGATATACCACCCCCTCAAATGTGAGGGATTCGGCTTCTCGAACGGCGAATCGCGGAACGCTTTTGGCATCTCATCAGCCATCTCATCGCTCACTTGCGAATCTCTGGAGTAAGTGACTAGTGTCCTCCATAACGGGGGTTTTTATTAACAACGTTCCGCCCCCAGTACCACCACCGCCTGTACACGCTGGATAACCAGGTGAAGCAGATCGACGAAGCGAACCTCTTCAAGCTCGTGGAATGGATTCACCGTTGTACGCTCTTCAGCAAGAACAAGCGCGCCGAGGCCGTGCGCGACCTGAAGAAGAGCGGCCACTCGAAGGAGTTCTTGAGGCAGCAGTGGAAGGAGCAAGTGAAGTCGCAGACGAAGCCTATTCCGAGTACGTCCCCCAGTCACAGAAGATCTGCGGCAAAGGCTTACAGCTGGAGTCTGTAGGGCGCTCCAAGACGCGGGCAGAGAAAGCTGTAGCGGCGGTGATCGAGTTACGCAACACCGTCGACGCTCGAAAGAAAGAAGTCCGGGAGTGCGAGGCCGCCTGGAATGACGCGGTCGAGGACGGCGACGACGAGCTTTTGGCCGACACTGAGTTGGCTCTCAAGGACGCGCGAGCGGCTGTAACAAAGCTCAAAGACCGACTACTCAGGAGCGAGAACGCTCTCGGCGTCGACGAAAAATCCGAGCTGAAGAAGCTGACGAAGACCAAATTCTTCCAGCTGCGATTCGATGCGAGGGTCAAGAAAACACGACTACGCCATCTACTCCGAGCTCGGAAATTCGAGCATGAACGGGCGGAACGGAGCTCGCGTCGTCAACAATCGTCAGGTATGGGCGTAATCCTTTGCTGGGATTGAGGCTGATTCGTGGCGAGTAGACATCAAGTTGCGGACTCATACCCAATCCGCTGTCAAACGCCGCCAGCCCAAGATTACGAACCTGGTGAGGGAATACAATAACCTCTGTGGCGCCATCCAAAAAGAGATCGACAAGCGCACCACACCTCGGGGTGCCATCGCCCCACAACTAATCGATGCGAAAAAGGTGTTTGAGCTCGACGTGGACGACAGCATCTGGCAAGACGTCGGCCTAGAAGACGACGACGACAGGGGCGAGCCTCCGCTTTGGCTGAGTAGCGACAGCGTCCGGAGCGGCATACGAGCGGTGCTACAATTAGACCGCGCTGACGAGGAGGATGCGATGCTCGCGAAGGAAACACGGTCCATGCGGGCGTGGTTTATTGAAGAGTGGGACGTTCTCAGACTGGCGGTGGCAAACGCAGGTACGGTTCAGATTTTTATGTGATGGATGCAAATGATTGACTGTGCACTAGCGAACGAGGCCAATCGCTATCAGTTGTTCCTTCGTCGGGAACGCCTGCTGCGACTGTGTGCGACGTGGCGCAAGCATACCACGGAGAGACCTGGGGATGCGCCATGGGGTCCGTCTCAGGCCGAACTCATGGAATGCCTGGCGCAGGCGCAGACGGCGGGGAGAGGGGAGGATAGGTACTACGAGGAAGATAAAGAGGAAGAGGCCTTTGAGATGCTCGATGCCATGGAGAACGCGGACGTGTACCGCGATATGTACGACAGCAGTAGCGACGAGGATTAATTGATTTCGTTTTGCATTTTTCTATTGTCCGTAAGGGTTTGAAGATTTTCAAGTCGCTTTGTGGCTGGGGGCGCTGATTGGCCAGCAAAAAAATTGCAGCGCTTTGATGGCGGGGCCACCGACTCCAATCGGTAAGGCAGTCCACCATTGTTCTTGCTCAGAAGCTGACGGGTGGCATACATTATTACAGGGTATATAAGGAGGCGCAGGTGTGCCACTTAGTCCACGAATCCCCCGCTGCCATATGCCTTCTGCAATCGCCGCGACCTCCCCCGCCACCCCCACGTCCCGCGATGGGCAACGACAACGGCGCTTGTGGGACATCAACCTTGTTAATGGCGGCGGCGTAATGATTTTCTGTACCGCCAACGAACTGGCGACCGAGGCCGAGCACCACATCCGACTCTACGGCGAGGACAGATGTTATGGCTGCACCCTCAAGGTAGCGCTCTGGGGCTGGGCCAAGTACAAGGTGACAGCGGAGGGATTCACCTGCGTCTTCAAGCTCTGCAAAGCCTGTTGGGTCCACGATCACTGTAATGAATACAGTCCCTTGGCCAACCAGCCGGTGAGTTTACTTTTTTCATGTGTTTTGCTCGAGCTAACATTCCTCGCGGCAGACATGTACATGCACTCCCGGGAGAGCTGTCGCATGTGATGATGCCGTGTGCGCCCGCCATGTCGGTGAGTCTTGCATTTTTTTGTCTGTCCTGCTCACATACTCACCTTCAATACCAACAGTCCCCGCGATGGAACGGGTACCGGCGGGCATTCCCCGAATGCTCGTGGCCGCCAACCCTGACCCCGAGCGCCGCCTCAACAAACTCACCGCTGCTGTCGCAGCCTATCACGCCACAGCCGCTGCCGACGACCCGAACTATTCGCCCTGCCCTCGGCGCCGCAAGGTCAAGAGTATGTGTGATTGTCCTTCGTGTGTGAGCCGCGCTGACGACTTCACTCGCAGGCAATCCCTTCGCGATTCGGTCTTCTCGCAATCCCGGTGGGATTAACCCTGCCCGTGTGCGCGCTCATCCCCTGTCGAGGCCCACGGGATACGAGTATGGGTCTCCTGAAGCAGGCGCGAAACGGCGGGCGATCAGGCTGCAAGAGAAGAAGGTTAGCGTGAAGAACGAGCCGCTGTGATTTATGGCTGCTCGCCATTTCATCGCGATCTTTATGACTTGAATTGACTGTATTCATGCTTAACTTCATTGTATTATCTCAAGAATGCGGACTCGTGTGTTTCTTGTCGTGGTTTTGGACTTGTGAATGCGTATATCACAATTTTATTGGACTTGTATTATGTGGACTTGTGTGTTTCTTGTGGTTTTGGACTAGCGCTGCCGGCCGAAACAAACAATGAACAACAACCCATCGCACCCGTAAAAGGAAATTCCGAGTTTGAGTTCACGAAATTATAATTATTTGGCTTGAATTGAAGGTGTGATAACCACTAGACCGGAATTGAGAAGCATTCCAGTTGAGTGGTCCCTTGTAAATAACACTGCAACGGGTTCTCTGCGGCCGACACAAACTACAACAACCCATCGCAACCATAGAAGGAAATTTTGATATTTGGGTTGTTGTTAACAGATTAATTGACTAGTTAGTAATTGTTTGAGTTGAATGAGGAAAATGAGATCCTAAATCTGAACTGAGGATGATCTGGTTGTAAATTACTTTGGGAGGTGTCACCAACATTATAATTTGCATTGGGAGCTCCCAGCGAAATTTATGTTTGCGTTGGGAGCTCCCAGCAATATCTTTATTTGCGTTGGGAGCTCCCAGCGAAATTTATATTGTGTTGGGAGCTCCCAATGCAAATTAAAGAATATCATTGGGAGCTCCCAACGAAATTTATATTTGCGTTGGGAGCTCCCAGCGCAAGTCCGCATTGTTGGGAGCTCCCAACGATATTTTTGTATTTCCGTTGGGAGCTCCCAGCGAAATTTAGATTGTGCTGGGAGCTCCCAACGATATTCTTCAATTTGCATTGGGAGCTCCCAACGATATTCTTCAATTTGCATTGGGAGCTCCCAGCGAAATTCATATTTGTGTTGGGAGCTCCCAACGACATGCGGACTTGCTCTGGGAGCTTCCAACAATATTTTTTTATTTCTGTTGGGAGCTCCCAGTAATATTTTCTAATTGGAGTTGGGAGCTCCCAGCTATGATCCCTGGGAGCTCCCACTGAGAGATTTGGGTTGCGTTGGGAGCTCCCAAATTATATGTTGGGAGTACCCACCAATATGCTGTGGGAGCTCCCAGATCATATGGGTGGGTGGTCCCAGCATGATAAATAGGAACTGAAAATACAATCTGATTACAGGGAACTTGGTCGAGCGACCAAGGTTGGGATAGCAGTGATGTATGGAAGAGCACATTGTTGCTATTGGAGCAGGTTCGGGTGACTCAAGTTAATTTTGTGGAGTGACAAAGGCCGACGAAAAAACGTGGGGTGGGTAGACAAACGAGGGGGGTGCTAAGATCTGGTTTGGCACCTGGTTTCAAGAAAATCATGAACTGACTGCCCACAAGCATAAGGGCAGCATTTTGAACCAAAACTTTGTCGAGCGACCAAGGTTGGGATAGCAGTGGTGTATGAAAGAGCACATTGTTGCTATTGGAGCAGCTTCGGTTTTGAAAGAAAAATCAGGAACCAACGACCTGCAGGTGTAGCATCATGGACCCGAATGCAGCTGGTTTCAAAAAAAAAAATCGGGGACCGACTGCCTGCAGGCATAGGGGCAGCATTGTGGACCTGAATGCAGCTGGTTTCGAAAAAATCGGGAACCAACTGCCGGCAGGCGTAGGGGCAGCATCGCAGACCCAAATGCGGCCGGTTTCGAAAAAACTGTGAACCAACTGCCGGCAGGCGTAGGGGCAGCATTGTGGACCCAAATGCGGCTGGTTTCGAAAAATCAAGAACCAACTGCTGGCAGGCGTAGGAGCTGCATTGCGGAGCCAAATGCTGCTGGTTTCGAAAAAATCGGGAACCAACCTCTGGCAGGCGTAGGGGCAGCATTGTGGACCCAAATGCAGCCGGTTTCGAAAAAATCGGGAACTGACTGCCGGCAGGCGTAGGGGCAGCATTGTGGACCCAAATGCAGCTGGTTTCGAAAAAATTGGGAACCGACTGCCAGCAGGCATAGGGGCAGCATTGCGAACCCAAATGCAGCTGGTTTCAAAAAAATCGGGAACCAACTGCCAGCCAGCAGGCGTAGGAGCTGCATCGTGGACCCAAATGCAGTGGGTTTCGAAAAAACTGGGAACCAACCCCCAGCAGGCATAGGGGCAGCTGGATGCTAGGATATACATCAAAGGAGCTGGTAAGGTACCTACTAGGTGAACAAGCTGGCAAACAGGCCCCATATCGGTGGTAAAATCTATTTTTCGCCGCTGGAAACCCGGATTTTCGCTAGCATGCACTGTGTGCAGCGATAGGCTAGAAATGCTGGGATATACACTCAAAGAACCAGCAACATGCATAGTACAGGCCCCAGCCAAACAGGCTGGCCAACGGGGCCCGTATGGGCCCAAAAACCCATTTTTTTTCGGCCCTGCGGGGCGTGACGCGTGACAGAATCTGGGAGCTCCCAGCAGTACCTGGGAGCTCCCAACAGTATCTACTCTGGGTGCACCCAGCCAAAAAAAAAAAGTATTAGTGGGAGCTCCCATTGGCTGGGAGAGCCCTGGGATTCCCCTTGTACTGGGGACCCTCTTAGGGTAGTCATCTCTCAATACAGAAACCACCCTAAGTAGGGTCCCAGAAGTGTCTGCCTGAAGTGACAAGCGAGAGAGAAAAGTGCGAAAGTATATTAATGTATTGTGCTGTGGACGTACAATATGTTATTTGCGCACTGGAAGGTTACGAGGTGAGTCGGTGGAGTACGTTGAAGCGAGATATACTGCGTCACTACGATGCCGAGCGGGTCTATCAAAAGCCTAAGCCAGTTGACGTAAAGAGATATGTGGCCAAGCATCGAGACAAATCCTGCACGAGCCTGACTCAATGGCGTCATTATTTCACCAAGTTCCATTCAATAGGTGTGTTCAGAGTAAACTTTCTCCGCGCAGCCGCAGCCGCAGAACGTCATGTGCCGGTGACTGCTGGTCACATTATTTGTCCTAATCCGCATCTGGAAAGACGTCCCTGTGCGTGTAGTTCTGCATCGATAACGATTGTACATGATCCCGATCTCTTTCTTCTCTCCCTCTGTGCCATCCATGGGCCGTGAAAATGTCCATGCCCAAATGACCAACTCTTACCTCAAATACATGGTTGTCCGTGATATGCTGGCTCCATCCCTGGACGACGATGACGGCGACGATGGGAACGGTGATGATGATGATGCTGAGGGGGATCTTCAGGCCCAACTTGCGAAACTAAAGCTTGACCAGGCCATCCTAGAGGGTATAAAAAACACCCGATATCTCCATGCCCACGAGTCTGTCCACAAGATGGGGAATTTGGAGGTTGCATGGATATATGCGCAGGATCCCACAAATCACGACCGATTCCAAGGGATGTTTCGGGTTTCTCCCATGGTTTTCCAGGTCATACTCGAGCTTATCAAAGACCATCCGGTCTTTCACAATAATTCAAATGTACCTCAGACTCCCCTCGACATCCAGCTTGCTGTCACTCTGTATCGTTTGGGTCATTTCGGTAACGCAGCATCTGTCCAAGATGTCGCAAGGATGGCCGGCATCGGGGATGGCTCGGTCGAGGCTTTCACTTATCGATGCTTCGATGCTATCGAGTCGCTCCACAACATGTTCATGCGGCCTTTGACACCGGAAGAGAAGGAACACGAGAAACAATGGATGGATGACCACGTCGGGTTCAGAGGCTTGTGGCGAGAGGGTTGGATCATGTACGATGGGACCATTGTGGTTCTTTATGCCAAGCCAGGTCTCAACGGCGATGCATATTACACTCGCAAGGCCAACTATGGTTTGAATGTGCAGGTACGCATTTTGAATTTATATCATGCTTCGACTCATTGATTTCCAGATTGGCAACATTCCCTCAAACTTGCGTATTCAAGACTACTGCCATGGATTCACGGGTTCCGCACATGATGCAGCTGCCTTCGAGCATACTGCAGCAGCGCTTTCCCCCGATTTCATGTTCCAAGGAGATGAATTCGCTTGGGGGGACTCAGCATATACTCTCAATGCACGCACCATCCCTGTTCACAAACGGCCAGCATCTCATCCCGGAAAATACGAAATTTGACAATGCGCGACCTCCGTGTTCAGATCAACTCGGTTGCAGATCATGAACGAGCATGTCGTTGGGTTACCATTGCGATTATCCTTCATAATCTTGTCATTGACGTTGAAGGCGGAGAATCGGGTGCAGCATTCCTACACATGCACGGAGCTGATCAGGAGGTGCAAGATCGCGGCGGCCGAGACAATCCATTGGAACCGGAATATGCAAACGATGAGGGGGAACAGAAGCGAATGCAATTAACTGCAGAATTACTTGTGTATAGAGAGGATAGAGAGCGTAGAGAGTAGCTAGAATATATACGCGAATAAGATTAATGATTAAAGCGGCGAGGTAATTAAATCCATCTGTAACGAACATGAAAAGTGATTAAATCTCAGTAGAATCTTCGGGAAGAGGCACCTGCGAGTCCTCGATCGACCAACGTGTTGGAGAATAAGCTCCAATCAGAGGAGAGGAAGAGCCGAATGGAGTACGAATTTTAGGACTAGTTGGGGTACGGATGCGAGAAGGAGTTGGGGTGCGAGGGTTACGCGGAGTACGGGGAGTGCGCGGGGTACGCGATGGGGATGGTTGAGTGACAGGTTTATCAAGGGCAGCGATCTCGGCCCGTGCCTCTTCCAAAGTCTTGATACCCGCTTTGAATAGGTCCATGATAAGTGTCTTCTGAACAACAAGCAGGTTCTGTCGATGATGTTCAGCCTGTGCTGCTGCGCGTTCCCTCGCAATCTCGATGTTCTGACTAAAGAAAGTTAGTCAGAACTGGTATATAAAATAGAGCGAACGTACCGAGATGATTCAATGATGACGTCCTCCAAAGAGCGCTTTTTCGGAACATGCTGGAGTGTTTGGCGGGCCTTGACCATGGCGTTGGTCATGTCGTCTCCGAAAGTCGAAGGCTTGGGGCCTTTGACCTTCTTGGCGCTTTTTTGAGGTGTCTGGGGCGATGCCACGCGGGAATTAGTGCTAATCGAACGTTGCTCTGGATCTACAGGATCCGTTTGCGTCAAAGAGGGCGCAGGCGGAGTCGCGGCGCGATCACGAAGGTAAGGATCGATTACCGACTCGTCGAGAGACCGAGCTGTGGATACAGGCTCACTGGGCTGGTTGTGGATGATCCTACGCCCCTGGGGACCCATCCCGGTCGTGATTACAGGCGGTACAACATTGGGACGGGTACTGAGGAATTTATGGAGGTCTTTGAAGAATGGAAACTCGATGTTGAGTTGCTCTAGGGTGTGGTAAATAACACAAGAAATTTTGACAAAGACAAGCAACGCCAGGCGTGTCATGGTGGGGACCATCGAATGGGATATAGTAGTCGAGGTACTCATGTCCCTGGCTGGCAGCCACATCGTCCGGAGCACCTAGTCCGCCACCAGTGACACGAAGTCGCTGGGCCTTGAGCTTGTAGGTATTGACCAGACTTGGGATGATTAATCTTCGATTCAATGTTCTAATAGGTCACGCACTCTTCAGCCTTGGCCTTGACCCGTTTACCAAGGGTTTTGGCATGGATTTCAAAGTACTCGGGGAACATTTCCTTGGCAATGCGCTCATACACCGTGATTTTGCGGTCCGACGATGTGTTCTTAAGCATAATGAGTTCTTGGGTTCTATAATTCAACTGATTCTTGACTTACCTCACTCGCGTCCTTCTTTCCGAAGAGAACGACGAAATTCTCTTGTTTTTGGAGCAGTGTGATCAGCTGCGAAGTCAGCGCGTATTGATTCGCAGCCCACGGCAGAGGGCCCAGTTTTGAAGGAGCAGGAGCCATGTAAGATTAAAGACAGAGTATGGTCACAGACGAAAGAGTGTAGTGGGTCGGCGTACGCGTCGACAAAAAAAGAGAGAGGGGTAAAGACCGTTGGTAAATACGAGCAAAGTCATACCAACAGTGACTCGAGGTCACGGCACATGACCTTCTGCGGCTGTGGCTGCACGCAGAAAGTTTACTCTGAACGCACCTAATAGCAGGAGGGCCGCTCATGAAAGGGCACCTGAGCCGAGAGAATTACAACACATATTTTTGGATCGGGATTCATCAGTCCTTGAGACAGATCATTGAGAATCAGATCTTACAAGCAAATCCATGGCATAGGGACACAGACCAGTACATGGTGAGGGAGATCGACAACGCAGCGGAACATCATTTTCGGCGGGATCGGCACGAGACATTGATGGTGTGGTCGGCAGAGTTGGGAGAAAATCTTGAAGACAACGATTCGGTTGATGAATCCAGCGAGGAATCATCCGGAAGTGAACTTTCGGAGTCAGACTTTGAAATATTCCGCAGGAAGAAACTGAGAGACAGGAAGAGGAAGAAAGAAACCAAGGAAAAGAAACAAGCGGCAAGCGCACACAGCAATATCAAGGAACAGAAGAAGAGGTAGCCACGTTAATCCGGAAACTGAGCGCGATGAAACTGGAGGATCCTGAGTATGCATCCGTCTATTACAAGGCGATGGTTATGGACTGGCAGGAAAGTGCGTGAAACCACCCACCCTTAGCGGGAATGTTGTTCCTAGACCGGTAAAACACCCTTTCCACCAACGGCGACTAGACCGCTTCAAGGAGGGCCCACAAACCCAGCGACATACCCTAACAATATTCCACTAGGGGGACAAGGTTCCAGCAGGGGAGAGGCCTCTTGCTATGGGTGTTTTGGGACCGGCCATCAAATTAACGAGTGTCCGAGGATCGCAGTGTTAGTTGCCAACAACGTCATCAGGACGAATCCCGAAACACGATGTTTTGTTATGAAGGACGGGGCCGAAATATGGAGATATCAACAAGAATCACTGACCCAGGCAGCAGAAAGAATGGCTGGGGGCGGGGCTCCACGAGTCATGCTTGGACTTGTAGACCCCCTAAGTGACCGGCAAGCGGCTGTGCAGAGCTTCTACCAAGACGAGATCGAGCACGAGTGGCGGATGGGCTTAGAAAGCGCAGTGGATACAAGTGACGAGACTTCTGCAGACAGCGAAGACAATTCACAAGAAGAAATCGTGAGTTCAGAAGTTTTTCTTTCACCACCTATGCAGGTGAGCTGATCTCCCTACCAAGTCCATCCAGCGGAAAGGATGGAGCCAAGCACACATCGTGCCCGCAAGGTGGTATTTGATGGTGTGTATCCGCCACGCCGAGAGAAAACACCTGCCAAGGTTGGCGAGGTAAGAGATCTGCGTCCGGATTTGGACTCTTCCAAGGAGAAAGACACGCCAGGAAAGGAAACCAAGACACAACCAGGATCTCTGTCGACCGACGCGTCGCTCCCTGGGAAATTGCATTCCAACAAAGTGCGGAAGATGTCCGTGCAACCCCCGACACCGGTTCCAGGTGTCCTAAAACCAGACGTCCACCCAATCGAGATTCGAAGGCCCCGTGGAGGAAAAGATGAAGATGTCGAAATGCCAGAAGTCAAGACAGAGGAAAAAGGCAAGAAGCATTTCAAGAAGACGTCGGGGACTTCAGGAGATGCAAAAGAAGAAGTCGAGGCTCCAGTTTTTTGATAAACTGCAGAAGCATGCACGATTCATTCAACAAGCGACAAGATTCATGATTCATGAAGGAAAGTTTCTAAGGCGCAACAAGAAAGGGCCACCACTGAATGTAATTCTAGAGCCAGCCCGGCACCTGAAAATTCTGACTCAAGCTCATGAAGAAATGGGGCACCGAGGTATTCAGCCTATATGGGATATGCTCAAGTTACGATTCTATTGGCCCAAGATGTACAAGGATATTCAACATCATAATGCATCGTGCCATTGATGTCAGGTACGGAGTATCAGAAAACTTGAGATCCCAATAACTTCGACTACACTGGCAGTGCTTTTTCAAACGGTCTATATCGACATTATGATGATGCCAGAGTCAACTCACAAATATAAAATGATTGTGGCAGCCCGAAATGACTTGTCGGGAACTTGCGAAGCACAGGCTTTGAAAACAAAAACTGCAGCAGATCTCGCGAATTTCTTCTGGGTGTACATCTATTGTCGGTACGGATGCCCTCGAAAGGTCGTCACTGACAACGGTTCCGAAGTTAAAGCCGGATTCAAAGCCTTGATGAAAAAGATGAATATACCCCACGTCAAGATTTCTGTCTATAACAAGCATGCTAGTGGTGTTGTCAAGCAGGGGCATTTTACCTTAAGGGAAGCTCTTGCTAAATCCTGTGGAGGAAAAATTGAGATGTGGCCTGAAAAGCTCGCAGCTGTTCTACTGGCAGATCGTGTGACCGTGAGTCGGGTAACGGGTTTTTCCCCATTTCAGTTACTGCATGGTGTAGATCCCGTCCTACCATTCGACCTCACGGAAGCTACATTTATGGTAAGCGGTTTTTGCAGAGGGATGACAACCACCGAGCTCTTGACACTCCGAATCAGGCAACGTTCGAAGCACCCCTGGGACATCAATAGAGCGAAAGAAGCTTTACAGAAGGCACGTTTTAAGTCCAAGCAGCAATTCGAGCGGCGGTTCATGAAGAAAATGCAGTGAGGAATATATAAGCAAGGGGAGCTGGTGCTCATACAAAATGTGGGCATCAAAATGGAAGTTGGTTCGCGCAAGAAGACAGATGATAAATACTTCAGGCCATATGAGGTGGTACGGAGGAACGCCGGAGGGGCATACATTTTGAGGGAGTTGGACGGAACTCTTTTTCAACGTAATCCAACGGCAGCATTCCGACTACTGCCCTACATCACTCGGAATCATTGGTTTATGCAAAATAATTTGCTGGAGGAAGACCTGGACAATACAGATTCGGAAGATGACAATGAGATGCTGGACGAGTCAGAGGAAGACTGAAGATCGCCACATGCCGTGGGCGGTGCGAGCCAGAATAGAACACAGAATAAATGGCCCCCACAAATTGGTGACAAACAGGCTCGTGATGGAAGAAAATAAGAATTCAGGGACTGCAATAAATACTGGAGCCTCAAATGACCCAATGATTTGGGTTTTTCTCGCCCACCTTCCTCCAACATCCACTATCCCAGTATTGTGCTATAACCACTCAACTGTCCCTGTCTCGCTTTCTTTTTCGCTTGAACTCTCCTTACTGCTCGCTAGCTTCACCTCCATCACCCATCTAGTCTAAACATGCCCAGCACCCATCTCAAACATCTGGGACAGGCCCTAAAAATTGTGATTCCATTCACGTGCAGCTCTCCAGGTCCATCAAGCGCTAAATTAAGGGCATCAAATTCATTCCTTTCATAACCGTCATGACCTAAAGTTCTTCGAAAAGAGTCTCCCCTCTGAAGCAGAACCAAATGTCCTCTGTGCAGACTATTCACTCTCCCCGTCAAGTTCACCTAGTTCTACAAGAGGGATCTGGGAATCCGACAACGAAACAGCTGCTCTCGATAACATTCCCTTCTTCTTCGCATACAGATATTCCGACCCTGCCAATGCTCTGCCTGTGCCTGCAGAACCAGCTGCAGCTACACCTATGCTTGAGCGTTCGGTGTGGTTGCACACTCCCAGCATCATTGCTGACCAGGAATTGCATCAGCGTCACATTCATTTTAATGACCACCTTATCCACCAACAAGCCGAGGAGAGAGACTTGTGTCAGCGTCGCTCCTCACCAGACCTTCGTCGTCGACCGCCTCAGGATCAATTCCAGCCACCACAGGCTCACCATCCCATCCCCATTCTTTACTCACTATATATTCCAACCATATACGAGAGCCTCGAGGACGAGGTAGCTGACCATATGAACAAATTTCGCAAGTTTAAAAGGGTGATTGACACGACCGTTGTGCTCTGGGCCACAGTGGGCCGCAATCCCGAGGCTTTCCTCCCGGAATTCGTGTGGTGGAGCTACGAGGACAGGGTGTACAAGCTGAGGGTGCCTGCTAGTCGTGTCTTTGAGCTGGGTGACGTGGTCCGTTGCCATGGGCTTGTGACTGGTGATTGGTGGATGACCGGCCCAGTGGAGCAGTACAGTTGTCTCAGAGCAAGAAGCAGTGGCACGGCCTACAGGATTGGGTTCATATCGTGTGCCAGAACCCCTTATTGCAGCAGGAGGTTTTGGTGAAGATTCCTGCTGAATATTTTTACCCGCCACCTTCCTCGTCATCTCAGGTGTCCACCTTCCACCGCACACTCCACAGGTTCAAGTCAATGCTTAATCTTTCGTGCATTCCGGAGGAACCCATGGGCCGAGAGTCAATTGACATGCAGTACGCAGCTGAAGATAACTAGTACTAAAACCAAGGTTCCGCACACTTTCATAGTATGCAACCCTCTTCTAGTCGCTGATAACGATATGTGATGTACATACGACCTGCCTCAAAGTATTTGATCAATGTTGCGCACCTGTTTTGACTGGGGACAGTCATGATTTTTCCGTTCACCGCAGATGTGGCCCAATAAATATGTTTTCTGTGAACAAGTGGGCAACAAAAGATTAAATAAATATCAGAGGAATAAATCAGTGAGCAGTCAGGTGACGAGTCATGTGACATCACATGACACACGAGTCATTTTGAAGTGAGTCGCAATGAGTCATCAAAGGAAATGACTCACACTGGGCCTATATAAGAAGCAGCAGCCTGGGGCTTGGAAAGTGGCTGTAGATCCCCCTATTTGTACTTGTTTAGGGTAGTCCACAATTGGTTTCTTACATAATCTCATACACGTCCTTGACCATTAAGAACTATTTACTTGGCTCCTATACAACTTGCAGAACCTCTTTCAGACCAACTAGTGACAGCTATCAACGAGGTCTTCACTGCCACTTCGGATTACGTAATCACCGCTCCCTTTTCCAGCAACTCACCACCAACTTCCTAAAGGGGAAGTTCACTTGCGCAGTCTTTCCGTATATCCCAAAACCAGTTGTTTTGGAGGAGTTCAAGGCGAACTAAAACTCCGTGTTACACCGTTCTGCTGGTTGGCAGACCACCAACCTTACCGACTTTACTCAGCCGACCGGCTTAACTCCACTGGTCTCCAGCTTAGGCATTGCCTATGCCGAACTCCAGTTGCACTGGCATGTGTTATGCAACCAGGCCCAGGAGTATTGTCAATCACTCTATACATGTGCTACTGGCTAGCTGTACTTTACTTTATAAGCTTCACTTAGTGCAGGAATCCTTATCCTTTCTTCTCTCAGGATTCTCCCTTGCTAGGTGCATATTACCTCCATGCCTGTATTAGTACTGTCAATTAAGCTTTGGATTCTCCCTTGCTAGTCTGAGAGCTTCTGCCGAGCCTTGAGGTTGCCCTTACAGCCTTCCTATATAGCCAAAACATAGAATTGGTTCAGGAAGTGAAAATTTTATCCTTTCACTGGTTGAAGTATTCAAGTTTTTGACCTAAAAAACTGATGAAAAACAAACAAAGTTTTTCATCAGTTTTTCAGGCAGAAATGGAATAAAAAATTCATGAGTTTTTCACAAGTTTTCTAGAAATATGGCAAAAATTTTGAAATGTATGAAAAACTAATGAAAAAGTTATGAATTTTTCACTCACCTTTTGACTGAAAATGGAAGTGAAAAACTCATATAGTTTTTCACCCATATTTTCACTGAAATTTTTGAAATGCTCAACCAGTGTTTCGCTGTATTACTTCACTTGATACATATCCAAGTGCCTTGTCTCAAAAATTCAGCATGTTTGGGTAAGAACCTGGCCCGCTAATTGCAATTCATGGCCCAAGGAGCCTCTTGTGCTGGAGGATGAGAAAATATTATATTTTTCTGAATTTCTTTCTATCACTAATTGCTTATGAATTAGCCCGAAATTATCCTATATTTTATCTCAATCTGTGGAGAACTCAGGGAGATATGAGTGAATCAGTTGCGAAAATCGAAAATTGCCCAAAACGGCAGTTTTCTCATTCGTGCCTTTGGTACTGCCATTGGCTGTAAACCCAGGACAAAGACAAAGACGACGGAATGTACCATATGCCTATGTTCAGGAAGAAGAAGAAGAGAAAACCTTGAAGATTAAGTACAATGATTTATCTGGATTTAAGATTGTTTTAAATTGATATTTCGCTAGAAGTACAGCCTTCTTCCGAGTAAGTAAGTACTCAGGAGCACTGGTCATCTGCTATTCTGTGCACCAGGAATCATCTCAGGGAGGTTCCAATTGGCAATCAGGATTCAGGATTCAGGAGTGAGAGTTACTTACCACTGCGCTTGCGGCCCGCCCAATTGAAGATTGAGAGCAGCTACCAAGTCAAAACACCCTGTCCACTTATCCACATAGCTCTTGTCAGACATTGTAACAAATCCTGGAGGAGTGTGGCGATGGCTGCAGAAAGCTTAAGGTCAGTGCGGGCTCTGGGACAAGCTCTGTGTCATAGTCATTTGCTGCTCCGGATAAGCTTAGGTCAATGTTGAACGTTGACTAGTGAAACTTAAAGCACTGCCCATTGGCATTGCCGGCACCCCGCCACCACACCCGTCAAAGAACAATGATCAATCTGGAGAGCAGCAGTATATATAATACATCATATAGTATAGAATTGTGATTTTGCCGTCTCACAAACTTGGTAAGGCCGACACTGTGCGGCAGGACGAGTACATATTTTTTATTTATTCTAAAAATATGCCCTACAACTCCCACAATCAAGCCGATCGGTGTTTTCGGCCGATTGCTGACGTGGTACCGGCAACATGCGGTTTGGTCCTGTTTGTTCTCGATTAAACAATGACATTTTGATACAGTTCACTGGAACGACATTATCGGGAGAACCACTTCACGTACCGGCTCGATTTTTTGCACGCAAATTCTCTTTACCCTTTGCTAACAGGGCTTTGAGGGGCTTTTTTTTTTAATGCTCTCATTGGTTCATTTTAATGTGTGCAACACGGAAACTGTAAGAATGCTACGAGATCACCAAGACCTGAGATAGGTACCTCACGGTCCTCGTGAGTGCTGAGAAGTGTGGGCGTTGGACTTGTGACTGCGAAACAATTTTACTTGCAATTGTCCTTTTCAATGATTTCGATGAGTGGAGCAGAGGGGCGGTGATATGGCACTTGAAACATTGAGGGATGTGGTAGGAGGTTGATGAATTTATACCATGCTGCGGGGCAAGAGCAGTGCCGGGGACAGAATAGCAAGTTGTTGAAGGGGGGGGACAGAGGGAGGATGATGGAGGAGAAGAAAAAATATGTCGTGTGAATTTCGCACAACATCAAAATCCACCAACCTCATTGGTTCTGCTTAGCTGATGGGCAGAGTTTGAACAACTTGTGTGTGAATTTCAATACCTGCTATTTTTTTTTCTTCCCCATTGTGTTTCCAAGTCAGTGGTAGATTCACCCTTCCTGAGATTATTTTTGGGCAAGATTGTATCGCAGCAAACTTTTGCCAAAATTGCTCAGGGAGGTTTTGCTAATAAAATGCCTAGGGGTGAAGGGCGGGAGAGCATCGCAGACGGCTGGTGCTCAGGTGATGGCATCACTTACAGCTGCCATTGGATTTCTAGCAGTATTTTTTTGCCCTTGTGGGCTGATCAATTTGATCCTCAGGGCAATGTATTCCACTAATCCGTATATTCAAAGGTAGAGAAAGATTGGATTTTGGAAATCCGGGCGGAAAATCATTGGATTTCGAAAGATGACGGAACCTATCAGATTCCGGTGACTCCCGGGATAGCCGTGTAGTATATAAGTATAGTGTGAGTGAAAAATTGGGTCAAGGTTAACTTTACATGTCGGGCCCAGCCTACTCATCTGTCCATGATGGAGAAGTGTTTTGTTTTCCTTTGAAACTTGGAGGGTAAAGGCGGGTTGTGAAATTTTTAAAACGAACGACGCATCTGTACTGATCCGAAGCCAGACGCAGACGCAAGTTCAATGAAAAACAACCTCAACAACCTGCCTCGAGACCTCTGTGGCGAATGTACGGAAATGCTGCGTGGACGACGTACAACGGCAGCCGGAAGAGTTAGACCTGGTGTCTCGGTTGACCCGCCGTGCGTATTGCGTATTGCGAGGGCGCCGAACTCGAGTACATATGTACTTACTTGAAAGGGTGCTGGATCTAATCTGATCTAATCTAATCTTATCGTACCTCTCTTATCTGCTGCGACTTGGCCGCGGTGGGGTTGGAGGAATGGAATGGAATGCAGAAAGGAAAGGAAGGGAAGGAAGGAAAGAGTGGAAGACAGCGGGCGCTGGTGGAGCCCCAGTCGCACGATATGATGGGCGTGAACTTAAGAAGGGGTCGGTGCTCGGTGGTCGTGGCTGCGGCTGTAAACTTGGTACCTACCTGGGTTCCATCGTTCCTGTGGCTGTTGTGAATCGAAGTGAAACATTTACTTACGAGGTGCGTGGGCTGACACAGAGTAAAACACACACACAGACATGCACGGTGACGGTGACGGCAACGAAGCGCTAGTGTAAATGTACACTGTAAATGTAAACGGCGTCGGTCGATCGGTCGATCGTCATCGGTGGTGGCGTCGCAGTGACATGCATAGATAGCCGATAGGCCTTGTCTGGCCTTTTTTGTCGCGGGCTGGCAGAATGGGATCGGGATGATCGGGGACTACGCCAAGTAGACTATACTATACTATCCGGATCTGCGTGACGCAGATCCGGATAGTATTGGCTGTCTGTGATAGGGAGTAAGAGCGGTGCGTGCCGTTGCGCGAAGGGGGCAGAAGAGAGAGAGAGATAGATAGCATAGCGGAAAGTCGGCGTGGGTGTACACAGTACATGCAACTGGGCAGGAAGGAAAGGGATCGCGGGCAACGCGGCCGCACCCGCACCCGCATACGCATGGAACGTCGTCGATGGTGATGGCAACGGCAGCGTTTGTCAAAAGATCAAAGACCACCGAGGGCCCGCGCTTCGCTCCAAGGATGCTAGATAGACAGACCGCTTGTATGCTGGCTGGGCTGAATGCATTCCATGCGAATATGAGGACTTCCTGGCATGACTTTGCACAGGCGTCTTGGATGGAATGCGTCAAGGGCTGCAATCAAAAGGCGAGGAAGAGAGATTTGATGGATTACGTAACAATCTGCCCTGCTTCCCACTGGCACTTGCATTCCGGCGACGGCGACGCACCCATTCACATTCGTTCACTGCTAGCGAGAGAAGGATACAGGGTATAGGAGGACATAGCGAGCAGGGAGGACAACGACAGGACAAGAGGAAGTCGGACGAAAGAAGAAGAAGACGAAGACGAAAGAGGAAGAAGGGAAAACTTGAAGCAGGACTCGACTTTGCACGATGCCCTCGCTCTTTTCGCGCGCGCGCACAGCGTCCACCCCGTCCAAGTCAAAACACAAAGCCAACGCCCAGCCCCCGCCATCGCCGTCCCCTTACAGCAACGGAAGCGGCCGCCCCGAGCTCAGCATCTCCACGCCCGTCAACGAGTTCGGTGTCGCCTTCGCGGGCCAGGGCGGGCAGTTCCAGGCCGGCTTCTCCACCCCCACTCGCCCGCATACCATCGCGCGGTCATCCTCGCTGCCGCCTGTGAGCAGCGAGAGCGGGTACGGCGCGGTCGGGTTTTTACCGACGACGCTGCCGGTCGACACACACACGCCCTGGGCCGGCGTCCTCTCTGCCTCCACGGCGTCCATGCCCCCCAATAACAACACCACCACATCTCTCTTCGGCGCCCCCGCCCCGCCGCGGCCCGCCTATGGACTTCTGTCGCCCGCACGAGACGCGGTCCTCGGCCTCCCCGACCTCGCGCGCCTCGTCGCCGTGCTGTGTGCCGAGCTCGAGCGCACAGGCATGTCGACGCCGTTCATATTCAGCTCTTTGGCCCTGGACGTGCGGCGCTCGGGCGTCGTGCGGCTCGTGAATGCTTTTTTGGCGACGTGTACGGACGGGAACGGGAACGGAATGGGAAGGACAGGCGGACACGACAAGTTCGTCGAGGAGGCGCGCTTTGCGGGCGCACACGAGCTGGGGATGGCGTTGCGCTGGGGGCTGTCCCGCGTCGTCCGCGTCGAGGGCGGCCGCGAGGTCCGCGGCCTGCTTAGCTGGGCGTGGTATGAGCGCTGGAGGGCAGAGGAGAGTGGTGAGCGTTTCTCTTTCTCTTACGCTCTTTTTTTGCTTTGCTTTGTGTTCGATCCTGCTTCTGTTTTGTGGCTTCTTGCCTTGAGGAGGGAGTTTTGGCTCTCGCGAGAGATTTTTCATCTCGTTTGGCGCGAGGATTTTTCGCTGTTATTTTATCTTATCTTAATCATTTCGCTTGCCCGCTCACCCGCCTACCTACATTTGGCGAGGAGCTCGCTTTATCTTCGCTTCTGCTTTCTTGCCTTTGCGTCTCTGCATCTCTGCGTCTTTCGCCCCCCGTCTTTCGCCTTGTTTCGGCATTTTTGGACTCGGACGCATATGCATGTGCATATTTGGTTGGGTGCGCAGATTTTGCGCTTGCTTGTTTGCCGATTGCGGGGAGGTTTTTTGCTAGGAATGTTCCTTCCTTTATTTTTTTGATCTGCGTCTTGGGCATCTCTGGCGTTTGTTTTCTGAATCCCGCGTCGGCGTCTTTTGCCCCTCCATTTCGGCGGACTGATATGCGCTGCCTGCGCTGCGCCGAGATTCCCCTGTTTCCTTTTCGCTTTCTCTTTACCCCAAGACCATTTCATTTCATTGGGTGGCTTGAGGTCCCTCCCTTCGGTCCTACTATCCATATTCGTTCCGCGTTCCTCCTTTTCACTCCGCTGCACGGGCGGGGTGTCGCGGCGGGGTTTGAAGCGGACGAGACGAGTAGCGAGCGAGGGCGAGTATGGGTATTGGCGCGTGGGTGTGGGTGTGGACGGTGTGGATGCGATGCGGGGTGAGGATGTGGATCATCGTCCTCGTCCTCGTCATCGCACGTCCCTCGTTTCCCATTTCCTATTCCCAATCCTATTCAGAGCCCGGGGTCCGTGATGCTTCATGGCGTGCGAGACGTCCTTGGTATCGGTTCACTTGCCTTTTTCCTTTGCTTTCCCCCACTTACTTGCGCGGGGATTTTGTGGATTTCTAGAGTATTAAATTAAATCCTACTCGCCGGCGGATGGCGAGCTCGTGATGTCACCCTTCCCTGGTCTTGAATCGTATTCTGGGACCCCGGGTGACTGATCTCGGGTAATTATTGTCATACATCATCGCAATTTGTATCAGATAGTGTGTTAATCTCTGTAAGCCCTCAGTACTCAGTGCTGACATTTGGCCTGAAATTAATATTTGTTTCGGATCGCTGAGATGAATGCGGGTTTGCGGAAATATTTGTGATGCCCACGGAGGTTCATTTGGGTCGTTGTAATAGCCCGGTTGAATTACTGGAGGCGCTTCCAGGCGCTTCCTAACACGTAGCATGTGCGAGGCAGCGAGCGCCCGGAAAAAACTGCACGACCGCGTGATGACAGATGTCAAAAGTTCCTGCACAGCTTCAGAGTTGACTTGGCTTTCGAGCACGACTTTAGTAAGGTATGACTTGGAAACAAAAATTAGATATACTCTATGAAATGAACCTCGATCCCAGTGAATATACACCATTACACAGGATAAACAGGTGGAGCCTCCTCCTCATCCCAGTCCTGCCCTTGCAGGCGTTCATTCAGTATCCGCACAAGTTCCTCGGTCGGAAGGCTCGCAGGAGGCTGCACTAGGGTGGAGTTCTGGGCAGGAGCCACGGGTGGCACTCTCGCCGTGGGTGGCACTCTCCGGGGTACAGGTGCGTTCTTGGTGACTCGCGGACCGGCTACAACTACGGGTGCTTCCCCGAGAGCATCCCTTGACCTTTTGCCACGACGCCGGAAATTGTACCAAATACCGAATGGGCTGACACGCGACACGCCCATTGATGCTGATTTTGAACGCCTCCTGCGCCGTCCGATGGCCCAAATGCCCGTGGCAACGCCCATCAAAACCACGGCGCCGAGAACAGCCCCAATTATTACTGATTTGTCGGAGGAGTGTTGAGGCGGGGAAGGAGTAGTGCCTGACTCCGTGGGTGCGGGCAATGGCGCTGATACTGTTGAAGAGTCCGAGTCGTTCCGCAGAGTTATCGCGCTGACGAGGGCCTCCAATGCGTTTATTTGATGAAACGGATCGAATGTCGAGTTCGGCGGCCCAGCCCACGAGTTTCCGTATATGTTGGTGCCATTCACCGTGGCCAGATCTGTGATAGCATTGAACTAAAGTGACCCACATTCAACGAGATGAATCTGAGGCAAAGTGCTGAACTAATTACCTGAACGGCAATGTAGTGACCAATGTCGTCCTGAAAATTAGGTATAAGGTTGTAGGCATAGAGGGTTGTGAGCCCTCGCGGAAGATACAGGTCTAGCTTTCGCATTCAAAAACACTGCAAGTTGGATAATTTGGAAACAGCCTACCTCCATTTGTAAGCACACCACTCGAATCTTGCCAGGCTGGATTAGGAATTGTTGCGTTCACGATATTGTTCAACCTGCAAAAGAGAATGCAAATCTCAGCCTCCTCAACAGCTCGCTCAACCATTGCAGGCTGAACAAAACTTACAGTGCCAGGGTGTCAGCATCGCCTGTTACCGAATGAAGAATAGACAGGCCCTCGATAACGAGGCCGGGGTTGTACGACTGGGGATCCGAGTCGCTTGTGCAGCCTGCCAGGGCTGAGACGGCATCCTGTACCTGATAAAAGCTGTTCAATAGATGTGCTTTGATGAAGTTTGCACTGTCGATGGCGGCTTGGCGGTACATAGGGTCCGAGGTTGCTTTAGCCAGGAGTGCGGATAGGCTGAAGAATGGTTGAGTCGGTCGGTAACGGGTTAACGAACCTACATAAGGAAATTTCTAGTTCATATGGGTTAGGGATATCGTGCTGGCAACATGACGCACTCACCCAGTCGCAAGGGTTCCCATGGTTGCTGAGTTCGAGACATTGCTCTGCACACCGGACACACATGAGATAAAGCCAATTGAAGAGAACAAGGACTCGCATAGAATGTGCCTCCCGCCATTGTTACTGCGAATATCAGTGGTTTGCCACACAGTTGGTGAAAGTGACTTACTGTCTTGACAGTGCGAGATTATGGTGAAATTCTTGATATCAGTCTTGCCCACAGCGACTTGTTGGGGCGTGAGCGTGTATGTCTGACCGAACGACCATGATTGTATCGCGTAGTCGAGAAAGACCCGGTCCCCATAAGCTGCATATGCAATCGCTCCTGCATGGCCGTATGCGCTGAGATCCTGTGCTCAGCATAACTTTCCGGCACCGAAGAGGACACGGTACAGTGCAAAATCCAACTGAGAGAGACAATTCAGAGTGAATGAAAGGGGAGAGCCGTCAAAAGAGATTACTGACACTGTACAAAGTGAGCATGCAATGATGGAGCCGGGAGCAGACGATTCACGCACTAAACATCGGAAAAGTTGCTCGACCTGTGAGGTGCCTTCAGGAAGTACTCTTTCAGGGTATCCTTGTACTTCGTTTGGTTTGAAGCAATGTCGAACTCGGCCATTTGAGAGTATAATTGTCCTGCATATCCCAATGACTGTCCTGCATCCCTCAGTTTTATCGATCTGTAATAGTGATCTGCTAGGACAGTTCTCACCGTCGAACTGGGCGTCGGGACCAAGTTTGCTTATCGCTGTCTCGATGCCCGCGCCAGCAATATTGATGCGGTCCACAAGCGATATCGTGATATTAGGACTCTGTTCAAAGTTAGTTCATGGGACCTGGGCAATGTTTGAAGACACACCCTCCAGGAAGACGAAGCAAGTTGCCCCCCTCGACATAACACTAGGAAATAAGAACCCACGACTAGCGACAAGAGGGGAAGCATGAAGTCTCATGGGAAGTCAAGGGCTGTGAGCATATATGTGGCTTCTGATCCCTGGTGAGAGATATTAATCTATCTCCTGCTCGGCAGATCCGCGTGGTAAATTCTCCGTCGAAATCTCTGGTTAGAAATAGCGACTGATGCACCCGAAAATAGGACCCTACCTTTTTCGTTGCCCGACAAGCAAAAGAATATAGATCCCCTCCCACCTCGCACGTTGAGTGGCACAAAGGGCTGCAAGAGCGTTCCTGGGCTTGGTTATTACGAGAGAATACTGTACTGACCCAGCCAGATTGCGGCGCGCTATATCTGCCGCAGGTGATGGTAGCATCTTGAGATTCGATCAGAGGCCAAGCGCGATGGGGGATAGTAACCTCGACAGTTAACACGCGGAGAGGCAGAACGAAGAACTGAACTGCGGGGTGCGAATTTGACGTGCTCGGGATTTGGTGTGCGGCGTGCGCAGATGGCATGCAAACAGAGTGCGAGTCATGCATTCCATAACGTTCCTCCTGAGCTGTACTCGTCGTCCTCTTCACCCGCCAGTCGGGGTTCTCGAAGGAGTGATGCAACAAAGAGGTGGATCGTCGAGATGATCGGTTTTGAGATGGTCTCCCGCAGTGTTGATCCCTTCATACGGTCGTATTCCGGGTATTGGTAGCGTAAATCAACGGCACTTGAGTGTTATCCGAAACAGCTTTCTTGCATCCAGGGGGTGTGCCGAAAGTTCCCTTGCGGATGATGACGATGGTGATTGTTGAACTGAGGTGTATCCGGGAGTTTGTGAATGCGAGCGTTTCCCAAGACTGCCGTGATTGCCGCACTGGCAGCGCAACCGCAGTGGATTTGAGGGCCGATGACAGCTAGTTTCGAAGGCCGGCGCTTCTTGCGTTATTTGGTGTGATTCAATTGAGGAGAAGGTCAAAACAAAACGAGAGGAAGACGAGACGCCATGCTCCATTTTCACGAGGGACATGGTCATTGGGATCAGGATGAGAAGACTGAGTGGCTGTCACCGGGGGCAAAAGCCAATGCATGCGAACCTCATATGCCTTACTTGCATGTGGTTCACATGCTGTCAAACTTTGTGACAAAGGTGTGAATTACCTTTGTTGCACCTTTGTTTTTGCCTTTGAGCCACCTCCAAAAACAAAGGTGCAACAAAGGTAACTGAAACCTTTGTTATACAATGTGATGGCATGCAAACCACATACGTATAAGGTATATGAATTCCATATGCCTTGGCTTTTGCCCCTGGTGTGTGTTTGCCATCACTCGCACATCAGATGGATGAGGTCTCTTGCTTGGTCTTGCTTGTGGTGTGTTCTCTGCGAATTCTGGGTGCCACATTTACTTTCACCCTAGAAAACTCCGCCAAGGATTCCCTGCTGCAGCTTTAGATTTGCACAAACTTTGCACACTGATGAATGTGCCCGGATTCCGCGATTCTTGTGGTGGCTGAAACCACGTCTGGACTAGCCTTCGCCAACAGACCTGACATACGGACCGCTGGCCGTTTGGGGTGGTCAGCCAAACGGCCAGATCCCGACAAGCCACAATTTCTGTAACTCGTGGAAACTCGCCACCATTCTGCTTTTCGTCTTCATTCCACCTCGCGTTACTGCAGTCCGGTCGTTCATCAGATGAATTTCTCTTCCTTCTATTTCTAGGATTCTGGTCCTTGATAATAGGTCTCTCGACCTCTGTGGTATCCGCTATCACCAAGCCCTCTCAAAGTTTCTATTCTACATGATGGTGGTCGAATTTAATTTTGCAGTGAAACTCCAGATTTCGGGACCCACCTATTCGGACTCCTGGCGGTCAACTGTGCTTCCGCGCCCAACTTCTGAGAATGCAGAGCTCCGTCATCACTCTGCGTTTCTCAACGATCTGTTGTTCAAGCCTCCCGACATTGGGCGAGTATCTGAAGTAGTTTCAATCGCTTGCGATGAGGCGGGTGGAGCTGTACCTGTATCCATGCAGCCAATATAGCCCACCCGGCGATGGGTACTACAGAAACTACCCAGTCTTCCTCTTACCCCTGTCTGCGTGTCGACACCTCTGTCTGCTTCGCGACTGTCGCGGTACAGGCGGCGGAATAATTATCCGTTCTATTAAAATTTACTGCTCCAGTCGTTGGGGACTATTTGACCCTATCCCCTTCAAGTCTACCCAGTTACGCTCTCTCTGCTCTCGTCCTTGGAATTCTACAGCTTTTTCCCACCAAAGTCCCAATTCAAGCCGACTAATATCAACTTACTCCCACAGTCTCCGCAGATCCGTGGCGTCAGAAGCAGATTTCAGTTGACGAACCCGGCATCCCGGATGGACACCTTCGAAGCTCCTCAAAGGTTGTGAGAAATTTCCTAAAGTGTGTTCAAAGTCATGCCGGCGAGGACTGACGAATGCGTGCCGTTAATAACTGGCTACTCCCAATTGGGCCCACTCTGCGCGTACCAGATATATCTCGTGAGTCCACCGCCTTCATCTGCCGTCGAGAAAATTCCATTCCGGCAGATCTTTCACACCCTAGTGCCGCAATGCAATCTCTTAGGAACTCTGGCCACGCATTCCTGCTTTCAGGCATAGAGGGTACGCGGTTGTGTCTATGAAAAATCTCCCATGATCTATTTTTTCGGGTCTCCTTCGCTTATTTCTAATGCCAGCACTACAAATCTTCGTCAAGTCGTTGTCCTTGCCGAGGCCCGAGATTATTGGAGATTGCGTCAATGGCTATTATTGAAATTCTTTGACCTGTGCGAGTTCCCTTGCCTCGACCTGGCTCAAATTCTTGCAGGCGCCAACTTCAACCGTCTTGATTCCGTATCTGCTTCAATTAAGTAGTCCTTCCAAGTGCACTGGGATCGCCATTAATATTCCCGTTCATTTCGCTCTGGTTTCCCAACTCATCCGTAATTTTCGGCGCCACATTCTGATACTTTGGGTCTCCATTTCTAAAATTCGGATGGGAAACCAGAGCGAAATGAGCGGGAATGTTAATGGCGATCCCAGTGCACTTGGAAGGACTACTTAATTGAAGCAGATACGGAATCAAGACGGTTGAAGTTGGCGCCTGCAAGAATTTGAGCCAGGTTGAGGCAAGGGAACTCGCACAGGTCAAAGAATTTCAATAATAGCCATTGACGCAATCTCCAATAATCTCGGGCCTCGGCAAGGACAACGACTTGATGAAGATTTGTGGTGCTGGCATTAGAAATAAGCGAAGGAGACCCGAAAAAATAGATCATGGGAGATTTTTCATAGACACAACCGCGTACCCTCTATGCCTGAAAGCAGGAATGCGTGGCCAGAGTTCCTAAGAGATTGCATTGCGGCACTAGGGTGTGAAAGATCTGCCGGAATGGAATTTTCTCGACGGCAGATGAAGGCGGTGGACTCACGAGATATATCTGGTACGCGCAGAGTGGGCCCAATTGGGAGTAGCCAGTTATTAACGGCACGCATTCGTCAGTCCTCGCCGGCATGACTTTGAACACACTTTAGGAAATTTCTCACAACCTTTGAGGAGCTTCGAAGGTGTCCATCCTGGATGCCGGGTTCGTCAACTGAAATCTGCTTCTGACGCCACGGATCTGCGGAGACTGTGGGAGTAAGTTGATATTAGTCGGCTTGTTCTAGGCTTTCTCCTATGTTGTTTGCCTTTCTTTACCCATTGTGTCTCTGTTGGTGTTTTACCTCGAAGTCCAATGTTTCCTCCCTCAATGGCTGACCAAGATCCTGTAAGTTGCTTCAGCGTCCTGAGCTATGCATTAGGAGAATGCCGAGGCGAAGCGTAGGCATACCTTGTCCCCAGTCATGGTATTGGCGCAAGCTCCTGGAGGTCTGGCTAGGCCAGTCTTGATCATCTTCTGGATACCATTAACATTGGCCACTGTTGGTGCGCTTTTCACCAACCTTGACTGTCTGTCGTTCGACAGTGATGGGGACACCCTCGAGGTGGCTGCATCCTAGTCTCCCGTAGACAGACACTAAAAACAGAATTTAGCTCGTACCTCACTTGTTTGTAGCTGCGTCCCAACTTGATCTCGACGATGATGTGGAGCGTATTTTCAACCGGACTCAAATATGTGCCTCTACTCCAACTCAGCCGTACGTTCCAATACCCCACCAATGATCAGCAGGCCGTATTGATGTAGCTCTTCAGGATTCATTAACACAACGGGAACGCTGACTTCTGCCTCCAGATCTTACCACAGGGAAATGCACCGGTTTCAAAGGATGCGCCGCAGTATGGGCGATATATTGTCAAAAAATTAGCTACTGGTTACATGGTTTTTGAGGACATCTTCCAGCAATTTGGGTGACACTTTCTCCAACTTGGTTGCATCTTTCATGTGGGTTACACCTTGACATCAGGGTACAACTTTTTTATCCCCATCAGCATTGCTCGTGTTTGGGTCTGATCCGCCGATCCGCCGGCTACCTGTTGGGCTCGGCATCTCCACCACCTGTTTGAATCTAAGCTCTAGGTGCACACAATGAGGCAGGGCATGATTTTATGCATTTTTGACAGCCCGTAGAGCAACATTGATAGAGTGTGAGTGGAATCCCTTCGAAAATGGGTCAACTTACCATGTTTCATTGAAAGAATTTCCATGAGTGCTGCAAAGGGTCTAGAGCTCATTTTCATCGCATTGATATGGTAAAATACTAGTTGGAATGGGCTATAACCAGCAAAAATTCAACACAGTGCTCCAATGGCGAGAACCCAATGACTTCTGTTCCGGGATTTTCGCCACGATATAGCATCATTGTTTCAATCAATGCCATCAGAAATTGAAGATTTCCTTAAAACGAAGTCCGCCACACGTGAACCATTCAAAGTGGAATCAACGGAAAGAGGCTAGTGCATCCTCCATGGTGCAATGTATCCATTTCCCAAGATGTGAATTTTTTGGCACCTTTCTTGCAAGGTGGAACCAAAAACGCTGCAACCACGGTGATGTGACCCTTGAATAATTTTTGGACAGTATATGTGCCATACCGCAGTCTACGTAGTTCACCTCCTCTTCCAGCACACGGAAATCACCGATCCAGACAAATACTGGCAGTGTCACTACAAAAGACCATCGCCAACATTTCCGACCCCCGCGGGAGTATATACAAGAATAGTGGGAGTGGGAGTCGTCGAGTCGCACTAATGTGTTTAAGTCATACTTTTGATGGATAAAAGTGCAACTTGGTTTCCCGAGTGCGACTGATTAGCCGATGGCTTTGATGGGAACGAGATCGGTGCATGCTGTGCCGACGTTTCAGCAAACTGAATTCAATGTGTGCAGCGCAGGATCCCAATGTTGAATTGAATATTTATAATGAGTAACATCAATGGTATAAGTTCAGAAGTTGAATTCCGTCACCCAAATAGTCAACCACTTCAGTAATAGCAAGTTGGATCACCACATATCTACGCCGTATTAGTGCTGTGCAGAGTTTAACCATTTTGGTTGCAGGTGTAGGATCATTTAACATAGCTGTCCCCGCTTTGCTGGCCACAGTGCTGCGACTGAATCTGCATCTGCAGCGCGGCTTAATCTCGTATGTTGACGCTTTGGAATTCCCGGTAAGCACATTACCCTCATCCAAGTTAAGATTGATGTCTCGAGCTGCAATGTAATCATTCTCATCCACGGAAACCGGTTCGTTGGGCTCTGCGAGAAGGAGAGGGTTACGGTTGAGGGACAGGAAGAACGGGGAGTTCCCGGGACACCATGGAGGCACTCCAATTGAGCTGTGCGAAACATTTATCTTCCCTGTTCGAAATTTTGGGACAGAAACACGTACTGGCTGTTAAAAATATTCAAAGCCATGGTTTTCGACCCCAGTTTCAGTTTCAGAAATCGAGCCCATGCTGTCTTTCGGAAAGCCAGAGACTTCGCCTTCAGGGGAAAATGGTATGGGTCTGAGTCAGCCCCTTACTCGCAAAATATTCATCCAACACCTGCAGATTGAAGTCCATGAGTGTGTGCTCAAGTCGAACCCATTGTCTGGCCAATAGATTGAGGGAGTTGAATCTGATTTTGGTTTGGTATTGAACGATAAACAAGGGCCAGCTAGGTTGAACCTCGAGTGCATTCAACATTCTCAGGGAAGTCGATGTAGCGTCAAGATGAAGACCAAAAAATGACGGATATTGAAGCATTGCACTATATAAAGAATCCCAGACGTACCATTCCCCGGGTCAGACACATCCTGGGTTGCAGTCGAAGCTTGGCCACATTCAATTTCTAAGCCTCAATCAGCTACTGCCAATGCCCCAGGGAGAGAGAGCTTCAAAACTTCACTAAGATCTGGGTCGTCCTCGTGAGGGCGCTCGGTCAGTTGTCGGCCATTGATACGGACACCGGCCAATGGTCCCTTTCGAAGCTCCAACAGTCGGAGTCAATTTCGGTGCGGTGCAGAGCCCAAAAGCGCCGAGATACGGACATTATCGGCATTGAGCGGGGATTGATTGCGCATCAGTGCATCAGTCACACTTCGGATGCATTCGCCATTACTGTATTATTTCCACCAAGTGTTCATCAATTTCGGAATTTTGTGTGTCCGAGATGGCTGATAAATTTTCTTTTGAATTAAGGTGATTTTTGCACACATTAAAAAAAAAAGTTGGGTGTGATGTGTGACTGAGCACTTGGTCGAAATAGTACAGTAGTCACACTCCATAGCAGGGTTGAGTCCCATTAATGGGACTGAGTCGCATTTTCTAAGTGATGGTGTGGGACTGGACGAGTCCCACTCCCACTAAAATTGTTGTTACTCCTCCCACGGCCTGCCTATCCTCGTCCTCAAAATTTATCCCGCCGGTCACAACGTCCACATCCAATTGTTCTACATCCTCTTGTTTTGATATGACATCTGCGAATGATTCATCTGGGAGCGTAATCTCTGCAGCTACATCTGGCATATCCAACGTTGGCGGCAGTGGGAAAAGGCCAGGGTTAGTCTCCGTTATATCGGTGATGGGCCAAAGAAAGCTGAGCGCTGGTTAGCGTGTTACAAGGTTCCCACTGTCACCATGGTGGTCTTCATCTCGCTGCTGCGACGCAGAAAACGGCAACAGAGACAGATGCAGCCACAAATATATAGCACGGTTGAACCCACTATAGAGAACGCCGTGCCAGGCAGTGACTTGACCAGCACGGATAGTGCGGTCACCGACCCTACTGTTCTCCAACCAGACTGGGGGGGGCTCTCAAAAAATCGAAAATGGGCGCACATATAGATCTTGGTGAGAAAATGATATTGCATTTATAAAATTTGGGTGTGCTCCGAACCAGTGACTTGCTATGGACATGCTTGCAAAAGTGGCTTGCGCTCGCGCCGATTGGCTTGTTTCGGGCGTGGGCGTGGATTTCGGTGGAATCACAAGCCCACACCCGGCATTTCGGCTTGCAAACCATTCTGTCACCTTGGCATCAGCCAAAAAACCAAAGTGGCTTACGCATATTCTCATACCCTACACACCCTATACTCATTCTGAGGGACTCCAACGTCTTTGGAAAATGTCTTCTTGACGGGCGTGCGACGTGCGATTTTTCCCCGAGTTTTTCGCTCACAGATGCGATAATCGCCGGCTGCTGCTAGTGCTGAAGTGGAGGGGTGCGAAATCCGCGCTCTTGCACTCAATGTTGACTGCCAAATTACCATGCCTGCCCCCTAAACTTGAACATGGGCTGGGTTGTTTGAAATCGAGGCCAGATAGTGTTCTAATGGATATAAAACGGTGGTTTCAACACGCAAAAAGCTAAGAGTTGATATCTTTGTGAACCAATTTTTGAACACAATTTTTCGAGGCTTTGGCCCAGATCCGATTGGGAAACTCAGTTCGATTTGGCTCTTCACGTATTTTGCCTTTTCTAATTATCAAATACAGCAATGAACCATTGCGATGTAGGACTTTCGTTTGAGCATTTTTTGACAAATTGCAAGCAGTACTTACTGAGGATATGCGACATTTTTTGAACTAGGCTGATATTTATACAATCTGATCTGGCCCGCACGTAGGCCGGAATTTTCAAAACATTTCTAGCCATGAAGAACCAAGGCTTTTAAATGGGAGGCGATTTGCCAACTACAAGTTTTATACTTCTTTCTGCAGTTAAGACGTCCTTTGTCTCCAGGGCCTTGTATATCAAGCGAAGCACAAGTTATTGCTGATCCTACAGCGTCTGTCCAAGAGAGACTACCCAGGCTTTCAAAGTTCGCCCGCCTCTGCTACATCGATGCCGCCTTTGCCACTGCCGCATTGAGGGCACCTTCGTATACATCACTGCGACCTTTCCTCAAGGCAAAGTTGGGACGGCAGGTGGTGGCAGGTGGCAAGAATGTCTCAAAGAATTCGGTGGTAGCGCGCAATACCCGAAGGGTGTAAGAGCTTCGTAATTATATACCTATGGACCGTATATTTTCTTTCGCCATTTTACTATTTCAATCTCTATCTCGTACGATCGCCGTTGTAGTAATTACGCTTAGTCAGTTGATAGCGTGAGAACTACTACACTTTTTACCAACAACCATCGCCGTCGCCGCCTTGCCTTGCTCTGAAAGAGCCAAGGGTCAGGGACAGGCGATCACTTCATCTAGACTATCACAGTCTACTCCCGCGCCGCCACTATTTGCCTTCAGCTTCGAATAGCACCGCGTCTCGTGAAACTATTCGCCTTGTCATCAAAACCCATCCGTCTACGAATATCGTTAAGGATAAAGTCCTAGTCGTACCTCTTGGAATATTCAAGAGTTGGATTAGGACTTGAGGGTTTTGAGGACTGTTGGCGAGGTCCTTCACACACACGCTAGGCTACTGATCCGCCGGGAACACTCGCTCGAGCGTTGCCATACTTGCGAGTCTTCCCAGGTCTCACAAAGTGGACAAACTGGGAACTCTCGAGCACCCTGGCCGATCGTCAATCTAATCCTATTCCACCACCGTTTCGTGGCCGAGGAGGCTCTCGCCGAATCGACACGTCATCACTGGATAACTCCAGTTCTAGACTATTCACCCATACCAGAGCGTCTGCTGCCCGTTCAGTCAAACCGGTAGACGAAGCCGATCTCGCGGATTCCTGGAGAGTACGAACTAGACGTTCCAGCCATTCTCCGTCTCGATCCGTTTCGCTGGAGAAGCCAATTGCAGTATCTCGTCCTCGTCTATCAGCTCCTCGACCCCTGTCAGCTATCAAGGCCAGGCCGGACAAGGCCCCGCTGTTCAAAGGTTCCTTCCCTAATCCTCAGTCGGTGAATCTTTCCCCGGCGCGTCCTCCTCTATCTTCCTCCACCGTTCCCGCCATCAGCCAAGCGGTCAACGCCACGTACGGAGGCGGGGATAGTTCTCCTCGTAGCCCCGAATTTCAATCGTTACCAAAATCACCAGCCAACCCATCAGATTTATCGTCCATGGCGACTGCCACTATTACAGCGGATCCGGAGTCAGAAACTCCCGACTTGTCCCCCGAGCAAGCGTCGCGGATAATAGACGAGCTGAAGAAGGAGTACCTGTCGGATTCAGAGACCGCTCAATCCCTGTATTTACAAGTGAATAACTTTGCTTGCAAAAAGTCCTTGGAAGCTCGAGACCTGTTCGACAGAGGGAATTCTCTTAAACCCTCTAACCCTCCGAGAATGTGCTTCGGATTAGAAGCTCGGTTTGCTTACCGCCTGGAAAATACTGTAGCGGACATGCAGAGGTTGCTAAAACAAGCAGCGTCACTTATTCCGGGCAAGGCGACCTGGTTTCTAATAGACCCTCATCAGGCTCTGCTGACGGTGCTATTTGGTGCGAACGATTTGGACGAGATGAACGTTGCTTGGCTTGGATTGAGCAAGAGATTGGAATTAGCGCACCAGTTTCTTGAGAAGTACGAAGCACACATTAAGGCTACCGACGATAGCGCTCGACCTACTTCTCCAGCTTCGACGGATCCTGGGATCTATTCGCGACTGCAAGGGGGATTAACCCCCATGAGTCAAGTTACCTATATGTTCGATCACGTCCCGCACCATGCACACCAACTCCCTAGGGGCTATTCGCGGAGCACGGGAGACCTAGCGGGAGAACTTCCAGCGTCCAGCATGCTCAAGTCGTTTTTTCCGAAGAGAGCCCCGGAAAGGAACCCTTCCACCGTGTATTACTCCACCCAGATGGAGAGGATGGAGTTCCCTACGGTAGGTTATCCGGATGAAATGACGGCCGTCTCCTCTTATATTTCGGATCGAGAGGAAGAAGAAGATACGTACCGAACGGAAATCAAAAGAGGGAAGCTTCGAGAGGGCGCAGTATCTCCTCGAGTAGAGGAATCGACGTCGGACTGGAGGAAATTGGGGGGTGCATCGTCCTCCTCCTACGGGAATCTCAGCCAGGGAATTTCGTACAAGTCTGGGGAAAAGTTCTTTCCTTCTCCATCCCAGAGACCCGGGAATGCGGGGTTTACTATTCCCGGTCCGGCCTTACCGGATCCACTTCGAGGCGTAGCTTCCTCGCATGGGTGGGATTACTCGATTAGTAGAGGGCTGCAAGCACAGAGAGGACAATCTCGCCCGCCTACAGGGGATCGGATGGATCAATGGATGGCGAATCTGTCGACTCATCGAGGACGAAACGTAACTTTTGCCACGACTGCAGGAGGAGCTCGGGACCGACCTCCCCATTTAAACGAACAGGGGGAGTATAATTACGAAGCCGGAACTGGTCCTGCTCCCTCGTCGTCGGCAAATAGGAATGAGCGGCAACAGCTGTCCTCTCACCAATCTCGCGCTCCAGCCGGATCGCCCCCAGGCGACGGGGATGACGACGATCCGCACGGAAACGACGGTCCAGGGTTTCATGGCCGTCCGTCAGGTAATCCTCCTCCACGGAACCCTCGTGCTCCTTCATCCGGGCCTCATGGTCAAGGAGGAGCCGGCGGGGGTGGTAGTGGAGGTGGTGGAGGCGGGCGCGGAGGTGACGACAGCTCCTCTTCCAGCGATCGAGGTGCGGGTACGAAATTCCCGTACATAGCTCCTGGCGCACCTTACGGTACAGTTGTGCCTACCATCAAACCCGAACTCAAGATCGACCAACTCCCCGAGTGGGACGGTGCTCACGAAACAGCAATCGATTATTTCTGGGAAGTAGGTCAGCTTGCGATGCTGGAGGGATGGATGCCAGAAGCTCTAGGGTTTTGGTTACCTCTTCGCCTCAAGAAGGGATCAGCCGTACTTTTCTGGTTCACGACCCTCCCAGCTTCGAGACAAAAGGAGATGCGTTCACATTATCTCAACTTCCTTAGAGTAGTGAAGGAGAGTTACCTCGGAACGAGGTGGCAACTGGTCATGAACATAGAGTTTGAGAAACAATACTTCCGGCAGCCTCCCTTCGAGAAGGAATCCCCTCAGTCCTTTATCGGAAGGCGGATCAAGGCTACTCGTATGCTGGCGAATGCGGACGACGGTGGCCCGCAGGAAGTATTCTTGGTTATGCGGAGAGCGCCGCTGAGCTGGCATCCGATCCTCGTACTGGCTAACATATCCTCCTCGGAAGAACTCTACGAAAAAGTCAATGATCATGAAGACGCTCTAGTGGATGCGGCTCGCCGGGATTCAAACGAATTTGTCTCAGTAACCAATCTATCCTCCACCCTCCGGCGTCTTGGCTTTACTCCCAACTCATCGTTGCAACGGCGGGCTAATCACTCGACGACTGAAAACGAAGATTCTTTGGGAGATATACCTGAAGCTTCCACGCTCGCGAGCAACGACTCAGGAGACGGCGAGGAGACAGTGAAGCAAGTCTACGCGGTCTTGCAGAAGCGTCAACGACCACCGCCAAAAGGAGGGTACCCCTTTCCGAAGAATGACCATGTCACGACCAAGATGGGAAAAGAACCTCCTTCGCCCTGCAAAGTCTGCGGCAGCGCGAAGCATTGGGATCGCGAGTGCCCTGATTGGAATGTCTATATCGAGAAACAAAAGCGTGGCGTGCTATCGGTATCGGCGGAGGACGTTTCCAACGAGCTAAGCGTGCTGTATCACTCTGCTTACTGCGTTCTTCTCGAAAATAGGGTTAACTCCTCTTCTTTTTAAGTTCGGCTGCTTTAGATCTAGTGCAAGAAATTGTAACTAATCTGGATGAGAAGCGTGAGACCGACTTACAAGAGGAATCGTCAAACGGATTTTACGTACCGGACACCTTAACGGAGAACTTCGATACCCCTGGGCTGACCCCCAATCCGTCGTCTTTCCCTAGAAACACTTATAAAGTGCAGCTGGTGGAGATCGAAGACGAATACTGGGAGAATGAAGCTAGGATGCCGAAGTCGCGTCAGTACGTCCTTGAGGAAGTGAAGGGGGACGAACTGTTAGAAGTAGAGGAAGCTGAGGAGAATGATCAGCCAGCAGAGGAAGACGTGGAGGAGGATAGGCCCTGGATCCCGCCGGCGCCGAAGGATTTGATCCCCGTCACGCTGAGACCGGTACGGAAAACAACGCCCGGAGAGTCGGCGATCGGAGTGTCGGTTTTGTCCGTGCGGGGATGGGTGGAAGGAACAGTCAATCCTTCAGTGGATTTACGACTCGACTCGTGCGCCGACATCAGCCTGGTTTCCGAAGAATACCTAGAGAGTTTAAAAGTCGTACCTCCAATTCACGAAGGGCGAAAAATGAGCCTTGCTCAGCTCACCGATGCGGGTACAACGATCAAGGGATTCGTGAGGCTACAAGTGCTCATGCTCTCGACCGATGGAGAGATGCTATCGGCAGAAGCGGAGTTGTACGTGGTGAAAAATATGTCTGTTCCTTTGCTACTGGGGGAAGATTTCCAGCAAAATTACGAGATCTCGGTCGCGAGGAATGTCGAGAAGGGGTCGACAATCCGTTTTGGGAAGCACCCGTACGAAGTTGAAGCCACCGGAATAGAGCCGCCAGCGGACCGTGAAAAGATTCACGCCCTAACGGCCCGAATGTCGACTTACGCCAGCGACGCTCGTAAAGCTAAGGCACATCGCAGGGCTCAAGGACGCAGGAGGAGAAGGCTACGTCGAAACGGAAATGAAGGGAGAACGGTACGAGTATCCGAAGACGTTTTGATAAAGCCGCACTCCACGCGAGTAATCAGGGTCGACGTGACTTTGGATCGGAACCAGATCAAGAATGGCTGGTGGACCGCCAACTCTTAGCAAACGCTGAGGACTCGTTTTTCAGCGTACCACCGACTCTGATTTCAGCAAGGAAACCCGTTCTGCCTGTCAGTAATCTGAGTAGTCGCCCGCGGTACTTGAGGAAAGGAGAACTACTAGGTGAACTCACGGATCCGGCTCAGTTCTTCGACTCTCCTAAGATGGAAGAAGAGCTGATGGCCTTCGAAATGCGCTCCGCGCTGGTGAGCTCGGTTATCCAGACGAAATTGGACTCGGACAAGGAGAATCTGGGCGATCCAGAAGAGCGTCTTGGGGAGGATCACGACGAATCACGAATTCGCACCGATTTCGGATCGGGGGTACCTCCAATGGAGGAGAATATATTTCGAGGAGTGCATATTAGGGACTTACACGGTCATGTTCCGACATCGTTCCCTTCAGCCGAAACGCCTATACCTTTGTCGAGCACAGAGACAGAGGAGTCGGAGGATTACGGGCCCAAAACAGCGGCCATGCCCGACTCGACTGTCTACCCATCCGCAAAAATGCGCGAGCTTCTCGACGTAGGCTCCTTGCCAGAACATTTAAAGGAGCGAGCCTGGCGGATGCTTGAAAAGAGGGTGGGCGCTTTCAGCTTCGATGGCAGGTTAGGACATCATGCTACAAAAGCGCGGGTGAGAACGAAGGAGGGGCAAGAGCCCATTGCAGTTCCGATGTACAACAGTTCACCCGAGAAGAGACGCGTTATTGACGCGCAGCTGGATCAGTGGTTTGAACAAGGGGTGATAGAAGCATCAGAGAGCCCTTGGAGCGCGCCGGTCGTTATCGCTTACCGGAATGGGAAGCCACGGTTCTGTGTCGATTACAGGAAACTGAACGCAGTCACGATCGCGGACGAATTCCCAATCCCTCGACAAAGTGAGATTCTCCAAGCCCTGTCCGGCTCCCAGGTCATGAGTGGACTGGATGCGTTGTGGGATTCACTCAGTTGGAAATGGACGAGACCGACGTGGAGAAGACCGCTTTTCGTACTCACAGGGGCTTATCACAATTCAAGCGAATGCCTTTCGGGCTACGAAACGGACCATCCATTTTCCAGCGAGTAATGCAGGGCGTACTATCTCCATACCTGTGGTTATTCTGCCTCGTATACATTGATGACATTGTCGTGTATTCCAAGACATACGAGGATCACATCGACCATTTGGATAAGGTTTTGGGCGCCATCGAGAAAGCAGGGATTACTCTGTCGCCGAAGAAATGCCACTTATTCTATTCGTCCATCTTGTTGCTCGGTCACAAGGTATCTCGACTGGGACTATCGACGCATCAAGAGAAAGTTCGTGCCATCTTGGAACTGGAACGTCCGCGGAAATTATCCCAGCTACAAACGTTCCTGGGCATGGTCGTGTATTTCTCGGGCTTTATCCCGTTTTACGCCGATATTGCTCGCCCTTTATTCGACCTTTTGAGAAAGGGTGCGAAATGGGAGTGGGGTCCCGAGCAGGAGCACGCGTTCTGGGCAGCGAAAGAGGCTTTGAGGAGGGCTCCAGTGTTAGGACATCCGATAGAGGGCTTGCCTTATCGTCTATACACCGATGCGTCTGATGACGCCGCGGGCGTAGCTTTGCAGCAGATCCAGCCGATCCGGGTGCGGGATTTGAAGGGTACGGCCGCGTACGCTAGGATAGAAAGGGCGTATAAGTCAGGATCTCCTCCGCCGAAACTCACCGCGACTCTTTCCAGCAAGTCGAATGACGCGGATTACACAGACGAATGGTCCAGCACCATGGACACTCCATGATACACGTCGAACGAGTCATCGGATACTGGTCTCGATCCTTCAAAGGTGCGGAAACAAGGTATTCCGCCACGGAAAGAGAAGCGTTAGCTGCGAAAGAGGGGCTGGTGCGGTTCCAACCTTTTATAGAAGGGGAACGCGTGCTACTCGTGACGGACCACTCGGCGCTACAATGGGCTCGCACCTATGAAAACTCCAACAGGCGTTTGGCTGCCTGGGGCGCGGTATTTTCGGCGTATGCACCGGGCCTAGAAATTGTGCATCGAGCAGGCCGAAAACACTCGAATGTGGATCCCCTTTCGCGTTTACCTAGAGCGCCCCCGCAGCATCTGTCGCCGGTGGAGTTGGACAATGTCGCTATATCAATGGACAGTGACTTAGCGGCTGCACAAGAAGCCGCGCTTGGATCTTCACCTGCCGCGAAGGCCTTCGTAGCATGGACTCTGGACGACTGCCTAGAGGGTCGGAAGAGTGCTTTTGCGATCACAAGGAGCAAAGCTGCGAAGGAGGTACACACCGAAGCTGGGGGGGAGAGGTTAGAGACTATCAAGAGTAAAAACTTCGTTGCCACACCTCCTGAACCTTCAGGCACCCTCGATTCCGCACGATCACCATCATCTCGCTCTGAGCGATCCTCTCAGGAAGTTAACGTCGACGATGAAGACATCCTGGATGAGGTGCAGGCCACCGGAGCGTATTGGGAAGCCACACACCTTCCCCCCACTATTCACATAGGAATGGACCCGGAGTACAGGGACGCTTTTGTGAAGGACTACTCCAAAGATCCCAACCTCAGATCGGCTTGGAATAGCAAGGAGGTAGACGAACGTTTCTGGAGGCCAGGCCAAAGATTCTTTAGGAATAAGGAGGGCTTGCTGTTTTTCAGAGACGCAGATTACCAGCCGCGACTCTGCGTACCGAAGGACCGGGTGAAGGAGGTCATGAAGGAAGCTCACGAATCTCCGTTAGAATCGGCCCACATTAGTCCCGACCGTTTGTGGTGGAAACTGAGTTCGAAGTTCTATTGGCGTAGAATGAAGCTGGACTTGGAGGAATTTTGCGACTCGTGCGACATATGTCAGAAGATCAAGAGTCGAAACTTCTCCAAATTTGGCTTCCTAATCCCGAATCCAATCCCTTCTCGGCCGTACGAATCAATTTCGCTGGACCTCATCGTGAATCTACCGCGGTCAGGAGAGTACAACGCGATTCTCGTCGTCGTAGACCGACTCACCAAGCATGCCTCCTTCATTCCTACTACTTCTGGGTTGACAGCCGAAGGATTCGCGGATCTGTTTGTACAGCACATAGTATCTCGCTTTGGACTCCCTGAGAATATCGTAGCAGATAGGGATCCCCGATGGGCCTCCGACTTCTGGGCGTCCGTGGTCAAAGCTCTGAAGACCAAGATGTCTCTATCTTCTGCTCACCATCCCCAACATGACGGACAGACGGAAAACGTCAATCGCCAGTTAGAGACTCTACTGCGAGCGTACGTAGCCCGCGACCGCTCTGACTGGTCTGAGTGGCTCAAGGTTTTGGAGTTTGCTTACAACAACAACGTCCACATGTCCACTGGAGTGATTCCATTCCACCTGTTGTACGGCTTCCTCCCTAAATCTCCGCTGGACTTCTTGACCCCCGAGCTCACGGAAGACACGGGAACGTACGGGATGAGCAAACAGTCCAGCGATTATTTGGAGAAGCTGCGTATACGCCGGGAGAGCGCTCGACTCAGCCTAGCCCGAGCTCAAGAAGAACAAGCGAAATATTATAATCGCGGTCGACGAGAGGTCCCCGAGTTTAAAGTTGGATCCCAAGTCCTCATTAGCCCTCACTCATTAGAATGGGTGGAGTCAAAGGGGGAAGGGGCCAAGCTCGTACAGAGGTGGATTGGCCCTTTCGAAGTTCTTCAAAAGATTAATCCGAAAACTTATCGCGTGCGCCTGGATGACAAGTATCCCGGATTCCCTGTCTTTAATATCGACCACTTGAAGCCTTACAAGAAAAGTCCCGAAAGCCTCGGACCGAGATCAGTAATGCCGGGTACGCGAGACCACAAGGTGGCGACCGAGGAATACGAGGTTGACAAGATAGTGGGTTATCGCTATGACAAGCGTAAGAAGACGAAGACTTGGCTGGTTCGTTGGAAAGGTTATGACGCCCAGCACGACACCTGGCAGACTCAGCGCGACTTGAAGAACGCTCCCGAGATGATTCGGGAGTATTCTAAGTCCGTGAAGAAGCGAGATTGATCGGACTCCGGTCCGATCCTCGTGCCAAGGAGACTGCCAGCGCACGAGCCACGGGAGCAAATCCGCTTCCTTTTTCTCTCCCTCATTCATCTCTCTCTCTCTACCTTTTCGTACTTATCTCTCTCTCCTCTGCTCTCCTCTCCTCTCCTCGATCTATTCCCAAAAAGAAGCTCGCTTGAGCGAACCGGAATATTCGGTTCAGTGACGGCGTAGCTAGAGCCCTCGTACTCCCGGAATATTCGGTTGTGCGAACTCTGCTGTATCCTACCTAGAATGAATTTCTTTTCTTTCAATACGGATCCGGACCGCCCTCTGCCCATCTGGTCGACTCGCAACAACGTGGATTGGTGCTCCATCGGGGGGCTTCCTTTGGATATACCCCCGGACGTGAACGACTATGTCCTCAAGAATGACCACAATGGATTCAGGACTAAAATGAAGCAGGACGACGCGGAAGACTATGCCGCCTACTTCAACCCCCACTTCCACTGGCTTGGGTGGTCTCCGACTCAAGAGCTAAGGACTCCAGTTGTAGGGGGCGATGAATCTTACCAGGACCCCGCCTGGGTCGCCTTCGGTAACCACGACGTGGAAACGACGGAGAATTGGGTGGACTCTCCAACTTCAGGAAGCGAGGCTGATGACCCTGGACTTAGTCTAGCCGGATACTTCTTGGAGGAGACGTGGCGTTCGACAGCGGTGAAACTGTCGGAGAGGATCCTGGTCGTAAGCGAACGATTGGCGCGCAGCACAGACTGGTACGGTCCGAACTCGCTCACTCCGTCGTTGGGTCATATCCCTTTCGGGGTCAACGACCGAGCCCTTGGGGAGTGTCACGAATCTCACCAAGTCGCGAACCGTCGAGCCAGGCAAGCGAAAGCCATTCTCCGTAGTCAGCTGGGATGGCTATCTTGGTTCACTGCCGTACTATTCGAGTGGCAACGGGGTTTGCCAGTAGCGGACGAAGTCTTCGTGAACTCACTCCGCCTCGACGAGCGCGATCGACGAGGTTTCTTGTACAACCTAACGCGGGATTACCACGACTCGAACTTCTATTTCCTGATGTATCACAAAGTTCCGTTTCACTACGCCTGGACCTCCGCGGAGAAAGAAACCGGTCGCTTCCGTCGTTGCAGCCCAGAATTTCTAAGCGAGTTACAAGATATAACCGCTAGGAGAGAAACTTCTATGAGCAGCCTCCCGTCCTATTCCCTCTGGAAGGACGACCTAGACCGCTATGACGCTTTCTTTCAAGATACTCGTTTCGGGAAAGTAGGAGACGTTCTGACGGAATTTCGTCCCGACTGGTCTTACTACCTGGTTGAGGGAGTCCATTTCGGAGCTCGCGTCCTCGATTTTAGGCATGAAAGGCGAGTGTGCGCGGAACGTTTCAAGGGAGTGAGGAAGACTAGCCACGTCGGGAAGCGCACGGTCACCACGGTGACTTTCTTGAGGCATAACCCCATCCGCGTTGATGATCCACCGAATCTCAGGCGACAGCCTAACCCGCACAAGTTCCAGTTATCCGACTTCGGCAACGTTGCTAGCCCAAATGAAGGGGAGGAAAACGATTTGTTCCGGCTTGACTCTTTCTTAGCCCGCGAGCGAGCGCGTTACCGGTACGCTCCTAGACCGGACCGGTCCTTCAATTCGTACAATGGAGTAGCGAACGACAAGTCTACCGCCGTGATCCATCCCGCGCATTCGGCTCCGCCTTCGTTGGTCCCCGGACGGGGGTCGATAATGGGGGAACGTGGTCGCAGTAGGGTCTATGAAAGAGGACCCAGATCCAGGGAGCCGATGTCCCCTACTCGTCGTTCTGGGTCCACCGCGGATCAAGGTTTCACCTCGCGGTGGGTGAGCAGCATGGCAGCGGCTGGGTATGCCGGTCAGTTGCGTCGCCGGAACTCTCGCTCCATCAGCCCTAGAGAGCGTCGAGATGCTGGGCGCTTGCGAGCCCGTTCTTTGGATGGGCGTCGCCGGGCCTCCCCTCCGAGATCTTCTCCCCATAGACGTCGCTCTCTCTCCTCCAGCACCAGGTCCTCATATTCGTCGCGTTCTACGGCTTCGGAAAAATCCTCCGACCACGGCTACGAACCAATCGACGTGGACCAGACGGACCATGCTTTACTCCTGTCCCGAGATGACGCCGTACGAGAAATCAGGTCATGGGCGATCTCCTCCCAAGTCTCCGAGTTCTCCACGCCTGGACGAGGGAGCGCGGACTGGTACTGGAAAGTACGTTGGCTTAATGCCACAATGCTGCTTTGTAAAGACGAGCGTGCCCTCCTGCGCATGAAAGCTTGGGCTGCTTGCCTAGCCTTTACCGACATTGTCGAAGTACTGAACTTCGCCATTTGCTATGGAGTTCCATTCCAGTTATTCGTGAAGCAATCGGAAGTGCAGAGTCTGGGCTTACAGGTCGACATGTCTGAATCTGAAGCTACGGCTCTCGACGCCATGTACTCGCCTGGGTTCGTCGAGTCGCCGCTGGACTACGGCTCAGGAGGTGCCCCCTTATATGCTCGCTACCTCAGTAAAGTACGCGAGCTCCTCAGACGTCCTCACGCGACGGGGTTCATCTACCTGGGGGGGCTACCCAGCTACGTAGCCCAAGTCTATGACACGCTGCTCGTGGATCGTCTGCGCCTCGGGCCTTCTCACCAGGTCACGAATTTCGGGCGCGGAGAATTTCTACTCGACAAGTCAGAAGACAAACGAGAGTTCTATGTCACGGACCAAGTGTCAGACGGAGAAGTCCGTAGCTTGTGCGGATTCATCTCTCGCAACGACCCTGCACTCGACCTCTTTCTGTGGCCCCTCCCTACGTGGATCGAAGAAGAGAGCTTGCATTATCATGGAGCTTGGACACGGGGCTTCTACGCTTTCTTGGAAAACTTGAGGTCAGCCATTGTGGAGAAGAAACGATATACGTGGCGGACCGAATCCCAGTGGCGGCAGTACATCAAGAACGGAAATAAAGGCGCTTTTAAAGCTACTGAAGTGAAGCCGGAGGACTTTGCACTGGGACAACGAATTATGGAAGCTGCGTTTCCAGTGTCCTGGAACAAAAAGCGGATCGTTGACATTGTCCTGCCCGAGCTGTACGCCGGATCATCGAGCTAAAGATTGGGGGGGCTCTGTAAGAGCTTCGTTCTATATACCTATGGACCGTATATTTTCTTTCGCCATTTTACTATTTCAATCTCTATCTCGTACGATCGCCGTTGTAGTAATTACGCTTAGTCAGTTGATAGCGTGAGAACTACTACACTTTTACCAACAACCATCGCCGTCGCCGCCTTGCCTTGCTCTGAAAGAGCCAAGGGTCAGGGACAGGCGATCACTTCATCTAGACTATCACAGTCTACTCCCGCGCCGCCACTATTTGCCTTCAGCTTCGAATAGCACCGCGTCTCGTGAAACTATTCGCCTTGTCATCAAAACCCATCCGTCTACGAATATCGTTAAGGATAAAGTCCTAGTCGTACCTCTTGGAATATTCAAGAGTTGGATTAGGACTTGAGGGTTTTGAGGACTGTTGGCGAGGTCCTTCACACACACGCTAGGCTACTGATCCGCCAGGAACACTCGCTCGAGCGTTGCCATACTTGCGAGTCTTCCCAGGTCTCACACGAGGTCACCCCTGGCGAACCACCATTATGCGTTAGACCCCCTGCTTGGCTGAACATCCGTACAACTGTTCCATGGCCCCGGTGTTGCAGGGGCTCCTGTCCAGGGTAACACGACTCCTCGTCGAAGGGTTACAACGATATTACTACTCTGTGAGCTGGCACCTTCGCGGCTGCCTACCTCACCTCTACGGCTACAACCCTCAGTGAAGCCTCCGAACTACGATGCGCGTCTCCCGACCCGTGCCGCATCACAATGGAGCCCACCGCGAGGGCTTCACAACGGTTTTAGCCATCGCGAATCAATGTCGACGACGAGCTCAAGAGGCAGCTGGCCTGAGCTCCTCTCGGACATTGCTGGTACGCATATGGAGAGACGAGCCCGCCCCGCGCTGCCTGGTGCGCGCAGGGCCTCGTTGATGACGTGGGTTAACTGTCACATCACCACTCTCCCGTCCCTCTCTTCCCCTAGCGAAGAGAGCTCGGTCTCCCGCAGGCGTACCGCTGGAATACATCGGCGAACACCCCCGCGCTGCCAGCGGCGCGCAGGACCCCGTTCCCATGCCATTTGACATGCAAGATACATGCCGCCCCGCCCACGTCTTGTCCGGTTACGAGGGACGCACACCTGGTTTTCCCCACGCCCGCGTCTTTCTATCCCTCGAAAACAATATTCGACGGAGCCGCAAGACTCGACGCCGTCAAGAGAGTCACCCCGTGCCTTGCTACGCAAGACACGCCACAAGAGTCACGAACAACTGCTGACGTTCGCGCCACTCCGTGGGTTCTACGCCCGCGCCAGGTCCAGTGGATCCTGTGCACGCGCTTGGCTCCTCCCTCTCGCTCGGCGGCAGCGCTTGACGCGCCGCGACAACGTCGGGGACGCGTACTCTTTGACGCGTCGCGTTGAGCGCGGTAGAGGCGGGAAGTCACGACGGCGACTAGCTCGCCGCGGCGTGGCGATAGGGCGACGCCGAGCGCATGTGGCGCTTGGCGTCTCTTCCTTCACCACCACCACGTCCAAACTACGGTGACCGTAGTTTGGACATCTTCCCCTCCCATCCCCTCTCTTCTCACTTTTTCCTTACTCTTTCTGGATTCTGGCAACCTGGGGACAGCAAGAGCTTCGAAGTACGACACCGGAGGGAAGAAGATAACCAGGACACCAGCGCCCTAGTGGCTGCGGTGTTCTCGTGCGGTTACGACGGAACGGGATGCTGGGGGGCAGGAACGTAGACGAAGAAATGAAGAGGACGGAGGGAAGATTTCAGGCAAGTAACGTCTACGGGACGTCTACCAATGCACCGGGTGCTCTGCGCTGCCGTCGTGCGCGCGGAGCTATCGACACTTCATCGAGAGCGCGCAGCGTGCTGGGGGGCACCTCACCTCGGTGTCCCTTGGACACGTACCCGTTCATTTCGCTCTCCGTCCGCCCCGAGTACCGCCGCGGTGGGGATACTGAGCGCTGCCGGTGTGCGCGCGGAGGTGGCTCGTCCGCGTCTTCGACCCGCCGCGCCAGCGACGGCGTAGCTCGCCTCTCGCGAACTTCACCTCGCTCAACGCCAGTCTTGTCGTGACGTGCTGCCACGCGACTCAGGCACGCCCGGTCGAGGTATTCAAGGTATTCGTCTCCTCCCCACGCTGCCGTGCCGTCGCCTCGCGCACCGTCCTCGCCTCGCGCTTGCGTGCGCTCCCCGCGGCCTCAGTCCGTTGCGGACGCGCTGTGCACGCCCACTTGCAGCCGCCGCCGGGCCGTTCCCTTACGCCTCCGCTGCCACTACGACACGGTCGCGCCCTCTCGCGCCCGCGGTTCGCCCACGCACCGCTTCCTCGCTCGCCTCGCGCCGTGTATGCTTACGACTGCGAGCCGCTGCGTTACGCCCCATCTCGAGTGCGCTCGCGCAGCACCCTGCGCTCTTGCGTCCACCGCACGCGGTTGTGCGTGTTTCACCGCACACAACGCTGTTACCGCGGCGTCGGCGTCTCGCGCGCACTCATCGCACCCGCGGCCGAAGAGGGCGCTGCTTTCAGCGCACCCTCGTCGGCAGCGTTACGCGCGCACGACCCAGCGCAGTTGCCTCCCAGGCACTGCAGCACGCTATCTTCGGTGGCGTTGGTGCACCGCGCGCTGCCTCTGCGCTCGCCTCATCGATGCACCGGGGCGTCCTCGTTTCTACCACATCGCACGCCCGGGACGACTAAGCGGGTCAGGAGGACGGAGGGTGCAGCGCTGGCGGGACGAGACCGCGAAGCTGTTTGTCTCATATGCAGGGCGCCGCTTTAGCGCGCCCCACGGCTCAGCGCGCCGTATGTCGTCGCACGGTCCACCCTCCGCGACCGTGCGGCGCTGAACCCGTTCACCGCGCACGATCTCGTCGCGGTAGTCCCGAACTACACGACATGAGCACGGCGTCCGGCGCCCTTGTGCAACGAGCGCACTTTCTCGCTCTCGTCCGCCCCGGCGCGCTCCTCCCTGTGCCTGCGTTCCATGCAGGGCCGTCGCCACACACGTACTGCGTGCTGGTACCTTCACGCGTGGGGGGCAACGTTCTCGTCCCTCGGGTACGAAAGCCGCCTCATACCTTCCGCGGCCCACTCGTCCTCGACATCCCGCGCCTCCTCGTCCCCACGCTAGCTCGTCAGTGGTGGGCAGACGCAGGCCTTCCTCTCCCGGACCACCGTGCGCGACACACGCCGTTTTCTCACTCGCCCTCCGTCCGGCGAGCGTCGGTGCGCGCGTTCATCTGCGCGCGTTCTCGGTAGGCACGCCACCTCCGAGCAGGCGCTTGCAGTGGAATCACCACACGAGCTCTCCACGCACGGCCGCGCTGCCTGTGTGCGCGGAGTTGGCTCGTGCGCACCTCACGAGCACGAGGGAGGAAATAGGCGCAGGTTCTCACCGTGCCCCGTCGTCGTTGCCTCGCTTTGCTTCTCACCGACGACGAGCGCGTGTGCCCTCCTCTCGCCCCTTCACTACCGCGCTCGCGACTGCGCTCGGCTCAAGCAATGTCGTGCACCAGTCGCCAAAAACTCAGCGCTGCCAGAGTGCGCACGGAGCGGGCTCGGCCACACGCCCGCATTCTCGAGGGCACATCACCTTCGAGGCAGGCGGGTGCAGGGGAAGAGAAGCGCTGGTGCCCTGGAGCATGGCCCTCGTTTGAGGGAGAAGGGATTTTTGAGGAGCGGGAATAGAGGGTGAGCGCTCGAGCAGCGCTGGCGGGACGAGACCGCGAATCCAAGGTCTGGAAGTGCCGCTTTTCAAGTGCGCCCGATGTTCAGCACACCACACGTCGCCGTCGCCGCTACGAAGCGTCTTCGACGCACGAAAGTGCCGTCTCGCCGTGTGGACGGCTCTTCCACCTGGCGCGACGGCCTCACTCCATACTGAACGTCTCACGCGCTCTCGTCCACCTCTTTGTCCACCACGCCGACGTCTCACGCTTCTCGTCGGGATGACCACCCGCCACTCGCCTGCTCGCTGCCGCGGTAAAGCGTCCTCGGCACACGAGAGTGTCATTCACCCTCTCGTGCGCGGACGTCTCTTGTCATGCGCGACGGCGCCTTTTGGTGCGGAGCGTCCCGCTTCCCGCCTCATCGTCTCGCTCGCTCGCGGCGTTCTACCCGGCGCGTCTTCGTGGTTGTACGCGCGTACATCGCACTCGCTGCCGAGGAGAGCGCCGCTCTCAGCGCACCCACGTCGGCATTTACGCATGTACACCCCGCCACTTGCGAGTTGACCCGCGAAGCGTTCCCGTCAACTCTTTCGTGTACTCTTTCCGCCCCGGGTCTCCGCTCCTACGGTACGCGTGCAATCTTCATCTGCACGCGGAGAGCACCGGCCCACTGCGCGCGGTGAGTTGCCGGTGGGTCTTCTCTGCGCACACATCTGCGACTGCCGTTAGCGCGGGACCGCTACTCCTCGGTTCTCTCTGCGCCTTCGGAGGGCTGCTTCGCGGTCTCTTAACCCGAGGGTGTCTGCGAATGCTCCGCGCAGCAACCACCACGTCGTCCGCGCTCATCGCCTCTCGCTCAAGACGTCCGCGTCTTGGCGGCTGCAAGACTTCGCGGCAGACGCACGCTCGCGTCTTGCTGCGCATTGCTCCCAAGCCGCGCTGCCACTCTCTCGCTTGCTCGTACGCCGCAGGAGAGCGCGTACTCTCCGCGCGCACCTTGCATCCACCGCGCACGTAGCGAAAGGGTGCGAGTGCAACCTACCTGCCCGGTGTGTGGAGAAGACCGGGGGGCATAAAGGCTGCGCCAATTTTTAAGTCTCGCAAGGCGAGATTTCTTGCATACTCTCGAGCGTGAACCCTGCGTGACTGTGTTGCTGCGGCCGGCGCTCGATTGGGTTTGCTGGACGAATTTTTTTATCGTCTCACGTTCCCTTCCGCGCTCGCCGCCGCCGCGCCTTTCATTCCCTCGTCCACCGCGCATGATCTCTTGGTACGGGCGACTCGAGACGAGTCGCTCTTCCCCCTCGTCTCTTGCGTACGACGTTAGCTGCCTCGCCATACCCTCCGCCGCTGCGTCTATATCCTGCTGGAGGGTGCCGAGGAGGCACTCCCTCGCGCGTTGACGACTCTTCCGTCCCGTGCGACGACGTCCCTCTGCGCTGGGCAGCCACAGCCGGCACAGTTCCGCCTCGTGGCTCGCCGCCGTCACCCTCTCGCGCTTGTTCGTATGCGCGCTCGCACCCCGCCACTGCCGTCCGCTCGCTGCTGCGGCAAAGCGTCTTCGGCACACGAGAGCGTCATTCACCCTCTCGTGTGCGGACGTCTCTTCAGTCACGCGCGACGGCGTCATTGTGCGGAGTGCCTCCTCGACTTCCGCCCCTGTCGAGCCAGCTCGCACCGCGCACTCAACAACGGCGTGCGTGTGCCTGCCCGGTGTGTGGAGAAGACCGGGGAGCCGCACGCTACCGAATTTTTTCTCTTGGATCGAGCTAGCCTGGGGGGCTGTGGGCGTGGGCACGCGTTATTCGAGCCTACCTCGATCCAATCGCCGTGGTCGAGTCCGCCGCCCGTTCCGTTCCCTCGTCGCGCGCGCTCATTCATCCCTTCGCATCTCGCCCGCCCTTCAAGGCCGTTCTCCACTACCGCGTCCACCGCGCACGGTCTTGCCGCGGTAGGCTCAAGTTTCACGACACGAGCACGGCGCCATCTCGCCCTCGTCTCTATGCGCAGCCGCTACCCTCACTGCTGCGCTTGACCCGTCACGAGCATGAGCGAGGAAGTGGGGGCAGCTTCCCAGAGCGCCCCGCCCTCGTCGCCCCGTGCTACCGCCACCCTCGACAGCAGTATACGACTGCACGAAGCGGAGGGCGCGCTGTGAAGCAGCGCGCTCCCAGTGTTGCTCTTGAGTACGTGGCATTTGGAATTGGGGTCAAGGGTGGGGATAGAGTCAGGGATGGAGAAGGAAAACTTCCCACTTGGTATTACATGACGTCCGCGCGACTGACGGTCGCTGCGACCGAGTGCGAATACTAGTTGTTTCCTGCTGAAAGTACTTTGAGGCCTTCGTAAGAAACACGCCGTCGAGGGAGCGCGGTTGTGGTCGCCGCCGAGACCACGATGGGCGCGAGTGCTCCACACTTTGCATAGAGTAACCTTCACCTCGCCAGAGAGAAAGCGTACCTTCCTGATTGGGTAATTCCGCTCTCGGCAGCCCGACCCGATCTCCGACTTTCTCCCATCTCGCTTCTAATGGCCTTCACGCTGGACTCCGAATGCCGCACGTCGCGTCGCCCTCGCGCTTGTCCACTCACCGTGTGGAGACGAGTTGTCCACCTCACGCTCTGCCGTCGCCGTGCCTTGGAGATCGTACGGTGCCCATCACTATACCGCCGCGACTCTTCGGGTGCGCCGCAATGCTGCACCGTGTTGCAAGGTCTCGCCACTGACCTTGCCCCGTGCTCCTCCGTCGCCACAGCCTACCATCGCACGGGTCGACGCCTCGCCTTCTGCTTGCGCGCGCTCCCCGCGACCTCGGTCCGTGGCGGAAACGCCACTGCCGCAGCATCTGCGCCTGTCGTCTCCCTCTCGCGGCATTCTGTCGGGAGCGTCCACCGCGTCCCTTGTGGTCTTCATGCGGATGGATGACTCTTGCACCCCGCGTCCGCGCCCCCGTGGCTGCGTCTTCAAACCCCACCGCACCGATCTCCTGGCGCGGTCGCTTTACGCGGGCGCTGCCGCTGCGCCTCCTCGGACAGCAGATTTCTGCTGCCGTAATGGCTCCGCGCTCTCGCGTTCGTCTGCCTTTGCGAACGCTCTGCGCTGCCGGTGTGCGCGCAGGGCCGTTCTCCACCCTGTCGTCTGGAATGGGTGAATGGGACGTACTGCTTTGCAGCACGCCCCTTCTACACCTCGCCCTCTCGTGGAGGTCTTGCCTTACACTTCTGTGCACGGAGTACGCGAGCGCTCCGCGTTACCATCCGCGCCGTGCTCGCCGCTGTTACGCTCCCTTCTCGCGCCCTCAGCGCCAGCACCGCGGTGTCCTATGTTAGAGGAATGGGAGCAGGAGAAGACGAGAGGTAGATGGAGAACTTGGATATTAATCCAATGTACATTGCATGATGTCTGCGCGACTGACGGTCGCTGCGACGGACTGTAATGTACATTGATGCGAGAGCTGCCTAATTATTAATTGAAGCAAGTCCATTGCATTTCCTACTCTGAGTTTGGTCTTCGGGGAACACGCCGTGCGTGTTTGGGATTGGAGTGGTAAAGGGAATATGGTGAGAAGAGGGCGAGAAGAAGGAAAGAAGGGAGCGTGCTTGTGCACGATGGTGCGGAGACAAGCGTCTTGGCGACCGACTGGAGAAGATAAGAGGAGAGTACTCCTCGACACATCGACTGTGTCGCAGGAAAGTGAGGGGCCGCGAAGCCTGCGCGACTGCGTCGCTGCGGCTTGGGAGGCTAGGCCCAGGGATTCTTGAGAGTCAAGAGTTTGAGATTGTGGGGCCATTAGGCCTATGCGATGGTGTCGCTGCGGCATGGGGGGCTGTGCCCGTGGAGTCTCGCAAAGCGAGATTTCAGGATAGGGAGGCCAGAAAGTCTGCACGACGGTGTCATTGCAACATGGGGGGCCGCGCTCGAATACTTGAGGCTCCCCAAGCTGACTCTGAAGCGCACCTCCGAGATGTTAAGACCTCATAGGCGCAGCTAAGGAGTCAGTTAGCAGACGTGGACTGGGATAATCCCCGGGAAGACACGCTGTCGGGGTACGGATCGCGGACAAGAATTTACTTGGATGATGCATCCTGAAATTTGGGTACTCGCAGCTGACAAGAGCCGTCTTGGAAGACGCGCGAGTATGACGATGCCTCCGCGAAACGTGGATGGGAGTTGGTGATCCCAGAAGATACGACGCGGAGCACCTAGCCAGACGTGGACTGGTTTAGTGCCGGGAAGATACGCTGACTCATAGCAGCTAATTTGCTATCAAACCATGGCTCTTCATCTCCCCATGGGCACTCCGTGTCGTACTTACCTTTATCTCATTATGGATGCTCTGCATTGTACTTATTTTCTGGCTCATCATCGGCGCTCTTCCTTGTAATTACCGCTCATGCTTCTTTCGCGTACTCACATCTCCCTCGGTCATTTCAGTGCTCTGTTCTCTTGGGTAGTATTCAGTGCTACATCTGGTCGACCTGATCCTCGCCGCTTGCCTTTGGCGCAGCAAGGAGTCAACTGTCCACGCCGTCACCCTTCCTCTTCCGGATCGCCGTGCACGACACACTTCGTCGTTCTCATTCGTGCACGCACGCCCACGAAGACAACGGCATATGTCGTTCTCTTGCACACACCCTCATTCAGCACGCACAACAATGGTCGCCAGACGACCCCACGTCTCCCATTGCGGCCCAACACATTCACCGCGCCGCCATCTCACCGTCCGCCGTGCGCTACGGCATGTCTCGTTCGCCTGTCCACTGCGTACTGCGCTGGCCGTGCTGCCGCACTGGTCCTCTGAAATGCTGCCTCTGCACCAGTCTCTCCTCGTCCAGGCATCTCTCTCCTTACACACATACCGGAGATCACATCTGCCCATCCAACAAATTTTTTTCCTCTCATTGCGGATCTGGCTCTCTGTGCTTGCTGTGGTTGGGGTTAATTTTTCCTCGCACATTCTGTGCCTGCTGCGGCCCAGGGATGCACGAAGAAAAAGTGGGGGGCTGTAGGGGGTATATGTAGTACTCCCCTGCAGTCTAGGAGCAGCTATGAGGAGGACCAGAGGGACGACTTGCCTGCCTCCTGCAGGGAGCACTATGGTGCAACCATACAGGCAAGGAGGGTCTGTGGGTCGACACGCGCACATCCTAGCGGAGCATGCACCCTGGCCCAGCCAGAGTGTAGGGCACAGCGGACCAACGGCACGATGGGTCAACGCGCGCACGTCCTAGCGGATCATGCACCCTGGCCTAGCCAGAGTGTAGTGCGCAGTGGACCTACGGCACGATGAGTACTATTCTCCCTCAGTCTAAGGGCTTGCTGCATGGAGGACCAAGGGGACGGCGTGCAAACCCTGGACATACAGTGCAGCGGACCAAGATGGAGAATCATATGGTGGACTTCCCAGTACAGCCAAGGTTCGGGACACTTGTGTCCCAAGCTCCTCCTTCACTATCAGTGGAGGACGCAGGGACGCAGCACCAAGAATTTTTTTCCTCCCACTGTACGCTGCGGTTTGGGTGGTCGGGTTTGGGGGGCCATTGTGATTTGCACAAGCTAAGCATTATTCTTACCATGTTCTCGGTTCATGCATGTCTACCTTGGACATGCGGGGGGCTCTGTGACGAGGGATTCTATAGCATTTCCAAGGCAGACTCTGCTGGACTTATACATAGTTTATCATACCTTAGATCACATGCTCCCTTATTGTTACATCATGTAGATCACGAGATCTTAATCTTTCACTTGCCATCTACCATGATATAGCGAGTACGAGGTCACCCCTGGCGAACCACCATTATGCGTTAGACCCCCTGCTTGGCTGAACATCCGTACAACTGTTCCATGGCCCCGGTGTTGCAGGGGCTCCTGTCCAGGGTAACACGACTCCTCGTCGAAGGGTTACAACAATATTACTACTCTGTGAGCTGGCGCCTTCGCGGCTGCCTACCTCACCTCTACGGCTACAACCCTCAGTGAAGCCTCCGAACTACGATGCGCGTCTCCCGACCTGTGCCGCATCACACCCGGCGATAAATGAATATTTTATTCTAATAAAATACTCATTTAAGCTGATCTGGATCATTGGATCAAGATGATGGGAATTTGAAGTATGGTTGATCACTATTTAATTATCAGGCTTTTTTTTTTGGGATGTCTGTGGCAGCCTATCATCAATGCCATCAGTGCCATCAGTTCCGTAGCAAGCCGGTATACCTACCGCTGTATATGCCCTGGGTGCGCATTGCAATGTGACTCATGCCCGCAAGTGTGTGGGGCACATTTCAACCTGCCCTGCTGGCTTGACCAGTGCACATTGCATTGCACTTACCTGAACTGTTGCTTGATACCTCCTGCGAAGCTATTATACCGTCGCATCGCGTGGATAAGACCCGACCTCGGAGTGTCGTGCACCCTACGCAGCCCTTCAACAACCTCGACATTCTCTCCCCGGGCGTGTATGACATGGCATGCAAGATCACTGCCCCGTTTCGCCATCTCAAGGGGGCTACTTACTCACTGCCAAAGCGCTTATGAGCAACAGCGGGTCGCTTGGTTTGCGGCACTCACCCCACCACCATTCTTTGCACACCTGCCCCATTCCTGCATCACAGACAGACAATACCCTACAATTTCAATGCAATGGACCTACAAATTACCTTCCCCCTACCTACAACCCTACCTAGCTATCTCTCCTACCTGTCCCTTTGTATGCACGAGTATTCAGACCTTTTGTACGCCTTGATATAATTTCAGAGGACTTTGTTTTGTATGTCCTAGTAGAATTTCAAGTCAAGGCGGCTTCTCGGCTGGAATTCACTGCCGGTTTTCGGCTGGTCCAACTCAATCGGGAAGGACTTCCCAAAAAGGCATAGGGGTGGATGCGAAATTTTTGCAACTCATTTTTCCAAATCCATCTTCGAGCTCCTTATTGGTGATAGTCCCCCCATTCCGAAGGTCGTTACTAAAGGTGTGTGTGTCTGCGGGATTATCTACTAAAGGGTATGGGTATTTTACGTTGTGGTGGAATGGAGTCAGTGTGAGGTGTCTCACCTCAGGGACCGACTTTCTTATTACGTCGGGACCACTTAGGTGGGTTCTTTTGCAAGGCAGAAACGTACCTAAGAGGTCCCGACCTGGTGGCAGTAGGCAGAGTCCGGGGTTCTATTACTCAATTGAGTGATAGAGTGAATTGGCAATTTGCGCGAGCAGGGAGGTTGGGTGCCATGCGCCTCTCGCGAAATTTGCACTGGTGCGAGTTCTTTGCAACGGTGGGTCCCCTGTGAGCACCTGATCCTTGCGCCAAGGAATATCGCCGGCTGGGGCAGCGTTGGCACCATCCCTGCGCCTCTCATGAAATTGCATTGCTACCATGCACACAACTATTGCAAGACTGAGATCACATTACAGACTACTACAGTATATACAATGTATACAAGAAATATATCTATAATAACAAGAAAATATATCTACAATAGTAATGAGATTCTACTGAGACAAGAGGGGAGGGATATCTACAACAATACAACAAGATATCTACAATGATACAACAAGATTGGGGGATATACGACAGGACATGATACAAGACAAGGGATACATCAAAAATAGGATAATATACAGCGATGGAAAGAGGTGTACAAGACAGCGAGAGCACAATAGCAAAACAGCAATACAAATGGCGGAGAGGCGGGGACAGACACAAGTGTACATTATACGAGGGGGTGGACAAGACGACGGCCACCTACTGCTGCTGCCCCTGCTGCTGCCCCTGCCCGGCGAACATCGTCATCATAAGTGCAGCATCATCTGCTGTGCCACTGCAGGCGGCATCACAGCAAAGCTTTGCATTAGCTCCACCGGCACAGCAGTTGGCGGTGGTGCAGTGACACCAGCAGTGGGGAGGGGAGGAGCTGTGGAGGGGCCAGCAATGGTAGGGGCGGGGGGCGGAGCAAAGGATGGGCCAGCATCCGCCACCGTGGCAGTGGAGATGGCGGCGCGCTTGCGAGGAGGACCCAACATGATACTGCGAGGACCCGACGATGCGGTGGGAGCAACACCATGCGAGGATGAAGTGACGGGGGTGGGAGGAGGACCGCGGGAGGATGAAGCAACAGGGGTGGGAGCAGGACCGTGCGAGGACAAGGTGGTGGGGGCGGGAGCAGGACCGCATGAGGACAAAGTGACGGGGGTGGGAGCAGTCGCTTTATGTAGCTTGGGACACTGAGTCAGGGTTGTGACCTCTACACAATCCATCTTGAACCGCTTGGAACCTGATGGCGGAGTGTCGCTCGCATAGAATTCTTCTGAGGTACAGTTCTTGGGTATGCAGGGCAGCACTGCTGGCGGCGTTGCTCTGGGGCTGTCCTGCGGGATGGCAACGCACTGCTTTGGCTTCCGGGGTGGTGGTGGTATGGGCTCATCCTCCTCGTCACTCTGGATGGCGATGGGCTTCACGTGTCTCTTGGTGGCCAAGGGCTGATCGTCGTCGTCAGAGCTTGCGGGGCAACATGTTCGCAGGCTTATGAGTGACAGCGGGGCCAGTGACACTGGTCGCAGTGGTGGCGGGGGCGATGGTGGCGGCCACTGGGGGCAAGCTGTGAACTACAGGCCCTGTAAACTCAATGTAAATGTGAAGGAAACTTCAAGTTTTCTCAGTGATTACCCATCATTTACAATGCCTGTAAATTGGGAGTAAATTTGTAATTTCCTCCAGAATTGCACCCAATTTACATGGCCTGTAAATGATTGATAATCCTCGGAATTAATCTAAAAATACCCATCATTTACACCACATGTAAATGTGTGATTTACATGCAGTGTAAATGGTGAGCAAATTCAGATACCAAACAACTTATTTATAGCTACACCTTCTATAATAGGTAATTCAGAATTGTCAGGAGTGGTCATCCTTCCATCATGATGTGAGATCATGTGAGGGTCTAGGACAATCCCAATCAAATCCTAGACCTAGGATTTGATTGGGATTATCTGGCCTTTCTTCCCTGCTGTCAGGGGAACCACCCGTCCGTCCGTCCGTCCGTCCGTCCGGCTCCGGCCCATCGCACCGCCCCACTTCCTCGTCCGATCCTTCGTCCGGCCTCGTCCGTCCATCCGGCCTTCGGTCCTATGCCCCAGCCTACGCCTCCGTCTGGAACGTCGCCCTCCGTCCCTCCGGACTCCGACCCCCTCCGACCCCCCGCGTCCGGTCGCTCTCACTGGCACGTGCTATGTGATCAAGCTCGAGACCACTGCCGATCGATCCGGACACGTGCTACTGGCTAGTACCTATAAAAACCTCGCCTAGCGTGGGAATCCTTATCCTTTCTTCTCTTCGGATTCTCCCGCTAGGTGCGTATTCTAGAAAACTGTATTTAGTACTGTCAATTGAGTTACTTCGGATTCTCCCGCTAGTCTCCCGCGCTCCCGCGCCGAGCTGAGGTTGCCCTTACAGCAGAAGAAAGGATCTAAGGGATCAACCGGTCAAGATTGCGAAGTTCGGCGTAGACTCGGACTCGGACCGCTACGCTAGCGCTCCGGCCTCCCCCACTTCCAATCTCGACCCCTCCTCCTTGATGGACACCCCGACGCCCGGAAACGAGTCCGCGCCACCCGAGCTCCCGGATGTTTACATCCCGGACCCGGCTGCCGACCCCGAATCCCGGCTGACAGCGGTAGAAAGCTCTCTCGCGAACATCGAAACCCTACTCCTCCGCGTTTTACACAACAACCAAAATCCACCCGCGACTGCCCCCGTCCCTGCTGCTCCGGCTCCGGCGGTGGGTCCAGACTTCACCACCCTCACCCCTGCAGCAAGATCGGTTCTCCGACCGAACCCCCCAGCCGTTTTCGACGGCGACCGGACTCAAGGACGGATGTTCCTCCACTCCGTCCTCACATACCTCCGACTAGTTCCGGAAGCCTTCATGGTCCACGGACAGGTCGTCGAGGAAAAACTCGTGCGGTACGCCATGTCCTTTATGGCGCGAGACGCGGCCGGACGATGGGCCGAACGACAGTCCGCAATCGTTCCGTTCCCATTCCCATCCTGGGCGGAATTCGAGTCCAAGTTCCGGCTCCGGTTCGTGGAGGAAAACGAGCAAGACCAAGCTCTCCTCCGGTTGGAGACCCATAGCTACTACCAGGGCTCCCGCGACGTTTACCGGTACACGGATGACTTCGAGGAACTCGCCGCCACGGCCGGGTACACGGACCCGCTCGTCCGCGTCACCAAGTATCGCGCAGGGCTCGACCCGCGGATTAACGCGGCGATCACCACGTCCGGGACCGCTCCGGCGCTGCTAGACTACGCCGGATGGCGCCTCCGCGCCTTCCGCCAGTACGACGCCCTCGCCCGTGTCCGAGCGGGAGCACCTCCGACTCGCGCCCCGGCCCCGGCCGCACACCCTCGCACTGGGACGTTCCTCCCAGTCCCCTCCTTCACGCCTGCTCCCAAAGCCGCGCCGGCGCCCGCCCTTCCACCTGGCATTCCAATGGATGTCAACCGGACCCGCGCACGCTTCACGCCGCGCACTTGCTTCCGTTGCGGCGCGGCCGGACACCTCGCTCGAGACTGCCCGACTCCCTCGGATGTCCGGCATGCGGACATCCTGGACGAGGTCGTCTGTCAACTCGGTGACGAGCTCCTCGGAGAACTCTTCGCGCGCCTCTCTACCACCGCTGGGCTTCCGGCCGAGCCGGACGCCGGAGACGCGGAGCCAGAGGGTTTTCCGGACCTGGCCGAGTGAGCGGTGCACCCTCGGTCGCGTCCCCCAATCGTTACTCCTGCTTGTACAAAGATATACCCAATAAATCAGCAGTTGATACGAAAGGCGCACCCCCTATTCCCGCCCCGGAGGCCAAGACTGAACTTCCCCCTTCCCTTCCCCGCGTCCGCCGTCCGAGGTGGGAACGCAAACTACCCCGGCGGTACGTTATTGATTCCGTAGAGGGCCGGAACTCCCTGCACATTCCGTTGGAGATGCAATCGGTAGAGACCGCGGCTACGATGTCCGTGAAGGGTCTGGTTGACTGCGGAGCGACCGGAGACTTCATCGACTCGGAGTACGTGATCTCCCGCAACCTTCCCGTCCGGAAGCTCTCCCAGCCAATTCCGGTCCTCAACGTCGACGGCACGCCCAACGCGTCCGGAGGCATTTCCGGCGTAGTTGATATGGTCGTCAACTACAAAGGACACTCCGAACGCATCCAACTCGCGGTAACGCGGCTCGGAAAGCAGCACGTCATCCTCGGTTACTCCTGGGTTCAGAAGCACAACCCGGAGATCGACTGGGAGACCAAGGAAGTCCGGATGAGCCGCTGTCCGACCAGCTGCAGCACTTGCCGAGAGGAGCTCCGCGCCGTCCGTCGCAACGCGAAGATCTCCGCCGCGATCCTCCGGCAGCTCCGCGAAGGTCCCTCCCGTCTATCTGCGCCATTGACTCGGAGGAGTGGTGCGGAGATGACGGGTACGATCCGGACGACGACGGAGACGACTTCCCGGACCTCACTCCGGACCCGGACGACGATGACGGTGACGGAGACGACGACGAGCTCGAGGACGGCGACCGGATTCTCTACACCGCGTTCGCTCCGGCTGAAGAAATCCGTGCGGGCAGCACCGTCTCTCAGAGGCTCGCAGAGGCCTACGCCCGGAACTCGGCCCCGCCCGGGACCTCGGTTCCGGCCTGGGTAGAGGATTTCTCCGACGTTTTCGATAAGGAGTCGTTCGACGCGTTGCCGGAACGTCGGACGTGGGACCACGCCATCGAACTCGTCCCGGATGCGAAACCGGCCAACTGCAAGGTCTACCCGATCTCCCCCCTCGAGCAGAAGGAACTCGACGCGTTCATCGAGGATGGGTTGAGCACCGGCCGGATCCGCCCGTCCAAATCCCCGATGGCATCTCCGGTCTTCTTCATCAAAAAGAAGGACGGAAGCCTCCGGTTCGTCCAGGACTATCGGGCGCTCAACGCGATGACCGTAAAGAACCGGTATCCGCTCCCGCTGATTAACGATCTCATCAACCGCCTTAAGGGAGCCCGGCTCTTCACAAAACTCGACGTCCGGTGGGGCTTCAACAACGTCCGAATTCGGGGAGGCGACGAGTGGAAGGCCGCGTTCCGTACCAACCGAGGGCTCTTCGAGCCCCTGGTGATGTACTTCGGCCTCACCAACTCTCCGGCCACGTTCCAGACGATGATGAACGACATCTTCCAAGACCTCATCCTCTCCGGAGATGTCATGGTATACCTTGACGACATCCTCATCGCTCACTCCGATCTCGCGCGCCACCGAGAGATCGTCCGAGAAGTCCTCCGGCGGCTCCGAGCGCACAAGCTTTACCTCTGGCCGGAGAAGTGCGAATTCGAGAAGTCGTCGATCGAGTACCTCGGCGTCATCATCTCGCACAACCACGTCGAGATGGACCCGGTCAAGGTCGCCGGAGTCGCAGCCTGGCCTGCTCCGGAGAACAAGAAGGACGTGCAGCAGTTCCTTGGCTTCACGAACTTCTACCGGAGGTTCATCCGGGCGTTCTCGGACATCGCGCGGCCCCTCTTCGACCTCACAAAGAAGAGCGTCGCTTGGACCTGGACCGCTGCCGCAGCGGCCGCCTTCCAAGCCCTCAAGGACGCGGTGACCGTGGAGCCCGTCTTGGTCCTACCCGACGAGTCGCGTCCGTACCGGGTCGAGGCGGACAGCTCCGACTACGCTACCGGGGCCGTCCTGTCCCAGCCGGACGCGAACGGAAAGTGGCACCCGGTCGCGTTCTACTCCAAAAGTCTGAGTGACGTCCAGCGCAACTACGAGATCCACGACAAAGAGATGCTCGCGATCATCCGAGCCCTAGAGGAGTGGCGACACTTCCTCGAAGGTACGCAGCATCCAGTCGAGATCTGGACGGATCACAAAAACCTGGAGTACTTCCGGAAGGCACAGAACTTGAACCGGAGGCAGGCGCGGTGGTCCCTGTACCTGTCCCGGTTTGACTTCGCGCTCCACCACCAGCCCGGACGCCTCATGGGCCGTCCGGACGCGCTGTCCCGTCGCCCGAACCACGGGGTAGGCTCGGACAACACGGACGTTACCCTTCTTCGCCCAGACTTGTTCCACGTCCGTGCGCTAGAAGGTGTCGTGGTGGCCGGACCCGAAGTCCCCCTCCGTGACGTCCGGGAGGCCTTCGCGGGTGAACCGGACCTTGAGGACCCCGTCGCGCTTGTCGCGCGAGAGCTCCTCAAGAACCGGAACGTCCGCCCCCCCCGGTCGTCCGAGTGGCGTGTCGTAGAAGGGCTCCTCTACTACCGCGGTAAGATCGTCGTACCGCGGAATAAGGACCTCCGACGCCGGATCATCGCCCTGCACCACGATACCCGGGTCGCCGGACACGCCGGACGCTTCAAAACCCTCGAGCTCATCTCCTGGAATTACTGGTGGCCCCAGCTGTCCCGTCACGTCGGCCAATACGTCCGAACCTGCGACCCGTGCAACCGGACGAAGGCACTCCGGAAGTTACCCCACGGAGAGCTCCACCCGACCGAGATTCCGGAAGAACGCTGGGACACCGTCTCGGTGGACTTCATCGTCGAGCTCCCGGACGCGCACGGCTTTGACGCCGTTATGGTCGTGGTCGACGTCCTGGGTAAGCGGGCCCATTTCAACGAGTGCCACACCGGCCTTGGCGCGGTCGGAGCCGCTCGGCTCTATTACCGGAACGTCTGGAGGCACCACGGAACCCCCCGGAAATATATCTCCGACCGCGGGCCGCAGTTCGTCGCGGAGTTCACCACGGAACTGTGGCGCCTCATCGGGGTAGAACCAGCGACCTCCACCGCCTACCACCCGCAGACCGACGGCCAGACCGAGCGCGTCAATCAGGAACTCGAGCAGTTCGTCCGGATCTTCACGAACTACAAACAAGACGACTGGGACGAGCTTCTCCCGGCCGCGGAGTTCGCGTACAACAACCACGTCCACTCCTCGACGCAGCAAGTCCCGTTCATGACGGACACCGGAAGGCTCCCCCGGATGGGGTTCGAGCCCAACGGACTACGCTCGAAAGTGGAGTCCGCGAACGAGTTCCGAGACCGGATCGCGTCCGGAGTTTCAGAAGCCAAAGCCGCGCTCGTTAAAGCCAAGGACGAGTTCAAGCTGTACTATGATCGAAGGCGCACGCCCGCCCCAGAGATCAAGGTAGGCGACCGAGTCTGGCTGGACGCCTCCGACATCCGTACGACCCGTCCGTCCGTCAAATTTGCGGACAAACGCCTCGGCCCCTTCAAAGTCGCGAAGGTCGTCGGAAAGGGGGCGTACAAACTCGAGCTCCCCCCCCGGTACTCCCAGCTCCACCCGGTCTTCCCGGTGGTGAAACTCCAGCTCGCGGAACCGGATCCGTTCCCCGGACGCCCCCGGAACGACGAACCCCCGCCCGTCCTTCAGACGGACCACAACGTTCAGTGGGAAGTCGAGGAGATCCTAGAAGCGAAGGTCCGTTATGGCAGCCTCTGGTACATGGTGCGGTGGAAAGGCTACGGCCCGGAACACAATAAATGGGTAAAGCACTCCGACGTCTTCGCCCAAGACGCCATCAATGCCTACTATCGCCGCTACCCTAACGCCCCGCGCCGGATTGCCTCGGCCGCTTTCGACTCGCTCTCGTTCCGGAGGCGCGACACCCATGTCCGATTCATGCGTCGGGACGCCGCATTCCAAGGGGGGGGTGATGTCAGGGGAACCACCCGTCCGTCCGTCCGTCCGTCCGTCCGTCCGTCCGGCTCCGGCCCATCGCACCGCCCCACTTCCTCGTCCGATCCTTCGTCCGGCCTCGTCCGTCCATCCGGCCTTCGGTCCTATGCCCCAGCCTACGCCTCCGTCTGGAACGTCGCCCTCCGTCCCTCCGGACTCCGACCCCCTCCGACCCCCCGCGTCCGGTCGCTCTCACTGGCACGTGCTATGTGATCAAGCTCGAGACCACTGCCGATCGATCCGGACACGTGCTACTGGCTAGTACCTATAAAAACCTCGCCTAGCGTGGGAATCCTTATCCTTTCTTCTCTTCGGATTCTCCCGCTAGGTGCGTATTCTAGAAACCTGTATTTAGTACTGTCAATTGAGTTGCTTCGGATTCTCCCGCTAGTCTCCCGCGCTCCCGCGCCGAGCTGAGGTTGCCCTTACACCTGCTATCTCTTCAGGTATTATTTTTGCTGCATTTAACTTCTATTTCAATGCAGGATACCAAAGGGATTGGATTTGAACACTGAACTCAGAAGATGTTTCAACATCTTAAAGATAGCTCGTCCAGCTGTTTCAAGATGTAATTTTTTTACAGGACAAATTTTTGGCTTTCAATATTGGCACTCATGCTGCCTAGGTTTTGGTTATACCTAGCTTCAACTGAAGTGGTGGGGCATGAAGTGCCTGCCAAGCACTTGAGAACTTTGTATAAAATCAGGAGCAGTAGTAGTTTGTGCCAAAGGGACAAAGCTTCAGTAGCAAATATTTTCACAGATGTTATAAAAGGACAAAATATAGGTATCCATTTCATGTATGTGTAATGTAGCATTGCCTGCCTTTTATAATATCTGCTGCAAGATGCAACCACTGTGGATTCAGATGTGATGGAATTCTGGGATTCTATATGTGCTACAGCCATTTAATGAAAGTTGCATTGCAATCTTTGGTTTGGTTTCATTTTAGGCAGTCCACTGTGGAAGTGCGACTTGCCGAGCTCGTCGCTTTCCCATTCCGGGCCGATGTCTGCTGTCAACCAAATTTGGTAACACTGCACCAATCTTTTTTGTTCTCCTTCTACAACGCATCCATCACGTGTATTTCATTTCTACTCAATATTTCCTTCCTTTCCCTTTCTTAGATCGCATCTGCAGCTGCACTACGGTTTTTATTAACGATGCGTTGCCAAGGTACCTGTCTCCTACAACATACGGAAATTGCGGGGACCCGATCACTTTGGAGCTGAAACATGGTCAGGCACATTCATCTATTACTTACAGCATTTTGGTAGTTCTCTTGTTCTCATTTCGTTCCTATTCCTATTGCTCTATCACCCACATTCTCCATTTCGTAGCAATCCCGAAGTCGGCGCTGATCTCAAGATGCGCACTTGCTTGGACTACGCCGGGGAGCTTCGACTTGGATTGGGCACCCAATGTCAGCGCTGAGTGGGGCAGCGTTACTCCCTATACGTCTTTGCGCAGGTTCCCGGCTTGTGTTGCGTCAACAGATTTGCGTCGGCGGCGGGATTTACAATGGTCATTTTATGTACGGCATATTTGTTTCATGTCATTCGCTTGCGGGCTCTGGTGTCCCAAGAGAACGGGAGCAGCCGTCCCATTATGTACCTCGCTTCTTTTCCTCTTACCACCACCTCAATCCACTCATTGACTCGGATCTCATGCGCCCTACTCTGAGTTTCTATTTTACAACAAGCTCAGTATCTTCTGAGATTTATTGAGCTGATTATTATTTTGTTAGAGCTCTTATCTTGATCGTGCAAAGGGGATTATTACCGCATGACTCAGCGCCCTTATTGGCATGACCTGGACACTGCTCGGTCCACCTAAGGACCAACCTTCTCTTCGACACCACAGGTGAAACAGAGTATATATGCAAAATGTAATTGCTCTGGATTCAGATGTGACAGAATTCCGAGACTCTATAATTGCTACCACCATTCCATGCTGCTGATTCTAGCCATCGCTGGGGAAACTAAAGTTGCAGTCCAATCTTTGGTTTGGTTTCATTTTAGGCAGTGCACATGTGAGACAGGGTACGTATGCAAAATGTAACTGCTATATATGGATTCGGATGCGATGGAATTCTGAGATTCCATCCTTGCTACCGCTATTCCGGATCCATGCCGCTGATTCTAGCTGTCATGATCACTAAAAGAAACTAAAGTTGCAGTCCAAGCTTTGGTGTGGTTTCATTTTAGGCAGCATGCAGGCCAAACAAGGGATGTATGCTAAATGTAACCACTATGGATTCAGATGTGACAGAATTCTTAGATTTTGTACGTGCCACTGCCATTTCATGCTGCTGATTCTAGCAGTCAGTGACAGTGGCAGACGAAAGAATAATCTCAAGTTTCTAGGATCTAATAGACAGTGATCATGATAAACTCAGCTGGGTACTTCAAGGTGAACAACAAATATTAGTATACCTAATAGACAGTGATAAACTAATGTAATTGTGAGTATGAGAAGAATAAATAAAAGAGAAGGGCACGCACCTCAGCCGGGCACTTCATGATCAAGGTGAATGACTGAGGAGCATGCCCTATTGACGGTAAATATACATGTGATCGGTAGCATGTAGATCAAAGGGGTGGAATAACTAATTGGTAGGTAAGGTATGAAACGGGGGAATAACAGTGCTGAAGAGCGTGGAGAGCACCCCAACTATATGGCCAGCCGAGTCATGCTCAACAGGATCATCCCAGAAATTGTGGGTTCAACTCGCAGGATGGTTGGAGGGAATGAATGAAGATTTCTGAGATCATCTCACAGGACATTCATCTGCTCACTGCCCAATTAATAATAATAATTCTGAGATATGATCAGGGCCTTGTGCCAAGATCAAGAAAAGGAGATATGTGTTTGGCTTGCTCTGCTGTCTTGAAAGCTGGGTCAAATGCTTTGGACAGTCAACACTAATTTCAAACACAAAATGTGTGGACAACTTGCTCTCCTCAGATTTTCACCTGGGTTCCAAAGAGCCCTGAAATTGCCTGTTAATGTAGGCTTTTCATGCGGAGAACACGGATGCATGCATAATAATATTTCCATCTGTTATAACATGATCCTGAGGAGGCAGAACCCTAGTGGGTACATTTATGGAGCTAACAAATGTTTATTCTGTGTCAATATGCTGAAGGCTGAGTGTAATATGTATAAAGGGCCAAGAGAGAAGTTTTGAGGCTGAAGCAACTGGCATCAGTATCAGTATCCCAGGCTTCGGCTATAACACTAAGCACTCATTCGGGGAAATCCATTGAATCAAGGTGCCTGGAAATGTTCCCGAAACTAAAAGTTTCTGAGATGGGTCCGGGAATGTAGAAACGGGTTCCAAAACTTTTAGTTTCAGGTCGGCCGAAAGTGTTTCCAAAACCAAAAGTTCTGGCCCTCCCAGAACGATCCAGGAACTTTTAGTTTCGGGAGACCCCTGGGGCGGGCCAATTAGTTTCGGCCGCCCCGAAATCAAAAATTTCGGAATCAATTTTGGCTGACCCGAAATTTTTAGTTTCGGCTCTTCTGGAATTGTTGCCGAAATGTTGCCGAAACTGAAAGGCTTCGGCATTCCCGGATCTCTTTCCGGAACTTTAAGTTCCAGAAACGTTTCCGGGCGCCCCGAAATAACGGATTTCCCCGAGTGACTACAGAGCCCCAACTCATTGATCAGAAAGATCCAGATCTAGATCTAGAAAGTCTCTATCCAACATGGCCAAACAGGTGAAATCCACACTGGTAATCATAACCACAACCTTAACATCATGGATCAAGTGTATACTGTTCTTGGTGGCAATGATCCAGGAGTTTTTGAACGGACGTAAGTACACCCTCTAGCAGGTATGTCATCTAACAATCTTGATAGACCGCACTTGAGTTTTGGCAAAACAGCTCCCATCATGCCTATTATTATCAAGTCGACCAATGCTGCTGAAGCAAGAGCTGCTATGGGCTTACAAGCTGTTTTTAAACGACACCATGTCGACCAAGTTGATGACCAACCTGAAGCTTTTGCTAGGGCAATTGCTGGCTCTACCAACATTTTTGATTTATTTGCTACACAAGGTCCATTTTATGCTGTGTATAATGGCAAAACTGAGCATGCCATTTATATCAGAAACTTGTCAGCTCTTTTTTTATTCCCTGTCTCAATAGAACTAACAGTATATATACATAATGATATAGCCATCCAGATGTGCAAAACCAAGTTCATGATCACTGGTTTGCCGAATACCGTCGATTTGAGTCAATCAAGGAAGCCTTGATATACATGATTCTCAAAGGAGACTCTCGTGCTATGGAACAATTAAATTTGTTTCCAAAGAGTAATTATTGAACCTTTTGAAAGATGGTAACTGAACCTATTTAGATTCACTGTCCATGGCTTTGCCAACAAGATCAACAACAGTGCAGGACAACACTGCTCCAGTTCACAAGAAGCCCCCAATCCCACTGGTCCACTCTCACATCCGGGACTTCACTGGAATTATTGATACAGTGTATGGCTCCACATCTGGAACTTCAGTATATGATGAAGTTCCTTGGGGAAAGCAGGCAGGTTACTATCTGCAGGCTCAGGGATATACTGGAGAGGTTATTGAGGAAATCCGAGAGACATGGCATGAGAGCAAAGGCAGCATGGAAAACTTTGTGAATGCACTTGCTTCATGAGGAATGGCAGCAGCAGAGGTCCAATGGCTGTGGGATTTAATTGAACTCGATCATTAAATTAAATATATTGTATAATGCTATTGTGCTTGTGGATCCTGAAGTGCTATTCTATGAAGGAGTGAATGAAGATCTAGATAGAAGGCAAAAACTTCCACATACTGAATAATATCACTTTCATGAGTAAAATCATGGTCCTCTGTGGATGGTTGCAAGTTGTACTTCCTCCTCAAATCTGCTGTGATCCAGCGGGGATCATATACATTGATTGGCAGGCCGGAGACGAACTTTGTGCTCTTACTTCTTCTTTGTCAAACCTTTCGACAATGGGGAAATGAGCCAAGATGTGCTTGACTGTTTCCATTTCTTCTGAGAATGTTGTGGAGTGAATCAAACATTCTCAACCATTCCGCAATATGATCGGCATGCCACTGAGGAGCTAGAATTTGGTACTGCATAGTACCAGCACCAATATCTTCAGTGTCAGATTCATCACTGGACATTCCATCAACTCCTAGCTGTTCGAGCATGTTGATATGCTTCTGTAGGGCCTTAAATGTATATGCCAGGTATCGTCGTCAGTGAAAGAGCTTGAACTGAAGTTAAAAGAGCAAGGATTTGAAATAGTGCACCATACCTCATATTTTCGATGCTGTTGCCTACCAGCAGCTTTTAGCCGATCTCTTTCTGCACTGGTTTTCAAGGACAACTGGTATCACCGCATGATTGTTTTGAGGTGGGCAGTAAATGCCCCTTTCAAAGCCTCAAATATGGCAACTGTGTTTGCAATGCGCTTTGGTGTTCCTGTTTGTTTTCTTGCCACTTGGGAAGACCAGAAACGGAGAAGTCCCATGGAATTTAGCTGCCAGAGGCTGAGGAGGTGGTGGGTGCTGAGCATTCCGAATCCGTGAAGTCCCTCGATATCGGTCAGTCCTGTCCCCTCTAATATCTTGAATCTCTTGTCGAATTTTCATGCATGAAGTCCTGAAGATCATCACATGAGGCAGGCATAAACTGAAGTTTGCTCATGATGAGCAAAAGTGTTTACAAACAGTTCTGGTGCACATGCCTGTCTATTATGGGGTCTCTGAACTGGGTGTCCTGGGAAGCGTCACCGCTCATGATGGACTACTTGGCGTGGGCAATGGATTTCTCGACCGCATCAATTTGTACCTGAAGACCAAGCACTTTGTCGAGTGCACGCTTCAATCGGCCAGGGACATCTGAATATATGCTGGGTAAGATAGAGAACAAAAAGAGGAAGCTCAACCTACATGCACGAACAGAGGACTGCACCTTCTTCTGCGCCTTCCATTGAGAACACAGTTTGGGAATGGGGACGTGGCATGCACAAAGAACCTTCATGATAGCAGCTTTCTTTGGTGCTAAATTTTTGGTTTCTTGTCGATATATTCAGTGGCCAAGACTGGCACGACCCTCATCGACAAAGGAGGTGTGCTGGTCTATCATCCAGATGCGACATGAGTTCTGAGAGCTGTTAAGCGATGGCTCCTGTGACAGATGGAGGCTTGCACATACCCATTGATTTCGTGTTATTGGAATGAGCTTCCGTTGTTACAAGAACAACTCTTTCTCGGCCGTCCCGACTCGGTATGATGAGCAGGATTGGGGAGTGGCTTTAGGGAGTTGTCAATGAGGTTGAATAAAACACCAGGAGAGGTACAGAATAAACTATGTCCTAGCTACTGCTTAAATACTGTAAACGAAACCGTGTGATACTAATTACTATAATTGCAGCTACTATTGTTCCGGTTGTTACCACACATTATTGTTCTGTCTGTCATGTGTCGACCATTGCCTTCGCGTGAGGCATAGCTCCACTATTCCCATGTCAATGTCAAATCGACAATAAACATCTGTTGTCCATTCCGTAACCATGTGTCCATTACTAAGAACATGCACTTCGTGTATGGCACCAAGTTCCCGTGTCTTAAATAAGACCTAGCAGTACACTCACATTAAATGTCGTCATCCTCGGGAACTTCTTCAATCATCGGTAACATTGGGAGGGCGGTATCACGTGGGTCACGTGTGGCTTTGTCACGTGTGTTGATCGGATCAAAACGCTTGAATCGTGACATCTGTATGCGCGACCAGAAGCGTTCAACACCTTCAAGGTCAGTCAGACTGACACCTCGGTGCAAACACGAGCTGTACACCATCTGACAGACCGACTGGTGCCCAAACACATGCATCGCGCTGATGATAAATGATACACGGGGATGGAGGCCCTCAATGAGAATCAGATACTAGGAGGTTAGAGGGTGGCACAGAAAAAAAGCAAATACAGACTCACCAGATTGAAGCTGTGGTCGGTGACGCAGCCGACATTGTAGCCTTCCATGATGGTGGCTTGAGGAGGAAGAAGGCTGTTGAGTTCCTCCAGCATGGCGACAATATAGTGCTGTTGTTCGCTGGGTGTATCAATGTCGCAAAGGAAAATCACCTGTGAATGGCAGCAGGCCAACAAAAACCCCGCTGGCATCGAAATACCGAAGACCCATCTTCTGCTTTTTGTCATTGGCGGCTCCCATGACTGCTGGCACATGTCAATGGTATCTTGAGGTACTGCGGGACGGAATTGTGCAGTGGGCTTCTTCCTTGCGTTGGCGATGTGTTCGCGGGCCTGGTTGACCTTTTCCTTGGAGAGGAAGTAGGCAGGATCATATGAGACCTCGCCGTTGCCTGCGGACCTGAGATGATGTTGGCTGAAACAGCCGTCGGCTCTGAGTTGGACATCGCCTTCACTGAGAAAATGTGAGCAGCCTGTGGGAATGAAATATGTTGCTACTTACTGCTCTAACGGTCTTCCCCACTCCTCCAAGTTAAAACATGCAGGACACCTTTCTCGGAGAATACAATGTGCATGTCCCGGAGTTAGTGGCTCGGGGACAGAAGGCGCAGACGTGTGCGCAGTTGAAGAAGACACAGGGGCAGGCCCGGAGGCACACGCAGTGGCAGAAGGCATGGACATGGCGGGGGGGCACGCAGCATGGGCGTTGGACGTTGCAGTGGTAGAAGGCGCAGCTGTGTGTGCAGTCGCAGAAGGCACAGATGCGCTCGCGGTTGCAGAAGGCATGGACATGCCTGCAGTTGAAGAAGCCGTGGGGGCGTGCAAGGTGTGGTCATGTGAGAGCAGAGGCATAGGAGCAAGTGGACACGAAGGTGGAGGTGGTGGTGGAGGCAGCCCAGGCGTGGCGGCAATTGCCACTGCAGGCGCATTTTCGCTGACCTGAGGCTGCAGGGAGACCTCTGCCTCAGTGAGGGTCGCTTCAAGCTTTGCCTGCAGTCGGTCCCTGAGATGGCTGCACCGGAGAACAGCGTTGGCGAGAGCAGTACGGAAGGGATCGTTGACTGCCATGCCCGCTTTCTGTGTGATCCTAGGTCAACCAATGTAAAATGTTGCAAAGGTCTCCTACTTACTGGAGATATGTTACATCCCGTACCACCACGGACTCATCCGGACCTCATCTGACCACTTCCAGTATACTCCGGTATACATTCCAATAACCTCCAGTCATCTTCCGGTCAACTCCCAGTCAACTCCCGGCCAACTCCTGGTCTACGCCGGTTTACCTCCGGCTCAACCCCGGACGACATTCAGAGTACAACCAGATGACTTCCGGTTATCATCTGTTCATCTCCGTCCTCTTCCAGCTTAATATTACGGTCTTCTCCGGAACGCCCCAGCTCTTATTGGATTTCATCCAGCCCTTCAGCCGATGATGAGTTTTCACACAACCATCTATCCGCCTTAGCGGTAGATCTCCACATGCACTTCTGTTATGCACACATGCTCTATGTTCTCAATCCGTCACTTCGCTTGTACTTATACAAGAAGCTATGTTCTCCTTTTACTCTTCCCTTGTTCTTTAATCAATTTCCTTATATATACTTACCTCCACTATTACTATAAAATGTCTAGATTACGATCATGTACTTTAGATTGATTATTAACATTGCTTGACCTTCAGTCATTCTCCGTTGTCTTGACTCTTCCTCCAACGTCCGAGTAATCCAGCTGACGGACTTGACTTCCGTCTTCCGTCCGACGAGCGGACTTGTCGAAAACCTTATCCCGGACGTCCGGACTTATACATCCGTGAACTTACCCACTTGTCGGACTCCACCTCGGACTTCAGCATAACTTCCGGATTACCAGACATCGCCCGGCCTTTGGCCTATCTCCTCCAGCTTACCGGACTTTGCCCCGCCTTCGGTATATTCCCTCCGGCTTACCGGACTTTGTCCGGCCTTCGGCATTTCTCCTCCGGCTTACCGGCCTTCACTTCCAATAACCATCAGCAGTCTCCCTTTCCCTCCTTCTTCATTCCTAGCCAACCAGATAGTACACTCACCCTTAAACCTAGCTGTGGTGTAGTGGTCCATATCCAAGTTCTGGAATCCTCTCCCGTTGACCTCTGGCATTCTTGAGCCCGGTCATAATCCATCCGGAACCTATCCCCTCTCCTTCCTTTCTCCTCTCGACACAATATAACAAGATAGCACTCAGTAGCCCCGTTGTTTGTAGACTGTGTAAAGCACGGCGGTGGCAAGTGCAATGATTGCATCGCAAGAACGCTCAAAGAGTGCTCTATAGACCTCGAGCAATTCAATTGACACCCCCGTGCGAGGTCTGGTGGGGGAGGCCGGGAATACACCGTGTCGGACCAATAGTGCCATGACAGGAATGCAGCTGCAGGTCGACACTTGCACCTGCTGGAAGTCTGAACGTAGTGTAGTGAATTTAGCAAATATATGGGGAGAGGAGATGCATAGCTCACGAGATATGTACAGACACTGTACCATGGCATTGATCTCCTTCCCGCAAGACGCGACGCAGATGTGGGCAAGGCAATCGGGAATGAGTGAAGGCGGCTGAGCATAGCTGGCCTGCCGATATTCCGTGAATGGGTGCTCAAGAAGCGACATGAGAGGCGCCCAGGCTGAGTTTTTGTGTTTTGCCGCTTTTTGACCAGAAGAGGTGCGGCCGGGAATGGGAGAGCGAGGAGGCAGAGGCAGAGGCGACGGTTCCACATCAACCCAGTCATTCATGTCCACATCTTCCGCAGCAGCATCTACGGTGACTAGCACCAATGATGCACTGGTAGAGCTGGATGCCTCGAGCACTTGAATCCGGGCAAGGACCGTGTTTGACTGCACCTTGCCCCCTGTTCTATGGACAACCCTGCTCTTGTATGTGTCTCGTGCCCTGTGAGGACTGGAATACGACAGCCCAAGTCCGGAGGACGAGGCTGCCTGTGCAGAGTGTCGACGTCATTGGTCGCTGACCATGGTAGGCGCTAGAAACAAAGGTGGTGGGTGCCCACACAGCTGTCACACTACCACAGACCCAAATGGGGCACTTGCGTTAATAATGTTGTGTAAAAGAAGCTCTTGGCTCTGCCTACCACCACTAGGTCAGGACCTCTTGGGTAGATTCCTGCCTTGCAAAAGAACCCACCTAAGTGGTCCCGACATAATAAGAAAGTCGGTCCCTGAGGTGAGGTGTCTGAGGGTGCAAGGTGGGGAGGCAGCAAAAGCTGCTAAGCTATCAGTGAGTTTGAAACTGGCAGTGAGGGCTGTTAGGATTAGTGTACAATGAAGTGGCGACGAAATGAAAGTGAGCACTCAGCATCGAGTCATGTTACATAAGTAAAGTGAATTGAGTCCAACTTATGTCCAAGTCATAAACTTGTAACCTTTGAGCGCAAAGCCAGTAGCAGTACCCAAATATAAGGACAGCAAAATGGATCTTGTTTGATTGTCTGAGATCTCCGAAAGAGCGTACTTAGACAAGAATGAATACGACAAGAGTGCATTAAGGAATACTACACGCCTGGAATGCAAAAAATCACTGGCGGGGAGCCTCCCAAAAAGTTCAATCAAAGGGTCTGGCCATCAGTGGGTTGAAGTTCTTCAACACATAGCTCACTGGGAGCAAAATATGAGCTATAGAAAGCATAAGAGAAAAGAACATACACACGCAGCTTGCCGGATGGCAAAATAATGTTGGGCTCTTGGTGAATGTCGAATTTCGGAGAGGTGAGAAGTGGAAGGGACATGGCAGTGGTCAGTTTCGTGCAGCTGAAGAACAAAAGGTATGGAATCAAGAGGCAGTGGAAAATTTGGCAAGGCTTAAAGCTAGTTTCTGGCCTTTGATTTTCTGTGCGCAACCTTTGGGTGAAATCCATTACCCATTGACAGCCATCAACAGTAAGTACAGCCATTTGCAATAGTTTGTACCACTTTTACAAATTGCTGGTGCTCAATTTTTGCCTACTGTTGTTTGGTGCCGCTTCTCAAATGCCGTCAACGGAATATATAGTTGGCGAGCATTTGGAGTGCTATTGGAGTGCTGTTGGAGCGCAAGTGTGGACACAGTGGAGTCACACCACCACGTACTAGCAGCAATCACCACCGCATAGCAGCGATGATGAGATTGTGGAGCAGTACAACAGCAAACAGAGGTAAGCAAAAATTGAGCACCACCAATTTGTAAAAGTGGTACAAACTATTGCAAATGGCTGTACCACCAAAGGGTCGAAATTGATGGGGTGCTCATTGAGGAGGGAGCATACCATGCGCTCACCGAATGGCAAAAAAAAAAAAAGAAGGTCAAGACACAAAGGAACAAGGACCGGCGATGATTTTGGAGCTGGCACTTCAAGTTCTATCAATATTCCGCTTCAAGTTTGTTTGTGCTTTTCGAAAGTGTCAGTTCCACCCATAGTTGAGTCCACAGACGTACCTGCTACGCAAACGTTCCAGAATTCCGCACCAATTGTAACCGTAAACTAATCTGCTTCTCGCAGTACAAACAAACAACTGCTCTCAGCCAAATTAGGTTAAATGTGGCTGTGCAATTCTCAAACCTGCAAACCCAGCTCAATACCTTTGGTGTGCAATTACAGCCACCCAAAAGCTTTCATGTTCGCATCGCCGCCATTGCTGGCACCCATGATTAAGAAACATGTCCAAACAAATCTTCTGTGTCCTTCCCGACGAGGTGATTCACAACCTCCTTGATCATGATGCAGACCTGCGAGAAAGTTAGTAGAAGACCATCGCGTGGATTCTCACTGGTCTTTTTTTTTTTATTGATAACTTACAATGTCGTTTCCGCACCCGATAGTGAAAGTCATACCATGGCCAACAAGATCTGAGTCAGTCTGCAATGTTATGTACACAGAGGAGTAATTGCATTCTGTGTTCCTGGAATCGTTCAGGCATTATAATCATGCTCTATTTTCTTTCAAAGTAAAGAAACATACATGGTGCCCGTGCCATCGCCTGTTAACGACGTCGGGAATCGAATATCTAGTATACGGCGAAAACATTAAGGCAAGGCAGACGCAACATAGACGCAACACGAGCTCCGCACCATGAATCTCGTAGCCTCTGATCTGGACCATTTTTGTGGGAATTGGAAGGTTTGTGGGGCAGGTGAAGGAGTGAATCGGTGGGTGACATGTCGTTATTTAAGAAACTGGTGGACGGGATTATCCGGCCTGAGTGTCAGACCACGGGCCGCCGGTCCAATATCTATCACACAGCCTCTATTTCCCGTTTGGTGGATCGAAATCATGATCGTGGTTGAATGCTCTGCAGTGAACGAAATGCGAATCACAATACTGTAGTATTTCGACCAAGTGTTCGCCCATTGTGACCTGTGACCACAACTGTTCATTTGCGAACAGTTCGGATTCCCTTTTAAGGAAGTTCTCCGGCGCGAAAAATTCCCTATTTGGGACGGAAAAGCTCAAAAACCTCGATCCGAAACCACGGTGACCTGTTATATCCGTGTCGAGAAGAGAGAAAGGAAGGAGAGGGGATAGGTTCCAGATGGGTTATGACCAGGCTCGGAATGCCGGAGGTCAACGGAAGTAAACGGGAGAGGATTCCGGAACACGGATATGGACCACTACACCACAGCTAGGTTTAAGGGTGAATGTACTATCTGGTTGGCTAGGAATGAAGGAGGAGGGAAAGGGAGACGGCCGAGGGTTACCGGAAGTGAAGTCCAGTAAGCCAGAGGTGAAATGCCAAAGGCCGGGCGATGTCCGGTAATCCGGAAGTTATGCCAAAGTCCGAGATGAAGTCCAACAAGTAAGTAAGTTCACAGATGTATAAATCCGGACGTCCGGGATAAGGTTTTCGACAAGCCCGGTCGTCGGACGGAAGACGGAAGTCGAGTCCGTCAGCCGGAGTACTCGGACGTTGGAGGAAGAGTCAAGACGACGGAGAATGACTGAAGGTCAAGCAACGTTAGACAGGAATGAACATTTATAATCAATCTAAAGTACATGATCGTAATCTAGACAATTTATAGTAATAGCGGAGGTAAGTATATATAAAGAAATTGATTGAAGAACAAGGGAAGAATAAAAGGAGAACATAGCTTCTTGTATAAGTACAAGGGAGATGATGGATTGAGAACATAGAGCATGTGTGTATAACAGGAGTGCATGTGGAGATCTACCACTAAGGCGGATAGACGGTTGCGTGAAAACTCATCATCGGCCGAAGGGCCGGATGAAGTCCGATAAGGGCCGGGGCGTTCTGGAGAAGACCGGAATGTTAAGCCGGAAGAGGACAGAGATGAACGGATGATAACCGGAAGTCATCCGGTCGTAGTCCGGATGTCGTCCGGGGTTGAGCCGGAGGTAAACCAGCGTAAGCCGGGAGTTGACTGGGAGTTGACCGGGAGATGGCTGGAGGTTATCGGAATGTGAACGGATGTATACTGGAGTATACCGGAAGTGGTCAGATGAGGTTCAGATGAGTCCGTGGTGGTACGGGATGTAACATGACCTGTGACCCCTTTCACCGAGTGTTCGGTTCAATGGTCCCTGTGACCAGTGACCGAACACTATGCGGCCACTGGCCAGTATATTATTGCATCCATTGGCATGCGTTGATGTCTGTAGCGTACATCGTAGAGGCCATGTTGTACGTCGGTACAGTACCCGTTTGTTCCTTTTAGGGACCGCTGCGGTTAATACATCCTCCTCCTCCTCCTTGGTCGAAATAGTACAGTATCCAGGCGGCGTTCTACTAGAGTCCCAACGTCAAGTAAGGTGCAGGCAGCCAGAACCCAAGCAGGAAGTTCAAACAGTGGTCAAGTTTCCAACAAGCATGAAAATTTAGAGGTTAGCATTCAGACATTTGAAGGTTCTGCAAGGGTGTTATTTAGGTTGCATGGTGCAAATGATTGTGGGACAATGTTATATTCCATATGAGCAAAACTATTTACACTCCTCCCAAATCAGCCTGTCTATCTAAGCTTTTTGAGCTCCGTAGACACCCTCCGAGTAGTCTCTCGTAGACAGACGCTACAAACTTTGAAGCTCATACTTCGCTTGTTTGTACCCTCCGGGCAACTTGCCGAAATTGATCCTTCAACTTTATTTGCATGGTGGAACTTATTCGAGGTTTGACTTCTTGAAAAACTTAAAGGCTGGCTCCTTCGATTTCAAAATTCTCAACCGGCCGAAGGTTGACTTGAGGTTCTTCCGAGAGTAGAGGAGCCCAATGTCGACTTCCGTTCGGCATCCTCCGCTGCTCCAACCCAAAAGGGCGTCACTTCTCCTTCAAACAGACTTAGGTCATGTCACTCGCAGTAACAAAGTCAAAATCGGGCACGTAGCACCCCGCCGCGGTCTTGGAAATTATTCACATCAAGCTAAACGACCCGGTTAGGAGGGCGTTGTGTAAAGTCAACCAGAGTGATGTTTTTTCAAAGAGGGTAATACAAGGTAATCTAACAGTCTGGAGTACATGATCAGTCTAAGTGCGCATATCCTTTTCGAAACCTCCATTAAAGTCTGGCTTGAACCGTGATGCTAGTCTCCGCTCGGGCCACATCTACTTTGGCCCGGTCCCGCAACTGCCGGCGTAGAATCTTCCCTGAAGGACTGCGAAACAAAACAAGGATCAGTCCCAAATTCGTTCTATGGCCTATTGCTCACCTCTTGGGGATCACGTCGATCAGAACAACACCTGTAGAGCGAACCTGAATGAACACGAAACGAGCTCAAATCGGTATTTCACTACCTCCGCGTAAGAATTTGTGCTTCGTAACTTTGGTTTCCATCCACTTTAGAACACTGGCTGCAAACGCGGCGTTCGCATGAGCGGATGCGACTTTCGCGGGATTTGCATGAACGATATAAGCTCTGGAGAAGTCCCGTAAGTTCAACTACGTTTATATTGGGAGGTTCAACAGACCGAGGCAGCTCTGTGGCCTGTTCAATGCTGTCGATCCCAATCACAGCAGCGTCGGCAATGTCTGGATGGGTGAGCAAAATGGCCTCGAGCTCTGCCGGCGGGACTGAAAAATAATGTGAGATATACATGGAGGTTCAGTTTGTGAACCAAGTATTACCTTGGAATCCCTGTGCAAGGTGTCCAGTTTCACTCGATATAAAGTGCGGCGGACGTACCTTGTATTTGATGAGCTCCTTTTTCCGATCCACTGTGGAGGACGCCTAAGCGGGGTCCCACTTAGAAGCATGGAGAACTGTACCTATATAATAGTACCCTTCCGTGTCCCGAGTTGCAATATCCCCGGTCTTGAACCACCCATCCGGCGTGATGGCGTTCTTCGTTGCCGTCGGGTTATTCAAGTATCCCTGGGGAACACGACATAAGGTCCCCGCCGTTAATTATGTAGAGAGATAAACTCACTTTCATAACAACGGCACCATGTATCCATAACTCGCCGGGTTTCCCTTCCTCCGCGTCAACTTGGCCTTCGTCATCCGTCACCAAGCGTGCCTTCAGGTTCGGTAGCAGGACCCCGCAGCTCCCGATCTTCCGGTTCGCAGAAGAAAACTCCAGGCCGTGGGTACAGGGAGACGTTTCCGTCAGCCCATATCCTACTGAGGGTTTAACGTTTCGCATTGTTCAGTTGAAGAAGTCTTACCTTGGTTGATCAATAACATCGAACCCGGCTCACGCTTTGATAGAAGCCGTTTTTGAACCTAGAGAAGCTGCGTGAGACTATATTTCGACTGTGTGATATAGTTACCATTTTGACGAGATCGCCACTAAGAGGCGCAGCACCGGACAGCATATACTCGAGGCTAGACAAATCGTACGAGTCCACCACTGGAAAGTGATTTATGAGACGGCGATTGAAAGACGCAGCAAGACTTACCGGGGTGGTGGGCAAGTACAACGAGCACCGGGGGGACGACGAAAGCTAGCGCGATTTTATACCGCTCGATATTGGCGCAGAATTGGACGGGCTCGAAGCGGGTTTGTATAACCAGTGGGACACCGATGAAGAACGAGTAATGTAAGACAAGGGAAACCCCGTAGATGTGCGAGAAGGGCAAAAAGCCTAGCACAGGTGGCCCTCCAGACGGGACTGGGAATCCAACGGCGCGCGATATATCGACTACGGTTGTGATGTTCTGGTGTGTTGTCTGGTAATGTGGAATCCTTAGTACAAGTGCAAGGAATTGTTAGTTTATTTCGAAGCCTCACCTCAACTCCCTATAATATATTTTTGCAACCATGTGGTCAGATGTGAGGTTGAAAAAAAAAACCTCCCGCACCTTCGGATTGCCAGTTGTTCCAGAACTATAACACAGGTAGATTGTCTCATGCGCGGCGGCTCCATCGAAGGTTTCCTCCTTCTCCAATATTCCGCGCGAGATTAAATCCTCCAAGAACGATAAACCGACACCTTCAGGATGGCGAGTTGCCGCCGGCCCGCCAGCCCAGCGAAGATCGCTGCCCAGAACGACGATCTTGTGATTGGCGTCTGCCTTTGACAGTCCCATTTCTGCAAACATCGCTTGCACGGTGCTAATCCCTTCTTCGGCAGTGAGCACCAGCTTCGCCCCGCTGTCCCGATACTGAGAGGCTAGCTCGCGGCTGGTGTACGCGCTGTTGGCCAGGGTGCAACGAAGGCCGGCGGCAACGCCTATAACAATCATGAGCCTGCGAGATTATCACCTCTAATAGATAACCCTTACTTCCATAAAGCACGACCGGCCACGCCAGAGAATTTGGCGAGAAAATAAGCACGGTGTCGCCCCGCCTCGCGAATGGTTGCGTCGTGGGGTGGTCGCGGAGTCCGTACGCAAATGACAGAGCCAGTTTTTTCAATTGACCGCGTGTGAGGGTCGTTCCGGTCGCCGCGTCGATATACGCCGCCCACGATTCCGGATACTCGCCAACGTCCCTGGGTGTCTGTGCAGCGAAGAGCTTGGTGAAAATGGACGTATTGTTAATGGGGACATCTGGGAGGTGGGACTTGTAGATTGTCGGGGCCATGATAGCTCTGCGGGGGAAGTAAGACAGACGACAGCTCAAGAGTTATCTATCTAGGGTCATGCTTATAGCGGATGTTGATGACAGAACCGATGTCAATCCCCTTTGGCGACGTTGATCTTCCAGGACGCCTCGGTAGAATCTAAAATAGGTAAAAGCAACCAACTCAGAACTCCGACGAAGCAATATAAATAATAACGCAAGCGTAAGCTAGCGGAATGTTTTAATGATTTCACTCCCGCATTCCGCAATTCCGCATTGTGGTCCCGAGTAAACGTCATGTCGACGGACGGTGAGGCTCACATACTCCGACGGTGCGTCGGCGGACGAATTTGTGAGATGAATTCCGACCAATCAGAGCCTCAATATGACCGTATGCAATGACAGAAAGGGTGAGATAGTTCGACTCGCCTAACGGTCGGTTCAGCCGTGATTCAATTATGACAGTCTGGACAGACAGACTGGCTTTGTGAGCGTTTTTTGAGAAGAGCGCCACGTTAAATCTCGGACCTCGGGCCAAAGCCCACGTATTGGCTGTTGATCGTTATGGTAGCAAGTTCTGAATGTTTTAATCAGTTCGGGTCGCGTGGTTGAAAAACGAGACTCGGGGCTCCGGCGGATCATGGATTCAGTGAAATTGCATAGTCCTTCTCCCCGAGTTACATAAACGCGGCATCGGCTCGGTTGGAACGGGCTGCATGTCGTAAAAACGAAAAGCTCGCCGCGGCTATCTACCAACACCACTTTCTACCTACCCAGATGCGCTTATTCTAACACCTAATCATGCGACGCTGGGTCCACTTCTTCAACCGAAGTGGAGCCCCAAAGAAAAAACTTCAGCGAAACAAGTTGCGTTCGAACTCGGACCCAAGCTCTAAGGTCAGAGCAGTTATTTTAAATCAGCTACCCACGTCCTTCTACAGTGAGGGACAAATGCAATGTCAGGGCCTTCCTGCCCTTTGAACTTGCGGAATTTCCTCCCTTCATATTTACCTGGATATATTATAACACGAGTCCCGGGGTTCAGAGAATCACCCGAATTCGACTGAGGCCATGTTCGGGCTTGCATTTGAAAAACCGCGGACAACAGCACGAAGTTATCAGCGAAGGAAATAGTCTCGTATCCAGACGTTATTAATATAGGGCGTGCTCAGACAGTAGCAGCGGTAATGCTGTATTGAGTAAGCAATGTTGAAATGTCGAGATGAACTCGAGGCAGATTTTGATGAAGAAATGATGGGGGAGCACTGCCCTGGTGTACTTTGGTCGGCAAGGGTGCGCTCACGTCACGCGGGGCCTTTTTGGCGTGTGAGCGTGACTGTTGCCTTGGACGCGGTCCCTCTTCTTTAACGCAAACTCCTTCGTTTTGGCCCTAAAAAATTTGGGGAAGGCAGCCACTTCAAACTAGCACCAGTCAGCCCCACCCTCCACAAAATCCGCTGTCCGTTCTTCCTATTGTGCCCATTGGGACTCATTTAGATAATAGATCTGAATTTCACAAATTTCTCTTTCACTTCTTCCCCTTTACCCTCGGAATTTTCCGGGATCTGGAGATGTACTAGTTGAATATGACTACGTTAAAAGGCTGAGCAATTGAATATGGGAAGAGGAAGATATTGAGAAAGTCCTGCCGGACCATCAGAGTCACCATCAAAGTTGGTGACTTTCAGGAAGGTAGGGATGTCTTTGTCCATAAATTGGCCTAGTTGATCCAGAAAAATTTAAGGAGACACTGTTACATTGAGAAACCCTTTCTGCCTCCTAGGATCTTTTTACGAGGGCGCAACTATTGTATTTTTGAAGGATCTTACTAGTAGCAAAGTGTTACCAAGTGTGACTGTGTTACTGATTGTCACTGAGCGCACCCTTTTCAATCAAAGTGCACCAGATGTTAGGGCGGTGATCCCGCTGCTGTTTTCCCATCATTTTCTGCCTGATCTCCGCCCAAACATCTGGAGCCGAGATTACGAAGGAAACGGACCTCAGCAGGATTATGAGGTTGCGGACCGCGCTGTTTACATGACGCGCCGCTGGACGTAAAATAGCGTGAAATGGGGGAACACCTAGCCCGTACTGAGCCGTTGTTGTCGAGCGGGAGCTCGATCAGGGTAAAAATACTATAGTACATCAGGAAAACTGCAAGTTACTAGGGGCACTATGGAAGCTCGCCTAGCACTCGCCTAGTTCGCCTAGCACTCGCCTAGTGCTCCATAGTGCCCCTAGTAACGTGCAGTTTTCCTGATGTACTTGAATCAAATCTTTCTTAGATCGCCCACTTACATAAAGCAACCGGAGGCAATTGGAGCCCGGAATTTTCCTATTGGTAAGTCGGGTAAATGGGAAAATCCCTTATGTAATATATCGCAATTGTCGCAGGACAGTTCCATGGCGAACCTACAATCGAGCCTTGAATGGGGTACTGATCTCCCCTCGCGCGACCTGTGCTTTCGCTTGATCCCGCAGGTGGCGACGCAGGATTTTCCCAGACGCACTGAGGCAACAATAATCAGAGCCCGCTTCGTTCGATACCGCACTGCTTACCTCTTGGGAATCACATCGATCACATCAACGCCTGCAGAACGAACCTCAGTGAATACAAAATGAGTTCGGGACTTCCATCACCTCCGCGCAGGAACTTGTGCTTCGCAACTTCGGTTTCCATCCACCTTGCGACAGTCTGCAAAGGCAGCCTTGGCCGGAGCGGCTTTGACTTTTCCCGGATTCGCATGGACGACATAGGCGCTGGAGAATGTTGTAAGTTCTGTGTTCACGATAATCGAGTTTGACAGACCGGGGCAACTCCGTAGCCTGTTCGATGCTATCAATCCCAATCACGGCAGCATCAGCGATGTCTGGATGGGTGAGTAACACGGCTTCGAGCTCCACCGGCGGGACTGGAAAAACAATTAACACCATAATTCGGTTGCGAACCAACGAATTACCTTGGAGCCCCTGTGCAGGTATAAAACCTGCTTAGGAAATCTTAAGCTACCCACGTTGCGACAGTACCATCAGCTTAAGCGGCTTAAGCTACAGCCAAGTTGGTTTTATAAACTGTATTTCAATACATTGACATTATATGCAAGGATGAGCTTAAGTCATGAGTTCTATAGCTTAAGCTGCTCAAGCCGAGGCCAAAATCTTGTACAAAAGTGTACTACAATACGGTGTGCTAAGCCCGCTTAAGCTGGCTCCCCACAGGTCAAGCTCGCCGATCTCAAACTTGGACCAGACTGTAAGTGGAGGCGTTAAGGGTTAGAATGATTTGAAAGGAATCTCAAAACCAAGAAGGAGGGTAGGACTCACAATGTCATTTATTATGTCTCCCCGCCCTCGTTTACCATTGTTCTCGTCCTGCATGAAGAGGAAGGGGTCGTAGGAGGAGGAGCAGAAGAAGAAGCGGACATCGGGTCTGCAACAGGGTGTTAGTGACGAGCGGTGTAGGGCAGAGGGTGGTGGAAGAAGAAACCGGAATTGAAGCGGCACATGTTGAGGTACGAAACACTGCCTGCTCTCCTCGTCACTACCCACAAAAACCTCAACGTGATAAACCACTCGCCACCATATATAACCCGATCATCCTCGGGCTTCTTCCTGCTCTTCGACGCCTTGTCCTCAATCCGTTTGCCAGGAGTCAGGACAGCATCGCAGAAAAAGCATGCGGCATGCAGCCCCCACAATAGCAGCACAGTGGCAATGTGGTGAGGTCGTGGAGGAAGAGAAAAGAAGTACGAGCTCTTTGACACCTGTGGCAGTGTGATGCGATCAAATCCCTAATTGTCTTTGACGCGGCTTTGCCCTTGGCTTTGCTGCTTTGTTTTCTCGCTTTGTTCTTCGCTCCCATTTCATCTTATCGCTGCACTTCTCCTCCCCCCAACTTGATCTTATGTGTGCTGCTGCTTAAGCCTTGGTAGTATACAAATGTTTCTGTCGGACGTTGCCAGTCGGTCAATATTAAGCTATGAATTCTCCGGTGAGTGCTCTCATATATTATCCAGATGCCACTCAGTGTCTCGACCAATTCCTGGCCCCAGACACCCTCTTGGTTGCCCTGATGCCCGACCCGATGTTCGCGACTGGAACAGCAATGAGGACAGTCTCATTCAAGGAGGATGTGATGGACCTGATGGACAGGGTGGGGCGCTCGGGGTACAGCCCCGAGGATTATGGGTGGTTCATCCAGAGCAGCTGGTCGTGCAAAGACAGTAGATCTCTGCCAGAATCCTCTCACTGTGCATATCTATCTGAATTGACGGCTGCCATCATCTCACAAACTTTCTTTCCGTTTCCAGAAAGAGGCAAAGTTGGTCCGAGCACATCGTGTTGCCTGAGGATGCGGCATTTGCCTCAAGCTCAAGTCGCAGCTAGATCTCACCTGCACTGCTTGATTTTAACCACTCATATCAAGCTGCTTAAGCTCAGGCAGTTTAAGCGACTGAAGCCATCTCAAGCGGGCTCAAGTAGATGGTATCAAGGCGCTGTAGTACAGTTTCAAGTTTGTAGAAACAGCTTAAGCAGCTTAAGCTATGCTAAGCTGAGGCTTCTATACAATGTCCATGTATTATAGTATGCTTTTTATACAATAAATTGGGCTGTAGATTAAGCTGCTTAAGGTGCTTAAGCTGATGGTACCGTCGTAATGTCCCTAGCTTAAGATATCCTTAACAGGTGACAGAGCGCAGGTAGTTGTCAGTTGTCAGTCACTTCAAGCATGGCGGGCATACCTTGTACTTGATGAGCTCCTTCTTCCGATCCACTATTGAAAGAGAAGGTTTGTGAACCCGCGGGTCCTGCCAACGAGCGTGGGGAAACTGTACCTATATAATAGTATCTGTCCTTGTCCCGGATCACAATATCCCCGGTCTTGAACCACCCATCCGATGTGATGGTGTTCTTTGTTGCCGTCGGGTTATTCAAGTATCCCTGCAGAATAATGGCATAAGACGGTCCCTGGTAATATGTAGGGAGAAATTTCTCACCTTCATGACAACCCCATTGTGTATCCACAGTTCACTGGGTTTTCCCTCCTCTGCATCGACTTGACCATCATCATCTTCAACCAACCGCGCCTTGAGAGTTGGCAGCAGGAACCCGCAGCTACCGACCTTCCAGTTCACGGAGAAGAAATTGAGTATGTGTGTACTGGGGGATGTTTCTGTAAGCCCGTAGTCTACGCAAAATGAATGACAATTCATCAGCTAAAATTGTCAGCAGTCGTACCTTGGAGTACCTTGAGTGATCAAACAGATCGAACCGAGCTCTCGCTTTGACAGAAGTCGTTTCTGAACCTAAGAACACCATGTCAAGCTACTTTTCACTGGCGAAGGTCTTCAACATGTAGCTCACTGGGAGCAAAAATATGAGCTATAGAAAGCATAAGAGAAAAGAACATACACATGCAGCTCGCCGGATGGCAAAATAATGTTGGGCTCTTGGTGAACGTCGAATTTCGGAGAGGTGAGAAGTGGAAGGGACATGGCAGTGGTCAGTTTCGTGCAGCTGAAGAACAAAAGGTATGGAATCAAGAGGCAGTGGAAATTTGGCAGGGCTTAAAGCTAGTTTCTGGCCTTTGATTTTCTGTGTGCAACCTTTGGGCAAAATCCGTCACCCATCGACAGCCATCAACGGTAAGTACAGTCATTTGCAATAGTTTGTACCACTTTTACAAATCACTGGTGCTCGATTTTTGCTTACCATTGTTTGGTGCCGCTTCTCAAATGCCGTCAACGGAATATATACACTGCCAACAGTCCATCATGCAGTCATCAGCTGGGTTGGTCATGTGTACCACATGCGAGGACCAGCTAGTACCACCCTCCCGCCGGCTAGATATTGGCCGACGGAGTAAATGGATCCATGATGGACCCAGGTTTCCTGGAGAGCAGCTGAGGAGTTGGGCTGGATGCGCGCTGCAAGCCAACCTGGGTATTATCAGACAATGGATCACTTGAATAATTCACAGCACAAAAATTGAATATATTAAAAAATATTTAGCACAATATTATTACTAGTCCTCATCAGCATCCTCCATGTCCGCAGCAGCAGCAGGGATGGTGGCCGTTTTGTCAGCGGCAGCAGCGCTGATTCTGTCATCAACCTCACGCTGGACTTCATCAACAACGTCGTTGGGGATGCTATAGTTGTCCACACCATGGGTGGCGTGATCAGTTGAGAGGACATTTTCGAATGCCCTGAGCCAATGTCAGCCACGAGGATGGATCAATTATGATTTGACATACTTGTTAAGCTTGCGAGCATTTCCACCGGCACGGTTGCGGATCTTGCGGAGGTCGGCGTCGAGAGAATCCCAGGATCTTGGCCTGCAGTCCTCAATGTAAACCTGGCGCTGAGACAGGCAAGAGGTTAATATAACACAACAAAAGAGAGGCAAAAAGAAACTCGCTATCAGCGCCACACAGGCACACAGCTCGTCCGGAGTGATGGCACATTTGGTGCCGTGGATGAGATGTGTGGTGAGCTCAAAGATGTTCTGGTGCTCACGTGCAGAGGGCGCAGGGGCCTTGTTGACCTTGAAGCTAGCTGCAAGCTACAAGAGTTGATGATCAGTGAATAGTCAGGTAGTGAAGGATGACATGCACACCTTTTTTGATCTTGGAGCACATCTGAGTCAGAGCTTCTCGGATGACTGCGACGAGTTTGGCATAGTCAGCGGGGTTACGCTTGATGTTGGGCAGCAGGTCGAAGCAATTAATTTTGAGGAGATCCTAAGTTGCCGAGGTCAGACAATACATAAGTAGCCCAATAAAAACCCCCAAGAGAATGTTCTTGGCGCTGGAGCCCTTGTAGGCACTCAATTTGGTGGAGAGTAGAATGGCAGCAGCGTAGTGGTAGATGTTAGTCTGCAGAGATATGAGTATGGACTATGAAAGAGAGATAAAGAAATGGCATACTTCGGTATCATCACTGACCACAAAGGGAGGCTTCCCCACCTCGAAGGCCTCCAAGCAGTTGAACAGTGCATGGAGGCAGAGGATCACCTTGGCCCCTTGAACAGCAGAGGGTTCCTTTGCTCGCACAATCAGTGGAGGTGCTTGGCAGCAGAGAGAAAACTCACATTGACAGTGTTGATACCATCAGTGATTTGGTCAGGGCAGAGGTGCTTGCGTTCACTGAGGTGCTGCAGTATCTGAACAACATTGTGGCTGTTGATGCCGAATATGTTGGTGGGGAGGGGCTCATCCTCGTCCTCGTTATCAGAGGGAGTGTTACATCCTGTAATACCACGGACTCATCCAGACCTCATCCGACCACTTCCGGTATACTCCGGTATACATCCGTTCACATTCCGATAACCTCCAGCCATCTCCCGGTCAACTCCCGGTCAACTCCCGGTCTACGCCGGTTTACCTCCGGCTCAATCCCGGACGACATCCGGATTACGACCGGATGACTTCCGGTTATCATCCGTTCATCTCCGTCCTCTTCCGGCTTAACGTTCCGGTCTTCTCCAGAACACTCCGGCCCTTATCGGACTTCATCCGGCTCTTCGGCCGATGACGAGTTTTCACGCAACCGTCTATCTGCCTTAGCGGTAGATCTCCACATGCACTCCTGTTATGCACACATGCTCTATGTTCTCAATCCATCATCTCCCTTGTACTTATACAAGAAGCTATGTTCTCCTTTTATTCTTCCCTTGTTCTTTAATCAATTTCCTTATATATACTTACCTCCGCTATTACTATAAAATGTCTAGATTACAATCATGTACTTTAGATTGATTATAAACATTCATTCCTGTCTAACGTTGTTTGGCTTTCCGTCATTCTCCGTCATCTTAACACTTCCTCCAACGACCGAGTACTCCGGCCGACGGACTCGACTTCCGTCTTCCGTCCGACGACCGGACTTGTCGAAAACCTTATCCCGGACGTCCGGACTTATACATCCGTAAACTTACCTACTTGTCGGACTCCATCTCGGACTTCGGCATAACTTCCGGATTACCGGACTTCCTCCCAGCCTTCGGCATTTCACCTCCGGCTTACCGGACTTCCTCCGGCCTTCGGCATTTCTCCTCCGGCCTACCGGCCTTTACTCCCAGTAACCCTCGGCCGTCTTCCTTTCCCTCCTCCTTCATTCCTAGCCAACCAGATAGTACGCTCACCCTTAAACCTAGCTGTGGTGTAGTGGTCCATATCCGTGTTCCGGAATTCTCTCCTGTTTACTTCCATTGACCTCCGGCATTCCCGAGCCCTGTTACGACCATGCAACTCCTACACCATCCGGCTCCGTCCGGATCTCTCCGGCTCCGTCCGGACTTCCTCCGTCCTCCGTCCAGATCTTCGGATCCGACTCTCCTCCCTTCCGGACGCGTCATCCGAACTCCGGCTCGCATCCGTCTCACTTGCTGTTGCATCCGACCTTGGTCGTTGACGCATGCCCTCGGGGTTTTTACGCAATGAAGATTTACTGAGTGTTTCCCCTTCTTTGACCATATGACTTATGCTCCACATGTATTCCTTATTGTCTTTATTGTCTTCGCTTATTCCTATTGTCTTTACTTCTTCTCCGAACGCATTCGGACTATCTCTGTACTTAGTATAAATACGTACTTACTTCGGATGTAACCTTAGTTGATAATTAACGTGCTTTGCCTCCGCATTGCTCCGTCGTCCGACCTCTGTCCTATTCTCTATCCGACCTTCGGAGCCAAGTTAATTGGTGTACCCTTATACTCTTGTGGTATCGCTTTACATCCGGACCTTCGTCCGGCCCCCCGACACTTCGTCCGGCCATCCGTCCTTCCGGCCCATCCGGCCCTCCAGCTTTCCGGACGTCCGTCCTTCCGGCCGTTTCTTTTTCTTTCCGGACACGGATATAACAAGCCCGGTCATAACTCATCCGGAACCTATCCCCTCTCCTTCCTTTCTCTCCCCTTGACACGGATATAACAGGGAGGGTCTATGGCAGCGTGGAGGTGCTTGTGGCTGGGGGCAGTAGGCATAGGTTCATCCATAGCATCGAGCATGGCATCAATGCCACGGCAAGGAGTGGTGGGTACAGGAGAGGAAGACATTGCAGTGGGGCCTGTGAGAGGGCAAAGGAGAAGGTTGCTGCTGAGGTGGGCTGAAAGGATTTTCTTTATGCTCTTTGCTTGGCTGCATTTGAAAATAAAAATGATCACCAGTGTTCAGAATCTTGCATCGCCAGGCACTCTTGAGCACTAGTGCGCATTTCAAGGTACGCGCAGCACAGCGTATTTTGGACCCAGTTAACATCCCAGGCACCATCTCTTGTGTCTTGGATCCATGCCGCTGAAAGGGAAAGGTATGAGTTTGAAGGATGAAGGTGAGTTGGGGATTGTGTTGAGCACATCCAGGGCTTGAGAGAAATATTACATAGACTTCATCTTCAGGGCAGAGCACACCGAGGTACAATGCAGGATGTGCAATTTGGGCCTGCCAGAGGAGCGTTGTGTGGATGCTCGCCCAGAACGGCGTCAGACATTTGGCATCTGAGGAGCACAAGAATGCGGTGGACCAAGTGGAGAATGCACACCAAATTCAAGAAGATCACGACAGGCAGCGGTGCGCTGCCCAAAACGTGTGTATCCGAGTCAGCCAAATCCCAGCACCTATTGCCGAGCGACCGAGTGTTGGCACGCCACCGAGCGCAGCGGAAATTGAGATGTGGGTCGACTATGAGCAGAACAGCACTTCATTCACCACAGGAGACAAAGAGGAGGGCATTAAAGTGGTGCCTCAGAGGTTGGTGCAGCAGGTCGACATCTTTGGCTTGCTGGACCCAAAGGAAACAGCAGAAAGGCTCGGGTTTGAGGGAGATGAGGGTATCACAAAGGACTTGCTGCAGATTGAGGCGGAAGATGACTTCTTGGCTGAGATTATGGTGAATGCAGGTACATGTCGAGTGTCAAGTTGGTTTTTGTCCAAATGCAGAAATCATTCGCGTTCATGTGCATCGGCAATGCATTCTGGCACAAACCAGAATGAACGAGACTCCACTGCCGCTCCCATCTCCCATCCTCGGTTTCCCCTGTGCCAGCACTATCAACATCTATTTGCTTATAATGTCCTTTCCCAGGCCTCAATGAACAAGATCCAGCAGACGTTCATGCAAATGCGAGCGGAATTCAACAAGAAGGCAACCAATATTTCCCATACCCTAATAAAACAGTCTGTGCTGTGAGCTCAGAACTCCGGATGTGTCTTTAACTCAGTACAGATCTTTCTTCTTAATATACTCAACAATATGCCACGACTATGCGTCTCGAGTTCTCTTATGTGCGTGTTCCTGTGGATGTTACGGGAATCTGGAGCCAAAGATGTGCCTTCATTTGATCGCCTACGTCAAGTTCAAAAGGAAATTCGGGCCGAATACAGGATCCCCAGTATTCCCTGTAAATCCCCTCTTGGAAATGTTTTCTTCATCAACGACCCTCGGACAATAATCGCCCAGGTGTGTGACTCGTTCTTTTTTCAAGAAATTCATAGCCTGAATCTCAAAAAGGACTGGGCAAACCTGGTTGTCCGAGCTCAGATGCATGTATATCCTGAAATTCTGGATGACGGCGTGGTGCGGGAGATCTGGCACACCTTAAAATGGCGGAAGAATATGGATCTGGATATCCTCAGTCCCATGTACGATGCTGGTACAGCGCATTACTATGTCAACAAACTCGCACGCCTCAAGAACGGGAATTTTGTGGTACCTGTTCTCTGGTTGATGTATTGCGGGAAGGTCCATGCAGATGTGTTTGCGGTTTCGGTTAAGACAGTGTGTTTTGCCTTTTCCTGCCCGTGCTATGCTAATTCTTTCTTAGACCGGCCATGCAACAATTGATGATTCCAAAACCATCATTGTCACTGCCTCTGATTTCTCCGAAAATTATCTCAACTTGGAGGACAAGAACCTTATTCCTCAATGGAGTGGTGCGCAATTATGCCTTCTCTGTGAATGTTGCTCAAAACTTTGTCAGCTGAAACAACCAACAGTGGCCATATTACGTGCATGCCCAATCCCAAATGAGAAATTGCGGGTGGGGACCCGTTGTATGTCACGCTGGTTGACTGCTTTGGAGATGATGTCTCTGGGAACAGGTCAACGTCCTGGAACAAGCATCTAAACGCATATATGACAAATTGCACCCTTCCGCAGAAATTGCTGCAGCAAGAGTTTCATATCCATTTTATCTCAACCTCTCCACACGCCTCGATGGCTGAGCAATTCCAGGAATTTAAAACTGCCATAGAGTGAGTATTGTATTTTCTATTTCAATACATGTATCACTGATCGTGTGACATATTCGCGACAGAGACACACATTCTAATCCTGTTCGTGTTCAGGATGAAAATGGCAAGACCACGTGATTATGTATTCATTGTAATTGTACGCCGTCCGACAACCGCATGCAGAGCGAAATATGTGAGTATATTGGTGGGAAAGGCAACAAGTTCTGCCGCAAATGTCATGTGGGCGGCACACAGCAGGAGAAGACGACTCCTGATGGGTACCATGCACTTTTTGAGGTAATTTTTAGAGCACTCGGTATTCTGATTCTCGCATATTGTACAGCCCGGGGCACTGCGCACAAAAGAGCACACTCTGACTAAGCTAAAAAAAGCAGGTTGAACTTGCATGCGGCGGTGTCTCAAAACGGGTCCCAAACACAGACAGGCGTCAAGGATGTGTATACCCAATACTGGATTGAGCAAATCCTGCTTCATGCAGCAGAGATGTATCGGCAGGACCCGGACACTTCGGAAGCCGCTATCAAGAGCGAGCTTATCTAGTGGACACGTGACAACGAGGAGAAATTATACTGTACAATTTCGATCAATTTGGCACTAATTCGGAAATTTCAGTACAATTAAAATCCAAAAGAATTCAGATAAATTGAGAAAAAATTATTGCCGCAATAAAAAAAAATGGGTGTGATGCGTGACTGCCGAATTGAATGAAATTGTACAGTATAGTCCATTTCTAATGTTGAAAGGTATGGTGCTTTCTCAAAAAAGGACTTGTAAACTAATTCACATGGCCAGGATTCGATCCTGCAGCAGACTGTTGAACTCTTACACACAATCCTTCTTGGTGTGGTCAAATATGTGTGGCATATATCACATACACCATGGTCTGCTGAGAAGAAGAAGACATATTCAATCCGACTTCAGGCCACAGGAACTGAGGGTCTTTCGATCCATGCCATCCGTGCCAACTATATCATGCAGTATGCCGGATCTCTCATTGGTTGGCAATTCAAGACAATCGTCCAAACTGCTGTCTTCCACCTGCACGATCTCGTCACTGAGGACCAATTTACAGCGTGGAAAGCGGTCGGAGAGCTCTCGGCACTGTTGTGGCTCCCCGAAATTCGAGACCTCACCCAATATCGTGTATTTGTATTGCTTGTCTGCTCCTTCCTTTTACTTACACATACATTTAGAACGACCTCAAAATTGCAGTCGCAAATGTGCTCAACGCTGTTGCGCAAATTGATCCTTCGAAAAGTATGACCAAGATCAAATACCACCTGCTCACACACATTGACTTCAATGCCATTCAACTTGGACCTCTCATTGAAATGGCCACGGAAATCTTTGAGAGTTTCAACACCGTCTTCCGAGTGGGATCCGAACATGGCCAGTTGAGCTGCTCATGTAAGGGCAACCTCAGCTCGGCGCAGAGCGCGGGAGACTAGCGGGAGAATCCGAAGCAACTCAATTGAATGGTACTAAATACAGGTTTCTAGAATACGCACCTAGCGGGAGAATCCGAAGAGAAGAAAGGATGAGGATTCTCACGCTAGGCGAGGTTTTTTAAGTACTAGCCAGTAGCACGTGTCCGGAGGGATCGGCAGAGGTCTCGAGCTTGATCACACAGCACGTGCCAGTGAGAGCGGCCGGACGGACGGAAGGGAACAGAGTCCGGAGGGACGGGAGGTGACGTTCCGGATGGAGGCGCAGGCTGGGGTGCGAGTCCGGAGGCCGGACGAAGGATCGGACGAGGAAGCGGGGCAGTGCGATGGGCCGGAGCCGGACGGACGGACGGATGGACGGACGGACGGGCGGTTCCCCTGACATCACCCCCCCCTTGGAATGCGGCGTCCCGACGCATGAATCGGACTTGGGCGTCGCGCCTCCGGAACGAGAGCGAGTCGAAGGCGGCCGAGGCGATCCGGCGCGGGGCGTTGGGGTAGCGGCGATAGTAGGCATCGATGGCGTCTCGAGCGAAGACGTCGGAGTGCTTTACCCATTTATTGTGTTCCGGGCCGTAGCCTTTCCACCGCACCATGTACCAGAGGCTGCCATAACGGACCTTCGCTTCTAGGATCTCCTCGACCTCCCATTGAACGTCGTCGTCCGTCTGAAGGACGGGTGGGGGTTCGTCGTTCCGGGGGCGTCCGGGGAACGGGTCCGGTTCCGCGAGCTGGAGTTTCACCACCGGAAAGACCGGGTGGAGCTGGGAGTACCGGGGGGGGAGCTCGAGCTTGTACGCACCCTTTCCGACGACCTTCACGACCTTGAAGGGGCCGAGGCGTTTGTCCGCGAATTTGACGGACGGACGGGTCGTCCGGATGTCGGAGGCGTCTAGCCAGACTCGGTCGCCTACTTTGATCTCCGGGGCGGGCGTGCGTCGGCGATCGTAGTACAGCTTGAACTCGTCTTTGGCCTTAACGAGCGCGGCTTTGGCTTCCGAGACTCCGGACGCGATCCGGTCGCGGAACTCGTTCGCGGATTCCACGTTCGAGCGCAGTCCGTTGGGCTCAAATCCCATCCGGGGGAGCCTTCCGGTGTCCGTCATGAACGGGACTTGCTGCGTCGAGGAGTGGACGTGGTTGTTGTACGCGAACTCCGCGGCCGGGAGGAGCTCGTCCCAGTCGTCTTGTTTGTAGTTCGTGAAGATCCGGACGAACTGCTCGAGTTCCTGATTGACGCGTTCGGTCTGGCCATCGGTCTGCGGGTGGTAGGCGGTGGAGGTCGCTGGTTCTATCCCGATGAGGCGCCACAGTTCCGTGGTGAACTCCGCAACGAACTGCGGCCCACGGTCGGAGATGTATTTCCGGGGGGTTCCGTGGTGCCTCCAGACGTTCCGGTAGTAGAGCCGAGCGGCTCCGACCGCGCCAAGGCCGGTGTGGCACTCGTTGAAATGGGCCCGCTTACCCAGGACGTCGACTACGACCATGACCGCGTCGAACCCGTGCGCGTCTGGGAGCTCGACGATGAAGTCCACCGAGACGGTGTCCCAACGTTCTTCCGGGATTTCGGTCGGGTGGAGCTCTCCGTGGGGCAGCTTCCGAAGCGCCTTCGTCCGATTGCACGGATCGCAGGTCCGGACGTATTGGCCGACGTGACGGGACAGCTGGGGCCACCAGTAATTCCGGGAGATGAGCTCGAGGGTTTTGAAGCGTCCGGCGTGTCCGGCGACCCGGGTGTCGTGGTGCAGGGCGATGATTCGGCGCCGGAGGTCCTTATTCCGCGGTACGACGACCTTACCGCGGTAGTAAAGGAGCCCTTCTGCGACACGCCACTCGGACGACCGGGGGGGGCGGACGTTCCGGTTCTTGAGGAGTTCTCGCGCGACAAGCGCGACGGGGTCCTCAAGGTCCGGCTCACCCGTGAAGGCCTCCCGGACGTCACGAAGGAGGGGGACCTCGGGTCCGGCCACCACGACACCTTCCAGTGCGCGGACGTGGAACAAGTCCGGGCGAAGAAGGGTAACGTCCGTGTTGTCCGAGCCCACTCCGTGGTCCGGACGGCGGGACAGCGCGTCCGGACGGCCCATGAGGCGTCCGGGCTGGTGGTGGAGCGCGAAGTCAAACCGGGACAGGTACAGGGACCACCGCGCCTGCCTCCGGTTCAAGTTCTGCGCCTTCCGGAAGTACTCCAAGTTTTTGTGGTCCGTCCAGATCTCGACCGGGTGCTGCGTACCTTCGAGGAAGTGTCGCCACTCCTCTAAGGCCCGGATGATCGCAAGCATCTCCTTGTCGTGGATCTCGTAGTTGCGCTGGACGTCACTCAGACTTTTGGAGTAAAACGCGACCGGATGCCACTTCCCGTTCGCGTCCGGCTGAGACAGGACGGCTCCGGTGGCGTAGTCGGAGCTGTCCGCCTCGACCCGGTATGGACGCGACTCGTCGGGCAGGACCAAGACGGGCTCCGCGGTTACCGCATCCTTGAGGGCTTGGAAGGCGGCAGCCGCGGCAGCGGTCCAGGTCCAAGCGACGCTCTTCTTTGTGAGGTCGAAGAGGGGCCGCGCGATGTCCGAGAAAGCCCGGATGAATCTCCGGTAGAAGTTCGTGAAGCTGAGGAACTGCTGCACGTCCTTCCGGTTCTCCGGAGCAGGCCAGGCGGCGACTCCGGCGACCTTGACCGGGTCCATCTCGACGTGGTTGTGCGAGATGATGACGCCGAGGTACTCGATCGACGACTTCTCGAACTCGCACTTCGCCGGCCGGAGGTAAAGCTTGTGCGCCCGGAGCCGCCGGAGGACTTCTCGGACGATCTCTCGGTGGCGCGCGAGATCGGAGTGAGCGATGAGGATGTCGTCAAGGTATACCATGACGTCTCCGGACAGGATGAGGTCTCGGAAGATGTCGTTCATCATCGTCTGGAACGTGGCCGGGGAGTTGGTGAGGCCGAAGTACATCACCAGGGGCTCGAAGAGTCCTCGGTTGGTACGGAATGCGGCCTTCCACTCGTCGCCTCCCCGGATCCGGACGTTGTTGAAGCCCCACCGGACGTCGAGTTTTGTGAAGAACCGGGCTCCCTTTAGGCGGTTAATGAGGTCGTTAATCAGCGGGAGCGGGTATCGGTTCTTCACGGTCATCGCGTTGAGCGCTCGGTAGTCCTGGACGAACCGGAGGCTCCCGTCCTTCTTCTTGATGAAGAAGACCGGAGACGCCATCGGGGACTTGGACGGACGGATCCGGCCGGTGCTCAGCCCATCCTCGATGAACGCGTCGAGTTCCTTCTGCTCGAGGGGGGAGATCGGGTAGACCTTGCAGTTGGCCGGCTTTGCGTCCGGGACGAGTTCGATGGCGTGGTCCCACGTCCGGCGCTCCGGTAACGCGTCGAACGACTCCTTGTCAAAGACGTCGGAGAAGTCCTCGACCCAGGTCGGAACCGAGGTCCCAGGCGGGGCCGAGTTCCGGGCGAAGGCCTCCGCGAGCCGTTGGGAGACGGTGCTCCCGGCGCGGATTTCCTCGGCCGGAGCGAACGCGGTGTAGAGGATCCGGTCGCCTTCCTCTAGCTCGTCATCGTCGTCTTCGTCCGGGTCCGGAGTGAGGTCCGGACAGTCGTCTCCGTCGCCATCCGGATCGTACCCGTCGTCTCCGCACCACTCCTCCGAGTCAATGGCACAGATAGACGGGACGGGACCTTCGCGGAGCTGTCGGAGGATCGCGGCGGAGATCTTCGCGCTGCGACGGACGGCGCGAAGCTCGTCTCGGCAGGTGCTGCAGCTGGTCGGGCAGCGGGTCATCCGGACTTCCTTGGTTTCCCAGTCGATCTCCGGGTTGTGTTTCTGAAGCCAGGAGTAACCGAGGATGACGTGCTGCTTCCCGAGCCGCGTCACGGCGAGTTGGATGCGTTCCGAGTGACCCTTGTAGTTGACGACCATATCGACTACACCCGTAATGCCTCCGGATGCATTGGGTGTGCCGTCGACGTTGAGGACCGGGATAGGCTGGGAGAGCTTCCGGACGGGAAGGTTGCGGGAGATCACGTACTCCGAGTCAATGAAGTCTCCGGTCGCTCCGCAGTCGACCAGACCTTTCACGGACACCTTAGCCGCGGTTTCTACCGACTGCATCTCCAACGGAATGTGCAGGGAGTTCCGGCCCTCCACGGAATCAATAACGTACTGCCGGGGCAGTTTGCGTTCCCATCTCGGACGGTGGACGCGGGGAATGGAAGGGGTTTTTGCCTCCGGGGCGGGAATAGGGGGCTCCGGCCGGGGGGCGGAAGCCGGAGCAGGGGGTGCGTCTTTCGTTTCAACTGCTGATTTATTGGGTATATCTTTGTACAGGCAGGAGTAACGATTAGGGGACGCGACCGAGGGCGCACCGCTCACTCGACCGCGTCCGGAAAACCCTCCGGCTCCGCGTCTCCGGCGTCCGGCTCGGTCGGAAGCCCGGCGGTAGTAGAGAGGCGCGCGAAGAGCTCTCCGAGGAGGTCGTCTCTGAGTTGACGGACGACCTCGTCCAGGACGTCTGCGTGCCGGACGTCCGAGGGAGTCGGGCAGTCTCGGGCGAGGTGTCCGGACGCACCGCAGCGGAAGCAAGCGCGCGGTGCGAAGCGCGCGCGGGTCCGGTCAACTTCCATCGGAATGCCAGGCGGAAGGGCGGGCGCCGGCGCGGCCTTGGGAGCAGGCGTGAAGGAGGGGACTGGGAGGAACGTCCCAGTGCGAGGGCGTGCGGCCGGAGCCGGGGCGCGAGTCGGAGGTGCTCCCGCTCGGACGCGGGCGAGGGCGTCGTACTGACGGAAGGCGCGGAGACGCCATCCGGCGTAGTCTAGCAGCGCCGGAGCGGTTCCGGACGTGGTGATCGCTGCGTTGATCCTCGGGTCGAGCCCCGCTCGGTACTTGGTGACGCGGACGAGCGGATCCGTGTACCCGGCCGTGGCGGTGAGTTCCTCGAAGTCGTCCGTGTACCGGTAAACGTCGCGGGAGCCCTGGTAGTAGCTGTGGGTCTCCAGCCGGAGGAGAGCTTGGTCTTGCTCGTTTTCCTCGACGAACCGGAGCCGGAACTCGGACTCGAATTCCGCCCAGGACGGGAATGGGAACGGAACGATTGCGGACTGTCGTTCGGCCCATCGTCCGGCCGCGTCTCGCGCCATAAAGGACATGGCGTACCGCACGAGTTTTTCCTCGACGAGCTGTCCGTGGACCATGAAGGCTTCCGGAACCAGTCGGAGGTATGTGAGGACAGAGTGGAGGAACATCCGTCCTTGGGTCCGGTCGCCGTCGAAGACGGCCGGGGGGTTCGGTCGGAGAACCGATTTTGCTGCGGGGGTGAGGGTGGTAAAGTCTGGACCCACCGCCGGAGCCGGAGCGGCAGGGACGGGGGCAGTCGCGGGTGGATTTTGGTTGTTGTGTAAAACGCGGAGGAGTAGGGCTTCAATGTTTGCAAGAGAGCCTTCGACCGCGGTCAGCCGGGATTCGGGGTCGGCAGCCGGTTCCGGGATGTAAACATCCGGGAGCTCGGGTGGCGCGGACCCGCTTCCGGGCGTCGGAGCGTCCATCAAGGAGGAGGGGTCGAGGTTGGAAGTCGGGGAGGCCGGAGCGCTAGCGTAGCGGTCCGAGTCCGAGTCTACACCGAACTTCGCAATCTTGACCAGTTGATCCCTTAGATCCTTTCTTCTGCTGTAAGGGCAACCTCAGCTCGGCGCAGAGCGCGGGAGACTAGCGGGAGAATCCGAAGCAACTCAATTGAATGGTACTAAATACAGGTTTCTAGAATACGCACCTAGCGGGAGAATCCGAAGAGAAGAAAGGATGAGGATTCTCACGCTAGGCGAGGTTTTTTAAGTACTAGCCAGTAGCACGTGTCCGGAGGGATCGGCAGAGGTCTCGAGCTTGATCACACAGCACGTGCCAGTGAGAGCGGCCGGACGGACGGAAGGGAACAGAGTCCGGAGGGACGGGAGGTGACGTTCCGGATGGAGGCGCAGGCTGGGGTGCGAGTCCGGAGGCCGGACGAAGGATCGGACGAGGAAGCGGGGCAGTGCGATGGGCCGGAGCCGGACGGACGGACGGATGGACGGACGGACGGGCGGTTCCCCTGACAGCTCAAGACCACTAATGCTGCTTGTGCGCTCAATTTTGGGGAGTGTAGCGGCAACAGTGAGTGGATGAGATGCAAAACTGTCATCTCTGAGTCCCTTGATGAATGTTTTGTGGGCACTTGGGTATTTGCGAACTCGCATTCAGACATGGCAAGTTCGACTTCAACTTTTTGGAGTTTTACTCAGAGCTTGACAGGATTCAATAATTTGCGGGCGTCTGTCTGACATTTTCTGCAACCAGTCGGGCGTAGCTATTGTCGTTGTGGAACTTTTCCGACTAATCGGAGCGTGGCACTCGTGTTATGGGATGCCCATTCTCACACCCCGCGACGATGAAACCACCTTTCAATCCTCTCTGCAAAGGTGCAGTGGTAGTCTTGTTTCTTCATGTACGTGCTGACAGTGTCCAGAATATAAAATTCGACTTCAACGTGTCTGTCTCATTATGCAAGAATGAGTTGAATCCGATAAAACTGAGCATTTTATTATCTATGCCCCACTCAACTGCTTTATTATCATCACTCACAGCTTTCATAACCCCCACCATGTCCGCGCCAGTCTCACGCGACCTCTGGGCGCCTGTTGCTCTGTTCAAGGACAGGAGGGCTAAACACGACAAATTCTCAGCTCTACTTCGGGAGACTCGGGCCCCGAAAGCGGTGAAGCAAAAGGAAACCGCCGCCCGGAAACATCTGTGTCCCATCATGGCATTGAGCGATGACGATGAGCCACAACTGAGGCCTCGTAAACGTGGGCGGACTTCACAGGCACCTCCTCGTTCGAGGGCACCAGTAGCCCGCACCACAGCTGCCTCAGGGGCAATTGTGTCTGGTTCTACGACAATTGGTCTTGAGGCAGGGCGCTTGAAACGCCAACTACGCGCTCTGCTCGCGCACTTCAGGCAGAGGAGTCAGAGTCCAGCAACTCGGAGGACAATGGGGATGGAGATTCTGATGAGGAAGACTTCAATTCTGGTGACGATTTTGAAGAGTAAAATCAATGTATTGGGCAGTAGTTTAATTTATTTAATTTGACTGCACCGGCCACCCCACACCTGGGAGAGAAACTCAACTTCCAGCTGATCTTCCATGTTCTCGCCAGCTGGGAATTCAGCCTGGATCATCCAGCTGGATTCCATCCCCCTCACAGCTGGTAGCAGCTGAGTTGTTTTCTGGAATTCAGCTGACGATCTCACTTGAAGACGGCCTGACGGGACAGCACTTTGGCGGTGTAGTTGGCGAGCATTTGGAGCGCTGTTGGAGCACAAGTGTGGACACAGTGGAGTCACACCACCATGTACTAGCAGCAATTGCCACTGCGTAGCAGCGATGACGAGATTGTGGAGCGGTACAACAGCAAACAGAGGTAAGCAAAAATCGAGCACCACCGATTTGTAAAAGTGGTACAAACTATTGCAAACGGCTGTATCACCGAAGGGTCGAAATTGATGGGGTGCTCGTTGAGGAGGGAGCATACCACGCGCTCGCCGAATGGCAAAAAAATAATCCAGAATCGAAAGCTAAAGAAGGTCAAGACACAAAGGAACAAGGACCGGCGATGATTTTGGAGCTGGGACTTCAAGTTCTATCAATATTCCGCTTCAAGTTTGTTTGTGCTTTTCGAAAGTGTCAGTTCCACCCATAGTTGAGTCCACAGACGTACCTGCTACGCAAACGTTCCAGAATTCCGCACCAATGGTAACCGTAAACTAATCTGCTTCTCGCAGTACAAACAAACAACCGCTCGCGGCCAAATTAGGTTAAATGTGGCTGTGCGATTCTCAAACCTGCAAACCCAGCTCAAAACCTTTGGTGTGCAATTACAGCCACCCAAAAGCTTTCATGCTCGCATCGCCGCCATTGCCGGCACCCACGATTAAGAAGCAGCGGAAACATGTCCCGCATAGTGCGCCAACACATTTGCCTCTGTCACGCCCGGCGCCCGCTGCCAGCCAAGAACGTCGAGAAAATTGGGCTCGACGCGGCCGATGTCGGATTTCCGGTGACCGGTGACGAGCGCAATACACATTCTTCAGGGTCCATCCCTGGGTGTACCTGCCAAGTACTACTCGACTCGGATTGATCACCCAAATCAGTGGCAGTGCTGTCTGCCCCTTTGTCCCAACTTTGTTGACCGTTTCGTTGCCTCCCGCGCCGACGCGAGCCCAGGCGCGGTGCCATCGAAATACCAATTCAAAGCCTGCCCAAACACTGTCTGTCACGCGTTAGATACAGGAACAATGTAGAAATCGGCAAAGAAGAATGGCAGGGAGCCTGGTCGGCGCAGTTTCCCGCCGACTGGGCGGAGAACTCTGCAGCAAAGACTTCCAACAGTATAAAGAGGTAAGGCAGGATTTTACCATTTACGCCCATTTCTCCTCGTAGTGCACCAAACATGAGACTCGCATTCGTGCTCCCGCTCACGTCTACCCTCCTTGGACTTCTTACTTTCTTGCCACAATCCTCGCTCGTGACGGCGATCTGCTGCCCTTGCAACATTTACGGTACCTGCGGCGACTCCTCTGGATGTGAGGTCTGGGCCTGCTGCGGTGTTGGGTCTTGGTGCGCTGTTTACCAGCCTTGTTCCTTTCTACTGTGTTTCTGAGTTCATTGACTAGCAATATTCTTTGCTGCAACTGCGACGGGCCATGCAAGGGTGGAAACGGACAACTTGACCTCGTTCAGGATAATGTCGACGCGATCCTTCAGACTGATGTCGATGCCGATAAACCCACCTGCTCGTACGTGATTATTTTTTCATGGACTCATTCGGGATCTCACTGCCTTGTATCTAGGGACAGACTTGCAGTTATGGACGTGAACCGAGACGGTCGTCTTTCCTTCCTTGAGTGGGCGCAGAGCCGTGATCACTTCGCCGGCTTGGGGTTGCAGACTCTCGCTGAACGTTGGGCCGAGTTCGACTGGGAGGGCAAAGGTTACCTGACCGCGGAGGAGGCTTTCGAGAGGAAGCCTCGCAGCTTGCACGTCCAAGACAGCGACGGCTCGGACACGGCCCAAAACACTTTGCACGTCCAAGAAAGCGACGATACGCTCGCACCGCTGTCCAGCAACAGCTGGGAGTTCAACTGGTACAACATCGTCTCATGCTCGAGTGGACGCCACTCGTCCACGGGCACCGCGGCTCAATCATGCAAGACCGCCGACAAGATAGTCAGCCTCCAGTTCACTGCGACGGGGTTCAAAGCTTGTACCTACCCCGAGAAGGGTTGCACGGCGGGAACTGGTTCTACGTGGACCAATAACAGCAAATGTTACAGTAAGGTGAACCACAAGTCGTATAAGATCATCGCTGCCTCGGACCATTGTTGAAGGTACACAGTTTAAACCCTATTGAATTTACTGTCCACCTTAAGGTTCTATTAGTAGATGCATGGTCACCTCGTTCGATCTTGGGAGCTTTTGCTCTCGAGTACATGGTCAAACACACAGATATAGCCCACAAGTTTCAGATCTCCACTCTCGTTTTGTCTTTGATAAAAAAATATCACTCTTTAATTTTTGAAAATCCCGTTCCTTCCGTCCGACAACCTTGGATGTGCGTAGGACGAAAAAAGTGCCCCGCCAGGGTTTCCAGTGTATTTCACTACTATCGTTTTGTCCTTGATAAAATATCACCTTTGATCGTTGAAGATGTCGTTCTTTGCGTCCAACAACATTGCATAGGACCAAACCATTGCCCCGTAAGGCTTTCCGGAAACACTTCATCTACGTTCGAAATGAAATTCCTGTCAGCGAACTTGTCGCCCCACCGAATTCTGGCTCTGTCCCTTAGTTTGGAAAGTTTGCAAGTTTGCGTAATACCGCCCGGATTGCTCGTGCTGCTGTACATTTGCAAATATATACAATGTACGCGATGAGATCCCAGGTATTATTTGCGCCCGAGCTGCTATTCGACGTGATGGGGTGCGTCTACGAGGTGCATATTGCAGATAAGAAGCGGCCCTAGGCGTCAGAGATGGACGAGGGAGGGATGGTGCGCGGGTAGGTGCGTGTCCTTCTGCTCGTAGGGGGTCAAATAGTGTGTCCTCAAGATTGAAGAGAAAACAGCGGCGACGGCTACGCAGCGACTTCGACCGGATGGTGGTGGTGGTGGTGATGGGGGTGGAAGGCATGCAGGAGGTCGCGCAGGCTGCGGCGCGCGTGCTTCTTCGGTGGTGTCGTGTCGGTTCGGCTTCGAGTGGGGACGGCAGCGTCGAGGGGGAGCGAGAGGGTATACGTGTGGTGCACGTCGATGTCCATGTGCGACGGGGTGCGCGGGGAGAGGCTGCCGGCGCTCGACTGCGGCGAGGAGGGCTCAAGCTCGGGGACGGCGGCGTGAGGTCGAGGACGCTGCTTTGTTGCCACTGGTGGCACCCACGATGCACTAGAAGACGCGGAAACGAGCCCCGCATGGTGCGCCAGCACATCCGCCTCCGCCACACCGAGCTGCCAGTCTAGCACCTCAATGAATTCGCGCTCGATGCGGCCGATGTCGCGCTTGCCGAAGACGCCCGTGACGAGTGCCCAATGGACGTTCTTTAAGGTCGAGTCCTGGGTGTACTTGGACGCGACGATGAGGGCACCCAGAAAGACGCGTTCGAGGGCCCACTCTTCGAGCGCGATGGAGAGGTGCGTGCGTGCGCGGGCGATGTAGGCGAGCGCGACGAGGAGGGTGGGCGGGGCGACTTCGGCGCGGGAGAGGACGTTTGTGACGAAGTTTGTGAATTTGCGGGCGTGGGCTGAGCGAGCGCCTGGCGCGCGGGACAGAGCACAGTTGATTGTGTCGTAGACGCAGGCGACGACGTAGTCTGATGAATGTTGGGTGAGTTCAAGGATGGATTTCAAGAGGGAAGCACAAACCGATTACTTCCTCCGACATACCGATGGCGACGAGCTGCATTAGCTCGGGAGAGTGTGTAGAGGGATCGACGAGCGAGGCAGGATGCACGGGGCTGCTAGAACTCTTTGTGCTCGGGCTCCACGAGCTGTAGGAACTAGAGGACGACGCGTCGGATGAGGCGTACATTTCTATGTAGTGGACACGGAGTGGTACGGCGTCGGGACTGCATGGCGGGTATATATGCGGGTGAATGGATCCGACTCGGATGAATGGAAAGCGATGAGTAAAAAGCCGATGACCAATTGAGTCTTGACCTGTTTGTCATGTCGGCCTTTCTCTCTCTTACACACCCGGCCGGAAAACCGCCCCACCTTGTCATCTCATCCTTTGCCTTTTTGCCGTATATCCGACAAAATGCGCAATCGCCGTGATTTTTCCAGTCCAACCCCGCAGCATTGCGGACCGCGGCGGCGCACCTGTTCCCCCGACATAACCCGTTGACCGCAGTCTTTGGACCCGTGTTTAGCAGAGCAGCTCTCGGACCATCGCAATATCACGGACCATAATCTTGCAGCACGCGAACCGCCTGATTTTTGAACCGTGCTATACCCATTCATAATTTCGGTAAAACCTCAAACGAAATATGAGGGCAGGGTGCGCTCGCAGTGTTCAAAATTTGACTGGAATTTTAATCCTCGTTTCCCGTGCCTGACAATTTCTGGGTACTGCGGCGGTCGGGCCCGCCCGGATTTGTCCCTATATATATCAAATAATGCTCCGCTGCCTCCAAGGTCAATCCAAGGTGATTCACAACACCAGGTGTATTTGACTCAACACGATTCATTCCGAGGTGGCAAAAGCATCGATCGACATGACGAACACACGCTCGAGTCCGGACATCTGGCAATCGATATCCCACTGCCCAGTCCTGCCGCTCGGCGCTCTGCCAATTAAGCTTCCTGCGTCCATTCGACATCTGGTCATCGGTCAATCTCACCTCCGAGTCCTTTGTGTATTCTGACGCAATCCTGGACTCAACGAGTAAAGTTCATTCCCCGCCTTGAAATTTCACCGTCTCGGAAGAAGAATCCCAATTCCTATGTCCAGTTCAAACCAAGCCGTAGATTGGGCCGTTTCAATTTACAAGCTGAGGGGAATCCTGACCTGACATGAAAATTTCCTCAATCATGCGGTGACCAAGAGGGCAAGGGAAGCCCGACTACGGACTGGTATGTTCCGCGCACCTCCTTTCGAGAAGTATGGGCCGAGTCGCCGCCGATCTGCAGACGCCAGAAGGTCTTTCTGGACGAGCACGTTTCCTACGCAAAGAGTGAGCGCGAGACAGGTCTCACGAGCCATGCGACGCTTCCTCTTGGGAGAATGATAATCCAAGGTTGAATCAAAAGCTCAACACAGTTGCGATTTACAAGTATCCTCGTAAGTCGCATCGACTGCATTCAACTGACCTGAAATGTGTATCTGCCTTCGTTGGCTGAAACCTGGCTCCGAGTTTTGACATACTGCACTGAAAGTGCGTCATATTTATACCTCCTTGACATTTATGTATCGCGTAAAATACCAAAATTCCGCGCCACTTGCCCGTTGTTCCTATCTACGATGGGGATTGGGATGCTGATTCGTCTAGCGGCTTGAGTTGTACTTACTCAATGACTGGTTGTAATTGGTGAGACAAGGAGCCCGGAACGGTGTCGTTTTGCGGCGCTTCCTCTTCCTCTGCCACTTCTTTGTCCCAGTCGGAGTCCGTGTACAGTTCCGTTATGGTCGCCTTGGCGTACAGGCCAGGTTTGGGGCAAGAAACAGCGACATAAGCCGTGCTTGCTGCGTCATTGAGGGGTCCATTTCGTTGACTTCAGGGTAGACTCAGAGCGTCGAGCGCTTGGTGTACCGGTTGAGGGCTTGTGAAGCGTGGGCGGCTGCAGTGTTGTCAAAGAAATCGCTGAATATGGATGGGTTGCACAGCACCGTAACTGGACAACTGCGCTCCCGACTGGCTCTGCGCCTCCACCCCCCTCCTCTTTCCTGCGTCTAAGCACCATCAGCTCCGCAAATGTACTTGGTATGACGTAAAGTAACTGGAATTCCCCGGTTTTTTGCAGTTTGCAGCTCGAACACGCAACCTAGCTCGTGTAAGTTGATCATACTCTAAATCTATGATATTTGAAGAATCTCAGAGGCGGTTAATTCATGCTCTGAATACGGCTTATGGCCATGCAGGGTCAAAGTTAGAAAATCAACAATTTCGCTGTTCGGAGGGGATTTTAATGCTATACCGTGCACTTTGAACGCTTCAAAAGACACTGAGCACAAAGAAATTGGGAGCTGCAATGGCCTTACAACCACCTGCAGAAATAAATTACAAATGCCAGAACAAGAAAGCTAGTTACGCAAGGCAGAATTCCATCTAGATTCTGCCGGGGTTGGGCACCACAATCACTGGGACTGTTTTGTTACTTCCAAACGGAACACGATGGCACTCGAAGCATACATAGAAAAGCAATATTCATTTGAGCTTTTGCGTGCATAAACAGGTTTTCAACTAATTCCAGTTACTTTACGTCATACCAAGTACCTCTTTCCCAGACCCTCGGCTTGGTTTTACCACGGTCCGGATCCACGGTCGCCTCGCTGTGGCTCCGGTCCAGACACTGGGCTAGTCTCTCTGGATGAGCTCTCAGGTGCCACCAGGGAATCCCGCAGTGTCGCTGTGCGTGGATCAAAGCAAGGAGGAATGTGTCTACAACATGCGCAAACACCTGACTAATCCGTACCGATCCGCCGAATATCGCCCGCACGCACTACCGCAACACCCGCTCGCTCTCCTGTGCTCTCTCTCTGCTTGGGCCGGCGTCTCCTCGCCGGCCGTTTCGTCAGTCCATTGAACCAGCATAACTTCAAACCAAAAACCCACAAAAACATCCCAAAATGCACTCAACACAAGTATTCGTGAACTTTCGTGAGATGCATTGAGATTTGTTTTACAAATTTGGTTGGTCAGTTCGGGAAAACAATCCATGCGGGGGTGGCTGTGTTTCAGGCCCGCCTCCCGATTCCCCGCCATGGTGTACACAATCCCTCTCCTGATTAACGGTCAAGAGAAGACGTCGAGCACGACTTTCCCAGTGGAATCTCCGTTAACTCAGACCACTATCTGGTCTTGTTCGTCCGCTTCTTCGGACGACGCCGATGCTGCTGTTGCCGCCGCCAGTGCCGCTTTCCCAGCCTGGTCGAAGACCAAGCCTGTAGAGCGCCGAAAGATCCTGCTCAAGGCCGCAGACCTTCTCGAACAACAGGCCGAGGAATACAAGCTTCACATGCAGCAAGAGACGGGCTCTCATGAGGGGTTTGGCGACTTTAATATCATGACGGCCGCAGAACACATTCGTGACACCGCGGGTCTGATTAGCTCCATCGCGGGTAGTATCCCGGTATGCAAAGATGAAGGCACGAGTGCCCTTGTGCTGAAGGAGCCATACGGCGTTGTTCTCGCCATCGCGCCCTGGTATGTCAGCTAAGTATCTGGAGAGACACCGCCGCCGATGAAAGTTTCTAGGAACGCACCATATATCCTTGGGATCAGAGCTGTACTATTCCCCCTCGCCACAGGTAACACTTGCGTACTAAAGGGCTCCGAGCTCAGCCCCCGCTGTTTCTACAACATCGGCCGGATCTTCACCGAGGCTGGGCTCCCGCCTGGCGCCCTCAACATCGTCTACTCCACCCGCGCAGACTCGCCCGCCATCACGACCCAGCTCATCAACGCGCCTGCCATCAAGAAGATTAACTTCACCGGCAGCAGCGCCATTGGCGCGCTCATAGCCGCCGCTGCGGGTCGCGCGCTGAAGCCGTGCCTTATGGAACTCGGCGGGAAGGCCGCGGCGATTGTGCTCGACGACGCGGACCTCGAGCACGCAGCGATGCAGTGCACGATCGGTGCGTTTGTGCATGCAGGACAGGTCTGCATGAGCACAGAGCGCATCCTCGTGCACGCGGCCGTTATTGACCAGTTCCGCCCCGCGTTACAGAGGGCGGTCGCGGGCTTCGCGCCGGCGAACGGCCCCGCCCCCGTGCTTGTGCAGGGCGCAGCCGTGGCCCGCAATCGGGCCCTGGTGGAGGACGCGCTGGGGAAGGGCGCTACCCTGTTGCATGGAGACCACACTGCGGATGAGGCGCACCCTGAGACGGGGGCACCAAGCGCGACCCGGCTGCGTCCGATCGTTGTTGAGGGTGTGACGCGCGAGATGGCGATATACCGCGACGAGAGCTTTGGTCCCAGCGTGAGCCTGATTGCGGTGAAAGACGAGGATGAAGCAATCGCGATCTCTAACGAGAGCGATTATGGGCTGAATAGCGCCATCTTTACGCGGGATTTAGCGCGGGGGCTCAGGGTCGCGAAGAGGCTTGAGTGCGGGTGAGTGCCGAGTTTCGCGCTCGGAATTGATCGAATGCTAACGAGGCATCATACAGGAACATCCACATCAACGCTATGAGCGTGCACGATGAGGCGAGCCTTCCTCATGGCGGTGTAAAGAGCAGTGGGTGGGGAAGATTCAATGGTGCATGGGGTCTCGAGGAGTTTGTGCGCATCAAGACGGTCACCTACAAAGAGTAAAGGCGATGACAGAGGGAAATAAGACTCTGTACTACCAACCTGAAAGCAATGATGTGGCTTCTGAAATGATGATCAGCAGGAACTCTCAAGTTAATGCAGACATTCAAGATGGAGGTAGGTAAGTAGTTGAGAAGTACTGCAGTGATCCTGTTCTCACGTCATACAACTGCTCGCGTTCGGATTAGGTTAAATGTAGCTTTGGGTGTTCAGGGCAACTCCGCTGCAGGTATTATGATTTTGGGATCGAGATTCTTCCCTAGAGGAGGCTCCTAGAGGGCTGCGGCTGATATCTGAGTGTGAACTTTGAAGCTATCATTTTGCCCATGATATAGTCGATGTCCAGATACCAATCATCTAAAAAATCGGATTTCTTGAGATAATACAACATACTCAATTGCGTTTACCCAAGCACTTTGCAGGAACACAAAGCCTTTCAAAATGTTAGATTGATAGGACACTGGGAACAATAATGAGACCTGGGCGGCTTTACCCTAGTGTACCCAGTTACCTCGTCAGGGATGCGTATGTTTACTTCCACACCAGACCAGCAAACTTGTGAATAAAGACCCTATAGTCTCATGCGGTTGATTACATTATTCTGAACTCGAACGTTGATAGTCAACTTTGATCTACCGGCTCGTTCGCAGTGAGCTTGAGAATGCGAACTGTAGCCTTTAGCAAGAGGACACATACACACCTGGGTCTTCGTGTTTGTGAGCATGTCTCGAGGGTTTCATGTATATTCCCACCTACTCCCGGTGAGATGAGATGGCGAGTACGTTTCCGGCCAAGAATTTATTCATAGATCTTTGAGGATGGTGTAAAATCACTCGCCCAGGTCCTCGCGACAGACCAAGAGAGCCCGAAAGGATGCCTGATTCGAAAGAGAGTTTGAAGCATTTCTGCCGAATGCCAAAGAAGAAAATACGGAATAGCTCGGAAATTTGAGTACAGTAAGGCGTTGAGCACTTAGAGCGAGGTCAGTACATCAAACCAAGAAAATAAATGCTGGGGGGGGTCAGATAGTCCATAGGAAAGGCAGGTCCGAACACATTCACCGGCAGGGCAGCACCCAGCGACACGAGGAACAGCTGATAAGGATTAAATCATATCCACTAAGTATTTGGTATCCGCCGTGGTCCGCCTTGGACGAGAGTTGCGCGCGAGAACGAGTTTGTTAGCACTTATTCCGGGATCAGAAACCGGAACCACGTCGAAACTCGAGGAACTGGACTTGAGCGTGCAATAGTCGCGATGTCGTGGTGGTGAACATGAGAGACTCGGAGAGGCTGTTGTAATGTCACGCGCAGGTCACACACCGTCTCTCTCCTCACGCGACCTGTTTTTGGCGTGTCCACCCGAGCGGTTCCACAATGTCTGCCATGAATCTGTCGCTGTATAGCATCAATGCATTTCTCATTCTGGACACGGAGGGCAGCCGGGTGCTTGCCAAATACTACCGGCCGAAGAGCCATCCTTTGGGCGAGTCAATCCTGACATTGAAAGAGCAGAAGACGTTTGAGAAGGGACTGTGGCAAAAAACGAAGAAGCCGGGAGGTGAGTCATTTTCTCCCTTGTATGCAATGGTATCGTGTGCCTCATAATTCCTCGGCAGGCGACATCATCCTGTACGACGGACACCTGGCTGTGTACAAGCACTCACTGGACCTCATCATGTATTTCATTGCTGGACCGTCGGAGAACGAGCTGATGGTGTCCATCGCGCTGAACAATTTTGTCGATGCGCTAACGCTGCTATTGCGAAACCACATTGAAAAGCGCGGTGTGCTCGAAAGTCTGGACATGGTATTACTGTGTCTCGACGAGACAATCGACGACGGGTGTGTCTACCGTGTTATTTGCATGGAATGTCCTCCAACTATGTGCAGAATCATCGTCGACACGGACCCGGCTGCCATTGCGTCGCGCGTGAGCCATCCTCGACCAGACACCACAGATATTACCATCAACGAGCAGACCATAATGAACGCGTACCAGACGCTAAAGGAGAAAATGGCACAGAGAGTAGGTCAGCTGTAGTCCTGTTTTGTAGAAGACGACGCTTGACCTGAATCTATTCTTTATTCTCACATGCTCGGCGTTGGAGGCGGTCGGAATGCTTTCCATCTTCCCTTTGATTTTGCTCTCTGGGTATCATGTGCTTCAGCCTTAGGTACACCAAGTCAAAGAGGCTAGAGGAAATTTTGGCTTCAAGTCAGGCGTCCTCAAACGCCTGCGTCTGTGTACATTGAATATCTCTGTCATGTCCTCTGTCTCGAAGAAGATTTCTCATGATAACTACCTTGAAACCGAAGTACCATAGGTGTGGACGTATATGCCGAGTCCTCTGTGCAATGAGTTGCTAGGCTCCCACCGCGTCTCGCTTTGCAGATTTCTCGGGCCGAAGCCGGGAAGATGATAATAAATACAGAGCACTCCAGTAAATAAATGTTCTTATAAATTGGTGTAGGACAGCACAAAATGAGGTCGAATTCGCCTTTTAGTGATTTAAATTAGCAAGAAAAATCATGGGTGGAGGATGAAGACTCATGAACTGGAGAAGACGTCGTCGGATCAAAAGCCGAGAAAGCCGACTTCTGGCATGGCTTATACCCAACCGCATTCGCGCGTCTCTGTGCTCTCGACGTCGTCTCAGTCGTCCGTCGAGCATCTCTCCCCCGCCGCGTCCTCGACGCGGTTCTCCCTTCCTTCAATCCCCACTACTCCGGGTGCTCTGACCGCGCGCCCAGCTGGCGTACGGCCAAATATCTATGATCGCAACCTGAACAAGACACGCATAACGGAGGTCTCCGGTGCAGCATTCACCTTCCTCTTCTCCGAAATCGTCCAATACACGCAAAAGCGCGTGAGCGGCATAAACGATCTTGAGCGGCGGCTTAACACCCTCGGCTACCGCATCGGTAGCCGCGTCCTCGAGCTCATGGCCTGGCGCGCAGAGGCCGCCAGCAAGGCCCCCAAGCGCGAGATCCGCTTATTGCCTGCGCTCATGAGCATCCACACCCAGGTCTGGCGCGCGGTCTTTGGCAAGCCCGCGGATGCGATTGAGAAGAGCGTGGAGAATGCGGACGAGTACATGATCATCGACAACGACCCGCTCGTTGAGCGGTACATATCCGTTCCCAAGGATATGAGTCAGCTCAGTTGCTCGTCGTTCACCGCTGGTGTTGTCGAGGCCGTGCTGGATGGGCTGGGATTCGTGAGTTCCCGTCCATTGCCTCGAGCGTTACTCATTATTCCATGCAGCCCGCACGAGTCACTGCACACAATACACCCATGGCACAGTTCCCCTCGCGCACTACCATCCTCATCAAGCTGGAAAAGTCAGTGCTAGAACGGGAAGAGGTGTTCAAGGGTTAATGTACGCGCTTTTCTACTGTTTTTCGCCATTTGTTCGTTGGCAACTGTATATATGTTGGGCCCATCGCCGCAGTCGCATATCGACACCTTATATCCCAGAGAACGGAAACGTCCTCCGGCGCAATCCTTAGGATGGGGTCGTCATATGTCTGACGTCAAATATTCATCTCCTGGCGTCGTTGTGAAAGGATCCCCTGGTGAATTTTCCTCGAATTTCTAAGGTTTACGCCATCCTGTGCACTGGCAACGTCCATGCTCGACGACGTCCGCCTTGCATACTGCTCTGCAGCTAATAAAGCGTCGACTGCACGCTGCAGCAGATAATCCGGTGTCACGCGAATTCAAGCACACCCGGGCCATTTTTGTTCGCTGCACTTGATCCAACATTCTTCGAAGCACACGCTTTCTGCGCACGGGCGATTATACAGTTTCCTAGACAGCTCGCTAACAATGGCCAGGCGACCTTTTGCACGTACGCGCTCTTGCCTCAAGCGGCCAGGGGTCAAGAGCGCTTTGATACGTTGGGAAGGAGACAGTGAAACGGATCGGAATAAAACGCAGAATACCCAGGCTAACGCAAAATATCCAGGCTAACCGCGCTCATGACTATTCTTCGCGGACCAGACGTTGAATATCCTTCGGTCGTCGTTGTACATGTACATCCGCTGACTCGGATGCGATTATCGTCTCCATAAGATCCGCTCTGCTTTCTCACTCAGCTTATTTTATTGGGCCGTAGGTTGCGGCTCTTCGTGAGCCCCATGCACTCCTGAAGTCTCATTTTTCATGGACATTTCGCATCGTTCTATAATGGCCGATTATATCATCAGCCGCTACTTGCCCATCTCGACCAAATTGATATCTAAGACCCAATGTGAGTCTTCTTCCGCCGCAGCCGGTCTGATTTTACACGAGCCGACCCATTTCAGAACCAAGCCAACTAATAATTTGTCTCGTTCGCGGGATCGGGATTTGCTGGAGGTAATAATTTCCTTTCTTGGCCAGCGATAGGTTGTTTGTCTTTGTATGCTGTTTCGCTCGATTCGGTGGGTCATCATTGGCATTTGCTGCTCGTAGCATAATATTTATCCCGAGTCTATCTTATACTGAGCTGCTCATGAAAATAAAGTTGTTCCTAATTGTGGATAAACTGTAATTCGAGCTCTGATTCCTACGAGGCTACTTACGACGAAAACAAGAGAAACTTAATCTTGTCCTATAATGGTGATAGCGACGTCGTTGAGGCCGGCAAAAAGCTGCAACGTATTCGGAGGGACGACCCGGTCCCGCAAACTGATTTCGGCCATCTCAAGGAGAGCAGCCGCCGACGCGGACGTTCGACTTGCGAGCATCGCCAGCAGAAGGTGAGTATGAATGTCGTACGTCCCATCAAGCCGAAATTGGGTCAGACGAGGAAGGAGGCCATCATCATGATCACGGATAATGAGTGAGTTGCAGAGGGCATCGTCGAAAGTTGTATATTCGCCAGAAATGATTTCGAACGTCTGCAGGTCGGGCGTCTTGGCAAAAAGGCGCGCTAGGTCGGCGGCAGGCATGAAAGGTTCCTCAAGCACTAAAGCCGCGAGTTTGCACTCGGAGCGTTCGACCAATCTGATGATGCCATCCACGGAGGCCAAACGGCAGATCCGCAATGTGTGGAGCGCAGGGGTTCGGAATCGGGAAAAGAAATGGTCGGTGCTGCTTGGGCCGATGGAGTCGGGATGGACCTCGTGTGGTTTCGCAAAGTCCACGCCCCAGGTATTCAAGCTCAGTAACTCTGGTGGGGGTTGCGAGACGCGAACCACACTTGAATGTCCCGTTTGAACACTCGTCAACGAGGTAAGATTTGGAAGTCGTGCGAGATGATAGCCGCTCGTAGACATCGACAAACGCAGCACCCTGATCTGCTCCAAGGGCAGCTGGGATGCGAGTTCCAACAGGTCCGAACTGCGGCCGAGTTCAAGGGTGTGGAGGGACGGAGCATGCTGGAATGCATTTCCCATTGCGCGCCATAAATGAGGGGATCTGGCTTGAAGAATCTCCAGACGTGGAAGACGGTCACGGAAAGCGGGGAACCGAGGCATAGCGTCGACGTTCTGGACACCGCGGAACCGCAGTGCCACAATCTTTTCCGCGTGCTCGAGAAGAATCTCGATTTTTTGGTCCCCGGCCAACCTTCCGTTCATGTCTGGGTTGCCGGATACATCCACCGTGATCGACAGTGCCGCACCCCTGCACCGCTCCAGGGTCATTCGCAGGAGGTCGACTGTGCCCTGCTTCCCGAAGAGCGGGAGCGCGAAGGACGACCAGAGAAGGGGACTTTCACATGCTATATTCCGCCAGCGCGAACAGACCTGCGTAACAAGGGTCGTGATCCCGGTCCCAATGGGATCCTCGCCGTCCTTCGCAGAGGCAAATATTTCGCTCAGAACTTCGGCGGGGATCCGACGAATTGGGGCAGAGTGGTATACTTCAGGGGTGGGGAAGTGGCTGCAAGCCAGCCGCTCCTTCTCCAGGGCGGCTTGCTGGATATTCAAAGCATCCAGTATCCGGTGCCGCATTCCGTACCCCTCCAGGTGCCTGGGTTCTCTACCCCTAATTTCATTGATTTTAAGCTTCGCGTTCCGGATTACCAGCTCTGCGTCTTCGATAATACGCTCTTGAGCCTCCCACTCGATGCTCAATTGAGCAAGGAGTGTATCTTGCGTCCGGAACTCGGCAAATCGGTTATGGATGGCGCCCAATTTCGCATCGATCCCCACGACGCGAGCAGCCATCTTGTCGTTGTGCTCTCGAACTTGAAGTAAGTCCGCATCGCTGCCTGCAAACAGACTAAGAAGAGGGTGAGAATTCAAATCGTCGGTTTGTGAAGGTACAGTGCCATGGGAGGGCTGAGTGGGTGGAGATTGGGATTCACTCATGGTGGTCCACAACAAGAGGTCATGTTTTGTGTTTTCAGATCGCACGTGAAAACCGAAATGTGAGATCGAATCTCAAATCAACCCGAGCGCCGAGAGCGCGCCCGTGTTGCCGCGCAGAATCCAGATATCTCAATGCTCGCCCATCCACTCCAAAAATATGGTCTTCGAAAGGATCTTAGGCCAATTGTCTATCCAATTATCATTACACGCATTCACTATTATAAGTTTCCTCACTCAAAACAGCCCCAACAAATCGTCATCCGCTTGCGGCTGCTGCTTCGGCGCCTGCGCTGGCGAGGGTACGGTCCCAAACCCTGCAAGCGGCGGTGATATTGCCTGTGCCGGTGGTGCCCGTGTCTGTGTAGGAAGGGCTCCAAACGCGCCCATCGGACCCCCACCCCCAAAGCCCATATTTGCACCGCCAAAGATCGACACCAGGTCGTCGAGCGGATTCTCCGACAGCCCGTCCACGAGCTTTCGCACCGCCGCCGGCTGCTGCTGCCCGACCGCGAACATCTCAGTCGCGGCTAGCCCTGACGGCGCGTCGCTCGCGGGCTCGGCGTCGAAGTCGCTGTGGATCGTGCGCATGAGTATTAATATTAGGATGAAAAATGTGGAATGGAAGAACGAGTGAGTTTAGACTTACAGCAGATTCTCCGCCTGTTGCCCCTGCGCGACGGTCTGCAGCGCTTTTCGCGTTGAGAATGGGTCTCTGCGGTTGTCATCAGAACAATGACAATGGTGGAACGAATGGGAATAAACGCACTCGACCCGTACCGAATCCGCACCGACGCGGCCGCGCCCAATGAACGTCTCCTCGGGCTTGTGGTACACACTCGCGAGGCTGGAAATCTCACCCAACAGCTCCTCGAGCAGCGCCGGCGCGACCGTCGTCCGCGGGATTGAGATCGGCGGGCGGTGGGCGAGGACAACGGCCTGCACGAGAGCATTAAAATTGACTATCCGTGAAAAAATGACAAACGCACCTTCGCTGCACCGGGATCCGTTGAAAGCAACCGCCAATAGATATACGCGCGGTCCCGCACGTCGGGGCTGTCGCAGTCTTTGGTCGCGGTGTTAAGCACGCGCTGCACGACACCCTGCGCCGCGTCGGGCTTCTTCAGGAAAAGCTTCACGACTGCCGTAAGCGTTTGCAGCTGCACCGAGTACGCCTCCTCGATGAACGAGTCGACAAAGACGCTGAGGAGGTCCGCGGCGTTGTCGATCTTGTCCGCATGTTCGCCGATGATCCAGATGAGAGACGCCTTGGCGTCGGGCTCATCGAGCTCGTCGAGGTTCGCGCAGAGTGTGGGGATGACGCCTTCATAGGTGGAGGGGTATTTGCGGAAGATGTCCTTCATGACGACGACGGCCTCTTGCACGACGTAGCTGACGCGCGTGGCGATGAGGTCGAGGAGCACGTTGACACACCGCTCCGCCGCCGCGTCGATCTTCACCGCCGTTTGACCGATCGCCTTTATGCCTTTTCGCACGAAGTCCACGTCGACCTCTGATGCGTACCTGAGATGGTATTGTGAATATTCGGAATCTCGGAAGTTTAGGTGCAGACTCTTTAAGCTCGCTAAGGAGCGCATCGACGTTGTGCTCGGAGGCGAGGCGCACCATGATATCGAGCTTTTCGATCTTGACGTACAAGGGGTCGTTGTACTTGCAGAAGAACACGCGCATCTCGTTTGCGAGGATCTCGGGGCGCTTTTGGAGGAGGAGGTTGATGTTGCGGAGCGCCACCCACTGCACCTCTGGCGGGGAGGAGAGCAGGGTCACGAGGGGCGGCGCCATTTTGCGCACAAGCTGCTGGATGAGGGTCTCGCGTGTTACATCGCGCATGTGGATCATGATCACCTAGCGGGATTGAGCGGAGGAGGAAGGAAGGAGGACGACGCGCACTTTGACGGCGGCGAGGACAACACTGCCGTTGGCGTGCTGGAACTGCGGCACGACGCGTTCGCAGATGTGCTCACTCTCCTTTTCGTCCTGCGCGACGTACCTTGCAAGAGCGTTCAGAACCGCGACGCGCCCCCATTCAGTGCACTCGTTGAGCGCGATGAGGAGCTTGTTTAGGATGGAGGTGGAGATGATGAAGAGCGCAGGGTCGGGACTCGAGTCCGAGGGCAGTGCAGAGGCGGCGATGTGAATGTCGGTCAGCGCGGCGACGGTGTTGGCCACGACCTGTGCGGAGTTATTAGCGGAATGCCACGCATGCACAATTAAACTGGACGCGCCATGGGATTGCTGTCCGCGATCATATCGTGCAGCTGCTCCAAGAAGCCGTTCTCCAGGACAAGCTCGGGCTTGAGGTCGTACAGTTTTGCGACACACAACGCGGCGGTCTTGCGAACGTATGGGTTCTCGTCACGGAGGCATTTCTGTAGCGGATCACAGAGGTAGTCGATGATCTTCTCTGCACGAAGGACGCCCATGGTGCGGATCGCGAGGGCGCGTACGAGCGGATTTGGGTCGTCTGTGTCCTTGACGAAGGTATTTACTGCCAGAATAACGAGCTCGGGTTGGGTCTTGGCGTAGTTCATGAGGTAGAGATAGACGAGCTGCGATTCATTAGGTTTGGTATTTCCCCGGAACGCACAAACCTTCTTCTGTTCGAGGTCATCCGTCTGCATGTTCTGTTCCAGAGTCAAACTCGGTCAGAAGAAAAGTAAATCGCCGCACACCTTGAGGACATCGGGAAAGAGACCGCTAACGTCTAGGCATGTTATTTACGCGCTGTAAACCCGGCTGAGCGCACCTTTGCCTACGGTCATACCTGGAACGTTGTGAGCAGTGGGCTAAATTTCGTAGCTGCATGGCATACTGGCAATCGTCTTTTGAACGTTAGCAGTGTGGTGATTCAGAGACGACGTGGACTTACGCGTTTAATGGCATCTTTGCGTTTCTCGGGCCAGCCACTGTTGAGATCGACGCTGAGCTCGTAGTTTTCGCCCTTGCGGGGCGCTCGCACCGCCATCGTCGAAGAAGTTGAGAGCAAGAAAGAAAGAGGCGGATCTGAAGTTACCAAACGTGGAAGTTGCGATCAGTTGCGATCACTGGCGCTCGACCTGCCGTTCTGCGCCTTCCAAAGCGGTCTCAACCAGCCTCGAGCCTCTGGCGACTGCATTCCGGCTTTTCCAAAGGCTGCAAGGACGATGGAAGCAGTTTCCTTCGATGAATGTGAACTGGGATCCTGTCCTGGTCGACACCCTGGAACTTGCCGCGCACTGAGTTATCTTGTATCCAAAGTTTGCACACCTCTCCTGTATCTTTCAACTCCCATCCTACTCCGCAGGCTGGTACGGTTACGATCCCTGTTTCTCGAGGCTCCGACTCTCACTTCGATTCCCTCTTTGTGTTTCTGCTTTCTAAAAATCATCTTTCTGATGCTTCGACACTTCAGGCAAGAACACTCTTGTTTATTCATTTGGAGCAGCATCTCGACTATAGATCGTGTTTCCGGTCCCGACCTGGCTCATGCGCCTAGATGGCGATGCGTCCCTCGTGTTTCGATGCACTTCCTACATCGTGTTCTGGTCGAATGCGCAGTCCTGTATGTCGGTTTCCTGCTCATTTCGGCGTCTGTACGGCCAGCTCAGCCTGTATAATTCGCTGGCCGGAAAGGATCTTTCACCGACGAGCCTGCTTCCTCTCTGCCGCGGGGATGACGCAGGAAATTCACATTATTGGGAGGAGATGTTGTTCAGTTTCCGTCTCGCTCCACTCGAAACATGCTCTGCAAGGCACGACCTATTGAATACTGCGTCCGACGATGCGTCAGTGACGTCGACTTGGCCTCGCCACCCTCTAAGTGCGCATTATCCCCGCACCTCGGCCGTTGATTGACTGCAGTTGTCAGACAACTGTCAATGACGTCCAGAGCTGGAAGGAACGCTTTGCCCGTCCTGGATTCCCTGCCGGGGTCTTTTGCGGTTGAGACAATGAAGTTGGCGATTTTCATAATGCTCCACTCTCGCATCTAATATTCTACCATGATTGGGAACTTGACTGGCTCATTTTTGCACTCTGACTTCATCGCAGTCCCACTCAAAATCTGAAACGTAACATACATCACATGCGCTCCACGGATCACCTTGCTGTCTACATTTCTCTGGGTCTGTCGTTCTTGTGAATCTGCAATTCAATTTAATTCCTCACCGCTACTGGCGTTCGACCAAGGATTTCTTGTTCTCTCTTGTCGAACAGCTCCACCGCTCCACCGTTACTGTTATATTCTTGTCCGCTCTCCAATCGCGGGAATAACTCGTCGCGAAAACTATAAAAGAACCTCCCATTCTCTCTCATTCCTCACTCGAACACATTCCTCTGTAGTTCAAGCTCTCTTAAACAAACATGTTCTCCAAGCTCTCCGTCGTTGTCGCCTCTGTGCTCATTGTGCGCACCCCTCATGAACATGTTTTAACACTAATGACTGATGTTTTTCATTGCAGACCCTTGCTGCCGCCATTCCCAACGGCACTCCCCCGCCCCCGGTTACCACCCCCACCTCTGACCAGTGCTGCGGCAGTGTCGTGTCCTCTACCAGCGCTGCTGCCTCTGCGGTTGCTGCTCTCATCGGCCTCGACCTCACCGGTCTCGATGTCCCTGTCGGGTTGAGCTGCAGCCCCATCACAGTCGGTGGAAACAACTGGTAGGCAGTCCACTCGTCCATTAATTGACCTCGAGCTCACTTGGTGCTTGATAGCGGATCCACCTCTGTTACTTGTGACGCGCCCGAGAAGGAGTGGGGTACGCACTGGTTACGGCTGTCTACTTTTCTCGTACTAATTTTTATTGCAGGCGGTCTCATCGCGATCAACTGCATTCCCATCACCGCTTGAGCAAGAGATTCGCAGACGATATTTGGTTCAGAACATTTCTGTGGCGTATCGCTCTACGTTTTGCTTTTACTTGTGTACCCCGGCGTTGTTTCTTGTTGAATGCCGCGTAATACTACCTTTCTGCTTTTTTGATTTCATTTCATCGCCTGATGGTCGAATCTTTTCGCTTGGAGTTTAAAACCGCGTGCCTGGTAAAAATTGCATTAAAAGCGAGATTCTAGAGCTTTGGACTAGGATTCCGAACTATAAGACGACTTATTGAGTGGCAAGCCAAAAGGCAAATTTGAACTTGTTTGCAAGGGCTAGTAGTCACGATTTATGGTGGATGTGAGAAGGAACGCACCGAGACGCTCGCCGGAACTCCAGAGCTCGGATCGAATTAAGTATGGGACCATTAGACACACGCCGAGGACGCGTTTGGCGCTACGCGCCGCTCGCCGCTCGCCGGACGGCGAAAACTTGACGAAAACCCAATTTGAGCTTTGCGGGGAGTTTGAACATCATGATCGAGTCGCTTGTTGAAACCCTTACGGGGCTCTGGTTTGCCTTGTACATCCAAAGCTGTCGGACGGAAAGAACAGCATCTTCAACAATTAAACGGTGATATTTTATCCAAGACAAAAGGAGAGTGGTGTGTGCAGATCTGAAACCTGTGCATTTCGCGATGTACTTGAGAGCAAAAAATCCCAAGATTGAACGAGGTGGCCATGGGCGTCGACTAAATTTAATAGAACCTTCAATGAGTGGACAGTGAAATCAGTAGGGTTTAAACGCCATGCACCTGCAACAATGGCCCCAGCGATGATCTTGAGCACGAGGCTTCCTCTCGAAAGCCTCCTCCGGGGTGAGGTAGCCTTTGCCCTCCCAGTCAAACTTGGCCCAGCGCTCGGCGAGAACCTGCATCCCCAAGCCGGCGAAGTGATCACTGCTCTGCGCCCACTAAAGGAAGGAGATTTGGCCGTCTTGGTTCTCGTACATAGTTCCAAGTCTGAGCCTATGGATACAAGGCAGTGAGTTCGGGAATGAGTCCATGAAACAAAGATCACGTACGAGCAGGTCGAATTATCGGCATCGACATCACTATCCTGAATGAGTCCAAGGCTACTTCCGCCTTTGCAGGGCCCGTCGCATTTGCAGCAAGCGACATTGCTAGTCAATGAAGTCGGCAACACAATAGATGGTGATAGATCAATGGAGTCCAAGTAGTACTTGGCAGGTACCCCAGGACTCGACCCTGAAGAATGTGCAGCCACCGGTCATTAGAAGCCCGATATCGGCCGCGTCTAGCCCGGTTTCCTCCAATTTCATGACTGGCAGTGGGCGTGACGGAGGCGGATGTGTTGGCGCACCGTGCGGGGCGCGTTTCCGCTGTTTCGGGGCATCGTGGGTGCCGGCAGTGCCGGCGGTGGTGCAGGAGAATTCTTAGTAACGCCCCCGCCAAGTACCTATGTAGGCTGATTTTATGATTAGCTCAGGTGTGCAAATTTGAGAATCGCACAGCCACATTTAACCCAATTTGGCCGGGAGCGGTTGTTTGTTTGTACAGCGAGAAGCAGATCAGTGGCGGTGTGGAAGGCTTGCTCTTACCATTTGTGCGGAATTCTGGAACGGTTGCGTGGCATGTAAGTCTGCGACTGGGACTCAACTATGGGTGCAACTGACACTTCCGAAACACAGAAACAAACTTGAAGCGGAATATCGATAGAACTTGAAGTCTCAGCTCCAACACCATTCCCGGTCTCTATTCCTTCGCGTCTTGACCTTCTTTGGCCTTCGATTCTGGGTTATTTTTTGCCGTTCGCCTAGCGCGTGGTATTCCCACCCTCTTCAACGAGCATCCCCTCAATTTTGAACCTTCGGTGACACTGTTGATGGGCAACAGATTTCACACCAAGGTTGCAGAATAGCCAATCACATCAAAGGCCGGAGACTGGTTTCAAACCTTGCCGAGTGCCCAACCGCCTCTTGCTTCAGTGCCACCATCTTCTCACTACTATCTTTCCGTTCTTCCGTTCTTCAGCTGCACGGCACTGACCACTCCAGTTTCTTATCTCTCTGACTTCCTTCATGTTCAGTTCAATGTTCGCCAAGAACCCCCAACATTATTTTGCCATTCGGCGAGCTGCGTGTGTGCGTTCTTTTCTCTCATGCTTTTCATCACTCATATTTCTTCCACCCCCAGTGAGTTACGTGTTGAAGACCTTAGACTCATCGATGACCAGACCCTTTGATTGAATTTTTGGGGTTCCCCGCCAGTGATGTTTGTATTCCAGGTGTGTAGTGTTCCTTCATAAGCTCTTGTCTCATTCTCATTGAAGTACGTTTCTCCGGATCTCGGACCAGGCACCGTACGTCTTTTCTTTCAAACAAAATCCAGTTTGCTGGCTTGCCAGACGTCAATTCACTTGACTCAACTTGATTCGAACCTGAGTGTCCAACCACTCGTTTTCATTTCGCTTCAATCACCCCTTCAGCTTCTTGTACACTAACCCTCACAGCTCTTGCTGCCACTTTCACACTTAGCTTGGCAGTTTTCGCCGCCTCTCCCCAGTGCCATTCTGCTCCTTCCAAAGCGGTCTCAACGAGCCTCGAGCTTCTGGCGGCTTTATTCCAGCTCTTCCAAAGGCTGCACGGACATTGGAGGCGGTTTCCTTCGATGAATCCGACTACGCCGGACCTTATTGATGATATAATGGCCAATTGTTCAACTTTCCTCACCAACGCAAGATTTTCCGCTGCGGGCTCCCCATCCACCTACGATGTCACCCCAACTACAAGTTTGCCCCAGCCCGAACAAATCGTGGAGTATTATCGAGCATCGAGCATTGAGGGATGCTCTGTGAACTCGGGTCCACACCCCTGGCACTTGCCGTCGCCGCGCGAGTTATCTTCATACTGGGTGTATCCAAAGTGCGCGGAACCTCTCCTGTCTCTTTTACTCGCATCCTGCTCCACAGACTGGTATGACTACGATCTCTGTTTCTCGAGGCTTTACTCTCACTTTGATTCCCCTTTTCGATGTTTCGACACCGTCGCAAGAGCAACACTCTTATTTATTCGTTTTGAGCAGCATCTCTACCGTAGCTCGTGTCTCGGGTTCACCGCATTCGACCTGGCTCAGGCACCTAGATGGTGATTCCTCGTGCTTCGATGTGGTTCCGACATGTGTTCATTCCTAAATCCCCGTGGCGGCCTGCCGTCTTCCGCTTGCTTCCTTACTTGTTTCATATAATGCATTTCAGACTATGCAACGGACGCGGCACGGACAACTCGCAGGCTGGGAAGGATCTTTCATCGACGAGCACTTGCTTCCTCTTTGCCGTGGAGACGACGAGAGAAATTCACATTTTTGTGATTACTTGGCAGAGGAGATGTAGGTCATTTTCCGTCTCGCTCCACTTGAAATATGCTTTGCAAGGTAAGTGTTCACTACTGCGTCAGTGACGTCAAGGGCATCCTCCAAGTGCGCTCTTTCCCCGACCATTGATTGACTGATTTTCATTCCAGTTGTCAGACGATTATCAATGACGTCGAGAGCTGCAACACACTGTCGTCCTGGATGTTTTATTTCTCGCAAGGAAACTAAAATTGGTTCGTTATTTCGACTCTCCCAGAACGCAACATGGCCATATTCCCCCATCTAATGTTTTGGTAAAGTCACGGGACTTATTCTCATTTTCTGCGCTTTGATTTTATTGTAGTCCCACTCTGAATTTACCAAGGTAACATGACATACATCAGGTCAAATTTAATCGCTCCACGGATCGCCTCGCTGTACAGACTTCTCTGTCACTCTTGTGAATGTACAATTCAATTCCTTACCGATACTGGTGGTCGAGCAAGGATTTCTTGTTCTCTCTTGTCGAACAGCTCCACCGCTCCACCGCTCCACCATTACGCACTATGTTTTCGTCTGCGATGTCCTGTGCAATCGCGGGAACACCTCGTCGCGAAACCTATAAAAGAGCCTCCCATTCTCCCTCATTCCTCACTCGAACACATTCCTCTGTAGTTCAAGCTCTCTCAAACAAACATGTTCTCTAAGCTCTCCGTCGTTGTCGCCTCTGTGCTCATTGTGCGCACCACTCATCCACATGTTTTAACACTAACGACTGATGTTATTCATCGCAGACCCTTGCTGCCGCCATTCCCAACACCACTCCCCCGGTCACCACCCCCACCTCTAACCAGTGCTGCAACAGTGTTGTGCCCTCCAGTAGCGCGGCTGCCTCTGCGGTCGCTGCTCTCCTCGGCCTCGACCTCACCGGTCTCGATGTCCCTGTCGGGTTGAGCTGCAGCCCCATCACCGTCGGCGGAAACAACTGGTAGGCAGTCCACTCGTCCATTAATTGACCTCGATCTCACTTGGTGCTTGATAGCGGATCCACCTCTGTTACTTGTGACGCGCCCGAGAAGGAGTGGGGTACGCCATTGGTCACGTCTCCTTCCACTTCGCTTGCTCATTTTCTTTTACAGGCAGTCTCATTGCGATCAACTGCATTCCCATCACCGCTTGAGCGGGACATTCGCAAACAATACTGTACCCCGGCATTGTTTCGCGTTAAACGTCGCGTAATACACATCTTTGTCTGCTTTTTTGGTTTCATAATTTCATCGCATGATCGTCAAATCTTGTCGCTTGGAGTCTAAAACGGCGTGCCTGGTACAAATTGCATTAAGAGCGAGATTCAGGAGCTTTGGACTAGGATTTCGAACTATATAAATTATTGTGCACAAAGTTGAAAAACGCCGGAAAGGACCGAATGATATTGTAGTTTTGGCTGTGCATCATGCTCTTGGGCGTTCCGCAATGTTCCGCGCTGCCAAGACACAACCGGTCTCTCAAACACAGCACATAACTCTTCTGACGACCCAGCAATCGCCGCGCACGCATTGCCCCAGCTCTTCAAAGGAAACCGGTTGCGGAAACATGCCAAGAGGTGATTCGCATCACCTTCCGTCTGCCTCCTTGGTAAGCACAGTCCCAGTGGACTTTGTTCAAGAAGTGGACACCCACCAAAAGAACAGAGCACACACTTGATGAGTGCGCGGGACTTCGCTGTTGAAACGTCCGGTGAACGATGGAGACCAGGAGCATTATTTTTTCGCCGTGTCGATTTTTTGGTGCTTTTGAACAGTGTGGCGAAGATTCAAGGCACGACAGCCAGCAAAACGACTTGACTCGGATCGGAAGATTGGACAGAGCCGCGGCACTCAGCTTCAATTATTGAATTTTTAGTTGCGATACGGAGGTGAAACTTTGTGATGTGTTTTCTTCAAGTTGGGTTTTCTTCCAGTCAATTCACGACCACAGATCCTGGTTTTTCTTCCGCCGCGTTGTAGGATATCATGCCCTCAGGCTTGTGCCAAGTGTAGCCTTTCAATTTTATTTCAATACGTTCCCTCGGGAAAGGCAAAAAGAGTGAGTCTTATGCCAATTTAGGGAATAACCTCCCTTTCCACTCTCAAGGTGTGCGGTTACATCCCATTTCTGCGACGCCGAACGAGCTCAACCGACTGCATTGTTTACCTCTTTCATTTTATTTCGACACTGTCCTTGGCTTGAACTTGAATGGCGGGGAAAATTCGCGGCGGTCGTTCGAGCAATTTAGTCCAGAAATATATTTGCGGCATTCTGAGTTTATACCGCACTTGAGCGCCCAGCCTTCCGTGATTTCTCAGGAGTCGCAGATGATTGGCCCCAAGTTGAATGGAAACCATTGACTCAGATCTAGATAGATGTCAAGGTGAGTGATGGAAGGACCCTTCCCAATTTTTGACTTTCGTTTTATTTTGACTAACAATATTGATGCTGGGAATAAATTCGCGAGTACTTGGACGTATTTCAGCGGCACGACCACCACGGCGGCCTGTGGTAGGCCTTACAACAAATAAGGCTTGTACCTCGCACGCCAGAGCCTCCACAGACCAACGCGAACGCAAGATGGCCCCACCCGCGTCGTTGATTTATCCTTTATTCCGATTAAGGAATTCATGACTCAATGTATGTGAAGCCAAGCGCTCGACCGGTGTGCACTGGAGTGTCCCACGGAGATGCTTGGTACGTCGTCGTCGTGTGAATGCTAATCGATGACAAGATGACAAGACGAATCCCTTCTCCCCAAACTCCTGCCAAACACGACCCTCATGACCTTGTCGGCCGCTCGCCCCGAACCTCACTTGCGACCTGCCTTTTTAGGTCACTCGGCGCTTCGCCCCAAATTGGGACGTCGGCCTTTTTCGGCGGTCATCGGTTTTTGAATACCGACAGCTCTCATTCCAAGTTTCTGTACGCCGACTTCGTTGCAAACAGTAGTTGAATGCAAAGAGTGGGGGCTTGTATTGAAACGAGCTATGCTACCTATGTAGGTTCTAATTCTACTTTTAGTCTATCTACCTAATATACAGATGAGTGCTGCTAATATACATTGCGTTGCGATTGACTGTCAGTACGGCGCTATGAACAGAAACGACACTATGAAGGCAGGACCATCGAGTGGTCGACTAGAATCCCGCTTATCCGGTTGTATACCGCCTCGGGGTAGCACCTGCGCCAGTTCAGTCCAAGTGAAGTAAAGGATAACAGAAACCTCAAACATACCTCAGCTGCAATCTCTCTAAGAGCGCATTCGCATTGTCGCGGTTGCCTGAGCCCAGTTCGGCGCGGACCATCGTCTCCCATGTCGAAGGCTGCGCACCAGGGGAGTCAGTACTTGAAAATAACACAACGCCGGCACGCACCTCGCGATACACCGGCTCCATCGGGTCGACGACGGGCGACGCCGCAGGCTCGTGCGGCGCATGGTTGTTGACCGCCGCGACCCCGCTCGGCGGGTCCACCAGCCCCTCAAAGATCGCGCGCGCCTGCGCCATATCGCCCACGTCCGCGTACCCCTTGATGAGGAAGTTGGCAATGTACGCCGTCATGTGCACGCCCTCGGCGTGCATGCGCGCGACGTATTCGGGCATGAGGTCCGTGCGGCGGTGCGCGACGAGCGTGTTGACGAGCGCCTCGAAGACGAGCGCATCGCGCGGCGGCGCCCGCGGGAAGGTCGGGATGGAGTGGAAGACCGCGATGGCCTTGTCGAGGTCTTTTTGGACGCAGCCGTAGGCGTTGATGAGCGTCGCAAAGTGGTTGCCCTGGATGTCGACGGAGGGGTCCGCGCGCAGGGCCTCCCAGATCTTTTCCATCGTCTCGATGTCGACGGGCTCGATGCGGCCGTAAGCGTCCATGAGGAGCTGAAAACGTGGATCAGATTTTCGTTATGAAAGAGAGGAGAGAGCGGACCTTGTACGTATACGCCGTGGGCGCAATCTTCGCAGTCCGGAGCTGATTGTAGAAATACAGCGCCCTGTCGCGATTCGGGCGCGTCGTCGTGTACAGCTGCATCATCGTATTGAACGGGGGCACCCTTGGGCGATAGTTCGGCGCGGCCATCATCTCCGAAAACAGATTCTCCGCGCTCTGCACGTCGCCCACCCTTGCACACGCGCCAATGACCGCCCCATACGTGATACTGCTCGGCTTCGCCCACGCGCTCGCCTTCATCTGCTCAAACAGCTCCAGCGCATAGTCCGCCTTGCGCGCCTTTGCGAGCTTCGAGATGATGTTGTTATACAGATACTGGTTCGGCTGCACGCGGTGCACCTGCGCCTCCTGGAACAGCGCCATCGCGTTGCTTGTGTCGTCCGTCGTGTCTTTTACATACAGAATCAGCGCCCCATACGCGTCCGCACTGGGGGCGCCGCCCATCTCGAGGATGCGCACGCGGTGCACGTGCGCGGCCTCGAGGTCGCCCGCGTGCGCGAGCGCGACGATCATGCTGTTCTCGATGGCGAACCACGCGCTGCTCTGCGCATGCTTGTCGCCCTCGAGCCCGCGGAGGAGCGCCTGCGCGGTCGTGTACGCATCGCGCACGCGGTCGAGCGCGCCGATGCGGCCCAGGGCCTGGATGAGGCGCCCTAGGACGAACGCCGTGGGGACCTTCCCGTGCGCGACGCCCGCGCGGAAGAGCGCGTACGCGTCGTCGGCGAGGCTGCTCTGCTGGGAGGGGAACGGGGGCACGGGCCGCAGGAGCACGTCCTCGATCGTTTTGGCGAGCGTGCGGTCTACAGTCACCTCAGGCTCCGCGGGGACGTCGTTGACTTCGGCCTGCGGCTCGAGCGCCACCTCAGGCTGCTCCACCTCCTTCGTCTCCGCGGCCGCATCCGCCAGCGCCGCAACCGCCGTCTCCGGATCGCTCAGCACGCGCTCAAACTGCGGCCCCAGGTTCCTGAACGTGCTACGCATCCCGTCCGTCCCCTGCGTCACAAACACACTCTTTACCACCTGCCTGACTAGCTTCGGCGGCATCTCCACCAGCCCCACCCCCGCGTGCGCCATATCCTCCAAAAGACTCACCAGGCCGCGGAACGCGTACTTTTCCGGCTTCGTGAAGCCGATCTCGCGCTCGACGGCGGCGGCAAGAAGCCATGCGTAGTCCTGCGCGTCGAGCGGCGCACGCGGCGTGCCAGGGGCGATCTGGCCCGTGGCGGCGGCGCGGTTGGGAAGTACCTGGTCCTCGGCGTACGCGTGCAGAGCGCGCGCGGCGAGCGCGGGCGGGACGGGCGCGGAGCAGGCGTTGGCGAGGCGGATGAGCTGGCGCGCGGTGTCCCACTCGAGGGTCTTGGCGCGCAGCAGCGCCTGCATGAGGTGCACCACGGGCTCCGTGCCTGGGGTTGCGCTCTGCGTGCCGAGGGACGCGACGACGGCGACGGCATGCCGGAGCATGTCGCGGCGGACAAAGTCCTCCCAGACGGGGCGCAGGAGGCGCGCGCGGTCTGTGCCGTGGTCGGTGTCGGTGAGGACGTGCGCAAGGAGGAACGCGGCCGTCTTCCGGGCGTCGTCGTCCCCGAGGCTCGACAGACGCCGTACGTTCGCCAGGTACACCATCTCACGGTCTGCGTCCCGGATGCGGATCCCGTCCTTGACGGCACAGTCCTTGAGCTGCACGAACAGCGCATTGAGGTCGTTCACCCGCTCCGGGCCCGCGAGCGCGAGGCCGTCGAGCATCTGCGCCCAGCACACGGCGTCGGGGCGCAGCACCGCGAGCGCGCTCTCGTATGGGCCTCTTGCGACTTCCTCTTGCGCCAATAACCGTGTGAACCACGCATAGGCGGTGTCGACGTCGCCGCTGTGGATGAAGCCCGCGATGGTGGCCGTGTAGGTGGAAGAACCCGGGCGCGGGACGTCGGCGGGGCCAAAGGCAGCGGGGGCAGGGGACGCCATCATGCGCTCGACGACGCCGACGGCCTTGTCGGGGTGCCCGGCGCGGAAGTACGCGGAGATCATCTCGTTGAAGACCTGGAGGTGCTGACGGCGGGGCCCGTGGGGGTCGTCGTACGCGACGGACCAATCGATGCCGCCCGCGGCGGAGCGGGAGGTGAATTCGGCAAAGATCATTTCTGGGGAGCATTAGCTGTGCAACATAAAGGAAGAAGGCAGCTCACCCGCGTCGGCAATTCCAGTGGGCGACGCATAGACACGAATCATGTGCTTGTAGACGGACGCGACGGGCTTGAGGTCTTTGCGCTGCTCGAGGGCGGTGAGGATGTGGAGCGCGGCGTCCTGGCGCATGTGGTTCGCGCACGAGCGCAGGAGGGCGACGTAAAGATACAGTGGGATGCGGGGCGCGCCGTCGCTGGTGTTGACGGTCTCGAAGAGCTTCATGGCCGAGTCGAAGGTGTTCTCCGCGCGCAGATGCTGAATCCTTTGGGCATCAGTAGCCGTCGCACTCCCCCTGCGGGCACGGGCCTCGAGGGCGGTGACAGTGGCAAAGATCTCGTGGTCGCGGTCGGTAATGGCGGTGATGAGCTCAAAGTAGGTGCGCAGGTTGGGGAGCAGCTGGTGGGCGAGCATCGCGTTGTAGGTTTGCATCAACAGGACCAAGGGCTCGCCGGGACGGCGGGTGTCACGGAGGGCCTCGAGGGCGGCGTTGTACTCGCGAACGGAGGGGTTGTGGATGTGGTCGACGAGGTCGCGGACGGCCTGGGCGACGCGGGCGGGGTCGCCGGAGCGGTGGGCGTCAGTGATGGCGACCCAGGCGGGCGATTCGGCGTACGGCGGCGCGACGGTCTGGGGCGCGGCAGGGTCGGTGGGGGCGGGCGTCGAGGCACGCGAGCGGGGTGGTTCGGAGGTCGGTGGAGTGGACACCGAGGGGGCCGAGTCGCTGGACGTCGAATTGCGGCGGACAAGGACAGGCGGGACATCAGAGTTGCGAGGGACGGGGTCGCGTGCAAGAGAGCTAAAGGCATGCCTTGAGCGGGCATGCCACTGGACAGTCTTGAGCACACTGGGCGCGACACTGGACCCCGAGAGGCTGTGGCTGCGAGGGCGGGCCACGGACACGCGGGTCACCGGCAGCTCCTCTGGCTCGTCGGCCTGGGCAGAAGTGGTAGCGTGGGCCTGGGTGACGGCACGTCCAGGACTGTTGTAGCTGGTGTACCTGCTGCCAGTGTACTTTTGGCCTCCAGGGCCTGGCCCGTTGCTGTTCCCCGACGAGCTGGGCCCGTGCCAGGGTGCGGGCGCAGACGTGAATACATTCCTGATAGTATGAGATTGAGATTGGACTGCTGCAGCAGCACGAGTTGTGCTGTGCAGCAGATGCGTCGCGACCTTGGGCAGCATGCCCCTTACCCCACACTAGCCCAGAATTATATCAGAGCAGAGGTACACGAGTCACTTCGGCGGAAGAAAAAGTCGGGAAAAGTCGGGGAAAATAACATGTCATAACAACGCGTGTCTTCTCTCTCAAAAAGTATAGAGATCGTCGACGAGCGGCTTAACGACAACGGCGGCATGTATTCAAGATCGCCTAGCCACCAAGAATTCGACCTGTGAATTTATTGGGCTCACTCTCGACTGAGAACGTGGACATCCACTCCAAAGATAATAATCGGCTCCGCACGGAGCGCCGCCCGTCCGCGAGCACCCGCGAACGCATTGTTGGCAAGGGCACCGGTCAGGACGGCGAAATGACGCTCATTGACACAGGGATGACGCCGGTGCGCTGGAGATGACGAGATACACCGGGCCATAGAAGCGAGCAAGGCAAGTTTACACCAGGAGCAGAGGAGAAAGTTTTGAATCTTGCTGAGAACACTGATGCTGAAGCGCTCTTCGACAACCAGGTATCATACTCTGCTTGTGCTTTCGGGGATCTTCTACATCCCACTGCAAAATGGTGAATAACAATCACCGACATATGGTGCAGTGGTAGCAATCCAGCACCTCATCCATCTGCTGTGCTTTATTTAAACGTGGATTGGACACCTGGACATGTGAGATGCCTATCTCATACGAAGGGTTTTTTCCCATCAGCATTTTGCCTTACCTCTCTCACTCAGCGCCTTCAATCTTGACTCTCGGTCCTCGGATACCTAGCGCCATGTCCTGCGAGACATGTTTTGGGATCATTTGGGGCATCCTGACCTTGGGCGGCATGCTCCTTTCTGTGCTGGTATGCGCTCAGAAAAGCCGGACCATCCATCACCGTCTGCTTTCAACCCTCGCCCTTCATATGCCCGTCTCGGGATTCTATGGTCCCGGCAGTTGGTGGGCATGGCTCATTACGCTGGGAATGAGCCACGTGCATATGGCCAGGGCGCTGCTGAGAACAGGGAGCGTACCCTTGAAATGGGATTTCGACCTTCATCGCGGCTTCGTGTTACACAGTCACAGCCGCCGTCGATCTAGCTGCCAAGTCGCGTGAAATTGCACGACTCGGAGCCACGGCCAGCAATTCCCCACTATTGCCATCCCTTGCTGCTGCGGAATATGTTGTATGGGTAGGCACCGCGTCCTCGGTGTTCGTACTGTGGAATGTCCTCTTGAGCGTTGTCTGCGGACCTCGCGGATTTTCACATTTGCACCGAACAACAGGTGTCGCTGCAGTTCCAGTGGTAGTTGCCTTCGTAGCCTGGGGCTTCACTATTCGGGCACACCACGCCATCGCACAGACGGCGCGGGTTTTCTGGTGTTACAGCGAAGAAGAGTTGGAGGACTCATGGAACGGCCTACACCTCTTGTACTAACCCACAGAGGTCGTCTTGCCAACGCTCGAGTTATACGCATCGGCGAGGTACTGGCAGTGCTGCTGTGTCATAACGGCCGTCATCACCATCATCGTTTTCTTGCGACAGCTCGTTGGAGGGAAAGCTCGAAAAGACGCATTGTGGCTCGCAATCGCAGCTGGACGCCTTTCTCTGGCGTGTCTCGTGTGTTTTCCACTCGCTGCGATTGGTTTTGCCGTCGTGGAGTCGGCATTTATGTTGTTGGCACTGTGGTGGCCGACGTACATTCTAGCACTGGTCCCATGGGCAGGATATTTCCCCGCCACGGCGACATCTGTACTTGAAATGGACCAAATTTCCGCCCTCCTTACGGTCGCAATCGTGGCGGCAATCCGTACTGGACGACTCTTTGTCAAGGCTTCGTCATCTGCTGAGTCCGGTGCTTCCGAGGAACATGAATTGGCTCCTTTGCTTCCTACATGATCTTCTACTGTGGAGTCTTGTGCTTAAAAACTATTACAAGCATCTATTATCCGATAACAAACCAGACAGATATTCATTCGCCCCCAACTCGCTATTCTTCCTGAAGGAATTGCATCTAGTGTGAAAGCAACATCATGATAAAGCCGAATGTACCCATTGTTCGCGCGCACACAATGTAATATGACGGTAAACAACTAAACCGCGGCAAGAAGGCAAGACAAGAAGCCAAGGACAAAAGAAGCCAAGTTGAAGTTTGAACTTGAAATACAACCATCAACATCTTTTCGTCCGTTTCAACTTTGTTCCTGACAGGCCATCTTATTGTTCGCGTTTCTCAAAGCTCCAGAATCTCATTCCCTGTATAAATTCGGACCGGGCACACCGTTTCAAACTCAAGGAAAATGAAAACAATGCGACAGGAATTCGAGAGGAAAAGGCATGAAACCAAAAAGCAGCCAAAGACGTATATTTTCAACACGAAACAACGCCGGGGTAGAGAAGTCAAGACACGGAAATATTCTGAAGCAAGTATTGTTTGCGAATATCCCGCTCAAGCGGTGATGGGGATGCAGTTGATTGCAATGAGACCGCCTGTAAAAGACAATGAGCAAGTGAAGTGGACGGAGACGTAACCAGTCCGTACCCCACCCCTGATCAGGCGTGTCACAAGTAACAGAGGTGGATCCGCTATCAAGCACCAAGTGAGATCGAGGTCAATTAATGGGCGAGTGGACTGCCTACCAGTTGTTTCCGCCGACTGTGATGGGGCTGCAGCTCAACCCGACAGGGACATCGAGACCGGTGAGGTCGAGGCCGAGGAGAGCAGCGACCGCAGAGGCAGCCGTGCTGCTGGAGGGCACAACACTGTTGCAGCACTGGTTAGAGGTCGGGGTGGTGACCGGGGGAGTGGTGTTGGGAATGGCGGCAGCAAGGGTCTGCAACGGACAACATTAGTCGTTAGTGATAAAACATGTGGTTGAGTGGTGCGCACAATGAGCACAGAGGCGACAACGACGGAGAGCTTGGAGAACATGTTTGTTTGAGAGAGCTTAAACTACAGAGGAATGTGTTTGAGTGAGGAATGAGAGAGAATGGGAGGCTCTTTTATAGGTTTCGCGACGAGGTGTTCCCGCGATTGCACAGGACATCGCGGACGAAAACATAGCGCGCAATGGTGGAGCGGTGGAGCGGTGGAGCTGTTCGACAAGAAATCCTTGCTCGACCGCCAATATCGGTGAGGAATTGAATTGTACATTCACAAGAGTGACAGAGAAGTCTGTACAGTGAAGCAATCCGTGGAGCGATTAAATTTGACCTCATGTATGTCATGTTACCTTGGTAGATTCAGAGTGGGACTACAAAGGGCAGAAAATGAGAATAAGTCCCCGTGACTTTATCAAAACATTAGATGGCCATGTTGCGTTCTGGGAGAGTCGAAATAACGAACCAATTTTAGTGTCCTTGCGAGAAATAAAACATCCAGGACGACAGTGAGTTGCAGCTTTCGACGTCATTGATAGTCGTCTGACAACTGGAATGAAAATCAGTTAGTCACCGGTCGAGGTGCGGGGAAAGAGCGCACTTGGATGGTAAGGATATCCTCAACGTCACCAACGCATCGCCGGACGCAGTGGTGAACAGGTCGTGCCTGGCAGAGCATGTTTCGAGTGGAGCGAGTCAGAATGAACAACATCTAATTCCAAAAATGTGAATTTCCTGGGTCATCTCCGCGGCAGAGAGGAAACAGGGTCATCGGTGAAAGATCCTTCCCAGCCTGCGAATGATCAGTACATGCCGAGGACCCGAAGTGCGTTATATGAAATCACAAGGCCCTAAGGAAGCACGAGACAAAATATACAGGAGTGGAAGACCGTCACGGTGTAGCCGACGCGAACAGTTGCGGGAAGCGAAGCACAGGGCAAAAACTACGCCGCGATTTAGGTGGATGAGCCAGTCGAGCGCTGGCGCACACATCAGGAAAACTGCAAGTTACTAGGGGCACTATGGAGCACTAGGCGAGTGCTAGGCGAACTAGGCGAGTGCTAGGCGAGCTTCCATAGTGCCCCTAGTAACTTCCAGTTTTCCTGATGCATGTAATTCAGAGTCATTGAAGGCCCAATCCCCCATGCCCATGAGCCACATCCCAGAGTGGTATGGCACGATTAGCCCCTGATGAGTGAGTATGTGGAATGAAATTTCGCATCCTTGGCAAGCCTGATGGTCCCAGTTGGCAAGACCAGAATTCGGGAAGGGCAAGCTGTCAACACCGCCACTGATCTGCTTCACAAACAACCGCTCGCGTCCAAATCGGGCTAAATATGGCTGTGCAATCGTCATCAGCTTGAGGGTGCGATTTCACAACGTCCGTCGACCCTAAAAAATCGTGCAATTTCATTTATGACTACCGGGCCAACAGCAAATCAGCAGACACTGAGTTATGAATACAATCATCAATATCATTCGGCGTCCGCATTCCTAGTCCAAAGCTCCAGAAATTATTTCCATGTATATTTTATACCGGAAGACCATTTTAAGCTCAAGAAATGAAAACAATGCTCCAAGATTTGACGAGCAGGATGAAATAAAACAAAGCAGACAAGGACGTATATTGCGCGACATTTAACACGAAACAACGCCAGGGTACAAGTAAAAGCAAAACGTCACGCCACAGAAATTTTCTTAACCAAATATCGTCTGGGAATCTCCCGCTCAAGCGGTGATGGGAATGCAGTTGATCGCAATGAGACCGCCTGTAAAAGACAATGAGCAAGTGAAGTGGACGGAGACGTAACCAGTCCGTACCCCACTCCTGATCAGGCGCGTCACAAGTAACAGAGGTGGATCCGCTATCAAGCACCAAGTGAGATCGAGGTCAATTAATGGGCGAGTGGACTGCCTACCAATTGTTTCCGAGGACTGTGATGGGGCTGCAGCTCAATCCGACAGGGACATCAAGACCGGTGAGGTCGAGGCCAAGGAGAGCAGCGACCGCAGAGGCAGCCGTGCTGCTGGAGGGCACAACACTGTTGCAGCACTGGTTAGAGGTGGGGGGAGTGACCGGTGGGGGGGGAGTGCCGTTGGGAATGGCGGCAGCAAGGGTCTGCGATAAATAATATCAGTCGTTAGTGTAAAGATGTCGATGAGTGGTGCGCACAATGAGCACAGAGGCGACAATGACAGAGAGCTTAGAGAACATGTTTGTTTGAGAGAGCTTGAACTACAGAGGAATGTGTTCGAGTGAGGAATGAGAGAGAATGGAGGACTCTTTTATAGGTTTTGCGACGAGGTGTTCCCGTGATTGGAGAGGACACCGCGGACGAAAAACATAGCGGGTAATGGTGGGGCGGTGGAGCTGTTCGACAAGAGAGAACAAGAAATCCTTGGCCGAACACCACTAACGGTGAGGCATTGAATTGCATATTCACAAGAACAACAGAGAAGTGTAGACAGCAAAGTGATCTGTGGAGCGTTTGCCTTCATGTATGTCATGTTATTTTCATTGAGTGGGACTGCGATGAAGTCAGTGCAAAAAATGAGCCAGTAAAGTTCCCAATCATAGGAGAATATTAGATCCGAGAGTGGTGCTTTATGAAAATCGAAGCGACAGACCAACTTCATATTGTTCCAACCGCAAAAGACCCCGGCAGGGAATAAGTAGCCAGGACGGGCAAAGCGTTCCTTCCAGCTCTCGACGTCATTGACAGTGATCTGACAACTGCAGTCAATCAACGGTCGAGGCCTGGGGACAATGCGCACTTAGAGGATGGCGAGGCCAAGTCGACGTCACTGACGCATCGCCGGACGCAGTAGTCAATAGGTCGTGCCTTGCAGAGCATGTTTCGAGTGGAGCGAGACGGAAAATGAACAAAATCTCTTCCCAATAATTTCCACAAAGGTGGCCATCTCCGCGGGAGAGAGGAATCCTCGTCGGTGAAAGATCCTTTCCGGCCTGCGAATTATATACACAGAGGCCCAAATGTGTTACATGAAACAACTAAGGGGTGAACGAACGGCAGGAGATACATAAGACCGTCACGGAGCCCGAAGAACAGACGCAGGAAGCACATCCAAGCACGAAGAGCCACCTTCTATGTGCATGAGGTTCGAACGCGGTGAACTCGAGGCAGGAGCTACGGTCGAGAGGTTGCCTAGGCTCTTGCGACAGTGTCGAAACATCAAAAAACGGAAATCGAACTGAGTAAAAGCCTCGAGAAACAGATATCGTAGTCACATTAGTCTGTGGAGCAGGATGCGAGTATTGAAAGAGACAGGAGAGGTGCGCGAACTTTGGATACGACTGCGAAGATATGCGGCGGGCGCAAGTGCCAGGGCGCGGACATGGACAGGATCCCGGTTCACAGAAAATTCATCGAAGGAACTGCATGCAATGTCCGTGCAGCCTTTGGAAGAGCTGGAATACAGCTGCCAGAAGCTCGAGGTTGGTTGAGACCGCTTTGGAAGGAGCGGAATGGCACTGGGGAGAGGCGGCGAAAGCTGCTAAGCTGAGTATGAAAGGGGCAGCGAGGGCTGTTAGGATTAGGATACAAAGAAGTGGCGGAGAAGCTGAAGGGGTGAGTGAAGCGAAATGAAAACGAGTGGTTGGTTGGGTTCAAGTCAAGCTTATGTCTGGCGAGTCAGTAAATGGATTTTGTTGGAAAGAAAAGATGTACGGTCCTTTATCCGAGATCCCCGAAGAAGCATACTTCGATGAGAATGAGACAGAAGCGTATGAAGGAACACTACACACCTGGAATGCAAAACATCACTGGTCTGGTCATCGATCTTCCAACACGTAGTTCACTGGGAGTGAAATATGAGCTATGGAGAACATGAGAGAAAAGAACCCACACTCGCAACTCACCGAATGGCAAAATTAATGCTGGGGAGCTCCTGGTGAACATGAAGGAAGTCGGAAAGGTAAGAAAATGGAGTGGTCAGTGCCCTGCAGCTGAAGAACAGAAAGATAATGATGGGAAGGTCGTGATACAGAAGCAAGAGGCGGTTGGGGACTCGGCCAGGTTTGAAACCAGTTTCCAGCCTTTTGATGTGATGGGCGGAATACTGGATTATTTCCTTCAAATCGACAATGGGTGCGACGTGTGACCGGTTTTACCTGTTCGACAGTTCGACACCGGCTGAATTTTGGCGTGACACCCCCAAAATTTCGACATTTCCCACTGAAATTTTCTCTTTTTTGCATCTTTCAGGCAATTTTGGGCTCAGTGTGACGCTCGGGAGGTTCGACAGAGGCCTGCGTGACGCGTGACCACGACCAAATTTCGGGATCGACACCGGGGTGCGTGACGCGTGACTGTCGATTTGAAGGAAATAATCCAGTATTCCGCAACCCTCTGTGAAGGTTTGGCTTTCTGTGAAATCCGTTGAATGCTGAATTGATCCGGCGCTCGTTGAGGAGGTTAAGCATACCACGCTTGCCGGACCGCAAGAAAATAACGCAGAATCGAAAGCCAAAGAAGGTCTAGTCTCTCTTGACAGACACTGTAGAATCAGTAGTCGCTCGTGCCTCGCTTGATTTACAAAGAAGGTCCAGACTTGGTCCAGACGCAAAGGAATAGGGACCGTTCGACCTCAAATCTTCAGCTTGAAGTTCGCTTATGTGTCTCAAAAGTGTCAGTTCCACCCATGGTCGAGTCCCAGTCGCAGACTTACATGCCACGCAAACGTTCTAGAATTCCGCGTGGACAAGCCCTCCACACTGCCACTGATCTACTTCTCGCAGTACAAACAAACAACCGCTCGCGGCCAAATTAGGTTAAATGTGGCTGTGCGATTCTCAATGTGCTGTGAAATTACAGCCAGCAAAAAGCTTTATACTCCCAGATCTTGAAATGCTCATGTTCCGTCGGGACTATTTAACTGGGCTAAAAAAATCAGCCCACACAGGGACTGGGCGGCAGTATCCCCAGCACCACGATGCACCAGAACCTCAGAAACGAGCCCCGCATGGTGCGCCAACACATTCGCCTCTGCCACGCAACTCCTGCCCACTTCCAGGCATGAGCTTCGAGAAAATCGCGCTCAACTGCGGCCCCGGTGACCGGTGACGAGCGCAATGCAAATTCCTCAGGGTCGAGTCCTGGGTGTACCTGCCAAGTATTAGTACTATTGGCAGCGTTATCCTTGGACAATTCGATTGATCAATGAAATCAGTGGCAGCGCCGTCCGGCTTTGTACCAACTTTTTCCACCCTTGGTCGCCACAGATTCAGGTGCCCAAACACTGTCTACCAGTTGTTAGGTACAGGAACAACATAGAAATCGGCAAAGAAAGATGGCAGGGAGCCTGGTCGGTACAGTTTCTCGCCGACTGGGCGGGGAACTCTGCAGACAAGACTTTCACCAGTATAAAGAGGTAGGCCAGGAGCTCGCCACTTACACCCATTTCTCCTCGTAGCGCACCAAACATGAGACTCGCATTCGTGCTCCCGTTCACTTCTATCCTCCTCGGTCTTCTTGCTTCCTTGCCACGATCCTCGCTCGTGATGGCAATCTGCTGCCCTTGCAACAGGTCGTGCACAGCCCAACTACCATCAATATCTTTCGGTACTTTCCGGTGTTTTTCAACTTTGTGCCCAATAGGTTCGAAATCCCAGTCCAAAGCTCTAGAATCTCGTTCTTAATGCAATTTACCAGGCACGCGAAACCAAAAAGCAGACAAAGACGTATATTGCGCGACATTTAACACGAAACAACGCTGGGTACACAAGGAAAAGTAAATCGTAAAGCGACACGCCACAGAAATGTTCTGAACGAAATATCATCTGCAAATCTCCCACTCAAGCGGTGATGGGAATGCAGTTGATAGCAATGAGACCGCCTGTAAAAGACAATGAGCGAGCGAAGTGGACGGAGAAGTAACCAAGGCATACCCCACTCCTGATCGGGCGCGTCACAGGTAACAGAGGTGGATCCGCTATCAAGCACCCAATGAGATCGAAGTCAATTAATGGACGAGTGGTCTGCCTACCAGTTGTTTCCGCCGACGGTGATGGGGCTGCAGCTCAACCCGACAGGGACATCGAGACCGGTGAGGTCGAGGCCGAGGAGAGCAGCGACCGCAGAGGCAGCCGAGCTACTGGAGGGCACAACACTGTTGCAGCACTGGTCAGAGGTAGGGGTGGTGACCGGGGGAGTGGTGTTGGGAATGGCGGCAGCAAGGGTCTGCAATAAACATCAGCCGTTAGTGTTGAAAAATGTGGATGAGTGGTGCGCACAATGAGCACAGAGGCGACAACGACGGAGAGCTTAGAGAACATGTTTATTTGAGAGAGCTTGAACGACGGAGGAATGTGTTCGAGTGAGGAATGAGAGAGAATGGGACGGTCTTTTATAGTTTTCGCGATGAGTTATTCCCGCGATTGGAGAGCGGACAAGAACATAACAGTAACGGTGGAGCGGTGGAGCGGTGGAGCTGTTCGACAAGAGAGAACAAGAAATCCTTGGTCGAACGCCAGTAGCGGTGAGGAATTAAATTGAACTGCAGATTCACAAGAACGACAGAGCAAGGTGATCCGTGGAGCGCATGTGATGTATGTTACGTTTCAGATTTTGAGTGGGACTGCGATGAAGTCAGAGTGCAAAAATGAGCTAGTCAAGTTCCTAATCATGGTAGAATATTAGATGCGAGAGTGGAGCATTATGAAAATCGCCAACTTCATTGTCTCAACCGCAAAAGACCCCGCAGGGAATCCAGGACGGGCAAAGCGTTCCTTCCAGCTCTCGACGTCATTGACAATCGTCTGACAACTTGAATGAAAATCAGTCATCAACGGTCGAGGTACAGAGAAAGAGCGCACTTGGATAGCGTCATCGCCGGACGCAGTAGTCAACAGGTCGTGCCTTGCAAACCATATTTCGAGTGGAGCGAGACGGAAAAGGACAAACATCTCCAAAGAATTCCTGTGAATTATCTGCGTCGTCTCCGCGGCAGCGAGGCTCGTCGATGAAAGATCTTTCCCTGGAAATGCGGAGCTTCATAAGCCACCCACCGTATATTGGCCCGAATGCGTCATATGTTCAGAACCAACAGGTTAAGGGAGCACGAACAAAACGCACAGGAACGGAAGACGGCAGGAGATAAGACCATCGAGGCGACTGCGCAGTCGACGGGAACAGTTACAGGAAGTCGAAGCACGAGAACACTCCGCCATTTAGGAGCATGAGCCAGGTCGAGGCGCACAGAAGAATAAGTTCGTCGACGAACTCGAGGCTGCTGCACGGTGGAGATGACAATGACTCCGAGCGCTCCTGTCCTGTCCTTCGAACTCTTCTACACAGAGCCCACTTAACGCCGTCAGCGTCAGCCCGCAACACGGTGCAGCATTGGGCTTGGTAAGTCTCGGCTACTCACTCGGAACGTCTGTCTGCGCGCTGTTGTAGTCGTTGACTTGCGACGTTTAAGAACAAAGGGATGACGCCTGGTGGTCGTCTTTGCCCGTGGAATCATCGGGAACGCCTTCGGGTTGGAAGAGCAGGCGAGGGGAGGTACCCTGATGCTCGGTCCGCTGTACTGCGGCAGCTCGCCTTTGTAGTAGGAGCGCTCGTTGGGGAATTCCGGTCCAGAACGGGCATCGAGCGGTTGTTTATGTGCACGTATCTAATCCAGAAGTCATCGCCCTTCTTGCTTCCTGCGCTCATCTTATCGTGGCGACTCACTATGTATGGCTAAAGCTCCGTCTCAAGATTAGAAGAGTTTATTATTCTTCAAGATTCAGAGTACTATTGCGGAAGCACCTGGAATCACGATTTCTTTTCGTCCTGTTTCGTCTCTGGCGTGGTCGTACCTGGAGCGGGAAATCCGCCTCAGGTGCGAGTGCATGCGCACTCAAGCCGTCGGCGTTTTGGTTCTTTCGGCGGAAGGTCTGCTGGTTTTCTTCGTTTTGGTCACGCTGTGTCGATATCTACACAATCCAGGTTCTCCCCCAACCCACGATTAAAGGCGATACTTCCTCGGCTCAAGACACTCTCAAAAAGGGCCGCAAGATTGGGCTTTCGTCTTCACGGTACCGTTGTCCAAGTGCGAGTACAGATACTCCGAAAGTCCCGTCTCCCTCGGATCGCACTACCGGCACTGTCATGGTCACGAAGGACGGCAAGTCCTTGAGCGCACTGCGCAGGATGATCTACGGGCAGCTCGAGCTTTCCGCACAGCAATCGCGGTTCGTGCAGCATTTTTCTCAATAAATTCGCCCCTCTCATCCACTAATTGACTAGTTCAGGCCCACCAGACGCCTAGCCCTCGACTGTGAGATGGTCGGTGTTGGGCCCTTCGGCGCCGAATCCGCCCTCGCGCGCGTCAGCATCGTCAATTTTCACGGTGCCGTCCTCCTCGACGCGTTCATTCTACAGGACAAACGCGTAGTGGATTACCGCACGGGGCTCAGCGGCGTGCGCGCAGAAGACCTACTCTATCCTCATGCGCAGTCGTTCGCTCGGATTCAAGCGCGCGTCGCCAAGCTCCTCCGAGTCCCGGGACGCATTCTGGTGGGGCATGCGGTGTACAGCGATCTCCGCGCGCTCCGTTTGTCCCACCCGCACGCCGCGACGCGCGATACGCAGGTGTATGGGGAGCGGCTCGGCGTTGTGACATCGAGCAACGGCGTTGCTGTCGCAAGCATGAGCGAGAGGCAGCGGAAGATCGCGCTTAAGAAGTTGGTCGCGCAGGAGGTGGGTGCGACGATCGAGATTGGGGAGCACTCCAGCGTGACGGGCGCGCGCGCGTCGATGGCCGTGTATAGGCTTCATCGGTGGCAGTGGGACAGGCGGCTGGCGCGACGCATAGTTCAGCGCAGACGATCCGGGGCGGGAAAAGGCAAGGACGAGCTCAGCGACATGCCCCCCGTGAAGAAGGACGTGCTCGCTACGCTGAAGGCGCTCATCGCGGCGAAGAGCGTGAGTCCGAGCCCGAAGCGAGTCAGAAAGCGGCGCACGACCGCAACCGCGGCCGCGGACATGAACGCGACCACAGAGACGATGGCTCTCGTAGCGGCGATGCTGGAGGGTGGGGCGCAGGACCTGGACCGGAACAGGGACGGGAAGGACGTGCACGAAAATATCATAAAAAATGATTAAAAGTGCTTATCACCCCCGCCTCGACTCCCGGGGGCTCATCCTCGACATTCTCTCTTCCCTCCTTCTCTTCGACGGGGACGGAAAAATCGAAAAATGAAATGCATGCAGGCCCACGTACCGCCAATGGTTTACACGTGTGCCTGGTGTATTTTATCGCTCCCGCTCCAATCCCGACTCATCTGTCGCTCTTTGCCTCTCTTCCTCTTGGTTACGATATTCGCTCCGGCAACACAGCATCGTTACTTGATTAACGTGCCCGCCGCCCGCTCGCTGCGAGGATAGGATCTGCGCGTGCATCTCAGCAAGAAAATAGTGCGGCCAAGGCAGAAAAGAAAGAAAGGATGACAATGGAAAGAGATGAAGACGCGTACATGTGGAACACGCGCGCAGCCCATGACCCTTCGCTCCCTTCCCTCGATGGGCACCCTGCGCTTCTGCTGCACGTCGTGCTTCCAGTTCGTTCAGGCTCCCACCGACGAGCTCCAGCTCCTTGCGCATCTGAAGTCTCACGCCAGCCGCGTCGCCACAAATAGGTGCAGGTGCGCCTCGCCCCCGAAGGAGCATGTAGGATTTCCTCCGCGAGTGCAGCGCCGCCGCGCGCGCGAGACGAATCTCTCGTCACCCGTCACCTGCGGCGCTGTTGTAATCCTTGAATTGCGACGTTTAAGAACGAAGGGATGACGCCTGGTGGTCGTCTTTGCCCGTGGAATAATCGAGAACGCCCGGAAGAGTAGGCGAGTTGAGGTGGACCGATGCTCAGTTCGCCGTACTGCTGCAGCTCGCTTTTGTAGAACCCCTCGTTGGGGAATTCCGGAACGTGAAGATCGCTGGCACATTCAGTGTGAGTCAAAGTTTTTGCTGAGCTTGACTACGCGTGTCGTAGATTTCGCGCTGCCAATTGAGATACAATGCACTGACACCCTATAACGGGCTACAAAAAGCCCCCCAAAAAAATACACGCTGCGTCCGCTGAAGCCTATCTCGCTCGCCGTGAACCCCACATATCCTCGCCCTCCTCGCCCGCACCCTCGTCCTTGCCCCCCTTTTTACCGCCACCCCGCAGCACGACGTCGACATCTGTAAGATCGCCTTTGAGGATCTTGGCGAGGTGCACGAGGCCCGCCTGTTGCTCGGAAAGGATCTGCGAAACGCGTTGGGTTAGTGGAGATCAAAGCCGCGAGTTTGTAGTCGACGCAGAGGGAAACACAGCTCACCTGCGCAATCCGCGCGAGCCCCTCCTCGTCTACGACCTTGCACTCCCCGCCTCCGCCTCCCGCGGCCTGGTTCTGCGGCCCCTCGCGCGCGGCGTTCAGCGCACCAACGAGCGCCCACAACTCGCCGAGCTTGCCTCGCAGGCGGCCGCCGCTCCCTCCAGCCCTACCCATGCTCCCGCTACCGTTCCCTCCGCTGCCCATATTCCCATTCGAGTTCCGCCTGCGCATCTCCGCGAGGTATGCGCGGCGCGGAGGGAGGAGGCTTGGTGTTGCGTGGAGGAGAGAGTCGCGAGGCGGGTTTTTAGGTCCTGGGGGAGGCGTGTCAGGATGGATAGGAAGGAAAACAGAGGGATGGAATAGATTAAGGTCGAGTATGGATGGGAAGTGGAGAGAGGAAGCGACGGTGCACGCACCTTGAATCGTTCCTGGTGCGCCGCTGCCTGCTGCCCCTGCGCACCGACGCGCTGTCGTAGGTCGTCAAAGCCGACCGCGATCGCTGGGACGAGGCTGGATTGACGTTACATTAGAATAAGATTAGGAGTCCTCACTAACTCGGGTCCGGATTCTCCCTGACGGCCTTTGCCCATAGCGCGCCGTTGGTCGGGTTCGGCGGGCGTCCGTACAGCCCGACCTGTGCGGGATCGACGCGGTTGTAGAAGACGTACTAGCGAGGCAGTCATGAATGAGAAATGAGAGAAAGAAATGGATGATAGCGGATCTGGAATTGACACTGCGGCGAGGTCGCGTTCCGTGCGCTCGCTATACCCTCAATGCGCGCAGTGACGGGCGTAAACTGCGTCTGCGCGTCGATCTGCTGCTGCGCGGTGCCCGCGGGCAGGCCGGGGGCTGTTGGGCGCAGGGCGCTGGTCGAGAGGAGACCGGTTGGTGCTGCTGTTGGCCGAGGAACGAGTTGCCTAATGCGGGCTGGGGCGCAGTGAGGACTTGTTCGCGCACCTGAGGAACCCAACTATTCCCACGTATTAGAGGGGGAGATATATACGTGCTCCCCCTCTAACTCGGGGCGCTTGGGGCAATTCCTCCAGCGCGCGCTAATTACGCCTAGCTATTTAGCTATTACCCCGTAGATAGCTAATTATCAGTGGTATCTAAAAGATATCGCGCGCTAGCTATTAATACATCAGCCGCCGCTCGCAGTGTTCGCCCTAATGCCTAAGGCCTTACCTTGAGCCTAAGGCCTAAGGCCTTAATTAAGGCCTTAGGCCAGACCTTAGACTAAATTGAAAATTTTCGAAGTTTGAGATAAGGCCTTAGGAGTCACGTGCTCCTCGGCAAAATATATATAATATATTCATCTAATCACAATTTTGATTCCCTTGCAACTTGGGGTTGCACAAATGCCCTAACAGCTGCATTATTTGTTGCATTGTCATTACAAAGAGCCTGAATTCGGAAGTCATCCTGATCAAATCTGTCAATTAGCTGCAGAGCAAATCAAGGATCAATGCATACCTGCTCAATCTCAATCAGCGCCGGCATTTCAGCATCATCGCTGCCTAACACTGTATTTCGCAACATGTATTCTTGCACCGATTTGGTGTCCTTATAGGAAGATAAAAATCAGGTGGCTGTGGATTTGATATGGTTCAGCCTTTTGGCAATGTCGGCAGCCTATGATCTGGTTAAATCAAAGTGCAGAAGAGCTCAGACAGCTGACCTTTGCAGCAATTTGAGAATTCCCTCCTGTGATAGCCAAAGGACGGGCTTCGTTTTGATGTTCCATTTAAATTGCGAGGCCAGGAGCAATGAGCTGCCACTCCGTGATGGCCCAGATCATCATTGGAAACTATTTCCTTTTATGGACCTAAGGCCTGGTCTAAGGCCTAAGGTCCGAGGCCTTAAATGAGCCTAAGGCCTTAGCTCACCAGAAGGCTCTCATTTAAGGCCTTAGGGCGGTCACTGGCCGCTCGCATCACGGCCCATCAAGGCCATCAAGTCCGCCAAAAGGCGGTCAAGGCATCAGCGCTGGCGCGCGCTGATGCCATCAATCCTCCCGCCCTTCACGCCGCACAAGTCCACGCCCGCCGCACCTGTGCATGTAAATTCGTGAAAATAATCCCCGATGCTCCCCTCAACAAACAGAGTGTATTTCCCACCTCACACAGATACAATCATGAATACAAAGCATGAAATTCATTAATTTATACAAATATAGTCAAAGTCCGTACATTCATGAGTGAAAACTAGACAATCAGGCTGCAAAAAAAGGACCTACGAGGGGGCACGGTGCGGGGCATCGTCCATGACATGCATAATCTTCTCGAACGCATCGGCAACGGCCTCCACGTCGACATCTGCGCTGGCCTCGTCTTCTTGTTCATCCGCCGGTGACACGGGCGCGGGACGCGATTGAGGGAGAGGACACCCGATCGCTGGCACATCCCTCATCTCCACCTCCCCATCCTCCGCTGAGGACACAGCACCAGGCGTCGGAACGCGGCGTTCCTTGTTCACGCTAATCCCGGGGACAATTGACACGGTCACGCCCGCCTCCTTGCTGCGTGCAGCCAGGCGCTCCATGTGCAGGCTGTTGAACCTTCCACGCTGCATCCGGTGTACCGCGACTTGGTGCGCCAGGGCGGTGCTCCCCTCGTCAGTCAGGCGCCGCTCATGATAGATGAGGAAAGCCTCCTCGTCCACCATGAACGTTACGAACCTCGGAATCTCGAGGTTCAGGCGTGCAATTTCCTCGTCAGCACGCAACAGCTTGAAATGTTGGTCCATCGCCACCCGCCCCGCCGGCTGCGCCCATGGCTCACTCCAGATATCCTCCCGCCCTTCACGCAGCAGATCAAAGTCCGCGAGAAACGCGTAGTCAACGATCTGCTCCCATGAGAGCTCATTTCTTGGCGGCGACATGGCGGCGGCGGCCTCGTTGTACCGCTCCAGTGCGCTCTTGACTCCCTTCGACCGTGCTTGCAGTGCCTTGGCGATGTGTTTCCATAGTTTGTACCCTGGGACGTCAAGTCTTCAATTTGCTGCCAGAGAAATATTCCCTCGACTTACCCGTGTCTGACATGTTGACCTTTGACAGCTCAAACATCCGCGCGACCACAAGACCCTCCAGCGCGTCTAGCGCACGCTGATACCGCCGCTTGCTGACCATCATCGCCGTCGCCACCCACTCTTCGTCCCCCGCGACCCAACGCCGGGTGATACCCAGCCGCACCTCCAGGTCCTGCACGACGGCCAAGCCTTTCACGCAGAGCTCCATCACATGGCGGCGCTGCGTCTCAATCCGTCACGTCTGTGCTGCTGCGTCAGCATAAGTCGCGTCCGTCACTGCAGGCACGAAGGGCACGTCCACATTGCGAATGATATCTAGCTGTTCCCTGCGAAGTCCGCCTCAATCAGTTAATTGAAATAGAATTTTGCAATAACACGTACTCGTGGTCCAGGAGATTTACCAGCTTCTGGTAGTACTCCATCTGCAGGGTCTCTTGGACTGGCTCCTTCGACAACCCTGCCAGATACCCCTTCTCCTTCTCTAACCACGTCTCGAACACCGACCGCGTGGCCACTCCCATCGACGCCATCGTCTCCCGAAGCAGCGGGAGTGTTTGCTTGATCTGCAGGGCGCGGCGGTATTTTCTGGCAAGAAGCAGAGCTGCCACAGCGTCCGTCAGTGGTAGAGTCAAAAGCAGGGCTCGGCGAACAACTCACAGAGGCCCTGGTACGCATCTGCTACGTCCGCGTGCTTCAAGTACGCCGTGATAGCCTGCTGGCGGTGGAACGTGGATGCGTAGCGTGTGGTGGAGGCCAACGCGTTGGACTTGGAGAAAAAGGACTCGCACCCCTCCAAGTCCTCCAACCCAACGCCTTTCACGTACGTCGAAAGGTTGCTGAGCTGGCAGCGGCGGTTGTGAGCGTGGCCGTGGAACGTGCCGACGAGCGCCTTGAAATTGTTGTCGGCGGCGAGGGAGGAAAGCGCGGGGTGCATTCGCACCATCTTTCCATACTTGCACCCGATGTCGTACCCCAAGCCAAGCTGATGCAGCACACATAGGAGGTGCGCCGTGATTGCGAAGCCATATTTTGCTCTAGAAATCAAGTATCAGCGACCCCAACACAAAAAGCCAAAGCAAGAAAGGCTTACAATTCACCACTCTTGACCATGTCGACGACGATCAAGACAAACCCATGCCTGCACAGCGAGGGGAAGAAGCCCGTCTCGTCGTACATGCCATAGGCGCGTGCAGTGACATCTTCGCGCATATTTTGCCACCGCTCAGTACACCCGTCGCCCTCGTCCTCCAATTCCGACCCTGGAACGAACTCCTTCATCAGGTCGTCTAGCCCTTCCCTCGACCATTTATCCACCTCTTCTCTTGGCAGGTAATAGTCCCCTCCCGCCCATCGATCATCCTGACGCTCCTTCGATGCACCAGGAGCTGTCGTCCCATCAGCCAAGTCCGTGTCCCTCTCCCGTCGCCAAAAACGCTTCAAGGAATTATTGCCGTCGATGGTGGCGAGGAAAGGGAGGGGGATGTCAGCCTCGCCCTCAAGTTTGTAGAGGCAGGCTGGGCAGGCGTTCTTCAGCCGCCAATCCGGGGTATTGCGGCCAAGGGCAAATTTGACGCGATTATCCACCGTCCCGCGAATCGCGAGATATGTGTCGAACACGACGGAGAATTGCTTGGGGAGGGAAGGGTGGGGCGCCGCGCCGTTGAGGTCGCACATAGCACGCACGAAGGCCTGGATCCCGAGGCGGGGACAGCGCAGAGACAGAGCACGAAATACCTCCAGTGCGCGTATCGTGATGACGGTGCTTGGGAAGAAGGGCGCGACCGGTACGAGGCCCTGGCGAACATACGCGGACGCAATAAAGGTGTCATTGGCTAAGACCGGGACATGGGCGTAATAGGCCGCTAGTTTTTGAAACAAAAATTCAGGTCAGATAGATCATTGAGCCACAGACGTGTACTCACAGAAAAGATCAACAATGTATACCTCACGTAACTCTTCCATAACCGCGTCTTCAGGGTGCGTGTAAAGCTCAGCCAGACCGCGCTCGGCAGTGGCAAGAGACCACTCCATGTAGGCGTCTGTCATGGGGTCCATCTGCTTTGCGAATCCATCTACGAGTTTCTGCACGCGATCTCGACGCGTGCGCCCGTCGCGCCAGCGAGGGAACAGTTTACTTCGTTCAAAATTTAATTCATGGTGAACCCAAAAAAAGGGCGACCTACTTGTGATGTGAATGCAACTCGTCGAGCAAAGTCTGAGCAGCGTCTTCTTGGTCGTCCGCCACTGCCTCACCCGCATGGCTTATATCTACGGCAGCACGGCCGTGTAGAATATCTTGGTGGTGTGCGTCACCCGCGTCGTATGCGTCGGGGATGTCTTGCCACGCATTTTCTTCTCGTCGTTGCTCCGCGGTCAAGGCTGAAACAAATTTAATAAAATTCAGTCCTCATCTTACCTCAACAACTACGTACCTGCACGACGTTGAGCTTCGTCGGCTTCTTCTTTTTTCTTCAGCAAACGCACTTCAGCAGCGGTGAGCGTAACATTCGACCTCCGAAGGCGTCCACTGGATGTGCGTTCGGTACGGCTCAGGGTAAGCAGGTGGGAGGAAGAGGTGGCCGTGCGCAAATTTTGGGCGCGCCGTTGAGAACGAGCTGGACCCGGGGTCATCGCGATTCGCGTTGGTCTTGACGCGTTGATGCTTGAGGAGTGACCGCTCTTGAGAGCGCTGCCAAACAATCGAAAACGACGTGTCTTTCTCCTCGCGCTCTCATCATCCACTTGGTGAGTTGCTCATTTCGCGCGAAGCCAATAAAGCTGATTGTTTGATAGCACTCTCCTCCTCTCCTCGTCGTCCTCGTCGGCCACTACATTCACGAACCTGCCAAGACGCGCGGACAAGACGCGTATTCTTGGTGCCACTCCGCCCAACGCGTTTTGGTGAGTTTTTTTCTTTCTTTCGGGCGAGGAAAGGTGCGCTGGGGTGCTCTTTGTCCACTGGCGTCCCAAGAATCGACACCCGGGTCTGGGATTCGAAGCCAGTGGGCGATGTTAGTCCTGGGCGCGCCCTATTCCCTGCTCTGCCACCTATTCATAACATTTACTGACTTGTTTCACAGGCCGCAATGCTATGGTTTCCCCTTGCACGGAAGGTAAAATCCCTTCATTCCAATTTACTGCGAACTGAAAATTCGTACAGACCCGCAGCGGCGCTGAGTTTTCAGCACTCAGCCTGCCCAAGGACTTCACGGCTATGCCGCAACAACTCACAGCGCTTCAAGAGCGCGACTTCGACGCCGCACCGCTCCTCGCCAACGCAGTGGCATGTGAAAGCGAAGACCAAGACGACCACGAGCAAGATGACAATGTGGAGGACTTTCCACCCCCGGATCCTTGGGATGACATAGACGACGTGGATCCGAGTCCGCTGCCCTTGACCTCAGCCACCAATAAACGCCCACGCACCCCCCCAACATTTGTTCAGGTCGTAGCCAGCAGCAAGAAGCCCCACACGGGACCCCATCGCCGCCATGCCCCAGACCCCAGCCTCAAGGGCCACGCTGCTCAGCGCGCCAAATCCACCGATGCAGCTCACTCCCGTCGCGCCAAGAAATGCACGAACAAGAAGCTCGAACCGGCCACGTCCCAACCGTGGCGACGGCGCGCGCTCACATCGCACCAGCTACGCCCCTCCTCACAAGCTTGACCACCTCCACGCTGCCCGCTGCCCTGGGTGTGTACGCCGCCAAAGTCGCAGACGCCACAGAGAAGCGAGGAAGCAAAGTCCCCCGTTCTCTTGCAAACCTCCTCGGCCTGGGGTTTCAGCTGGTCCAATGGGATGGAATGTGCGTCTTCCATCTGTCTTGATTTTTCTCCACTTAACCCCATCGCCTCCCAGAACTCCCCGCCCGCTTCTCGACCGCCACGGCCGCATCATTGCGGTCCTCGCAGGCAGGCCCGCTGGCGAAGACTACCGTGCTGCAGCCGCCGCCGCGTTCTGCACAATCCGCGACGCAGGGGCCGAGGCACGGTTTCCCGCCTCTATGCGCAAGCACCGCCGCGGTCTCTTCGCCGCCATCAACGTCGGGCTATTGTATGGCAAGGGACAGAAACTCCCTAGCTGGCTCCACAACAAGGAATACGATGCGCTCGCGGATGGACTACTTGCCAACCCCTACATCAACCGGTTAGCGGGTTTCGCGGACTGTGCATCCCTTTTTCATTTCAGCCCTAAGCATCTGCTGACGCCGCCCCCAGCTGCTTTTGCTCTCTGGGCCCCGCGCCTTTACGCCGACTACCGCGCGCACGACGTAGCGCTCCGCGCGCGTCATCCTCACCTTCGCCGTCCATTTGAGCACTCGGTGTTCTTCTGCGCGGCCTTCAATTTTGGCCCGAATGCTTGGACGTTCCGTCATTGCGACGTGCTCAATCTCGCGTTCGGTTGGTGCGCCATACAGGCGCTGGGTAATTTTGATCCTACGACAGGCGGGCATCTCGTCCTATGGGACTTGAAGCTCGTAGTGGAGTTTCCAGCAGGTGCGCTGATCCTCCTGCCCTCAGCCACCATCGCGCACTCCAATGTGCCCGTGCAGGCCGGGGAGGAGCGCGCCTCCTTTACTCAATTCAGCGCCGGGGGTATTTTCCGCTACATCGACAACGGCTTCCGTACGGTCGAAGGGCTGCAAGAGGAGGATCCCGTGGGTTACGAGCGTATGATAGCGCTCCAACCCTCTCGTTGGGAACGGGGACTTGGCCTACTTAGTACCTTGGACGAACTGCTAGCAGTACTATGTGTAGAATAATTAATTTGTACCGTCAATTACTTGTACAGTATATGAAATAATGCATGGCTTTCGATTCTGACTTTGATTCTGTCTGTCTAACACTTACAAAAAAGTCCAAGCTCGAGAAACTGCGTCCCAGTTTTGATCGAGAACTGATTCTATCGCAAACTGATGTTAGCACCTCGCTTTACCTGCTTCCACAAGACCGACCGGGCTCAAAATTTGGGAGGAGGGTCTTCAACCCTTTGTCTTCATCTTTACTTTTTGGACCTAGAAAACATTTTTTTCAAAAATCCAGTTGTGTGCTGCTAGTCTGATTTTTTTTATTACAGGCATATCAAGATGCATTCTTACGACTATTAATTTTGTGGAATGCTAGAGAAGCTTTAGAGAGAGCTACGATTAAATTGCTGCTGGTATCGGTCGTGAACTGATATAACATCTGTGATTCATTCTAACTTTAGTACGTGATCCTCACTTGCTCTTAGCTTCCACCTGCTCTCAAGCTCTCTCGGCAAATGCCTCCAGGGCGAAAGCCACTGGACGCCGCAACCAAGCAAGAACACCGTAGGGTCAGTTCTGCTCTTTACGAAGCCAAGTAAGTGCATTTATTTCGTGACTTCTCAGGAAACTAATTGGCCTATAGAAATGCAGACACGCGACGCGAAGCCGCGAAACTGCGCATGCGCCGGTGAGTGCTTGGAAGTCCATCTATTTCGCGCCTCTTGAGCTCCTGAACACCCTCTGGTAGACACCGCGAAGCCATGGCAAATTCTGACTACCACACAAGAAGAAAATACCGCGCCAAAGTTGCTGAACACTCTGAGAATTACCGACACAGGTCTGTAGTGGGAATTTCTCGTCCCTTATCTTCCTTTACTAACGTACCGTGTTATGCAGAAAGCAGGAGGAGGAGCGCATCGAGAAGCGCAGTGCCGTCGCAGTAAGACAGCGGGCTAGGTACACCCCACACAGTGGCCTTCATTTCAAGATCTGGCACTGATTCTCCTTTGTATTGACATAGAAAACTCGAGGCTGAGGACCTGCGTGCCTCACACAAACTGGCGCCGACACCTTTACTCACACCGCTACCCAAAACCTCGCATAAGCTGGCACTGGCGCGGGCCTCTTCCTTTCAAGGAATGAGCCGTCACCCATCACCCAAGCATCGCGGAAGCTCAGACAACAGTGATGCAGAGGAGAGCAATAGCTCCCAAGAATCCAACACGCCACACCGCCAGCTCGACAAACCGTTCTTCGCTGGGCTCATCGCCCCGCGCACGGAGGTTGGTAGGCCGTGCAAAGGGTGCGGTCTCTACGACTGCCCTTCCTGCGCCTGCATGTGCGCAGAATCCCCGCTGTGGATTGACCACCCGGGAGGTCATTTCTTTCCGGACTGCAAAAAGTGTGGGGGGACCGAATGTCCGGGGTGTTCGTGTGTATGCAAGTATTCGACAATTCTCGTGGAGCACGGTGGACATATTCGTAGAAAACGCAGGCTAGCTACATCTCCGTGACATACTGTAAGTACTGTTACAAAAAAATGAAGGCCATGATTTTTCTTTCAGAAATTTGGCGAGCCCCTAAGTTGTGCAATTTCTTCATCACGCATGTGATGATCTTGCGCTGCGCACTTCCTCTTCCCGCATGCCCCTCCAAAATTTTCCGCCCTCTCCTGGGCTGCTCCTTTGCGAGCCGATCTACGCGCCCGACCCCGGCCACGAGAATCGTTTGACGCACGATACTTTCTTCGCCGTCATGCACGAAGATTGGATGGGTGTCGTCACCTCGGAGTCCGTTTTTTCTTTTTACACTCTTCATTTTCTTACCTTGCCATAGACGTACGTTCATACGCATGCTCAACGCGTACCCCAAAGCCCGTACCTTCCGCGCGTCCACTTGGTCCCGGTTCGATGACCTGTGGAATCAAGACTGCACGGAATATCATGACCATCCAAACGCCGTCCCAACGCCAGCGTCAAAACTACCCTCGCCACGGAACGCAGGCCAGCTCCCCACGGAGGACGCTTGCAACAGGGAGCGTGTGGTCATGGCAAACATCGACCGTAATCTAGGACGGACTAGGCCACCACCGGGACCTATGGACGCCGAGCGCGCGGACGCCATGCCCTCTGAGGTGCCTGCTGGAACCGCGCAAAGACCTGGGGCTGCTGAAATTTCAGATCAGATTTCAGCAAACCTGGCACATCGGATTTCCGCGATGACGATTGAGGCGCCGCCGACGTACTACGACAGGTCCTACGCCACGTTCAATAGTCACGCCCATGTGCGCACATGTCTCGTTGCCGGGATTTCACCGGAGGGGGAAGCAGTGGAGTGTGGTTGGGGTAACACCAGTGCAAGATGCCTGCCCCCGATGCTTTACGCCGTGAGTGGGCACAACCGCCTCTTCACCATCAGGCAAGTATTGTCATGTATGGCATTGGATTTTTTTCGCAGCTGACATCTTTTGCGGGCAGGGATCGCGCGACCGCCGTCCTGGAGGGAACGCCCGGCGCGGAGCTCGCCTTTAGCCGCAATGCACAGGAGCTCTTGTGCTTTCTCGATGCCAACGACGATGACGATGACGACGATATGCCACGGTTGGAGGGTGAATCTGACTCGGATTCCGAGTAGATATTGACTTTGTGTGCTGTTTTTTCATATCTCAATAAATTTGTCGCTTCGGAGTGGGATTAAATTTTTATGTGAATACATCAAATTGATCAGGATGAAGCTATGATATACGGGTGTGGATGGGTAGCATTTGGGGCGCAAATCATAGTGTGCTCAAGGGCAGTGGAGGGTGACATGGTGGCTAGAATATTTGCAAACCTATCTGGCTGCTTTAACCAAGCATGTTCGGCAGCAAACCTGAGTTGCAGGATGAGCAATATTAAAAGGATTGAGAAAAATGGGAACGCACCTATTGTTGTAGATGACACGATCCCCGTCAATAGCATAGTAAATTTGTCTCTGTGCATAGAGTCGGCCCATGTTGCGCACAAAGACACCTTCGAAGCCAGCGCAGAGTGGCAAATATTCAAGAACCTCTTGAAATGTGGGGGCAAAGTAGACGGGATCGTCGGAGGCGTCATGCAAGGGTTCACGCAGGTGAGATAACAATTTACTGATAGAAAATGGATTCAGAAATGAAAGGGAAAAAATGGGAGCAGCACACCCATCGCGTGAAATTAGCCCCCAAGAACTTATGTACCAGTTTTGATTTATGGTGTCCTCATCTTCGGGCTCGGTGTTGTTCGCGTTGGCTGGTGCGGCGTGGGGCCAAGGGAATATAGCATGGTGAGGGAATGCATTTGGAAAGAGCCTGGTGAGGAGGGCAATGAAGATGTCGAGAAGGCGCAGCATAGTGGTATGATGACTATGATACATGACAAATGTGTTGTGATGATAGTTTGTTGGAAAGGGAGCGCGCACGTGCCTTTGTTCAATGCAGAAAAATTTAGACAAGAAAACTGGTGTCTGCGGAGAATTTGAGCAGAAAAAAGAACTACAAGGAAAAAAAAAGAAAAGAAAACCTTACACGAGGCTCGAACAAAAGGACCACATGGTCCAACAGTCGAGAAGGCAAGATGTGAACATATTCAAATCTCGCACTCTCGACCGTTGGACCATCTGGTCTTGCGGTCCGAGGCGAAAGGAAGCGTGATGACGTTAAGATTTTCTTACGTTCTGACAGAAGCTGTCGATCACGCTTCTATGTATACAGTTCTGTTACGTGTGGGAACTGTCACAAACATACATTTCTTTCTCTTACCACACCTCTTACCACACCATGGCTCGCACTGTCCCTGCTGCTCACGCGATGCGCAACCCCGCAAAACGCGTCCAACTCTCTCGTCGACGCGCTGGCTACTCTGGAGGATCCAAAGCCACTAGGGTCCTCACCGCCATCGAGAACAAGGTTAAAAAAATCGCGTTCAACAAGGATATGGACGAGTTCTTTGCCGACCAGGACGTGCGCATCCGGGAGATTGCCACCGCCCACAAGAAAAAAATCCCCACCGTCAAGAACTTGGTTTTCAGTCGCAGCCAGTACAAGGCCGCGCGCGCGCCGTCCCTGCGTAACACCATTATTCACGACCTTGCAGTGAAGGCCAAGGTAGAAGGTACGTGATCAGATTTTATTTGTCAAGGCTTGCTAATTTTTTCACGTAGGCAAGACCATGATCCTCGAGGACTATCAGGAAGAGCTTCACGAGGAGATTGAAGCCGGCAACCTCACAGCCCTCGAAGCCGAGATATCTGACACGGAGAAGACGCGCGTGATCGACCAGCTCAAGGAATTTCGCGCGCTCAAACGTCGCGGCGTGCGTAGCACCAACAAGGCCGCGCTTATGGACGGAAGGCAGACTGCCATCCGCATTGGTGACGCTGTAAGTTTTCTGGGTGATTTCTTGTACAAGAGCTGAGGATGCTCCCTAGCTCATGGATTTATATGAGCGCACTGGCATTCGTGGCTTCACGCTGCTGTCCCGTGGACATGCTGACGACGCGGCGCTGCCGCATGCCGTGGACTCTGACGACGCGCTCAATTTCTTCGCGCAAGTCATGGGGATGCCCACCGTCGACGTGGTGCGCAAGTTTGAGCAGTGGTGCTGCACGCAGGATAGTGGTATGTTCCGCACCTTTCTTTTCTTGAAGTGGACTTGACCTTTTCATAGGAAGTCGCGAGAAGAACGACATCAACAGCGTGCGCAAGGAGGTTTCCAAGCTCGTCGCGGAGGGGCTTCGTAAGTGTCCTCGAATTCACCAGGGAATTTTTTGCTGATGTCTTTCGCAGGTAAGATCAAGAACAACGTCAAGGTGAAGATGGACTACGTCAACTACGATGTCGACATCCGCGAGGCCAAGGGCGTGGAGCTGGCTGGCTGGCCCATTGACGTCCCGGTTGTGCGCCCCTCCACCATGAACGTCGAGACGGCGCGTCGCGTCCGCGACATGCTCCGCAGCGGAGCTATCCACTGGACCCCACTGACTAGGACCCAGCAGAAGGAGCTCGCTGTGGAGCACAATGCGCAGTGCGAGGCCCTCGGCTCTGGCTCACTCAAAAAGCGCGCGGAGAGGTCGGACAAAGGACACACACGCGGACCTCGCGCTTCCAAGCCCGCCGCGGCGGAGAACGCCGGCGACAGCACGCAGACACCGATTGCGGCGCCCGCCGCCGACGCGCCGCTGGTTGGAAGTAGTGTCGCTACCGACGCCGCTGCTCCCCTTCTCATCCAACTTCACCACGCCCTACGACAACACCATGGGCCTGGGCTTCGACATGGCTACCCCCTACGATGGAACGATGAGCATTGACACCGACCCCTTCGCCACGATCCGCGCCACCAACCCCAACTCCGTACTGGTGCAGCCCATTGACTGGGACACCTTTGACGACCTCCTTTTCCCCCGTATGCTTCCCTTGACGCCGACGCCGACCCTCACTCTGACGGTCCCCGACTTCACGCAGGCCCCCGTGGAGACGGCGCCGTCCACCACCGCACTCACCTCAGTCCAAGTGCAAGTCGTCACCGCACCGGGGACCACCGTCCCATCGGGGATGACATCAGTGTTCAGTGCGTCGCTGAGCGGGAACGCGGGGAGCTCGAAGCGCAGAGCTACCAACAAGGTGTCGGACACCCAACCCGCCAAGAAACGCAAGACGCGCTCGGACGCAGGCGTGCCTCGGGCGGGCGCGGAGAATAAACCGCGCAAGAAGCGCGCTGACGCCGGTGTACCCCGCGGCCCCAGGAAGGCGCGCAGTGGGTCAAACTAAGTCGAATACATTTGCCGTGCTCCACATATTTTTTGCCTTAGGTTACTCTGTCTATTTCTTGACCTTAGGTACATTGTTTGTAGTGTGAATATCAAATTTCGATATTCCCTGACTGCTGAACATGTGTAAACAACATAAATGAGGACTGGGAGCCTATAGCCGTGCACTATATTATTTTCACGAATTTACATGCACTTGTGCGGCGGGCGTGGACTTGCGCGGCGTGAAGGGCGGGAGGATTGATGGCATCAGCGCGCACCATCGCTGATGCCTTGACCGCCTTTTGGCGGACTTGATGGCCTTGATGGAGCGTGATGCGGGCGGCGGCTCGTGTATTAATAGATAGCGCGCGATATCTTTTAAATACCACTGATAATTAGCTATCTACGGGGTAATAGCTAAATAGCTAGGCGTAATTAGCGCGCGCTGGAGGAATTGCCCCAAGCGCCCCGAGTTAGAGGGGGAGCACGTATATATCTCCCCCTCTAATACGTGGGAATAGTTGGGTTCCTCAGGTGCACCCTTGGCGCACGTCGCGTTGTAATCTGCACGCGACGCCATCGAGTTACGAGCAGAGAGGCGCAGACGCGTCAGCTTCGAACGACCCTCAATGTTCATTCGCTGTGAGCACAGAGGTCGCGGTGTCGCGTCTCTTACAAGGCGGAAACAGCCGTAGTTTTTTGTGACATCAGTCTGGGCATGGGCATGGGCATGTCTGCATTCATGTCATATCGTAGATTATAGAAGGAAAGAAACTAGTCAACGCAACGCTCATGCGATGAGCTTGACGACGCCGCCGGCCTCTTTGATTTTTGCTCTGCGCAGCACGTTAGAACGCGATACAGGAAAAAGCCAAGGAGACGCACTCTGCGATGGCACTGACGAAACGTGCTTTTACGATGAAAGGCAGCTTGGGGAGCATGCCGTTTCCGAGGACCTTGCCGTAGCCGTGTCTCAGGGTGTCGATGACAGGGACGACGGAGCTCTTTGCTGTGAGACCCTTCTTCTCCTCTGCGGGGACAAGGGACCAGAGCTTGTCGACGTTGATGATGGGCCGCCAGTGCATGTTGCGCGTCAAGTGGAAGTGGCGCATACCGACTTTACCGAAGTAACCGGGATGGTACTTGTCGAAGTTGGTCCTGTGTGCGTGTAAGAAAAAGGAAAGCAAAGACCTGGTGAGGGAGACGGACCGGTGGTGATGCTGACCACCAGCAAGACCACGACCTCCAGGATGCTTGCGGTGCTTGCCGACACGACCGTGACCGGCGGATACGTGCCCGCGGTGCTTGCGCGTTTTCGAGAGGTGCGTCGGCATCTGAGAAAAAAGTCAGGTCATCCACTTTCAATTCTTCAATCCAGCCCAGGCTGTCCATTTTCCGCCAGAAAAAGTGCACAGAAGCGTTATACGGATGCATCGGAGGTGCTGGACGACGCTTTGAAGAGAAATAGCGTACCTTGAGGAGGAGGACGAGACGAAGATGAGTTGAGGGTCCTTTGCTGAGAATTATCCGGTCACGCGTTACGGTGGCTGTGTAAACTGTTCACACGGCCTTTCCTCTATGAATTCCCGTTGCAACAAATCACCCTCGAACGTTCCAAAGAAAAACCCACAGAAAATACAAGACATTCAAATTCTATTGTCGACTACAAGCTTCTGAGCACAAGGAAAAACAGTTACAGCTACATCTATATTACAAAGCCTGTCCCATTCAAATCGAAATTGTCCTTCCCCGTTCACCATTACATCTCCCACCACTCTCCAATTCCGCTCCATCGCTCCCACACCGGGGCCACGTACGCGTCTCGGGCACACGTTGGGGCACCTCCACCTCCATCGCGAACAAGACAAAAGGTCGATCCATTCCGCCACGACACCGACTGGAGGGTGGGAATGGACGCAGCGTACGTGTCCGCGATATCGGTGGTTATATCTGGCATTCCTCCTACGGAGGCGAAGTGGAGATGGCGGAGCGCCGGGGCGTGCCCGAGCAGTGGCGGCAGGAGCTCCTGGTGGGCCGGGTGAGACCACAGCTGTAGAGAGAGAGAGAGAGCACGCACGAGGGTCTTGGGCGATATCCCATCACACGGCAGCGCGAGATCCGTCAGTGCCTCGAATGACGCAAAGAACAAGCCGCCGTCGCGGGATAGCTTGACGAGGTAGTCATCGAATTCGTCCGGGATCCAGTGCTCCGTTTCGGATGGGGTGACGCCGATACGTTCGATGACGGGGGAGCAGATGCCCCGGAGGATGTGGCGGAATTGCTCGACGCCGATGGACATGGTCATGACCCATTCTTTGAGGGAGGGAGACGGTTGGGAATCTCTAACTTCCTGTTGTCTCATCAGTGAGAACTCACCCACGCGGTCGAGATTCACTGCGAACCTCGAAGTAATGCATGAGGGAGCACGAGTCAGAATCGTCGTATGTTGTATCAGAGGTCAGCTTGATCTTGGAGACGGTGTCGAAAAAAAGAGGGCGCTGGACTCCGCGCGGCTGGGTGAATATAAAGTCCAAGCCCGTGTCGTAGCTGTCATGGCCTGCGACGCGATTCACTGCACTGAAATACACGAGTTGTGAGAGCAAGTACCAACCTTGAAACCGTCCCGACGCGTCGAGCGCGTGTTCGCGCCAGAACTGCTCCGCGGCGCCGCCTTCCATCTCGATTACTTTGAGGTTGGAGCAGTAGTTCCAGAGGCGCGCGATGCCCTCGTGGTTGCAGAAGCGCGTCGCGATATGCGCGAGCTTCGGGACCGGGAGGTCTTCCATGTCGGCATACTCTCCCCACCCGTCTGTGCAGCAATCGACACTCAGGCTGAGTAAAGACGGCAGGCTTTGCACGGCTACTTTGATGAGATGGGACTGCGTGGGGAAGCCGACGACGACGCTGCTGTTGGTGCAGCAGACCGACGCGTGTGTCACGTTTGTGAGGAGGGGGAAGCTATCGAACAGGGCGCGGACGGCGGGGAGGGTGACGTCAAAGAGACCGAGGAGGGTGATGTGGAGGGCGCGCACAGCGCGGGCTCTGGCGGGGTCGGAGCAGAAGGTGCGCAGCCAGCTGGCCAGCGCTCTGCTCTTCTTTCCGTCGTCGCTCCGGCCGTCGTCTACTGTGGCGGTGATTTGGCGCCAGGTGTAGGGCCGAACGAGCGCGAGCAGGTTGTGGTTTCCGACGAGACAGAGACTGTGCAGCGCGTCCGAGTCCGGGGCGAGGTGGTCCACGATAGCATAGACAAGCTCCGGGGAGAGATCGAGCAGGAGAGACATGAAGACAGAAGGAGAAAGCAGAGTGACGTTGGTTCTTAAATGTGGCGGGCAATGTGATTGCGGGTGCCTTCCATTGCTTCTCTGGCGTGCGAAGTGCGATGGAATCCTATTCCGCGTACGGCCCGATAGGAGAGCGCACCAGAACACCGCCGAGGTGAGGATTGTCCGATAACTCTGCTCCCGCCAAATTTAAAGCAGTTTATTGCGCCCTGCCTTGTGACCTGTCGTATCTCATACCGGACCTTGACAGTTTTTTGACTCAGCGAGAGGGAGTCAGCAGCGAAGATAGGATCCACATCCTGTCTTGAAGTCGCCGGATAGCGGAAAAGACGGAAGGTCCAGTGGGTCAAGTCGAGCGAGCGAATAGCAAGTCAAGCGAATAGCAAAGTCGAGCGAATAGCAAAGTCGAGCGAATAGCAAGTCGAGCTGCGTCAGCTGTGATGGACGTCTCCGGGTCATCGCTAGGGATATCCTTGGGAAACGAGAAGAAAGGCATGTAATCTTGGTAGATCTTGGATGATCACCGTCGCGCGTCGCGGAGTTCAACTTGCTTTTGACGTGATCTGTGGCTGTGTCACCTGCCATGGCCTCCCTCTCCATTCCCGCCGTTCTCCTCGAGCAGACCAAGCGCATGAGATAAGACATCGAAAAAACCACCTCTCTCCAGTCCCAGATCAACGCTCTCGAATTGCGCGATGGAGACGCCATGGTCAAGTCGTCTTTCTCCGCGAATAGCTGGGAGCCGAGATCTTCAAACTTGCTATTCGCGGTGGTACACACATGAAGGACGCGTATCGCAAGTCTGTTCAGATTGGAGGCAGGTTGCACATAGCACACCACAACTGTGGTCCGGGAATCTTCGGATAGACTTTGGAAGGGACTACGGTGAGGTCTACGCCGATGGTTTGAACCAATGGCTGGCGCGCTCCGCACTGCTCCCAATCCCCATCTCCTTGTGGGTACCGTCGAATAACTTGAATATCGGTGACCGCCTATTGGAAGATGTTCTGAACATCACCCCGCGATATCGGGCTCTGCGACTGCGCGGCATCTGCCCCCCGGCTTCATTGCTCAATCAGGTGCTCGCCCGACTCGCCCAATCCAGGGGGGATGTCCTTGAAGTGCTGGACTTGGGAACAAAACGCGGCATTGGTAACATTGCCGGAGGCCTTGTCATACCCGCACCTCGCCTGTATAAATTGCGCATTTGCATTCCCACAAATTCATCGCTGATCCTCCTGCCCTGGGCCCAACTCATGGATCTCACTCTCACTGTTTATCAACCTAACATTGCCCCTGATGTCATTGCTCAGTGCGCAAATCTGCTCAGAGCATCCATAGCCACTCCTGCTTGGGGCCCGCTTCCAAGGAAATATCGTCGCCCTTACCCGCACACTCTGTCCCTGGACATCCTCACTAGTGTAGTCCATCATGCTGTCAAGCGCTGGACAGAAGCTCACTTCACGCCATTTCAGCTCTGTGCACCAAACATTACCCAGCTCGAATTGGACTCTTCGGATCTCACATCGGACGACCTCAGGGTAGTCATTCGTCACGCACCGTCCATTACCCACCTGACATTGCGTTGGTGCAACCACTGCCTTGACGATGCTCTCGTCGACTCCCTTTATTATGAAAACGGCATGACGCCATGCTCCCTTACCTGCACAATTTCAGCCTCGATATCCGACGGGCCGCGGGATATGGGTTTACAGAAGCTAATTTGGCGAGTATGATTGCCTCGCGGTGGTGGACAGACGCCGAAATGGCGGTGCATTCTGTGGTTCGTCGTTGGACATACGTGCGGCTGCGGTTGCGTCGCACGGACGGCTGTCCCCATTTTACGGATGTGTGGAAGGATGTGCTGAAGGTCATGCCTGACAAAATTCTCTGGCTTGATGATACCCTACCGTACATCTAAATTGCCTTGCTGGAGCTTTCCGTCAGTTGTCTCCTCAGGATGTAGTAAAGTTCAAAATAGGATATTGAGCGTCGGATTCATTAAAATTAAATAACCAAGGGCACAAAGAGAGCACAAACGCACGCCGTCCCTCCACAGCGTCTTGAGCCCCCTCTCCTTCTCCAGAAACGCGCTGCGCAGCGGATACGCCTTTTCTACCAAGATCCGCAGGCTCGCCATGTCTCTGCCCACGATCCGTGCGCCTTCCCGCGCGGAAGTGCGCGTCCGGGCCCCGCCCCGCCTCCTACTCGGCGAACACCGTGGTGCTGGTAAACGTCAGCCGGATGCGATTTGTAGTCATTGTGCGTGACGAGCAGCGTTGGTGATGTACAGATTGCGGTGCCCGTGCACGGAGACGTCGGTGTCGCCATCGGGGGTGCGCACGAGGACGTTGGAGGAGGGGAAGGCGGGCGTGAGGTGGAAGCTCGAGCTGTAAAAAAAAGGATGTGTATGCGAGGCGAGACGTATACGCAGCTCAGGATGGAAGAGTCGTCGGGCAATCGTCGGGCGAGAGGAAGTGTATGGGTTCTCTTTGAAAGAGCCCCACCTTCACCTTTTTCTGCTTTTCCACATTTGGTGGAGCTGGCTTGGTCGCTGCCTCAGCAAGTGTCGGCTTAGTCTCTGCCGATGTTTCAGAGGCGTCCTCGACTTTCGGGGCGACACCATCCGCGTCCCCTTGGTTTCTTGGGCTCTGGAAACTCCGGAGAGTCGTCTGCTTCTCGTTTCAGGTCCGTGCGTATAACGAGTATCAGCCCTGGATGTCTCTCAAGTAAATGCGACTTACCTCGACGGAGCCTCGACCGCCTCTTCCTCCGTTTTCGTGCCCGTGCGTTCGAGCACCGCGACAAAGAACCCGCCCGTGTCCTGCAGGTGAGGGTATATCCGCAGGCTGTCAAATATTTTTTTAGTTTCATTTTCGCGTTCCGGGAAAGAGAGAGGGATCGCGCACCATCTCGGCAGCTCGAGCTTCTCCACGTCCTCGGGCGGCCAATGCCCCCGCAACATCTTCGCCTTGACCGTGTCGCTCTCGGTGCACGTCTTCATGAAGGTGTCGTACGTGTCGTACGTCGTGCAGAGCGATTTGTCCGTTGGCTTCCACGCGGTGAGCCTAGGGCGCCGGTGCAGCGCCGGGAGCTTCACGGACATGTCGACGAGGCGGAAGTCTATCGTCAGCATTCATTTAATTATGGACAAGACGCGAACCTGGGTTGTTCCTCAGCGCACACGCAATGACCGCCTCGTTCTCAACAGGATTGAGGGAGCACGCCGAGTACACAATGCGGCCCTGCGGCGCGAGCATCTTCATCGCGCGTTGGAGGATGCGAAGCTGCAGCACATGCAGCCCGTTACCGTCCATCGGCTGCCATATCCCCAGATTCTTGCGCATCGTGCCGTCGCCGCTGCAGGGCACGCCACACAGTGAATGACGCGTGCACACCAAGGAATCTGCACAGGCGGTGGGATAGGCTGATGCTCGAATTCGACGTTGCTTAATGTCGGAACGTGGGTGTCGCGAAGGGTTGCATTGAGCGACTGCGCGGTTCTACGGGCGACATGAGCCCCGATACGAATTTTCAAGTAAAAAAACGCGCTGTCGGCTGCCGGCCACGCGGAAGGTTGTGGGCAGAGGCGCGCGCAGGGTTTCCATAAACGCGTCCCACTCGTCGTCCGGCAACATGTTCTGAGAGCGGTAATAGTTTGTGAAGCGATCGTTGTGCATGTCGACGAGATCGGTGCGATAGGTATCATCTCTAGGCTTATTGCCGCGCCGGCCACCGCGTTTCTGCAACGCTGAGAACCAAGAAAATGGAAGATTATGCAGAGATTTACATTGTTTCGCCCCATGAAGCCCACGGACGCGATTGAGGTCCGGGGAAAAGTTGTGGATGCGCCTAGACACCCCGGTAGCGTGAAAAAATGATCTAGAGCTGTTGCAGCGTCTGTACAAACCACAAGCTCAAATTGCAAAATTTTGCAGAAGGTTGAATAACGAAACCGCGAAGACAATGCAAAACAAAGCGTAACACTCCTACCGGCAACCACCGCGACCAAAAAATGGCGAGTCGAGATTCTGAGCCGTAGAGCTCGCGGATGCCCTCGAATTCCATCGAATACTCATACAAGACCTCTTCTAGACGAAAAAGAGAAGAAATGGCGGCCGCAACAAGAAGGGACGCGGCCATGTCACCTTCATGCGCTGCTCCAACTGCTCGCGCTGCGTCGGAAAGGACAAGGCTATCAAGAGGTTCACAGTGAGGAACATGGTTGAGAGTGCCGCTGTCCGAGACATCAGCGAGGCCAGCGTGTACCAAGGTCCTTTTTTTCGTATTTTTTTCTGGTTTCCGTCGTCTGACTCCCCGCAGAATACGTTATTCCCAAGCTCTACAACAAAATTGCATACTGTGTCTCATGCGCTATCCACGCTCACAGTGCGTTCTCTGTCCTTTTTGTGTTGAACAGAAACTGACGGATGTTTTTGTGTGCAGTTGTCCGTGTACGCTCGCGCGAGGGGCGGAGGAACCGTGCGCCGCCGCCGCGCATCCGGTGGAAAGACGGGAAGAAGGTCAATCCCGCCGTCGCTGCTGCAGAGGACGCCAAGTTCGCCGCTGCTGCTGCGAACAAGGCATAGGGAGACTTATTCTACGTTTCTTGTCCAGCGATAATTCAGTTCTCGTTCCCGTTCCCCTTTCTGCATCCATTGAAAACCATCCGTGTTGCCTGTGCTGCCTCTCAGAACTCGGCATTTTTTGGTTTCTCGATCTTGTATACATGTAACATAATGAATTCAACTGTACATACAGTTTTACAAATTCTGCCCACGGCTGTCCCAAGAAAATGAGGTGTCGCGAGCCCGAGCAAAGTCATCGTAAAGGCCAACTCAACGCTCTCACAATAACTACAGTTCACGACGGATACAAAAGGAATTTCCATTCAAATTCAAAGGTGCATATGTATGTGGCTTGCACTACTATCTAGAAATCCATCATCGACTCCAAGACGGTGCCATAGTGTTGCTAGCGAAAGCGAAGCCTGAATGTGCTCTACGAACGCGTAAAAAGGAAGACCCGTCCGCGCTCAAGTCGGCGGATGGAAGGGGGGCAAAGCGTCGCAAAGAAAAGAAAGGATTTTGGCGTCCCTTTATAGCTATACAGCCGCGGAGCTTGAATTTAGATGCCGGGTGATCGCCGCCTCGCCTAAATCCTGTTCTCATCTAGAAAGAGATAAACTGCAGGACCTGCCCAGCCATATACAGAGAACTATATCCTCGTCTAAAAGGTTCGAGTGTGGGAGTATTCCTCTCCGGAGCGCAGGCGTCAAGAGGGCAATTTCCCTCCATCTGGGGCAGATGTGCGAGAGGCAAGTGGGCGACTCGGGTCCCGTCAGCGGTGGAGGGGACGGATAGACTAGAAGGAAACTAATGAAGATGTCGGAGACGATTTCATTGGGCAGCGTCAGCACTGGGTATACGTAGGAGTCGAGTCGTTCCTGCGCGTGCAATTTCGAAAGACTCGGGAGAGTGCTGGAGGAGCAAGATTTGGGCGATGGGTGCGCGGTCTGCCGCCCGGGAGAATGCGGTTGACATTAGATCTGACCGTGACGGACATGGGTCAACCAAGCGTCTAAAATATATATTTGATAACTTGCTTTGGAGGTTGGTACAGAGTATATATCTGACGTTCGGCTGCCCAAAGGCAGCCACCAGTGAACAAGATGCGTAGGTTTCCTTTTGCGGAACTGCACCGCCACTGCCTTCTGTACATCCACCTCTTCGGGAAATTTCCGAAAAACAACGGTGACTATGGACGCGTCGCAGGAGAGCTTCACGTTCACCGTAGGCAAACTCGGTGAGCCGCAATTCGGATAGCGCCGCTTTCTCCTGACATCCACGCGTTTGCAGATGCAGGAATGGCGGTAGGATCTACGTGGCCACCTCGTTCATGGTTATTCATTACTGAATGCAGATCCTGCTCGGGGAAAGGGCGCATCTCATTGAATTCCCGTCTATTCTGCTGCCACCTGGCGCTACCACGGGCTCCATCGTCAATATCGCCGTCCACCAGAATCACGCAGAAGAAAAGCGGCGAGATGCTGAATTTTGGGCGCTTCAGGACGAGATACTGCAAGAGTTTGGTGTACGGTCGCCTGCGCCACCGAAGCTACAGGTACCGCTTTGTCTTTCAATCCGCACGGTGCGCTGCTGAGGTTTATTACAGCTACGGAACGTCACACAAACATCCATCACCCTCGAATGGCCGCTCATCGAACTCGCAACTGCAAAGCTGCGCTCACTCGACTTCTACCGCAACGGCCAGCGCCTCGCGCCAATCCCCTCTCCGCTTACCAACACCTCCTCCAAGATCTCCGCCCTCGAGCCCAACACCGAATACACCTTCCAGCTCATCCTGCGCACCACCGCCGGCGTCTTCCCCTCCAACCTCATCCGCGTCCGCACCCACACCATGTCCGACACCTCCGGCATTTCCGTCTGCTTCGGCAACGTGCAGGACGCCGTGATGCTCGAGAACGCCAAGATGGCGCTGAGGGAAATGAAAGCAAAGTGGAGCGACAAGATCCAGATCGACACGACGCATTTCGTGTGCACCACCCCCGCGGCGGCCACTGCAAACCCCGCGGCCGGACCCGGCGGCTCACCGACGCGGTCACCCATTGCGCCGGGCGTCGAGTACCAGCGCGCGCTGCAGCTAAGCATCCCAATCGTGCAGCCGCATTGGATCTTTGCATGCCACACGGAGAGGAAGTGAGTGGGCGTGCGTCGAGGCGTGACTGCATACTTATTATCCCATTATCACAGACTCGTCTCGATCGCGGCGTACAACCTCGGTGCGACGCCGCCCACGCCTGCGCCCGGCCCTCCACGCCCGCAGTCGATGTCCCAGGCCCCGCGCGCGCCCGCCAGCCCAGGGCCGGGCACGGGTGCAGGTGTGCGGCAGAGCATGCCCCCGCTCGCGCGTGCGGCGGCCGCCTCGCCCCCGCAGGCGCCCGGCCAAGCGTCCTCGTTCGTGAACCAGACGGGCGCGCGCGCGACGCCGCCGCTCGAGGCGACGCCGGAGGAGGCTGCGACCTCCAACGCGCGGGACGCCGCGTCTGCGCTTTCCTCTTCCGCCTCCGCCGCTGCCGCAGAAGGAGGCGCAGCGGTGGGCGACGACGGCGCGGAGGAGGTGCAGCTGGAGCGTTCGAGCAGCGGCAAGAGCATAAGCAGCGTGATGGAGAAGCGCATGAGCCGCACGGGGACGATGAACCGCGAGTTCAAGTTCCCCACGCCTGTCTCCAGCCCCACCGTCGAGTCCACGCCGAACGTACCATCTCTCTCCGCCCTTGCGCATGATCAGCTGCAAAATTCGATCGACGCGGCGATCCAGCAGAACCGGGTGGTAACGCCCAGTAATATCGAGGTCCCGCCGCCGCCGCCGGTCGAGAAGGAGCTGGGGGTGGGCCCGCCACGGAGCGCGGGGGGAAGGAGCGATGGGGAGGAGGAGGAGCTGGGGGAGACGGTCGAGATTGAGTTATGAAACTGGAATTACCGATGGGCGAGAGGGATGGGTTTGCTATGGTACTTGCTTTTACTTCGCCATAGCTACATATCCGTGGGTCTGCGGCCTGCTGAACTCATTCGTGGATACTCATTTAGAGTTGCGTGAAGGGCAAACGAAACCATACAGCGCTCATCTCAATGCCTGTGGAAATTCTGAAATAACGAAAAGACTTGTGATATGTAGACAACATTTCTCTATTATAAGGCTACAGTACGCCATCTAAGTATATCCAGCGATGTAGATACAAAAGAGTCTATATAGTAGTGAAAAACACGTAGTGAACAACATAATCGGGTCGTCTATGCCCTGCCCTTCGGCGCCGTCTTGCTGAACAACTTAGCCTTTTCAATCGCCGCATTACTCTGCTTGACCAAGTTCTTCTTGTAATCCACGATGCTGAAGAAAGAAAGTAAGTAGTGGCAAGATTTCCAAATTTGAATGCGAACCTAATATCCGCCTTGGTAAGATTCTTGATCGTTCGGTTCGTGACCTCCCACAGCTCCTCCGCAACTTGCGAGATGAGCCGGAAGTCGTGCGACACGATCACCACGCCACCCTCGAACTCCTTGATCGCCCTCGCGAGCGCATCGATCGACTCCATGTCCAAATGATTCGTCGGCTCGTCAAGGAGTAGGATATGCGGGTGCTCCATCGCAAGCTGTGCAAACACCACCCGGTTCCGCAGGCCATCCGACAGCTGCTTGATCGGCGCCGTCTGGTGCGCGCCTGACAGCCCAAAGCGCCCGAGCTGCGAGCGCCATCCCTGCAGGTCGATCTCGGGGAACCGCTGACTGAACAGCTGCTGGAAGTACTCGATCGGGGACGAGTCGTACGGCAGCTGGTCCGCGCTGTGCTGCGAGTATTTCGCCAGCTTGAGCGCGGCGTGCTTCGAGATGGTGCCCTCGGACGGCTGCAGGGCGCCGGTGATCAAGTGCAAGAGCGTCGATTTGCCCGTCCCGTTGGCACCGAGGATGGCTATCCGCGCGTCCATGCTGCAGCATCTCGTCAGTCCTACGGCCGTCATGTGAGCTAAACGACTCACTCGATACCGAAGCTCAGGTTTTGGTAGAGGTAGTCCTCCTTCTTGCCTGAGTAAGCGAACGCTACCTGGTCGAAGGCGATGATGGGCGGCGGCAGCTTGCGGATATCCTCAAAGTTGAACCGCAACGGCTTTCCGACTTCGATCTTCTCGACAAGACCCGCCGCCTCCATCTTGTCGATAATCTTTTGCTTCGATTTTGCCTGTCGCACCAAGTTTGCGTATGTTCCCGCAGACGCGATGAATCTATGGAAGAGAATGTGAGGACGGATTTATCGCACGATCGCAGGACGCACTTTTTGATATGCGTGATTTCTTCCTGCTGTTTGTGATACGCCTTCATCTGGTTCACTTCGTTCTCCTGCTTCGTCCGTACGTAGGTCGTGTAGTTACCGGTGTAGTATGTGAGCTTCTTCTTCGGCGTGAGATCCATGATGTTGGTGCATACGCTGTCCATGAAATCCTGGGAGTGACTGGTGATGACGAGGATGTGATTGTATGTGCTCAGATACGCTTCTAGCCAGACGACAGCGCCGAGATCCAAGTGATTCGTAGGCTCGTCGAGCAACAGGAGATGGGGCTTGACGAAGAGTGCGCGAGCAAGCGCGACACGCATACGCCAACCACCACTCATATCTTTGGTCGGTTTCTTCATCATTGTCTGCGTGAAGCCGAGACCGTGGAGGATACTGCCCGCTTTAACCTCGAATGTTGAGGGATCCATCTCCTCTAGCTGCTCGTACGCCGTATCGAGAGCGACTTCGTCCACACTGTCGGCCACGGAGAGCTCTTCGATGAGTGCCTCGAGCTTGGCGACCTTTTGCCTTGCAGACGCCACAATGAAGTCCACAGCGTTCACATCTGACGGCTCCGCCTCGCCAGAGACGAGATAGATATCGATGTGTGGCGGGATTTCAATGTCGCGCGCCGCGATCGATTGCAGGAACGTGGACTGTGGAGTAATCAGCACCCATCGGCGTTTCGTGCTTTTTCAAAGGGAAAAAGGTCGCACCTTTCCGGAACCGTTCTCGCCCAGCAGCCCATACCGCTGACCGTAATTCAGCGCGATCTCTGCATTCTCGATGAGTAACCGGCCGTGGAAAGACAGCGTAAAAGAGTCGATCTTGATATCGCGGGCCTTGACATCGGATGTTAGCACTCCTGCGGCACTCCTACATCGGAATGAGCATCATATGGATCCACCGCAGCCACACGCACCGGTCGGTGACCATTTTGAGCTTGGCCATGCTGGTGACGGCGAGGTCCTCCTGGCTGGTGGCGGCGCTCATACTGGTCATCGGAGTATTGGTGCTGCTGCCATTGCGCGAGCCGGTTGTGGGAGTGCCGGATGTCGAGCCCTCGCCGCCTGCGCTTTTCTTTGCGGCCTTTTCTGCGAGTCTCTTTTGTTTTGATGCAGACGGAGCCATCGTGGTGTAGCCGAAAGAAATTTTATTCCAAATTGATTCCGGTACCGTCAAAACGTGATTCACGAGCACCGCTCTTGATCGATCCGGCAGCTTCGGTTTTCTTTGTTCTCGTCGTCGATTCAACTTCGCACTGGGACTGAACGCACTCGAAGCGCAATTCGAAAGAAGTGGAGGATTTTTCCATTGGTGCAGAAAATGCAAAACCAATAATCAAGGGAGTTGCAAAAATTTCGCATCCGCCTCTATGCCTTTTTGGGAAGTCTTTCCCGATTAGGATGGGCTGGCCGAAACCCGGCAGTGAGTTTTAGCCGAGAAGCCGTTTTGATTTGAAATCATACCTAAGCGTCGCTTAAGCAGACAAAACAAAGTCTTTTGCAATACAACAAGTCCTACTGGCATAAGGCGGAAGGTAGGCACGCCGCCAAAAAGATTAAATAAGTTCTCCTGGAAACTAACCTGACACTCTCATTGTCAGCAAGCGAATTGTGTGGGCTGAAACCGTTCCTGATACGTGAAGAATAAACCAGTCCAACTTCAAAACAAAATCCAAGAGAATAACCCGAGCCCTCACCACGGATCTAGAGTCCCTCGAGGACAACAACTGGCTGGGTGTCCAAGATGGCACTCTGCTAAGAATCTTGTAGCGCGGTGGCCGCGCTACGAGGCCGTGGATCCCGTTGCTCCTTCCACAGAATTGAAGATCCCACAAATTACAGCCTAACAGCAGCCCAAGATTTAGCACAACAAGGCAATGGCGAAGAAACCGAACCCGAACTGCTAATGGATATACCCCAAGCATATGACCTAAACGGAGTGAAACTGAGCAAAAGCACACAGAGATCCTTATACAAGGTGATCAAAGCGCAGAGGAAAGTCCCCGAACGCACCAAAACAACGGCCATGCTGGATGTAGCAAGGCATGCAGCGAAAAACCTGTCTGGGAGAACACCGACAGACAGTGAGATCTGGAAATCTGTCCGTCACGGCGTCACCAAGACATTACCAGAACTACAAGGGTCTTCCTATGGAAATGCCTACATCAAGCTTTCAAAATTGGGGAGCGTTGGAGGAGCATTCCGACCTTTGAACATTGGGCAATATGCCAACACTGCCAAGTCGACGAGACAATGGAGCATATCTTGGTAGATTGCGAGGCACCTGGCCGCGAGAAATTGTGGAGTTTGGCTCAAGAACTTTGGGAGAAGAAAGGCTATGCGTGGCCAGAAATCAGCATTGGCCGGGTACTTGTGTGCGGGCTGGCCGACGTCAAAGACGCCTCTGGTACGAGGGATGTGGGAGCGAACCGGCTATACCGGATACTGATCTCCGAGACGGCGCACCTAATCTGGAAATCCCGTTGCACACGCGTCATTGATAGGGGTAGCGACCCGGAGAGATACTTCTCTGAACAGGAGCTTCACAACAAGTGGCTGGCTTGTGTCAACGCTCAAGTAAGGTCAGACTTTCTGTTGACAGACATAAAGAAATTTGGGAATAGAGCTTTGAATTTCAAAACAGTCAAATGCACATGGAAAGGTATCCTAAAAGACACCGAAAATCTGACAGACACACAAATCCGTCAGTCTAGGGTTTTAGTGGGTATGACTCCTCTCCGGCAGCGTGCTGCTGGAGAGGGGTGAGTCCCACACTGCCGTATGCCGGCGTACGTCAATGTATTTCCCTAGGGACCTTTTCTTCTCGATGGCATGCGCCGCAAAGAAAAGCGTACGGCAGGGGCTGATCTTATCAGTTGCTCAGTTGCCTGTCCGTTCATCGCTCCGCAAAAAAAAAAAAAAAAAAAAAAAACCTCCCGCCTGATTCAGAGTGTGTCGTACCCAGTTTCGACGGTTCCGACACTTGCTGTGTCAGGCTCAAATCAGGTGCACACACTCGCAGCGTGTCAGTTGCCCCCAAATGACACCTGACAACAAAAGAATCAGGTAAGGGTTCGGGATCCCCAACACAATAATATAGTAACTGATTCTTATTGTGTCCAGTAGACCGAAAATTCCCTTATTGTCTGGAGCTGTTTCTGGGTTACTGACATGCTGCGTGTCAGTGCTGCGGTTACTGAGATGCTGTGTGTCAGTGCATCTGATTCTGTGCCTGACACGTCAGGTGTTAGGAGCAGAATCAGTTGCAAAGAACTTGCGCCTGATACGGGTGATGTCGGAACAGCTGACCCTGCCCCCGACATGCTCCGAATCAGGCTCAAGTTCAGTGTGACTGATTCTTCAAGTATCAGGTATGGTTCCAGTGGCTGTGATTCAGCTCCTGACACTGAAAGTGTCAGTTACATTTCCAGTAGCGCTGATTCAACCCAGTTGGTGATGTGAGGGCTAATAGGAAGGGACAGGTGTGTAGGATTGCAGAGAGATGTAGTTAGGGTATGTAGGTGCATTGAAATCATACAGTATTGTCTGTTCATTGTGCTGCGCCGGCGCGAGGTTGCTGTCACACGTGAGTCTCGGCACATCGAGACCGAACACCCGGATCACCCCCACACACCTGGCAATTCCTTCATGATCCTAGAAGATCACCCTGACTCCAGCTCAGGTCCGAAAGAGCGAAATGAGAGGTTTGAGAAGTGAGGCACGAACAGAGCAAAAGGGGGTTTCGCGTACGAGACCGGCCCGAGACAAGACGCCAGCAAAATATCAACAAACTAGTTGATTTTCGCTTTGCACGTCCACGACCAGGACGTCAATCGTCTTGCTCGTAGGGCTGTTCACAGTTCCTTTTTTGCCCACCCACCCTCACCTCTTCCTTTTTTCCTGCCCTTGAGACGCCGTCGGCGATGCGGGCAGGGGGGTGAGTGCTGCAAGCCAAGCCAGCTGCTGTTGCTCATACGCGGTTTGGCAGTGAGGGGTAGCCTCCAGATGGCGGAACGGGCAGGTGATTTCGCGCGTGATGTCATCCACGCCTGTAGTGAAGACATCAAGATTGTGGTCCACACGGTTCGGGGCCAGTTCACGTGTGTTCGGGGTGGGTTCACGCAATGCGGCGGTATAATGGCTTCGCGGGAGGCATCGCAACAGGGTTCCAAGAGTGTGGTGCGGACAATCGCACTTGAAACATTATGGACATGGCACGACACAAGTGACTGTACTTGACAGTGGGTAAGGCATGAGTTTGTTTCGCAATGAGCATCAGCTGAGTTGCGGCAGTGGGCGCATGCGGTTCTTGGCGTGTTCCGACGGCCGTTTCGATGACTGGCAGGCAGGTTTGAGATAGTTGGGGGAACAGGAGCTAGCGCTGGGGCATGTAGGAGATGGGGTTGAGCAGCGGGAACGATGCTGGGTGCCCAAATTTTGTAGAGGTGAGGATGGGACTTTCCGAAACACTGGAGAAGATTAGTTAGTAAAGGGCGAGGTTAAGAATTGCGTGTTTACGCACCGTCACGAAGAAGCAATTGTGGTTTTGTCCACCATTGGTACACAGTTTGGGCGGCGGGAGATATCAGTTGCACCCTGGTTCAGGGCAGAGAACTTGCGTAGCGTTGATATCCATCAAGGCTTCATTTCTAAAGAGCATAGTGGCGGCCAGGGAGGGTATCACAAATAACGTGATGGAGAGGGAAAGAGGCGTGAAATGTTGGCCTTGTTTGTTCGACACTTCCCACTTGAGTTGCCGCTGATGGCTGCTTTCGGCCGGTCCTTCCCAAAAAGGCATAGGGGCGGATGCGAAATGCATTGAGTGAATCAAGGGTACCGAAGATCATATTTCCGGATATAGACCCCTCCTCCCCCCATTGTACGTGATGAGACTTTGGGGTCCTGATTTACGTCAAATTGCCTTTTTGAGTAGTGTGACGTACATATGCCATTACTGTACTATTTAATTCAATTTGTGCGCCCTGTGACCCGTGACATCAAGCAATGAACTTTCATATTCATTGATTGCCCCTGGGGACTATGACATAAAATAAAAATTCGCACTTTGGTCCAGGACATCCAGAATTCCATTCTAAGCTCAGTTGCCTTGATTCTGAGGCGAGATAAATGAAAAGGCATGCTCAGCAAGTTTCTATGACACAGTGCATGCGCGACCCGTCACCGCCTGGGTACAGTTGCGAACAAGGACGATGAGCATTGGGTTGCACTGGCCATCAATAGTGAGAACAAAACCGTTGCGTACAGCGACAGATTTCGAAAGAAGGTTCCCAAGGACCTGCGCCAATACATTGACTGGTGGTTATTTGAGCATCTCGCCATTGAGTTTCGATGGACAGACCTACCCATTCCCGAGCAGCATGACTCGCACTCCTGCGGAGTCCTTGCATACTCCCCTCTGGCCAATTTCTTCAAACCAGCACAGTTTCCACTCGCTGAATCTACCGCCAGCTCGATGGCGGACGAGCGTGTCAAGGCATTTCTGCGAATTGTTGAGTGACACAATAGGAAGGTGTGTCAATATCTCACCAGTCATGAATTTTACTTGACTCTCGTAGCCCAACTTTACCAGCGAGTCTTGCGACTTCGAATTCACTTTCACTTTCACTCATGAATTCCCGTGCCCTGTCGATGACAATCCCTTGGGCTGGACTGGTGGAACTGGTGGGGTTCGGTCAGGAGAGTCGAAGCATGAGGCAGAGGATGACTCAGATGTTGGCACTGAGACTTCCTCATCCAACGATGAGGGACCCCTCCCCAGCGATGAGTCTAGTTCTGCTAGTGATGGATATTCACGATCATTGTTGCCGACTCGGGCGCCACCATGCACCGTTTGCGCTCTCCTGTCCCATGTCAGGTCTCGTGCTCGAATTGATTCCCCTCCACTGACCTCATCGTCTTCCACCTCACCGCCAACACTCCACGAGTCCGACAACAATCTCCCTGTACTGGGAAGCAGCTGTTTGCGTCCATCTACACCTCCGTTGTCTAAGCGAACCCACTCAGATCGAGCCACGGATACCCTGCATGTCACCCCGGTCAAAAAGAAAGTCAAGGAGAAAATGGAGAAGGTGAAAAGTGTAACACGCAGCGCCATGGACCTTTTTAAAGCACCCCAAACTTCACCTTCCAAAATTCTCGCCCTCTTTCGCATGAAGGGATGGAAAAATGTGAAGGTCTCGATGGAGGAGGAGAAGCAGCCGGCGTTCACTGCAGATTCAGAGAAGCAGCGGGACTGGGCAGAGGAGCACACAAAGCTGGTGTGCAAAGTTAATCCTCCTCAGCCTCTGTTCCAGCCTCAATTAAACAGATATAGCTCTTACCTGGAAATCACGCGTTTTTGGGGGGGAAGAGAGAGTGTCACTAAATCAAAAAGGTTAGCCATACACGACCAAGCACATGTGAGCGACCGGGCACACGCGCACTAATCAAAAATTATTTAGAGCTTCGCTTCCACCTCTTTCCTCATGTCTCCAACTCACAGCCCTCCGTTGAGCTCCGACTCCAGCCCTATGCAACCTTGCCATCCCCTGTTTGATGATGAAGATGGACCGTTCAACCCCTCGGTATAATTGTTGTTTTCCGTGTTCTGCTTTCGCTAATTCGTCATAGGAATTTTATTCACAGCGCTCGGTCGTTATCTACCCATGGGACGGTGCCAGCAGGAAAATTGGGATCCTCATCTTCCCTCCTGTTATATCCATGTCCGTAAAGCAAAGGAAACGGCCGGAAGGACGGACGACCGGAAAGCCAGAGGGCCGGAAAGGCCGGAAGGACGGATGGCCGGACGAAGTGTCGGGGGGCCGGACGAAGGTCCGGACGTAAAGCGATACCACAAAAGTATAAGGGTACACCAATTAACTTGGCTCCGAAGGTCGGATAGAGAATAGGACAGAGGTCAGACGACGGAGCAATGCGCAGGCAAAGCACGTTAATTATCCACTGAGGTTACATCCAAAGTAAGTATGTATTTATACTAAGTACGGAGATAGTCCGGATGCGTTCGGAGAAGAAGTAAAGACAATAGGAATAAGCGAAGACAATAAAGACAATAAGGAATACGTGTGGGGCATAAGTCATATGGTCAAAGAAGGGGAAATGCTCAGTAAATCTTCATTGCGTAAAAACCTCGAGGGCGTGCGTCAACGACCAAGGCTGGACGCAACAGCAAGTGAGACGGACGCGAGCCGGAGTTCAGATGACGCGTCCGGAAGGAAGGGAAGTCGGATCCGAGGATCCGGACGGAGGACGGAGAGATCCGGATGGAGCTGGACGAGTCCGGACGGATCCGGAAAGGGTCGGAGATGCACGGGCGTAACACCTCCAGACAACGTCACCCTGTTATATCTGGGTCGAGAGGAGAGAAAGGAAGGAGAGGGGTTATGTTCCGGATGGGTTATGACCGGACTCGGGAATGCCGGAGGTCAACAGAAGTAAATGGGAGATGATTCCGGAACACGGATATGGACCACTACACCACAGCTAGGTTTAAGGGTGAGCATACTATCTGGTTGGCTAGGAATGAAGGAAGGAGGAAAAGGGAGACGGCCGAGGGTTACCAGAAGTGAAGGCCGGTAAGCCGGAGGAGAACTGCCGAAGGCCGGAGGTGATATGCCGAAGGCTGGGCAATGTCTGGTAATCCGGAAGTTATGCTGAAGTCCGAGATGGAGTCCGATAAGTAGGGAAGTTCACGGATGTATAAGTCCGGACGTCCGAGATAAGGTTTTCGACAAGTCCGGTCGTTGGACAGAAGACGGAAGTCGAGTCCGTCGGCTGGAGTACTTGGACATAGGAGGAAAAGTCAAGACAACGGAGAATGACTGAAGGTCAAGCAACATTAATAATCAATCTAAAGTACATGATTGTAATTGAGACTTTTTATAGTAATAGCGGAGGTAAGTATATATAAGGAAATTGATTAAAGAACAAGGGAAGAGTAAAAGGAGAACATAGCTTCTTGTATAAGTACAAGGGAGATGACGGATTGAGAACATAGAGCATGTGTGCATAACAGGAGTGCATGTGGAGATCTACTGCTAAGGTAGATAGACAGTTGCGTGAAAACTTGTCATCGGCTGAAGGGCCAGATGAAGTCCGATAAGGGCCGGAGCGTTCCGGAGAAGACCGGAATGTTAAGCTGGAAGAGGACGGAGATGAACAGATGATAACCGGAAGTCATCCGGTCATAGTCCGGATGTCTCCCGGGGTTGAGCCGGAGGTAAACGGGCGTAGACTGGGAGTTGGCCGGGAGTTGACTGGAGGTTATCGGAATGTATACCGGAGTATACTGGAAGTGGTCGGATGAGATCCGGATGAGTCCGTGGTGGTACGGGATGTAACAGGTCTGGACTGCGGTACTTCATCGAGGAGAAGGCTTACAAGAACCACATCAAGAACTACGTGGCTGAGAGTGATGTACGTACCGCCATAGCTATTTGGGTTTGGTGAAACTGACAAGGCCAGGTAGATTAGCAGCTGCATCACCTTCGCAGTGTTGCTGCAAAAGGACACTCAGTTAACATCGGGGCTGCGATGTTCTGGTGTTGGCGGTTGTGTTTGCGCACATCATGGAGTGGTGCGCACTCAAGGCTTGGGTGATTTACAGAAAGGGGAATGGTATGTATTTCATGCCGCATGATGAATACCATTTGACCCAACACAATAGGTATGCAAACATGGACTATATTTTCCTCTCCTCAATTATTGGTGTCACCCTTTTGTTCTTGGCTGTATCCTACGACATTGCATGCCAATGGAAGATCAACCTCATTCTGCGCGCCCAGAAGATCAGAGAAACCGCAACCCTGCCAACCCGCTTAGAAGACTTCGAAATTGTGTTTGCACTGCCTGTTTGGCATGCGGCGGCGCATGAGATAGAGTACCAAACTCAGTATTCACAGAGTTATACAGAGGGGGTGGGAAGGATGGACAGGGAGGGAATTGAGAGGACTTGGGCGATTTTGAATCCGCTCGGGTTCTCCACGAAGGAGATGGGAAATGGCGCGTGTCATGATGCCATTGAGGATAAGGTGGATCATGTGAATTTTGAGAAGAGCGTGGGCCAAGGTGCGTTCTTGTTTCCCGGTTATGTGTCGGTGCTGAGACGGATTACTCAGGGGACACGCTAGTGCAGAAGCTCGTTGTTGCTATTGTGGAGCGCGATAGGCAGGTTGCTGTGTTCACGGACGTCAACTGCACCCTCCACAGCCACTTGCGCAAGAAGTGGCAAGAGCGGATTGACACGTGGCTGGCAGACAGGAGCAAGCCTAATCCTTATTGTCTCGCGGGGGGGCAAGAGCAGTACGTGTGGAATTAATCCCATAAAGTTATGTATCTGATGGCGTAGCTGTCAGCAGGACCAAGTGAAGCCGCGGTTTTGCAGGAATTGAAGGACGCCGAGGCTCGAGAGGTCGCCAAAGGACGCGATGCATTGGCGGATCTCAAGTCAACGCCGGTAGCCTTCATCAAGGTGGGGTTGGTACTTGAAGAATGCCAGTGAGTCCAGGTGGTAAGAAGGTCGGACAAAGCTGATTTAGACTCGTAGACGACGGATGAAAGCCGAGCTGAAGGGTAGCACGCTAGTGACTGCGGACCGAACCAGCCACATTCAAGAGCAGTGTGTCTCGTTCTTGAAGAAACTGCGCACGTTTGAGCACATGCAGGCAGTATTCATGCCTGGGGTCGCTGCTTTAAAGGAGGCGGCGGAGGACGTTCGCAATCCGGACACGCCACCGCCGAAGGCTGAGGAGCTAAAACTTTGGCTGCTGTCGGAGTTGGCGGAGGGCATGCGGCGCACGTCATGCAAGAGGGGTGTAGCGGAGATGGAGGCGAAACTCCGGCATGCGCAATGCGACAATGCGCTTGAGGTGTTGTGCAGTCGCCTCCACGCGCAGACACACCTGATCATCTGGCGGAATTCGAACTCTGTGGGTCAATGGGCGGCGACGCGGTCAAATACCCTCATCGGGCAAGTGGGGGATAGGATCACGAGAGTAGCTGGGAAATATCGCCATGTGAGGGCTGCGTTGATAGAACTCAAGGACGCGAATTTTGCGCCACAGTTCAAAGCATTGGAGCAGCGTGATCTCAACACCAATGCCGAGGAGGAGAAGGACACGCATGCGCGGAGGAAGCTGGCGCGCCTAGGTTCATCAAAGTGTTTGCATAACAAGCCTGCCCTGGGTCCAGCAAAGAAGAAAGGCTCACCTGGTGATCCCGACGACCCTGATGAAGCCTCAAGCATGGCCAAGTGCTTTTCCTGGATATGGACTGTGGGAGGCGGCCCCGGAGAAGATACCGAACAGCTGCACAATTGTAGGTTAATGAAATTAATTCTGTACGTACGGACTGATTAATTTTTATTGCAGCTGTCCATGTTGAATGGAGCAAGGCGAAGGCACGTCGTGATCAATGGGTGGAGGAGGTGCAGTTGCTGAGAGAGGAGATGAAGAGGGTGCTGCACATGTTGTGCTGGACACAGCAACGGTGGGTGAGTCACGTGAACGGATGGGAGAATATTGATCCTGAACTTCGCGTGGGCATTGCGGCATACACCCGAAGGCAGATATACATTCATTGGCATCTGGTGGAGGGATTTGAGGCCGGATGGAAAGGGTCCATGGCGGCGGTGGTGCAGCAAGTCGTGGAACAGGACAGGCACATCTATTGTGAACTGCTAGAGCAGGCAGAAGTTGATGGCACACTGGTGGGCTTAATGGAGCTTGATACCATGGTTGTTACATAGGGGCTTTTTGGAATGTACATCCACTTCAAGAAATTTTGATTGTGCGCCCGCTTGTCGTAATCACCCAAAAAGGCGATGGCGCTGGGTGAAATCACCGGCGAGAGGCAAAGGGTAGATGCTGAGATTGCCGAATAATTGACCCAACATTTGGCCCGACATGTGATTAAGCAAGGCACGGGAACACGGTATATTATAATATAATGTGCCCTACAAAGCACCAAATGTGTAGGGACAGCCAGCCCCTGGCTGCATGCATGCACTTTGACATCCATTCACCTGGCTACAACCAGCAGTGAAGCCAATATGCTACAGCCAGGGGTGTACTGGACTGGCCTTGGAAATGAGCTCACGGCTTTTTGCGTCCACCTGTGCCACTGTCTCCTTTCGCAAAATCACCACGTGTGCCACTGAAATCGCCATGTGTGCCACTCTCCTCCAATTCGTGCCACCGATGCCATTCCTGCCACATGGGCCTTTTCACCAATAATTCCACAACCCATTGTGCCACTGATATCATGCCACTGGTGCCAACCCATTGCCATCTGTTCTCCTTTTGCAGAGAGAAGTTCAAAGCTGTCTTTGCTCCACTGCAAATGGGACCACCAGATGACATGCAAAGGAAAATTATGCCAGGGCAGTGGAAACTGTGCAGACAACAGAACATCGATTGTCGATAGAGGTAATGTTACAACCATGCAAACTCCTACACCATCCGGCTCCGTCCGGACCTCTCCGGCTTCGGCCGGACTTCCTCCGTCCTCCGTATGGATCCTCAGATCTGACTCTGTTATCTTCCGGACGTGTCATCCGAACTCTGGCTCGCATCCGTCTCACTCGCTGTTGCATCCGACCTTGGTCGTTGACGCACGCCCTCGGGGTTTTTACGCAATGATGAATTACTGAGCGTTTCCCCTTCTCTGACCATATGACTTATGCCCCACATTCCTTATTGTCTTTATTGTCTTCGCTTATTCCTATTGTCTTTACTTCTTCTCCGAACACATCCGGACTATCTCCGTACTTAGTATAAATACGTACTTACTTCAGATGTAACCTTAGTTGATAATTAACGTGCTTTGCCTCCGCATTGCGCCGTCTTCTGACCTCTGTCCTATTCTCTATCCGACCTTTGGAGCCAAGTTAATTGATGTACCCTTATACTATTGTGGTATCGCTTTACATCATTTATTGCAAGTAGAAATAGATAAAAAAGCAAGGGAAGATTGGACTAGTACAGCTACATACCACACCAGTATTCATTGTCCGAGTCATATTCATACTCCTCCTCCCAACAGTGAATACCAACAAGAGCCTTCGCCTCCTCCAGGGTGTGGCCTGCTGCCACATACGTGGCAACTTGAGGATTGTCGGTGGTATGAAGGGTGGCCGGGCCCTTAGCTGCGGTGGCCTTGAAATCTGCCAGGGCATCCTCCAGGGAGGTGTGGATGGCGCCGGACCCGCGGACAGCATATGTCTTGATAGCTTCAAGGGGAAGTGTGAGGACAGAAGGCAGAGTTGATCCCATTTGACATTGGAGGGGCTCAAGGGGAGGAGGGGAAGCAGATCGAGAACGGTGCATGAAATCCCTCTCACACCCCTCCCCGTTGAGAGGGCGGGGGGGAGCCTGGCAGGGCTTGGTGTGTGCAAAGCCTTGGAAGCTGAGGGTTGAAAAAGTGGCACCAATGGCATCGGTGGCACTGAGTGTTGACACGGTACTCGGGGAGGCCGTAGTGACTTCATTGGGAATAGTTGGGGTGCTCGTGGGAATGGTGCGGCGTGTGGGGCTCATTGGCGTCTTGGGAGGCTGCAGGGGCTGCGGGGCTGCGGGGCTCGCAGGGTGGGTGTGCTCCCCAGCATCGCAGCAGGCATGCCACGCGGGGAGGCAAGCCTCCCAGGACGAGTACTTGGTGGCGCCTCCCGGGGGATAAGTTCAGAAACACGCTGAGCGCTCGACCTTTTTTGTATCTCCTTCAGGACTGGCCAAAATAATTTTAAAACAAAGGTGACGCACCAAGAGGTGTAGACACCGCGGTTGTCCAAGGCAGCGGGGCTGCAAACGAGGTAAAATGAAGAGGCTTGGGCTCGGGTAATACCAGGGTCAGGGTGGAAGGATGGCGAGCATCGATAGGCCGACGACATTGAGAGCGAAGAACAAGTTGATATTAGTCATGGGAGTTGATTCGTTTTGTTTGGGCTACCATGCCACCCGTGCCACCAGAAATCCTTGTCCATGCCACTGCTGCCACCTAAAATCCTTGACTTCGAATTATTTTTTTGAGGCACAGCCACTGGTGCCACACATGCCACAAGTTTTGTAAACAAAGAGTCTGTAAGCTACTGGCCGTTGTACATCACGTATCCGTCCTTATCCCTCCACAGAGCGTCTGCAACTTTTTCCTGGAGCTCATCCCTTTTTCTGCAAGTCCAAACAGCATATTCCAGGGCATAATCCCTTTTTTCTTTCGGAGTATCCTTTTGGGCTTGTCCCTTTTTGGCCTTTATTTCCTTCCTTTTCTCCCGTTTTTTAAATGCAAGAAATGCCCGGTTTCTGAGAAAGTTGAGTTAGTCCAAGTAAGAGATTGCAAGTTAAAGTAATTACTTTGCCCTGTAGGCTTTATCTGCGAGTTTCTGCCTTTCTTTGCATTCCTGTAGACGCTCCGGATTGGTCTCCATCTCGGCCCTATATCTACGAAGCTCTCATTCAGATATCAAACAACTTTTGTTGCAACGTACCGGGCCATCTGAATTCTACCTTTTTCTGCTTCTTCTTCTTTGTGGCTGGGTCAGATCAGTATAGATTGCAGTTGACCCTTCAGACATCCCTCTCGTGATATTTAGCCCAAGTGAGCCGTCTGGCAGGTACACTTCGTGATGGCACCGGTGGCATGGGGGAGTGTTTCTCCCTCTTTGGCATCCTAAATGGACAGCAGGGGGTGAGGGTAGATGTTACGCCCGTGCAACTCCAGGACCACTCCCGACCACATCCGGCCGCCTCCGGCCTAACCTCCGGCATTCTCCGCCACTTCCGGATCTTCATCCGAACCTCCGGTCCCCCGATCTCCGTCTTCCGTCTTCCGGCTCTGGCCTCGGAAGTATCACGGAACTTCCTCGGACTCTCCACACGACACCAAGTCCACGCAGTGTCGTATCCGATGGTTTCATCAGTCATCCGACTTACCATCACATCCTATGTCCTTATGCACTATGCTCCACATGCTTTCCTTTATTGTCCTTATTGTTATACGACTTATCTTATTGTCTTTTAGTTTCTTCCCTCCGCATCCGGACTTGCCCCGTAAATATTATAAATACGTAGTACACTCTTGGATGTACCTCAGTTTGATTATAAACGTTTACTCCGCACCAAACCAACTTCCGGTTGAACTCCTGAACTTCCGATACTTCCGACTTAACGTTGTAACATTGTCCCTGTCTTGGATAACTCGTCCAGTCGTCATTCCTTATTTCCGCCTCTTCCGGCTTCCTTGTCTCGACAACCTACCTTCGTCCGACGTCCGGACGCGACCTCCGTCCTTCATCCGACGTCCGGACTTATTCCGACTTCTTGTAAGTCTCGGCTTCGAACCTTGCCTTGACTCCAGCCTTCCGGATATCCGTCCAGGTCATCCGAATTCCCGTCCGGCCTTCACCTTACTCGTCCGGCCGACGACCGAAGTCCTTCAATCATCTTCGTTGTCATCCTTCCCTATTCAAGTTGCCAGCAGTACAAGCCCCACTCATCCTTAACCCCCTGTGGTGTAGTGGTTTCGATATCCGTAGTTCCGGATCCCACATCACCGACCTCCGTTAACTTCCGCACTTCCGTTAACCTCCGTCGAGCTCCGTCTTCCGGCCATCCGTCCTTCCGGCCTGGACATCCTTCCTCCGGAACCTACCTCCTCTCCTCTTCTCTTATTCCTCCTCTCCCGACACGGATATAACAGTAGACCAGATGGACGAGGAAAACACTTACTGAGTGAACTGGGTAAAATTTCCAAGGTTGAGGAAATTTAGTGTTGTGGTAAAGGTCGAGAAGTGGGGTACCTATATCGAAGTAGCGCACATTTTGAGTTGTTTTATGTTCTAAAATATATCACACCACAGACCTGAAATAAAAATACAAAAATATTCTGGGACATTCAAATGAGCTGGTACTTTGATTCTGCCTACTGTCAGGGGAACCGCCCGTCCGTCCGTCCATCCGTCCGTCCGTCCGGCTCCGGCCCATCGCACTGCCCCGCTTCCTCGTCCGATCCTTCGTCCGGCCTCCGGACTCGCACCCCAGCCTGCGCCTCCATCCGGAACGTCACCTCCCGCCCCTCCGGACTCTGTTCCCTTCCGTCCGTCCGGCCGCTCTCACTGGCACGTGCTGTGTGATCAAGCTCGAGACCTCTGCCGATCCCTCCGGACACGTGCTACTGGCTAGTACTTAAAAAACCTCGCCTAGCGTGAGAATCCTCATCCTTTCTTCTCTTCGGATTCTCCCGCTAGGTGCGTATTCTAGAAACCTGTATTTAGTACCATTCAATTGAGTTGCTTCGGATTCTCCCGCTAGTCTCCCGCGCTCTGCGCCGAGCTGAGGTTGCCCTTACAGCAGAAGAAAGGATCTAAGGGATCAACTGGTCAAGATTGCGAAGTTCGGTGTAGACTCGGACTCGGACTGCTACGCTAGCGCTCCGGCCTCCCCGACTTCCAACCTCGACCCCTCCTCCTTGATGGACGCTCCGACGCCCGGAAGCGGGTCCGCGCCACCCGAGCTCCCGGATGTTTACATCCCGGAACCGGCTGCCGACCCCGAATCCCGGCTGACCGCGGTCGAAGGCTCTCTCGCAAACATCGAAGCCCTACTCCTCCGCGTTTTACACAACAACCAAAATCCACCCGCGACTGCCCCCGTCCCTGCCGCTCCGGCTCCGGCGGTGGGTCCAGACTTTACCACCCTCACCCCCGCAGCAAAATCGGTTCTCCGACCGAACCCCCCGGCCGTCTTCGACGGCGACCGGACCCAAGGACGGATGTTCCTCCACTCCGTCCTCACATACCTCCGACTGGTTCCGGAAGCCTTCATGGTCCACGGACAGCTCGTCGAGGAAAAACTCGTGCGGTACGCCATGTCCTTTATGGCGCGAGACGCGGCCGGACGATGGGCCGAACGACAGTCCGCAATCGTTCCGTTCCCATTCCCGTCCTGGGCGGAATTCGAGTCCGAGTTCCGGCTCCGGTTCGTCGAGGAAAACGAGCAAGACCAAGCTCTCCTCCGGCTGGAGACCCACAGCTACTACCAGGGCTCCCGCGACGTTTACCGGTACACGGACGACTTCGAGGAACTCACCGCCACGGCCGGGTACACGGATCCGCTCGTCCGCGTCACCAAGTACCGAGCGGGGCTCGACCCGAGGATCAACGCAGCGATCACCACGTCCGGAACCGCTCCGGCGCTGCTAGACTACGCCGGATGGCGTCTCCGCGCCTTCCGTCAGTACGACGCCCTCGCCCGCGTCCGAGCGGGAGCACCTCCGACTCGCGCCCCGGCTCCGGCCGCACGCCCTCGCACTGGGACGTTCCTCCCAGTCCCCTCCTTCACGCCTGCTCCCAAAGCCGCGCCGGCGCCCGCCCTTCTGCCTGGCATTCCGATGGAGGTTGACCGGACCCGCGCGCGCTTCGCACCGCGCGCTTGCTTCCGCTGCGGTGCGTCCGGACACCTCGCCCGAGACTGCCCGACTCCCTCGGACGTCCGGCACGCAGACGTCCTGGACGAGGTCGTCCGTCAACTCGGAGACGACCTCCTCGGAGAGCTCTTCGCGCGCCTCTCTACTACCGCCGGGCTTCCGACCGAGCCGGACGCCGGAGACGCGGAGCCGGAGGGTTTTCCGGACGCGATCGAGTGAGCGGTGCGCCCTCGGTCGCGTCCCCTAATCGTTACTCCTGCCTGTACAAAGATATACCCAATAAATCAGCAGTTGAAACGAAAGACGCACCCCCTGCTCCGGTTTCCGCCCCCCGGCCGGAGCCCCCTATTCCCGCCCCGGAGGCAAAAACCCCTTCCATTCCCCGCGTCCACCGTCCGAGATGGGAACGCAAACTGCCCCGGCAGTACGTCATTGATTCCGTGGAGGGCCGGAACTCCCTGCACATTCCGTTGGAGATGCAGTCGGTAGAAACCGCGGCTAAGGTGTCCGTGAAAGGTCTGGTCGACTGCGGAGCGACCGGAGACTTCATTGACTCGGAGTACGTGATCTCCCGCAACCTTCCCGTCCGGAAGCTCTCCCAGCCTATCCCGGTCCTCAACGTCGACGGCACACCCAATGCATCCGGAGGCATTACGGGCGTAGTCGATATGGTCGTCAACTACAAGGGTCACTCGGAACGCATCCAACTCGCCGTGACGCGGCTCGGGAAGCAGCACGTCATCCTCGGTTACTCCTGGCTTCAGAAACACAACCCGGAGATCGACTGGGAAACCAAGGAAGTCCGGATGACCCGCTGCCCGACCAGCTGCAGCACCTGCCGAGACGAGCTTCGCGCCGTCCGTCGCAGCGCGAAGATCTCCGCCGCGATCCTCCGACAGCTCCGCGAAGGTCCCGTCCCGTCTATCTGTGCCATTGACTCGGAGGAGTGGTGCGGAGACGACGGGTACGATCCGGATGGCGACGGAGACGACTGTCCGGACCTCACTCCGGACCCGGACGAAGACGACGATGACGAGCTAGAAGAAGGCGACCGGATCCTCTACACCGCGTTCGCTCCGGCCGAGGAAATCCGCGCCGGGAGCACCGTCTCCCAACGGCTCGCGGAGGCCTTCGCCCGGAACTCGGCCCCGCCTGGGACCTCGGTTCCGACCTGGGTCGAGGACTTCTCCGACGTCTTTGACAAGGAGTCGTTCGACGCGTTACCGGAGCGCCGGACGTGGGACCACGCCATCGAACTCGTCCCGGACGCAAAGCCGGCCAACTGCAAGGTCTACCCGATCTCCCCCCTCGAGCAGAAGGAACTCGACGCGTTCATCGAGGATGGGCTGAGCACCGGCCGGATCCGTCCGTCCAAGTCCCCGATGGCGTCTCCGGTCTTCTTCATCAAGAAGAAGGACGGAAGCCTCCGGTTCGTCCAGGACTACCGAGCGCTCAACGCGATGACCGTGAAGAACCGATACCCGCTCCCGCTGATTAACGACCTCATTAACCGCCTAAAGGGAGCCCGGTTCTTCACAAAACTCGACGTCCGGTGGGGCTTCAACAACGTCCGGATCCGGGGAGGCGACGAGTGGAAGGCCGCGTTCCGTACCAACCGAGGACTCTTCGAGCCCCTGGTGATGTACTTCGGCCTCACCAACTCCCCGGCCACGTTCCAGACGATGATGAACGACATCTTCCAAGACCTCATCCTGTCCGGAGACGTCATGGTATACCTTGACGACATCCTCATCGCTCACTCCGATCTCGCGCGCCACCGAGAGATCGTCCGAGAAGTCCTCCGGCGGCTCCGGGCGCACAAGCTTTACCTCCGGCCGGAGAAGTGCGAGTTCGAGAAGTCGTCGATCGAGTACCTCGGCGTCATCATCTCGCACAACCACGTCGAGATGGACCCGGTCAAGGTCGCCGGAGTCGCCGCCTGGCCGGCTCCGGAGAACCGGAAGGACGTGCAGCAGTTCCTCGGCTTCACGAACTTCTACCGGAGATTCATCCGGGCTTTCTCGGACATCGCGCGGCCCCTCTTCGACCTCACCAAGAAGAGCGTCGCTTGGACCTGGACCGCTGCCGTGGCTGCCGCCTTCCAAGCCCTCAAGGATGCGGTAACCGCGGAGCCCGTCTTGGTCCTGCCCGACGAGTCGCGTCCATACCGGGTCGAGGCGGACAGCTCCGACTACGCCACCGGAGCCGTCCTGTCTCAGCCGGACGCGAACGGGAAGTGGCATCCGGTCGCGTTTTACTCCAAAAGTCTGAGTGACGTCCAGCGCAACTACGAGATCCATGACAAGGAGATGCTTGCGATCATCCGGGCCTTAGAGGAGTGGCGACACTTCCTCGAAGGTACGCAGCACCCGGTCGAGATCTGGACGGACCACAAAAACTTGGAGTACTTCCGGAAGGCGCAGAACTTGAACCGGAGGCAGGCGCGGTGGTCCCTGTACCTGTCCCGGTTTGACTTCGCGCTCCACCACCAGCCCGGACGCCTCATGGGCCGTCCGGACGCGCTGTCCCGCCGTCCGGACCACAGAGTGGGCTCGGACAACACGGACGTTACCCTTCTTCGCCCGGACTTGTTCCACGTCCGCGCACTGGAAGGTGTCGTGGTGGCCGGACCCGAGGTCCCCCTCCTTCGTGACGTCCGGGAGGCCTTCACGGGTGAGCCGGACCTTGAGGACCCCGTCGCGCTTGTCGCGCGAGAACTCCTCAAGAACCGGAACGTCCGCCCCCCCCGGTCGTCTGAGTGGCGTGTCGCAGAAGGGCTCCTTTACTACCGCGGTAAGGTCGTCGTACCGCGGAATAAGGACCTCCGGCGCCGAATCATCGCCCTGCACCACGACACCCGGGTCGCCGGGCACGCCGGACGCTTCAAAACCCTCGAGCTCATCTCCCGGAATTACTGGTGGCCCCAGCTGTCCCGTCACGTCGGCCAATACGTCCGGACCTGCGATCCATGCAACCGGACGAAGGCGCTTCAGAAGCTGCCCCACGGAGAGCTCCACCCGACCGAAATCCCGGAAGAACGTTGGGACACCGTCTCGGTGGACTTCATCGTCGAGCTCCCAGACGCACACGGGTTCGACGCGGTCATGGTCGTAGTCGACGTCCTGGGTAAGCGGGCCCATTTCAACGAGTGCCACACCGGCCTTGGCGCGGTCGGAGCCGCTCGGCTCTACTACCGGAACGTCTGGAGGCACCACGGAACCCCCCGGAAATACATCTCCGACCGTGGGCCGCACTTCGTCGCGGAGTTCACCACGGAACTGTGGCGCCTCATCGGGATAGAACCAGCGACCTCCACCGCCTACCACCCGCAGACCGATGGCCAGACCGAACGCGTCAACCAGGAACTCGAGCAGTTCGTCCGGATCTTCACGAACTACAAACAAGACGACTGGGACGAGCTCCTCCCGGCCGCGGAGTTCGCGTACAACAACCACGTCCACTCCTCGACGCAGCAAGTCCCGTTCATGACGGACACCGGAAGGCTCCCCCGGATGGGATTTGAGCCCAACGGACTGCGCTCGAACGTGGAATCCGCGAACGAGTTCCGCGACCGGATCGCGTCCGGAGTCTCGGAAGCCAAAGCCGCGCTCGTTAAGGCCAAAGACGAGTTCAAGCTGTACTACGATCGCCGACGCACGCCCGCCCCGGAGATCAAAGTAGGCGACCGAGTCTGGCTAGACGCCTCCGACATCCGGACGACCCGTCCGTCCGTCAAATTCGCGGACAAACGCCTCGGCCCCTTCAAGGTCGTGAAGGTTGTCGGAAAGGGTGCGTACAAGCTCGAGCTCCCCCCCCGGTACTCCCAGCTCCACCCGGTCTTTCCGGTGGTGAAACTCCAGCTCGCGGAACCGGACCCGTTCCCCGGACGCCCCCGGAACGACGAACCCCCACCCGTCCTTCAGACGGACGACGACGTTCAATGGGAGGTCGAGGAGATCCTAGAAGCGAAGGTCCGTTATGGCAGCCTCTGGTACATGGTGCGGTGGAAAGGCTACGGCCCGGAACACAATAAATGGGTAAAGCACTCCGACGTCTTCGCTCGAGACGCCATCGAGGCCTACTATCGCCGCTACCCCAACGCCCCGCGCCGGATCGCCTCGGCCGCTTTCGACTCGCTCTCATTCCGGAGGCGCGACGCCCAGGTCCGATTCATGCGTCGGGACGCCGCATTCCAAGGGGGGGGTGATGTCAGGGGAACCGCCCGTCCGTCCGTCCATCCGTCCGTCCGTCCGGCTCCGGCCCATCGCACTGCCCCGCTTCCTCGTCCGATCCTTCGTCCGGCCTCCGGACTCGCACCCCAGCCTGCGCCTCCATCCGGAACGTCACCTCCCGCCCCTCCGGACTCTGTTCCCTTCCGTCCGTCCGGCCGCTCTCACTGGCACGTGCTGTGTGATCAAGCTCGAGACCTCTGCCGATCCCTCCGGACACGTGCTACTGGCTAGTACTTAAAAAACCTCGCCTAGCGTGAGAATCCTCATCCTTTCTTCTCTTCGGATTCTCCCGCTAGGTGCGTATTCTAGAAACCTGTATTTAGTACCATTCAATTGAGTTGCTTCGGATTCTCCCGCTAGTCTCCCGCGCTCTGCGCCGAGCTGAGGTTGCCCTTACACCTACTCAGATTGAGTGGTAGGGTGGTTAGGATGAGTTGAGCAAAGATTTTGTTGCGGGACGAGTTCGCGATCACGGTGTCACAGCCAAATTATATGATGGCACCGATGGCACCAGCCATTTTTTATATGGCACTCATGGCACCACTCAGTTTATTCCATGGCATTCATGGCATGATTCAAAAACTCGGTCAATTTCTTACAAGGAGTCCATGGCATCGGTGGCATATAATATCAAATTGAAGAAAAATGTCAAAACGGATGTGCTACGCCTCAGCCTTCAGTTCGTCAAGAGTGGAGAATAATGCAGCCCCCATCACCGCCCGCTTCAAGCCCAAATTCTTCTCCTCCTTCACCTGTGCATCTGTAAGTGTCGCCAAAAATTCCTCCTCTGTCTGGAACTCGTGCTCAACCCATCGGAAGAGACCCCCTGCAGTGTACTGGGTGAAAGAGTACCGGCGTTCCCCCGCTGCAATGGGGATGTTGGAGTGGAAGATGGAGGCACTGGGAATGAGAATGGTGGCACCGGGGGGAAATTCGAGGATAAGCTTGCAGTCCCAGAGGATGAGATGACCTCCTCGGGTGAAATCGAAGTTCCCGAGGGCCGTTATAGCGCACCATCCGAACACCAAGTTTGCAAAATCCCGATGGCCCAAAGTACACATCCGTGGACCGAGATTGAACGTGCACGCCGACCAGATGCCGTTGTGGAAGGGACGAGAGAGATGATCGTACTTTGTGTAGAAGATGGACATGTGGTCGATGTAAAAGTCGAAGAGGTCCGGTGCCCAATTGGCGAACAACCCTGGACGAAATCCTTTAGGGAAGGGAGGGAGAGAGGTGCTGCACACGTACCAGTGGCAAAGCCTGCCAGCCGTTGGAAGGCAGGATGGGCAATGAGTGCTGCAAAGATCGCAGCGTTGATGACGCCGTTGACCAAGGCCCCGGGGTGGAACTGTCCACCGCCGTGCAAGTCACCGCCTGATATCTGGGCAAAGTTCCCGCGATGGTGGTGCAGCCGGTCATAACTCAGGGAGGCGGAGGCTCGAGCCTCCTCCAGAGTGTGGACAGCGGCATCATGGACGTCTGTCATAAAGCCGTCGTCATTGGGAGTGCCACCATAGACAGCGAAGACCTTCCCGTCGGAGTCTACAATGGGGCGGGAGGTGCTGGAGAAATTATGTTAGACAGGGTAGAAAAGAGAGAACACAGTACAACGCGCCTTCCACTCGACTTCACAAGCCTAAAGCCTTTGTGCTTTGGCTTATCCCCAAAGAAGTCCGTCAGCCTGTAGGTACGCCCACCACCGTCACGGAGCCTGATAAACCCGGTAGCAGCGATCTGAGTTTTCCTCAGCTGGAATTGAGCCTTGATGGGAGGCGAGGCTGTGCGGATATGTCATTGGTGGCGGGATGGATCACGGAGCGGATCGGCCGATGCCTTGATAGATGCACGAGCTTCACGATGTTTGACTTTGGACTGTAGTTTATCCTTTGCCTTCAGTGTAGTAGGGGTCGGGGTGGTGCGTTGGGCAGCCGGAGTCACGGTGATGGGTTGGGCGGCAGGAGCCACGGGGATGGCAGACAGGAGGCTCGCGGGGGTCCCAGTGTCCAGTTCCGCCAGATCTTCATGCTGGTGGGTAGTGACAGCAACAGCTGCAACGGCGTCAGTGATAGAAAAGTCCATGGGAATGGGCTCCCAAATCGCAAAGGAAAACCCAGACCGGGTCTGTGAGGCAGTGAGCAAAATGGAGGAGAGGCGAGAGATGTTGGACGTACACTCCGAAGAGTAAGAAAATCTGGGCCAAGGGGGGAGCCTGGTAGGAAGGGGGTCAGCAATGGCATCTGTGGCAGTCACATGCGAAGTTCTGCAAATATGGGTGGCACAGGTGACACTGGCATCGGTGGCTTCCCCAGCCACAGGTGTGAGTGGCGCCGGTCAAGTTCCGGGCTCGGATCTCGATGGCAGTCCATGGTTCCCCGGCAGGAGTACTATGGAGGTTCTGGGTTCCCCAGGAAGAGCACCACAAACAAAAAAAGGGGAGGGAAAACGATAAATAAAGGCAAGCGCGAGTTCCGGGCACGGATCCCAGCGCCCAGCTAAAGCCTGAGAGTGTCTGTGTTCCCCGGCAGGAGTACAACCAATGCGACAGGGAATAAAGCAGGTGCGAGTTCCGGGCACGGATCCCAGCAGCCAGCCTGTTATATCCGTGTCGGAAGAAAGGAGGAAAGAAAGGAGGAGAGGAAGTAGGTTCCGGAGGAAGGATGTCAGGGCCGGAAGGACGGAAGGCCGGAGGACAGAGCTCGACGGAGGTTAACGGAAGTGCGGAAGTTAACGGAGGTCAGTGATGTGGGATCCGGAACTACGGATATCGAAACCACTACACCACAGGGGGTTAAGGGTGAGTGGGGACTGTACTGCTGGCAACTTGAATAGGGAAGGATGACAACGAAGATGATCAAAGGACTTCACTCGTCGGCCGGACGAGTAAGGTGAAGGCCGGACGAGTTGGATGAAGGCCGGACGGGAATTTCGGATGGCCGGACGGATATCTGGAAGGCCGGAGTCAAGGCAAGGTTCGAAGCCGAGACTACAAGAAGTCGGAATAAGTCCGGACGTCGGATGAAGGACGGAGGTCACGTCCGGACGTCGGACGAAGGTAGGTTGTCGAGACAAGGAAGCCGGAAGAGGCGGAAGTAAGGAAAGACTACCGGACGATTTATCCGAAGACAGAGACAACGTTACAACGTTAAGTCGGAAGTATCGGAAGTTCGGGAGTTCGACCGGAAGTGGGTTGGGACCAGAAACAACGTTAGGATGAAGATCCGGAGGGGAATAGACCGGAAGAACGTTTATAATCAAACTGAGGTACATCCAAGACTGTACTACGTATTTATAATATTTACGGGGCAAGTCCGGATGCGGAGGGAAGTAACTAAAAGACAATAAGATAAGTCGTATAACAATAAGGACAATAAGGGAAAGCATGTGGAGCATAGTTGTTATATCCATGTCCGGAAAGAAAGGAAACGGCCGGAAGGACGGATGGCCGGACGAAGTGTCGGGGGGCCGGACGAAGGTCCGGATGTAAAGCGATACCACAAAAGTATAAGGGTACACCAATTAACTTGGCTCCGAAGGTCGGATAGAGAATAGGACAGAGGTCGGACGACAGAGCAATGCGGAGGCAAAGCACGTTAATTATCAACTAAGGTTACATCCGAAGTAAGTACGTATTTATACTAAGTACGGAGATAGTCCGGATGTGTTCGGAGAAGAAGTTAAGACAATAGGAATAAGCGAAGACAATAAAGACAATAAGGAGTACGTGTGAAGCATAAGTCATATGGTCAGAGAAGGGGAAACGCTCAGTAATTCTTCATTGCGTAAAAACCCCGAGGGCGTGCGTCGACGACCAAGGCCGGACGCAACAGCGAATGATACGGACGCGAGCCGGAGTTCGGATGACGCGTCCGGAAGGAAGGGAAGTCGGATCCGAGGATCCGGACGGAGGACGGAGAGATCCGGATGAAGCCGGACGAGTCTGGACGGATCCGGAGAGGGTCGGAGATGCACGGGCGTAACAATAGTGCATAAGGACATAGGATGTGATGGTAAGTCGGATGACTGATGAAACCATTGGATACGACACCGCGTGGACTTGGTGTCGTGTGGGGAGTCCGAGGAAGTTCCGTGATACTTCCGAGGCCGAAGCTGGAAGACGGAAGACGGAGATCGGGGGACCGGAGGTTCGGATGAAGATCCGGAAGTGGCGGAGAATGCCGGAGGTTAGGCCGGAGGCGGCCGGATGTGGTTGGGAGTGGTCCTGGAGTTGCACAGGCGTAACACAGCCAAAGCCGGTGGCTGTCTGTGCTCCCCAGCAGAAGTAGATGGAAAGGAGAGATTGGATTTACCTTGGAGGTCGAGGTTAATCCGCATGGCTCCCCCAGAGGCAAGAAAGGGCAGATGGTGGTGGAAGAAGAAAAGTGAGTCAGCGCCAAAGAAATGATCCCATTTTTTGATGTGTTTTACCTCATAATTTTGTACCGGGCCACCAGTGCCACAGCTGGTTGGATTTGAGGGTTGGTGCCACGGATGCCACCCAGCATCTGTGGCAAACATTACGGTCACGTGGTTGATCGGGACTTGTAAATTTTCTTTCCTCGCCGCCACCACTTTCGTTTCCACACAACGACTTCAAAGGTAAGTAGAGCTCAAAATATTCTCATGGTTTAATTCACTCACTAGCTGACTCTTTAGATGCCAAGGGGGAAAAAAAATGATGATTCCACCAATGCCACTCAGAGTTCCCCAACAGAGTCTCCCCCTGCGCGGCGCAGCTTGCGTAGCACCTCCAACGCCGCCGCCCCCTCGAACGCAGGTTCATCCGTATCTGAATCTACGCCCCGAACCCTGTGCAGCGGTGCGGGTGCCACTGCCACCGATGCCACCGTCCCCACGAAGTCCTTTCCAAAGCGCAAGGGCAAGAAAAAGGTGCAGCCACCGCCTATGATGGCCCATACACCCGAGCCCGGGGATTCTGACCTCGATATGTTTGACGCTGACCGTGCTCCCACCGAAGCTGAGCTCGAGTACCTCCGTCAAGTGGAGATGGCCTCCCAGCTCGTCTCTGAACTTCAAACCCCCAGTCAAGATCAAGAGGAGTTCAACTTTGAAGACCCTGCTTCCTGTACTGGGCCACTGGTCGACTACTCTGGGGACGAAGACGATGAGGTCATGAAAACGCCGGCCCCGAGGACCTTCATCCACGGGGCAGGCCAGCTTCTCAACGAAAAACTGCCTTCTCCCCAAACATCATGCAACGCGGTGCTGCCAGTGCCGCCTGCCTGCCACCGTGACGACAATGCGCAAGACAAAATGGTGCCACCAGTGCCACCTGCTGGCCCCTCCATCAGCGACCACCTGAAAATACCGCCACCCCTCGATAACTATCGACGGGACTACCCCCCCAAGTCCCGTCGATAGTTATCGAGGGTGGCATCGTGCCAGCACGAGCTCTTGGTGGCAGCTGTGGCACCTGGCCGTGTTGTGGCGGCCGTGCCACCCAATATATACCTGGCTTTGTTTGGTTCTTTTTTTTCGACCAAACAGTGCCATATATGCCACGGAGCCACCATGTATGCCACAGAACAGCAAATTGCAATGGATATGGTGCCATCCATGCCACAGAGCCCTTGACCCAGGGTCAGTAAAAATTTGTTACCCAAATAGTGCGATGAGTGCCACGAGACGTTCTGATCGAGGGTCAGTAAAAAAATGTGACCCAATTACTGCCATCAGTGCCACAAGACGTCCTAACCGAGGGTCAGTAAAAAAATGTGACCCAATTACTGCCATCGGTGCCACGAGACGTCCTGACCGAGGGTCAGTAAAAAAATGTGACCAATTACTGCCATTGGTGCCACGAGACGTTCTGACCGAGGGTCAGTAAAAAAATGTGACCCAATTACTGCCATCAGTGCCATGGCTTGTTCTGACCCCAGATCAGTAAAATTTTGTTACCGTAATAATGCCATCAGTGCCATGTACCATTTTGACGGGGATCCGGTGGAAAATATGACCCATGCAATGCCATGCGTGCCACCGATCGTTTTGAAGCAGGACAGGGAATGCCATCGGTGCCACCAATAATTTCCGGGAAAATAATATCTGAATACTGCCATCGGTGCCACGAAACATTTCAACGCTGAACCAGGGGAAAAATAATACCAAAGCCATGCCATCGGTGCCACAGGTCATTTGGATGCCACATCAGGGGGAAAATAATAGCTAGAAATGCCATTGATGCCACGGATCATTTGTACACTGGGATCAATAATACCCAATCTATGCCATGGATGCCACGGACCATTGGATCGGGGGAAATACCTTAAAAATGCCATAGGTGCCACAGATCATTCGGATGGTGGATTATGGGGAAAAGTACTGCCACCATTTCAAGGTGGGATCCCAAAAAGAATGACAATAGAGGAATAACATGGGTGCCATACCACACCGAGACTAGGATCACTAATAGACCTTTTAACAAAGAGTATCACAAGGACCAGAACATCTATAAGCATTTTCTTTGTGATCCCCTACTCTGTTATGACAGAGAAGGGTTCTGTGGGGATGAAACCCAATTCCTTGTGCCAAAATGCTGCCCCTACGTCATATCACGTGTATTCACAACATAAGCAACATTAGTACAAACCTAGCGCGTCATTATGAAGTCAGATTTTGATAAACTCGAACACAGAATGACGTGTTATAATGCTGCACGCCGCTTCTCTTTGTATCTCTTGCTTCACGTCACTATGTCCCCCCAAATCTTGCTGACTCTGCCTATGAATGATAGGGTCTCACCTCGTACTGCTAGACATTTTCCTCGCGCCTAAATGCGGGCCCTACATCATATTCTGTATATGGACGATGTAAGCAATATTAGTACAAACCTAGCGCGTCATTATGATGTCAGGTTTTGATAACCCCGAACTCAGAATGATGGGTTATGATTCGTCTCGCTCATCAACACCAAAGTTCCCCATATGGATCTTCATTGCACACCAAAATTCTAAATTGATGCAACATTTGAAACATCTCGCCAAAATGTTGCTCAGGAATCTCAACCAAAACCTGCGCTTTCACCGTCAGTTTTTTCTGTACAAGCGGTACTTGTGCCTGCCTTTTCACATACCGCCAAAATGTTGCTGAGGAATCTCAACCAAAGCCTGCGCTTTCACCATCCGTTTTTTTTGTACAAGCAGTACTCGTGCCTGCCTTTTCACTCATCAAAACCATAGCTCCCCATATTAGATTGTCATTGCACACCAAAATTCTAAATCAATGCAACATTTAAAACATACCGCCAAAATGTTGCTGAGGAATCTCAACCAAAACCTGCGCTTTCACCATCCGTTTTTTTTTGGACAAGCTGTACTTGTGCCTGCCTTTTCACTCATCAACACCAAAGTTCCCCATATTGGATCTTGATTGCACACCGAAATTCTAAATTAATGCAACATTTAAAACATACCGCCAAAATGTTGCTGAGGAATCTCAACCAAAACCTGCGCTTTCACCATCCGTTTTTTTTGTACAAGCAGTACTGGTGCCTACCTTTTCACTCATCAACACCAAAGTTCCCCATATTGGATCTCCATTGCACACTGAAATTCTAAATTGATGCAACATTTAAAACATACCACCAAAATGCTGCTGAGAAATATTGATCAAAACCTGCGCTTTCACCATCAGTTTTTTTTTGTACAAGCAGTACTGGGGCCTACCTTTGCATTCATCAACAACAAAGTTCCCCATATTGAATCTTCATTGCACACCGAAATTCTAAATTGATGCAACATTTAAAACATACCACCAAAATGTTGCTGAGGAATATTGATCAAAACCTGCGCTTTCACCATCAGTTTTTTTTTTGCACAAACAGTGCTTATGCCTGCCTTTTCACTCACCAACACCAAAGTTCCCCATATTGGATCTTCATTGCACGCCAAAATCCTAAATTGATGTAACATTTAAACAAACCGCCAAAATATTGCTGATGCTAAGGAATCTCAACCAAAACCTGCGCTTTTGCTATCAGTTTTTTTTGTACAAGCAGTAATTTTGCCTACCTTTCCCCTCATCAACAACAAAGTTCCCCATATTGGATCTTCATTGCACACCGAAATTCTAAATTGATTCAATATTTAAAACAGACTGCCAAAATGTTCCTGATGAATCTCGACCAAAACCTGCGCTTTCACCATCAATTTTTTTTGAACAAACAGTACTTGTGCCTGCCTTTTCACTCACCAACACCAAAGTTCCCCATATTGGATCTACATTGCAAACCAAAATTCCAAATTGATGCAACATTTGAAACATACCGCCAAAATATTGCTGAGGAATCTCAACCAAAACCTGCGCTTTTGCTATTAGTTTTTTTTGTACAAGCAGTACTTTTGCCTACCTTTTCGCTCATCAACACCAAGGTTCCCCATATTGGATCTTCATTGCACACCAAAATTATTGATTCAATATTTAAAACACACCGCCAAAATGTTGCTGAGGAATCTTGACCAAAACCTCCGCTTTTGCTATCAGTTTTTTTTTTGTACAAGCAGTACTTATGCCTACCTTTTCACTCATCAATACCAAAGTTCCCCATATTGTATCTTCATTGGACATTGAAATCTCAAATTGACTCAATATTTGAAACATACCACCAAAATGTTGCTTAGGAATCTCGACCAGAACCTGTGCTTTTACCATCAGTCTTTTTTGTGCAAAGTCCCCATATCGGATTTTTATTGGACACTGAAATTCTAAATTCATTCTAAATTTACATACCGCCAAAATGTCGGCGAGGTATCTCGACCAAAACTTGTGCTTTTGCTATCAGTTTTCTTCCTACAATCTGTACTCATGCCTGCTTTTTCACTCATCAACACCACCAAAATTCCCCATATTGCATCTTCATTGTAAAGCAAAATCTAAAACATACTGCCAAAATGTCGCTGATAAATCTTGCGATTTTGCAAATCTCTCGTCAACAGCCAAAATCTTTGGATGATCAAGGCATGTATTATTACACAATGAATCTTCACCCCCAGTGACTGTTCACCCTGAGGTTCTGCACATCACTGCTAAGCTGGTCAACATCCATACATGGCCGAGTTCTGCAAGCCAACAATGCTGGCAGCGATCACTTTCCAAGTGGTTGACCACTGCTACTGCCTTTCGTCCTATGCACAGCCGCAGTTTCTTCATCAACACAACTGTGGCCATGCACGATGCAGTGCTCAAGGAGGACCGCCCTTCAGGGCCCATCATTGATGCAAGGATGCCTCTTCCTGTCAATTGAAGCATACTGTAGTATTTCATTCAAATCGTAAGGCGGTTTGGTGTGTGACACCATCATACAAATTGAACTTTTCGTAACCAAGCCTCTTTAGAGAATTTGATCCGCCAGCAGCTCTCGGCTAACCTCAGCTGGCTCGGCTAAGGCCAAAATCGCCTCTGTAACACAGTGACTTACGAAATTTTTGGTAGATAATTGAACGAAATGCTACAGTATGTGTAACAATTACGAACTTGAATTGAATCACAAATGACTTGGATTAACCTGTAAGTAAAGCACATGTGTAACTATAAACCTGAATCAAATTATAAACTCACAAACAACTTGGATTATCAACACAGCAAAGGTAGAGTAGGGGACCGGCGGCTTGCCGCCGCTACCGATCCAGTGGTGGTGACTTCAAATGCCATTGGTGCCACTGTTCAATCATGACTTCGAAAGTCTCACTCTCAGTCAACTCCTAGTGATGCTACTCCTTCCAACACTGCAGACAGTTCTTCTCCTTCAGCATCTGGTCCCTCATCCTCATCGCTGGATCCATCATCCAACAGCCATCTGTCCTGAGATCCTTCATCATCCTCCCTCCCTCCCTGTAGGCTCATCAATGTTCATCTCTGTTGTTTCAGGTTACACTTCCAGCAGTGGCATTGGTGGCATTGGTGGCTCAGATGGCACCAATGTCTTTATTCAGTGTGTATGCCATGGTTGCCATTCAATTCAACTCATTGAATCATATGCATACTCCTCCTTCAAAACCTGCCCCCCTAAATTACCCAAACAGAGAAGGGCCCTTGCCTCCTCCTGGGTATGGCCTGCTGACACATGGGTGGCGACCCGTGGATTATCTGTTGCACAGAGAGTGGCTTGGCCACGGGCAGCAGCTATGTTAAAATTGCCGCTGCCACGGACGAGATATGTCTGGATGGCATTGAGGGGAGGGTCTAGTGCAGGGGGCAGAGTCCCTGGACCACAGCGGAAGGCCTCCAGGGGAGGGGGGAAAGGTGATCGACTGACTACCAGGGATAAATTTTTGCTCACACCCCTCTTGGTCAAGAGGGTGGGGTGGAGCCCGGCAGGGGTTCACGTGTGCAAAGCGGTGGACACTGAAGGTGGCACCGGTGGCACTGAGTGTCGACACAGTGCTGGGAGACGCCAAAGTGGCACTAGTGGGAGTGCATGGGGTACCCGCAGCAGTGCAGTGGGCCTAGGTCTTGAGGGTCCGGGGAGGCTCCAGGCACGCAGGGATGGTGGGGCTCGAAGGGTAGGCATGCTCCCCAGCGTCGCAACAGGCATGCCACACAGGGAGGCAAGCCTCCCAGGAGGAGAAATCGCCGGGGTCCGGGTGGAGGGTGGGGAGCATTGATACGGCGAAGACATTGTGAGTGAAGAACAAGTTGATATCAGTCACAGGACTTGATCCGTATTTTTTTGGGTACCGTGCCATCTGTGCGACCCGAAATCCTTCGGCCTGCCACTCCTGCCACTGAAAATTGTTGATCTCTCAGAAAAAAAAATGAAGCTTTGCCACCTGTGCCACACATGCCATTGGTTTCATTTTTTTTTTTAATTGTACTCTACTGGCCATCATGCATCACATACCCATCTTTGTCCCTCCACAGTGTATCTGAAACCCTTTGCTGGAGCTCATCTTGTCTTCTGTGGGTCCAAAGTGCGTATTCCAAGGCATAATCTTTTTTTTCTTCCACCTGATAACCCTGCTTAGTTCCCTTTTGCACATTTGCTTCCTTCCTTTTTTCCTGCTTTTTGAATGCTATAAGATGACGGTTTCTAATTGGGTCAGTCAGAGTGGGAGAGCGTGAGTAAATGGAATTACTTCTCCCTGTAGGCCTTGTTGGCACATTTCTTCCTGTCCTTCTGCTCCTGTACACGCTCAGGGTCGGCCTTGATGCTGGCTCTATATCTATCCAGCTTTCATGTAGATATCTCAAACAATGTCAGTTGCCACATACCTTGCAATCTGAATTCTACTTTTCTCTGCTTCCTCTTCTGTATGGCTGCTGCAGCTGAGTATGGATTGCGGTTAGCTCACTCCGTGTACATACTTTTCACAATATTTGGCCTGTGCAAGCCGTCTGGCAACTGGGGTACGCAATGGCACCGGTGGCATAGGGGAGTGTTTCTCCCTCTCTGGCATCCTAAATGGACAGGAGGACATTCATAATGAGCCAGAGGGACAAGGAGATCACTTACCAAGTCAACTGGGTCGAAATTTCAAGGTTCAGAAAATTTGGTGTTGTGGTAAGAGTCAAGAGGTGGGGTACCCATATGAAAGTAGCGAACCATTTGGTTTGTTGGATGTTCCAAAATATATCACATTCCATGCTTAAAGAGAAAATTCAAAAATATTTGGGGACACCCAAGAGATGTGTTACTTTGATTCTGCCGATTCAGATTGAGTGGCTGGGAGTTTAGGATGAGGTGCGAAGCGAAAATGTGGTGGGACGTGTACGTGATCACGGCGGGACGTGTTACGGGATCACGGTGTCACAGCCAAAATTCATGTGGCACCAATGGCAATTATCGTGGCACCAATGGCATGATCCATTTGGTTACATTTTTCTTGTGGCATCAATGGCATGGGTCACAAAATTTGTAATACTTCTTCAATGAACCTGTGGCATCAGTGGCAAGATGTTTCAAATTCAAGGAAAACATGTTAAACAAGATTCGTTGGCCAGAGCATTCCATGGGCATGCTCACAACTGTTGGTGCCAGCTCAAGTACCTGGCAACCTATGTTGAAGAGATGGGCATCGAGGACTTGGAGGGATGTGAGCATTTTTTTTTTCAAAATCCAATGGGCTGTCCAGGTCTGTTCGGTATGCAAGTGTGTTTCACTGCAAGCAGAAACTGAGAACCTACCTGGCTCATTTGGACATACCTGGCTCATGTGGATACCTTTGATATGTATGCAAACCTGAGTAACTTTTCTCCATCTAATACTCATCATATTTCTGACCATCGATTGGAAGGCACCATTTTGGTCAACAACTACAAACAGGCAGTCAGCATACTCAACACCGAAAAAACTGTCAAGTATGCCATGGCACAGGCCGGTATAACTGAAGAAATGATGGAGGCTCGTTTGGAAGAAGAGAAGGTGTACCTGGATGGACTATCAGTGGAACCAGAGGAAGAAACTGATCACATGGAATACTAGCAACAGCTGGTCAATCTGGCTGATAGAAGGTGTGTTTTTTCACTGGATTGGCCTTGGAAATGAGCTCACGCCTTTTTGCTGCCACCTGTGCCACTGTCTCCTTTCGCAAAATCGCCATGTGTGCCACTGAAATCACCATGTGTGCCACTCTCCTCCAATCTGTGCCACCAATGCCATTACTGCCACATGGGCCTTTTCACCAAGAATTCCACCACCCATCGTGCCACTGGTGCCACCCACACCATACCACCATTGCCATCCGTGCTCCTTTTCCAGAGAGAAGTTCAAAGATGTCTTTGCTGAAGGCTCCACTGCAAATGAGACCACCAGACGACATGCAAAGAAAAATTATGACAGGGCAGTGGAAACTGTGCAGACAACAGAATGTCGATTGTCGATAGAGGTAAGGTGAACAACAGGGGTTCCAGAGTGGATTCAGGCTGCAGAGCTAGTCACCATGCGGGATTATCGGCGAGCAATCAATACAATTGAAGGTCTGGTGGTCAAGCGGATTTTGGAGCTCACCAAGGTTAACCAGTCAGGTCTAGGTCAGTGTTTCCTTTAATTGGCGGGGGAAGTGGGCTTAATATGCTGTTTTAGCTTACAAAATCAGAGACCACATTGCTAAAGCTCTCAAAGCTAGATCAAAGACCATCCGGAATGCCCTGAATCACTACAATATGGCAGCCAAAGCGCTTCACCCTCCTGGCCGCCTTCTCACTCGGGCTGAAGTCGTTGACTATACCTTCCTCTGGGACTTCGACATTCTCCGGAATCCAGACTACTTCCTCTATCCATGCCTGGGCCACCCATGCTGCCCATCAGCTCCTTGACTCTTACTGCAAGCTCGAGCGGGCCAGAGAAGAGATTCAACGACTGAACATCGAAATCTGCCGCTTTGTGACCTACATGAAGGACGAACGGACCTTCCTTGTCTAGCGGGAGTCAGAGATTAAGGCAGAGGATCCAGTATTGGCCTTTTTTGTTCAAAAGTATTGAAACCGCCGGGGTAGGTTTGATAATGTTCAGTCGAGGAGGCTCCAAGCAATGAAGAACAAGTTGGCCCCTGCCTTCACAGGGACCCTTCAACCCGGAATCTGGGTCTCGCCACCAGTGCTACTGGTGAAAAATCCTGAAGAACAAGGGACAGTGCCATCTGAGCCACCGATGCCACCGATGCCACTGCTGGAAGTGTAACCTGAAACAACAGAGATGAACATTGATGAGCCTACAGGGAGGGAGGGAGGATGATGAAGGATCTCAGGACAGATGGCTGCTGGATGATGGATCCAGCGATGAGGATGAGGGACCAGATGCTGAAGGAGAAGAACTGTCTGCAGTGTTGGAAGGAGTAGCATCACTAGGAGTTGACTGAGAGTGAGACTTTCGAAGTCATGATTGAACAGTGGCACCAATGGCATTTGAAGTCACCACCACTGGATCACAAAGAAAATGCTTATAGATGTTCTGGTCCTTGTGATACTCTTTGTTAAAAGGTCTATTAGTGATCCTAGTCTCGGTGTGGTATGGCACCCATGTTATTCCTCTATTGTCATTCTTTTTGGGATCCCACCTTGAAATAGTGGCAGTACTTTTCCCCATAATCCACCATCCGAATGATCTGTGGCACCTATGGCATTTTTAAGGTATTTCCCCCGATCCAATGGTCCGTGGCATCCATGGCATAGATTGGGTATTATTGATCCCAGTGTACAAATGATCCGTGGCATCAATGGCATTTCTAGCTATTATTTTCCCCCTGATGTGGCATCCAAATGACCTGTGGCACCGATGGCATGGCTTTGGTATTATTTTTCCCCTGGTTCAGCGTTGAAATGTTTCGTGGCACCGATGGCAGTATTCAGATATTATTTTCCCGGAAATTATTGGTGGCACCGATGGCATTCCCTGTCCTGCTTCAAAACGATCGGTGGCACGCATGGCATTGCATGGGTCATATTTTCCACCGGATCCCCGTCAAAATGGTACATGGCACTGATGGCATTATTACGGTAACAAAATTTTACTGATCTGGGGTCAGAACAAGCCATGGCACTGATGGCAGTAATTGGGTCACATTTTTTTACTGACCCTCGGTCAGAACGTCTCGTGGCACCAATGGCAGTAATTGGTCACATTTTTTTACTGACCCTCGGTCAGGACGTCTCGTGGCACCGATGGCAGTAATTGGGTCACATTTTTTTACTGACCCTCGGTTAGGACGTCTTGTGGCACTGATGGCAGTAATTGGGTCACATTTTTTTACTGACCCTCGATCAGAACGTCTCGTGGCACTCATCGCACTATTTGGGTAACAAATTTTTACTGACCCTGGGTCAAGGGCTCTGTGGCATGGATGGCACCATATCCATTGCAATTTGCTGTTCTGTGGCATACATGGTGGCTCCGTGGCATATATGGCACTGTTTGGTCGAAAAAAAAGAACCAAACAAAGCCAGGTATATATTGGGTGGCACGGCCGCCACGACACGGCCAGGTGCCACAGCTGCCACCAAGAGCTCGTGCTGGCACGATGCCACCCTCGATAACTATCGATGGGACTTGGGGGGGTAGTCCCGTCAATAGTTATCGAGGGGTGGCGGTATTTTCAGGTGTCAGCGACGCGCAGGACGAGACGGTGCCACCTGTGCCACCTGCCAGCTCCCCCGTGCCAGACAAGACCACGCTACCAGTGCCACCAGCCAGCTCACCCACACAGGAGACGGCAGTGTCACCTGTGGACACGCGGGACGGACCTCACGTACTGTCTCCCCTGAGCCCGCCAGTAGCCAGGGGGATCCGTCCATCAAGGCCATTTCCGACAACGACAGCGATGAAGAAAGCAGCAGCAGCAGTGACAGCAGTGACAGCAGCAGTGACAGCAGCAGCGACTCGGATGCCGATGCCAACGCCGACAGCAAGTCCGACGGTGAGGGCCCCGGTGCCACGCACTGCGAGAGAAATCCCAACGCGCCGCAGCAGCCCCAGCCCACCAAGAAGAAGGCGAAGAAGGGCAAGGGCAAGGTGACAGCGGAGGTGAACACAGCGGCAGCGAGGCTGAAGGCGGTGACCGAGGCAAGGGCGATTTTGGAGGCAGAGGTGCGGAATTGGGATGCCAAGCTCGAGGCATGAGCAGCGGAACTCTCCGCGGAGCTCCACCTGGATGAGGACGAGTGCCGCAAAGCTCTCGTCCATCTCCACAAGTGGAGGAGGCGGGAAAAGTCCTGCAAGTACAACGAGCGGGCTGCGTTGATTTGGAAGCGGACACAGGAGCTTAATTCAGATGGTGCGTTTTTTTTCCTATCAGATGCCAGCGCTGATCGTTCGTTTGAGCAGGGAGGGAGGTGAGGCTGACTATGCCCGAGGTTTCGAAAATTGTCAAGAAGGAGATGCTCCGGGACAAGACGTCCGACGACCCATGGTGGACTGAGGCCGTGCTCAAGGAACTCAGGAATGAATACTTGGAGGCTCAGACCAGCAAGGAGTTGGGGACCCGCGCCAACGACCTCTCCGCCGCCCAAGATATTGCTGCCCTCGCAAATCGCGTTGAGAAAGATGTAAGTTCCAATTTACCCTGCTGGCATCGGTGGCACTGATGGCTAACAATTGATTTGTTTGAAGTTACGTCATGCTGAGAAGCGGACCAACGTCAAGGCCTTCACTGTCTTCAGCGCGGGCCATGTGTTCGACACCATCACCACCGCTGTCATGGGCTCTTCCCGGAGCCTCGCCTTCTTCAAGGAGGTCCATGGCGTCGACCCTGTCACATTCGGGTTGTCCTACAACGCGTGGGCCATCAGCAAGGCCGTCCTCAAGCCCATCGACAAGCCCAACCCCAACGTCACCCTCAAGCCCATCAAGATGGAGGCTCCGAAGGACGGCGTAAAGTTGACAGTGATGGAAAGGAGGTCTTACGTCAACAAGCACCTCGAGAGGACGCTGCGTGAGTCGCGCAAAGCACACCCTTATTTTCTTTTATGTACTAATACATCTTTTTAACCAGGGGAGAAGACTGGGGTGTCCACCGCCACCATGCAATACAGCAACTACCGTCGGGTGTGCATTGGCAAGTTCGGAGTCCAGCTCGAAGGCTGGCCTGAGGGCGTCAAGATGATGGCGCCGTCCAACATGAAAACAGGTGCAGTCGCCGTCGTCCAAATGCTGTATGACCGGATCCAGACTGGTGAGCTCAAGTGGGTGGACGCGGAAGCAGAAGATCGGGCGGCGGCTCAAGAAGAGTTCAAGGGGTATAAGAGGGGCAGCGGGAAGAAGATGTCGACGTCCAAGACGAAGGCCAAGACATCGGGTAGGAGGAAGCGTCAAACACCAGAGAGCGAGGATGAGGCAGAGGAGACCCCGTCTGACCACGACGACGAAGACGACGAGACCCTGCCCCCTGCATCGAAGAAGCGCAAGCGGCCGGCCAACGAGGAGGACGAGGAGGAAGACGCCGAGCACGGGGATCCGAACCCCGAGCCACCCAAGAAGAAGGCCAGGTCGGTGGCACCGGTGGCACCCGCCCCAACGGCAGCCCCCTCGAAGCAAGCTGGGAAGAAGAAGGCTGCGGGGAAGGACAAGGTGGAAAAAAGGTCGCGGAGGTCGGACAAGAGGGGGGAGAAGGAGAAGAAGGAAAAGAAGAAGGAGGAGAAAAAGCGGAAGAGAGACACCGCCGACACCACCGAGGACCAGCTGCCCTTCAAACACGCGCGCCCGAAGCCCAAGCCGTTGGCGAAGAAGATTCCGAAGAGTGTCGGGTTCATCGAAGAGTCCAACGTCGAGCAGGATGCCACGGGTGCCAGAACGACTGGTGGCAGCGGTGGCACCATGCCCACTGTGAGCTCTTCCAAGGCCGTTGGTGTCACAGATGGCGCGGGCTCCGATGACGACGATGAGGGTCTTCCCCTAGCGGTTCTCGAAGCTTGGAAGAAGCGCCAGGAGACCAAGGACATAGCGGCAGCCATCCACGCAAGGAACGCGGAGGAGATGGCCAAGAAACATGCGGCAGGCTTGAGCAGCAAAGATTCCAAGCCCAAGCGGAAGCCCAAAACCGCAAAGGAGATCGATGAAGAGGCCAACGTGAGCTTTGACGATGATGACGATGAGTAGTCAAAGCATGCGCCTCCTCCCCTCCATCTGTCGCCTTTGTCCCCTCCTTCCTGCTTGCTGAACTCGGTGTCCACGCCTTCCGGGTCCCCGTGCTTGTCTCAACGCCCCCTGCCTGTCTGCTGCAGGGGGCGTTTTTTTTTCTCTGAAATACATGCATCTCGTAGTCTCTCATATTGTAGTAAAGTGCCACCAAACAAAAAAAAAAGTTCTTGAATTACGTCCATGGCATTCGTGGCACCCCATTGAGTCAACGTGAGATCCAATCCAATTGATGGCACTGATGGCAGAGCGTTGCAGTGGCACCGGTGGCATGTCACGTGAAACAGGGCCACACCTGGAGTAAGGAATAGCCACAACAAAGCAACAGCATTGAAATTACCGCTACCGATCCATAACTATCCACGGGTCTAAGAACGATTCAAACATTTCACTGATCCTGGGTTGAAATGTTTGATGGCACCAATGGCACACTTTTAGTAATATTTTTTTACTGGTCCTGGGTCAGAAAGTCTGGTGGCACCGATAGCACACTTTTGGCAACATTTTTTACTGATCCTGGGTCAGAAAGTCTGGTGGCACCGATGGCACTATTTGGGTAACAAAATTTTACTGATCCTGGGTCAGAAAGTCTGGTGGCACCGATGGCACACTTTTGGCAACATTTTTTACTGATCCTGGGTCAGAAAGTCTGGTGGCACCGATGGCACTATTTGGGCAACAAAATTTTACTGATCCTGGGTCAGAAAGTCTGGTGGCACCGATGGCACACTTTTGGCAACATTTTTTACTGATCCTGGGTCAGAAAGTCTGGTGGCACCGATGGCACTATTTGGGTAACAAAATTTTACTGATCCTGGGTCAGAAGGTCCGGTGGCACCGATGGCAAACTTTGGGCAACATTTTTTTTACTGATCCTGGGTCAGAAGGTCTGGTGGCACCGATGGCACTATTTGGGTAACAAAATTTAACTGATCCCGGGTCGAAATGTCTCGTGGCACCGATGGCACTATTTGGGTAACAAAATTTTACTGACCCTGGGTCAGTGGCCTCATGGCACCCATAGCACAATATCCAGCCCAATTGGCAGTTCTGTGGCACACATGGCAGTTCCGTGGCATATGTGGCATTGTTTGTTCGAAAAAAGCGACCAAACAATAGGGGGTATTTACTGGGTGGCATGGCTGCTCTGCCACCAAACCCGTATGGTGGCCGTGCCACGTCTCGATAACTATCGACGGGTCTACCCCCCCAAGACCCGTCGATAGTTATCGAGGGGTGGCGGTATTATCAGGTGGACGTCTTCGCCCCCTCTTGCTCCTTCCATGGAGATCCCACCTGCTCCTTTACCGGAGCCTATCCCGGCCACGGACTTTTCCCGGCCTTTCACCACTGCCCCGCAGGTGTCTCTCGTTAACGCCGTGGCGTACCGCGCCATCATCAAAGATAAATCTACCCAGCAGTTCACCCTGCGTGCTCACCTTTCGGACGAGGTCCTTGCCCGGTCGGCCGAAGCCGAGCCGTTTAGTATGGCCGGTATACCGCCGGAATATCACGACTTAGCCGACGTCTTTTCGGAGCAGGAAGCCTTCAACCTGCCTCCTCATCGGGACCACGATCTCAAGATCGAACTCATTGGCGGAGATGCTCCGCTGGTCGGCCATGTATACTCACTCTCGCAGAACGAGTTGGCTGCCCTCCGGACATTCCTGGACGAAAACTTAAAGGCCGGTTTTATTTACCCGTCTCGTTCCAGTCATGGCGCTCCTATTCTTTTCGGTAGAAAGAAGGACAGCAGCCTCCAGCTTTGTGTCGATTACCGCGGTCTCAACCGGATTACGAAGAAGGATAGCTATCCGCTTCCTCTGATCTCGGACTTACTCGACGCCCCAGGAAATGCACGCATTTATACGAAACTTGATCTCCGACACGCATATTACTTGCTCCGGATCGCCGCCGGCGATGAGCCGAAAACCGCATTTCGCAGTCGGTAGGGCTCATTCGACTTCCGGGTTGTACCCGAAGGTCTCACAAACGCCCCGTCGGCGTTTCAACGCTTCCTCAATAACCTCTTCGCCGATTTGCTGGACGTCACCGTTGTCGTCTATCTGGGCGATATACTTGTTTACTCCGATGATGAGAAACAGCATACGGCTCATGTATGGGAGGTATTAAAGTGTTTGCGCGGCGCTTCGCTCTTTTGCAAACTCAAGAAATGTGAGTTCGGCGTAACCACTACGGAGTTTCTAGGTTTTATCCTTTCGCCAGACGGCTTTACCATGTCTCCGGAGAAAGTCGCGGCCATTACCAATTGGCCGGAACCTCGAAAAGTCAAGGACGTACAGTCTTTCCTCGGCTTTTGTAACTTCTACCGGCAATTTATCCACGACTATTCGGCCATCACTATCCCGCTTACACACCTAACCCGTTCCGGCGTACGGTGGACTTGGTCCAATGAAGCTCAAACGGGCATTCACGGAGGCACCCATCCTGCACCACTGGGTTCCCGGTCCTCAACTTACCGTTGAGACCGACGCCTCCGACTACACCATCACGGCGATTCTTTCCATCACCGGTGACGACGGCGAAATTTACCCGGTTGCTTTCCGGTCTCACACCCTCGGCCCTTCGGAACTTAACTACGACACGCACGACAAAGAGTGCCTCGCCATCTTTGATGCCTTTAAACACTGGCGGCATTACCTCGAAGGCTCGGCGCTTACGGTCGATGTCATTACGGACCATAAAAACCTGGAATACTTTGCAACGACGAAGATCTTAACCCGTCGCCAAGTCCGGTGGTCCGAGTACCTATGCCGATTCAACATGGTCATCCGATTCCGGCCGGGCCGGCTCGGCGGAACACCTGACGCTTTAACTAGACGATGGGACGTCTACCCTAAAGAGGGGGATAGCACATATAGTAAAGTCAACCCTCAAAATTTTCGTCCTATCTTTACTCAGGATCCACTTTCCGCTTCACTCCGAGCCACCTATCTCGAGGATGTCGTCCTCCGAGCCACTATCGTCATGGATGTTGAGCAGCTCCATGCCGACATCTTATCCCACCTCAATGACGATCCTGCCGCGGTTTCCGGCTTAGCCGCCGCTACCACCGGCGATTCCCCACTCTGGACTATCGACAACGCTGGTTTACTCCGCCGTGACAAGCACATTTATGTCCCATTGGTTTCAGGTACCTCCGAGGAGCTCCAGGTATGTGTACTAGTTCATCATCACGACCATGTTCTCACTGGCCATTTCGGCGAAAACAGGACTCTCGCTCTCATACACCGAGAATATACCTGGCCCGACCTCCGGACGTCCGTCAAGGATTTCTGCCGGTCTTGTGTCCTCTGTCGGCATAACAAAAAGCCTAGGCATCGGCCATACGGTCTTCTTAAGCCTTTACCGGTCGCCCTCCGGCCTTGGCATTCCATCTCCATCAATTTCATTGAAGAATTGCCGAAAGCCGGCGAATCTGGTGAATTCGATTCCATCCTCGTCATTTGTGATCGGTCTTCAAAACAGGTCATCCTCATCGCCTGTGACGTTCACGTTGACTCCCGGCAACTTGCCAACCTTTTCCTCATTCACGTCTTTTCTAAACACAGTGTTCCATCTCACTGCACTACCGAATTCGTATCGGCGTTCTTCCGCTCACTCGGCGAACTCCTATCAATGGAGTTTCACTATACTTCGGGGTATCACCCGGAGGCCGACGGTCAAACTGAACGTATGAATCAGACTCTGGAACAATACATCCGGATGTACTGCTTGTACCAACAGGACGACTGGGACCGGCTTCTACCCCTCGCCGAATTCACACTCAATAATGTGCCGAACGCTTCTACCAGCATATCCCCGTTCTTCGCAAACAAGGGTTATAACCCGGCAATTACCGTCCATGCCGAATGTGATGTTGCTAACGTCTATGCCAAGGACTATGCCGTCGATCTCGAATCCCTTCACGAGTACCTCCGCAACAGATTACATTCGCCAAGAATCGGTATAAAGAAACCGCTGATCGAAAGTGTTTACCGGACCCTCAGTTCAACATCGGCGATTCCGTCTACGTTTCAGCGGAACATCTGCGTACCACTCGGCCGACGAAGAAATTCGCCGAGAACCACTTCGGCCCTTATGAAGTCCTCGCGAAACCCAGTGCGGCTTCTTATACCATTTGGCTTCTGAAAATGCTCAAGGGAGTCCATCCTACATTCCATGTGTCACAACTCGAGCCTCACTTCCCCAATCCTTTTCCTTCATGCACTGTAGAGATCATTGACGGCGAAAGCCACTTTGAAATCAAGCAGATCGTTGATTCTAAACTCGACCAGTGTTTCAAGGACAAGAACCGGCAACTCCGGTATTACGTGGAGTGGCTTGGCTACGAGAACACCGACGACCAGTACGATTGGGTCGCCGCGGTGGATATTGATGCTCAAGAACATGTCGACTCCTTTCACCGGTGTTACCCTCGTAAGCCAGGGCCTGTTCCTTAACGCTTCTGCTACGCCGATCTTCACCGGCTTAATGCTCGGCATATCGCCCGGCTTATTGGTTCACTCCGTCTTCCATTTATCCCTCAATTGGACTTCAAACTCAAGAAAACCCTCCATTAAATACGCAAATATACAGCGGCATTTTCTATCTACAAAGTGTTCGTTTTTTCTTCTATTATACATTCAAAAAATTGACCGCTCCGGTAGATCTACTCCTCCTCCGCCGGTCCACCGGTTCCACTCCCCTCGGCACTCTCGCCATCCTTCGGTTCCTCAACCACCACGTCCGGGAGACTCACCTCCCTCTGCGCTCCGCTGGGTCCCGCCGTCGGCGCCGGTTCTTCGTCCGAAAGGTCTATCTCGATCGGCTGGCCATGTGAGGCTCCAACCTCGGACTTCGCGAACTTCCGAAGGATGACAGTCTGCATCTTGAGGACGATCTTCTTCCGACCTGGTACGAGTGGGTCCTCTTCCTCGACCTTCACCGGAACATCACGTGTCCTCGGCTCCCCGGTCAATCCCAACTCCCCGGCCGGCGAAATGTTCGACAGTCCAGCAGCCGGCTCTTCAGCCGGCGCAACGACGGGCTCTTTGACCGGCTCTTCCGCCAGTGCAACAACTGGCTCCTCTGCCGGCGTAATTGTGGGCGCTCGAGGCGGCGCATCGATGGCGGCGGTATTCACCGCCGGCGTAGTCTCCTCCAGCGCGACCGTGTCTTCTTCCACCTCCTCCTTCACCGTCACCATGGCCAACTTCTCCCCCGGCCGAAGGGGCTGCGACGGGTCGTACGGCTGCTCCAGCGGCACCGACGTGTCCACCTGCATCTCGTCCTCCACCGGCGGCATGCTGACGTCCCCCGTGACCGGCGAGAATCGGTAAAGGTCAACGGGAGGAACATCCTGGTTCCACGACAAGATCTTGTTCCTGTCGGCCTCCTCGTTGTCGGACTCCGGGTTTGAACCCAGCGGATGAAGCGAGCGGCGCGGCGTATTGGCTCGGCGATTTGAACGCCACGATGATGGTACACGAGATGGGCCAGCGACTGGCACCACCAGCGAAGGTCCTCGCACGGACTTCCCCTTCCGCAGCTTATCGGCCTTCGGCTTGACCAAAGCCGGTGCGGTCTTCTTCGCCTTCTTCTTCTTCTTCCGTTCTTCCTCCTTCTCCTTCTCCTCCCCCTCGCGTGCCAAATCCGCGACGTAGTCGCTCTCCAACATCTCCTCGAATGTCCGAAGCGCCGCCATTGTCTCCTCGTCCGCTGCATTGCGGAAGTCGTTGATGAGCCCGGCGCGTGCAACTGACTGGAGCATCGCGATGCGCTCGTGGTCTTGCGCGACTGTCGCCTCCAGGCGCTCCACACGCCGCAACAAGCGGGCGATGGACGCGTTGGCATGGGCCGACCGAGTTCGGCCTTCGGCGATTTCTTCCACCGGTGTCGACACCCATGAATCCACCACAATCTGAACGGGTTTCCGGCGCGGCTTTGGCTTTTCTTCGCCCTCGGACTTCGGCTTTTTGGAAGCCGCCAGCTTATCGTCGTCGTCTCGCTTCACGAGCGAGCACTTCGCCTTCGCGTCGTGACACGCCGTGCAGGCGCCTCTCTTCCGTGTCCTTGTGCTGACATACTCCCGGCAATGGATCCCATTGACCGCGCACCGGTCGCATCCTGTTAAGCCAGTACGTTAGTTCCAGTTTCCTACGGCTTACTGCGACGCACCTTCTTTAAAAATCTTCCCCTTCGATGGGGCCGGAATCTCCTCGATCTTGTCCTCCTCGTCCTGGTAAACATCCTCCCCCTCCTCTTCCCGCAGGACCTGCACTTCCAGCTCTTCTCTGCCAGGACTTGGCGGTTGTGAGTCCGGCCTATCCAGGCTGGATGGAGCTCCCTCGGGCGATGGTGGCGGCGTCGGCATATCCTCATCCTCGTCCACCAATCCCGCCTGGCACATCAACAACGCCATGCGCCTCCTTGCCTGCTCCGCGGCCTCGATAAGCCGCTCGTACTCCCTCTTGTACACCTCGGCCTCTTGACGAAGGCCATCCTGGTCCCGCACCACGTGAATCGTCCCCGACGGTCCCGCCGCGGTGTTTGTCAGCGCATCGGGTTTCTGTGTCTTCTTGGCGGCGTCCCGATCTGCATGTGCCTTTCGCTCGGCAGCGAGTTTCTTCATTGCGGTGTTCCGCTCACCCTCCACCCGCAGCGTCTCCTCCCGCTCCCTCTCCTCGTTCCGCGCCACTTCCAACGCAATCTCCAAATCCCGCTCCGACAGCCGGGCGAGGTCCTTCTTGCGCGCCACTTCAGCCGCGTCATCCTCGTCTCCGCCGTCCTCCCTCATGTGTTTCTCGCGCCCCTTATCCTCACTCTCCAACCCCGCGTCGGCTGCCCTCCGCTTTCCCTGCCTAACGTCCGCCCGGCGTCCTGCGCATTCCGGAGAGCCCTCGCGGCTCCCGTTGTTGTTGCCGCTGCTGGGTCCGGGGTTTCCTTGTTCCATTTCGTGTCAGTGTTGTGGGTGGTGGTTGTGGAGAAAGAAAATTTTCCTTGTTGTGACGTGTTTGACAACTGTCTTAGACTTGTGTCAACACCGCAGGTGACAGCATTTTTCTTCTCCGGCATTCCATTACCTTCAGCCGTCACATGCTCCCTCCCACGACATCCTTGTCCCTTGAGGGCAAGGAACGTAAAGGGGGGATACTGTTACATCCCGTACCACCCGGTACATCCTCCGGCGGAATCCGGCTTACCAACTTATTACGCCGACCGGCTTATCACCATACTCTGCCACTACACCGGACTTCCTCCGGTTCATATTCTCCGATCTGCCGGTCTTCGGACTAGCGTCCGGCCTTTGGCCGAAAACGGGTTTTTACGCAATGAAGTATTCTGAGTGTTTCCCGTTTATCCGCCTTTGCGTGGATCTCCACATGCTTCCCATCTACACGCCCCCATGCATTGTTCTCTATCCGTATGTTCCCTTGTACTCGCTTCAAGGCTATGTTCTCCATTTGCTATATTCTTTGTACTTCCCGATTCATAATTAGATCCGGCTTTAGTATTTAAACCCCGTATCTACCAGCTTGTACTTCAGATTAATTATAAACGTCTTTGGACTCATCGTTCATCGTCTAAGTCGTTCTCCCTCCTACGGCCTTGTTCACATCGGCCGTCCAGCTCTTCATCCACTTAGCCGGCTGGTAGTCTAGCTCGCCCAGCACCTCTGTGGCGTTAGCGTCGTCCATCTTCGGCTTTCGGCATTCCTACGCCAACCGGCTTTCATATCCCGACCGGCCTTCATACACCGGCCGGCTTAACCGGCTTAGCCATTCCCCGCGGCTTGGTATATAACACCGGCTTACCAGACTTTGTCTGGCCTTCAGCATTTCTCCTCTAGCTTACCGGCCTTCACTTCCGGTAACCCTCGGCCGTCTTCCTTTCCCTCTGTTGTTATTTCATGTTTTCCCACGGTTCGGCATTTCGCATCAACCGATGTTCCCCGACGTTCTCCCCGGTTCCACTTACTCATTTCTTACTAATCTCTTACTCAGCCATTCTAATATTCTGCCTACCTGTAGTACATTCTAGATACCATTCTATAGGGTATATAAACTGCTTATACAAACCCCTAATAATCATTTCTATATTCAGTTCATCTTATAGTCTCACTTGTTCTCTCATACTCAACGAGAACAAGGTCATCTGATCATCCTCGCCTCCCCCCTCTATTTGCAATACCCTCCTTCCTTCATTCCTAGCCAACCAGATAGTACACTCACCCTTAAACCTAGCTGTGGTGTAGTGGTCCATATCCGTGTTCCGGAATCCTCTCCCGTTTACTTCCGTTGACCTCCAGCATTCTCAAGCCCGGTCATAACCCATCCGGAACCCATCCCCTCTCCTTCCTTTCTCTCCCCCTTGACACGGATATAACAACTGGCTTCTGCCCACCAAATTCGCACTCAACAATGCACCGAACACCTCTACCAGCATATCCTCGTTCTTCGCAAACAAGGGTTATAACCCAGCAATTACCGTCCATGCCGAACACAATGTTGCTAACGTCTATGCCAGGGACTACGCTGTCAATCTCGAATCCCTTCACAAGTACCTCCGGCAACAAATCACCTACGCCAAGGATCGGTATAAAGAAACCACTGACCAAAAGCATTTACTGGACCCTCAGTTCAACATTGGTGATTCCGTCCACATTTCAGTGGAACATCTGCGCACCACTCAGCCGACAAAGAAATTTGCCAAGCAGCAACAGCAGGGTTTCAGTTTAAACCGCCCCATGTCCTATGAGACCCCTGGGTTTAAACCGGTTCAAACCATGACTTGTTCTCATATAAAATTTGACTCTAAACCACCACAGTTCCAACCGGTTTAAACCATCACAGTTCCCACTCAGTTCACACCACTGATGGTTCTAACTGGTTTAAACCGTGGTTGGAACCAGTTTAAACCACTAATGGTTCTAGCTGGTTTAAACAGTTGATAATCTGTGAAAACAGCCACACGTGAAACACAGCTATTTTGCGATTTTCAGTATAAACAATCACGCAGACATCCCGAGAAGCTTCCGTGAAGCCTTGTGCAGAGAGCTACCAGTCATATAGCTAGAGTCGTGCTCACATGGAGACAATCTCGAATAACCAGACAGTACCTAGGAACCCGCCTAGAAGCGCTGACGCTGACTTGGACTACAGAGGAGTTAGAAGGAATCTATATTTGGCAATCGCGGACGGAACTCAGTGGTCGCATTTGTCGCGGCATTCCTGGAATTAGTGGACGTGTGTGTCACATGCAAGCGGAGGGCTCCAAGAACGGAAAAGCAGCGAATACCCCGAACAGCTATAGCTCCGAGGTCCGTGCAGATCTGGAGTATGACCAAGATGAATTAGGTGACCAATGCCAAAGCGTGCTCCAGGTGGAGCTGTCCGATCAAAGATGGCAACAGCTGAAACGCGATCAATATAGTTGAACCGCAAGAGTTTGACAGTGCCCACGAACCATGTAAGTCGCTCACAAAGAGACCCTGACCTCAGCAGGAGAGTCTGAATAGGGCTAGGACAAAGAAGAGACGCATCTAGGCAAGAGCGTCACCTGAGCTGCGAGTCGCAGACCCAGCATTATCACCAAGATACCATAATATTTCAACTTTGATCAATCGAGTCCGAACCAGTGTTCGATCTACCGGTATAGGGAGCCAATAGCATTATTCGAGCAGGGATTTCGAGTCAAATTTCACGGATAAATGGACCAGTGTATATAATATTATTTAGTCATCGCGATAAGAGAGTAGTATAAAAGAGCAGGCAGTTTAGCAGTACAGTAGCAGACCCCGCCTCTAGACACAGTAGTGTTGTAGACAGGTTTGGCTCGAGAGCTGAGTAGCCCAGCGCGACTGTGCTTTCACCTGATATAAAGTGACTTGTGGTTTGGATTAATATCTGTGTGGACTTGTGAACTTGAACTGTGGAATTGTGTCTGTGAACGTGTCTGTATCCTGTGTCTTGTGTTTGTCTTGTCATTGTGTCCGTGAACGTGTTCTTGTGTGTCCTGTGTCTTGTGTTTGTCTTGTCATTGTGTCTGTGAACATGTTCTTGTGTGTCCTGCGTCTTGTGTTCCGTGTCCCTGTGTCCATGAACCATTGTTGTGAGCTTGTTAAGCCAACATGTTAGCAAAACCCATTCCTTGGAACAAACCACGCCAGACCTTCAAGTCTGTTTCTCATATTAAGCAACCTACGTTCATCCGTGAACAAAGGAAAGCGCTCCTCGAACCAACAAAACACACCACGCTCAACTGCGAGACTCTCTCGGACGGTTGAAACCTGCACGCCCTTGGCTATTTGACCTAATACTTGGTCTACACCCCCGAACTTAAACTATCATTCCTATTAAGGAAAGGTTGTTATATCCGTGTCCGGAAAGAAAAGGAAACGGCCGGAAGGACGGACGGCCGGAAGGGCCGGAAGGACGGATGGCCGGACGAAGTGTCGGGGGGCCGGACGAAGTCCCAGATGTAAAGCGATACCACAAGAGTATAAGGGTACACCAATTAACTTGGCTCCGAAGGTCGGATAGAGAATAGGACAGAGGTCGGACGACGGAGCAATGCGGAGGCAAAGCACGTTAATTATCAACTAAGGTTACATCCGAAGTAAGTACGTATTTATACTAAGTACGGAGATAGTCCGGATGTGTTCGGAGAAGAAGTTAAGACAATAGGAATAAGCGAAGACAATAAAGACAATAAGGAGTACATGTGAAGCATAAGTCATATGGTCAGAGAAGGGGAAACGCTCAGTAATTCTTCATTGCGTAAAAACCCCGAGGGCGTGCGTCAACGACCAAGGCCGAACGCAACAGCGAGTGAGACGGACGCGAGCCGGAGTTCGGATGACGCGTCCGGAAGGGAGGAGAGTCGGATCCGAAGATCCGGACGGAGGATGGAGGAAGTCCGGACGGAGCCGGAGAGATCCGGACGGAGCCGGATGGTGTAGGAGTTGCATGGTCGTAACAGTATCCCCCTCTTAGGGTTCCTTGCCCCCAAGGAACAGGAACCGAAAGGAATACGGACCGGAATGAATGAATGACTGAAAGAATGACGCGATGACGTGTGGGAATGGAAACAGACGTGTGGGAATGGAAACAGACGTGGCAGCACGTGACGGTGAGAGCGTTGCCATGGGAACAACAACTTTTTCTCTTCCCTCCACCATGTCGTCTACCTCCAACCGTGACAGCACTCCACCGCCACCCCCGACCGGGGGTAAAGGGAAGAACCGAGAAACGACGCCGGACAGGAACGCCCGAGAGGAGGAGGAACGGAAGGAGGAGGAAGCGCGCAAAAGAGGCGCTGCTGCGGAATTGAGGGAGGCGGAGTTGGCGGTAGAAGGTAAGTGATGGATTTGCCTGCTTAAAATTCTTTGGATCCCGGGTTAATTGATTAATAGCATGTGAAAATTGCCACAACCACGGGATCGAGTGCGAGGTCGCGCACGACGACAACATCCGCATGTGCCGTGAATGCCGGCGCAAGAAGATCAAGTGTCCGCTCATGCCGGAGAGTACAGTCCGACGTCTGAAGGTGAAACCGGCGCGCGTGAAGGCCACGAAGGGCAAGTCGTCCACGACCCGAAGACGGACGGAACCGGAGATCCCAATTTCGCGTCGGACCCGGATGGACGACATCCACGACCTGCTGGAGGAAACCCAGCAGCGCGTTTTTCGTCTCGAAGCCGCGCGGGAGACGGACCGGAAGTTGATGAAGTTGTGGGCGCGGAACACGTGGAGGGACCGGGGAGAAATCTCCTCTCGCGAATACCTCGAGGAGCTCGACGTCTCGCTCCACGACACACCACCGGCCTCGGCAGTCGACGACATCCGGAAATGGATCCGGAGACAGAAGACCACATCCATCCGCGACTCGGAGGACACGGACGACAATAGAGTGGATGGGAAAGGCGATCTGGAGAGCGAAGACGAGCCAGAGGACGAAGAAATGCCACCGGCGGAGGACATCAGACGTCCCGAAGAACCGGAGCAACCGGAGGCAGGAGGCAGAACGGAGGCGACGGAGGTGGATGGTCCGATGTACGGACCCGAGCCGGAGCCCACTCGCGCGCCAGCCGAGGTTGGTCCGTTCGTGGAGGTCGCTCCGGGCGAATTCGTCCAACCCGTTCCACCGGAGCCGAAGGTAAAGGAGGAACGAGGCGCGGAGCTTGGGATGTCGGACGCGGAGTACGAGCGCCACATGCTGGAGCTCTCGGCAAGTCGGACGAAGAAGAAGCAAGAAGCGGCGGAGAAGATTGAAGAGGCGAAGAAGAAAGCGGCTGCCCTCGCGGATCACATACGCCAGCTCGAGGTGGAAAAGAACGCGTTATTGGAGAACGCTAATGCGGAGGCGGCCAAGGTGAAACAGGAGGAGAATCGGATCCCCCTCGATGCGCTTCCGGAAGGAAGCGAACTCGAGGGTTATCGGCTCATCCGGGACATCGACGGCCAAATCGTCTACGAGATGCTCGATGACGAGGAGCCGGTCGCAAGTGGTTCGGGTACGCAGCCGGAGCCGGAGCCGAAAGAGCCGGGGCCGAAAAAACCGGAGGAATCGCAGGACGGAGGAGGGGAAAAATGAACGATTAAAGTACGAATGATTGTAAATCAAAAACGGACATTTGTAGAATAATTTCTTGAGTCCAAAATAAATGTTTTCTTGGTCATGAAGCGCGTAGAGTCGCCAACGAGACGGAGTAAGACCGGAGGGATGTGACCGGAGCCGGAAGCTCAAAGTCGTTCCCATTTGGGTCCGGGCTTGTCCGGATAACGCTCATGAAACTCTGCCAAGAGCTCCGGAGCGTCCAAATCGAAGGCCGGAACCCACTGGTACTGTTGTCCGGTCGAAGACCATCCGAGCCATTCAACATAGTACCGGAGCGGACAACGACGGTAACGTCGGTCGATCTTGGAGTCGAGTATGGTCGATAGTTCGAAATGCTCGTCTCCGTCGATAATCTCGACCAGTCCGGGTGGAACTTGTTCGCGTCCGGGGAATGGATTCGGGAAATGTGGTTCTAGCGCTGAGACGTGACAAACGGGGTGAATGCGCGAAAGGGCTTTAGGAAGACGGATTCGATAGGACGCGCCGGAGGTTTTTTCGATGACTTCGTATGGTCCGAAGTGCGTCTCAGAGAACTTCTCCGTGGGCCGGGTGGTTGCAATGAACTCGGTCGACACAAAGACATGATCTCCGACCTCAAGGATCGGGTCCGGAAGACGCTTTTTATCAGCAACTTCCTTGTAACGCTCCGTAGCAATTGTAAGTTGCGCACGGAGGTATTCGTGGACGGATTGGAGGTCATAGACGTAGTCCCGGGCTTTGTCAACATCCTTGCCCTGGATCGTAGTCTCGTGGAAGGTGAGTGCCGGATGATAACCCTTGTTAGCGAAGAACGGAGATACGCCGGTCGATGCGTTCGGAGCGTTGTTGAGCGCGAACTCTCCGAGAGGAAGGAGCTCGGCCCAGTCGTCCTGTTGATACGCACAATACATCCGGACGTACTGTTCAAGGGTTTGGTTCATGCGTTCCGTCTGTCCGTCGGCCTCCGGATGGTGGCCGAACGTAAAGTGCATGGTCATATTGAGTAGTTCACCCAATGCGCGGAAGAAAGCGGAGACGAATTCCGTGCCACGGTCGGAAGTGACATGGGCCGGGACTCCGTGTTTGGAAAAGACGTGAATAAGAAAATGCCGAGCGAGTTGCACGGAGGTGATATGGAAATCGCAGGGGAAAAGGATAACCTGATTGGATGCACGATCAACGATGACACAAATGCAGTTAAACTCGCCGGAGAAAGGAAGATTTTCGATAAAGTCGATGGAAATGGAATGCCAAGGACGGAGGGGAACCGGAAGTGGACGGAGAAGACCGTACGGCTTGTGCCGAGGGGCCTTGTTGCGCTTGCAGTGAGTGCAGGATTTGCAGTAGTCTCGGACGAAGTTCCGCATCTCTGGCCAGGCATAGTCACGCCGGACGAGGGCCAGCGTACGATTCTGTCCGAAATGGCCGGAGAGTATGTGATCATGCTTGTTTTGTAAAACACGTACACGGAGAATGTCCGGAGAGTTGCCGGAAACCTGTGGGACGTAGATCCGGTTGTTAAGAAGTAGAAGTCCGGTTGGATCTGTGGTCCAGCGCGAGCCGGAAGCATCGGACGCCGTGGATGCGAGTCCGGAAGTAGCGGCTGGGTCGTCCGGATGGTGGGAAATGATGTCGTGGTGAAGCTGATCAACATCCATGACGACGGAGGCTCGGAGACAAACGTCTTCAAGGTAAGTAGCGTTAAGCGATGCGGATAATTGATCGGACGTGAAAATGGGCCGGAAGTTCTGAGGATTGATCTGGCTGAAGGCCGTATCCCCCTCTTTCGGATAGACGTCCCATCGTCTAGTCAAAGCATCGGGTTTACCTCCGAGTTTGCCCGGTCGGAACCGGATCACCATATTGAAATGGCAGAGATATTCGGACCAGCGTACTTGCCGACGGGTAAGGGTTTTCGTCGTTGCAAAGTATTCGAGGTTCTTGTGGTCCGTGACAACGTCGACAACTAAAGGAGCCCCCTCGAGATAATGACGCCAATGAGTAAAGCAATCAAAAATAGCAAGGAGTTCCTTATCGTGAGTGTCGTAGTTGAGCTCCGGAGCCGTAAGTGTCCGGCTCCGGAAGGCGACAGGGTGAAGTTCCCCGTCATCTCCGGTGATGGAGAGTATGCCCGCGATAGCGTAGTCGGATGCGTCTGTTTCGACCGTAATCTGACGGCCGGGAATCCAATGGTGGAGGACCGGAGCATCCGTAAACGCGCGCTTGAGAGTGTCGAAAGCCGTCTGACAAGCGACCGACCAGTCCCACTTGATAGCGGTACGGGTAAGCCGGGTGAGTGGAACGGTAATGCCGGAATAGCCGTAGATGAAACGCCGGTAGAAGTTACAAAAACCGAGGAAGGACTGAACGTCCTTAACTTTCCGAGGGACGGGCCAATCCGTGATGGCAGAGATCTTGTCCGGAGCCATCCGGAAACCGTCCGGAGAAAGAACATAGCCTAGATATTCGCAAGTAGTAACGCCGAACTCGCATTTGGGAAGTTTGCAATATAAACCGGCTTCCCGGAGGCGCCGGAGCACCTCCCGGACGTGAGCGGTATGGTCGGACGGATCGTCGGAGTACACCAAGATGTCATTGAGGTATACCACGACATAGACGTCCAACAGATCCGCGAACAGCGTATTGAGGAAACGCTGAAAGGCGGCCGGAGCATTGGACAAACCTTCCGGAACAACCCGGAAGTTGTAGGAGCCGTAGCGTGAGCGAAATGCGGTTTTGTACTCGTCGCCCGGGGCGACCCGGAGTAAATGGTAGGCATGCCGGAGGTCGAGCTTGGTATAGATACGTGCCTTTCCTGGTGCGTCGAGGAGATCCGAGATCAGAGGAAGCGGATAACGATCCTTCTTTGTGATACGGTTCAATCCACGGTAGTCGACGCAAAGCCGGAGACTTCCGTCCTTCTTTTTAGCGAAGAGGATAGGAGCGCCATGGGAGGAACGAGACGGATAGATGAAGTCCGCCTTCAAGTTCTGATCGAGGAACTCCCGGAGCGCCAAAAGTTCGGCCGGAGAAAGGGAATAGATAGGACCGAACGGAGGTCCCGCGTCATCGACGGTCTCGATCTTGAGATCAAACTCGCGATGGGGCGGAAGATTATAAGCCTCCGATTCCGAAAAGACATCGGCAAAGTCGTGGTATTCGGCCGGAATGCCGGACAAGTTAGCGAAGTCCGGCTCGGCCGAGGCTTTAAAACCTAGACTTTCGTCGGTCGGCGTAGCACGCAGAGTATACTGGATGGTGCTTTTATCGCGAATGATAGCGCGAAAAGCAGCAGCATTGACCATAGACACAAGCGGAGCAGTAGTGAATGGACGAGGCACGGGGGCCTCGGGTGGCGCCGGAAACGGTGCCGGAGGTATCTCCATAGAAGGAGCAGGTCCGGGCAAAGACGTCAGCAGTATAGACGGAATGAGAGCCGGGGTTGCCGGATGCTCCGTATCCTCCATAACCGGAGGGACCGCAACAAGGGCCGGAGTGATCTCCGGGTGTGTCGACACAGTAGATTCGTCGTAAACAGGGCTGAACTTTAGTGAGGCGTTGCGCCAATCAATCAACGGATTGTAGCGGCGTAGCCAATTTAGTCCAAGAACCAAGTCGCAGGCGGAATCCAGACGGGTGACGTAAAATTCCATTGAATGGACATCGCCGGAAGGAAATCGGGGCAATAAATGCAGTTGTTGGTTTATGATAGATGAGGAGCCGTCGAGATACCGGAGCTTAACCGGAGGGACCGCGTATGGGGAATACCCATTAGATTCGCAAACTCGAGTAGACACAAAACAGTGCGAAGAGCCGGAGTCGATGAGCGCCCGTAAGCGGGAGTGGAATCCCGCGGCAACTCGTTGTACAAAAGACGGACGCAGGGTTAGGCCCGCGTCCGGAGTAGGAAACCCGGACAGAATGCCGGAAGGAGAGATAAAGTCCGCGGAGAGTAAAGATATATCAAGATCGACGTAAAAGGCATTAGGAGAGAGAGTGGACGCGTTGAGAGTAACCTCCGGAAGCACCGCGGAGTCAACACGGCTCGGACCAGGTGCGGAGGGTTCCGAGCCGCTGTCTAATTTTTTGACTCGGGGGTAGAAGAGGCATCAGCGGCAGGCGCAGGCGGATTAGAAATGTTTCCAGCCTTGCCTTGAGCATTGCCCGGACGCTTCCGGCAGTCGGCCGTTTTGTGGCCTTGACCACCGCAGAACATGCAGAGGTTGTTCTTTATGCGCCGCTCGCGCTCCTCGGGTTTGAGTTTACCGGAGGAGTCGAGCTTGGCCGCGTACGGTTTCGGAGTCTTTGATGACCCGGAGGCCTGACCCGCGTTGCCGGACGTAGCCGGAGGAGTAGTCGACGGAGGATTGGTCTTGGCCGGAGGATTTGAATTACCTCGGCCCTTGCCCTTTCCCTTGGACTTCCCACCATGACCACCACCACCCTGTCCTCCGGCCGGAGGAGAGCCGGAGGCATCTCCGGACGCCTTGCCGGAGGGTGGCGGATTGTTGGAAGCGCGCTCCGCAGCTTTCTCGGCCTGTCGACGATGGTAGCGCTGGTCGATCTGCGAGGCGTAAGCCTTGAGTCCGACAAGAGAAGCCGGAATCTGGTTTTGCGCGATGGTGTCCTTGATGCGACTGGGGAGGCCCCTGTAGTATGCCCGGAAGAGGGCAGCCTCGTTGTATCCCGTCATAACCGCGTGAGTGTCGAACTCGAGCTGGTAAGTAGCCAGCTGGTCACCCGGCTTCATCGACAGCGTCTCCAGAGAGATCCGGGCGTCCCCGAAGGGGTCGTGCGGACCGAAGTTAGTCGCGAGCTCCTGTACAAATAGTCCCCAGTGTTACATCCCGTACCACCACAGACTCATCCGGACCTCATCCGACCACTTCCGGTATACTCCGGTATACATCCGTTCACATTCCGATAACCTCCGGCCATCACCCGGTCAACCCCCGGTCAACTCCCGGTCTACGCCGGTTTACCTCCGGCTCAATCCCGGACGACATCTGGACTACAACCGGATGACTTCCGGTTATCATCCGTTCATCTCTGTCCTCTTCCGGCTTAACGTTCCGGTCTTCTCCGGAACGCTCCGGCTCTTATCGGACTTCATCCAGCCCTTCGGCCGATGACGAGTTTTCATGCAACCGTCTATCCGCCTTAGCGGTAGATCTCCACATGCACTCCTCTTATGCACACATGCTCTATGTTCTCAATCCGTCATCTCCCTTGTACTTATACAAGAAGCTATGTTCTCCTTTTATTCTTCCCTTGTTCTTTAATCAATTTCCTTATATATACTTACCTCCGCTATTACTATAAAATGTCTAGATTACAATCATGTACTTTAGATTGATTATTAACGTTGTTTGGCTTTCCGTCATTCTCCGTTGTCTTGACACTTCCTCCAACGTCCGAGTACTCCGGCCGACGGACTTGACTTCCGTCTTCCGTTCGACGACTGGACTTGTCGATAACCCTATCCCGGACGTCCGGACTTATACATCCGTGAACTTCCCTACTTGTCGGACTCCATCTCGGACTTCGGCATAACTTCCGGATTACCGGACATTGCCCGGCCTTCGGCATATCACCTCCGGCTTACCGGACTTTCTCCGGCCTTCGGCATTTCTCCTCCGGCTTACCGGCCTTCACTTCCGGTAACCCTCGGCCGTCTCCCTTTCCCTCCTTCATTCCTAGCCAACCAGATAGTACGCTCACCCTTAAACCTAGCTGTGGTGTAGTGGTCCATATCCGTGTTCCGGAATCCTCTCCCGTTTACTTCCGTTGACCTCCGGCATTCCCGAGCCTGGTCATAACCCATCCGGAACCTATCCCCTCTCCTTCCTTTCTCTCCCCCTTGACACGGATATAACACCCAGTTTGCATCCCAATGCGGAATGGGCGCAGTACCGCTCGCATAGATGTTGGGCATAAACCACTGCTGAGCGGTGCCCCGAAGATACGACCGGACGTAGAAGATCTTATCTTCGTCGCCCGGGAAGTCTTGTGGGCGTTCCGCGATGTGCAGATAAATCTGCGACATGAAAGTGGCGAATTTCGTCAGGTCCGAACCATCGAATGTGTCCGGAGCCTTGGAAGCGGTACGAGTGGAGCGAGGAGGAGCGACAGAGTTCTGTGCGAGGAGAGCCATACCCTGTGCCATTTGTTGCACGGCGAAATCGAGCTGCGGGTTGTTCGGAGCGGGAATGTGAATTGTCGGACCCGGAGGTCCGGGGGGACCGGGAGGACCTGCAGGACCTGGAGGCAGCGCCGGACCAAATGGTCCGCCACCACCACCGCCGCCACCTCCACCGCCACCAGGTCCTGGATTAGGCGCGGGTGCGCCGGAACCCGATGGTTGAACCGGAGGGTTTGGAATCGGGGGAGGATTTCCGCCCAGGGGCGGACCTCCACTTCCTCCACCTCCGCCGCCTCCACCGCTACCACCGCCAGGAGAGCCAGAAGGTCCAGGAGGACCGGAAGGGCCCGCAGGCGGGGGCGGAGTAGAGCCGGAAGGAAGATTGGTGGGTGGTTGAGCAGTAGGGTCAGGAGTTTGTCCTCCACTGGCTTTACCTTTACCCTTGTCGACCGGAGCCAGAGTAGCCGGCGGAGCAGTATGCGGTCGAGAACCGATCGTAGTAGGCGATGGCGGGACAAACATTGTTTGCCCGGAATAGATCGGAGGAACCGGAGCGATCGGTTCGGTCGTCTCCAATGGGTCGACCTCTTCCGGTACCTCCACAATGGTAGCAGTGTGGACCGGATGATGAAACATACGATGATCTGGGGTAGGAGAAGATATGCCAGTACCGGAGCCACGTTCATACTCATTGAAATCCATCACCTCGGGGTAAACCGATCCGGGGTATTGTGAACCGACCGGAGATTGGCTGAACTGCCGGAAAGCAGCTCCACGGTTTTCTGGGTCGAGAAGCGGTCTTGACCACATGGCCGGAGCATGCGGCCGAAGAGCACGCGCATCCGGTTGAAAATGCGGTTGGGACCGTTGAACCCGAGGGTCAATAGGTGGTGAGAGCATGGGTGGCTGAAAACCAGAGGTAGATTCTACGGGCTGCTGGCCCGGAGCCTGGATCGGAACGATGGCGCTGAACTGGCGCGATCGACAACGATCTTGGCCTACATCCAGAGTGGGAACGAGGTGAGCGTAAGACATGGGAAGAAGCCAAATTAATTTCAGTTGATAATACTGTTATATCCGTGTCCGGAAAGAAAAGGAAACGGCCGGAAGGGCCGGAAGGACGGATGGCCGGACGAAGTGTCGGGGGGCCGGACGAAGTCCCGGATGTAAAGCGATACCACAAAAGTATAAGGGTACACCAATTAACTTGGCTCCGAAGGTCGGATAGAGAATAGGACAGAGGTCGGACGACGGAGCAATGCGGAGGCAAAGCACGTTAATTATCAACTAAGGTTACATCCGAAGTAAGTACGTATTTATACTAAGTACGGAGATAGTCCGGATGTGTTCAGAGAAGAAGTTAAGACAATAGGAATAAGCGAAGACAATAAAGACAATAAGGAGTACATGTGAAGCATAAGTCATATGGTCAGAGAAGGGGAAACGCTCAGTAATTCTTCATTGCGTAAAAACCCCGAGGGCGTGCGTCAACGACCAAGGCCGGACGCAACAGCGAGTGAGACGGACGCGAGCCGGAGTTCGGATGACGCGTCCGGAAGGGAGGAGAGTCGGATCCGAAGATCCGGACGGAGGACGGAGGAAGTCCGGATGGAGCCGGATGGTGTAGGAGTTGCATGGTCGTAACAAAGGTGTTGTTGAGTGGGTTTGGTTAGGGTTTGGTTTTATAGAAGTTAGCTTCATGAACCTTTCTCAAATATGATCCATCCGCACTAGGAGTGACTGTCTTTCATTGTGGTTCGAACCAGTTTAAATCACTAATGGTTCGAACCGGTTTAAATCACTAATGGTTCTAGCCGGTTTAAACCACTGATGGTTCTAGCTGGTTTAAACCACTGATGGTTCTAACCAGTTTAAACCGTGGTTCAAACGGGTTTAAACCATCATGCTTTGAACTCAAGATGTTCAAAATGTAGCTTTTTTTTTTGGTTGACACCTGAAAACACATAGTTCAAACCGGTTCAAACCATCATACTTTGAACTCAAGATGTTCAAAATCTTTTTTTTTTTTTTGGTAGACACACACATTCATACTCAATTATTTTCTGCTACTCCAGCATCCCAGTCAATCCTTGCATCTGGTTGCTCAGATTTGATATGCTAGGCAAGACTAACCCCGCACTAGGCCAAGTACCTACAACATTTGCAAACTTCTTCTGCACATCCTCACGCATCTGCCCATACATATTTGCAGTCTTCAATGCATAAGCTTGCTTCCCTGGATCGTTGCTGTGATCTTCAGCAAGGGTGGTCCAAACAGTCTCCATTTTGGTGAAACCTTGAATTGCTCATTGGAACTCTTGTGCAAGAATTTCAACCTCCTCCTGCCAGCACTCCATATCTGCCTGGGTGCAGTGCCACTGCACATGAGCTGCTGTAAAATATTTAGTTATCAAACATTCAAAACACAATCGAACTTACAATCCAATGTGTATCCAACATCCTCTGCTTTGGATAAGTTTCCATGCTTGCCTTTCTGCCAAATCCAACCCTTAACCTTCACTCCATCACCCAGATTATAGGGTTGATCAACATTTTTAGTGCATAGATCTTCATCTTTCAACTCTGGATACTCAAACCTAGGGTCTGCTGGGTTACAGCCTAATGCAATCATTGCAATACGAGCCTGGCGATACTTTTTGACATAATCCTGAATTTTGGTCTGAACATCCTTGATCTTGCGGACTGCATGTGTGTTCTTTTCTTGGCCATAGACAACATTTTTGCGGGAGTTCTTGTGCTGTCTAAGTGCCTGGCTATGTCGGATGTGCTCTCGCAGGCTATGAGGAGCTTCATTTGCTTCACCCTTTCGCAGTTTGAGGTCCTCTCCTCCTAGAATGTCCAACCCAAGTTTGGTGTGATCATTACTATTGAAGTTAGAGGGCAAGAATAATTTCTCCTCCTGAGGTAGTAGGGTGCTGCAATAATGTATGAGACACCCTGAGGACATATCTGTTGCTGTTGCTGATGCCATTTCTTGAGATCTGCCTTTAAACGCTGCTGTTCAAGCATGGTGAACCCTATCTCAACCATATGCACAGATCTAACTGATTTGAACCATGGTTTAAACCAGTTCAAACTTTTTTCATGGGGCAATAAAAAAAACTACATTTTGAACATCTTGAGTTCAAAAAAGGATGGTTTACACCGGTTCGAACCGGTTCCGACCACGGTTTAAACCAGTTAGAACCATCAATGGTTTCAACCAGCTAGAACCATCAATGGTTTCAACCAGCTAGAACCATTAGTGGTTTCAACTGGTTGGAACTGTGATGTTTTAAACCTGTTGGAACCTTGATGGTTTAGAGTCAACTTTTATAGGAGAATCAGTCACAGTTTGAACTATGATGGTTTAGAGCCAACTTTTATAGGAGAACCAGTCACGGTTTGAACCATGATGGTTAAAACCGGTTTAAACCCAGGGCTCTCATTAGACATGACATGGTTTAAACTGGAACCCTCCTATGGTACCGGTGCTGGTGCCACACCGACACGCTTCCCTTTCCACCAAGGAGGATATTCACCAGGTTTTCCACCACCAGGATGGAAGCAGTTCTGGATGAGATGGTCTGGCTTCAGGCAATTGGTGCAGTGGAGGCCGGCTTGGCAACAAGTGCCTGTACTCCAGTCAATGGTGAAGAAACATCTCCTTTAGGTGAATTTTTCCGATTGTAATGATGATTGCAGTGTGCAATGACAGCAATAGAGCCAGTCAGTGTGTCGAGGATAGGGAGAAGGTCATCCCAGGAGTGTGGAAGGGAAGTGATGAAGAGTTCTGTGAACATAGTGTTGTTGATGTTGCCTCCGTGCTCATTGACAGATGCTCACAATGTGCGCATTGACTTGACATGTTCCTCAATGTGGCTGGTGCCATCATAGAATGTGGTACGGAGTTTGCGCTGTGCATCAACCAGTCCCAAGCTCGTGGTTTTGCCAAATGCAGCCTTGAGCTTCGCCCAAGTCTGTGCTGTGGTCTCTGCGCGGTCCAGCCCAAGTGCAACGGGATTGATCACATTCCCGAAGAGAAGTCCGTGAGTGAATGCCTCCCGCTGAACATATTCCTCGTCAAAAGGTATGGGAGAGAACCAAGGTGTAGGCACATAGATTGGCTGTATAGGGTTCGAAGTAGGCTTCAAGGTAGTCCCTGTAAGATAACCAAGTACGCCCCGAGCAGTGCAAGCATCTATAATCTGTCCCGCAAAGGCTGTAAAAGACTGGTCCGAGCGACCCTCAAAGCGATTGGATTCCGGCAGAAGAAACTGTGTAGGGATAGAATTCATTGTTATCGATGATAGTAGGTCGACCAGTATAGTCTGTGAGTCAGTAAACACTTATGTGCACGGTGGAGGTTTGTTCAGTTAGAAGTGTTGGACACGGGGCCCATAACCTAATAGAACAAGAACTCCTCAGTCACCGTAGGGTAGAGACTCAATGTATTAGATACCTAATAGAACAAGAACTATGGTACAGTGAGTAAAGGAAGATAGAGATACAATGACGGACATACCTCCTCAGTCACCGTAGGGTAGAGACTGAGGATGGGGAAAGTGTGGAAGGCACTATAAGTAAGGGATGCCAAAGATGGCATCTTAGAAGTAAGATGTAATTAAGATCCGGGCGGACGCACTTCGGGAATAGAAGCAATATGTACGTAAGTGATGTCCGTGATCACGCACTCTGATGGGGTGTAACTCCATCAAATGACAGGGCAGATGCAGCATTGGAATGGACATTGGAGACGTGCAGTTCCACAGAGGGCGGTCATGGTCTGGAGCCTGCCGAAGAGGTGGCGGAGTTGGCCCCAGGATTCACAGTCATTAGTCAGGGGGGTGACATGGAGGTGCCACGCGACGGTGTTGGTGTCGTTGACATGGAGGATGATGCCACAGATGGAGATGGACGCGAGGAAGGCCTCCCACGCCTGTCCTGCAGAAACCTGTGGCCCGAAAGCATTGCGGTGAGTCTGCACATGCTGGGCGATCTTGTTGTTAGTTGCAATGGCGGTGTGGATGAGGTCCTGGGCAGTGTTTGCTCCTGCATTGGTGTTCAAGAGTGTGAAGCCTGCAAAGATGCCTATGAAACCGATGATGGGCATGTTATAGGGGAGTGTTACATCCCGTACCACCCGGTACCTCCTCCAGCGGAATCTGGCTTACCGGCTTATCATGCCGCCCAGCTTATCACCATACTCCGCCACTACACCGGACTTCCTCTGGTTCATATTCTCCGATCTGCCGGTCTTTGGACTAGCGTCCGGCCATTGGCCAAAGACGGGTTTTCACGCAATGAAGTATTCTGAGTGTTTCCCGTTTATCTGCCCTCGTGTGGATCTCCACATGCTTCCCATCTACACGCCTCATGCAACGTTCCCCATCCGTATGTTCCCTTGTACTCGCTTCAAGGCTATGTTCTCCATTTGCTATATTCCTTGTACTTCCCGATTCATAATTAGATCCAGCTTTTAGTATTTAAACCCCATATCTACCAGCTTTTCATCCACTTCGCCGGCTGGTAGTCTAGCTCGCCCAGCACCTCTGTGGCGTTAGCATCCCCCACGTCCGTTCAGCTTCGGCTTTCGGCATTCCTATGCCGACCGGCTTTATTATCCCGACCGGCTTTCATACTCCGGCTGGCTTATCCGACATAGCTCTTCCTCGCAGCTTGGTATATAACAGGGAGGGAAAAGAGGGTGATGGGGGTGGAGGATTGGATACACGCGTTGACAATTGCTTGCACAAGATGGGTGGGAATGCCGGCGACAAGCCAGAGGGCAGGGCTAGTACCGTTTGCAGCTGTCGGAGGGGTGCCAAGGGTAAAGTCGGAGGGGTCAATGTTAATAAAATTTCCTACCGCCTCGCGTATGCGGCCGTGGGTCCTCATGACTGACCTGTTGCCGCCACTAACCACCAAGAAGAATTTCGGGTGGGGGACCTCCTCATACATACAGATGAGCTCGTCAGGTACACCTTGGAGCAGCTGCTCCACTGAGTATAAAATGGCGGGGAAACCCCCCACCGGGGTTGGGGTGTACAAACCACGGGGTGGGAGGCCGTCTGCTGTATCCCACACAGGGGGCAGGACGAGGGCGTTAGCAGCAGCAGCAGGGGCCACTGCGTTGGCTAGGACGGCAGGGGCAGGGGCAGCAGCAGCAGCAACGGCAGCAGCAGTGAGGGCGGCAGCAGCAGCAGCAACGGCAGCATCAGCAGGAGCGGCATTGGCGGTGGCAGTGGCGACAGCAGTAGGGGTGGCTGTGGCGGCATGGACATGGGCAGCAGCAGGACCTACAGCAGGTGGGGTGGCGACTGGTGCCACAGCAGGGGCAGCGAGTGCAGGGATGGGCATGGTGGTAATGGTGGTGAGTGCAGGGGCTGTGGCGGTACCGTCAAAAGGAGTGGGGAAGCCTTGCCCGTGGTGTTCGAGTGCATACACTTAGGTGGGGATCCTGGGTCGGATGCCGGGCGGCGCAAAGACAACACACCCAGTGTCGCATTGTCAGTCGAGGTTGCGAGGCTAAGTGAGGCAGCGGTGGCACGCGCAATGTCTGCTGCAAGGAAGGGGTCCTCAGTGTCACTGTTGGCAGTGGCTGCCATAGCTAAGAGTGAGTTCTTAAGTCGCAACACGCAATGTGTGGGGGAGGGTTCACCGGCTCTTGTCGCCTTCACCTTGCCTTTGCTGGCTTTGGTCGTTTTGGTGTTGCGGGACAGTGGCTGGGGCAACACCAGCGAGAGGAGGGAGCTCATCTCTAGAGATCTCCATCACCAACACAGCAGGGGACGTACGTGTGGGCTGGGGGGGTGGGGGTGGTGTCGCGGGAGTCCATGGGTGCGGGCGCCAAGTCACTGTCCCAATTGTTAAGCATGTCAGCCATCTTGTGTGCGTCATGACGTTTCATGTGAGTGGGACGTAACCATGTGGCAATAGGCATTCAAATTGTCACCGGAGAGGTACGCGAATGGGAGGAAGGAGGGAAGTGGCTCAAAGAAGTTGGTGGTGAGCTCGTTTGTCCACCAAGGGTACAGCAGTACCTTGAACTGTGATCCATAGGGGTGTCCGGTGTTGCTTGGGTGTTGTACACAGGTATCACATGTCAAGCAAAGTTACAGGATAAATTTCCGTGGCGGAGGGCGGCGAGGCGCCTGACATAATGCTAACGTCTCGGGGGATGAACGGCGTCTTGTGTGTCCACGCTAGACTCCGGCGACCAGCAGGCATCATCTTCATTGTCCAGCATGCGCACACACCCTTCCCAGCAGCATGGGAAATCCGACCACTGTGGTGGTTCGGAACAAGGGGCCCCCTATTTTACTAATACTTAGAACCTTCTAGTTACTATGTAGGGTATACAAACTCTTGTACTTTAGCTAGACAATTATCATCATATTCTTTCATACTTCATTCATTACATTATTTCTATAGGTTATGGGCCCCCAGCTCCCAGTGGGGAATTGATCAATCACTTGTCTCTGGGCAGAACAAAATGGTGATTGATCACGGTCTCTCACTCTGAGAAGAGCATGATATATCATGCGAGAGACACTTCCATTTAGGGAGATTTCACACGCCTTCTTCCTGTGCACCCACCCGCTCGCTGGCTCCGCACTTCAGGGCAGGTGGCTGTGCGGTTCCCACCCTTCCTAAAATGGGATCCTCCTCGTGCCTTGGAGGCGCCTATGCACCCATCCCATGACATAATTATCGGATAGGTGAGCTTGCCTGCGGGTTTCCGAGCCTCAAAACGACCTACAAACGATGCTGTTCCACTCGGCGCTGATAGTTTTAGGCAGAAGATTGCTTTATTTGTTGACATTAGCATCAAACCTCTTTGTCTTGGTTGGGCCGTTTCCAACCCTTCGCTTCCCATTCCTATCTTCACCCAGCCATTCCCGTCTCTACCCAATTCTGCATTGGACCATCGCTTCCACCATTCCCAGTACCCAGCCACTCCCGACCTTACCCGATTCTCTCTTGGGCCCTCCCGCTGCTTGCACACCGGGCCCATATTTTAGTTTTGGTGAATCTTTTCTCTGTAATAAACTCATTTGGGCACTCTCTTAGACTTACAGCTCCCCAGCTCTTACCCCTGGCACTGTCCCACCCTCTCATTCCTCCACTTGATCATTTTCTGGGCGCATCATTCCTATTTTTACATTTTCGTTCTCTCAGCAAGGAAAATATTTCAAAATTTGCCAAAGACAATTTTCTTTGTGAAAATGTTACATCCCGTACCACCACGGACTTATCCGGACCTCATCCGACCACTTCCGGTATACTCCGCTATACCTCCGTTCACATTCCGATAACCTCCGGCTATCTTCCGGCCATCTCCCGGTCAACTCCCGGTCTACGCCGGTTTACCTCCGGCTCATCCCCGGACGACATCCGGACTACGACCGGATGACTTTATCCACCTTAGCGGCAGATCTCCACATGCACTCCTGTTATGCACACATGCTCCATGTTCCCAATCCGTCATCTCCCTTGTACTTATACAAGAAGCTATGTTCTCCTTTTATTCTTCCCTTGTTCTTTAATCAATTTCCTTATATATACTTACCTCTGCTATTACTATAAAATGTCTAGATTACAATCATGTACTTTAGATTGATTATTAACGTTGTTTGGCTTTCCGTCATTCTCCGTCGTCTTGACACTTCCTCCAAAAACGTCCAAGTACTCCGGCCGATGGACTTGACTTCCGTCTTTCGTCCGACGACCGGACTTGTCGAAAACCTTTCCCGGACGTCCGGACTTATACATCCGTGAACCTCTGCATAACTTCCGGATTACCGGACATCGGCCGGCCTTCGGCATTTCTCCTCCGGCTTACCGGCCTTCACTTCCAGCAACCCTCGGCCGTCTCCCTTTCCCTCCTTCATTCCTAGCCAACCAGATAGTACGCTCACCCTTAAACCTAGCTGTGGTATAGTGGTCCATATCCGTGTTCTGGAATCCTCTCCCATTTACTTCCGTTGACCTCCGGCATTCCCGAGCCCAGTCATAACCCATCCGGAACCTATCCCCTCTCCTTCCTTTCTCTCTTCCCCTTGACACGGATATAACAGAAAATCAGTCTCAGTTCGACATACATTTTTTTTTAGGCATCTTGCAAAGTTGGACTTACTTTCAATCAAGTCATTAGTCCAACCAATACACATCCGAGTGATGGTGTTGCAAATAGTAAGGTTATATATTATTACTCAAACACACATTTTGGGATCATTGCATGCACACAAGTCAATATATTTTCCAGAAAAGTAATCTAGCGAGTACGAGAGAGCAAATGACCATTGCAGTTACGGCAGGAGGCATGGTGCATCAGGAAAACCCCAGTTAGCCAATTCACAGTCACACCGCAATTTCCCAAATTTCGGGTCAAAAGAGATTTGTTCCGGAACTCTAAATTCCGAGTTGAGCCTCACGTCTACCGAAATTCCATCTTATTTACCAACTTTCAGTTGCCCCGAGTTGAAAACTTAAATTTGTTGAATAAAATCCGCTTTCAGTTGAACCGAAACTTTTCCGAAACGTAAAATTTCAGTGTCCAAATCGGCTTGACTGGAATTTGAAACCGAAACCCAAGGTTTCAGTATCAAAAAAAGTGCACCCCATACTCAAAATTCCAGTTGCACTGAAACTAGAACGCGAAATTTCAAGTTTCCGTTCCTATTTCAGCTCACCCGTAACTTGAAGTTGCGGTTTTGATTTCAGCTCGGGCCAAAATCTAACCCAAAACTACTAGTTTCGGGCTGGCTGAAATTTGGTCGTCCGACTGTCCTCGGATTGTCATCGGATTTTGGCAGGACAAGCGTCGGATTGTCGTAGGGTCGACGTCGGATTGTTGTAGGGTCGGTGTCGGATTGTTGCAGGACGGTCGCAGTAAAGGCGTAGGATGGTCTGCCATGGGTGATGAGCTTTCCCCAAGGACGTCACAGTGCCTTGCTTATCGTGGAAGACCCAAGAGTATATTGCATTGGCCCAACCTCTGTGAAAACCCATTGCACAGACAAATACAAGCACCCACCATGTACTTTGACGAAGCGATTCCCGCCAGCTTGGGTGCAAGAAAACAACATGCATTCTCGAGGCCCAAATACCAAGCAAAAACATACAAGTATTGAAACGGAGAGACCCTACACTCATTGTACAAAAATCGGATGCTCGTCCTACAACAAGCTGACGCTCGTCCTACAATAGTTCGACGACCTTTCTACGACAGTCCGACAACCAAATTTCGGCCCAACCAAAACTGCTAGTTTCGGTTCACATTTCGGTTTGACCTGAGATCAAAACTGCAACTTCAAGTTACGGGTGAGCCAAAAAGAGAACCGAAACTTTAAATTTTACGTTCTCATTTCAGTGCAACTGGAATTTTGATTATCGGGCACACCTTTTTTAGTACCGAAACCTCAAGTTTCGGTTCCAAATTCCAGTCAAGTCGATTTGGAAACTGAATTTTTACGTTTCAGATAAGTTCTGGCCCAACTGAAAACGGATTTTATTCAACAGATTTCAGTTCTCAACTTGGGGCAATCGAAACTTTGTAAATAAGATGGAATTTCGGTGGACTTGAAGCTCAACTCGGAACTTAGAGTTCCGGAACAAATCTCCGTTGACCCGAAATTTGGGAAATTGCGGTGTGAGTAATTGGCGGTAATTGGACAAAATACATCAATTACCTCTAATTACCAAATTTCAAAGGTCCAAATAATTTTTGGACAATTGGTGGCTATTATCTCGAAATACCTGGCATTATGACATGAATACCAAACATTTGTAAGGGTTGTAGACTCATAGAGGACACACATCATGAAAAATGAAGAAATAATTGTATTGAAGTATAGATACAACGTAATACGACTATCATATAACTCCAAGACCGCACGACTACCACACAGTGCCTCAGCAACCACGCATTCTACTTCAGAGCCAGAGAAGGATGGTAGACATAAGTTTTGAAGGGTTCTCCATTTGCAGCAAGTTGACAGCTTTGACACAGTGGAAGAAGACATATATAAATAAATGCGTGAGAGCACAATGAAAGTGGAGTGGCAGATCATGAGGACTTGCTGGATTGCAGAATAATCGACTGTTGGTGCAGTCGAGTGTTGATATGGTGAGATGTGGCTATCGGGCTCAGCAGTGACCAGTCCAGGAGCAGCTCACACTGGGGCATTGATATCTGTTGCGACTGTGAAGCAGCTTTGAATCCAGATGGACATGGTGTTGAGGAAGGACAGGAAATGTGGGAGCAGGGCTTGCCAACCTCGGAAACTTTGAGGGGAGCAGAGATGATCGTCAAGGAAGAAAAAATAATGACAGGAAGCAGGAAGTATGAGAGGTTGACAGACAGCAGGAACACCTATAAAGCCCAGGAATCCCCAGTAGTTAGTGTGGGGATGACACCCCTCGTCCCCACAGTAGTTACTGTCAAAAACAGGCCCACAGGGCATCCTGCAATAACTTTGCAGATATCTTTAGATACCTTTAGAATTTTTTTGAGATTTGGAGCATGCAGGGGTGCCCCTGGGCTGTTCTGAATAACTTTCAATAAATATGGGACTTGGGGGTGTACCTGGGGTGTTTTCAGGCAAAGCTGAATAACTTTCAATAAATATGGACTCAAAGATGTGTATGGCAGTACCAGTCAGCTAATTTCAATAACTTTCAATAAATATGGACTCGGAGATCCATATGGGTAGTACCGGTCAGCCAATTTCAATAACTTTTGATAACTATTGACTTGGGGAGGACTAGGCAGCTGCTTTAGATAACTTTCAATAATTATTGGACTGGGCGGTACATACAGGTGACTGCTCGGCTAATCTCGGCTAATTTCAATAACTTTCGATAACTATGCTTATTTTTAATCACTATCACCCAAAAAGGAAATTTGTTAAAAATCTGGGAAAAAAATCATTCTAAGTCCAACTGTATACCTCCACCTTCCGCACGGTCCACTGCCAGCATTGATACCTGATACATCAGCTCTGCAACCGTTTCACTCTCAGCAACCTCTCCCTCGTCTTCCTCATCCCGCCACTCCTGGTCCACCGGTGCCCACTGAGTTCTCACATCCGAAACCACCTCCATTGCTTCCCTCCCTCCATCCCTAGCTTTCTGGAGCTCTATCGACACACCAGGAATCACTGATCCAGTAATTCAGAACCGGTTCATGTGGATGGTGTCAGAACGTGAACGTTGTAGCCGGTATCTTGAGATCTGGACAGCTAGGTGGGGATTTGATGCCTTGTATTCCTCCTCCTTCTTTCGAAGGATCAGACCCTCATCATTGATCCAGGTCACCACCTGTCGAATTTCGATATTGAGGCGCTTAATCTCTTCGCGAGCACGTAGGATCTTGAAATAGCTGTCCATCGCTAGACGATAATTCCGGCGGGTCCAAGGTCTGGACCGAATGCTGTCTCGAGTATCCCGGAGTATGTCAAACTCAGCAAGGAAGCCGTAGTTCACCACCTCGTCCCATGAGAGTGTAGGCATTGGGGGGGCCATGGCTAAGGCCACCTCATTGTATCTGTCAATTGCATTCCGAATACCTTTGGAACGGGCCTGCAGGGCCTTTGCGATGTGGCTGCATAATTTATACCCTTATATTCAAATTAATTCTGACTGAGCCGAGGCAATTAAGTCAAGTTCTTGACGTACCAGTTCCCGATTGATGGATCTTCGCCATCTCGAGCAAACGTTCCACAATGATTTCCTCGATCTTGTCCAATGCATTTTGATATTTGTGATTCCTAATCTCTGCCGCTGCGGCGATCCACTCAGGACTAGAAGACGTCCAGCGGACCTCCACTTTGAACTGGAGTTCCAAATGCTCCACCAGCTCTGCGTCATGGTTTCGCTGCTCATTTGCATGCCGATGAGCCACCTGGGAGACAGAGGCAGGATTGAAGTCTGCATCATCTGCAAGCGCAGCCTGTGCTGCTTTCCGAATGGCATCCACTCATTTCCTAATATGGAAAAGATCAGTATCAAAGCTCAATGCAAACCGAAAATACAGAATTTGAACGCACTGGCTGGCCTCAAAGTTTACGAGCTTCTGAACATATTCCATTTCTAGTGTCTCCTCCCTCTTCTTTGGAAGCCCGTTGTCAAGCCCAAGCAAATACTCCTTCTCCTCTTCCAGCCACACGTGAAAGGTGTCATAGTCGTCAATGCCTTCCTGGACCATCCACCGCTTGAGCCCCGGCTCAGTTTGGAGAATCTTCAGCGCCTGTCGATAATTATCACATAAGAATTTGCCTGAAAAAGTTCAGCAAATCTGCCACTATGACAATAACTCAATGAATATGTACTCAAGTTTTCGAGGACATCCATCTGCTTCATGAAGGTGGTGATCTCCTGCCTTCGGTGGAATTTGCTTGCATATTGGACGGACTTGGTGAGTCCGTTTGATCGGGAGAAATAGTGTTCGCATCCTTCCAGGTCTTCCAGGCCAATTCCTTCTACATATGTGGCCAAGACTGACAGCTGGCAAAGCCTGTTGTGGGCGTGACCATGGAAGGAGCCCACGAGCGCGCGGAATTGATTGGTACGAGCCTTGTCCCCCAACTCACTGTTATTTAGGGTCCTACCAAAGTGGCAGCCGATGTCGTAGCCACCACCAATCTTAAGGCCAAAGGCTTCGAGTAGGACCTCCACAATGGCCAGGGGATATTTGCCCCTGAAGGATTGGAACATCAAAATTATCATTGAAACCCATAGGGTAAAACTCACAATTCACTGCTCCGAATCATGTCAGCGACTACCAGCACAAAGCCATGATAGGAAGATGCCGGTCTCGTCAAATATCCCCCACATTTTTGAAGTAACATTGTTGATCATATTTTTCCACCGGTCCGAGCAAGGGTTATTCACCTAATATCAGATTTATGACAGTTTCCTAAAAAGGAAATTCTCAGACGTACATTGGTAGGCAGAATATCTGCCACTCTTCCCTTCGACCACTTGTCAACCCGGTCTCGGCTCAGAAAGTAGTCTTCACCCCCATCTCTTGGATCATCACGTTCCTTGGACGGTCCTAAGGTTGGTTCTTCCTCCAATCCATCTGTCTTCGAGTGTCGTAAGACACGCTTCAGTGAATCATTTCCGTCCATTGTGGTGAGGATGGAAAAAATCAGCGCATCCTCGCCTTCTAGCTTGTACATGCATCCAGGACATGTGTGCTTCAGTCGCCAATTCAGTGCATCCCAACCAAGGGCCGAATTTACCAAGGCATCAGTTTGGCGGCAGAGTTCAAGGTAGAGGTCATAGGCAATGGAGAACTGCTCCCGAAGATATGGACAATAGGGAACCTATACTGGATTAGCCACCAGTACCAGATATCATGTTTGTAGACACACACCATGCAGATCACACAAAGACTTTACAAAAGCCTGAATCGCAAGTTGAGGACACCGAACATGGGTGGTATGATACAGCTCCAGGACGCGGGTCGCAATCGCCACAGAGGGATCCCATGGTGAACACGGCACTAGCCCTTGCTTGATCAAAGCAGAAGGCACACCTGCTCCATTCACACCGAGCTCTACATCTACTTTGCTGCTTTATGCACGAACCATCAAGACCCTAAAGAACTAGTTGAAACTGTGGGATCTCACCGTATAGATCCACAACCGTGATACTAAATTCCTCAACCATCCTCGGTGTTTCCTCCCTCGAGCTACCCAAATCGGCCTTTGTGCACCATGCCATGTACGCATGCACCATTCGGTCCATCTGGGTATCCCAACCATTTACCAGATTCTCTGTTCGGTCCCTTTGATCACGGTAATCCGGAGCCGACTTTTTGCTGCAAATCATATTCAGGTACATCTCGAGTTCGAATCAATCAATCGTTAGCTTACCGTTCCTTCACTTCCTCCTCCAATCCATCCTGCAGTGTCTCTACAAACTCACCACCAGCATGGCTAATATTAATTCGTGTGTGGCCATCCAATACATCTTGGATGTGTAGAACATTGGATTCATTGTTCTCCTCAATGTCATCCAGACTGCGATCCTCGGGTATGTCGTCTCTCAACACTCAGAAAGCGTTTAAATTTTCCTCATTCATGTCTGGAATTGTTGAAGAATCAGCTGCCTGCAACCCTGAAAAATTAAACAGAGACATACTGCGTAGTCGTTGTCGAAGCTCCTCGGCACCACTTTCACGAAACCGGTCTTGCCCCACACGATTGAGTTTTTGTTTTTTGTGAGTGGTTCGAGAGTGTGTCATAGGGTCATATTCAGAACCCATTATCGTCACCCTTTTAGAGCTCGAGCTGCCCTTGAAGCCATTGCCAGTTTGTTTCATTTTCAGTAAAGTGCGTGGAGTTGAGCAGATGTTTGAACACGTGTTGGATGCGTGTGTATTTGAAATGACATGTGTTGGACGCGTGTGTATTTGACAACGTGTGAACTTAACGCGACAGGTCACATACATGTGACGTGTTTATGGTAACAGCATCTCTTTTGCCACTCACTTGACCACTACCACCCAACCTCGAATCCTGGGCACGGCACAAACGTTTCACGACTTTCGGACCTTCACAGGCTCGCCCAGGCAGTTCACATGTCAGGTATGCACTTCTTTTATTCATTTATTTCTTCTTTTCCACCCAGTGGCTGCAATGAGATCCCACCATGGAACTTCTGCGCATCAAGCCACATTTTTTCTCTTTATGTACATTCTTTACACACTATAAGCTGCCAGCTTGCATGAGACCCGACCCGGGACTTAGCTAAACTGTGCCAGTGTTATTAAAATTTTCTTCATCTGTCCTTGTGCCTTTTTTTGCGTTAATGACGCGGTTTAGGTCTCGGCCGCCAAACCCTTCGGTCAGGCAAGGAATTTTTGGTGTTTGACTTGGCAGTTGGGCCAGCAGTCTCCCCTCCTCAGTATTTCAGTGTTGCCGACCGCTTAAAAGAGCATCTAGCAGCGCAAGAAATAACACGAATTTTTTGATGAGGATGCTGCTATTCTTCCCACCTCCAACCTCCCTCCGCCACCCTCCCCTTGCGCTTCGAGCGCTACCTTGCCATCCGCGTCTACCGTGCCACTTCCTTTTTGGGAAGCACCGCCTCCTGTCAGCACGCCACTCACCGCGATGGACCGGAAAAAGCTGGGCTCCAAACGACGCAAGAAGGCCAAGCGAGAGCGTGAGCAGACCGACTCACAAGAGCCTCAGCTCAAGGCCGTTCACCTTGCTCGCTGACAGGCTGCACAGAGGAACGTCCTGCAAGTCCACTTTGACGCTGCGGACCTTCCACACAGCCAGCCTGCATGGATTGGAAGGCAGGTAGCTGAAGATGGGAGCGAAGCGCCTCCGGTTCACGCACCGCCGCCGTCATCCTTCACTCCGATAGCCGGCATGGGACCTCAAATCTATACGCAAGAGCAAGTTGATGCCTTGAGTGAGACAAAAGGCTTCACCTATGTTCCTTGGCTCGGAGAGAGCGCCGCTTTTGTACCCCTCTCTTCTCCCTCTTTTCCTCACTGTCTTTCCAGACTTAGCGTCCCAGTTGTCGACTCCCACCGGTGGCTCATTCTCCTTCTCGGAGGAAAGCCAAGGGACTTGCTTTGGTGGCAGACCGTCACTGACACCGCAGCGCGTCTCATGGACACCCTTTTCCATCGCGGCCACTTCAAGCCAGAGGACTCCGTTCACCATCGCGCACATCCTGACTCCCCGTATCATCCGCTTTCTGTTGGGGTGTCTCACGGCAGGGGGCAAACGGTACGTAGATTCTCTTTTGCACCCGATCGACCATCTCATTTGACTCTCAGGCACCTGGCAAGCTGCAAAATCATCCGGATAATGTAGCTATTGCCAACGAAATGCTGGCGCATGAATGCTTCGGACGTCTTTCCGGCTTCACTAATTGTAAGCCTGATATCATTCTACTGATTTGACCTGACTCTTTCCCAGGTCTGATGCGCGTCTTTGCGCCTTTGCTGGCGGCGTTCTGCGCATCGCAGCTCGTATTGCTGGCAGATTGGAACTCTGCCCTCTGTTGGCCATTCGTGGGCAGCGTCTTCGCGGCCTGCACATTCAATTTTGGACCTCGTGCTGCAACGTGCCCGCACCTGGACTTCAGAAATCTGGCCTGGAGCTGGTGCGCCATCACCGCCCTTGGATGGTTTGACGCGGATCTAGAGGGGCATATAATTCTATGGGATCTCAAACTCATTATTTGATTCCCTGCCGGTTCGACCATCTTCCTCCCTTCTGCGATCATCCGGCGCTCTAATATCCCAGTCCAACGTCACGAGAAACGCTTACCCAATACTCAGCAGGGGGGTTATTCCAGTGGATCCGGAACGGCTTCATGACCAACGAGGCATTCGAAATGACGGCAACTAAAGCAGCAAAGGAGGCTCGCACTGCTGAGGCAGAAACCCGCTGGGAAGAAGGGGTGCAGATGTTCAGTACTCTAGATGATCTCAAGCTAGACGCATAGCTTAGATTAGTGTAATAAAATTTCCAGTACTGTAGACGACCTTAAACAAGACACATAGTATATATTAGCCTAATAAATTCAGGTTCTTGGCCGAATTTTACGCACGAGTTGTACTTCAAGTTGAATATAAGGCCATGTCAGAGATATCGGAATGTCACAAACACATCGCGGAAACTTCGGCCGAGCCAAATAAAATAATCCTTCCGTGTGCGCAAGACCCCTTTTTTGGCTGTCCTTTTTTTTTCCAGTCCAGGTTGCACTGAAGAACCTGATTTGTCAAAAAAAAGGGCAGGTTTGCCGCCCCAGAATAATATATTAATGTTGCTATCGCGAACACGTTGTTGGTGCGGAGTCCTGATCTTTGTTTGCCGTCCAATTTGGGTGAATCATCCTTCCTCACCAACTACCATGAGCAGCAGCCCTCATCATCAGGCAGAATCCCGGGGCAAACTCAAGTCCTCCCTCTCCAAGTCTTCATTGCCTCTTGTGAGACAACGCAAAACCCTCAAAAAATATGCTGAAAAGTGAGCACCCTCAGGTCTTTTGGTCGCTGACCTGACAGATTCTAGAAATGCCAACAGTTTGAGAGCAAAGGCCCGTGAACGTATGAAGAGGTACATCTACTACCTCTGTTTCTCTGTTTCCATTGATGCATTTCCATGTGGTAGGCTGCGTGCATCTTCCTCAACAAGTTCTAAAGCAGAGACTCACTCTCTTGCTGATTTCAATTATCGTGAAAGGCAAGCAACTAAATCTGATTTAACCAGACATAGAAATTGACTTCACACCCACAGCAAGCGCGCTGAGTACATCCCTTCAGCTTCAAGATTATATTTCGCTGATTTTCTACAGAAAATTCAAGGACAAATATGGTGTTTGGTCCTTTCTTGACCTGTACCAGCCCATACTCAATTTTTTCGGGTCAGGCACCCTCGCCGGTGTGACTATCGTGGACGAGACGACCTGCGCTCGCAAAAAAAACTTTCGCTTACCCATTACCCCAGAGTTTGAAGTGGCAAAGGAGAGGTTCCTGCAGGGCAAACATGTCAAGTTGATTATTACCGACAAATCAATCCTCCAATAGGATTATCTAAATTTACTTCAGTAGAATTATCTGTGCCTCAACACAAATCCCATCGTTCCAATTTTTCCTGACTCAGACCGAAATGTTACGAAACCATGACAGCATCACTTTCTGCTTCTATTGATACCATGGCACTCCTTCCATTGTTCGCGTTCTTCATTGATCTCGTTCGTCCATTGTTCTCGTTCTATCTCTGGGTCTGCCTCCTGCGACGTATCTCTGGATCTGCCAATTCAGCCTTCCCTCTGGACTCCTCGTAATTCCCCTGGACCGCAAACCGGGGCCCATGTGCCCCTCGCTTCTTTGCTTCGAAAAATTGGGACTCCTACACATACCACCACGGCAGGCCCCACAAATACTACTTTGTTATCTTCTCAGGCCCGAATTCTGCCATATATTCTTTGCAGTGCATTCTCCGTCGTTATCATCGAAATCCGGCAGCGCTATTAACATTTGTATCTGTTTCAGATCAGCTGCAGAGCAGGTACTGGACGAGGCCGGCAAGTTCGAGATCCTACGCTGTGACACCATCCAGGAAGCTGTCTTGCAATGGGAGCGCTTGTGCACCCTGTACCACGGCACCACCTGCGACCTGGGGAAGTGTGCTCATCTGGACGCGACTGCTGCACAAATTCAGCTACAGGCCCACGAGCACGACGACTCTGCGGATGAGGGCGATGTCATACGCGTTGTTGAACTCGTTACTTCCGACAACCCGCTCGGGGACCACATGCCACCTGTCCCAGAGGTTTACCCCGCTGACGTGGCAGCTGTGAGACATCTGGGCGTCAATTGGGCCCCGTACGCCTACCACCAGATATGAATCAAATGCAGGCCTACCAGCGTTCCCGTTGACGGCAGGTCCGTGAGCTCCGTGAAAGCTGAGGGCACTGCGCACGAGGTGAAGGTAGAGGGCAGGGCCATAAAGCTCGAGGCTGTCAGTGCCACCGCACCATGCCTTGGGAGCGTCAAGATTCCGTGTCCTCGCGCCCGTGCCACTCCCAAGCGTGCACTGTTGACTCCATCTCCTCCCTCCATCTCCGTTCCCCTCTATTTGGACGATACGCCGCCCCGTCCCTCGACGCTGCGGGCTGCATCTTCTACAAAATCTATGGCAGCACCGCGTTCCCGTGCCACTCCCAAACATTCCCGTGCCGCTCCCAAACATTCCCGAGCAACTCCCAAACGTGCCCATGCCACTCCCAAGCGCGTGCTGACGACTCCATCTCCTCCCGTCCCCCTCTATCTAGATGATACACCGCCCCCCCACGCCGCCCTCATCTGCACTGTCAATCCTGTCACCAACTGCGTCTCAACGCACGACCGCCGCTGTGTCGTGCTGGCAGCCAGTGCCACTCTCGGAGAGGATGGATGGGGTGGAATCGCCCCCAATTTCACCCACCATAACCTCTGTGTCCTCGCTTTTAGCATCCAGCGTATCCAACCTCTTTCAATCTGTCTCTTGCCGCATCTCTCAACCCCACGGAGCCGCTATTCCGAGCCGCTACTCCGAGCTCGTCATTGTCGGCTGCTCACTCGTCTTCTACCGGAGCAGAGTCGGTGGTCAAAGATGAAGAGACCGAAGATACCGGACACTTCTTCTACAACGAAAGCACCAGACAAATCTTCCGTGACGCGTAAGTGAATTGAAACTGTGTAATCTTTACTTCGCTGATTATTTTCCTGCCTGCAGAAAAACCGCCATGTCTTGCTTGCAACGCACCGAAGTCCTTGTGGTGCTCTCGTCTTCGAGTGAGTTGGAGGAGGCATTGAAGGCAGGTGCGGTGTATGATCAGAAGGGAAAAGCGAGGACGAAGGCGAGGGGGAAGGCAAAGACAAAGGAGGTGGCCGAGGATGTCGAAATGTTGTAGCGTACATTCACTCTGAACTTCAGACTTTCGTAGTTACAAAAAGCTTGTAACTACGTGTTGAATTGATTATTTTTGGTCTGTGTTATATCCGTGTCGGAAGAAAGGAGGAAAGAAAGGAGGAGAGGAGGTAGGTTCCGGAGGAAGGATGTCCGGGCCGGAAGGACGGAAGGCCGGAGGACAGAGCTCGACGGAGGTTAACGGAAGTGCAGAAGTTAACGGAGGTCAGTGATGTGGGATCCGGAACTACGGATATCGAAACCACTACACCACAGGGGGTTAAGGGTGAGTGGGGACTGTACTGCTGGCAACTTGAATAGGGAAGGATGACAACGAAGATGATCAAAGGACTTCACTCGTCGGCCGGACGAGTAAGGTGAAGGCCGGATGAGTTGGATGAAGGCCGGACGGGAATTCGGATGGCCGGACGGATATCTGGAAGGCCGGAGTCAACGCAAGGTTTGAAGCCGAGACTACAAGAAGTCGGAATAAGTCCGGACGTCGGATGAAGGACGGAGGTCACGTCCGGACGTCGGACGAAGGTAGGTTGTCGAGACAAGGAAGCCGGAAGAGGCGGAAGTAAGGAAAGACTACCGGACGAGTTATCCGAAGACAGAGACAACGTTACAACATTAAGTCGGAAGTATCGGAAGTTCGGGAGTTCGACCGGAAGTGGGTTGGGACCAGAAACAACGTTAGGATGAAGATCCGGAGGGGAATAGACCGGAAGAACGTTTATAATCAAACTGAGGTACATCCAAGACTGTACTACGTATTTATAATATTTACGGGGCAAGTCCGGATGCGGAGGGAAGTAACTAAAAGACAATAAGATAAGTCGTATAACGATAAGGACAATAAAGGAAAGCATGTGGAGCATAGTGCATAGGGACATAGGATGTGATGGTAAGTCGGATGACTGATAAAACCATTGGATACGACACCGCGTGGACTTGGTGTCGTGTGAGGAGTCCGAGGAAGTTCCGTGATACTTCCGAGGCCAAAGCTGGAAGACGGAAGACGGAGATCGGGGGACCGGAAGTTCGGATGAAGATCCGGAAGTGGCGGAGAATGCCGGAGGTTAGGCCGGAGGCGGCCGGATGTGGTCTGGAGTGGTCCTGGAGTTGCACAGGCGTAACAGTCTGCCTAAGGACTTCAAGGGAAACGTCTCGCTGGCTGACAGCAGCAATAGGTGATGTGGTCATGTTGCCGTGACATTTTTACGTTCACTCAGTTTTTTGTTTATGTTGCCAACCTCGTCGCCACACGTTGATATGCCACCCAATTGCCCATCATCTGAAGACACATCCTCTCAAGAGCCTGTGCCCACCATGTCTATGCCCTCGTCCCCATCTGGCGAGCCACCACCTTTGCGTCTCCCGCCCGTGTCTGCTCCCTCGCCCCCATCCGGCGAGCCGGTCCCTCCTGCAGAACTTCTTCCTGTGCTACTCGAGCCGGTCCTTCCTGCAGAACCAGTGGATAAAATGGAGTGGGGAGGTATCCAAGATGACGATGAAATGGTGTGGGAAGACATTATCCTCCCTGGGTCTTGGCCTCTATCTCCTGTGATGGACGACGTCGAGGAGCCTTGGGGAGGGCTCTCAGAGCCCGCTCCGATGCTTTCGGCACCCCCGAAAATCAGTCTTGAACTTCGGCAGCGATGATGAGGGCACGCTGCCTGAGGTCAACGGCCTCACAACCTGGGCATCCCGTAACCCGAGAAAGCCTGTACAGCATCCGCGCGAGAGGCCAAAGCGGGTAATCGGACCTGAGCGGCGTCATACATTGCAGGACAAGTTGAAGAACAAGAAGGGCCGCACAGCGGCCTTGAACGCGGACCTGGCAGAACTCAACAAGGAGCGTAATGCCAAGGTTGCGGAACTAGCGGCCAAGCACAAGTTCAAAGTGCCGCTGGTGCAGCAACGACTTTATGGTGCTTCAAACTTCAAAAAACCATGTAAAGTCAGTCTGTTTCGTGCCCAAGAGCATTACCTGGCTAAAGTGCTCAATGAGGGTTTGTGCTCATTTTTAATAATTGAATCGGTCCAATTTATTAACAACGTCTCATACAGGACGTGGACGAAAAGAGCACTATAGTCTTCACCAAATTAAGTGTCGTGTCCGCACCTGGCCTGAATTCAAGAATATGTCAGCCGATTTCAAGGCCAAGCTCTTCAAGGATCTGGAGATGCATCGCGAGAAGACGGCCAAGGGGGCATGCTCAACCAGCAAAGCAGCGGCTCAAGATGCAGCATACAGTCTCAAGAGAGTATCGTCAGAGGTAACGCCTTTTGGGAATTTCCTTTTTGAGCTGGCCTCTGATCGTCACCAGATGGAAGGCATCCTGGAACGCAGCATGTATGGTGTGGCGTTTTTCACCAAGGGTCACATCCACGATATGATTGAGCCAGCGATTATTCAGTCAGACAGGCAGTGCGCTGAATTTGTTCCGGGAGGCAGTCAAGATGGATCCAGTTGACCTCCATGTCCGTTTTGAGCAGTGGTGCTGCGCTGTGATACGGGTCCTTTAGGAGGACTCACCTTGAAGGAGAGCCCTGGACTAGGATCGCGAGAGCGCTCGCTAGTCCAGGATGAATATGATGGGCGCGCGCCGTCGACTCAGGCGCGCACCGTCGTTGTAACCCTTCGACAAGGGAACCTTTGACCCTTGTTAGGGGCCTCTGCACCACCGAGGCCGTGGAGCAGTTGTACGCGTGCTCAGGCAGGCAGGGGGGCGTAGGGGAGTTCCCTTGTCTCACGACATAGTGGTAGGAAAGCAAAAGATAAGATCATTATGTAATCTAAAGTACAAAATATACGATTTATGATACAAGTATGAGTGAAATAAGCAAGTGGCCACTGGCCGTGTATCTACATTACTACGATCGTATCGTACCTCGTCACAGAGCCCCCCACACGGTTAGTGTCCACGAATCATTCCTGCATGTCTTCCTCTTCTCGCCCGTTGTCATCCCCGCCCATGTCGTCATCCTCGCCTTCATCCGCGTCGTACGTGCACGACCCGCTCGCCACCGGATCCGCTACCGCGCTCGCCTCCTGTTCATGAGCTTCCTGTTCCGCTTTCAGACGCTCCTGTTCCTTGGCCACCTTTCCCGAGCGTTTACCCCGGTGCGCGCGGTTTTCTTCCACTGGCTCTGAACCAGAACCGTGCAGGTATACCAACTTCTTGCGGTGCGAATTCCTCCCCATTTTTCGATGACGCTCAGCAACCTCCGGATCTCTCAGGTCGACCGTCGGAGCGCGCGGAAGAGAGCGGGGAACGGTTGGCGCAGGTGGTGGGGCAGGAAGGGCGGCCTCTCGAGGTACTGAAGTTGTTCCCCTGGCGTCGACGTCCATGCGGTCCATTAGCGAAAGAGGATCCGTAAGTCTTTCAGCCAAGGTGGGCGTTATCCGCGCGCGCAACGCCTGGGGCGGCTCGCGTACTCCTTCACGAGGGGCAGTGGATAAACGGTCCACCGAGGATCTTGGAGGGGAAGTCAACCGCACCGCTAACGGTCGCGGAGGCCCAGAGCGATTCCGAGGCGACGTCAAGCGGTCAGCTAACCCACGTCCTTCAGATACGGCTGCGGGGGTGCTACCCTGGGGGTCGGAAAGACGGTGGACGAGCTCGAGCCAACCCAGCGTGAGGGTCGGTGTTCTCATCGCTCTTGGCTCGGTGGGCGGCAGAACGGGGCAACTGGCGGGCATCCGATCCAGGACTTGCGGCGTATCTGCCGTAGGCGGGTGAGGCGCGCCTATCAATTGTGATGCCAGCACGTTCTCAACTCGGACCTCGCCTAAGCTGCTCGCGGCAGTTCTGGTTGTCTGGCCCAGCGTCCGCGGTCCGGCTGGAGGAAGCGGGAGAGACCACGTCTCATGAGGTTCGAGCGGACCTATATTCCACGGCGCTGCCACATCCGGGCCCCATAGTCCGCCGGTTTCGTCCTCATTAGGAGTCGCGGCGGTGTCTGACACACGAGCCTCTACGCGGGGAATCGCCCCGCCTGCAAGCCCTAAGCTTGTCGTGGGTTCGCTCGAAGCGCTCACCGCGAGATGCTCGTAAGGCGGGGGCGGTAAGGACGGTACTACTGGCGCGGGGTCCTCGTACATAGCGTCGTCGTCCTCTGGCAGAGGCACCCACACGTCCCTCGTGTACTGCGACGCCTCGTCGAACTCGCCGTTCCTTCAGTACAACACAGACAGTTCCCTTTCCACGAAGCTCAGCGCTCCGACCAGTGCGCGCCCTGCGGCCGCGTCCTCGAGGCGGATCCAGATCATTCCTTGCCCCCGAATAATGGAGAGGGGGTACGCCAGGCTCCTCGAGAAGTGGTCGCGGTATAGGGTGTGGAAGATCTGCGCACTTATGCTGCCGTCCAATCCCCGGACGACCACCACGTTCGTGGGCAAGTCTTCTACTGCGGGCTCCTCGACCTCCATGCCACCGGCGAAGTCGTCGCCGTCGGAGTCCTCGTCGTCACTGCTGGGGCCCATACTGACCTCGTCCTCGTCCTTCTCTTTTCCTTTGCCCTTCGATGAGCTGGATCCCTCGGTGCTCTTGGGTTTGGCCCCGTCTCGTAACGGTAAATCTGAGGCACGGGGGGTTTCGGGTTTCCTTCCATCTAGGGCGGGAGCCGACTCCTGCGTCTCATACATCCAATGGGAGGCGCTCTGCGGCTTCCACGTTCCACCACTTTCTGTGAAGAAAGGGTAACGAGGTACCGGTGCGCCATATGTCCCGACGTCGAGGACGCCACCTTCGGGCACGTAGTGGCCGCAGAACAGTCGCCGACCCTTGACGCGGTCGAACCATTCCTTCCCTTCCGGTTCCCTCTTCCTTCCGCGGTACACCCAAGCGGGACGGTCGTTCACCTCGTCCAGCTCCCATTTCTCCCACTTCCGTCCCCAGCGAGCCCGTATAGGCGGAGGCACGACCCAGGGTATCCTTGATGGGTCCACTACGCGGCGATCGAGAGGGGGCGCCGCGAATCGGTCTTGCTCGGCGAGCGGGGCTGGGGCGACGTAACTTGGGGGGTCACCGTCCGTGAGCCGTTCCGGAGCGGACGCTGGCGTCGTTGTGATTGGTGGCACGACCGTTGTCGCGCTCGCTGTTCCGTACTCTTCGGAAGTGTTCCAGGAGCGCGTCGTGGTCAGCTGTGACAAGCATTGGACGTATAGAGAGAACGAACGCACTCTGTCCTGGGGGTTCGTGGGCGATGTCGAGGCCGGTCCTCTTCCGTCCGATATAAGGAACATGGCGTCAATGCGGGTGCCATCCGCTCGGGCTAAGCGTTGGTAAGGACCGTTGTGGAGGACCTCCTGTAATTCCGTGCCCTCCAAGAAATTGACGAAAGAAGGGGTGGAGCGGTGGACAATATCGCGCGGGATCTCGTCGGGATCGTACTCATGGAGTATAAAGCACGGGGTGCGAGATCGCAAGTACATCAGGACCCCTCGTTCGTCAAGACCGTTGATCCACAACCCGATCAGCTGGTCGTCCGCGACGGGCATGTCGCAGGCCTGCAAATCCTCTAGACTGAAGGTGGAGAATCGTCGCCGCTTGCTGACCCACAGAAGCCACGCTTCTTTCTCGCGTATAGCTCTTTGCACCGCGACGCCGCGGTCAACCGCGTCCTCCCATGAGCGGGCTTCCTGCAACTCCCGTAGCTGTTCGTGGTCTGGGGCTCGAGGACGGGCGGCCCATGTTCCGGATCCCGGCAGGAAGTAACTCGCCAGCTTCTGAATCCTCGCGTCGAGATCGCGTGATAACGCGCTCAATCGATCGAGGAATCCCGCCTTGAAAAACCCATACCGCGCGTCCAGTGGGCTGCATTCCCAGGCGTCCATGAGAGGGGTGAACGCCGAGTAAGCCGGGTCGTCAGCCGGGACCACTTGAGGCCGCCTCAAGAAAGGCCAATGACAGCGTTGGGGGTGGAGATATTGCGGGGAGTAGAGGCAGTCGTGCCTTCCCGCGTGGCCATCGTACCGTCGCTGTTCCCGCACTTGTACGGCCTCGGGAAGGAAGTCTTCGCGTCTTTCTCCCGGGAGGAAAGGGTGTTGCTCCGAGTTAGGGGACCATAGTTCGAATCTTCGACCGTTGATGCGTACGATGCGAGAGGTGAGACGAGGCAAGTGGCGAAGGTCGAAGGACAGGCCGGTACGGGCGTTTGGTATCCCGGAATAACCGGACACGCAGGCGAGGCGTTGGTGTCCGTAGCGAGGTGTCGAAGAGGTTGGCCCGGGCATCTTCTTGCGGCCGATGGTAGTTTTCTATCAGTAGGGTCGTGGCTTTGGCTCGTACGATAGCTTTCCGCGCTCGCTCAGGGAGGTTCGCGTAGGCTAGGTGTGCAGTTCGTAGAACGCTTCGGTCTCGTTTTGCCGCGCTCACTCAACAGAGGATCGCGAGTAGTACGTGGCCGGAAGTGAGAAGTAAAATTATTAATAAGCCTGCCAAATCGTTTCCCGCGCACCGCCCCCGGCGATGCGTCCCGATATCCGGATCGGAAATACTCGGCCGTTAAGTCAAGTTGTCTAAACGCAAGTACTCGCGCTTCAATGCGGGCGCGTTTCTGAGGTCCCGTTCAGAAACCCAGGTATCGTCGGCAGGCCCATACCCTTCCCAGCGCACACGAAACATTCTCTGGTTCCCGTTTTTGCGTGGCTTCACCGTATGACCCAAGATCGCCTCCACAGCGTATTCCTCGGTCGCAGCGAGATAGTCTCTGGTGTCGGGAAGCACAGTGCGTCCACTCGGGTCCAAGGGTACATGATACTTGCGAAGGTGCTCCAGATTGAACACTGGGTGCATGGGGTAGGTGTCGGGGAGGCGGAGACGGTAGACCACGGGGTTTATCTTCTCTAACACCTCGAATGGTCCTATGGTACGTTGAATTAGTTTCCTCCCTGTGCCTTGCACATCCACCAACTCCAGGGAATGCGGATTCACTAGCATGAAGTCTCCCTCTTCTATGGGTTCTACCGGACGTCGGCCCTTGTTGTACGCCCTCGCTTGTCGCTCCTGCGCGAGTATAACCGCATCCCGTGCGGCTCTACAATGAGATTCAATCGCATCTATAAAGTGCTCTCCCTTCTGGCTAGGCAGAAAGGGGCGGGCTACTGGGTCTTCAGCAGTTTCGAATAGTCCCGCTGCTCCCTTGGGATGATAACCTAGCAGCAAGAAATTGGGAGTGTAGCCAGTAGAAGAATGTACGTTTGAGTTGTAGGCGAATGCTATCTGTCCCAACCATTGTGCCCAGGAAGACCGGTCCGATGCTACGTATGCGCGAAGCATCTGCTCGATCGTGGCGTTCAGGATTTCCGTCTGTCCATCCGTCTGAGGGTGGTGAGCCGACGATAGTGCCATGACGCTGTGGTACTGCGTCACCACCGAGCGCCAGAACGCGGTGGCCCATCGTTTGTCTCGATCCGCTATGATACGTTCCGGCATCCCGTACACATTCACCACTCGGTCCACGAAGAACTTAGCGAACCCTTCTTGGGAGAGGTTATTGTGTGTGGGAATTATCAAGGCGAACCTCGTCAATTTGTCCACGATAACAAGTATCGCTGTGAACTTCTCTGGCCCAGAGGGAGGTAGCCCAGTGATTAGATCCAGAGAGACGGTCGCGAAAGGTCGAGGGGGAACGTGAGCTGGGCGTAGTCCTCCCATTTTTTGACGATGGTCAGCCTTAATCTTCTGACAGACGTCGCAGGTCTTAGCGAAGTCTTCCGCGTCTTTGGTCATCGCGGTCCAGAAGAATAGTTCTCGTAGACGCGCTGTGAACTTGAAAGGGCCCGCGTGCGCACTCTCGTGCGGGGATTTGTGTATCCATTTTAAAATGAAGCGCACTTTCGTGCGAGGGACGCACAGGCGGGTTTTCCAGTCGGCATCAACGAAGTAGAGGAGGTCGTCCTTGCCCTTCTGAAAGCGTGAAGGTGTCAGCACTTTGTCCGGACTCGGGATTTCTTCCACGTAGCGGTCTCTGAAGTATGGGTCCTCAAGGTAGGCCTTCTGGAAGCTCTTCTTGACTGCTTCGGATACGGATATCAGGAGGTGGGACCGTTTATTCCAATCCTCCTCATCCTTGTCTGGTCGCGATCCAACAGGATACTTCCAGTGATCGTTTTGCGGAAAAGGAAGGGGATCCGGTGCAGCGACGCTCTCGCGCTCACAGTTTCCTGGTGCAGCGTTGCCATCGCGCTCTCGAGTCTCCGGTGCTGCGATATTCTCGCGCTCTCGGAAGCTCGGTGCGGTGTTCTCATTGCGCTCACAGAATATCCTTGCCTTCCCAGACCGCTCAGCATTAGGGATGGCTAGTTCCTCCTCCTCCTCCTTTTCTTCTTGCGACCTCTGCCCTCGCGTCCGCACGGGAAGGGTGTACTTATCCACTACATCTTCCCACCACCAGATCGCGAAGGCCGCCTTCTTGGCTGGCGTAAATGCACTTCTGTCCTCTAGCTTCTGCGCTTCCTCTTGCCGTTCCTGATCTGGTATGATGGTGCCCAGATCGTCCTTTACCGGCGACTCGTGCTGCGGCGTCCTCGGTAGCCGTGAAAGAGGGTCCACGTTCGAGTGGACTCGCCCGGGCCTGTGGACTATCCTGAGCCCCGGGTAGGCAGCAAACACTGCCCCCCACGCCGCTAACCGCCGGTTCGCGTTCTCGTAAACGCGCGCCCACTGCAGCGCGGCATGGTCCGTCACCAGGATTACCTGTTCTCCTTCGATGAACGGCTGGAAGCGCACCAGCGCTTCCTTCGCGCCCAGCGCCTCGCGCTCCGTGGCGCTGTAATTCCGCTCCGCGGACTTCAAACTCCTACTCCAGTACGCTATCACTCGCTCGACGTGTACCGTTGTCTCATCCAACGTCGCCCCCCACGCGTCCTCCTTCTCCACCTCCTTCACCTCCTTATCCAGCGTCGTGAACAACTTCGGGACTGCACTGCCCGCGTCCCAGGCGGCCTGCAGCTTAGCGTATGCCGCCGTGCCCTTCAGGTCAGCCACGAGTATCGGTTGAACCTGTTGGAGACTCGACCCGATCGCGTAGTCCGACGCGTCCGTGTACAGTCGGTACGGTACGCCTTGAATGGGATGCCCCAGCACGGGGGCAGCGGAAAGGGCGTCCTTGGCCTGGAGGAAAGCGATCTCCTGTTCGGCGCGCCACTCCCACTTCGCGCCCTTGGCGAGCAGCGAAAACAGGGGCTTCGCGATGAAAGCATAATACGGGATGTAGTTGGCGAAGTAGTTTACCATGCCAAGAAATTTCTGCAGTTCCGGCACCGACGCGGGCCGATCTAGCTCCTGGATGGCTGCTACCTTCTCCTTGTGCGTTGACAACCCCAACCTCGAAACCTTTTGCCCCAGTAGCAAGATGGAGGAATAGCCGACGAAGCATTTCTTCGGTTCTAACGTGAGTCCAGCGGCCGAGATGGCGCCCAGTACCTTGTCGAGGTGGACCAGATGCTCCTCCCACGATTTGGAGAATATTACTATGTCGTCGATATATACCAGCGTGAATATCCATAAGTAAGGCGCTAACACCCCCTGCATTATGCGCTGGAATATCGAGGGCCCGTTTCGCAGCCCGAACGGCATCCGTTTGAACTGCCACAGGCCTCGATGTGAACGGAACGCGGTCTTTTCTTTCGCATCATCATCCATCTCCACCTGATTGAACCCGGCAAGCGCATCGAAGGAGGAAAGAACCTGTGCTCCCGAGAGTGCCTGAATGATATCAGATTGCCGCGGTATGGGGAACTCGTCGGCGATAGTCTGCGCGTTGAGTTTTCGGTAATCCACCGCTAGTCTCGCCTTCCCATTACGGAATACCACGATGCAGGGCGCTCCCCACGGACTAGAGGACTCCTCTATCACGTCGCGCTCGAACCAGAGGTCCATCTGTTTGTCAATGACCTCTCTCTTTGCGGGGGAGGCGGAGTACATCGGCATCGAGATGGGCTGCGTGCCGACCTTCACTGGGATGGGTGCTTTTTCCTTAACATGCCCCAATCTCCCGCCGACCCCGAACGCTGCGGCGTTCCTCCGCAGGACGTTTTCGAGCTGAGGTTGGATGTGAGCGGGCACGTCCGGGCCTAGGTTGACCCGCCTCGCGACGTCCTCCACTCCGTCGTGGCCTTCCCCCAGCTCGCTTGCCATGGCCGTGGTCTTGGGACCTGCTAAGTCTTCGCCTTCCAGTTCCTCGTCAGCGCTCACAGGTATCCTCGGCTTCGCATCGGGCGAACCCTGCGCGCTCAAGGTCTCCTGGATCACTCGGGCCATGGCTTCTGCGGAGGCTGCGAATCTCTCCCTCTCTTCTTCCGTCTTCGGCGCATCCGCGTAGTCTGCAGGCTTGTGCAGCTTGCCAACTATGTCCCCGGCTCTTATGTACCACGGTCTTGTGCTAGGATTCGCTATAGGCAGATACGGGGCCGCTGTCTGGATAAGAGTGGTAGGGGCGGCTAGAACGCTCGCGTCGTCCGTGCCGATCACGACCTTCTCCACTAGCCATTCGTCCGATCCCTCGAAGGGCCCAGTTACGAGAACGTTGTGGACGGTTCCTGCTTCCACGAGCACGTCCTGCGCGGCCAACACTGGGGGCGCGGTGAGCTTTCCTTCCCTTGCTCTCCGCGCGCGCGAGCGTTGATACGAGGTCTTCCGGATATTGGGCATTAGTCTTTTCAGTGTACGGGCTAGGCAAGCCCGACGTATGTTGAAGCCGAGTTTCAGGGAATGTGTCGCCGACGCAGGGATAACGTGCCTCGAGCGGCCGACTTTGACTTCGCAACGACCCGTAGCCCAGTGATTAACGCCCAACTCGTATGTAGCATGGAAATCTTCTCCCAGAAGTAGCGGCACTTTCATGTTGCGGACCACGTAGGCCTCCAGCTCAAAGCATACCACTTCCCCGTCCTCCGTGACCATATACAGCGTGGTCTTGATGTATCCCAACACTTTAGCTTCTCCCGTGAGGTGGTATAAACTCATGCGCATGCCTTGCTTCGGTTTAGGCAGCCCCGGAATGGAGGCCCAGAAGTCTTCTGACATGAGCGTAAGGTCGGCCCCTGTATCCAACCTGCCGGTGGTCTCCTCGTTCTCCAAGGAGCCAACCTTGCATTTAACGTGCAAGGCGCGAGAGCCCAGAGACCCCAACCCGTCGGGCAATTGACGAAATTTGCGTGCTTCGTGGATGGGAAGACCATCTTCCGCGTACGTGGTCCTCAGCTCCACGAATTGCGCGCTCTTCTGGGCACGGACACGGTCTGCTCGTCTGGGAATTGCAATAGATTCATCCCCCTTCGCAGCCTTCCCCTTATCCTTCCCCTGGGAGGCAAGTTTCGTGAAGCGCTCCCTCCAGCGAGTGTTACGGTTATTACCCTCGCTCACGACGTGAGCCGCCTTGGCATCTTGACTTCGGGCGTCCACGAGGAAAACTTGACGTATTTCGGGATTCTCAAGGGATTCACGCGAGTAAGCGGACGAAGGGACTTTGGATTCGACAATCATGGCTAGGTACGTTCTATCCTCCGCCTCCTCCTCTGATGGATCCCAGTCCACGAAGATCATGTGTGCTTCGCGCAACATAGTCCATTTCCCATACAACGCGCATTCTCGCGCGATGTGCAGAGGGCTGGTGCAAATGAAGCACTCTCCCTTTGGAGGATTGGGGCTGACCACTGAGTCGTCACGTTTAAACTCGAAACCGTTCATGGTCTTCCCCTTGGGCCAGAAGACCTTCCCGCCACCCCCAGAACTCGGGGTACCCCGCTCCCGCCGACGATCCGCGGCTAACGCTGTTTTGTGCTCTGGTTCTTCTTTGTCCTCCCCCGGCTCGCTAGCCTCTTCCGATTCGACTCTATCGGTGGCGTGCGCGCGACGGGGAAATCCTCGGCGCGGATTCGCGTTTGACGCGCTTCCTTGCGCCATGAAGCTCGTGACCTGCTTCGCAAGAAGCCAGTCCGCAATAAGGCTATCGGAACACCTCTGCGAGTAGGTGAGCAGGGAATCGATATCCGGGCAGCTTCGCTCATTGACGTCCCGATTCCAAGCGAGGGGCTGGGTACGCAAGATGCGCGAGACGGCTTGTGGTCCATCCGCAGCATCGTCGAAGATGAATGAATGGTATTGTGATCTCCGCTGGAAGAAGTCGATGGGGGCTTCGAACTCATGCCCGCGCTGTCGGAAGAACATTTCTTCAAATTCCTTCTTCCTATCCAGAAGCCATTTGGGCGTAAGGAATTGTCGACGGATGGCGTCGAGGAGGTGATCCCAGTCACGCGCGTATTCCTGCATCCTAAGAGTAGGTAGCGTAGTCCACCAGCGCAAAGCGCGGTCCGTGAACTTGGACGGCGCCATCTGCGCGATGTCTTCCTTCATGCGCGGGCTCAATATAGCCAAGCCCGACATGGCTATGGCATACTGGATAACCGACTCGTCCCTTCCGTCCCATGTAGGTACTACAGAAACGTTCAGCTTGGGGTTGAGCTGCCAACGGTCGGACGCGCTCGCGGGTAACCCCGGTGCGCTGTTATATCCGCCGCCTCCTCCGCCTCCGCCTCCGCTTCCGCCTCTGCCGCCACCTCCGTTTCCCCCTGGTCCTCTGTCTCCGCCGCCGTCGCTCCCTCCCCCGCCCCCGCCTGGATTCCCGGGGTGTGGTAGCCACCCTGAAGGTAGGGGCGCGTCGGGAGGGTTGCCGCTTGGATCCTGGTGGCCCCCCGCATCCCGCGTTTGGGGTGGGTAGCTTACCCATGCGTGCTCGTGCGGCGGCGCTGGAGCCCTTTCTCCTGGGGACGCCCCCCGCTCCCGGGAATTATCCGTAGGATCCCGTATCATCGATGGCCCCCCAGTTCTAGATCTTGAACCGAGGGTGTCTCGGATAGGTCCTTGTCCCGGTAGGGAGTTCACTGCCGAGATTCGTACTGGAGATCCGGCGGCAAAGCGTACTCCAGTAGCTGGCGTGCTGCGGGCAGGGACGTTTTCCCCCGTTGGAGGGTCGCTCCGAGAAGCGCTCACTCCAGTTCCGGGGAATTCCTCCCGAATGGTGGGAATCGACGAACGTGGCTTATAATATTTCGCTCGCGGACTCTCCCCCAATTGACGCACCATATTAGTGCGTGCCTGCTCGTCGATGAGAGCAGCGCGTGCGGCGTAATCCTTCCTCAGAAATAGGCGCGCCAACTCCTTGCCCGTAGGCTGAGTTCCGAACTCCCTCCTGACGTCGGAAATTGTCGAGTCCGCAGATTCAATTTCGTCTCCCCTATAATCTGGTATCAGGGTGGACTTGATAGCGGACAGATAACGGAGGATGTGATGATTGCCCCCGTCAAGACGTTTCTGAAGGGAGGTTAGGGCGAAGCGTAACTCCGTCTCCACCGCGCAGCATTCCAACATGTACAAGAACCCATAATGGGGATCCAGTCTAAAACTGGTAGCGGGGTCCTTGCGTCTGAAGATCGTCAGGGCTTCTAGAATTTGTTGTACTGCCACCACTGCATGAGCTACTCGGGATAGGTGCTCCAGGTTAAGACTGAAATATTGGCGAGGCGTCCCTTCCTCCATGCATCGCAGCGGCACGGTGGCTGCGTCATAGGCAACGACTTCTTCAATGACCAATCCCAGGTGGCTCCACTCAAAGGAGCGGTGTTCGCTGTCATAGCGAATGACCGCGTCCCGCAACGCCGCCGTCGAGGCTGGATCCCAATGCGGAATCTTCCCTCCAATCGCCCCGAATTCGAGCAACGGGTCGTCGTCAGTTTCCGGGTCGTAGTCGTGGTAGCGCTCGACGGCACTCATCAACGGCTCCTTAAACAAGTCTATGGACTTGCCCGCGCCTAGAAAGAAATGTTCCGGCTGATGCGTCGCGAGGCCCTTCCCCATCCGCCGCGCGTGCAGCACGGAGGAGATGCTATCGCTCTCTCGACCTCTCTCCTCCATATCCGACGCGACGAGGCTGTTCGTCGCTAAATCCGATTCCTCAGATAAGTCTCCCGAAGAAGGGGGAAGAGGCGTGGAAGTCGGGGAGCTGAGCGCGCTCACGTTGAGACGGTTCGCAGCGGGTGCGCTCGTGTCACGACGGATCGCGCTCTGAGGTCCGGATGGCGTGGGGCTGGTCAATGGAGTAGGCTCTCGGGAGTCGCCGAGCGATCTGAAAGGCAATGAAGGAGGGTGACCTCGGGTAGCCGCGCCTTGCATGTGTGAAGGCAGGGATGGCTTGACTGGCAACGGGGGCAGACGAGCCTCGGCTGTCCCGAAGGGCGCGGCGGGAGCAAAAACGTCGCGCGCTTTGGACGCTGCTGTTGGAGTCGAGAGGGTTCCCGAGGGGTAGCGCTTAGCTTTCGCCGAGGAGCTGACGCTGCCTGCTCTAGGAGCGGTCTTGAGGTTGGGGTTCGAGGCTGGACCTCGGGTGGACCCAACGGACGACGGTGCTGCCTTCTTGGAAGGCACGCTCGTCCCCGAAGGGCGGTTAGTCGGCCTCGTTGACCCGGCTTCTGACGAGAGTGAGGGGGCCGTCTGCCGGCGCGTCGAGGCCGCGCGGTCAATAGTCGGGTTCGGGTTGGAGCGGTCGATAACGGGGTCGCGCTTTTTGGCTAGTGGGTCAGCTTGCTCCATGACGGGCAGGAGAAGATACGAAGTAGGAGAACAGACGGGAGTGCCCTTTATTTTTAAGGGTGTTAATACTTCGGTTCCGTATTTCCCCGTGGGCCATCGCTTGCTGCTGAAACTCTTGCGGAGTGCGGATCGTGGACAGCGCTCTCGCACTTGGATAGCGTCGGGGAACCCGTTTCTCACGTCACCACGGTTCGCCCGAAGGCGCTCTCATGGTTCAGCGGCGGCCAGGGCGTCGTTGACGAGGGAGTGGTAACGTGTAGGAGGCTTGAAGATTGTTGATGTTTGGCAGCACTGCCGCCCAATTGATCGGGCCGGTATACCCGGATCAGCATCCATTTCACAAGTCGGTGTGAGCTGGCACAGGACATGCCAGCATGCTCCGGGTCGCCACCAAGGCTGCTCGCCCTCACGGTTGAGCGCCGGTGGCCCTCGGTTCGCTGATATACGACGTCTACGTTGTGTGATCGCGCTCGCGAGGTTTCGGGATAACGCGGTACAGGCGCACGCGCCCTCCAGGCGTTATCCCGAGCTCTCCATTCATGGTGTAGCCTCCCTCGTGGTGGGCTCCATTGTGATACGGGTCCTTTAGGAGGACTCACCTTGAAGGAGAGCCCTGGACTAGGATCGCGAGAGCGCTCGCTAGTCCAGGATGAATATGATGGGCGCGCGCCGTCGACTCAGGCGCGCACCGTCGTTGTAACCCTTCGATAAGGGAACCTTTGACCCTTGTTAGGGGCCTCTGCACCACCGAGGCCGTGGAGCAGTTGTACGCGTGCTCAGGCAGGCAGGGGGGCATAGGGGAGTTCCCTTGTCTCACGACATAGTGGTAGGAAAGCAAAAGATAAGATCATTATGTAATCTAAAGTACAAAATATACGATTTATGATACAAGTATGAGTGAAATAAGCAAGTGGCCACTGGCCGTGTATCTACATTACTACGATCGTATCGTACCTCGTCACATGCGCTAGAGATAAAGGTACGTGTCTTGTTCTCTCATCAGCGACATGACACTAAAGAATGTTTTCAGGATTTACGGGGCTTGAGTCAGCGCCCGTCATGCGCAAAGACATTACAAAAATACTGAAGAATGGCCTGGGTGCGTATACATTGGCCTTGCAATAAAATATATAAACTGACCTCGACTTCAGTACTTGCATGCAAACGCACAAAATGCACAATGAATTACAAACGATATATGCGCGTCATAGTCCTGGGTTACGGCGTGATTCTCGTGGGATGGCCCAAGTCCGTCGAGTTTACATCTCTCACAAACATCTGTTCCATCGACGACCTCCAGATGTTATACGAGGCTCTCAAGGACGGGACATGCAGGTGGAAGGTCCTGACCGCAGCGGAGAAGGAGAAGCGGAAGAAGGAGTACGAGGAGAAGATTGCATTGGGGGAGATCGTAGAGCAGGCGAGGAAGGAGCACAGGGACAAGGGCGAGGAGAGGGGGTCAAATTCAAGAACACAGGGAAAGCGTGCTGCAGGGGAGAAGAGCAAGTCGAAGAGCAAGGCCATGGTCAAGGACAGCGACAAGGAGGAGGAGAGCAACCAAGAGGAGGAAGACGAGGAGGACGAGGAGGAGGAGGAGGATGAAGAACCAGTGACAAAGAAGACTTGTGGCTCCAAGTCAGCGTCGAAGCAGAAAGAGAAGGAGGAGTCGCAGAAGGGGGGGACAAAGCGGAAGAGGGACAACAAGGATGGGGACGAGGGGGAGGATGAAGAGGGGCGGCAGTCGAAGAAGGCGAGGAGATCAGCTGGTGAAACAAGGAAGAGGCCGAGGGAGGACAATGACGAGGAGGAGGAGGAAGTTGACTGCCGACTGAAGAAAACCGTAAAGCCGACTGTGCCAATCAAGTCGAAGCCCTCGACCGCTGCTAAGTCGAAGCCCTCGACTACTACCACCACGGTGAAGGCCTCCGTGAAGGTGAAGACCTCCACCGCTGCCAAGCCCAAGCCGTTGACCTCTGACGCCACCAGACCGAAACCTACCCCTGCCTACCGGAATGCTTCTGGTTCAAAATCTGGTGTGAACGACACACCAAACCAGGAGAAAGGGTCAGATATCCAGGCAGTGATTAGGCATAACCGAGATGCTGCAACTGAGGCAGCGGTGGCCCAGGATATAGCAAGGAGGAAAGGTGCAGAGGCCAGTGCAGCAATTGAAGCTGCCGGAGCATTGGCTGCTGTGGGAGAGATATCGGCAGAGGCTCAGGTGGCAGCGCATAAGACGGCGACTGATTTGGATACAGCTGCAAAGGCAGTGGCTGCCAGGGCGGCAATATTAACGGCAAAGCCAGAGAAGGTGGCAACTGAGACTGCCCACCTCCGAAACTCACTCTTGCCATCTGCTTCCAATTCGACATCATCGAAGAACACCGTCAAGGGGAAAAAGGGAGGGCCACCTGGGATGCGTGGGAATGCATAACATTTCTTTTGCTCATAGAATAGTCCAGAAACTATAGCATATATTCAGTTTAATGTGTTTTGGGATGGATTTCCTTTTTGAGGACTAGTGATCGAAAATAAGCAGCCAAGTCCGATAGTTATCAAAAGTTATTTAAATTAGGTGAGATTAGCTAGGCAGTCACCCGTATGTACCGTAGCACCCAGTCCAATGATTATTGAACGTTACCAAAGGTGGCCGGCCAGTCCTCTCCAAGTAATTTTGATGAATTTCCTTTTTGGGTGATAGCGATCAAAAATAAGCAGCCAAGTCCGATAGTTATTGAAAGTTATTGAAATTAGCTGAGATTAGCCGAACAGCCCCGTATGTACCCTCCCAGTCCAATAATTATTGAAAGTTGAAATTAGCTGAGATTAGCCGAGTAGTCACCCATATGTACCGCCCAGTCCAATAATTATTGAAAGTTATTGAAATTAGCTGAGATTAGCCGAGCAGTCACCTGTATGTACCGCCCAGTCCAATAATTATTGAAAGTTATCTAAAGCAGCTGCCTAGTCCTCCCCAAGTCAATAGTTATCAAAGGTTATTGGGATTAGCTGACAGGTACTACCCATATGGATCTCTGAGTCCATATTTATTGAAAGTTATTCAAATTAGCTGACTGGTACTGCCATAGACATCTTTGAGTCCATATTTATTGAAAGTTATTCAGCTTTGCCTGAAAACACCCCAGGTACACCCTCAAGTCCCATATTTATTGAAAGTTATTCAGAACAGCCCAGGGGCACCCCTGCATGCTCCAAATCTCAAAAAAAAATCAAAGGTATCTAAAGATATCTGCAAAGTTATTGCAGGATGCCCTGTGGGCCTGTTTTTGACAGTAACTACTGTGGGGACGAGGGGTGTCATCCCCACACTAACTACTGGGGATTCCTGAGCTTTATAGGTGAGCAGGAAGGAATATGGCAGTAATTAAAATAGTTTCGCATTGACGGAACAAGTGGCAAGTATTCTTGAAGCCTTGTAATGGACTAGATAGCAACAGAACCAGCGGTAAGTGTTGAAGCTGTGTGATCCCAGGGCCAAATGGTATCCAAGGTGGAGGAAGGTCACAAATGAGGGAGGGGGTTTACTGGCAGGAGGGGAGGGAAAAGAAAGGATAGGCACTGTACGGGCAGAGCTAGTCGAGGGCAGAGCTGCATTGGTGACATGGCAACACATACCGTGAACTGTAGGGTAAATGAGATGGGCCCAAGGAGCACCTTGAGGTATTGGACGGTGTGTTGAAGTGTTTGCGGAGGCGATGGAGCATTGAATGGCGATTTGAAGAGAAGAGAAGTGAGAGCAATGGTGGGGGAAAGGAAGAAAGAAGTGTTGACGTGTTGTACACAAGGTGTTAACATAATGCCCGTCAGTTGTATTCCAAACTGTTCAGTAATCTGTGAGCTTCTTTGATTTCTCCGGGCAGGGTTTCAATGACTTAGAGCATTTTGAATCACAAAGCAGATGGGATTGTACAGGCATAATGGCTTGAGCTTTGCCTGGAGCCTGGGAAACACTTGATACCATGTCAATATACTTACCCAGTTCAAATGAGAGTCATTCCTGGCATATGGAAGGTAAATACATCAAATTATCTGGAATTATGTTGAATGTCAGCGCTACTGGTAACTGGCAGTAATTACCTGATAATTACCAAAGTGGGTTTTTCCTGATGTGGTTGAGCACGCAGTAGACTGGGACACCGGACATAACACCATTGAGGGTGTGTAATACAGAAAAGGCAAATGTCTATCTACGTGCACATTTCCTGAATATGACAAGGTCAGTATTACAATCAAGACTCAAATACAAAATAACATACTTTGCTGGTGCTTGGCTCTTGGTGGGCGCGCTTTTAGCCTTCCACTTACCCTTGGTCAGTGCTTCAAGGAGAACAGCATCATCATGTGCTGCAGCAGCATCGAGATCGACTCCCCGATCAATTTGATTCCTGCCTTGAAGCTCCCCGCGCCAAACTGTCACAGAGCGAACAAAATTGATGCTGTCTGCATTCAGCAAAGCTTTTACTGTACGCTTAGGACGTGTCACCACGAAAACACTCTCCTGCGGGGGATTGGCAAGCATGTGCGATTGCATCAGAGGCCGCGCTGGTGAAACACCATCAATCGCACATGACAGCTGAAGCTGCTTGGCTGTCTGTCTGTGCAGCTCGACCGCTTCAGCATTGATGCGGGCAGTTTCTGCCTGAGCTGTGGGTGACATGGCAGGGACGGGCATAGTGATGTTCTCCACAGATATCGCACCAACAGACTTCCGCGGCCTGCCCTGAGGTCTCCCTGCAGCCTTCTTGCTGTGTGCTGAAGCTGCGGTAACAAGGGCGAGTGGGTGGCCCTGGGGCGCATTGGCCATTGGGCGTGACTGAGGAAATTGAGGTACTACCAAGGGCAACTCCGGCACAAGAGGCTGCTCATTCCCATTGGCAACGACCTGGGACAAGATTGTGAAAGCGGTTCGAGGAGTCTCATAAGGAATCACGGGTGGGGATGGTGCGATAGGAGCAGGGATGTGCGGTGATCCCACAATAGGCGCATTGAGAACAGGTGGTGGCGCAAAAGACCGTATAATCACCGAAGCTGTCATGGCAACACTGTTGGTATCTGCATCAAGCGCTTGCAGATCCTGTGATAGGAAATCCACGGACATTGGATCAACGTCGGGGCGAGAAGTGGATGCGGAGGAGGGTGTCAGCAGAAGGTTTGTGAAATTGAATGAAGTCACTGCAGATGAGGTTCTAGGTGCGAGTGGAGGGCCAAAGGCACAGAAATATCCACTTGGTGGCAGAAAGCCCAAGGCATTTACTGACATATCACCCATCAGTGTGGATCCCGACGGACCGATATCCCTGATATCCCTGTCATTCCAACTGCAGACCTCCGTAAACGCCTTGTTGTAGTTGAAGGTGCTTGGCGGCAACAAGTCAATATTGAAGTCAAAACCATCCTCCAACTCAGACCACAGGGATGGGGGCTCCAGAGGAGGGAGGTCAAATAGCAACATGTCATCGTTGTCAGTTTGGTGAGATGTAAGACAGAATTGGGGACGTACCTACAGAAATATACACCATATGATCATGAATCTGAGTAACATTCAACTAAACATAAGTCTACCAACAATTGAACAACAATCATTGAAGTTGCTAGGAACAAATGAATCAAACTGCAGGGAATAGGAGGGTGAAAATGCTTACTAGGCCTGCGAAAAAATCATAGTCCAACTCTGTCAGTGATGACTCCAACTGTGTAGTGTGAGCAGACACCACAAAAGACAAAATTCAGCACACCCAGTCAAAAAGAAAGAAAAAACTCATCCACTTACCAGAAACCAAGCAATACCCAACACAATGTCCCTTCATTGTCCGACTTTCTCCGGACTTCCTTTCTAAGATTTTGAGGTGATGTCGGAACTGCAGTTCGCTGATCCGTATCGAGAGGCGATTTTAGGGTGCACAGCCACCTCCTGTTCCATGTTACAATACTGATTAAATTAGGTTTGAACTCTTGTTGGAAGTTACTGCAGCCTGCGGATTGTGAATCTGGAAACCATTATTGCAACCCTAATACAACATGTCGGCATCAGTATTCTTGTCAAGGAATAATAACCCAACACTGGTATCCGAGTATATTGGCCATGTCTCCCCTCGTGAAGTTCATCCAGCAATTTTTGCCCACTGTGTGTTAGACAAATTTTAAAAAAGAAAATCTGTGAAGAAAGCCAAGCAAAAGCACATGGACACCATTGCACTGTGAGTTCTTCCCAAGTCTCTGATCCTTTTTGGCACCACCTTGTCAATTTGTTTCAGAGCAGCTGCAACACCCTCAACTCAGTTTTTTGCATTAGGTTCAACTCATGTCCATTTACGCTTTCTGTTTCCAAGAAATTTGTTATTCACAGATTTTTTATTTTTTTCTGAACTTGTCCACCAGCGGACAATTTTTGACGTGTATTGTCATGATGTCACATGTGTGTGACTTAAGTGTGCCGACAAAGACATCGGGTATCAAACATGTACATGCATGTATTCTTATTTCTTGGTTTTTTTTAATTTTTGCTATTGCCTTAGTTGAGCCAATGTACACTGTTTGCTTGCACTGCACTATTACTAATGCCAATAGCAGAGAACAACACAGGTATCAAGCACCTACATGCATGTATTCTTATTTCTTGGTTTTTTTTTTGCTATTGCCTTAGTTGAGGCAATGTACCCTGTTTTGCTTGCACGGTATCTTCACATTGTATCTTTGCATGTTGTTCTCCACTATTGGCATTAGTAATAGTGCGGTGCAATAAAGACTTTGGTCATGTGATTTTTCACCCTTTAATTTCTACGAAAAAGGCTCAGAAATACGTGCAACCCCACCCTTCTACAGAAAAGCTCAGAAATATGTGCAGCTACAGATTGCCCCAACCTTCTACAGAAAAGGCCCGGAAATACGTGCAATTACAGACTACCCGATGTTCTACAGAAAAGCTCAGAAATATGTGCAGCTACAGAAAAAGGCCTGGAAATATGTGCTGCTAGGAGGAGCACCCCGAAATACGGGTTGCTATGGAGAGGGCCTGGGACTACATATGAGTACGTAACCGGCGTGCCAAATATAGCAAAATACGGGGGAATATGGCAAAAACCTGGGTTTGCTGATGTACTTGACGCAAGAGTCGATGAGGATGCAACTGAAGCCTGGCCTGTTTACAGAGGTGTGGTATCGTGGTAGGGCAGCGGGTCCATGGGGAGGAGGTCAGTCAACAACTCAGGAGCCTCGTCATTGTCGCCCTGATCCTCTGGTAGCACTCTGGCTTTACGCACATCCCTGGCTGTTTTGTGTTAAATTTCTGAAATTACCACTTGGGCAAATACTCACAATGGACTCGCTTCAACCACAAATGAAACGGGCCTTTGATCACATCATCAAAATCAGGGATAGCTGACACAAAGTCGTTCCTGCTGGCGATCTCACTGAAGCAGATTCTATCAAGACGTAAAGATGTGTTGGGTCAATACGGTTTATTGCTTACTACTAATATGACTGGGGCGTCATTCCATCTGCAGCAGCACCTGCTGGTGGCCTGACCTCCCCACACTTGACATTTTCGGTGTTCGCAGCCGCAATAACCTCGCGCTGCACCTTGTCCAACTCCACAGCATACATGCTCATCGAGTGCCACAACATTGGCAGGGATCCCCATGTAAGAAGTATGCTCGAGGGTGGCAGTGATGTCGGCCTTCACGGCAGCCTGAATCTTTGCATGGTAGAGTATCTGGTACTTCTCCACCAGCCGCATGGGACGTGTTTTTCGACTTTTGAGCTGGAACAGCAAATTGTTGCTCATGGCCGTCACAGATTCGGCAGGGACATTGACAGTGTGCTGGTCACAGTTCCGCATCCACTGCTTGAGCTGCTGTCATGAAAGATATATCAGCGCAGCACGAATCCGCTGGAATTTGTGACATACGTTCTGCGTCAGCTGAGTCGCATTTCCCAGAACAATTAATTGTTTTGAAGTCAGCAGCGGGCGCCGCTCTCCCTCAGGAACAGTGGGAAATTTCAGGACAGCCTCCGCAGGGAATTCCGCAAAGAAAATCTTTTCGAGGTCATCTCAGAAGTGTGTCAGCGGGACACTCTTCTGGTTTTCCTTTGCACGCTTATAGGAATCATAGTGTTTCAAGAGAAGAGCCTCCTGGCAGTCAGTGGTCCATTTTGAGGGAGCCATTGAGAGTTTTCAGTTTTTTTGGGGGGGAAGCAGGAGCTTGGGTATGTCTAGGTTTATTTTTCAAGATGCATGACTACACCGCCCACCGCTCGAACGGCTGAAGATGATTCTATCACTGTCCAGTTTCCAGACTGAGACGAGAATCAAATTGTCCTTCACTAGGATGGTCTAGTCTTCCCTCATCCCAAAATATTGTTGGAACCTGTTTCTGACTCTATCATTCTCGCTCTTTTGATCCTATCTGATCCTTACTTATGATCCTATCTGATCCTATTCCTGATCCTTATGATCCTTCTTCTTTGATCCTGATTGATCCTTTATGATACACATCTGATACATATCTGACAGATGTCAGATACAGATCTTATTGTCTCTATTGTCTCTATTGTCTTGATACGTATCTCGTCTCTATTGTTCTTATTGTTCTTATTGTGTTGGTACACATCTTATTGTTCTAGCTACTCTTATTGTCTTCATAGGTATATAAGTAGAGTAGCATTGTCCTGGATCTTCAGTTCTTACTGTTGACTCCAGGCAAGTAGTTCTCTCTCATGCAATCTAACAGAGTTCTTACTGTTGACTCCAGACCTCTGTGCTTGCCTGTTTAACAAATATCACTTGACGATTGATGTGAATGTCCTTAATTTTTTGTCGCATATTTTCACTCTTTGACATATTGATATCTTGTTAATATGATCGGGCCAAACATCTTCACCTGAACCTTTGAATTCTGCTGCTGTTTATTTTCCGTAAACAATGAGAACAAAGGAGATGGTCAAATCATTTGCGCACTTTTTTGGGAACAACTTGAATGTATCATGGGGCAAGCAGATACACAACAATTGTGATCTCGATCAAACAGGACGAAATTTTGAGCCGACAACTCTCACACTGCAAAACATGTGCTAAATAGAGGTGTCAGAGCCCCATACCGGTGGGCCCCATATACCCTCTGGTCACCGCTGAATCTGGTCATTGCCACCCCAAATTGCAGCCCAAGTCATTTGTAAAATCATTCCCCCAGCCAACATACAATGTCCCAGCAAGACGGTTTGTAGTTTGCGCAATGTGTGCTGTATTTGGATGAATCAGTAATTTCCACATTAAATAAAATGCATCAACTTACCCGGAATAAGCGCCAACAGTTGGCGTTTCAGGCAATGCAACACAGAATGGGAGGTACCTGTTTGATAAGTGAGCGTCTTTGATGAAAAGTAGGTAGGTAAATAAATACTCTTGTGGCGGGAGGAAGGGCGAGAGCATCTGGACATAAAGGATGTTGGAGGGGAAAAAGTTTAGTGATGTAGCAGATGGTGATACTCAAGGTCGCAATGCTATGAGGTTGGGCCGTGACTATGTTGGGCCGTGACTACATTGCAATCGGAGTTAGCATGTAGATAGGTAGAATTATTCATCCCCAAGCTCTTCTAGTTCCAGCATTTTGGGATCACTGGCAGGAAATATTGTAGGAGTAGTGGAATATAACAGTGTCGCCCCAGAGATAGTCGGAGACCAGGCGCTCACCTGCATGCAGACTTAGGCGAAGGTAAGATCGGAGTTCCAAAAGCACATGAAAATGTGCGCACCTCGAATTTGACAGGAAACTGATACAGTGATGATGGTCTGTGTAAATTATCATGGCACGACCTAGGAACTTGATTATAGAGGAACTTGTTGCAGGTAGGAGAGACCTACAGGTATTTTCGCTTTCCATAGTCGTCAGAGAAAGAAAGATGTGAAGGCTGTGGAAATCAAATCAGAAATCTTGATTGATTGATCTAATAGCACCTACCCTACCCAAACTTTCCCACCCATCAGACAGGTTGATGGGATGGCATCAAACATTTTCATCGGACCTAATTCCGTGTCAGATCCTTACTCTCCAATAATACCCTCCCCCAATTCACCTCTAAAATGACTTCGTAGCTGAGCTCAATGCTGCTCGGCAATCCCTCAGCATGGCTGCTACCGGGGCCTTCCGAAACGTCAACCGCCATCATTCAAAGTGACACTGCGATCATTTCTCATCGCTCTCCTGCCCTGCCTTGCTTCCGCCCGCTGCCGCCACCCTCCCTGCCGCGTCCTCATTGCCTCTGCAAGTACATCCACTATGTTTTGAAACGGTCGTCCGGCTGTCAAATCACCCAACAATCCCGCCGATATCTTTCAGCATTGCTGCATGCCATCCCGCACATTGAGCGGGTGCATGTACACGCTCACACCGCCACCTCTGTCCATGCACAGCCCATCTCATGGCGCGTGAATCACCTGTGGGAATATGACCGCTGCCTATCACTACAGCGGAGATCATTGTGGGGCCTGTCACCTATGGTGATCCGATATCTGGAAGTCTCCTGCCCTCCCTGCCCTCGCTCTGGCTATACCCCACTCCCACGTCTGGACCAGTGCCTGGCTTAATTTCTTCCCTGCTCTGCCTCTCCTCCCTCCTTGCACCACAGGGCCATTAAAATCCTAGTAGCTATTTTTGATACTGTCCTCGGTTTCTTGGAGATACACTATCCATGGTTTCGAAGCTTCGCTTAGCTCTTCCGTTGATCCCGGTAATCCTCCCGCCCATCCCGCCCATCCTCCCGCCCTCACCACCCTTGTCGCCTGTCTGGTGCCCATTCTAGCCTTCTGGGTCTTGTTCTTTCCCTGCTACTCTGAGTCTTTAACTTTAACTTTAGTAGAACGATCAACAGCTCGCATCACCGCCCACTAAGCGACATGACATCGCCTGCGCTTGCTGCCGAGCTCGCGTATTCCTTGTCTCCTTTATTTATGCAGATTTCAATGAATAAAATATTCTTTCCCAAATCAATCGACTGAGTCGTGGTTTCCTTGTGGTAGAAGAAACTTCCCCACAAACTACCATGAAGCAAAAAGGACGCCTCTCTTCCACCTATCTTTCAGTGATTCCAAAAAAACCCAGAAGGTCTCACTCAATAAAGCCAATGACGAGCACCACAAAAAGCAGAAAATCATCAATGAGCAACTGATGGGTAAGTGCGCAGTCAGCCACGTTTTACGTAGACCTGATGAGTCGGCTTGACTCCAGCACTCTCGTTTACCACTCGGCAAGAATTGATAGGAGACGGCCATTATGATATTGCGATGGGCGACGAGCCCAAGTACTACAACATTGGTGATTGGCAAGACATCAACAGCGATGAGGAGACTGCACTCAGCAGGCCTCCTCCCGGTGAAGAGGGTACTACCCACAGTCATGTGGGGAAGGAAGATATTTTCCATCAAATCTATGATCAATGCATACCCGGGTATGATTCCAATTTCTGGCAACAGTCCCATTAATGTCAGTTACAGTCGGCATGATTCCCAAAAGCGCACGTTCCGTATCCAAAAGACTGTTGATGCGTGGCGAAGGATCATGGCAGACGCATGTCTCGCACTCAAGATGAATGGCCCAGAAAACTCCGACTCAAATCCCGAGTCGCAGTTGTAACAAGGTATGCATGCAGCGCACTGCTTTCTATCTTTCTCGTGTGCCATGCTGTACATTTTGCCATACAGTCCTCACTGCTCTGCCTATATGTTGTCAATGTAGAGTTGTAGTTGTAACAAGGTATGCACATAGCGCATTTCCTGCTACAAAACAGTCAGTTTTAAATTCAAAGACCAAAGTGCTACTTTACTTATGACCTGTGGCATGATCTGGAGTAGGGCCGAAATGCTGGGTAGGCCCACAGTGCTTAGGCCCTTGGATAGAAACTGACCCATTTCCCTTTGTTCATTCTTCTCATCAGCTGGAGTTTTAGAAAGCTCCATCATCTGTTCAACTGCCTCAAAGAACTGGGATACCTCCTCAGGAGTGTCGTCATTGAACTTGAGTGTGTTCCTGTCATAGAACTCGGGGATCTTCTGGTGGTCAGGCATTTTGGATGATGGGGGTTTACTTTGGTCAGGGTCTACTGGTTTGAGACAAGGTTTGAAACTGCCCTTGCACTGGTTTTAGAGGTGCAAAGAATGGGAGGAGCTTTGGGCTTCTTAAAAAGAGCTCAGACTGCTCAGAGCCTGATGCACAGTCATCTGATTGTGAAAGTGAAAGTGTGCTGCAGCACTGATTGGAGAAAGAGGAGGTGACTGCTGAGCTGGAGGTACATCAGGCACAAGATCTGGTGAATTTGAGTGAGTAGATGACAGTGAATGAGGGGAAGGAGCTGGAGAAGGTGGATTGGGAATTTGTGCAGGAGATGCTCGATGAACACCAGAATTGTCCTCATTGTCTCCCCCGTCATCACGCACAACTAGCAGCTTGAAGGGAGGAAAGTTGAGGCATTAAAGATGGTGCACTCAGATGTGATCATTTGTTTGGTCACAGGGTTGTAGAACAACTTGTATTCAGTGGGATAACCCACAAAGATACACTTCTGGAAATGCAGTCCAAAAGCATCCTGTTTATAAGGTATCCACACATCTGAAGTGTTAGAATCGACAACGTCGGTATAAAACTGAACAAGGAGGACGACTAAGAGAGCGTCTAGCTCGTAGTTATAAAAGGGTAAATTGTTGTATTTGAGGTTCTTCCTCGATAGGGAAGAACCTTGTCGAGGGACGCTACTTATACAATACATGCGGGCTGTACGACTAAGCTACTATGAGTAACCGGCTAGACTACCGAAGCCCGTTTATCCGAGCCGAGGTGCTGATACTTCTAAGAAGCACTACTACGTCAGACTTCATACGTATGTCACGATACAATAATATCTGTATATGTAATGGTCCGAATCAATCGCGGAAGGGGAAACTAAACTAAACGCCGATGTCTGATTCCCATGTTCAACATGAAGGTGCGACACATCTGGCTTTGAATTGTCCCACAGCTGATATGGAGTAGTGTCTGCTCCAATATGAGTTGATAGATGCATATTTGCACGACATGAATGTAAGTGGAAACTGCAAGTGCCTTGAACAATGGCAGCAGGTTTCCCTTATGAAGCATAGCCATTGTGTGTTCATCAACGGTGCGATTTTTACACTCTGCATGCCCATTCTGTTGTGGTCTATTCCTCGTTGAATGACAATGCACAATGCCATCAGAGGTGAGATAATTCTCAAACTCCTTCCTCATTTGGTTTACCGACTGGAAAACACTATCAAAGACATGCAAAGACTTTTGAAGAAAGCCACTTGCCTCATACCCAGGAGGAATTTGTAGTTCTTGATTGATCTCCAGAACATCCTGCTTACAGTGATGTTTGGAGCTAACAATCTAGATGAGATGAATGTTGCGTAGCTGGGGCTTAGCAGACGACTGGAGCTGGCTCACCAATTTTTGGGCAAATATAAAGCTCTCATCAAGTCTGTGGACGAGCTGGAAAGGCCATTCTCTCCAGCTTCAACAGACCCGGAAATATACTCTCAATTTCCTCCTAATGCAATGCCTATATGGAATTGCCTGCTTTGAATATGCTGAAGGCCTCGTTCCCAATGAGAAATCCTGAGAAGAATCCCTCTACCATCTTCTACTCGGCACAGATGAAAAGGATGGAGTTCCCATCCCTATCCTGACAATATGGCCACTATCTCAGTGTACATGGCCGATAGAGAAGAAAAGGAATGAGTAGCCCCGGCGTGGTCTAGGATGGAAGAAATCGCTCACTTCTCTTAAGAACCATTGAGTCAGGACATCAACTATAAGTCTAAATCTAACTTCTTTCCTAACTCATCTCTTCGGAATCAGAATATGAGGTCCGACGTACTGGGTCTTCGATTACCCAGTCCTCTTTGGGCCTTGCTTCTTCTCGCCTTGAAAGTGATGAGCAGGTGTGTGCTTTCTGCTCATGTATATAGCTTACATCTGACAACCCGATTAACGCCAGTGGATATACAGTATCTTTTACCAGGCATTCCATCAATCAGCTACCTGTCAGTATGCTCTGACCGGTGAGTGGGCCTTTTTCAGACTGTTTCTCAGCATATGGTGGATGTGGAAGTGGAAGGACTATAGTCCTTTCCAGGATGACAAAGAGAAGCAACCCATAGCCAATTACTTGTACTGAATACTACTTGAATTTCATGATGTTTTCGTCTAAATTCCTCATAACTGCTGCTTCTTCCCAAAGATGAGCATCTGCTCGTTGAAGTGCCTCATAGTAAGTGCGAGTATTGCCAGACTGCACAGCTGAGAATGCAAGCTGCACATGAGCATAGTTGGCCGCATGAAGTAAATAGCTTCTTGGATCACCCTGGTGCGCAACAATGAGAACATTGCCTGGTTCAAGCATTGATTCATCATTGCTGTTCATTGCATCCACAGGAGGTGAAGCAGGTGCAGGTGCAGGTACAGCCTTAGGCACTTTCCACCACTCCCCCGGAGCCCGATGTGCAGTTGTCTAATTGTGAAAGCAACAGCGTGCTGCAACACCGATTGGAGAAGGAGGAGGTGACTGCTGAGCTAGAGGTGCATCAGGCACAGGATCTGGCGAATTTGAGCGAGTAGATGGCATTGAATGAGGAGGGAAGGAGCTGGAGAAGGTGGATTGGGAATTGGTGCAAGAGGTGTTAAACAGGCAAGCACAGAGGTCTGGATGCAACAGTAAGAACTCTGTTAGATTGCGTGAGGAAACTACTTGCCTGGATGCAACAGTAAGAACTGAGGATCCAAGGCAATACTACTCTGTATATATAGAGGTAAGAACAAAGGGAATACCTAGAATGGAAACAAAGGGAACACTATAACAGGATACAAAGGGATATCCAAAATGGGAACAAGGACAAGATCTGTATCTGATGTTTATCATAAAGGATCAATCAGGATCAAAGAAGAAGGATCATAAGGATCACAGATAGGATCATAAGTAAGGATCATATAGGATCAAATAAGTATCATAAAAGCGAGAACGATAGAGTCAGAAACAGGTTCCAACAAGAGGTGCTCGATGAACACTCAAATTGTACTTGTTGTCTCCCCCGCCATAAGGGAGGAAGATCAACAAAGGGTGATGCAGGACCCTTGAGACAAAGTGCCATAAGTTGAGGCTTGTTCCTAGGAAAGTAGCACTCCTCAAAGAAATAGGGATAAATTACTTTACAGTCCCTGCAGCTCCGTCAGATATATTCACCAGTTTTAGCCTTGAAAGGTACTGTAAACATTGTATTTATTGAGGAATGTCATATGTTTCTGGCTCTATCACTAATTCCCTCAGTTATACACATTGTCCTTCCCAATATATCAGACCACTGGAATATGTTCTCGGAATGCTAGACAGCTTTTGGTATGAAAACAGCCTAAAACCAGAAAATTCCAAATACATAATATTTTCATAGATTTCTTTCTATCACTAATTGCATATGAATTAGCTGAGTAGATCTATATAGTTTTCATGTAAATCGGGGAAGAACTGACTGAGGTATCGGGAATTCTTTGAAAACATCCCAAGACAGAGATTTTTAATCCGTGCCTTAGGTACTGCAATTAGCTGTAATCAGAGATTTGAAGCGCTTGGTAGGATGAAACTGAAACTGAAATGTGCTAAGAAAACCCAGAGATTCCTGACCAAAGCAAGAGTGCTTTCCTTTTTGAATCATGTTTTTGGTATCCCGGTTTTTTTGGGGGTAGTCTTTTTTTTGGCAGTTTAGACACCAGAGGCTGGCACTGTTATACAAAATCTCTTGTAATTAGAAGGCAACACCTATTCCAAAAAACCCTCTAGTTCAGAAGAGTGCATTGTATAAAGACGACAAGCACTCACGTGTGGGGCAGGCAAGGGGCAGGCAATGCCAAGCGAGTGTGGGACATCCTTGATGATGTTGACACACTCAGGCTAAGTTTGACAGAGTGACTAATCTTGGCCAAATCTAGACAACAGTGTGCAAACAGCAGCTTGTCATTGGCCATAGTGAGCTCAAGAAATACTTCAAAAAAGCCAAGAAAATACAATTTTATTTACATGGGTGCATTAAATGATGCACAAGGGATACAAACAGAACAAGCTAAAATTATGGCACTGGGTGACTACCCGTAAGAGTAGATGGTATTTTTTGAGTATTTTGCCGCAATGCCGTGGCAGCTGTCAGGACCCCATCGTCCTTGGATCTCATTACGGCGTCGTTACGGCGTTGTTATAAACGTTGATTTACTTCAAATCTGGAGAGGGGGGGGGTACCCCTCTCCAGATTTTATTACACTTGAATAAAGATTCATCCGCATTCAGCCACTTTTCCGTCACGGTCTGCCCTGCCGCGACGGAAGTAAGGCGCAAGCCGACTCAGATCGTGTTGCGACGAGGGCGGCCCCTTTACCATAAGGCAAAGACAATGATCCCATTGTTCCCGGATGCAGCCACTATTCGGCAGTATAATACCTGGAATGCAGCCTGTATAGTTGAAGGCACGAAGCTCAAGTCCTGGCAGCTCCAGCTTCTCGGAACCGTGCCTGAACATCAACGGAAAGGCCTTTCTACCGCTCTCATCCAAGCCATTGAACTCAAAGTATCATTTCTTTAATATCGACATAATCAGCTTTGCAGTGCCACCGAGACGCACGCCGTTGTTTGCTGGAGGTTGTAGGGACACAATGTGAATGGGCCCAGTTGTCGTGCCACCCCCAGGAGGAAATGTACTATTTATTCTCAAATACTTTTGCGGGAACTACCAATATAAATACATGTCGCAAGTAGAAGTTGTACGGCAGCATCACTGCATCACTGGCACCCCTCAAATACTCAGGAAATACTATCTACGCTTACGGGAAGTCACCCACTATATCCACAAACTGAGATAATATATCTACCTTTTAGGTTGTAAGAATCAAATCGTAAACATTTTTTGCATTAGTGTGAGGTGGAAAGAACTGCTGTTTCAACCCGCCTATCTGCTTGAGAATCCGTGTCATTGTCACATGCAGCTGGGATAAGCTGCCAGCCGAGAGAAAGTCGAAAAATTTGTGGTGGTGAACACTGCATTTGCAGTGCGTGCAGTCGCACGTCGCTCCGTCAGGTCAGATGGAGTAGCCGTTCTGCTATTAATTCAGCATGCAAGTCAGAATCCAAATAGAAAAATGCTGTATTGCAGTAGAAACATTGCAAGACCTTGTACGCGCAAATCCAGATGTGCCATTTTTCCTGCTCGCACTTCAAATACTCCTTGGCACTGGCAGTGAGGGGGTTTGCATTCACCCACCCCCTCTTAGGTGCTTCACTGTCCATCTGCCAGCCGTATGGGTGAGGTTAAATGAAAAGAGGATGTTACACACTTCAATATACACTGGGAGGCAAAACTTAGGGATTAACTAGATATAGTGGTGGATTGCTTCCAGCCGTGCCTGCAAAGCTTGGGCCATACTTTGCCAGGTGTGTCCACATATTTCTGTACCACTGGCACACAATGTTGTACAAGATTATTAGCTGAATGATATTGTTATGTTTTCCATAGCATGTAGTCCATATTAATGTATCTATTTTGAGAATTGATTGCCATCACTTTACTTACAAAAGCAAAAATATCTTTCTCCCTTGCAGGTCTCTCCCTCTGTTCATGTGCATCATGTTGTGTTGCGCACAGTCCACTGTCCCTATCCCAGACAATACTGTGCCAAACGGTGATAAGCCGTGAAAACAGCCACATGTGAAACGCAGCTATTTTGCGATTTTCAGTATAAACAATCATGCAGACATCCTGAGAAGCTTCTGCGAAGCCTCGCTCGGAGAGCTACCAGTCATATGTCTAGAGTCGCGCTTACACGGAGACGATCTCAAATAACCAGACAGTACCTAGGAGCCCGCCTAGAAGCACTGATGCTGACTTGGACTACAGAGGAGTTAGAAGGAATCTACATTTGGCAATTGCGGACGGAACTCAGTGGTCACGACCACCTCCAGAGACACTTTGTTTGTCGCGGCATTCCTGGAATGAGGGGACGTGTGTGTCACATGCAAGCGGAGGGCTCCGAGAACGGAAAAGCGGTGAATACCCCGAACGGCTATAGCTCCGAGGTCCGTGCAGATCCGGAGTATGACCAAGATGAATTAGGTGACCAATGCCAAAGCATGCTCCAGGTGGAGCTGTCCGATCAAAGATGGCAATAGCCGAAATGCGATCAATATAGTTGAACTGCGAGAGTTAGACAGCGCCGGCAAACTGTATAAGTTGCTCATGAAGAGACCTCGACCTCAGTAGGAGAATCTGAATAGGGCTAGGACGAAGAAGAGACGCGGCTAGGCAAGAAGGTGACCAATGCCAAAGCATGCTCCAGGTGGAGCTGTCCGATCAAAGATGGCAATAGCCGAAATGCGATCAATATAGTTGAACCGCGAGAGTTTGACAGCGCCGGCAAACTGTATAAGTTGCTCATGAAGAGACCTCGACCTCAGTAGGAGAATCTGAATAGGGCTAGGACGAAGAAGAGACGCGTCTAGGCAAGAGGGTCGCCCAAACTGTGAGTCGCGGACACATGCTTGATGATGTCAAATCTTTCTCCAACTGGTTGGTGCCCAGTGAATATATCCAGTAATCTTGATATCTAATTCTATTTGGTGCCCGATCAATTCCTCAATTTTGGTGGCTAGGTCTTTCCTTGGCATCTTATGAGCTACAACATGAAGGATCCAAAGCAGTGTGCCATCACCACGGACAGTTGCGCAGCTGGAATTGGCCCCATCCTAACTTATGTAGCTCGTGAGAGGTTGTAAGGGCGTTGGGGAAATTTCAGCAGGAGAAGGCCAGTATGTTTTTGTTGGAACCTGTTTCTGACTCTATCATTCTCGCTTTTATGATACTTATCTGATCCTTACTTACGATCCTATCCGTGATCCTATCCGTGATCCTTATGATCCTTCTTCTTTGATCCTGATTGATCCTGATTGATAAACATCAGATACAGATCTTGTCCTTGTTCCCATTTTGGATATCCCTTTGTATCTTGTTATAGTGTTCCCTTTGTTTCCATTCTAGGTATTCCCTTTGTTCTTACCTCTATATATACAGAGTAGTATTGCCTTGGATCTTCAGTTCAGTGCATCCAGGCAAGTAGTTTCCTCTCGCAATCTAACAAAGTTCTTACTGTTGCATCCAGACCTCTGTGCTTGCCTGTTTAACAGGTTATGGGCCCTGCCCTCTGACTCTCTGGAACCACTTCTGAGATTCTCATCCATTCCATCTGCGCATTTTCCTTGTCACTTTCTCTGTCCTTATAGTGTCTGTGTGCCTAAGTCTTAGTAGATAGGAGTACCAACTGTTGGGACAAATCCTCTTTTGTGAGGTAGTCTTTGATTCTCCAGAAAACAAACGGTAGTCAATCCGTTGATTCTGAGATTAGGGCCCAAGTGCCTTACAACTGGGTGTTCATTAGAACCAGTTACATACACTACCTACATCTTCTTCGCACACACACTCCTGAGGGCGCCATCTGTCCATTTCTGGCAGTTGGTTCTAGCTTATCATCCCATCTTCTTGCGCATTCACCTTCTTCATCCACATCATGTCTGACTCAGACTCTGCTCTTGTCCCTGTTCTATCCAAGGAGAAAGTCTTCTCTGATTGGAAGAGCGATGCTAAAGCCTATTTGCGTCGCAAGGAGGTGTTTGGCCACTGCATAGCGACCTCATCTGATCCAGATGATCTTGCAGGCAGAGAGAAGTGTGCTGGCATTCTATGGTCCATGTTGGGCTCGGATGTCAAGCCCCTCGTTTAACAGCATGAAGATCCCAAAACTATGGGGGACTTCTTCGAGTCTATTTTCGCTCCAAGAAAGGCTGGAGTTCGCTTCAATGCCCATAAAACACTTACCTTCATTTGCCTTCGGGAGGATGAGAGTCTTTGTCACTCACTCACTGGTCGTGTTTCTGCTGCTAAGCGCTTGCTTCCTTAAAGGACTCAAGGTCTGCGGACTTTGACCTTACAAAAGCCGATGAGGAACTACAATCTGTGGTTCTTCTTATGGCCCTTCCTGATGAAGGACAATTCTCCGTCCTCAAGGCACCATTTGAACAGTCCTCTGCCGATCTCAAGGTGTCAGACATCGAACAGGCCTATGCCAATCACCAGGCATTTAGGACCGCTCATCAGGAAGGTGACACCAAAGGGTCCTGTGACGACCAAAGCCCCTAATGCAAGTGTCCTTTCTGCTTCCACTACATCATTCACTGACCCAAGATGGAACCCAGGGTGCACTTCACACATGACGCGAGTGTCAGACATTGAACAGGCCTATGCCAATCACCAGGCATTTAGAACCGCTCATCAGGAAGGTGACACCACCCAGATCAGTCCACTGTCTGGCCTTGCATTGGCTGCAGCTCTCCCTTCCCAAACACCCTCATCATCTGCATTGCCCGCTGTGACAAACCCTGCTCAGACACCTGTAATTTACATGTTCTGTGGCAAGTCTGGGCATCAGGGTGTAAACTGCTTCAAGTTCTTGGACTTGATTGGCAAGCCCAGACCAGGAAAGGGTCCTGTGACGACCAAAGCCCCTAATGCAAGTGTCCTTTCTGCTTCCACTACATCACTCACTGACCCAAGATGGAACCCAGACTCAGGGTGCACTTCACACATGATGGGATCGCACAAGCGACTTTTCAACACTCGTCCGCACAGGGTTCCTATTGCAGTTGCAAATGGAGTTGTTATTTTCTCCGAGTTGATTGGATGGACATTGCTTAGGCCGTGCATACATGGACGTCGTCATAGCAGGCACATCGTTCTCACAAATGTACTATATGTTCCTCGTTTGTCTCACAATCTCATCTCTGTCACATATCTGTCTCGCGTTCATGGTTACTCCATTCTCACAGAAGGCTCTACTGTGAGGTTTACACGAAATGGAGAACTTCTCTTTGAAGCGGACATTGATGAGAGGAACCAGTCATTTGTTAGAGAGGACGATGGTGAACCCGATTCTGATTCAGCATTGTATGCAGTTGGTACCTTGCCCCTTGATCTGATGCTGTTGCATCGTCGAATAGGTCATCATTCTGACACCCAAAAGATCTTGAGCAAGGACTTGGTGACTGGTGTGACGATCAGTTCAAACCAGAAGCCAGATCCAATCTGTGAGCCTTGTCTAACAGGCAAGCTGAATGCGGGTCCTTTTCCTTCCACTGAACATTGTGTAGCTGCTCCGTTGGATTTGATACACTCTGATCTGAAAGAATACCCAATCTACACTCGAGAGGGTTGGAGATATCGTGTTCTCTTCATTGATGATCACACAGGCTTCAAAGTTGCATTGCACATGAAGCGCAAGACTGGTACATTCAACGCGTTCAAGGTGTTCAAAGCTTATGCTGAGAAGCACTTTGGACGTAAAATCAAAGCACTGCAAGACGACGAAGGTGGAGAGTACATATCTAAGGAGTTTGAGAATTACCTCGCTTCTGAGGGCATTGTGCGTCGTCATTCAATGAGGAATAGACCACAACAGAACGGACATGCAGAGCGCGGAAATCGCACTGTTGATGAACACACAACGGCTATGCTTCATGAGGCAAATCTGCCACCATCATTCAGGGCACTTGCAGTTGCCGCTTACATTCATGTCGCAAATATGCATCCATCAGCTCGTATTGGAGCAGACACTACTCCGTACCAGCTGTGGTACAATGCAAAGCCAGATGTGTCGCACCTTCGGGTGTGGGGCTGCCTTGCCTATGTGCATGTGCAACGGGATAAACGGGATGCTTCTGGGATTCATTTCCAGAAGTGTATCTTTGTGGGTTATCCCACTGAATACAAGGGCTGGTCATTCTACAACCCTGTGACCAAGCGAATGGTCACATCTGAGCGCGCCATCTTTGATGAAGCAGCAGTTTCCGAGATTAACTCTCTCCTCGAGAACTGCACTTGGGATGTTGTTGATGCACCACCAGATGTGAAGCCCATTCGTTCTCAGTGGGTCTTTGTCATCAAGCACAGGTCTGATGGCTCTATTGAGCGCTACAAGGCCAGACTCGTTGCCGATGGCCGTGGACGGCGTGCCGGAGTTGACTACAACAAGATATTCTCCCCTACATTCAAACCCGCCACACTCCGCATCATTCTTGCGCTGGCTGCTCAGCATGATCTTAAGCTTCGTTCCATTGACTTCTCATCCGCTTATCTGAATGGAGATCTGGAGGAGGACGTCTATATGACTCAGCCAGAAGAATTTCCACAAGGAGAGCGTGGCCAGCTTCTTAAACTGCACAAGTCTCTTTATGGACTCAAGCAGGCTGGCCGACAATGGAACAAGAAGCTAACTGCAAAACTACTTGAGATGGGATTCCGCTGTCTCCAGTCTGATCGCTCGTGCTATATCTTCTTTGATGGCACGGTGCGCATCATCCTCCCTATGTATGTTGATGACGGCATGATCTGTGCGAAGGATGATGCTGAAATTGACCGGGTCATTGCTCAACTTGGCTCATCATTCAAAGTCAAGGATCTTGGTCCCACAGAGTTCCTGTTGGGTATCAAGATTGAGCGCGACTCTGATACTGGAGACATCCATCTTTCGCAGCGCCAGTACGCTGTAGACATGCTTGAGCAGTACAACATGTCTGATTGCCATCCTGTTAGCACTCCGATGTTGCCTGGTCTGATCTTGACCAAAGAGATGGGTGCCAAGACTCCAGAGGAGGCCAAGAAGTATGGCAGCCTTTACATATCTGCTGTTGGCTCTCTGATGCATCTGGCAATCCAAACTCGTTCTGACATTGTGCACACTGTCGGAGTGCTGGCTCGGTTTAACTGCAACCCTGGCGAAGAACACTGGAAAGCAGCCAAACACCTTTTCCGCTATGTCAAGGGAACTCTTGACTATCGTTACACCTACTCCAAACATGCCAAACCATCACCCTCACAGCACCCCTTTGACACCTTCTCTGATGCTGATCATGGTGGCTGCAAAGACACTGGAAAAAGCACTGGTGGTTACTTGGTGATGATGGCTGGTGGCCCAGTGAGCTGGCGGAGTAAATTGCAAACCACTGTCTCTCTTTCCACTACTGAAGCAGAATACATTGCTGCTTTGGAAGCTGGAAAGGAGATCAAGTGGATCCGCAATCTGCTGTTTGAATTGGGCTATGGAGTGTCTGGGCCTTCGCCCCTTCTGATGGATAACCAGTCTGCTATTCGAGTTGCTAAAAACCCGGAGCATCATGGTTGTATGAAGCACCTTGACCTTGCTCATTATTGGCTTCGCGACGAAGTGGCCAAGGGTTCTATTGCACCTCAATATGTGCCTACTCAAGAGCAGCTGGCAGATATCCTGACAAAGTCTCTCCCTCGTCCCACTGTGGACAAGTTGCGCACCATGATTGGTTTGCGGGGGAGATGAATGGCCAGACTGGTCTCGTCCCGGGGGAGTGTTGGAACCTGTTGTTTCTGACTCTATCATTCTCGTTTTTATGATACTTATCTGATCCTTGATCCTATCCGTGATCCTTATGACCATTCTTCTTTGATCCTGATTGATCCTGATTGATAAACATCAGATACAGATCTTGTCCTTGTTCCCATTTTGGATATCCCTTTGTATCTTGTTATAGTGTTCCCTTTCTTTCCATTCTAGGTATTCCCTTTGTTCTTACCTCTATATATACAGAGTAGTATTGCCTTGGATCTTCAGTTCCTACTGTTGCATCCAGGCAAGTAGTTTCCTCTCGCAATCTAACAGAGTTCTTACTGTTGCATCCAGACCTCTGTGCTTGCCTGTTTAACAGTTTTGTCTTTGGTTTTATGCTTCTCATGCATTTTTTAATATCTCCTCAGACGATGCCGGCTGGAAGTAGCAAGCCAATCTCTCACCCCCTCAGGTAGTTTTTGAGAAAGAGGAGTTCATTGAAATGCAACTTCGCCATCCATCAACTTGGTGTACTTTTTCACATGCAGCAGTGCCTGCGCATGCCATGCTCTCTCCGAACCCTCCTCTGTCTGCAACTCGTGGATCTCAAATAACAAATGTAGGTTAAAGGTTTTGATGTGAGGAATTTTGGGATGTTGCACGGTTCAAGATCTGTTGATAAAGGGGAGCTCAGAGAAAAGGGCGGGAAACACAGGTAGTAACACTAACCATTGGATTGAGTGCAAATTTGGGTGGGATGCATCTGACCGTTGGATTGAGTGCAAGCTTGTGTGGGATGCGTGGGTGGGGACTTGATTTGCGTAAGTACTGCATGAGACTCATCAGAACCTAAAATACATGAGGTTATTAGGACACATACACGAGTTTCAGAACACATTGGCAAAATTGAAACCTTTGCCCAGACACACACCGAGGCAACTGATGCAATACTGCTCTCTCATCTTTCCTGCCATTGCATGCGCGGATTTATCGCAGAGTACAGCAACAACAACTTGCTTGGGAGCGATTTCAGCTATGTTCAGGAGGCAAGGAAAATTTGAAGAAAATTCGGACTTACATCCGGATTTCCCAGTTGAAATGGTTACCAATAGCGTGCAGGCCCCACAATCTTGCTTAGGAATATGGCTCAGGTAATCCACTCACACTGCCAAAAAGATTAAATAAGTTCTCCCGGAAACTAACCTGACACTCTCAATGTCAGCAAGCGAATTGTGTGGGCTGAAACCGTTCCTGATACGTGAAGAATAAACCAGTCCAATCTCCCGCCTGATTCAGAGCATGTCATACCCAGTTCCGACGGTTCCGACACTTGCTGTGTCAGGCTCAAATCAGGTGCACACACTTGCAGCGTGTCAGTTGCCCCCAAATGACACCTGACAACAAAAGAATCAGGTAAGGGTTCGGGATCCCCAACACAATAATATAGTAACTGATTCTTATTGTATTCAGTAGACCGAAAATTCCCTTATTGTCTGGAGCTATTTCTGGGTTACTGACATGCTGCGTGTCAGTGCCGCAGTTACTGAGACGCTGTGTGTCAGTGCATCTGATTCTGCGCCTGACACGTCAGGTGTTAGGAGCAGAATCAGTTGCAAAGAACTTGTGCCTGATACGGGTGATGTCGGAACAGCTGACCCTGCCCCCGACATGCACCGAATCAGGCTCAAGTTCAGTGTGACTGATTCTTCGAGTATCAGGTATGGTTCCAGTGGCTGTGACCTCAGCTGTGATAGGGAAATCTTCCCTCATCTTGACTTTGTCTATGCAAGACCTTGTAACACGGCTCTGCTGGTAGTGTTGCGTCCTGTGCCTGGGATTCGCATCGTCTATGGAACACATAACTAGGAAGAGTGGCTGGCGGTTCCTTTAAATTTAATTTTGCGGTTGACTGTGGAAGTTACAAGTCTCAACTGCTCAACATTCAGTATTCCAGTGACCTTACCACACTCTTGCATCTGAGAAATGGTGATCATCCAAGACCAAACATGGGGAACTAGACGAGATCCTATGGTAACCCTTCAACTTCAGGTTAAACAGGCAAGCACAGAGGTCTGGAGTCAACAGTAAGAACTCTATTAGATTGCATGAGAGAGAACTGCTTGCCTGGAGTCAACAGTAAGAACTGAAGATCCAGGACAATGCTACTCGACTTATATACCTATGAAGACAATAAGAATAGCTAGAACAATAAGATTAGAGACGAGATATGTATCAAGACAATAGAGACAATAGAGACAATAAGATCTGTATCTGACATCTGTCAGATATGTATCAGATGTGTATCAATCAGGATCAATCAGGATCAAAGAAGAAGGATCATAAGGATCCGGAATAGGATCAGATAGGATCATAAGTAAGGATCAGATAGGATCAGATAATTATTATAAGAGCGAGAATGATAGAGTCAGAAACAGGTTCCAACACTTCAAGCTCCAAAATTGATTAAAAACTGGTACAGATGAACTTGTTCTTGTATGTTCTTTTCCTGGCATTGGATGCAAATTTTGCATGAAGAGGAAGGACATCTCGAGCAAAGCGAATGATCTGTCCCTTGGTTTTTCTTGCAGGTGGACAAATATATGGCACATCTGGGATGTAGAGCAAGAGGTAAACTCACATTGTTCTGTAAAGCACAGTCTGTCTAATCGAATTCATAGAAATGTTAGAATCAACAACGTCGGTATAAAACCGAACGAGGAGGACGACTAAGAGAGCGTCTAGCTCGTAGTTATGAAAGGGTAAATCGTTGTATTCGAGGTTCTTCCTCGATAGGGAAGAACCTTGTCGAGGGACGCTACTTATACAATACATGCGGGCCGTACGACTAAGCTACTATGAGTAACCGGCTAGACTACTGAAGCCCGTTTATCCGAGCCGAGGTGCCGATACTTCTAAGAAGCACTACTACGTCAGACTTCGTACGTATGTCACGATACAATAATATCTGTATATGTAATGGTCCGAATCAATCGCGGAAGGGGAAACTAAACTAAATGCCGATCTCCAATTCCCACGTTCAACAAGAAAAGCGCACGTGTTGCTCATGATGCTGTGGATGAGCCAGATAGGGAGCCGTTGAAAGACAGTCACTCCTAGTGTGGATGGATCACATTTGAGAAAGGTTCACAAAGCTAACTTCTATAAAACCAAACCCTAACCAAACCCACTCAACAACACCTTTCCTTAATAGGAATGATAGTTTAAGTTCGGGGGTGTAGACCAAGTATTAGGTCAAATAGCCAAGGGCATGCAGGTTTCAACCGTCCGAGAGAGTCTCGCAGTTGAGCATAGTGCGTTTTGTTGGTTCGAGGAGCGCTTTCCTTTGTTCACGGATGAACGTAGGTTGTTTAATATGAGAAACAGACTTGAAGGTCTGGCGTGGTTTGTTCCGAGGAATGGGTTTTGCTAACATGTTGGCTTAACAAGCTCACAACAATGGTTCATGGACACAGGGACACAGGACATAGGACACACAAGAACACGTTCATGGACACAATGACAAGACAGACACAAGACACAGGACACAGACACGTTCACGGACACAGTTCCACAGTTCAAGTTCACAAGTCCACATGGATATTAATCTCTGCTCGAATAATGTCATTGGCTCCCTATACTAGTAGATCGAACACCGGTTCATACTCAATCAATCGAAGTTGAAATATTATAGTATCTTGGTGATAATGCTGGGTCCGTGACTAAATCTGACTCGAAATCCCTGCTTGAATAAACGCTATTGGCTCCTTATACCGGTAGATCAAACACCGGTTCAGACTTGATCAATCAAAGTTGAAATATTATGGTATCTTGGTGATAATGCTGGGCCTCTGACAATCACACTGTTCCTGTATGAGTTCGCACTTCTTCTGCATGCATTGGTCTCAGAACCACGCACAACAATCCGTCTCTTTGACTGCAAGTGAAACCACAATCCCCCATGTCTTCACCCTCTCTGCATCCTGTTCTAGTGTCTCCTTCTCGGTGGTGGGGTCCTGAATCAGTGTCACTATGGACGTTAATAATTGAATAATTGGGGATAAATTTGTGAAGTGCTCCTCGTTCGTGTGGCTGAGAGCTCTCAAACAGATGTTAGCGCCATAACCAGGGGCTGTTCAGCAAAGTTGTAGTAAGAAGCAAGAAGTCCCAGCACTTCCCAGCAAAGCCAATCAATGATGGCAGCTATATATTTAACAACTTATTTCGCTTTAAACCCTTTGTCCACAAATCCTTCCACATGCACCATCATGCCACTCCAGCCACTCAAAGCATGAACTCCATGCCTGGAATATTGCAACACTTCTCGATCATGCTGGGCTCACCATCTCAATCATGGATCATTCAAGGCTTCAACAGCCATCCAGGTTGACAATGTTGTCGTCCTAGGACTATTCAGTTGCATAACCCAAAAGCCTCTTAAACAGTGATTTCTTCCTGTCCTATTCTCCCAGAACATGACCTAGAGCAAAACAAGAAGTTTTGGGAGATAATGTTGAACAGGCAAGCACAGAGGTCTGGATGCAACAGTAAGAACTCTGTTAGATTGCATGAGGAAACTACTTGCCTGGATGCAACAGTAAGAACTGAAGATCCAAGGCAATACTACTCTGTATATATAGAGGTAAGAACAAAGGGAATACCCAGAATGGAAACAAAGGGAACACTATAACAAGATACAAAGGGATATCCAAAATGGGAACAAGGACAAGATCTGTATCTGATATGTATCAATCAGGATCAATCAGGATCAAAGAAGAAGGATCATAAGGATCAGGAATGGGATCATATAGGATCATAAGTAAGGATCAGATAGGATCATAAGTAAGGATCATATAGGATCAGAGAAGTACCATAAGAGCGAGAATGATAGAGTCAGAGACAGGTTCCAACATGCCCAAGCATTCTCGATTGGCAAGATGTCTGGTGATTTTGATGGGCACTTGAACACATCAATATCATTGTCCTGGAACCATTTCTTCGCTAAACGAGAGGTGTGTTTGGGATTGTTGTCCTGTTGGAAGATAAGGAATGTGTGCGCGCAATTTTCGTAGTGTTCATAGACCGGAATCATGGCCCGTTCGAGCATCTTTGTGTACTGATCTGCTGTCAAGTTCCCAACAATGCGCACAAGCTCGCTGACGCCCTTCGGGCGAATGGGACCCCAAATGTTCACCTTGATGTTCTTCCGCCCGTGCCGCTCCTGCATCTCCTCCACATTCCGAGGAGCCAAGACAGCCTGACCTCTCCTGCGGCAATAACACCGGCCCTCGGAACTGGCCAAAACAACTATTGATGAGGACGCCTTTAAGAAAGACATCCTCCAAAGTCTAGGTTTCGTGGTGCTCATACATCTGGTGACGTTGTTCGATGTGACATTCCGTGAGAGCTGGCTTTATGCACTGCGTAAACCCCTTCAGGCAGCAGCTGACAGGACGTGACGAACCTGAGGTCAACGTGAAATTTATCAAAAAGGACAACAAAAGAAAAGCTCAGTATTGCGCACTGTCTTTGCTGGGACATCGGGAAGCATTTCGCGTTGAGCATCTTCTCCATCATTCAATTCACCCTCATCAACTGCCTCAAGTTCTTCCTCTGTGATCTTCTTTTTGCGACCGGCACGGCCTTTCCTGCCATTCCAGTAGCAGTTCCCACCATGCTTTTTTACTCCTTTGTAGTTTCTAGAGAAGGTGGTTGGGTGCAACAATGTGTGTTTGAATGGGGAGCATTTGGCAATGTCATCAAATGAGAGTTCACATTCTTCATGAAGGACAACGAGTTTTGCACGCTTAGTTGGCGTGCAGAGGGTAGTGGCACGTTTGTGGTGAGGAGTGGCAGGCACTATAGAGAACACTGAGGTACTCATGGTCGTAGAGAATGCACTGTGGGGTCGAGCAACGTCACCCCCATGTCATTTGACGGGAATTGCCATATATGGTAATGCAATTATTTTTGCCGCAACTGTACTGTATGTGAGCTTTGTAGTGCAGGTTTTCCTACCACAACCCCATTGTTTGAGAAGAACACAGTGGCTGGTCACTTTTTGTGATACCGAGTAGTGGGACGTAATTCAGCCATCCATCCCGAATAGGCTAGACGGTGGTTGTCCAGTATAGTGGCAGCACAATCTTCTTGGTTGAGGCCCTTGAAAAATTCCTCGTGCATGTCTAGGGCCTGGAATGCCAACTCGTAGAACACAGTCTTCGTTTTTTTACTGCCTTGCTCTGTCAGCTGCTGCCAGTTGAGGCTGAAGGTAGCAACAGTGAGATGCTGGGCGATGTAGTCACTGATATACTGGGTCTGGACAGATTCAGCTATGATTATGAGAGCCTAGCTGAGTGAGCGGCTGATAGTGTAAACAGACAGAGTTGCACACCTGGTGTCCGGAGGTGAGACATTTTGGGAGTGGCAAGTTCATGCGCTGTTGGAGATCTTGAACTCTGTCGCTGACAGCATCCAGCTTTGTTGCTTCGAGGTATTTATGAGTGTACTTGGCCTGCAGAATCTGTTGAAGAACATTCTTTATGTTAAATCCAAGAGAATGGGATCAAACCCAGGACCTTTCGTTTAGCCTGAGATGCTTTTATCCAACTAAGCTATTCTGCCAATAGTGTGAAGGGAACTCCCAGAAGGACCTTCAACACTTTGTCTGTACAGATGACCCACCCAATCTTTGGCACAGCCGGGCTTGCCATAACCACGGACATAGTGACCAAGCGTGGTGTCTTCACACTCAAGGGTACTGGTGACCAAGTTGATAATGTTGTTGAAAGATGGGTGGTTGAAGGGCAGTGAAGCAGATACTGCCTAGGCATTTTGCAGTGCGCTCGGCATGAGCCTCGCCTTTGGCCTGCAGATCACAGTGAGAAGTGAACATTGCAGGCAGTGTAAATGATGTACTTTGCACTTCTTTCCTTCGGCAAAGCGTCCTTGCCTGCATTCAGATTCTCGTTCTCTTTGTCTTTACCGTTTGTGTTAGAGTTGGTGAGGGTTGCCGGTCTGGGCTGCGCACGAGTGTATTGGTTGTGGCTGTCAAAGAATCAGCTTACCAGTTATCCATTTCCAACCTAAATCAAACTGGATCTTGATCAGCCAGGAGGCGAGAATTTGGAGGAGAAACCGGCTTTTCCGGCAGACTGGGGAGCAAGTGTGCTGCATCCATCCCAAGGACCTGAGCAGCTACTGAAGTGCAACAGTGTTCAGAGTATTTGGCTGTTCACTGTGTTTTTGGGCTGCCTGATGATTTTGTCATCGCTCGTGAGAGCAACCAGGGTGAGATGCCGCAGTTGCTCAGAGCTGCATGACTCGGCAAGAGACCCATACAACTGCTGGGTTTTGTAGACCAGATGTACTGGCCATTCCAAATGAATAAAAGCAGTGTTGTCAAGGTCGGACAGAAAAGACCGGTCTGGGGTCCAATCGGTCAAACGGTGGGTCAGACAGATCAATCAGTACATTGTCATAATTCTTCTCATGCTTTGCTTCCGCACAGCGCGTCACATCACGTCTAATGAATCCTTCTTTCTCTATCCTTCTGCAACTTGAGCCCATGGACACCTGAACTCGCTCCCATAGGTCACAGAAACCCAATCTGGGTGCTTTTCTACGACAATGGCACCAAGTATAACGGCAACAATTCTGTTGGAACCTGTTTCTGACTCTATCATTCTCGCTCTTATGATACTTATCTGATCCTATCTGATCCTTACTTATGATCCTATCTGATCCTATTCCTGATCCTTATGATCCTTCTTCTTTGATCCTGATTGATCCTGATTGATACATATCTGATACATATCTGACAGATGTCAGATACAGATTTTATTGTCTCTATTGTCTCTATTGTCTTGATACATATCTCGTCTCTATTGTTCTTATTGTTCTTATTGTGTTGGTACACATCTTATTGTTCTAGCTACTCTTATTGTCTTCATAGGTATATAAGTAGAGTAGCATTGTCCTAGATCTTCAGTTCTTACTGTTGACTCCAGGCAAGTAGTTCTCTCTCATGCAATCTAACAGAGTTCTTACTGTTGACTCCAGACCTCTGTGCTTGCCTGTTTAACAAATTCTCATAAGGCCGTGTGGTGTAAAGCATGTTTAGAAGTTAGCGAGGCTTTGTCCATGGCTGTAGTACTCACCTCGAGTATATCAACCTTCTAACCAAGTCTCTGCGATCTGCAGCAAGGTAGACATAATAAGGACCCACACTAAAGAATGCTGGGCTACTAACAGCTCTGATGAGAAGAAATCAACGTGCGACAACATGCTAGTGCGGTTGGATGCCGCTACAAATACTGCCAAGCATTCCCGGTTCACATCAGCACCCCAACCCTCCTCATCTCATGCACCAAGTCCCTCATTTCAGATTCCTTCTCTTTCTCATCAAGCTTCACGTTTTGACTCCCCATCTGGTGTTCTCTCACCTCTACCTGGGTTTGCCAATTTGCCTACATTTTCACCTGAGGGTTTCTTCTCTCCAGGGCCTTCCTTCACGCCATCTCCATCTCTGCCAGTTCATGATCCAGACAGTTCACAGCTAAAGCGGCGTCACACCTGTTATGGACAGAGCTCAGCCTCAGTGTGGACGGCAGATCAGCAGGCTGAGTTTGGGGAGGATTTGCTGAACCTGGTCGTTGCACATACCCATGTCGACACCTTGATGCTAAGTGTGGAAGGCGAAGTGCAATAATTCTCAGTCTCATCTTATTCATTTCCTTGCATTTAGCCCTACCTTCTTCGCATGCACAACATGACGGGAAGGCTGGGACAGGCAATGAACTTTTTGAAATAATGAAGAGTGATTTCAATTATGCTTGGAACACGTACCAGGTAGAGACCATCGCTGTCTGTAGTAATGATGGACCCAACAAGAAGAAGGTGTGGTGCCTTATGCATAAATGGAAGCCCTTCATTGCTGTCTTCTGTTACTGGGCTCACCAAAGCAGCTTGATGACCCGCAACTATCTGGCGATCAAGGCTGCGTGGATGGCGGATGTGAAGGAGGCATAGGAGGTTGTGAAATGGTTTAATAACCATGGTAAAGCCCTCAATTTGCTTACCTGTCAGCAACGGCCCTCAGCTGGACCGAGCACAACGCAACAGCAGCCGTCCCTGGGTGTTGAGAGAGAATCTGCCGCTCAAATAGCAGGTGACCAGGTGTCGAGGATCCAAGGATGAGGATGTGGTCAACCGAGCCAACATCTGTAGAGCACGAGCAACCATGCAGAAGAACCCAAAGATGTTGCCAAGAGCAATGCTACTATGTACCAGACCATAGTGAGATGAACCTGCTCTAGGTTACTGGGATAGGGCCTTCGGGTTACAGGATGGGGGTTGGGAGGGGTCTTGTCTGAATCCAAGACAGGGGTGTCTGAGGGGTACTCAGATGAACAAGTCTCTGTGCAACCTTGCCAGGGAACTAGTGTGGTGATCTCCTTCCCTCGGTAAGTAAGTGTTTCTCCTTGCCACTACCTAAGTCGAGTGAAAGGGGAGCGAAGGCAAGACCAGAACAACGAGATGATGAGAGGAGCACTCCGGGCTCGGGTCCGGGAGCCGGGCAGTCCAGCCAGAGTAGGGCCTGAAAATAGATGGGGTGGAATCTGCTGTGCAGTGGAGATTCTACCGAGTTTATATGCTACTATTAGGAGTCTATACTCCTCTATCAGCCCTATGTGTCGGCCCTGGCCCTGGTTCCTGGCAGAGAGGAGTGACATTGCCCTGAATGAACCCCTTAGAAGTCAACTCCTAAGGTCTCCTGTGTTATCCTGCTGAACTCCTGGATGTTCCATAGGAGGATCTGATCGGGTTGATGGCGGTTTGATGGGATTGATCGGGTTCCAAGCGCAGGAAGAACTCGAGGTTAGTTGTTGTGGTAAAGTGGTGAGGAATCCGTGCCCAGATGTCCAAATAAAGGTCCAAGTGAGGCCCGCCATCCATCCGTAAGGTCGTATAGCCCTCTTGGGTTCTCTATGAGAGTTGAAGAAGTGTTATGCACTGGGGAATAACCCGGTTGGAGATTGGTTATTCCTAAAAAGGAATGTAGTAGAACCCGAAAAAGGATATGGGTAATGCTGAGCCAGGGTGATTCATGACATTACCGCACAGTAAACACTTGTCTTTTCCAAGGTGTTGCGCCTCATTCTGCCCGTCATTACCTGCTGGAAAGTCCACTATTGCTGTCTACAACACATCAAGAAACTCGAGTGCCCTATATGAGCATGCATTATAACTCATGAACAAACTTTGGGAAATAAACTGGAACAAACTGCAGCAGCTCAAAGATGTGCAAGCAAGATAGCTTCTGGAAAAATGTTTCGCAGTGCGCCAAGATGATCCATAATTTTGTTAGTGCATTGCTAACCAAGCTCCTAGAATCGTGGGACATTTCGAACCACTGGAAATTTCCTCCAATATTCTCCAGTCCCCACACTGTCAACTTGATACTGTTTTGTTGACCTTGGCCAATCTCTTTCGTATATTCAACAACCTTCCCTCGCACGATGCCATTGTCAAGAAAAACCCTTCATGATAGTCTTGAATGGAGGTGGGCCAAAGTCAATCAGCAGCTTCTGATTCTAGGTATCTTCTTCAATCCATACATCTGTGCCCGGGCATTCAATCCCTATGTATGTTGATGACAGCATGATCTGTGCAAAAAACAATCCTGAAATTAACCGGGTCATTGCTCAACTTGGCTCATCATTCAAAGTCAAGGATCTTGGTCCCACAGAGTTCCGGTTGGGTATCAAAATTGAGCGTGACTCTAACACTGGAGACATCCATCTTTTGGAGTGCCAGTACACTGTGGATATGCTTGAGCAGAAACATCTGCCAGGTATTCCTTGCTAGCCTTGGGATACACCCTATATGCACTATTCTCATAAGCAAGTCAATGTCTTTTACTATCTAAACTGTTACCCCAGGTGCATTATTGTCCTCCGAAAGCTTCACTTTAGCTAGTCAAGCTTCATTGGTGACTGTGCTAATAACTGCCCATAGGTGAGCAGAGGTTCCAAACTTTGCAGGTACAAGTCACAGTTCAGGTTGCATCGGTGCTTCCTTGCCCGCTTCTCATGCCTGAAACTTACAGCCTTTTGCGGAACTTAGGGTGCAGCTCGTTTTTTTCTCTTCTTTCAATGCATTTTGCATCAGATAGCTCTCTTGAGCTCAATTCTGAACCATTTTCCTTTAGAATATTCTCATTATGTTTCCATTGGAAGGCCGGAGGGCATGGTATTCTCGGATTTTCTGATGGTCAATCAAATTGCTTGATTGGGAAAATATCCCGTGTTTCAAGTAGGACGGCTATAGCAATAGCTACCATTGTTCAATTGGTCTGATTTTTTGATAAAATGGACTCACAGATGTAACAGAGGGCACCAAGTACCAGCATCTTTAATGTGACCTATAGATCAGATGCAATCTATATTACAATAACACCTAATTCTCTTTTCAATGTCTTGAGCCAAATATAAGTCATGTGAAAAATACCGGCATGTGGTGCCCTCTAGTACATCTGTGAGTCCATTGTATCAAAAAATCAGACCAATTGAACAATGGTAGCTATTGCTACAGCTGTCTTACTTGAAACATGGGATATTTTCCCAATCAAGCAATTTGATTGGCCATCAAAAAATCCGAGAATACCATGCCCTCCGGCCTTTCAATGGAAATATAATGCGCATATTCTAAAGGAAACAGTTCAGAATTGAGCTCAGGAGAGCTATCCAATGCAAAATGCATTGAAAAAAAAAAAAAGCTGCGCCCTAAGTTCCGCAAAAGGCTGTAATCAGTAATACATCATAAGAAGCATCATCTCTGGTTGCTACCAACCTAATCAATGATGGAAACAAAAAAAAGGGCATGGTGTTGTAATCCTACTGATTACCACATACATTACTTACGGCCTTACGGCCAAACACGGACACATAGATAATCATTCTCTTTCTCGTACCATCATGACCTCCACTGTATGCTAGCTACAATACTCAATGACACCTCCCTGAAAAGGGTCTAAATTCTCTCTTGTGTGAAAAGTTCTCTTTCTTTCTTCTTCTGGTATCAGCTCCGGTGAGCCTGATTCCAGGTGTGTGTGATATAACGATAATATGTACTTTGCATGCTTCTTGGCGTGCAGGGATCACTGCACACAATGATCTAAATGTTTGTTTGTCCTACATTTACTGCCCCAGTATGCCTGCTGACGTGAGTCCAGTCTACCTTTACCCTGCCTTGAGCTCACCTCACACCTCAGGCCCAGAACAAAGATAAAGCTGTGATTTTCGTTTTATTCTCCCTTCCTGATCAATCCTGGCAGTTAGATCAGCAGCCACAGAGTAATGGTGATGATGACAATGAAGATGATCACCTGGTACCTCTGATACTCTTATAATGTTGTGCACCACCTTATAAGATTTTCTCTTAGGATAGACCACCGGGTCTGACATATAGTGCTCTATATTGTGAAGCGACCTAGCTTCGGCACAGGGGCTTCCTGCAAGTGCTGACCCAGGATCTGAAGTCAGATCACAGCTGTCGATGAGAGTTGGTAGCCTCTCGTCCGGACTTCGTGTAACCCTGCAATTGGACCCTTGTCACCTGAGGGAGGAAGGCAGTTAAATGGATGCCTAGCCGAGTTGCTGAATTAACAGCAATGCAGCATCCACAGGTCAGACTCGAGCTGTACTCTGAGGATGATCATAGTGGTGGAGTGTAAAGATTAACTGCTTATCTAATACATAAAGCTGTGCGTGCCGTGGAACACTGACTAAGCTAAATTACAATATAGCGCATAGTGGCATAGAATGCATAGTAAATGGATAACCTCCCTTCACAGGGCTTCTGGGCATACTAATAGTGCACAACTCTATAATCCGTCGTCACATGTATCTCCACCAGGGGAGGCTGTGGAAAAAACATATATCTATATGTTTTACACAGCCTCCCCTGGTGGATTATGCGAAAAAACACCATCTTGGCTACGCACTCATCTGTGTAGTGCTACAACTGAAGGGTCACCCTGCTCTTGTCAATGGGCCCCTCCAGCATGGCCGTAACAAAGCTGGCCCCCCTCCGTGAACGTGTTAAGAATGCTCTTGTGGTATCCGTGTTAGAATTGGGAGCACAGATGGGTCTCAGATAGTTACAGATAGGGTGGCGAAAAGCTCAGATCTATTGTGGTTCTTGTCACTCATAACTGGGCTGCAACTTAGCAGCCCTCTGAGAGGTGCGGAGATTATGTACACGTTATCCTGATGTTATTCAAAAACTAGCAAAATCCCCCTCCAGCCATCTACCATCATTGCTCTCAAGAGATGTGGCTGTGGCTGGGTGTACGTTCATACCCATAATATTTACCACAATACAAATTTGATCAGCCACAGCTTTCATTGACGGCATGATCAACATCATTTCTTATCTTGCTTCAGACAAGCTTGTGCTGCTCCTAGAAGGCAAGGTAAGAAATAAGAAAGATATGGTGATCAATGCTTGTACCCAGCTTGTGGCTTGGCATCTTCAGGACCCTACACTTGGCTATGACTAGGACATTGCTGACTACACTCTCCACACATCCAAACAATGTCAAATTGCAGCCCTTGTTCCTAAAAATCAGTGACCTTACTCTGGATATCATATGGTCCCTGCGTTTTGCCCAAACAAACTCCCATTTTTATGCCCTTCTCTCCTGATCTCGCTCAAAGATCACATCCTGGAACTTACACTCTTGTGAGTATCCTCCATATCACTGGGGGCAAGCTGTGAACTACAGGCCCTGTAAACTCAATGTAAATGTGAGGGAAACTTTAAGTTTTCTCAATAAATACCCATTGTTTACAGTGCCTGTAAATTGGGAGTAAATTTAGAATTTCATCTGGAATTGCACCCAATTTACATGCCCTGTAAACGATTGATAATCCTGGGAATTAATCTAAAAATACCCATCATTTACACCATGTGTAAATGTGTGATTTACATGCCATGTAAACAGTGAGTAAATCTAGATACCAAACAACATATTTATAGCTACACCTTCTATAATAAGAAATTCAGAGGTTTCAGAAGGGGTCATTACATTGTCATGTGAGTCCAGGATTCCTAATGATCAGGATTGCTGTCAAGCTTGAATTGATCAGGCCTTGCTGTGTTCATGTGTTCAACTCCTGTTTCAATACAAAATTGAACAATCAGTAGGAATTTTCTGTCCATGGGAAATTGACAAAGCAAATTCTTCTCCTGACAGAAATTTCATTGGTTATTGTATGGTTGACACATTAAAAAAAGATGCATATCATGAGGATTTAACCCAGAGCAGCTCAAGATGATTACATACACTGTTGTGATGTGTACAAAAAATATAATTGGTGGCTGTGAGAGGCGTTCTAGAACGCCTCTCACAGCCACCCATCATCAACATCAAACTCGAAACATTGTCAACCTTAGCTCTCTTTAGCTATTCCCTCATCTTTTTGAGAGTCCATGGGTTGACACCGATTGGATTATGCAGAAAGATGAGATAAGTAGCAGAGCTTTGATGTCATCCAACCATTGGCTCCACTATACTCATCCCCTACTCTGTGTAACAGAGAAGGGTTCTGTGGGGCTGAAATGCATTTCCGTCCGCCAAAGCAATGCTATCAATTACGTTAAATGATGTAACTTGTAACGTAAGCTTGCTCCACACTCCAACATATCGTAAATGCTCCAGTAACTTGTTACATTGTATCACATAAGCTTGCTCCACATAACGGAAATGCTCCACTCTCAATCCGCTCACCCGTTTATTGACAATTATTTATATCTCTTCTCTCCCTCCACCATGCCCCACAAAAACTCGTTCATACTGCCTATGAGTGATAAGCACTCACTGAATATCATGGCAGTTACTAATGATAAACTGCTTCAGCTCAACCATTTGGCATCCACCACAAACATCCTGGCTCATTTTGATAAACTTTGTAATGAATACCTTGTTCGTGATAATTCAATTTCGGATAATTTGGAACTTGCTGCATTTGATTTTTTTTCAAGTTCTTTGTCAGACTCCATTGTAAAATGTTTAATGATCCCCCCCTGTTCTCCGTGTGTCAATGAAAGTCCCCTTGAGAGTGAAATTGTTGTTCCAGGATCTGCGAGTAAATATTATGCAACAAAAATATTGAAACATGTGGTGAAAGGGTTGCATCCTATTCGACGGCCAAAAAAAGCGCTAAATTCATTTCAGGACTTCTCAAGTTTTGTCATTGAAAGTATTTGTGAATGTATTCGCAATCTTTCCCATCCTGATGTAAATATCATCTCGTTTATTCAGTGTTTTGATCCCAATTATATTCCAGCAGCAGACCAAACAGATAAATCCTCTATCATCCGGTGTTTGCAGTATGAATACACTGCAGACCTTATTCAATATCTATTCAATGATGTACAAAGTCGCACTTCTATCCAGCGGCACAAGCAAAATGTAAAGCATGTAGAGGACACTTTCCGTTCCAGCCAAGACCATTGGTCCAATGTTGAAAACAACTGGCCGACAGTTCCTACCTTGCAAACCAATCTGAAGTGCATGCAAGATTATTTCCGCAGTTCCCAGTGGATGTATAGTTCAGTATGTAGTGTATGCTCCTGCAAGCAGAATTCCTTGGATTTCTTGACCAAAAGATTCAGTCCAAGCAGCGAAAATTCAAACATAACAATTGATCATCTTGAGCTTCTTCGCTGCAGAGACAGACAACTCCGAACTGACTTTGACTTCACCAACAATGCAGATTTGAATGGGCTGGAGGTCCCTTGATCTGAACCACCATGAGTGATTCGGTTTTTCCACTTTAAGTGGCGGGGAAAGTGGGCTAGACCGGGGAGTCGCGACGAAGATGGTGGCCCATGCACCCTCTGACTTGTTGTTCCCCTCCCTCAGTCTTTTAAAAAGACCCTCCCTGTCGCATCGTCGACGGTAGATGACGGTAGACGACATGTCTGCACGTTCCGTAAAAAGAACTGACCCGATTAGGACAAACTTCGTGACATGTGACTATGTCATCCTCCCTTGCCACGTCCCCTCCTCTACAGAACTCACGAGCCCCATGGACGACGAGTAAGCAACGAACACGGGTAGGAGAGCCTCCTCTAGTGCGTATACACAACCCTCCTCGGTGGTGGTCGGGGCTGATCCTCGGCCCCCTCTCCTAATAGGCTGAGACCACGGCTCGAAACTGCCTGCAGGCAGTTTATCCTGAATCTTACATGCAGATTCGATGGCGTCGAGCTATCGCACACACGATGAATTGACCCAAAACAGCAAGATATGATTCCCGAGCCCTAAACGACGACATGAGGAACGACAAGAACAAACCCTCCTGATCCACGAGGCAAGTACTGCCTGGCTCGCAAGGTCCTAGTCAACCAACGGAGAAAATTACTCCCACAGAAGCCACCCAAGTATGGCGGGGGACAATTGGACGCACCGTGAGTGGCTCGCAGAGGGGGCGTACGTGATCCACGAGGTACGTACCATACCGCGCTTTGGCACACGAACTTGGCCTAGTGCCTTCCTGAGCCCTTTTCTCTCACAGGAGAGTTGTCAAGCCGTTGGAGGACCTACGCACATCAAAAAATAGTATATAGATCAGGTACGGGGACCCTCCACTCTCGTCACTTTACACATCCTGAATCTGACACAATATTCCCTCCCTGTCAAATGAACAGCCGCTCAGCCACTCCTGCTACCGCTACCGACACCCGTCGTCGCTCTGCGAGGAACACCCCAGCCATTACCACCGCCACGACTCGCCCTTCCTCGGCCGCGCCCCAAGGCACCACGACGTGTGCCGCGGCGGAAACACAGGCGCTTGCGGTGCAAGCCACCACAGGTGCGGCTGACGCCGCCATGACGGAGGCGAGCGGCACCGCGAGTACGTACACTTCCCGTAAGCTATTCTGATGCTGAGAGCATGCACAGACGCACACGTGACGATCAACCTTGTCTCGCCCGCTACCACCCCTGCGCCACCTGCACACTCCATCGATCTTGTCTCGCCGACTGCGAGCGCGGACCAGCGGGAAGAGGTACGCAGCCCCGCGCCATCGGAATCCAGCTTGCCCCTCTCTCTCCTGGTGAGCAGAGCCTCGGAGGCGCTCTCCGAGGGAGAGGGTGTCGCGGCTGCGACTGCGGCGCTTGACATAAACGCGCACTCGACACCGCCAGTAACCCCCCCAACGAGGACTTCCCACCCCTACCTACTGTGGGGGCGGACATTATGTCGCCGCGCTCCGCTGCCACCCGGCGCCAGGAGAAGAGCCGGAAGCGTAAAAGTACGTATGACGTACCCATACGCGACCTGGGCTTATAAAAGCTTTTTTCGATGCAAAATATAAGGTTGAGGTGCAAAAATTGAGGTTGAGCACAGATAGCAGGTTGAGCACTGAGGTTACATGATTTTGACAGGTTGAGCACTGAGGTTACATGATTTTAGCAGGTTGAGCTTGTAGATCTGAGGTTATAATTGGTGATTGGGAGGTTGAGCATGCAGTACGAGATTTTGGACATAAAGCCCAGAGGTTGCAGTTTGAGGTTGAGAACAAGAATTATGAGGTTTGGGACGAGATCTGCTAGGTTTAGTACGAGACTTGAGTAGTTGAGCATGCAGAACGACAATTCAGAGAATTAACATTTTTTGGCATTCTATCATGGTCAAACCATGGTTGAACCATGGTTCAATCAAGGTCAAATGCAATCAAAATCATGTTATTCCAGCCAATGATAGCATTTTCCTTCATTTTACCACCATTAACTGCAGTCATCCTTGATCTGCCATCAACAACTACAATCATTCTTGATCCGCCACCTGTCATCCATAGTTTACCATTATTAACTGTAGTTTAGTATTGTTCCACATGATTTCTGTTGATTTCCAATCAAAATTCAAAATACATCAGGGTATAATACACGAACATGAGCAAGTGCTTGGCTCCAAAGTAATATAATATCACCATCTTCAGCACTTCCAATGAGATGTGAAAATGAGTTATACAAATCAGCCGCCTCCTCTTCTGTGAGAGTTCCCACAAGAGGCTGTACAATGACCTGGCTGAGATCAGGAGGAGGTCCAGTGTGGCCTACCCAAGAGCTTGAGCCTTCTGTGGTAGAATTGTTCTGGGCCTGTGAGTGGAGGATTATCGTGGTGAAGGCCCTGCCAGTCAATTCCATACACCTCCATTCGTCTTCGCCGAGATCCTCTTCTTCCTGAGGAAGCTGATCTCCGCAAACACCATTGACATATATATTGAAAACAAACATGTCAGTGGGGGACCAATTAGTCCCATTCTGAATCTGAATGCAGTGCTGGTTCCACGACTCAGCAAAGAAAGTAAGCTGGGTATTGATTGTGCCGAGGAAAAGGAGATGTAAAGGCCAGATATGAGCGACATTGTTGATGTCAAGCCCATACTGAACTTCTAGCGGGGTAAAATGATCGCCCCATGTTGCACCGACCTGGGCCGTGACATCGACCCAGAGTCGCTCAATGCAAACATTATGAACACTTCGAAAGAGTAGAAATCAGTCCAGAAACAAAAAGCAGTTGTGGATTGAGCTACCTTCCCCATATATAAGAGCCTCTGCGAGTCCCACAGTGGTTTTCCATCCAGGCAGCGACATATAGATTTTCTGCACCATGGTCCCACGCATCCGGGATGGGACACCATACACATTTGCAGCATTCAGAAATAGCTCCAAAACTGTATCAGCTGTATTGTTGTTGCTCGCCTGCAGGCCTGTGATAAGGCGTGAATACCCATCAATGAAGCCATGGATAACAATGCCCCAGTGAATCAGACCTACCCCCAGAAACATGAAAAAATCAATATGCTGAAGGAAAGGAAAAACTCACTATGCTGGCCATCATGGTGCCAGAGGGAATTCGGACCAAGGACATGATAGTCACGTCAACGGATACAGATGTGCTCAAATATCCGCTGCACTGGGTCAATGACAAGCAGGGACTGGCGAATCCGCTCAATTGCAACGTGATGGCTAAGTCGATGAAGCATTCCATTGAGCATGCTAAGGCCTGTCCGCTGGTAATGAGTCCGCAAGCGGAGGAGAAGCATATCCAGGTAAAGAGAGGGGAGATGGTTTCCCCTTTCACTTCCACTGTGTCGCAATAGGTTTGTCATTGACCAGCCAGTTGACAAGCAGCCTCCTCCAGAAGGCACAGTATGGAATACACCAATTTCCCTAAGCTGCACATTATGGTGTTGCCCCGCTCAAAGTCCTCTTGTTAGGGATCCCACCACATAATGGAGATTTCCTGCCAAGCACCCCTTTTCGCGATGGCCTCCAAGTGGTGAAATTTAGAGGTATATTGTTGTGGCCACAAATTTGGGTCATCTTCACCATAGCGCATGTCTGAACACAGTCAGCATTGGTTGTGAAATATGTTTCGGCCTCAATGTGAATGGTGGCACCTACCATTGTGCCTGCCATTTGGATTGCGGTTCCTCAGCAAGTTAATAGACATTTTGAGAAAACAAAAAAAAACTAGACTTGAAAGTCCAGCGCACTCCAAACTTGGAGTCCGGTTGCTGAGTGCAGTGGGTTTGTAGGCAGAGTGATGCTAAGTAGAGTAGAAGCGAGAGTTGAGTCAGAGTTGTTGACCAAAGAGATCACATGGGTATGTTGACTAAGTCAAAAAAATTATTTGAGAATAGGTGTGTGCTAAGCCTAATTGATACAGCATATAATTGAATTTGTATTTAACTGTGTAACTGTGAAGGTGATGAGTCAATTGTGGTCAATGAAGACAAAGGCATTGTAGAGGAAAGGTTAGAAAAAATGAAAAAACAGTCTGGTCCAAAATGGCAAAAGTAATATAATAAAGTGCTACAGGTGGGGATTGAACATGCAACCTTCCAAACGTGAAGTCTAACCTTGCTCAGTGTTAAACGACAGCAGAATTTCCAGCTGCACCATCAGGGCAATAAATATGTCATACTGAGATCACCTAGCTATTGGATAGGGCTCAAATGTGCAAATCGTCTCAAGTAGGAAGCAACTCAAGTTTATCTTCAGAAACCAAAACTTAGCTCAAACTGAACTGTTAGCACAGCCAAAAGTAAGTAGTGACTTGGAATTCAGCAAATTGTATGACAAGATATTTGCTATGACAGAAAAAGTGGCTAGACATTAGTAATGTAGTTATCAAGTCGTAGTGATTAAAGTTTGAGCAACCTTCAGGTGAGTATCAGTAATGTAATGTTAGAGTTGTAGTGATCAAGGTCAAACCGAACCAAAGCACAGCCAAAAATAATTAACAGCTTGGAGATTATGTGGCAAAACAATTGCAACGAGAGTGAAATATAATTCAGCTGTGTATTAGTAATGTAATTATGGATTCATAGTAATTAAAGGTGGATTAAAAAGCATAGTCAAAATAATTGCAACAGGAGGAAAATATAATTCAACTGGGTATCGGTGATGTAGTGATGGAGTTGTAATGATCATCAAGATAACTTCAGTAGAAGTTGTCTGGATGTTACATAAATTCAGGCAAGTAGCAGACAATAGAAAGATAGGTGCATAGTTGCAAAGAGTGGGATTTGGCCTGAGTTGAACAATAATCTGGGGGTGCAAAGACATCAGTAGACTTGGCCTGCTTACCAGCTATATACTCTGTGTCGTTGATGTTGTGACTGTCAGCACAAACCATGGTTAACCATGGTTGAGTGATGGCAAACCATGGTATGTTGATGGGAAACTGTGGTATGCTGATGGGAAACCACAGTATGCTGATGGGAAACCATGGTATGTCAATGGCGAGCCAAATGGGGAAATCAAAGTGCAACCTGAAACCTGAACCTCAATGAAAAAGGTTTGCCACCATCAGTGGCAACCTGGAAGCTCAATCTCATTGTACAACCTCAATATGTCAGATGTGCAACCTCATACCTCAAACTCAATAATTTACCAAAACCTCAGTTGCTAACCTCAACCTCAAGTCACATGTTGCACCAACCTCATACCTTCTACCTGTAAAATATGGTTCTGAACCTCATTTCTGAAGTTCATAATTTACAGCGATAAAAGATGTCATATGGGCTGACTGCGCACAAAAGCCCCAGACACCTCCTCACCCACCGAGGATACGAACATCGCCGTCCCTGCGCTAGCACCCCCTACCGAGCAGAACACCCGGGACGTGGCGGCACCCACCTCGATGGACCCCCTTGATGCCCTCGCGCAGCAGATCGCGCAGAACGGTACAGTCCTCAGTGACCACAACATCGCTGCCCTCCTCGAGGCGAACATTGCGCCCGACCCCCACCTCTTCGCACAAGCTGAGGTGCAAGTCGCAGCCAGCCTCCGCGCTGCGGAACACCCCACCACCGCGCAAGAGGACGCGGACATGCACCTCGCTCAGCAGCGCAGCCTCGGCCTCGAGCCTGAGCCTGTGGACGATGGGACTTCATCCTCGCGTCACGTGGGGGAGGGCCCCTTCCTTCGCTCGGTGCAGACCGCACACACCACGCCGACACGCACATCCCCCAAGCGCCCGCGCATAGACACTGGAGCAAGACACGTCCGGGCAGGGACCGAGGCTGCCCAGCACGCTGCGGGTATTGCCACCGCCGCCATGGAGGCGGCACAACCAACTCTGGCGCGACCGCTATGCCCAGCGACCGCCGGCACAGCACTCCCGAATCCCGTCCCAACGCGCACGGCGCAAGCGGGTAAGTCAGTCACTCTGTCTATGACGCCGCTGACCTAACCGCGTCCCCAGCTGCTGCTGCGCTAGGTGCTGCCTTCCCCGCGCATGCGCCACCACCTGCGCTGCACGTACAGCAGCCTTACGCACCTGCGCCCCAACTCCCGCTGCAGCCGCCCCCTGCCGTCCATGCTACCGCCAACGGCAATGCCCCCCGCATCTACACGACGCCGGGCCCATTCCCGGATGTCACCGGGATTAACCGGGAGACACTATTCTACAACGCCGACCCTGATCATGTACGAGAATGGGAGTGGAACCCCAATCTCGTCGTCCTTTGGATCTCAGGGGATTGACAGACCGAGTGAGGGACGCGCAAGCTGCACAACTCCTTATCGAGGGAGTCACCAACTCCGCACTGGGCACTATCCGCGTAGGCGCCGCGCGCACAGCCGATCCGAGCATCCCCGCTCCCAACGTCTTCGGAGTCGACGGACTAACAGCAATGCTGGCTGACGACCTAATCAGGCGACCACTACTCTCCACGACAGAGATCACCATCTTCGCCTTCTCGCCCAACCCCCCTATCAGCCCCTTCATGGGTATTGTACAGGGCCTCACCTACCCCAACACGCGAGCTGGTGGGCAGGACGTCGCCGCCGCCATCCTCCAGAATGTCTCGGAGAACCCACGGCTTACTCAACTCCTCCTATCGCACCGTGACGCACTCCCCCGCGGTTGGACGGTTGACCAGGTCCTCCGCTTTGTATTTGGCTCCCTCGCTGTAACAGCAATGGAACTCGATGCGGGCAGGGGTGCCTCCACGGTTTGGCGCGTCTTCATGGCGCCCACCACCGAGAATGTTAAGTTCCACGACGCGATCCGCGCTGCCTTCGCGGAGATGTCCTTTGCTACCACTTGGAACAACACGGGCGAGGTCCGAGCGGACATGGAGTGCCGCGTCTGCCCCTGCATTGACCATCCATCGGGCCTATGCCCCTTTCCCCTTGTCCCTGGTTGGATGGGGGTAACGCACACCACCCTCCCGCCGCTTGCAACAGCCAGCCAGCCCACCAACACCCGGGGAGGAGGCCGTGGCGGACGTGCGTGCGGCCGTGGATGCGGAAATGGAGGGAACAGAGGCGGGGGATCCTGTGCCCGCGGCGGTCGTGGCGGTCGTGGCGGCCGCGGTTTCTTTCAAACTCCTCGCATACACTGGACCCTCGCTTATGTGGTACATGTAGTAAAATGTCTCCTAGACTACGCCAAATATATTTATGCACATGCTCCTCCTTGACCATGAGCACTAAGCTGGAAGCTTAACTACGTTCCGAAGCATAAATTTGAGACAGACCAGCAAGTTTGAGAACTCTGCTCTGCGTGTAATGGGAAGGTGAGCGATGAGGGGGCTCGCTACCTACTATCACCAGCACCTAAATCCCAACGCAGGTCAGTCGTTGTCGGCCCATCCGCTGCCCTTGCGATCGCACCCGTAAAGGCAGGACAGAAGGCCCACCATACAACATTCCGTGCGAACACTAAAGCGGAGGCCTATTTAGGCCTGAGCTAGCCGCGCTGAGAGGCTTAAGCCCTAGGGAACGACGTGATGGTGCCCCTTCACCGTTGGGTCTAGTACATCTGGCATTCGCTCGCCTTGGAGATCGGTCAGGTCTACCCCGTCCTCGGATTACGGTTGCTACCCGAGGTACGTACGTGCAACCACCCCAAATCAATTCCACCTTTTAACCATTGAGGATGACAATACCGGTGTTGAAGGCTCTAGCCTCTCCTCCTCTGGAGGGGCGAACGGTCCACCCATCGGCCGCCGCCCCAGTGACGGAGCTGGAGAGATCGGTGATGGAGGCACGAGCGGAGGTGCAGGGGGAGTGCGGCGCTCCCAGAGGCTTGCTGCGGTGAGAGGGAGCAATCCTTCGAACCAAGGTAATGTCAATGGATCAGGCGCAGCACGGACCCAAATTCTGCGACGCCCCTCAAGGAGGAGCAGAGCCTCAGGCTCAGGTGCGCAAAGTGCACCGCCCGTGACCGTACGGGCAAGTCCAAATTCTGGACATCGGGGTCTACCAGGAACCCGGCCCCCAACAGATGCTGGGACGCATCAGGGCAATAGGCCTAGGGCCAGTGAGGCTCATCAGAGCCACGATAGAGAGGAAATCCAGGATGAGAGGGACACGAACCGTGCGCCTAGGGAAACTGAATCTATTCCGTCATTCCTGAACCGTAAACGCCGAATGCAGCAGATAGGCAACCCAAGTATCGCGAGAAACACTCGCACTCAGACCAAGCTGGCAGCGCTGAATATAAATGGCCGCATCCTCTCTGAGGATGGCACAAGCAAATGGCCAGAGGTCAGCAGACTGATGTATGATGAAAAAATTGGAATCCTTGCAGTGGGGGAGTCACATCTGTCCGATATACAAGCCTCCAAAATTGAAGAGGACATAGCATGCAAACGACTGAAGCTGTTTACCACTCTCGACCCTGACCACCCAAACTCCGCGGGGGTTACTCTTGTCCTGAATAAAGACATCACAAATGTTGAGGGAGTCAAGACCTGGGAGATCATGCCAGGGCGTGCGCTCCTTGCAAAGATCCCTTGGCACGGCGAGACCATGCTGACGGTGCTCGCAATCTATGCACCTTCAGGAGATATGGCATTGAACAAAGAATTCTGGGATGAACTCACACGAATCTGGACCACTGAAAATCTACTGGTCCCCGATACGGTATTAGGGGACATGAACATTGTTGAGGATGCAATTGATAGACTGCCCCACCACCTTGACAACGAGGCGGCAGTCAGCGCGCTGGCAAACTTCAAATACCTGTTAGGCCTGAAAGACGGTTGGCGCATGATGAACCCAGATGAGAAAGTGTATACATACACACACAGCAACGGGGGCCACTCCCGGATCGACCGGGTGAACGTATCAAATGACCTATTCAAACTGTGCTGCAGATTCGAAATATCGGATGCCCTGGGCAGCCTCACGGACCACCGTTTAGTTTCTGTCACCATTAGTGCCCTTGGAAAACCCTTTCTCGGTGAAGGGAGGTATGCTATTCCCACCTTCCTTTCAAAGGATAAAAAACTCCTGGAGTACGCAGTGGCAGAAGGGCGAAAGGCGCAAGCCAAGAGGGACGCCAACCCTCACCTAGACCGCCAACTACAGTACAAAGAATACAAGGACGAAATCGGAGTTTTTGCCCGTAAGAGGGCGAAGGAATCCATCGGCGCAATTGAGCAAAACAAAAAGAAACTCCAGGAAGAAAGGCGGGTGGTCTTGAACACCCCCACACCGGGCATGACCAATTCGGTGGCGGACCAGAAAGCTTGAGCCGTGCAGGCTGCTGTGCTGCAGAGGAAAATTAATGCCATGGTGAGCATACAACGATCAAGGAAAAGGATGGCCACCAAGATAAGATACCGTACACAAATGGACACAATAAATGAGTTCTCTGTAAGGGTTAACAAAGACATGAAACCCAGGGACACAATGTACGAACTCAAGCGAACTGACACCACACCAACACAATCCTGCAACAGATCAGATAAGATGGCAGAGCTTGCGAGGGACTATCACAATGACCTACAGATAGACCCCACAGAAAACAACCCTGTCCAGAAGGATGAGTTTATCCGTGAAGTTCTCGAAGATAGCGGACATCCGAATGTAGCGGACGTCAACCCACTTGAACGAGATATCCAGGAGGAGGATGTGATTAGGTCACTAAAGTCCTCCGCAAAGCGGAAGGCCCCGGGGCTAGACGGTATCCCAACGGAATTCTGGATGGCGCTCTATGAACTGTTCCAGCAAACAGAGAGAGCCGAACTGCGCTTTGAGCAATCAAGTGGCGGAACGGCGGTGGCACCACCACCTAAATTTGACGTCATAAAATTCTTATGTGAGGTCTTCAACTCCATAGAACACGATGGTGTCTTGCCGGGAACCGGATTTACAGATGGCTGGATGTGCCCTATTTTCAAGAAGAAAGACCCAACGGACATAGCAAACTATAGACCGATCACGGTTCTCAATACAGACTATAAAATCTTTACTAAAGCTTTGACCTTCAAGCTCACACAGGTTGTCCCAACTCTAATACACAAGAACCAAGCCGGATTCATAAAAGGCAGGAAGATCGCAGATCAGATATTTCTAACAACAGAGATGGTTGAATATGCTGAGGACGAACTACAGAATGGGGTCATCCTGGCCTTGGACCAGGAGAAGGCCTATGATAAGACTTCATATCGCTATCTCTGGCAAGTCATGCGGCACAACCGCCTCCCCGAGAAGTTTATCAATACGGTTAAGGCCCTCTATGAACACGCCGAGACCCGAGTTATAATCAATGGGGTCATCAGCTCCCCTTTCCGAGTCACAAGAGGAGTGAGACAGGGAGACCCCCTATCATGCCTGCTCTTTAATCTGAGGAACTCGAAGCTCAAAGGGTACCAGATTCCGAATCTCAGAGAGCATCTGATCACGACCCTATTCGCAGACGATACAACGGTATACCTCTGTGAGGAGGACTCATATGAGGAACTTGAAGCCATTCTGGCAAAATGGTGTTGCGCCTCCAGTGCGAAATTCAACTCAGGGAAGACTGAGATAATCCCCATTGGCTCTGTTGAGTACAGGCAGAGGGTTATGGACACAAGGAAAATAAATGACAACGACATCTCAATCCGTGACTCTGTCAACATAGCTGATGATGGTGAATCAGTACGAATTTTAGGGGCGAGAATCGGGAATGGGGTTGACGTCCAAGCTATCTGGACCCCCACCATCGAGAAGATCCACTCAAGCTTGGAGAGGTTCGACAGGAACCACCTCAATCTCGAAATGCGTAGGCATATTGTCCAGATGACCATTGGCTCTATGACCCAATACTTGACTCAGGTCAATGGCATGCCAAAAGAAATTGAGAAACAACTTATTAAGCTCCAACGGGAATTCATGTGGAGCGGCTCTAAATCGTCCCCAGTGCAAAGGGACATGCTCATGGCACCCCTCATGGCAGGGGGGAAAAATATGTTCGACTTGACAGCAAGGAATCAAGCCTTACAGGTGATGAAACTCAAGTCATACCTTGACATGGATCCAGCTACAAGAGCACAATGGTGCTATGTCGCGGACGCAAGGTTTGCAAAGCATAGCCTAAAAAATCCCAAGGTAGACCCGGAGTCACGGGTGAATCCCTTCCTCCAGACATGGAAGGTGAAACGTAACGCACTTAACTCAAGCCTAAGGGAAATGCTGGACTGTGCACGCAAAATGGGGGTTGAGTTTGATGCTATACTCCTAACGAAAGCAGTCCTGCTGGCACTGCCAATGTGGCACCATTTGGCAGAGGACCCAACCAAGAAGCACATCAACAACAACGCCCGCTGCCGCTGCCTGAGAGGCAAGCACCATGCGACGAATATGGGTGATGCAGTAAACATGATCACCCGTCTGAGCGACCCCAACCACAGTCCAAATGCTAGATGCATTTGTGAGGACTGTGTTGACGACCGGCTCGAACGACACTGTACGAACCCGCATGGCTGTGCACTGACTGCACGAACAAAGCTTGATAAAATTCTACCTAAGTGGGACCCCAGGCTTGCAGACAACGATGACGAATACCCCGAATGCGAGGGGGATAATGATAGCGATGAGATTCAAATTTTCCGCAAGCCTCCGAGGCTGAATAACCTTACTGAAGGTTTCCGCGTACTTACACACCAGAAAGTACCGGATGAGCTAGGTGTTGCACCTCCCCCCCTGAAGGAGCCGCCCTCCCACCCTCTCAGGATATCATATGCAGGGTCCACCACCTGTCAGGAAGGTGAGGCCTCCTCCTCGGGAGCTGGCATCTGGTTAGGGAGTGACAACCAGCTTAATGCATCCCTACGAGTCTCCACAGAGATCGCCCCTACGCGCCAAGATGCTGAAGTTATTGCGGCACTGACCATAGCACAAATGACTCACCCAACCACCAAGCTTCGCCTGGAGAGCCAAAGGCCCTTTGTTGCAACAGCAATGACAAAACATTTGGACAAATGGGCTGATAGAGGTTGGATCGGGGTCCCCAACCCTGCACCAAAGCAGGCGCTAGCATATGAACTCAACAGGCGGACAGCCATGACTGTCTTTGTAACCACCAAGAACACAGAGGGGAATACAGGAGCTAATGCTTTGGCCCAAGACGGCAAGAGGAAGCCTCAGACTGATGTTGACCATGTACAGCTGCTGCGCAGTGGGGAACCGGGTATGAAATTATCCAAAGCCACACAATCACTGGTATATAAGGGGATTAAGGCGTTGCGCGAACCAGTCACACGCAAAGCAACAGATGAGAACATCAAGAAGGTTCAGGCCGCAATTAAAGGGACTTTCAATTTCCTGCCCACCCCCTCCTCCATCTGGAGCAAGTCCCGACTCAAGGACATTAGCCCGAATGTCTGGAACTTCCTATGGAAGAGCCTCCACAATGCGCACCGGGTTGGTAAATACTGGACCCACATACCTGAATGTGGGGATCGCGCGACATGCATTCATTGCGGGGAGGAAGAGTCCCTGGAGCATATTCTTACAGCCTGCACCAGCCCGGGCCAGAGCGAGATCTGGAAACTTGCCGAAAAGTTCTGGCTCAAAAAACACCCAAACTGGCCTGAGGTCTCCATGGGCCTAATTATGGGTGCAGGCCTCTCAGTCTTCAAAGATGAGACAGGTAAACCCCGCCCAGCAATATCCCGGATGTATACGATCCTGGTGACAGAATCTGCACATCTGATATGGAAACTGAGGTGCAATAGTGTTATCGGGCAGGCAGGAGTCCCACCCACAACCCAGGAAGTGCATAACCGCTGGGTTAAAATGATGAATGATCGACTCCAGATTGACATAAACCAGACAGATAAACTGAGATATGGACGGCAACATGCCTTAGTGCCAGTCCTTGTTCTAGAGACTTGGGGCGGTACGTTGTTGGAAAATGACAAACTGCCAATTGATTGGCTGAGAGAACCCGGGGTTTTAGTGGGTATAACACCGATGAGGTCGCATAGACCTCCGTCCCCGCCTGCCCGGCGAGGCCGCGTTCGATGATGGCGTTGAGTCCCACACCGACAGTGCCACACACTTCCGTGCGTAAGGCATTTCCTCGGGGTGGTTTCCCTTATCTCCTGGAGGTCGAAAGCCCTCCAAACTTACGTGACCGGAGGAGGCTAACCTATTGTTAGTTGTCTGCCAGTCGTTTTACGTACCACCAAAAAAAAGAAAAGAAAAAAAAAAACAGATTTGAATGGGCTGATGCTTGATCACCGAGGAATTAACCCTGATGGATTGATTGAAGTTTGTGAATGCTGCCTTTCTAAACTCCAGCAGTCAGAGCTTCCTAAATTTGCACTGAAGAATGACCTCTACCGTGGGCGTGTACCTGATGAGTTTTCTGATTTGACTTGGATCGAGGAGATGGCCTGCTCTGTTTATCGCACAACTGCACATGTTATCCGGCTGTTCAACTCTGATAATGACAAGCAGCCCAAGGCTTTTCATGGAAATGTGTGCGTGCATGAAATGAACATTGTTAATACTGCAACTGAACTTCCACGCACACCACAAGATATTGATGGCTGTATATCAGTTGTATTCATTGGACTGGAGAAGTTTAAAGCTGATGCAATCAATAAACTTTTCAGAATTCGTCGTGATAAGGTGTGTTATATCCGTGTCCGGAAAGAAAAGGAAACGGCCGGAAGGGCCGGAAGGACGGATGGCCGGACGAAGTGTCAGGGGGCCGGACGAAGGTCCGGATGTAAAGCGATACCACAAGAGTATAAGGGTACACCAATTAACTTGGCTCCGAAGGTCGGATAGAGAATAGGACAGAGGTCGGACGACGGAGCAATGCGGAGGCAAAGCACGTTAATTATCAACTAAGGTTACATCCGAAGTAAGTACGTATTTATACTAAGTACGGAGATAGTCCGGATGCGTTCGGAGAAGAAGTTAAGACAATAGGAATAAGCGAAGACAATAAAGACAATAAGGAATACATGTGAAGCATAAGTCATATGGTCAGAGAAGGGGAAACGCTCAGTAATTCTTCATTGCGTAAAAACCCCGAGGGCGTGCGTCAACGACCAAGGCCGGACGCAACAGCGAATGATACGGACGCGAGCCGGAGTTCGGATGACACGTCCGGAAGGAAGGGAAGTCGGATCCGAGGATCTGGACGGAGGACGGAGAGATCCGGATGAAGCCGGACGAGTCTGGATGGATCCGGGGAGGGTCGGAGATGCACGGGCGTAACAGTATCCCCCTCTTAGGTTCCTTGCCCTCAAGGAACCAAAGAACCGGATGAATACGATAGCCGGAGCCGGATGATGACGGAGGAATGACGGAGGAGTGACGGCATGAGAATTAGAAGTCGAGGATGCGCAGCAGCACATGATGGTGAGAGCGTTGTTAGGGAAACAACAAATTTTTTCCTCTTACCACCATGTCGTCTGCCACCACCACGAACAACAACGGGGATAATACCCCACCGCCACCACCGTCGGGGAACAAAGGAAAAGGACGCGAGACGTCGACGGATGCCCGGGCCCGAGAAGAGGCCGAACGGAGGGAGGAGAAGGAACGGCAGGAGAGAATCGCGGAGGAGGAGAGAGCAGCAGAGCCGGAGGAGGAGAGGAATGCGCGGCTGGCCAGGGAGGAACGTGACCACCAAGTTGCGTTGCGTCTTGCCGCCATGGACTCGGAAACCGCGGCTGCGGTCTCTCGGGCGACGCAGCAACGCGAACGCGCGCTTCAACTGCGCGCGTGAGTCAACGCCGGCACCGCCACCGATGCCGAAATCGCGGAGATTTTGCGACAGGTGTCGGAAGAAAAGGACGCGGAGCCAGAGGCGTCGGGCTCGAACAGGAAACGCAAGCGGGAGACGGAGAGTGAGGGGAAGTTGAAGAAGCAGAAGAAGGATAAGAAGTCGGTGAAATGGGAACTCGCGATCAAAGGTAAGTGATGGATTTGCCGGACAGGCCGGACACAGACGGATACTGACGGATGATTTCAGCTTGTGCTCCATGCCACGACCGTGGCATTCCCTGCCGGACCGCGCCGATGCAGGGTCACCATGCGTGCCAGGAGTGTGGTCGCAAGCGGACCAAATGCCCGCTCGTTCCGGAAAGCGAGGTACACCGTCCGCACGTCAAAGCTGTGCGCGTCCGGGAGTCGAATCAAGCCCGGGGCGAGTCGTCCGGAAGCAAGAAGAATTCCCGAGCCTGGGTCCATGCGTCGGGCGCGTCGGAACAGCCAGAAGGGCGTCGGATGCGCATTGACGACTTGCGCGACGAGATCGCCAAGCTCCGCGCGGCTCAAGTTGAAGACCGCGCCATCCTTGTTTGCTGGGCGAAGCGCCATGTCAACAACACTGGGGATCACGACTTCTCGCAATATTTGGCGCGCATCGGAGCGCTCGTGGAGCCGGAAAACGCGTCGGACGACAAGTCGAAGTCGGGAGTGCAGGATACGCGCGAGGTTTCACCGGAGTCAGAGGACGAAGACGAGGATGCTCAGGGCGACGACGAGGAAGACGATCCGGACGCTCCGGACGTTCCGGACGCGGAGGCGATGGACGTGGATGAACCGGAGCCGGATCGCCTACCGAGCGGACCGAACATCGTCGGTCCCTACGTCGAGATTTCGCCCGGGGTGTTGGTCGTCCGGGAGCCGGAGGTTGTCATGAAGAGCGAGACAGACGTTATGGACCAAGCGGAGATGTTCACTCGGTCGAACGAGCGTCGGATTCGGAAGGAGGCGCGAAGGAAGGCCGCGAAGGAAGCGGGGGAAAAGGAAGCGGCCGAGAAGGCAGCGGGAGAGGAGAAGGAGAAAGCGGAAGCGTTGAGGGAAGCGAAGAGGATTGAGGAGGAGCTGGTCGCGCTCAACGCGAAGCGGACCACGCTGATGGAGAAAGCGGCCGGAGAGAAGAAGGTAAAGGAGGAGAAGAAGGATGAGCTGTTGCCTGTCCGGAACGAGTCCATCCCACTGTCCGGCTTCCGGGTTTCCCGAGAGGAATCCGGAATTGTATACGAATTGGTTTCGGACGAGGAGCCGGTCGCCGATGAAGACGAGGAGCCGGTTGCGAGTGGTTCCGGTTCGAAGCCGGAGCCGGAGCAGAACGCGGACGCGGATGAAGGCGAGAAGTGAACGGATGGAAACGGACAATTGTAGATAGAAAACGGACGTTTGTATAATAATTTTCTTGAGTCCAAAATGAATGTTTTCTTGGTCATGAAGCACGTAGAGTCGCCGACGAGACGGAGTAAGACCGGAGCCGGAAGCTCAAAGTCGTTCCCATTTGGGTCTGGGCTTGTCCGGGTATCGCTCATGAAACTCTGCCAAGAGTTCCGGAGCATCCAAGTCGAAGGCCGGAACCCATTGGTATTGTTGTTCAGTCGAAGACCATCCGAGCCATTCAACATAGTACCGGAGCGGACAACGACGGTAACGTCGGTCGATCTTGGAGTCGAGTATTGTTGATAGTTCGAAATGCTCGTCTCCGTCGATAATCTCGACCGGTCCGGGTGGAACTTGTTCGCGTCCGGGGAATGGATTCGGGAAATGTGGTTCTAGCGCTGAGACATGAAAAACGGGGTGAATGCGCGAAAGGGCTTTAGGAAGACGGATTCGATAGGACACGCCGGAGGTTTTCTTGATGACTTCGTATGGTCCGAAGTGCGTCTCGGAGAATTTCTCCGTTGGCCGGGTGGTTGCAATGAACTCGGTTGACACAAAGACATGATCTCCGACCTCAAGGATCAGGTCCGGAAGACGCTTTTTATCAGCAACTTCCTTGTAACGCTCCGTAGCAATTGTAAGTTGCGTACGGAGGTACTCGTGGACGGATTGGAGGTCATAGACGTAGTCCCGGGCTTTGTCAACATCCTTGCCCTGGATCGTAGTCTTGTGGAAGGTGAGTGCCGGATGATAACCCTTGTTAGCGAAGAACGGAGATACGCCGGTCGATGCATTCGGAGCGTTGTTGAGCGCGAACTCTCCGAGAGGAAGTAGCTCGGCCCAGTCGTCCTGTTGATACGCACAATACATCCGGACGTACTGTTCGAGGGTTTGGTTCATGCGTTCTGTCTGTCCGTCGGCCTCCAGATGGTGGCCGGACGTAAAGTGCATGGTCATATTGAGTAGTTCGCCCAATGCGCGGAAGAAAGCGGAGACGAATTCCGTGCCACAGTCGGAAGTGACATGGGCCGGGACTCCGTGTTTGGAAAAGACGTGAATAAGGAAATGCCGGGCGAGTTGCACGGAGGTGATATGGAAATCACAGGGGAAAAGGATAACCTGCTTGGATGCACGATCAACGATGACACAAATGCAGTTAAACTCGCCGGAGAAGGGAAGGTTTTCGATAAAGTCAATGGAAATGGAATGCCAAGGACGGAGGGGAACCGGAAGTGGACGGAGAAGACCGTACGGCTTGTGCCGAGGGGCCTTATTGCGCTTGCAGTGAGTGCAGGATTTGCAATAGTCTCGGACGAAGTTCCGCATCTCCGGCCAGGCATAGTCGCGCCGGACGAGAGCCAGCGTACGATTCTGTCCGAAATGGCCGGAGAGTATGTGATCATGCTTGTTTTGTAAAACACGTACACGGAGAATGTCCGGAGAGTTGCCGGAAACCTGCGGGACGTAGATCCGGCTGTTGAGAAGTAAAAGTCCGGTCGGATCTGTGGTCCAGCGCGAGCCGGAAGCATCGGACGCCGCGGATGCGAGTCCGGAAGTAGCAGCTGGGTCGTCCGGATAGTGGGAAATGATGTCGCGGTGAAGCTGATCAACATCCATGACGACGGAGGCTCGGAGACAAACATCTTCAAGGTAAGTAGCGTTAAGCGATGCGGATAATTGATCGGACGTGAAAATGGGCCGGAAGTTCTGAGGATTGATTTGGCTGAAGGCCATATCCCCCTCTTTCGGATAGACGTCCCATCGTCTAGTCAAAGCATCGGGTTTACCTCCGAGTTTGCCCGGTCGGAACCGGATCACCATATTGAAATGGCAGAGATATTCGGACCAGCGTACTTGCCGACGGGTAAGGGTTTTTGTCGTGGCGAAGTATTCGAGGTTCTTGTGGTCCGTGACAACGTCGACAACTAAAGGAGCCCCCTCGAGATAATGACGCCAATGAGTAAAGCAATCAAAAATAGCAAGGAGTTCCTTATCATGAGTGTCGTAGTTGAGCTCCGGAGCCGTAAGTGTCCAGCTCTGGAAGGCGACAGGGTGAAGTTCCCCGTCATCTCCGGTGATGGAGAGTATGCCCGCGATAGCATAGTTGGATGTGTCCGTTTCGACCGTAATCTGACGGCCGGGAATCCAATGGTGGAGGACCGGAGCATCCGTAAACGCGCGCTTGAGAGTGTCGAAAGCCGTTTGGCAAGCGACCGACCAGTCCCACTTGATAGCGGTACGGGTAAGCCGGGTGAGTGGAACGGTAATGCCGGAGTAGCCGTAGATAAAACGCCGGTAGAAGTTACAAAAACCGAGGAAGGACTGAACGTCCTTAACTTTCCGAGGGACGGGCCAATCCGTGATGGCAGAGATCTTGTCCGGAGCCATCCAGAAACCGTCCGGAGAAAGAACATAGCCTAGATATTCGCAAGTAGTAACGCCGAACTCGCATTTGGGAAGTTTGCAATACAAACCGGCTTCCCGGAGGCGCTGGAGCACCTCCCGGACATGAGCGGTATGGTCGGACGGATCGTCGGAGTACACCAAGATGTCATCGAGGTATACCACGACATAGACATCCAACAGATCCGCCAACAACGTATTGAGGAAACGCTGAAAAGCGGCCGGAGCATTGGACAAACCTTCCGGAACAACCCGGAAGTTGTAGGAGCCGTAGCGTGAGCGAAATGCGGTTTTGTACTCGTCGCCCGGGGCGACCCGGAGTAAATGGTAGGCATGCCGAAGGTCGAGCTTGGTATAGATACGTGCCTTTCCTGGTGCATCGAGGAGATCCGAGATCAGAGGAAGCGGATAACGATCCTTCTTCATGATACGGTTCAATCCCCGGTAGTCGACGCAAAGCCGGAGACTTCCGTCCTTCTTCTTAGCGAAGAGGATAGGAGCGCCATGGGAGGAACGAGACGGATAGATGAAGTCCGCCTTCAAGTTCTGATCGAGGAACTCCCGGAGCGCCAAAAGTTCGGCCGGAGAAAGGGAATAGATGGGACCGACCGGAGGTTCCGCGTCATCGCCGGTCTCGATCTTCAGATCGAACTCGCGATGGGGCGGAAGATTATAAGCCTCCGATTCCGAAAAGACATCGGCGAAGTCGTGGTATTCGGCCGGAATGCCGGACAAGTTAGCGAAGTCCGGCTCGGCCGAGGATTTAAAACCTAGACTCTCGTCGGTCGGCGTAGCACGCAGAGTATACTGGATGGTGCTTTTATCGCGAATGATAGCGCGGAAAGCAGCAGCGTTGACCATAGACACCAGCGGGGCAGTAGTGAACGGACGAGGCGCGGGGGCCTCGGGTGGTGCCGGAAACGGTGCCGGAGGAATCTCCATAGAAGGAGCAGGTCCGAGCGAAGACATCAGCGGTATAGACGAAAAGAGAGCCGGGGTTGCCGGATGCTCCGTATCCTCTGTAACCGGAGGGACCGCAACAAAGGCCGGAGTAATCTCCGGGTGTGTCGACACAGTAGACTCGTCGTAAACAGGGCTGAACTTTAGTGAGGCATTGTACCAGTCAATCAACGGATTGTAGTGGCGTAGCCAATTTAGTCCAAGAACCAAGTCGCAGGCAGAGTCCAGACGGGTGACGTAAAATTCCATAGAATGGACATCGCCGGAAGGAAACCGGGGCAATAAATGTAGTTGCCAGTTTATGATAGATGAGGAGCCATCGAGATACCGGAGCTTAACCGGAGGGACCGTGTACGGAGAATACCCATTAGATTCGCAAACTCGAGTAGACACAGGAGGAGAGCCGGAGGCATCTCCGGACGTCTTGCCGGAGGGTGGTGGATTGTTGGTAGCGCGCTCCGCAGCTTTCTCGGCCTGTCGACGATGGTAGCGCTGGTCAATCTGCGAGGCGTAAGCCTTGAGTCCGACAAGGGAAGCCGGAATCTGGTTTTGCGCGATGGTGTCCTTAATGCGACTGGGGAGGCCCCTGTAATATGCCTGGAAGAGGGCGGCCTCGTTGTATCCCGTCATAACCGCGTGAGTGTCGAACTCGAGCTGGTAAGTAGCCAGCCGGTCACCCGGCTTCATGGAAAGCGTCTCCAAAGAGATCCGGGCGTCCCCGAAGGGGTCGTGCGGACCGAAGTTGGTCGCGAGCTCCTGTACAAATAGTCCCCAGTTCGCATCCCAATGCGGAATGGGCGCGGTACCGCTCGCATAGATGTTGGGCATAAAGCACTGCTGAGTGGTGCCCCGAAGATACGACCGGACGTAGAAAATCTTATCTTCGTCGCCCGGGAAGTCTTGTGGGCGTTCCGCGATGTGCAGATAAATCTGCGACATGAAAGTGGCGAATTTCGTCGGGTCCGAACCATCGAATGTGTCCGGAGCCTTGGAAGCGGTACGAGTAGAGCGAGGAGGAGCGACAGAGTTCTGTGCGAGGAGAGCCATAGCCTGTGCCATTTGTTGCACGGCGAAATCGAGCTGCGGGTTGTTCGGAGCGGGAATGTGAATTGTCGGACCCGGAGGTCCGGGGGGACCGGGAGGACTTGGAGGACCTGGAGGCAGCGCCGGACCAAATGGTCCGCCACCACCACCGCCGCCACCTCCACCGCCACCAGGTCCTGGATTAGGCGCGGGTGCGCCGGAACCCGATGGTTGAACCGGAGGGTTTGGAATCGGGGGAGGATTTCCGCCCAGGGGCGGACCTCCACTTCCTCCACCTCCGCCGCCTCCACCGCTACCACCGCCAGGAGAGCCAGAAGGTCCAGGAGGACCGGAAGGGCCCGCAGGCGGGGGCGGAGTAGAGCCGGAAGGAAGATTGGTGGGTGGTTGAGCAGTAGGATCAGGAGTTTGTCCTCCACTAGCTTTACCTTTACCCTTGTCGACCGGAGCCGGAGTAGCCGGCGGAGCAGTATGCGGTCGCGAGCCGATCGTAGTAGGCGATGGCGGGACAAACATTGTCTGCCCGGAATAGATCGGAGGAACCGGAGCGATCGGTTCGGTCGTCTCCAATGGGTCGACCTCTTCCGGTACCTCCACAATGGTAGCGGTGTGGACCGGATAATGAAACATACGACGATCTGGGGTAGGAGAAGATATGCCAGTACCAGAGCCACGTTCATACTCATTAAAATCCATCACCTCGGGGTAAACCGATCCGGGGTATTGGGAACCGACCGGAGATTGGCTGAACTGCCGGAAAGCAGCTCCACGGTTTTCTGGGTCGAGAAGCGGTCTTGACCACATGGCCGGAGCATGCGGCCGAAGAGCACGCGCATCCGGTTGAAAATGCGGTTGGGACCGTTGAACCCGAGGGTCACTAGGTGGTGAGAGCATGGGTGGCTGAAAACCAGAGGTAGATTCTACGGGCTGCTGGCCCGGAGCCTGAATCGGAACGATGGCACTGAACTGGCGCGATCGACGACGATCTTGGCCTACATCCGGAGTGGGAACGAGGTGAGCGTAAGACATGGAAAGAAGCCAAATTAATTTGAGTTGATAATACTGTTATATCCGTGTCCGGAAAGAAAAGGAAACGGCCGGAAAGAAAAGGAAACGGCCGGAAGGACGGACGGCCGGAAGGGCCGGAAGGACGGATGGCCGGATGAAGTGTCACGGGGCCGGACGAAGGTCCGGATGTAAAGCGATACCACAAGAGTATAAGGGTACACCAATTAACTTGGCTCCGAAGGTCGGATAGAGAATAGGACAGAGGTCGGACGACGGAGCAATGCGGAGGCAAAGCACGTTAATTATCAACTAAGGTTACATCCGAAGTAAGTACGTATTTATACTAAGTACGGAGATAGTCCGGATGCGTTCGGAGAAGAAGTTAAGACAATAGGAATAAGCGAAGACAATAAAGACAATAAGGAATACATGTGAAGCATAAGTCATATGGTCAGAGAAGGGGAAACGCTCAGTAATTCTTCATTGCGTAAAAACCCCGAGGGCGTGCGTCAACGACCAAGGCCGGACGCAACAGCGAATGATACGGACGCGAGCCGGAGTTCGGATGACGCGTCCGGAAGGAAGGGAAGTCGGATCCGAGGATCCGGACGGAGGACAGAGAGATCCGGATGAAGCCGGACGAGTCCGGACGGATCCGGGGAGTGTCGGAGATGCATGGGCGTAACAAGGTGTGGGCATTTCTCCATTGGTTGAAGTACACAGCCCAGAACCCATTATATGCAGACATCCCTTTGTCCGAAGATAATTTGTCTCAGTATAGTGTCCCAACTTCAGTGCTTCCTGGCATCCATGACCGAATAATCCATGATGATCAAAGCAACTCCCAGCAAGTGTTTGAGCAGGAGTCCGCAGGTGTTGACAATCATCCTGCTGCTGACTTGATGAACACCGAACACAGTGAGCCCGTTTTTTTCCTAGAGAATATGGGGGTGTCTGATCCCGAATGTGATGGTATCAGCGGAAATGTGGCGATAGCTTCAGCCTTGCGGAATATGTTCATTCAGAAGGAGCCTGTTACATCCCGTACCACCACGGACTCATCCGGACCTCATCCGACCACTTCCGGTATACTCCGGTATACATCCGTTCACATTCCGATAACCTCCGGCCATCTCCCGGTCAACTCCCGGTCAAATCCCGGTCTACGCCGGCTTGCCTCCGGCTCAACCCCGGACGACATCCGGAATACAACTGGATGACTTCCAGTTATCATTCGTTCATCTCCGTCCTCCTCCGGCTTAACGTTCCGGTCTTCTCCGGAATGCTCCGGCTCTTATCGGACTTCATCCGGCCCTTCGGCCGATGACGAGTTTTCACGCAACCGTCTATCCGCCTTAGCGGCAGATCTCCACATGCACTCCTGTTATGCACACATGCTCTATGTTCCCAATCCGTCATCTCCCTTGTACTTATACAAGAAGCTATGTTCTCCTTTTATTCTTCCCTTGTTCTCTAATCAATTTCCTTATATATACTTACCTCCGCTATTACTATAAAATGTCTAGATTACGATCATGTACTTTAGATTGATTATAAACGTTCATTCCTGTCTAACATTGCTTGACCTTCAGTCATCCTCTGTCGTCTTGACACTTCCTCCAACGTCCGAGTACACCGGCCGACGGACTTGACTTCCGTCTTCCGTCCGACGGCCGGACTTGTCGAAAATCTTATCCCGGACGTCCGGACTTATACATCCGTGAACTTCCCTACTTGTCGGACTCCATCTCGGACTTCGGCATAACTTCTGGATTACTGGACACCGCCTGGCTTTCGGCACATCACCTCCGGCTTACCGGACTTTGTCCGGCTTTCGGCATTACTCCTCCGGCTTACCGGCCATCACTTCCGGTAACCCTCGGCCGTCTCCCTTTCCCTCCTCCTTCATTCCTAGCCAATCAGATAGTACGCTCACCCTTAAACCTAGCTGTGGTGTAGTGGTCCATATCCGTGTTCTGGAATCCTCTCCCGTTTACTTCCGTTGACCTCCAGCATTCCGAGCCCGGTCATAACCCATCCGGAACCTATCCTCTCTCCTTCCTTTCTCTTCCCCTTGACACGGATATAACAGAGCCCAATCAACCTGATCTTGTTCTTCATCACAGTAGGCAAGCAGTACCGGAATATCACAACCCCCATACCCATCAGGAAAAACCTCCTCAGCAATTTTGTGCTATTCTTTTGCAAAATTTCTTGGGCCCTAGATAATTTTGAAAAATTTCACAAGTTTGAACAAATTTTACCAATAAATACTGAAAAAGACGCAATTTTTAGCCTCAGTATCTACATTCCGTGAAACCCCCAAAACTTTTATGCTTCTTTTGTAAACTTCTCACAACTGCCAAAGCATTTTTTTCAAAAAAAATCCTCCAGTTTTGCAATGCTCTCACATGTGACCAGAAACTGGTATAATCAAGCAAATATATCTGTATCTGATACAGGGTTGCATATTATATATGGCGATCTGTCCAAAGGTTGGCAAAGAATAGTGGGCATTTATCCAACACATTGTAAGATTTCCACTCGCGTGGCGCAACTGGACCGAACATTGGTAGGAGATGGATACTGTGTCGAATGTTGTCCACCGGGATGATGCTCGCCCATCCCTGATGACTCGGGAGACCTTGTACATCAAGTGTTGCCGTTCCGGCTGGGGTTTGAATGATGAAAACCACTCAACATATGCCAAATATTTCAGAGGCCTGATGTTCTCCGGGAGGATCTGTTTAGCCAGTCGTTTCGAAAGTGTGAAGACAACCCGAACTTGTGCAATTCGGTATCCTGTCAGTGGGGAACATTAGTACCAATAATCACCCTTCAAGTTGAAGATGGTTCATACCGCTTGTGCCAGACCTGCTGCCATCGCCTGTATTGACAAGAGCTGTATCAAACCGCCCTGGAACCGTGTCCCCGCTCTTCAATATTTTCTGGGGCTGGATAACTGAGGCTTCTAAGCGAGTACCGTAAACTATGTAGTAAAGGAATGACGGGATGAACGAAGGGTTAAATGAATGTGAGGTAAGTGAGATACATACCGCTAACAGACATAATACCCATGACCCTTCCTTTGACATGTTTTTGTCTTCTCCATACTCTCCAAATTCCTTTTGCCCCACATTCCTTTCCCTACTCCCTACTACCGCATGCCCCAGCCCGTTCTTTCCGACACGTCTGACGAAGAGGAGCCAGAGCCATCGCTCACCCGTGCCGAAGAGAAATGACAGGATGAATGAAAGGTTGAATGAATGTGAGGTAAGTTAAATACATACACTGGGTGCAAGCCATCATTTCCTCAGTATTTCCGCGCCGCGGAAATATTTAATTTCCGCAGCATTTCCGCAACATTTCCGCGGCACGGAAATTCGGCGGAAATTTTGTATTTCCGCATCATTTCCGCAACATTTCCGCAGTATTTCCGCGGGTGCGGAAATTTGATACCACGAGGCTGTGACAAGACCTGCTATATAAGGAAAGAAAAGGGTAAATTACTCATTCAAGATAAAGCCTGAGTCACGGGAACTGCAGTTGTCCTGGGGGCTGCTCTCTTAGCGATGCAGGTCCGTGAAATACGAACAAGGTTGTGGAGAGCGAGAGCGGTGGAAAGGTTCTTTCCGCTTGAGAGTGTACTTAATATTTAACATCATCATTCGATGCGCGAACATCAAGATATGCATGCTCCCGCTGAATGAATGCACTGGGGGTCAATCCAACGCAATCTTCATTATACAATCTACAGCAATTCGAAATCTCCACATTACGATGGCCGGACTTCCAGGCTCTGACGACTCGATAATGCTCTTTGTGAACCCGTCCTGTCCTTGCTTTGCCAGAGCGTCTTCAATCAAGTAAACCTCGACGTCTACCAGGCTCATGGATTTCTTCAGATACGGAATGTTCTCCTGCAGCACATCCCGCTCCGAGAACGGCAGAGTGCGGCGGAAGGCGGTCTGCGCACCGAATTTGGCCATCCGTTTCTGACGAGCTGACATTAGTCGGTGTGTTGGGAAGTAAGGGTCAATATTATACCTTGAAATCGTGGACGAACGGCATTGCGCGCTTGTCCTTGATCAGCCTACGCCCCGTCAGCAGCGCGCAGACCTTCGGATCGTCTACTTTGTCTGCGGCTGCGTCATACGACTCCTGTACTACCTTCACGCACGTCTCCTGCCACTCGGGGAACTTCGTGGTACCAGTCGCGTGAAGTCTGCAGTTCGTAGAAGCCATATTTCAGGGCATCTTTGTAATTCGTGCTGGCGGCATAATTAAAGTCGGGAACGACGTTGAATAGAAATTGTGCTCACACTTCATAATGCGACTGGGTAATGTTGATCAAGTCGTTGATTTCTTGCTCAAAGACCAGATCATTGTACAGATTTTGGGCCCGTGGCGCAGATTTGGTTTGTCTTTGACCATTTCCTGATATAATATTTACGGGCGAAAGTTGTCACAATTGTGAAAAGAACACGAACCTCACACCACTGCACTAAAGTGTGGATACGCAGAATGTTGGCATTCGCGCTCTTCTCATCAAAGTTCACGTCCTCCACGCCATCCACAGCATCCGCCAACGACAGGCGCGTCGAATCAGCAGCAAACTTGGTGATCGCCTCCTTCAAGCTCAGCGAATTGCCCGTGCTCTTGGACATCTTCTTCCCGTTCAACAGCAGATGCCCGTTTGTCCGCATACTCCGCGGCCACTTGTCCTCGGGGAACAGCGCGACGTAATTGTACAGACAGAACGTCAAGTGATTGGGAACCAGGTCTTTGGCGGACGAGCAGATGTCCATGGGGTAGAAGTAGTTGAATTCGTGCTTCAACGCGTCAGCCTTTTCTTGAGGCAGAGGCGACGGGGACGGGAACGGCCCGTCACAGAACACGTATTCCCATGTCTTGTCGCTCGTCTGGTCCGGCGTTATTCCCAGAGGTCCCGGTTTTGACCCATCGATGCTGTTCTCTGGAAAGAAATCAATCTCAAATAAAGAGGTGTGCGCACGACTGACCGTGCAGCAGCTACGCCCCAGTGTATGAGTGACTCAACCAAGAATTGGGGGTCCCAAGGCAGCTGCAAACCCAGACCGTACGTCTTCGCATACGCCCACTGGTTCAGCCAAGCAAGCGTCTTTTCAAAAGAATGGCGGGTCTCGGGTTGATACAGCTCAATGCCCCCGAGCAAGCTGCAAATATCATCAGTCCAAACTCCCAACTATATGTGACCACCCGCACCGCTCTGTCTCTGCGCGCCAGTCAGCCTCTCCGTAGTCCAAGTACCACTGGTCCATCAGAGCAACGACGCAATCGTCCGTGCTGCGGCTGATGATCAAGCCTTCCGGTTCTGCGTACGCCATCGCTAGCCCAGCCTCAATCATACGTTCCCGAACCTTGGGTTTCGCCTCCTCGACCTTCATGCCTTTGAACTCCCCGACTAGCATGACACCGTTGTAGAATCCTTCCTTGTAAGCAATCTCTTTCGCCTCCGCCAGCTGCTTCACATCCTTTTGTGACCGAATCTTCATGCTCTTCACCAGCGCCGGCGCTAATGACGGGGACGGGCTCAATAGCCGCGCACGCAGCCTCGATGCGGTAGAATGCAGGCTTCTTCGCCAGATCTGCCAGCGTCGCACAGTCATCGGGCGAATCGGAAGGTACGGACGTGACAACACCTGTCCCTTTGGTCGGCAGCACGTTGTCCATCGACAGCACGTACACCTCCAGGTTGAATGCACTATGCGAACGGCGCCTTGACTCGCGTTCCAACGTGCTTCGCCCCGTCGATTTATAGCAGCTGGTCGATGTCAGCACGCGTCTTGGAGATGCCCTGAAACGCCATGTTGTGCGCGGCGCGGTACGTGCATAAGAACACCTCGGTATCACTCATCGCGAAGACGGTACCGACAAAGCAGTTCGTCTGACCGTACATCGTCTCGGGTCTGAGGGTTGCTGCAACCAAGAATACCTTCCTCCCGCCGACTTTACCTTCGATTGCGTCTTTGGCTGCTGTGCCCCACTCACCGACTTCCATTTTTACCGCGGTGTACTCCTGTGGGCTAGCGCCTCGCCATCGGAGCGGTCGTGGTCCATGCACGGCTGGCCGTCCTTGGGACTATAGATCGTGTAGCGCTCGCCGAATTTGATCTTGCCCAGTTTGTGCAGCTTGTTCATTTGCCAGCGGACGAACGCGCCATAGTAAGGGTTGGCAGGCGTCGTCGGAAATCTGCGCCGCCAGTCGATTCGTGAGCCAAACGCGGTGTGGTCTTCCTGCACAAGGTCAGGATAAGTAATGTTAGAAAGAGAAAACCGTTACACGTACTATTGTGGCAGGAGAAAACAGATCGGAATCGCCGGATGGGGTGTATGTGTGTGTCTGCGGCTGTGCCAGCACATTTCGGATTTACACGGACTCGGAGCTTCTTCCGTTCTTGCTTATCAGTCAACGTACGCCAAGGCCGAATTTTCTAAAGATTCCGACTCAGCTTTTCGCCTTTACATCAAGGCTGCAGAATCATTCCTGCATCTCAGCCGTTCTGTTAACCCTGACAGGGAGAAAACTAAATGGAAAACGAGTGCCGGAAAAGCCCTTGAGAGGGCTGAGAAAATAAAGGCGTTCGTTGACAAGTCGCTCCCTCGAGCGCTCCTTCCAGATCTGAAACTCGCTTGACCCCCGGTCGGTGTCGACCGTTTTTCGCCGCGTAGGTCTTGCATGGTGCTCAGGTGAAGTTCTAATGTGGTTCGTTAGACTCAGAATCCTACGCCGTGAAAAAAGGAGGACTCATAAACGGCCGCTCTTTTCCTCTTTAGGACGAAAGGTTTCCTTCTAACGCCTCACCAGATGCCCTCTTTGAGTGGGTGTGCTTGAATTTCAATATGGGAAAATACAAAATATCTTGATTCTTCCTGACCGCAGAGACTCAGATGGTGAAATGGGTTTCTCACCCGAACAGAGCAACGTCTTTTCAGAATGGCGTCGGCCAGCTGCCAGCGAGAGTGACGGAGTAACGGCAGTTTGGCGGCTTCGTCCCCAGGATATACTTCAGCACATCATCACCGACTGCTCTGTCTGTGCTTCAATTTCCGTGTGTTTCGAACACAGCCAGAGGTTTGGCTCCGAAGTAGGTCCGATCCTCATAAAATGCACTCATTCACTTATCTTCACGCCGCCCAAGCTTAGACTCTTCTCTGCGGCCGGAAACCGGAGTCGGCGTCATCCCTCCGATATCAAAGTCCGACCGCGCCCAAGGTCGATATGACCTCCAACTGCTCTTCAACGGCGCATGGAGACGGGTAAGTCCCGAGCTTCTATCTATATGCTGAGCGAGCTCGGGCAGATCGGTGCGTGCTCAGTGCTCAGTGTTTAGACTGCCTCGTAGCTCACCGCTGTCCTCGGTGCTGCAGTTATCGACGATAAGCTGCCTTATCATCCGACCACCGGGGCTCTCGTATGGATGTCGAGTGCCCCTATTCAAGGTCGAAGCATCACCTGGCCCAGTCTTCTCGAGAAGGGAGTGAATGAAAATGCACATTGCGTGGATAGTGATTAATTTCTGGAAACAGTATATGAAACTAATGGGCAGATATGATTTCCCTGGATCGTGCGATCTCCGTTTCGCTCGCTGGAATTTTGTTCACGCGAAATATAGAAATTCAAGCATAGATCTTCAGCAGGTATCTTTCATTCGTTGCAGTAACTATTTCTAGTGCGTTGGTAGACTGGATACCGGAGCATTTAGAAGTAAAGAGGTCAGTTCAAAGAAATAGCTCTATTGTAGCTAAATTCCTACCAGCCCGTCGTTCGAACGCGAAGCCACTTGGACTTGTATAGTTGACGCATTTCATGCTGGTGAGCCTGATTATTCCGGCTCGACATAAACTGCATTGTTAAATATCCATATGCGCCTTATTATTCTGATTTCTTGCTAAGAAAGTTGTTTTCGTCACCATCCTCACAGTCCGTGGTTTTCTCGACGCACGGGTCTACATTCAAGGAGGTATGGATGTCTTGGCTGTTTCATTCCAAAGTTATCCTCTTCGCCCCTCGTCGTCTTCGCCACTTTCCAGCTTTTGATTTCGACCTGTGTGCTTCCTCGACCTGATTCCCCATTGCACGGGCCATATCTGCCGCCGCCTTCCTGCTCATCCGGTTCGTTAAATTCAAGGCTCAACCAATTTTGATAAGAGGTTTGTCTTCTCCTTTATTCCTGCGGTCTTCTTTGTTTTTTTCCCTCTGATACATCTACTTTCTAGATGCATTCACAGAACGCCTCCGCCGACATACATCCACGGTGAACCTCCCAGTTTGTGGTCATTCTTGAACATGAAGGTTTGTCTCTTCATTGTTTATTTCGCATCTTCCATTTACTTACATCTTGCCTATTCTCTCCCTATAGCTAGAATTGTTGTTTCTCTCCATTGTCTCTGGTATCGTCTTCGTACCGCGCCTCACACAGCCACACCAGCTTCAAGGAGTTCGTGAGTCTCGTCTTTGTTTCATTTTCGTTTCCTTGCTCAATCTCGCCAAGCCCGCTCTTGGTCTATCTTGGTGTGCCAATTCCTTCGTAATGCCCATCGAAATCAGTCAAGGTTTGTGCTGCGTTCATTCCATGTTTACTTTAAACGCTTCTTCCAATTATTCTGTTTGATTTAGCTCATTGCTCATGTTCTTTCCCTCCTGCCTTACATCATCGTCTCTACACGGTCGTTACCGTCCGCGTCTCTTTCAAGGCATTTCATGTCAAATACTTCCATCTACGGCCCATCTATCTTTTAATGTTCTCTCATCCCAATCCCATCGAGCTATAGTTTACTTCAACCAACCATCATTTATTCTGCGTTCTTGATTCTTATCGTTTTCAGGGCCTTCGACACTGCGGTGCGACCCATTTTACCTTCGCTGTGTCGGTCCTCAGGTTTTTGATTGTTTCCATTTTGCGCTCTCTCTTCTGCGTCTCCATTTTCTTCAGCACCTCAGTTGATTTCTTCCCTCACCAGCAATCATCCCAGTGAGTGCAATTTCCACTTGTTTCTTTCTTCATCCCGCGTTTCGTACACCCCGGAAAGTGTTCTGGTCGGATGCTCGGATAGACATCAACTTGTGCTGAATTTCTCTTCTATTCGTAGACTCTTCGATTTTCTTGACGAGTTTTCGTAACAGTTTTTGTTCTCGTTCCGAGGTGCGAGAGAGGAGCCGTGCGACGAGCATTGAGGTGAGTGGCTCCTTCTCGCTTCAGCTGTTCAATCTCCTTCCGCACATTTCCCACATCATCTCCGTTACTGACTGCGCTTCTCTACAGGGAGTCGACTCGGGATATCTGCAGGCGAAGGTGCGTATAATTCTTTGTCGAAACTTCACATCTGGTATTCTGATTTGCACTTAAGACGTTATGCCAATAATGTGTTCCTTTATTTTGGGTGCGTTCTTGTATTCGTTATTTCGGTTTGGTGCTTCGTAGACACTTGTGTGTTGTAGTATAATTTAATGCATGCATTTATTATCAAATGCAATCGGTACTAGATAGTATTACCAGCGGCCTGCGCCTGAGTACGCGAAGGCCTGCGGCTGAGTACGTCAAAAGCCTCATGTTTAATATCGGCGGGCCTCAGAGTAATTACGCTCGCCCCCTGCAGCTGAGTACCTTGAGGTATTTGAATGAAATGCCCTGCGCACTCAATCCAAGTTCAATTTTTGCCACTTAGAGCCTATATGTAAGTGCTTTGCGTACTCAGGCAGAGGAGGTAAACACACTGTAGCTGAGTGCTTTTGTGGTGGGCCTAGCGCCTCGCCATCGGAGCGGTCGTGGTCCATGCACGGCTGGCCATCCTTGGGACTATACCCTATTGTGGCGGGAGAAAGCGGATCGGAATCGCCGGATGGGGTGTATGTGTGTCTGCGGCTGTGCCAGCACATTCCGGATCCGGAGGACGGAGCGAGCTAGCATAGAGTCTAATGATACTTAGAGTTTGCCTCAGCATTTGAATGATTTTCTTGGCATTTGATCTGACTGCTTCAAGATCCATTGCAACTCTGCACCTTCGATCTGACTGCGCACAAGGCATTTGGCCTGACTGAAGTCACTTTGACTGGCCCACTACGATTTTTATACAAACCCTCCAACGCGTCCCCAGGGCCAAATTGAGTTGTCGGAACACAAATCCGACCTCGGCTACATGGTCCGATCCCGCAAGCGACACGCGTTGCTACTTCCTTTCCTCGCCTCTATCCTCGTCGTCCATACGCTTTCAACACAGTCCAACAGTATACTGCATCACTGTCTGTTCGTGCAACATCCCCACCATGCCCGCCGATAGAACCGCGAAATTGCCGACAGCACCACAAAACGCCAACGTCATTGTACACTTTACTGCAACAAATTGCGCTCTTACCGTAGCAGGAAACGATAGTACAAAAGAGTTGCGCATCCAGACCTCATAGAGCCTTATGAATCAGAGTCAGAGTCTCCCCAGTCCCTGCATTCAGAGCCCTCCCATCAACCAGACTCTCCGCGAACCTCCCCAGTTCTTGATTTCCCTCATCTCGCCCACACTTCGAGAGATTTACCTCCACAGCAGCAGAATATCGATCACCACAGATCCCGCGGCTGCACCGTCGCCATCTTCATCACCTTCTCCGCCAGAACCACAAACAGACACGACTGCGGACGCGGACGCGGAGCCGGAGCCGGTTACCCCGCGACAAGAAGTATTCCACACGGATGCGGATGGAGTGGAGAACAGCATTAATACGACACCGCCACAGAAACTCCAGAACGCGCACTCGAACGCACCCCCCTCGCCGGTGACGCCGGAGGAGTACCGCACCGCGCGCACTCGCCGAAGGGGGGACGTCCTTGAGAAGGCGCCGCCGCCCGCAGTGCGCGGCATCGAGGTGCGCGAGATCCACATGCTCGGGCCGTTCCTGCTCCTTGCGTGCGTGACGAATGCGCCGCTGCTTTCGGCCCTGCTTGGGTATTTGTCGTTCTACGAGTGGTGCGTGCTGGCGGCGGTGACGAAGATTCAGATGCAGCTGTTGGGGACACCGGAGCTGCGCGAGGCGGCGCTGCAGCTGTATCTACGGACGGTGGGGTATGCGAGGTGGGCATGGGGGGGACAAGGACCCGTTGAGGCTTTCGCTGCTCGTGCGTTTCTTTCTTTTGTTCACCGTGATACATGCTGATTTAGTCGGTATAGGATCTGCACGATTACATGCGCAGTGTGGGCGTCCCGACATACGAGTATTTGTGCGTCGCGGAGGCATACGTGCATTCATTCAATGTTCTGCCGGCTGTGCAGGACCCGGAACACCTGTCTGCTGCATGGAATATGACGATGTCTACGCGCGCGTATATGCGTGTCATTCTACGGCTACGGGCACAAGCGGAGCACGAGGCTGCCGATGTGGCGGTAGCCAAGGCAAGGCTGCTGGACCGCCCGTCCCGCCGAAGAAGCGCAGCACGAGCAATGGCTATGCGTCCAGCCGGTCGAGTCCTTCACGAACGTCAAGTCGCGCACCGTCCCCTAATTCTGGTTACTCGCACTCGCAGTCTGACACGTCCAACGCGGCGCCGCCAGTTGTCGGGGCGGCCTTCCACTCACCCTTGTTCCGAGTGAAGAGGGCGCCGCTACTGCCGGTATTTGTTCCCTCGCCGGATGGAGACTGGCTGTCGGACAGGAGTGTGTTGGAGTGCGAGGCGGAGCTCAAATGTGCGGGCGTGCTCGGGCTGCTCCACATAGGCGATGTTTGGGAGGTAGGCGACGAGAGTAATGTCGGGAGGCTTGTCTGGGATGGCATCACAAGTCTTTCACTGTTCGTCAAACTCACCCTTCTCACTGTTTCTCTGCTCTACAAGTACTCCGTGGTCGGAGACCTGCCCCAGTATCTCCCGACTTTAGCCTTCCCGCCGTCATATTTCCATCGCGTCATGCGGAAAGGGCCGGCGTCGACCAATCCTGTTGTCCACATAGACATCTCGCCCTGGGGCCAGGAGATTGCCACTAACCTTCAGCTCCTGCAGGACCGCGTCCGGACAGAAACGTACGTTTTCCTTACGCTTCTCTTCAATGTACCTGCACACTAAATCTCGCATTTCTTCTAGCCCCCAAGGCAACATCCACAACGTTATTCGATGGGTGCACCGTTCCTCCTTCGTCGTCCGCACTCCCCCAAAGACGCGGATGTCGATGTCCTCCAGCGGCAGTCGTTGACCCCCATCCCCGGGGCGGATCCCGATCCCCGAGACCGCCGGGCTTTTCGTTGACCCGGGGTGGTACGGAACGATCGTTGTCGAGATGGAGGGCATGAACGAGGCGCTGGCGGACATGCAGGATCGGTGTCCCGGCGCGTTTCCCCCTCGCGCTGGCGGACTGGCGGCAACGACGAAGGAGGCGAAGGACGCTAAGAAGGTGTTTAAAATTCTCCGGGAGAAGAGGTGTTCTCCCAAGAGTAACTCTTCACCGACCTCCTCGCAATGCATGTCCATGCCTTTCCTTACCTCGCCGCGAATGCCAACCTCGCGAAGCAGCGCACTGCCGTGAATCTTGTCGCCACCGTTGCGCGTACCGCGCCCACGCAAATCACGCCCGTCCTTGCCGAGATCGTCCCGGGTGTGCTCAAGGCCGTGCAGCGCGACGATGATGAGCTGCGGGAGGGCAGCTTACAGGTACAGCTTTCCGTATCCATACACTTGATGTTTTCTGACTCAATTCAACGCAGGCGCTTGAAGCATTGCTGTTGCGCTGTCCAACAGAGATCACATTGTACGTGCCGTCTATTGTACAGGCTGGCACTCAGTACATCAAATACGATCCTGTGAGTGTAATATTCTGCATTCCATTCGTTTTATTAACTTTTGCCAGAATTACGCCGGAGACGACGACGAGGATGAGGAAATGGCAGACTCTGATGACGACGAGGACGAAGAAGCCGAGTTGGATGAGTCGGTGATTCGTGCCTTTGTCCGCTATTTCCTTACCTCTACCCAGATATTCTGACGATAAGGACATCTCCTACAAGACCCGTCGTTCGGCAACGAAATTGCTCGCCATCCTCGTAGGCACGCGTCCAGAACTTCTTGCGTCCATTTACAAGGATGTCTCCCCGGTCCTTATTTCCCGCTTTGGAGACCGCGAACAGACTGTCCGCCTCGAGGCTTGGGCTACCTACGTCGTACTTCTGAACCAGACTGCTCTCTACGGTGGCCAGCCGCAAAGCAAGGATGACTCTTCCCTGAAACGCAAGCGCAACCCAGAAGCTATGGAGGTCGAAGAAGGCCCGTACAGTTTGCTCAAAGCGCAAGTCCCTGAACTGCCCAATGCTCTCCTCAACCAGCTAAAGTCGGCCAAAACGCCGCCCGCAACTCTGCAGGCCGGCTTTGCCCTTCTCCACACACTGCTCGATGTTCTCCCTGGATTACTATCAACCCAGGTCCCCTCCCTTATCGCAACGTCCAAATTCATCGTCTCCCAGTCCCCAACCACCTCCACTTCCACCCTCCACCTCGCCTGCCTCTCCTTCTTCGCGCTCTTCTTCGCCTCGCATTCCCCGCCCACATTCGCATTGTCTCTCCCGAACATCGCCCCCGCACTCCTGCGCAGCCTCAACGAGCGCCACCCGCGTGTCGCCTCTGAGACCTTCCGTGTCTTCTCGGCCCTCCTCAACGCGCTCAAGCCGCTCAAAGCCGGCGGCGAGTGGCCCGAGGCCGTCTACGAGCAGGCCGTCGCGCGCCTCAGCGCACACGACACCGACGCAGAGGTGCGCGCCTGCGCTGAGACGTGCATCGGCGACCTCTGGGTCTGCGCGACGGACGTCGTGCGCGGGCGCGACCACCGCGAGTGGGAGGCCATCTGCCGCACGGGCGCCAAGACCGAGGGCACGGTCAAGGTTGTCACGCGTGTCGCAAAAGAGGTCCCGGGGGCGCTCGGAGACACATGGGTCAATGGGTGCGTCGAGTGGGCGATGGGGCTGCTGAAGCGCGGTGGGCGCACGGGAAAGATGGAGGTCTTTCAAGGGCTGGACGTTTTGTTGCGCAGGTTTGCCCGTTTTTTCTTCCTTATGCTATCACTCATCCTTCGGTTTCAGCTACACCAAAGGCATGCCCGCAGCCCTCCCGCCTGCTCTTGTACCGCAGATCAAGTCGTACCTCTCCACCAGCGACATACCCCTGCTCTCTCAAACGCTCTCCCTCCTGGCCCTCCTCGAGTTGGCGCCGGCGACCACATTCCCCGAGATCGAGAGCGACCTCCTCCCCAACGTCTACTGCATCGTGCACTCGCCGCTCGTGTCCGGCGCTGCCCTTGACTCTCTCCTGAGCTTCTGCTCCGCCCTCGTGAATGCCGACAACCAAATCTGTGGCGCAGATCGTTCGGAGCCAGCAGGCCATTGCTGCGGGCACGATCGCGCACTACGCCAAGAACATCAAGGTCAGATTCTTTCGTTCGCACTCGTTCAACTAATAAAGTTGGCTGAATACAGAAGGCTTCTAAGGCGAGAACTACGATGGTTGTGCTGAGTCTCCTCATTCTCGGCGAGCTGGGACGATTTATGTACTGTTATGCCAGCGGGGACAGTCCCGGTATCGGCGAGGACCTCGAGGAGCGCGCGCTGGGCCTCGCGATCGCACAGGTGTCGCGGGCGAGTTCTGCGCGGCGCTCGACACGCAGTTTGCGACACTCGACGAGACGCCGGCGTGGCCGGTCTTTTGCGTCAACCCCAACGATGCCCAGTTGCCGAATCAGCTCGAGGGACGGAGCGTCAAGGGGCAGGTGCACAGCGCGGGGCTGACCGCGGTCGAGCGCGACAACGACACGGGGTATGACGGGCGCGGGTCCCTCCGCCGGGGCCCCGACTCGGACTTTGACGCCCCTTTGCCACGGACGCGGGGGCGGACACCCTCCCCGCCCTCTCCGCCTTCCTCACGTGCTACCTCTCCGGCCTCCCCAGCCCCATTGTCTCCCCCTCCATCCCAAACCTGGACCTCGCCTCCCCCTCGCTTTCCCGTGCCCTCCCTGCACCCGCGCAACGTTACCATCCCGTCGGAACAACCGGCACCCCGGCCAAATATTCACCCCTGCCTCCGCATGCTCGCCCACATCCCCGCCGCTCCCCCGGCACGAACTCAGCTTGTGCGTCTGCTGGATCGAGAAGATGAACGGGATCGTGAGGACGTATATGGTGGGGAAGCAAGTAGGAGCGTGGGGTGTGTGGTTGTGGCGGTGCTTGAGGCGGGGGGCAGGGATGGGGGAGTTTGGGCCGTTGGACAGGACAGGACAAGGAAGGAGGCGGGGTGCGTGGGTTGCAGGGGTGATGATTCTGGTGTGGAGATTGGATTCCCAGCATTGCTGGCTGCAGGTGTACCCGGGGGAGGTGTAAGTCAGCAAGAGGTGGAATTTGGAAGTAGTATGTTCCTGGTTTGGACAAAGACATGTTGGAGTGAATGCTATCATGGGCGAAAATTCTCTACAAAGAAATTAATGCTTTGAAAAAGTGTAGCGTGCACCGATTGCTTATTACTGTTTCTGGCAAGTCTTTTGAAATGAACAGTAACAGCTGCAAATTAAAGGTCAGCTGGTCAGGTCAGTTTTTTTCCTTTTCAGGATCATATTTCCGCACCTGCGGAAATTTAAAATTTCCGCGCCGCGGAAATACTGCGCAAATGCAGCGGAAATCCTGCGGAAATTCAGCGTAAATAATGCGCAAATGTGGCGGAAATCCTGCGGAAATTTAAAATTTCCGCGCCGCGGAAATACGCCTTTGCACCCAGTGATACCGCTAACAGACGTAATACCCGTGACCCTTCCTTTGACATTTTTTTCATCATCTCCCTACTCTCCGAATTCCGTTCGCCCCACATTCCTTTCCCTACTCCCTACTACCGCATGCCCGAGCCCGTTCTTTCCGATACATCTGACGAAGAGGAGCCAGAGCCACCACTCACCCGCACCGAGAAAGGCAAAAAGGACACATGCCCTAGCCCAGGTCGAGGCGAAAGCTGAGGCATCCCGGCTCAGCCACGAGATAGGTTGGTTCTCTGTCATATCACGGCTCATCCCTATCTCACTACACGCGGCAGAAGAGGCGGGAGGTCCAAGCGCCAAGCTGGCTGCCTACAAGAACAAAAGTAAGCCTTATCTTCGAGACGAGCCTACCTCATTGCATTATTTAGCTTGGGACCCGAAGTACAATCGGGAACAAGATGATGGTCCGGAGCCCGCCAGCTGTAAGAGAACCGCATCCACCACCGGAGATTAGCCACCCAAAACGACCAAAAAAATTCAAGGCCCATTCTTTCCCAGGTGTGCTGCTCTCATCCTCTTGTGGAACCCTTCTGATGTGTTCCTTCCAGATAATGAGATGGACATCAATGTTATTCTACTGGTCAAAGTCGCCCCAAGATTACTGCCAAGAAGGCCAAGTCCCAGACCTCAGGTATGTATGGATGCTTTTGCCATTTGACGGTAGGTTACTGAGAGTTTGCAGGTGCCCAGAGCATGCCGCCCCAGCACCGTGAGTGCGGAGGAACTCGAGAGTCGTTGTGAAGTAAGATAGAGGGCGTGGGAATTCAGCACACTTATGTAAGCCACCATCAGGCGCAACTGATGTTGTAACTCCTCAGTCCCATTAATAGCTAAGGGTATTTTGGTCAATAGGAATGATAGTTTGAACCCTTATCTGTAGTTCCTATTAACCAGATTCAACTAATTTTTTTTTTTGACAGAGTAGAAAGCCCAACAAGGTTTTCACTTTTTTTGAGTTTCTCTGGACTTTTTACAACTGTTGGCGCTGTTTCAGAAAATGTGCGCGCAACATTTGGCCGCTGCACAGCCACCATGTGACCGGTCACATGACCGGTCCGAGAGCGGTCCGGGAGCGGTCCATGAACCGGTGAAAGACAGTCACTCCTAGTGCGGATGGATCACGTTCGAGAAAGGTTCACGAAGCTAACTTCTATGAAAACCAAACCCTAACCAAAACCACTCAACAACACCTTCCTTAATAGGAATGATAGTTTAAGTTCGGGGGTGTAGACCAAGTATTAGGTCAAATAGCCAAGTGCGTGCAGGTTTCAACCGTTCGAGAGAGTCTCGTAGTTGAGCGTGGTACGTTTTGTTGGTTCGAGGAGCACTTTCCTTTGTTCACGGATGAACGTAGGTTGCTTAGTATAAGATACAGACTCGAAGGTCTGGCGTGGTTTGTTCTGAGGAACGGGTTTGTGCTAACACATTGGCTTAACAAGCTCACAACGATGGTTCGCGGACACAGGGACACAGGACACAGGACACACAAGAACACTTTCACAGACACAATGACAAGACAAACACAAGACACAGGACACAGACACGTTCACGGACACAATTCCACAGTTCAGGTTCACAAGTCCACACGGATATTAATCCAAACCACAAGCCACTTTATATCAGGTGAAAGAACAGTCGCGCTGGGCTACTGAGCTCTTGAGCCAAACCTATCTACAACACTGCTGTGTCTAGAGGCGGGGTCTGCTACTGTACTGTTAAACTGCCTGCTCTTTTATACTACTCTCTTATCGCGATGACTAAATAATATTATATACACTGGTCCGTTTATCCGTGAAATCTGACTCGAAATCCCTGCTCGATTAACACTATTGGCTCCCTATACCAGTAGATCGAACACCGGTTCAGACTCGATCAATCGAAGTTGAAATATTATGGTATCTTGGTGATATGCTGGGTCCGCGACTTGCAGCTCGGGCGACGCTCTTGCCTAGACACGTCTCTTCTTCATCCTAGCCCTATTCAGATTCTCCTACTGAGGTTGGGGTCTCTTCGCGAGCGGCTGGTACGGTTCGCGGGCACTGTCAAACTCTCGCGGTTCAACTATATTGATCGCATTTCGGCTGTTGCCATCTTTGATCGGACAGCTCCACCTGGAGCGCACTTTGGCATTGGTCACCTAATTCATCTTGGTCATACTCCGGATCTGCACGGACCTCGGAGCTATAGCCGTTCGGGGTATTCGCCGCTTTTCCGTTCTCGGAGCCCTCTGCTTGCATGTGAGACACACGTCCACTAATTCCAGGAATGCTGCGACAAACAAAGTGTCTCTGGAGGTGGTCGCGACCACTGAGTTCCGTCCGCGATTGCCAAATATAGGTTCCTTCCAACTCCTCTGTAGTTCAAGTCAGCGTCAGCGCTTCTAGGCGGGTTCCTAGGTACTGTCTGGTTATTCGAGATCGTCTCCGTGTGAGCGCGACTTTAGCTATATGACTGGTAGCTCTCTGCGTGAGGCATCACGGAAGCTTCTCGGGATGTCTGCGCGATTGTTTATACTGAAAATCACAAAATAGCTGCGTTTCACGTGTGGCTGCTTTCACGGCTTATCATCTCCCCCACCCTTTAATTTTGACTGTCCCCAGTCAACCCGTTGGCTACCACATTCGAGTTACATGGTCACTTCCAATTAAGCTTTGTCAAATTATGTCAAACAATTTTGGTCGAGGACGTCATCCTCGACCGGTTTGACTCTTAAAATTCAACCAAGTCCCTTCCAGTTATGTTTCCGCGGGAGCTAATACCTTTTTGGCAGTAAATCCGGTGCTCACACGCTAAGCGAAGCTAGCTGAGTCAGATCAGCGCACTTGATCCGCAGCTGATTTTGACCGTGGTAGACATCCAGCCCCTGTCCCGTTTGGGTCCTCGTATTCTACTTGGGTCCTTCCTCGATGACTTCTGCGGCAGTATTCCTGGTCCGTTTAGACCGTCTAGGGTTCGCCTCGTCATACACCGGGGTCGGCTCGATATCCTTCTCCTCCTCGGAGTATTCGGTTGACTCAAACTGAGTTAACAACTCGTCCGGGTCCATCTCGTGCCAGTCGGGAACCAGTCTTTCTGTACGGTGGAACTGCAGGTCCTTCCCAAGGAACTTGTCATCCTCACCATCAGTCTTGGCTAGCTCTTCCAACTTCTCCTTGTTCAAATCAATGAGGTCCAGGATCGTCCTCGGAAGATCCAGCCTCTTCCTTGCCATGTACGGCACCACTCTGAACTGAGTAATCTTCCCGTGGAACATAGCGCCATTCATTTCACAGCACAAGTATGACCCTCCTTTGGTCCTTCTGACTACAATCATTGGCCCTAAGTACCGCGGCGACATTTTCGTATTTAAGGACTTCTCGACCGTCGTATTCCTGACTAGGACCAAGGATCCAGGCTTGAAATTGAAGTTCTTTATTTTCTTGTCATGAATCCTCTCGTAGCGTTTGACCGCTGCCATCTTCTCTTCTGAAACGCGTTCACGCATCTCCTCGACGTGCTGCACATGTTTCGCGAGAGCTTTCACTCTCAAACCAATGAGCTCCGAGGTCGTAATAACTTTTCCCGGAAACTCTACTAACCAAGTGGCCTCCTGAATATCCAACGGAATCACAGGATGCGCCCCACATAGCGCAAAATAGGGTGAACACCCTAGTCCGCGCCGGATTGTAATCCTATCAGCCCAGATAACTTGGTGCAAGAACCAGAACCATTTCCGCGCATCGCCTCCGCACATCTTGAAGATAGACTGCCTCAAGTCCCAGTGTCCGCGTTCAACAGGTCCGTTGGCCTGGGAGTTATACGGCGAGATCTTGATGCCAGTTATCCCATACTTGGATGCTAACCATTTTAAAGCAGCTATGAACTGCCCAGCATTGTCCGTGACTATTTCCTGTGGGCAACCCCACCTACATATGATTTCTTCGAGGAGGAATTTTCCTATAGTCTCTGCATTATCTGCTTGTAGTGCTCGGGCTTCTAGCCAACGACTCAGCGAGTCTCGAGCCGCTATTACCAATTTACACCTGTTCGAGGGCACTCCCATTACCATTACATCCGTGTGAATCTTTTGGAATATGCTCGGCGTGAACGTGGGCTTTGGTGGAATCCTTAACAAGGTCTTCTGGCGAACTTGACACAGATGACAAGTTTTTACATACCAGTCCACATCCTGCGAACAATCGGGCCACCAGAAGCATAAGTCAATCATGCTCTTCGTCGAGAAGGCACCTTTATGCCCTAGACTGTCATGAGCTGAGCGCATCATGTACATCCTGTATTCCTTCGCGACCACTAATTTGGGTCCACCATCCTCGTCGCGACGATATAACTTCCCGCTCTCCCTGTCTAGGTAGAACAGAGAGGCATACCGTACAAACTTCGCCCATTCCCTCTGCGAATAATCGGGTGCCTGGGGATCCTCGAACTGTTTTGGTCGTTTGAGCGGGTTTTTCAACCATTCCCGGACCTGGTCCACCCTGTCGTCCAAGGCGATTGCCGCTTCTGAACGGTGCCCTTCAGGGTACTCCTCCTTGGATTCCGGATCCAACTTATACTTGATTTCTGGCAGGAGAGGCTCTTCCTCTCTTGTCTGTGTCATCAAATACTGAGGCATAACCAGCCCCTGTGCATCGTAAGCCTTCCGGATAGCATCTAGATCTCGAACTTCCACCGAGAACGCTGACACACACTTGTCTGCGAAGTCCCCTTCCCAATTTGCAGGGATCAATATTTGTTCATAACCACCCCAAGTATCAATCTTATCCTTAAACTCCTCGAACTCCAATGGTTGGCAGCCCTCAAAGTCCCAACCTGGGTGGTCCTCGGGAGGATCATTCTCATCATATCCGGCCTCGGGATTAGGCCATTCTTCATCTCCCTCGACAGACCGCCTTCGAGACAGTCCATCTGGCGGAAACGTCTTTCCCACGACATGCTTCAGTGTAAAGTGAAACATCAGAATCTTCTCGATCCACCGATTAATGGTCGCGTTTGGTCCCATTCCAGGGTTGGACAACATTCCCTTACTGTATAAGGTGTCCGTCTCCACTACTAGTCTCCATGCCCCGAGCAACCAGTATTATAACTGATCCAAGGCCCTCAATAGTCCATACAGTTCTCGCTTCGGTTGCGAGAACCGTGATTCGCGATCATTTAACGGAATCGTGGTGAACTTCGCGAAATACTTCTTTGTGGGGTCGTCGGGATCACACTGATAGACCTCGATACCAACCGACCGCCAAGAAGTGTCCACTGCGAGCACAATGTCTGAGTCCCACTCGTAATTGAGAGGTTTCAGCGACCGACAAAGGGCTACTTCTCGTTTTATTTCATCCATAGCTTTCTGCTGCTTTTCTCCCCACTCGAATTCAACGTCTCCGCGGAGGAGTTTCGCTATCGGTCGAGAGATTTTTCCATAGTCCTTGATGAACATCCTAACCTGCCTAACTACTCCGAGAAACTGCCTCACTTCTGACACGTTCTCTAATGCTGGCCACCTTGTGATAATCCCTACGCGGTCCTCGGAAGGTGCCAACCCTCGAAAGAGCACATATGTCCTACCACTGGAAATTCGTCGAGACAAAGCAGAGCTTTTAGACCCGAGAAAGTTCCTCCGCAATATTTTACACGCTGAACAACCCTGTTCAGGTTCTCGAAGTGTTCCCAGACAAACCTCCGAATTCCTTTGTTGTTAGGTATCGTCTCATACCCTCCATCCTTTAGCGGGTATCGCGAACCTGGTCCTCGTATTGGAACATCATCAATGTACGGGATCGTGACATGCGGAATCTCGTCGCGGAGAATATATGTCACATCATCATGGAAAATTGGTACCGAGTTGGTCCATCCTTGAGGTAGCTTGACCAGCCTTAATGCCCCAAACAGTGTCTGGAATGTTGTGTAGTCGCGACTGTTTTCAGCTATGTCGCGATGGTCATACCCGGAATATAGATCTAGCACCGCACCACAAGCACGTCCCGCGAAGTGGTTTGCCAATTCTTCCGTTGCTGGAGGAAGCCCCGAATGCGCAATCATGACTTTATTCAGTGGTTCCAGAGAGTGCACCAACCGGATGCTCTTTCCATCTTTCTTGACTACCCCGAAGAACTTAGTCCGATATGATGCGTTCGAAGGTTCGTACACCCCAGCATCAATCTTTTTCTTTATAATGTCGCACACCATCTCCAACTGTCCCCTCGGGATAGGAATACTCTTCTCGACCCAGACTTTGTGCTCCACGACTGGAATCTCGACCGGTGGGAAGAAGTCGTGACGAAATTGTCCCCTTTCCGAATCATCCCAGGCAAAAGCATCGTTTTGGTTCATCATGAAATTGTGCATCAATTTCGTTTCTTCACTCGTCACGAAGTCCTTGGCGTGGATCTTGTCAATAACCTCTTTCCTTTCCTGAGTGTAGCGCCCAGTGGGTACGAACTCGGATGGTAACTCAGGCAACTCTAGCATATTTTCGAGTGGATTACCAGCTACCTCTCTTTTCAACCTGTAACGTTCGGGTAAGTCCGTGAACACGGGTCTTACTTTCAACGCGACTGGTTTATACTTTTTCCCTAATAGTACCCTCCGTATTGGAGTGGGTACTGCCTCGACCTTCTTTGTGGCCTGCTTCTTGCCCTTTTGGTTTTTACTCGGGCCTTTCTTGGTGTTGCCAGACATAAGCCACTCGACCGACAGCACACACACCTAATACCTGTCTTGGCACTATGGGTGGTAGCCTCTCCTCGGTTTCTTTTGTTCCACGGAACACACATCCACTCTTCGGAGGGCTGGTCCCAAGTAAATACATCGTACTTCGGACCTTTCCGTGACTGCCTCCGGTTTGGGTGTGCGAATTCCTGGAACAAAACCCTTGCTCGGTGATTGCGGTTCATTTCCTCGGATTCCTTCGAGGCCGCTATATATGCTGCTGACAGCTCATTCTCTGCAAATCGGCGCCCGTTACGTGGTTCCATATATGCTTGGATCTCTAACTCATTCAAGTCATTGAACCCAAACTTCAATGCTAGTTCTTCTCGTTGGTAGCGATTAACCAATTCCTCGAAGTCTACCGAAAACCCGCGTCTGAGTCGTCCTCTGAGTCAGAATAACCGGTTTCAGAGGCATTTCCTTCCTCTGAATAGTTATCATCTTCCGAATAGCCAGGATTGTCGCGATCAGGTACGGACTGAACTGAGGCCTTTTGTGAAGGCGGTGGCCCTTTCTTAAACCCTGCCTGCTTCGTTGGTGGCCCGTTCCCTGCGGCACATTTTCTCTTCCAAGGGCCTGGACCGGTTTCGGTCTTTCCGCAACTGTATACGCTCCACGGGCCCTGGTAGGAATTACCACCCTCTTGTTTGTGTTCGGGTCTGTTACCCTGATATTCTGCCCTCCCAGAGAGTCGTTTTCAACCCGACTGCGAGTTAGAATATCAAATGGTCGTCTGAGGAGAATCTTGTAAGCTGGCTGGTCGATAACATGTACCTGCAAGTAAATGGTAATGTCTCCAAACTGGAAAGGCACATTTCTTGCTAGACCCGCCGACCTCTTTAATTGACCCGTTGCCCCTTGCATATGGATTTGTACATCCGGGTCCCATTTCAAGTCTAGTTTCTCGGCCTGCGAGAGTGCCATCGAGACAATCTGGGATCCACTGTCCACTACCGCCTCGACAAATTCCAGCCCATTCACCTTTGGCCAGATAGCCCTTAGTGATGCTGAGTCGTCTGCGATGTAAACTTGTTTGGCTACTTCATTCTCTCCGAGCGAGGAGAGATAAATCTGCACAGGGTCCGGTACAATAACCTTCTCGAGTTCAAGTTCTGGGTAAAACCTTTGGTCCTCCATAGTTGAAATATAGACCGCGGTGACCTCTGGTAACTCATTGATCTCGAGGGCGTCATGTTCTAATTCTACGTAGAAATTGTCTTCCATGTAGGGAAAACAGCTCTCCTGAAGGAAGCTGTCCTCGAACCTCAACGGCTTTTTCCTTTTCTTGGTTAAGGCCCGCCTAAGAGCTTCCGCGATCCCAGGCGAGGCTCGGACTAAATCTCCAAACTCCGTATTCGTCCTCGTCTTCCACAGTTCCTCCAAGATCTTCTCCGTAGTTCCGAGTTTATCTATCGGTTTGGTCAACCAGTATGCCTTCTCTCTGGATCGCGGGGGTGTCTGATCGCGGAAGTTTTCTTCCTTGCGATGGTCCTCTCGCGACGGTTCAATGGGCATTGGGGTGTCATTCCTAGGACCCTGGTTCCGAGGAGCCACTGGGTGTACTAATTCCGGTACATCCTTATACGGTAAATCATGGTCCCTATCGCCTTGTACATCATCATGATGGCGGATCCGTTCTGCCTCTATCTGCCTTTTTGAAATACTAGGAGGTGGTTCCTCCTCGACCACCTCCTCGACGACTTCCTCGACCACAGGGACCTTCCTCAGCGCCCCTGCTACTCCTTTTCTCCTTTCAATTACTACCTTCACCCCATGCTGCTTGGCTCTCCAATTATTACTATCGCTTCCGTGAACGGTTTGATCTGACCCTGTTCCAGTTTTTCGTTGGTCCTCCGGCGGCTTCCCTGGTGGATCTCTGAACCGAACATTCTTGGTTCCGGCCGCCTTCCCTGAACCTTCTAAAAATTCGGACCTGAACCACTTTCGCGGTTCTTGTCGCCCCTGGTTGTTGCTAACGTACTCATGGTATTGTTCTCGGCTGCTTTTAGCGTGTTCATCACTTGCACTAACTGAGTCAAGTCAAACCCATTCATTGTGGTCGCGGGCGATGCTTGAGTCTGATTAGCTACAGGAAAGTTCGGCACTTGGAACTGTGCCTGCTGCTGGGGAACAGGATTTGGAGAGTACATTTGTACTTGACCATTTCCTTGTCCGACTTGGTTTAGATAGCTTGTGACTGAGTAAGGCAAATCAGATCGCGGAGCAGGTTGAACCTGGTCTTTAATGTAATTCTGAATCTGACTTGACCGAATCTCGTCATCCCTTGGGTCGTATACTGCACTGACATTATCCGCGAAACTAACATGGAACGCGGAGATTGTTTTTAGCGGCAAAGGGGGCAGGTAGTTCTGAATGAACACCTGGGGGGCCCCTGGTACTACTTTGCCAACATAATAATCATCCACCCTCTGTTTCTGGCTCTTGCTTTCTGGGTATCGAGGAAACGGAGAACCATCTCCTAACCTCATCCTTCCATTCTCGATTATGACTTTTCCACAATCAATGTGTTCTCTTTTATAAGGGCAGTTGCGAACAACATGTCCTGGAAGGTAACAGTAGAAATAATCGAGATTACTCCCATTGCCTCCTTGACCGCCACCTTGATACCTTGGTTGGTAACCATCTCGATTATGACTGGCACCTGCCTGGGTAATTTCATTTTGGTGAGGAGCGGGTCCCCTCAGAGCATGGTTCATCTGCCTTATTTGCTCCTCGATTCTTTTGAATCCATCATTGGAACGTTCTTCTTGATGTTGGAAGCTTACTTGGTTGTTCTTTTCCGAGACTACCCGAGCATCACGGAGCTTCGCAATATCACCCGAGAACACTTCTAATTGTTCCGAGACTTCTGCCCTTAATCTCACAATCTCAGGGGAAGTTGATCCCAACACATTGGTTTGGGTCATCGGAGTGCCTACCATCAGCGACTGCTCAACCAGTAGATTAGCGTTCTGAATGGAAGCCATCGTATTTCCTTCTGCCATGGTCTTGACACCATTTTCATGAGTTCGCGGAAAGGCATGGTTTCTTCAGGATGGTCTATCCCCAAAGGAGTCACGACCAGCCCCAAATTAGGTGCCGTAGGATTATTACGCTTACGAACACGTTCGCGATACATTTCCTGATTCATGAGCTGACTTATTTCACTACATGCGAAACAGGCCAGGTACTCATTAACCAAGGCCACATTCGTAACCAGGGACGGGGGCCTTTCAAGTTTCTCGGCCTCGTTCGTGAAGGACCAGTTTCCGATTTATTTAAATTTGCATACAACTTGCAAATTTCTCCAAGCTTCTTCAAGGAACCAATCTGGAACGTACAGATCTCTGGAAAGAGACCCTCGATTTCCGTGATCCATTCGTCGAAAGTACCACCACTAAACTTTTCGAGACTTTCCCATTCCAACTGGGTCGAGATGGGTAAGAAGCTGACTACTGTCCGTTTCTTTTCATCATCGTCCGTGACTTGGGCTCCCAAAATCATCAACTTGCAAAGCCTTATGAACTTCATGAGGCTTTCCGCAGTCGTCCCATCAAACGACGGGCTATTACGACTATCCCATGGCATGGGAATCTTTATTTTAGTTGAGGACACATGTCCCTGAGTATTCTGTGGTCCCGGAGGATTCACAACTGGAGGTAAGACTGGGGGTGGATTCTGGTTCCCCAAGGGTGGTGGGTTTACGTTCCCTGGACCCTGATTCGGTTGTACGGGAGGGTTCCCACCCGTACCAGCTCCGGATCCTGATGGTTGGTTCATTTCAACGCTTCTTTGCTGAATAGCTGCTCTTAATTCTTTATGCGCGGAAACTCGTCTACCGGTTTGGTGGGCTGCTTCCTCGCGACTGCATTCCGCGATGGATGACTTCTTTCGTGGAGAAGACTTGAGATGTGATATTACTCCTGCTCCTTTCGAAGATCGAGTCTTCCGTGTGGATGGCTTGTTCCAGTACGTTCCTGGAGCAGATCCTTTTCCAGTGTGTTCCTCAGCGGTCTGAGGGACTTCCTCGACTGTGTCAGAAACTGGAGATTGGGCTCGCTTTTTCCCTTTTGCTTTGCTTAAGGAAGCGATGGTGAACTAGGAATAGTTTCCAAGTCAACAAGTTTGGTTCACGTTTTTGTTTTTACAAACACTTTCTTATTTCGATATTCGAGATAAGGATCTTGAGCTATTTACCCCTCGTGATGGGGTCCAGATGAAAGACAGTCACTCCTACTGCGGATGGATCACGTTCGAGAAAGGTTCACGAAGCTAACTTCTATGAAAACCAAACCCTAACCAAAACCACTCAACAACACCTTCCTTAATAGGAATGATAGTTTAAGTTCACCAAGTATTAGGTCAAATAGCCAAGTGCGTGCAGGTTTCAACCGTTCGAGAGAGTCTCGTAGTTGAGCGTGGTGCGTTTTGTTGGTTCAAGGAGCGCTTTCCTTTGTTCACGGATGAACGTAGGTTGCTTAGTATAAGATACAGACTCGAAGGTCTGGCGTGGTTTGTTCCGAGGAACGGGTTTGTGCTAACATGTTGGCTTAACAAGCTCACAACGATGGTTCGCGGACACAGGGACACAGGACACAGGACACAGGACACACAAGAACACTTTCACGGACACAATGACAAGACAAACACAAGACACAGGACACAGACACGTTCACGGACACAATTCCACAGTTCAGGTTCACAAGTCCACACAGATATTAATCCAAACTACAAGTCACTTTATACCAGGTGAAAGAACAGTCCCACTGGGCTACTGAGCTCTTCGAGCCAAACCTATCTACAACACTGCTGTGTCTAGAGGCGGGGTCTGCTACTGTACTGTTAAACTGCCTGCTCTTTTATACTACTCTCTTATCGCGATGACTAAATAATATTATATACACTGGCCCGTTTATCCGTGAAATCTGACTCGAAATCCCTGCTCGATTAACGCTATTGGCTCCCTATACCAGTAGATCGAACACCGGTTCAGACTCAATCGATTGAAGTTGAAATATTATGGTATCTTGGTGATATGCTGGGTCCGCGACTTGCAGCTCGGGCGACGCTCTTGCCTAGACACGTCTCTTCTTCATCCTAGCCCTATTCAGATTCTCCTACTGAGGTCGGGGTCTCTTCGCGAGCGACTTATACGGTTCGCGGGCACTGTCAAACTCTCGCGGTTCAACTATATTGATCGCATTTCGGCTGTTGCCATCTTTGATCGGACAGCTCCACCTGGAGCGCACTTTGGCATTGGTCACCTAATTCATCTTGGTCATACTCCGGATCTGCACGGACCTCGGAGCTATAGCCGTTCGGGGTATTCGCCGCTTTTCCGTTCTCGGAGCCCTCTGCTTGCATGTGAGACACACGTCCACTAATTCCAGGAATGCTGCGACAAACAAAGTGTCTCTGGAGGTGGTCGCGACCACTGAGTTCCGTCCGCGATTGCCAAATATAGGTTCCTTCCAACTCCTCTGTAGTTCAAGTCAGCGTCAGCGCTTCTAGGCGGGTTCCTAGGTACTGTCTGGTTATTCGAGATCGTCTCCGTGTGAGCGCGACTCTAGCTATATGACTGGTAGCTCTCTGCGTGAGGCGTCGCGGAAGCTTCTCGGGATGTCTGCGTGATTGTTTATACTGAAAATCGCAAAATAGCTGCGTTTCACGTGTGGCTGCTTTCACGGCTTATCACCGCATGCTGCGCATGACACCTGCATGTATGCTGCATACGTGCGCACTCTTTGCGGGCCCGCTGCCCGTGCCCATGGCGCTCCTTGCACCGCATGGCAAACTTTTTCTGTCCCCCGTTGCATGGTGCACGGCCCTGGGATGCGTCGTGCAGGCTTTTGCGAGCTGCGTTGAGAGCGTGTTGACCGCAGCCACAGTGTATGCGGGTAACTTTGATGCGGATCTGCAGCTGCTTGCGGGCGTCCTTCTGGGGTGCTGTATATGTCTTCACATATGACATCTTTTATCGCTGTAAATTATGAACTTCAGAAATGAGGTTCAGAACCATATTTTACAGGTAGAAGGTACGAGGTTGGTGCAACATGTGACTTGAGGTTGAGGTTAGCAACTGAGGTTTTGGTAAATTATTGAGTTTGAGGTATGAGGTTGCACATCTGACATATTGAGGTTGTACAATGAGATTGAGCTTCCAGGTTGCCACTGATGGTGGCAAACCTTTTTCGTTGAGGTTCAGGTTTCAGGTTGCACTTTGATTTCCCCATTTGGCTCACCATTGACATACCATGGTTTCCCATCAGCATACTGTGGTTTCCCATCAGCATACCACAGTTTCCCATCAACATACCATAGTTTACCATCACTCAACCATGGTTAACCATGGTTTGTGCTGACAGTCACAACATCAACGACACAGAGTATATAGCTGGTAAGCAGGCCAAGTCTACTGATGTCTTTGCACCCCCAGATTATTGTTCAACTCAGGCCAAATCCCACTCTTTGCAACTATGCACCTATCTTTCTATTGTCTGCTACATACTTGCCTGAATTTATGTAACACCCAGACAACTTCTACTGAAGTTATCTTGATGATCATTACAACTCCATCACTACATCACCAATACCCAGTTGAATTATATTTTCCTCCTGTTGCAATTATTTTGACTATGCTTTTTAATTCACCTTTAATTACTATGAATCCATAATTACATTACTAATACACAGCTGAATTATATTTCACTCGTTGCAATTGTTTTCACTGGTTGAAGTATTTGAGTTTTTGGGGTCAAAAACTGATAAAAAACTTTCAAAATTTTTCATCAATTTTTCACCGGAAATATTTTCAGTTTTTCAGTGTGATTTTCAGCAAAAACCATATTGAAAATGGGTATTAAAAACTTGAAATCATATTCATAAGTTTGTTTTGATAATTCTCATCAATGTTATACCTCTTTTCAAGGGCCTAAATGGCAGAATTTCGGCAATAATGTGGACTGTGTAGTGCCAAATGTGAATGGATTTTGATAATACACCTGTCAACGTTAAATTTGGAATCTGCTGAATAAGCTTGGATTTGTGATTTGTGGGTCAAAACCTATGCATTTGTATCCCAGTAGTGCCAAATGTGAATGAATTTTGATAATAATTTTGGGAATGATCTTGACTGCATACTCCCGAATGTGAATGGATTTTGATGCTGAGTGGCTAGATGGATTCCTGGAATGTAAATGCATGGGTTCTGCCTACAAATCACGAATCCAAGCTGATTTGGTTGGTTGTGAATTCAATCCGACACTGGAAACTGGATTCCAAGGGAATTTCAGCAGTGATGATGGCTGCTTACTCCTGAATGTCAATGGATTTTCCTGCTGAGTGGCTACATGGATTTCTGGGATGAAAATACATGACTCTGGCCCCCAAATCACAAATCCAACCTGATTTGGTTGGTTGGGAAGTTAATCCGACACCGAAAACAAGATTCTGGGAGAATTTCCAGAATGATGTTGACTGCATAGTGCCAAAAGTGAATGGATTTTGATAATAAGTCTGCTGGCAAATTCCTGGGATACAAATGCATGGGTTCCGATCCACAAATCACAAATCCAAGCTAATTCAGCTGGTTGCAAATTTAATCCGACACTGGAAACGGTATTCCAGGGGAGTTTCAGCAATGATGATGACTGTGTACTCCTGAATGTGAATGGATTTTGCTGCTGAGTTGATAGACGAATTCCTGGGATGAAAATGCATGGGTTCTGGTCCACAAATTACAAATCCAAGCTCATTTACTTGTTAGCAAATTTAATCCGACATCACCCAAAACCAGAACATTCCAAATACATAATATTTTCATGGATCTCTTTCTATCACTGATTGCGTATGAATTAGATGAGGAGATCTGTATAGTTTTCATGTGAATCGGTGAAGAACTGACTGAGATATCGGGAACCCCTTGAAAACACCCCAAAACAGAGATTTTTGATCTGTGCCTTCGGTACGGCAATTAGGTGTAAGTTCTAGTGAAACTCATAAAAATTATTTCACAATTTTCACCTTGTTTTCTTTGAAAAATGTTGTTGAAAATGTTTTAAGTTTTCCACCCAAGTTTACAGCTGAAACTAAAAAGTAAATTGTGAATCTTGCTTACCATATCTTTTTGTGAAAATTCTTAAATAAACTGCAGTGCAAAACTTGAATTTTGTATTTCAAGTTTTGCACCAGTCTTCCTGGAGATTTTTCACAAGTTTGTGTGCTCTTTTTTCAGCAGAAATTGCCGTAAAGTTTGTTTTGATTTTTTCACCATCATTTGTGCCCTTGAAACTGGGTGAAAAATTTGTATTACTTTTCAAAATAAACTCATCACCTTTACTTCAAGTTTTTGCCCTTGACTTTCAGCATCTTTTTCACTGAAAATGTTTCAAGTTTTACATCATACTTTCCTACTAGTTTGGTATGTTGTTTTTGAGTTGAAATTGCAGTGTAAATTGTTTTGAATTTTTCACCGCCATTTAGGCCCTTGAAAAGAGGTATAACATTGATGAGAATCTTCGAACCAAACCTATGAATATTATTTTAAGTTTTTTACTGTCCTTTTCAACCTTGTTTTCACTGAAAATCGCACTGAAAAACTTGAAATACTTTCAGTGGAAACAAGAGTGAAAAACTCAAATAAATTCTCACCCAAAACTTGAGTGAAAAACTTGAATATTTCAATCAGTGTTTGCCACATAATCTCCAAGCTGTTAATTATTTTTGGCTGTGCTTTGGTTCAGTTTGACCTTGACCACTATAACTCTGACATTACATTACTGATACTCACCTGAAGGTTGCTCAAACTTTAATCACTACGACTTGATAACTACATTACTAATGTCTAGCCACTTTTTCTGTCATAGCAAATATCTTGTCATACAATTTGCTGAATTCCAAGTCACTACTTACTTTTGGCTGTGTTAACAGTTCAGTTTAAGCTAAGTTTTGGTTTCTGAAGATAAACTTGAGTTGCTTCCTACTTGAGACGATTTGCACATTTGAGCCCTATTCAATGACTAGATGATCTCAGTATGACATACTGATTGCCCTGATTGCCCTGATGATGCAGCTGGAAATTCTGCTGTTGTTTAACACTGAGCAAGGTTAGACTTCATGTTTGGAAGGTTGCATGTTCAATCCCCATCTATAGCACTTTATTATCTTACTTTTGCCATTTTGGTCCAGACTGCTTTTTTCATTTTTTTTAACCTTCTCTCTACAATGCCTTTGTCTTCATTGACCACAATTGACTCATCACCTTCGCAGTTACACAGTTAAATAGAAATTCAATTATATGCTGTATCAATTAGGCTTAGCGCGCACCTATTCTCAAATAATTTTTTTGACTTAGTCAGCATACCCATGTGATCTCTTTGGTCAACAACTCTGACTCAACTCTCGCTTCTACTCTACTTAGCATCACTCTGCCTATAAACCCACTGCACTCAGCAACCAGACTCCAAGTCTGGAGTGTGCTGGACTTTCAAGTCTAGCTCTTTTTGTTTTCTCAAAATGTCTGTTAACTTGCTGAGGAACTGCAATCCAAATGGCAGGCACAATGGTAAGTGCCTGTTACGCCCGTGCATCTCCGACCCTCTCCGGATCCGTCCGGACTCGGCCGGCTCCATCCGGATCTCTCCATCCTCCGTCCGGATCTTCGGATCTGACTTCCCTTCCTTCCGGACGCGTCATCCGAACTCCGGCTCGCATCCATCTCACTCGCTGTTACGTCCGGCCTTGGTCGTTGACGCACGCCCTCGGGGTTTTTACGCAATGAAGATTTACTGAGCGTTTCCCCTTCTTTGACCATATGACTTATGCCCCACATGTATTCCTTATTGTCTTTATTGTCTTCGCTTATTCCTATTGTCTCTACTTCTTCTCTGAACACATCCGGACTATCTCCGTACTTAGTATAAATACATACTTACTTTGGATGTAACCTTAGTTGATAATTAACGTACTTTGCCTCCGCATTGCTCCGTCGTCTGTCCTCTGTCCTATTCTCTATCCGACCTTCGGAGCCAAGTTAATTGGTGTACCCTTATACTCTTGTGGTATGGCTTTACATCCGGACCTTCGTCTGGCCCCCGACACTTTGTCCGGCCATCCGTCCTTCCGGCCCATCCGGCTTTCCAGCTTTCCGGCTTTCCGGCCGTCTGTCCTTCCGGCCGTTTCCTTTTCTTTCCGGACACGGATATAACAGTATTATCAACTCAAATTAATTTGGCTTCTTCCCATGTCTTACGCTCACCTCGTTCCCACTCTGGATGTAGGCCAAGATTGTCGACGATCGCGCCAGTTCAGCGCCATCGTTCCGATTCAGGCTCCGGGCCAGCAGCCCGTAGAATCTACCTCTGGTTTTCAGCCACCCATGCTCTCACCACCTATTGACCCTCAGGTTCAACAGTCCCAACCGCATTTTCAACCGGATGCGCGTCCTCTTTGGCCACATGCTCCGGCCATGTGGTCAAGACCGCTTCTCAACCCAGAAAACCGTGGAGCTGCTTTCTGGCAGTTCAGCCAATCTCCGGTCGGTTCCCAATACCCTGGATCGGTTTACCCCGAGGTGATGGATTTTAATGAGTATGATCTTGGCTCCGGTACTGGCATATCTTCTCCTACCCCAGATCATTGTATGTTTCATCATCCGGTCCACACTGCTACCATTGTGGAGGTACCGGAAGATATCGACCCATTGGAGACGACCGAACCGATTGCTCCGGTTCCTCTGATCTATACCGGGCAGACAATGTTTGTCGCGCCATCGCCTACTACGATCGGCTCGCGACCGCACACTGCTCCGCCGGCTACTCCGGCTCCGATCAACAAGGGTAAAGGTAAAGCCAGTGGAGGACAAACTCCTGACCCTACTGCTCAACCACCCACCTATCTTCCTTTCGGCTCTACTCTGCCCCCACCTGCGGGCCCTTCCGGTCCTCCCGGACCTTCTGGCTCTCCTGGCGGTGGAGGCGGCGGAGGTGGAGGAGGTGGAGGAGGTGGAGGTCCGCCCCCGGGTGGAAATCCTCCGCCGATTCCAAACCCTCCGGTTCAACCATCGGGTTCCGGCGCCCGCGCCTAATCCAGGACCTGGTGGCGGCGGAGGTGGCGGCGGTGGTGGTGGCGGACCATTTGGTCCGGTGCTGCCTCCCGGTCCCCCCGGACCTCCGGGTCCGACAATTCACATTCCCGCTCCGAACAACCTGCAGCTCGATTTCGCCGTGCAACAAATGGCACAGGCAATGGCTCTCCTCGCACAGAACTCTGTTGCTCCTCCTCACTCCACTTGTACCGCTTCCAAGGCTCCGGACACATTCGATGGTTCGGACTCGACGAAATTCGCCACTTTCATGTCGCCACTTTCATGTCGCAGATTTATCTGCACATCGCGGAACGCCCACAAGACTTCCCGGGTGACAAAGATAAGATTTTCTACGTCCGGTTGTATCTTCGGGGCACCGCTCAGCAGTGGTTTATGCCCAACATCTATGCGAGTGGTACGGCGCCCATTCCGCATTGGGATGCAAACTGGGGACTATTTGTACAGGAGCTCGCGACTAACTTCGGTCCGCACGACCCCTTCGGGGACGCCCGGATCTCTTTGGAGACGCTTTCCATGAAGCCGGGGGACCGGCTGGCTACTTACCAGCTCGAGTTTGACACTCACGTGGTTATGATGGGATACAACGAGGCCGCCCTCTTCCAGGCATACTACAGGGGCCTTCCCAGTTGCATCAAGGACACCATCGCGCAAAACCAGATTCCGGCTTCTCTTGTCGGACTCAAGGCTTACGCCTTGCAGATCGACCAGCACTATCATTTTTGACAGGCCGAGAAAGCTGCGGAGTGCGCTTCCAACAATCCGCCACCCTCCAGCAAGACATCCGGAGACGCCTCCGGCTCTCCTCCGGCCGGAGTTCAAGGTGGTGGTGGTCGTGGTGGGAAGTCCAAGGGAAAGGGCAAGGGCCGAGGTAATTCTAACCCTCCGGCCAAGACCAATCCTCCGTCGACTACTCCGGCTACGTCTGGCAATGCGGGTCAGGCCTCCGGGTCATTGAAGACTCCGAAACCGTACGCGGCCAAGCTCGACTCCTCCGGTAAGCTCAAACCCGAGGAGCGCGAGCGGCGCATGAAGAACAACCTCTGCATGTTCTGCGGTGGTCAAGGCCACAAGACGGCCGACTGCCGGAAGCGTCCGGGCAATGCTCAAGGCAAGGCTGGAAATGTTTCTAATCCGCCTGCGCCTGCCGCTGATGCCTCTTCTACCCCCGAGTCAAAAAATTAGACAGCGGCTCGGAACCCTCCGCACCTGGTCCGAGCCGTGTTGACTCCGCGGTGCTTCCGGAGGTTACTCTCAACGCGTCCACTCTCTCTCCTAATGCCTTTTATGTCGATCTTGATATATCTTTACTCTCCGCGGACTTTATCTCTCCTTCCGGCATTCTGTCCGGTTTTCCTACTCCGGACGCAGGCCTAACCCTGCGTCTGTCTTTTGTACAACGAGTTGCCGCAGGATTCAACTCCCGCTTACGGGGGCTCATCGACTCCGGCTCTTCGCACTGTTTTGTGTCTACTCGAGTTTGCGAATCTAATGGGTATTCTCCGTACGCGGTCCCTCCGGTTAAGCTCCGGTATCTCGACGGCTCCTCATCTATTATAAACCAGCAACTGCATTTATTGCCCCGGTTTCCTTCCGGCGATGTCCATTCTATGGAATTTTACGTCACCTGTCTGGACTCTGCCTGCGACTTGGTTCTTGGACTAAATTGGCTACGCCGCTACAATCTGTTGATTGACTGGTGCAACGCCTCACTAAAGTTCAGCCCTGTTTACGACGAGTCTACTGTGTCAACACACCTGGAGATCACTCCAGCCTTTGTTGCAGTCCCTCCGGTTACGGAGGATACGGAGCATCCAGCAACCCCGGCTCTCATTCCGTCTATACCGCTGATGTCTTCGCCCGGACCTGCTCCTTCTATGGAGATTCCTCCGGCACCGTTTCCGGCACCACCCGAGGCCCCCGCACCTCGTCCGTTCACTACTGCCCCACTTGTGTCTATGGTCAACGCTTCTGCTTTCCGCGCTATCATTCGTGATAAAAGCACCATCCAGTATACTCTGCGTGCTACGCCGAATGACGAGAGTCTAGGTTTTAAATCTTCGGCCGAGCCGGACTTCGCTAACTTGTCCGGCATTCCGGCCGAATACCACGACTTCGCCAATGTCTTTTCGGAATCGGAGGCTTATAATCTTCCACCCCATCGCGAGTTCGATCTGAAGATCGAGACCGTCAATGACGCGGAACCTCCGGTCAGTTCCATCTATTCCCTTTCTCCAGCCGAACTTTTGGCGCTCCGGGGAGTTCCTCGATCAGAACTTGAAGGCGGACTTCATCTATCCGTCTCGTTCCTCCCATGGCGCTCCTATCCTCTTCGCTAAGAAGAAGGACAGAAGTCTCCGGCTTTGCGTTGACTACCGTGGATTGAACCGTATCACGAAGAAGGATCGTTATCCGTTTCCTCTGATCTCGGATCTCCTCGACGCACCAGGAAAGGCACGTATCTATACCAAGCTCGACCTCCGGCATGCCTACCATCTACTCCGAGTCGCCCCGGGCAACGAGTACAAAACCGCATTTCGCTCACGCTATGGCTCCTACAACTTCGGGGTCGTTCCGGAAGGTTTGTCCAATGCTCCGGCCGCCTTTCAGTGTTTCCTCAATACGCTGTTCGCGGATCTGTTGGACGTCTATGTCGTGGTATACCTCGATGACATCTTGGTATACTCCGACGATCCGTCCGACCATACCGCTCACGTCCGGGAGGTGCTCCGGCGCCTCTGGGAAGCTGGTTTGTATTGCAAACTTCCCAAATGCGAGCTCAGCGTTACTGCTTGCGAATATCTAGGCTATGTTCTTTCTCTGGACGGTTTCCGGATGGCTCTGGACAAAATCTCCGCCATCACGGATTGGCCCCCTCGGAAAGTTAAGGATGTTCAGTCCTTCCTCGGTTTTTGTAACTTCTACCAGCGTTTTATCTACGGCTATTCCGGCATTACCGTTCCACTCACCGGGCTTACCCGTACCGCTATCAAGTGGGACTGGTCAGTCACTTGCCAAACGGCTTTCAACACTCTCAAGCGCGCGTTTACGGATGCTCCGGTCCTCCACCATTGGATTCCCGGCCGTCAGATCACGGTCGAAACGGATGCATCCGACTACGCTATCACGGGCATCCTCTCCATCACCGGAGATGACGGGGAACTTCACCCTGTCGCCTTCCGGAGCCGGACACTTACGGCTCCGGAGCTCAACTACGACACTCACGATAAGGAACTCCTTGCTATTTTTGATTGCTTTACTCATTGGCGTCATTATCTCGAGGGGGCTCCTTTAGTTGTCGACGTTGTCACGGACCACAAGAACCTCGAATACTTCGCCACGACGAAAACCCTTACCCGTCGGCAAGTACGCTGGTCCGAATATCTCTGCCATTTCAATATGGTGATCCGGTTCCGACCAGGCAAACTCGGAGGTAAACCCGATGCTTTGACTAGACAATGGGACGTCTATCCGAAAGAGGGGGATACTGTTATATCCGTGTCCGGAAAGAAAGGAAACGACCGGAAGGACGGACGGACGGCCGGAAGGGCCGGAAGGACGGATGGCCGGACGGAGTGTCGGGGAGCCGGACGAAGGTCCGGATGTAAAGTGATACCACAAGAGTACAAGGGTACACCAATTAACTTGGCTCCGAAGGTCGGATAGCGAATAGGACAGAGGTCGGACGACGGAGCAATGCGGAGGCAAAGTACGTTAATTATCAACTAAGGTTACATCCGAAGTAAGTACGTATTTATACTAAGTACGGAGATAGTCCGGATGCGTTCGGAGAAGAAGTTAAAGACAATAGGAATAAGCGAAGACAATAAAGACAATAAGGAATACATGTGGGGCATAAGTCATATGGTCGGAGAAGGGGAAACGCTCAGTAATTCTTCATTGCGTAAAAACCCCGAGGGCGTGCGTCAACGACCAAGGTCGGACGCAACAGCGAGTGAGACGGACGCGAGCCGGAGTTCGGATGACGCGTCCGGAAAGGAGGAGAGTCGGATCCGAGGATCCGGACGGAGGACGGAGGAAGTCCGGACGGAGCCGGAGAGATCCGGACGGAGCCGGATGGTGTAGGAGTTGCATGGTCGTAACAGTATCCCCCTCTTAGGGTTCCTTGCCCCCAAGGAACAGGAACCGAAAGGAATACGGACCGGAATGAATGAATGACTGAAAGAATGACGCGATGACGTGTGGGAATGGAAACGGACGTGGCAGCACGTGACGGTGAGAACGTTGCCATGGGAACAACAACTTTTTCTCTTCCCTCCACCATGTCGTCTACCTCCAACCGTGACAGCACTCCACCGCCACCCCCGACCGGGGGTAAAGGGAAGAACCGAGAAACGACGCCGGACAGGAACGCCCGAGAGGAGGAGGAACGGAAGGAGGAGGAAGCGCGCAAAAGAGGCGCTGCTGCGGAATTGAGGGAGGCGGAGTTGGCGGCGATGTCGCCCGAAGAGAGGAAAGCGCGGGAGGACGCGGAAGAGCAGAACCGGAGGTACGCAGCCCGTCTCCAGGAGTATGAGCAGGAAATGGCGGCCGAGGAACGAGCGGCGGCGGAAATGCGCACGAAGGCCCGTGACCTTCGTCTCCGTGTCTTGGCTGGCACGGCCACCGACTACGACTTCGCGGATCTCGCGGATATGCTCCGTCGGGCGGAATCGCCGGACGCGAAGGACGTACGGACGAGCGGATCGGACCGGACGACCTGAGCACGGACCCGGGAGAGCCGGAGACAAGTGGGAAGAGGAAGAGGAAGGCGGACGTCGACCGGAAACCGCGTAAGAAGGCGAAGGAGGAGGATATCGAGTGGTTTTTGGCGGTGGAAGGTAAGTGATGGATTTGCCTGCTTAAAATTCTTTGGATCCCGGTTAATTGATTAATAGCATGTGAAAATTGCCACAACCACGGGATCGAGTGCGAGGTCGCGCACGACGACAACATCCGCGTGTGCCGCGAATGCCGGCGCAAGAAGATCAAGTGTCCGCTCATGCCGGAGAGCACGGTCCGACGTCCGAAGGTGAAACCGGCGCGCGTGAAGGCCACGAAGGGCAAGTCGTCCACGACCCGAGGACGGACGGAACCGGAGATCCCGACTTCGCGTCGGACCCGGATGGACGACATCCGCGACCTGCTGGAGGAAACCCAGCAGCGCGTTTTTCGTCTCGAAGCTGCGCGGGAGACGGACCGGAAGTTGATGAAGTTGTGGGCGCGGAACGCGTGGAGGGACCGGGGAGAAATCTCCTCTCGCGAATACCTCGAGGAGCTCGACGTCTCGCTCCACGACACACCACCGGCCTCGGCAGTCGACGACATCCGGAAATGGATCCGGAGACAGAAGACCACATCCATCCGCGACTCGGAGGACACGGACGACGATAGAGTGGATGGGAAAGGCGATCCGGAGAGCGAAGACGAGCCGGAGGACGAAGAAATGCCACCGGCGGAGGATCTCGGACGACCCGAGGAACCGGAGCAACCGGACGCACAGGGTGGAACGGAGGCGATGGAGGTGGATGGTCCGATGTACGGACCCGAGCCGGAGCCCACTCGCGCGTCAGCCGAGGTTGGTCCGTTCGTGGAGGTCGCTCCGGGCGAATTTGTCCAACCCGTTCCGCCGGAACCGAAGGTAAAGGAGGAACGAGGCGCGGAGCTTGGTATGTCGGACGCGGAGTACGAGCGCCACATGCTGGAGCTCTCGGCCAGTCGGACGAAGAAGAAGCAAGAAGCAACGGAGAAAGTTGAAGAGGCGAAGAAGAAAGCGACTGCCCTCGCGGAAACCATACGCCAGCTCGAGGTCGAGAAGAACGCGTTATTGGAGAGCGCAAATGCGGAGGCGGCCAAGGTGAAGCAGGAAGAGGAGGAGAATCGGATCCCCCTCGTAACGCTTCCGTTCGGAAGCGAACTCGAGGGTTATCGGCTCATCCGGGACATCGACGGCCAAATCGTCTACGAGATGCTCGATGACGAGGAGCCGGTCGCTAGTGGTTCGGGGACGCAGCCGGAGCCGGAGCAGAAGGAGCCGGAGGAATCGCAGGCCGGAGGAGGGGAAAAATGAACATTAAAATACGGACGATTGTAAATCAAAAACGGACGTTTGTAGAATAACTTGAGTCCGAAATAAATGTTTTCTTGGTCATGAAGCGCGTAGAGTCGCCGATGAGACGGAGTAAGACCGGAGGGATGTGACCAGAGCCAGAAGCTCAAAGTCGTTCCCATTCGGGTCCGGGCTTGTCCGGATAACGCTCGTGAAACTCTGCCAAGAGCTCCGGAGCGTCCAAGTCGAAGGCCGGAACCCACTGGTACTGTTGTCCGGTCGAAGACCATCCGAGCCATTCGACATAGTACCGGAGCGGACAACGACGGTAACGTCGGTGATCTTGGAGTCGAGTATTGTCGATAGTTCGAAATGTTCGTCTCCGTCGATAATCTCGACCGGTCCGGGTGGAACTTGTTCGCGTCCGGGGAATGGATTCGGAAAGTGTGGTTCTAGCGCTGAGATGTGAAAAACGGGGTGAATGCGCGAAAGGGCTTTAGGAAGACGGATTCGATAAGACGCGCCAGAGGTTTTCTCGATGACTCGTATGGTCCGAAGTGCGTCTCGGAGAACTTCTCCGTTGGCCGGGTGGTTGCAATGAACTCGGTCGACACAAAGACATGATCTCCGACCTCAAGGATCGGGTCCGGAAGACGCTTTTTGTCAGCAACTTCCTTGTAACGCTCCGTAGCAATTGTAAGTTGCGCGCGGAGGTATTCGTGGACGGATTGGAGGTCATAGACGTAGTCCCGGGCTTTGTCAACATCCTTGCCCTGGATCGTAGTCTCGTGGAAAGTGAGTGCCGGATGATAACCCTTGTTAGCGAAGAACGGAGATACGCCGGTCGATGCGTTCGGAGCGTTGTTGAGCGCGAATTCTCCAGAGGAAGGAGTTCGGCCCAGTCGTCCTGTTGATACGCACAATACATCCGGACGTATTGTTCGAGGGTTTGGTTCATGCGTTCCGTCTGTCCGTCGGCCTCCGGATGGTGGCCGGACGTAAAGTGCATCGTCATATTGAGTAGTTCGCCCAATGCGCGGAAGAAAGCGGAGACGAATTCCGTGCCACGGTCAGAAGTGACATGGGCTGAGACTCCGTGTTTGGAAAAGACGTGAATAAGGAAATGCCGGGCGAGTTGCACGGAGGTGATATGGAAATCGCAGGGGAAAAGGATAACCTGCTTGGATGCACGATCAACGATGACACAAATGCAGTTAAACTCGCCGGAGAAGGGAAGATTTTCGATAAAGTCAATGGAAATGGAATGCCAAGGACAGAGGGGAACCGGAAGTGGACGGAGAAGACCGTACGGCTTGTGCCGAGGGGCCTTATTGCGCTTGCAGTGAGTGCAGGATTTGCAATAGTCTCGGACGAAGTTCCGCATTTCCGGCCAGGCATAGTCGCGCCGGACGAGGGCCAGCGTACGATTCTGTCCGAAATGGCCGGAGAGTATGTGATCATGCTTGTTTTGTAAAACACGTACACGGAGAATGTCCGGAGAGTTGCCGGAAACCTGCGGGACGTAGATCCGGCTGTTGAGAAGTAAAGTCCGGTCGGATCTGTGGTCCAGCGCGAGCCGGAAGCATCGGACGCCGCGGATGCGAGTCCGGAAGTAGCAGCTGGGTCGTCCGGATAGTGGGAAATGATGTCGCGGTGAAGCTGATCAACATCCATGAAGACGGAGGCTCGGAGACAAACATCTTCAAGGTAAGTAGCGTTAAGCGATGCGGATAATTGATCGGACGTGAAAATGGGCCGGAAGTTCTGAGGATTGATTTGGCTGAAGGCCATATCCCCCTCTTTCGGATAGACGTCCCATCGTCTAGTCAAAGCATCGGGTTTACCTCCGAGTTTGCCCGGTCGGAACCGGATCACCATATTGAAATGGCAAAGATATTCGGACCAGCGTACTTGCCGACGGGTAAGGGTCTTCGTCGTGGCGAAGTATTCGAGGTTCTTGTGGTCCGTGACAACGTCGACAACTAAAGGAGCCCCCTCGAGATAATGACGCCAATGAGTAAAGCAATCAAAAATAGCAAGGAGTTCCTTATCGTGAGTGTCGTAGTTGAGCTCCGGAGCCGTAAGTGTCCGGCTCCGGAAGGCGACAGGGTGAAGTTCCCCGTCATCTCCGGTAATGGAGAGGATGCCCGCGATGGCGTAATCGGATGTGTCCGTTTCGACCGTGATCTGACGGCCGGGAATCCAATGGTGGAGGACCGGAGCATCTGTAAACGCGCGCTTGAGAGTGTCGAAAGCCGTTTGGCAAGCGACCGACCAGTCCCACTTGATAGCGGTACGGGTAAGCCGGGTGAGTGGAACGGTAATGCCGGAATAGCCGTAGATAAAACGCCGGTAGAAGTTACAAAAACCGAGGAAGGACTGCACGTCCTTAACTTTCCGAGGGACGGGCCAATCCGTGATGGCGGAGATTTTGTCTGGAGCCATCCGGAAACCGTCCGGAGAAAGAACATAGCCTAGATATTCGCAAGTAGTAACACCGAACTCGCATTTGGGAAGTTTGCAATACAAACCGGCTTCCCGGAGGCGCCGGAGCACCTCCCGGACGTGAGCGGTATGGTCGGACGGATCGTCGGAGTACACCAAGATGTCATCGAGGTATACCACGACATAAACGTCCAACAGATCCGCGAACAGCGTATTGAGAAAACGCTGAAAGGCGGCCGGAGCATTGGACAAACCTTCCGGAACAACCCGGAAGTTGTAGGAGCCGTAGCGTGAGCGAAATGCGGTTTTGTACTCGTCGCCCGGGGCGACCCGGAGTAAATGGTAGGCATGCCGGAGGTCGAGCTTGGTATAGATACGTGCCTTTCCTGGTGCATCGAGGAGATCCGAGATCAGAGGAAGCGGATAACGATCCTTCTTCGTGATACGGTTCAATCCACGGTAGTCGACGCAAAGCCGGAGACTTCCGTCCTTCTTCTTAGCGAAGAGGATAGGAGCGCCATGGGAGGAACGAGACGGATAGATGAAGTCCGCCTTCAAGTTCTGATCGAGGAACTCCCGGAGCGCCAAAAGTTCGGCCGGAGACAGGGAATATATGGGACCGACCGGAGGTTCCGCGTCATCGACGGTCTCGATCTTCAGATCGAACTCGCGATGGGGCGGAAGGTTATATGCCTCCGATTCCGAAAAGACATCGGCGAAGTCGTGGTATTCGGCCGGAATGCCGGACAAGTTAGCGAAGTCCGGCTCGGCCGAGGATTTAAAACCTAAACTCTCGTCGGTCGGCGTAGCACGCAGAGTATACTGGATGGTGCTTTTATCGCGAATGATAGCGCGGAAAGCAGCAGCGTTGACCATAGACACAAGCGGGGCAGTAGTGAACGGACGAGGCGCGGGGGCCTCGGGTGGCGCTGGAAAGGTGGCGCTGGAAACCGTGCCGGAGGAATCTCCATAGAAGGAGCAGGTCCGGGCGAAGACGTCAGCGGTATAGACGTAATGAGAGCCGGGGTTGCCGGATGCTTCGTATCCTCCGTAACCGGAGGGACCGCAACAAAGGCCGAAGTGATCTCCGGGTGTGTCGACACAGTAGACTCGTCGTAAACAGGGCTGAACTTTAGTGAGGCCTTGCGCCAGTCAATCAACGGATTGTAGCGGCGTAGCCAATTTAGTCCAAGAACCAAGTCACAGGCAGAGTCCAGACGGGTGACGTAAAATTCCATAGAATGGACATCGCCGGAAGGAAACCGGGGCAATAAATGCAGTTGCCAGTTTATAATAGATGAGGAGCCGTCGAGATACCGGAGCTTAACCGGAGGGACCGCGTACGGAGAATACCCATTAGATTCGCAAACTCGAGTAGACACAAAACAGTGCGAAGAGCCGGAGTCGATGAGCCCCCGTAAGCGGGAGTTGAATCCCGCGGCAACTCGTTGTACAAAAAACGGACGCAGGGTTAGGCCCGCGTCCGGAGTAGGAAACCCGGACAGAATGCCGGAAGGAGAGATAAAGTCCGAGGAGAGTAAAGATATATCAAGATCGACGTAAAAAGCATTAGGAGAGAGAGTGGACGCGTTGAGAGTAACCTCCGGAAGCACCGCGGAGTCAACACGGCTCGGACCAGGTGCGGAGGGTTCCGAGCCGCTGTCTAATTTTTTGACTTGGGGGTAGAAGAGGCATCAGCGGCAGGCGCAGGCGGATTAGAAACATTTCCAGCCTTGCCTTGAGCATTGCCCGGACGCTTCCGGCAGTCGGCCGTCTTGTGGCCTTGACCACCGCAGAACATGCAGAGGTTGTTCTTTATGCGCCGCTCGCGCTCCTCGGGTTTGAGTTTACCGGAGGAGTCGAGCTTGGTCGCGTACGGTTTCGGAGTCTTTGATGACCCGGAGGCCTGACCCGCGTTGCCGGACGTAGCCGGAGGAGTAGTCGACGGAGGATTGGTCTTGGCCGGAGGATTTGAATTACCTCGGCCCTTGCCCTTTCCCTTGGACTTCCCACCACGACCACCACCACCCTGTCCTCCGGCCGGAGGAGAGCCGGAGGCATCTCCGGACGTCTTGCCGGAGGGTGGCGGATTGTTGGAAGCGCGCTCCGCAGCTTTCTCGGCCTGTCGACAATGGTAGCGCTGGTCGATCTGCGAGGCGTAAGCCTTGAGTCCGACAAGAGAAGCCGGAATCTGGTTTTGCGCGATGGTGTCCTTGATGCGACTGGGGAGGCCCCTGTAGTATGCCCGGAAGAGGGCAGCCTCGTTGTATCCCGTCATAACCGCGTGAGTGTCGAACTCGAGCTGGTAAGTAGCCAGCCGGTCACCCGGCTTCATCGACAGCATCTCCAGAGAGATCCGGGCGTCCCCGAAGGGGTCGTGCTGACCGAAGTTAGTCGCGAGCTCCTGTACAAATAGTCCCCAGTTTGCATCCCAATGCGGAATGGGCGCAGTACCGCTCGCATAGATGTTGGGCATAAACCACTGCTGAGCGGTGCCCCGAAGATACGACCGGACGTAGAAGATCTTATCTTCGTCGCCCGGGAAGTCTTGTGGGCGTTCCGCGATGTGCAGATAAATCTGCGACATGAAAGTGGCGAATTTCGTCGGGTCCGAACCATCGAATGTGTCCGGAGCCTTGGAAGCGGTACGAGTGGAGCGAGGAGGAGCGACAGAGTTCTGTGCGAGGAGAGCCATAGCCTGTGCCATTTGTTGCACGGTGAAATCGAGCTGCGGGTTGTTCGGAGCGGGAATGTGAATTGTTGGACCCGGAGGTCCGGGGGGACCGGGAGGACCTGGAGGACCTGGAGGCAGCGCCGGACCAAATGGTCCGCCACCACCACCGCCGCCACCTCCACCGCCACCAGGTCCTGGATTAGGCGCGGGCGCGCCGGAACCCGATGGTTGAACCGGAGGGTTTGGAATCGGGGGAGGATTTCCGCCCGGGGGCGGACCTCCACTTCCTCCACCTCCGCCGCCTCCACCGCTACCGCCGCCAGGAGAGCCAGAAGGTCCAGGAGGACCGGAAGGGCCCGCAGGCGGGGGCGGAGTAGAGCCGGAAGGAAGATTGGTGGGTGGTTGGGCAGTAGGGTCAGGAGTTTGTCCTCCACTGGCTTTACCTTTACCCTTGTCGACCGGAGCCGGAGTAGCCGGCGGAGCAGTATGCGGTCGAGAGCCGATCGTAGTAGGCGATGGCGGGACAAACATTGTTTGCCCGGAATAGATCGGAGGAATCGGAGCGATCGGTTCGGTCGTCTCCAATGGGTCGACCTCTTCCGGTACCTCCACAATGGTAGCAGTGTGGACCGGATGATGAAACATACGACGATCTGGGGTAGGAGAAGATATGCCAGTACCGGAGCCACGTTCATACTCATTGAAATCCATCACCTCGGGGTAAACCGATCCGGGGTATTGTGAACCGACCGGAGATTGGCTGAACTGCCAGAAAGCAGCTCCACGGTTTTCTGGGTCGAGAAGCGGTCTTGACCACATGGCCGGAGCATGCGGCCGAAGAGCACGTGCATCCGGTTGAAAATGCGGTTGGGACCGTTGAACCCGAGGGTCAATAGGTGGTGAGAGCATGGGTGGCTGAAAACCAGAGGTAGATTCTACGGGCTGCTGGCCCGGAGCCTGAATCGGAATGATGGCGCTGAACTGGCGCGATCGACGACGATCTTGGCCTACATCCGGAGTGGGAACGAGGTGAGCGTAAGACATGGGAAGAAGCCAAATTAATTTGAGTTGATAATACTGTTATATCCGTGTCCGGAAAGAAAGGAAACAACCGGAAGGACGGACGGCCGGAAGGGCCGGAAGGACGGATGGCCGGACGGAGTGTCGGGGAGCCGGACGAAGGTCCGGATGTAAAGTGATACCACAAGAGTACAAGGGTACACCAATTAACTTGGCTCCGAAGGTCGGATAGCGAATAGGACAGAGGTCGGACGACGGAGCAATGCGGAGGCAAAGTACGTTAATTATCAACTAAGGTTACATCCGAAGTAAGTACGTATTTATACTAAGTACGGCGATAGTCCGGATGCGTTCGGAGAAGAAGTTAAAGACAATAGGAATAAGCGAAGACAATAAAGACAATAAGGAATTCATGTGGGGCATAAGTCATATGGTCGGAGAAGGGGAAACGCTCAGTAATTCTTCATTGCGTAAAAACCCCGAGGGCGTGCGTCAACGACCAAGGTCGGACGCAACAGCGAGTGAGACGGACGCGAGCCGGAGTTCGGATGACGCGTCCGGAAAGGAGGAGAGTCGGATCCGAGGATCCGGACGGAGGACGGAGGAAGTCCGGACGGAGCCGGAGAGATCCGGACGGAGCCGGATGGTGTAGGAGTTGCATGGTCGTAACAGATACGGCCTTCAGCCAAATCAATCCTCAGAACTTCCGGCCCATTTTCACGTCCGATCAATTATCCGCATCGCTTAACGCTACTTACTTTGAAGACGTTTGTCTCCGAGCCTCCGTCGTCATGGATGTTGATCAGCTTCACCGCGACATCATTTCCCACTATCCGGACAACCCAGCTGCTACTTCCGGACTCGCATCCGCGGCGTCTGATGCTTCCGGCTCGCGCTGGACCACAGATCCAACCGGACTTCTACTTCTTAACAACTGGATCTATGTCCCGCAGGTTTCTGGCAACTCTCCGGACATTCTCCGTGTACGTGTTTTACAAAACAAGCATGATCACATACTCTCCGGCCATTTCGGACAGAATCGTATGCTGGCTCTCGTCCGGCGCGACTATGCCTGGCCGGAGATGCGGAACTTCGTCCGAGACTATTGCAAATCCTGCACTCACTGCAAGCGCAATAAGGCCCCTCGGCACAAGCCGTACGGTCTTCTCCGTCCACTTCCGGTTCCCCTCTGTCCTTGGCATTCCATTTCCATCGACTTTATCAAAAACCTTCCCTTCTCCGGCAGGTTTAACTGCATTTGTCATTGTTGATCATGCATCCAAGCAGGTTATCCTTTTCCCCTGCGATTTCCATATCACCTCCGTGCAACTCGCCCGGCATTTCCTTATTCACGTCTTTTCCAAACACAGAGTCCCGGCCCATGTCACTTCCAACCGTGGCATGGAATTTGTCTCCGCCTTCTTCCGTGCATTGGGCGAACTACTCAATATGACCATGCACTTTACGTCCGGCCACCATCCGGAGGCCGATGGACAGACGGAACGCATGAACCAAACCCTCGAACAATATGTCCGGATGTATTGTGTGTATCAACAGGACGACTGGGCCGAGCTCCTTCCTCTCAGAGAGTTCGCGCTCAACAACGCTCCGAACACATCGACCGGCGTATCTCCGTTCTTCACTAACAAGGGTTATCATCCGGCACTCACCTTCCACGAGACTACAATCCAGGGCAAGGATGTTGACAAAGCCCGGGACTACGTCTATGACCTCCAATCTGTCCACGAATACCTCCGTGTGCAACTTACTATTGCTACGGAACGTTACAAGGAAGTTGCTGATAAAAAGCGCCTTCCAGACCCGATCCTTGAGGTCGGAGATCATGTCTTTGTGTCGACCGAGTTCATTGCAACCACCCGGCCAACGGAGAAGTTCTCCGAGACGCACTTCGGATCATACAAAGTCATCGAGAAAACCTCCGGGGCATCTTATCAAATCCGTCTTCCTAAAGCCCTTTCGCACATTCACCCCGTTTTTCACATCTCAGCGCTAGAACCACATTTCCCGAATCCATTCCCCGGATGCGAGCAAGTTCCACCCGGACCGGTTGAGATTATCGACGGAGACGAACATTTCGAACTATCAACAATACTCGACTCCAAGATCGACTGACGTTACTGTCGTTGTCCGCTCCGGTACTATGTTGAATGGCTCGGATGGTCTTCAACCGGACAACAATACCAGTGGGTTCCGGCCTTCAACTTGGACGCTCCGGAACTCTTGGCAGGGTTTCACAAGCGATATCCGGACAAGCCCGGACCCGAATGGGAACGACTTTGAGCTTCCGGCTCTGGTCATATCCCTCCGGTCTTACTCCGTCTCGTTGGCGACTCTACGCGCTTCATGACCCAGAAAACATCCATTTTGGACTCAAGAAAGTTATTATACAAACATCCGTTTTTCTATCTACAATTGTCCATTTCCGTCTGTTCACTTCTCGCCTTCATCCGCGTCCGCGTTCTGCTCCGGCTCCGGCTTCGAACCGGAACCACTCTCAACCGGCTCCTCGTCTTCATCGGCGACCGGCTCGTCGTCCAAAACCAATTCGTACACAATTCCGGATTCCTCTCGGGAAACCCGGAAGCCGGACAGTGGAATGGAGTCGTCCCGGACGGGCAACAGCTCATCCTTCTTCTCTCCAGCCGCTTTCTCCATCAGCGTGGTCCGCTTCGTGTTGAGCGTGACCAGCTCCTCCTCGATTTTCTTTGCCTCCCTCAACGCTTCCTCTTTCTCCTTCTCCTCTTCCGCTGCCTTCTCGGCCGCTTCCTTTTCCTCCGCTTCCTTCGCGGCCTTCCTTCGCGCCTCCTTCCGAATCCGACGCTCGTTGGACCGAGTGAACATCTCCGCTTGGTCCATGATGTCCGTCTCACTCTTCACGACAACCTCCGGCTCCCGGACGACCAACACCCCGGGTGAAATCTCGACGTAGGGACCGATGATGTTCGGTCCGCTTGGTAGGTGTTCCGGTTCCGGTTCGTCCACGTCCATCGCCTCCGCGTCCGGAACGTCCAGAACGTCTTCCTCGTCGTCGCCCTGAGCATCCTCGTCTTCGTCCTCTGACTCCGGTGAAACCCCGCGCGTATCCTGCACTTCCGATTCCGACTCGTTGTCCGACGCGTCTTCCGGCTCCATGAGCGCTCCGATGCGCGCCAAATATTGTGAGGAGTTGTAATCCCCGCACCAATGGTTGTATGGGTAATGCAATGTACCCAGCTGTATAGGGGGGGGGGTACATTGCGTTAAAGACGCACCTGCTCGATGCAGCGGGGGGAGTGCGTTTAATGCAATGTACCCTGATCTGCTGCGTATACCTAAAAAGAGCTCGGCAGCCAATTCCCGGCCAGACGTCTTCAGTATTTTGTCAATAATCGCCGTGACTGCTGAGGCATCACTGTATTTATTGTACGCCGTCCCCTTTTGCACATTTCCATCTTGCCGGCCACACACTATTCCAAAAAAGGTCGGAACGGGATGTATTTACGTGTGTTATGAGTACAAGACGTCGTCCCAAAGCGTTCACAAAAGTGAGCCATCCTCCTCCCCCTCCAGCCGCACCTCCTCCTCCTCCGGGTCCAGCTCGTCTTCAAGATCGACCTCCACTGTCACGGACTCCGTCCCCCCTGCCGCAATGTCGCTGTTCAGGTACGCATCCGCCTTCGCCAGAATTCCGGCCCACCGTTTTTCCAGGTTCGCGCAGCGGGTGTGTTCCGTTGCTGCGTGCTCCGCCACATAAGCACGCCTACCCTCCGTCACCTCCGCGCTGGCTCCCGGCAGCTCCTCGGCCATGAGGCGCTCCCACTCCCGGGCTACAGCCTCCCCGTACGCGATGGTGCGGCGCATTTCCTCCCGCAGGAGCCGCACCTCCTCGTTGTTTCTGCTTGAGCGCGCCAAAGCCTTGCACCACTCGACGCGTAGGGCTGGAATTTATTAGCTTAGCTCCCGCTTGTCGCGCAAAAAATAGAAATGTGACACACCTTCCTCGAAATGCACGTTGTTGACTGACTCCGGTCCCCCCGTCAGGCCCGCCGAGTACCAGATCCATGAGAGGCTATGCGAGCCCTCCCCGCCGGCTACACCCGCTGCGTGTGCCACCCCGCCCTCAATTATAGCGCCTCCGATCTCAGCCCACAGCTCATTTTGCGCTTTCTCCTCACCGGTCAGCGCGCACTCATTCAGGCCACGCACGTCGTCGTCTGCAAGCACACGTAGACGCTCCTCCCAATGACCGTGTCCCCGTAGCGCCAACAGTGCCGCGCGAGCGTAACGATAGCGGATTTTGGCGCTGTGAATTCGTAAGCTGATCAGGCGGAGTATATTCTGGCCTCGTGTCAACAGCCCTTGCCCGGTGTAATTGCGCAATTTGTAACGGTTGGCCATCATGCGAGTGTGCAAACCGCTCTGGACCTCTGCTAGTGCCTCGGTTGCCTCGCCCTCCCGCATCTGCGCCTCGATGGCCGATACGCCCACCATGCAAACCCTCGCACGAATATGACCGTCCTTGATCCCAGACGGCATGAACAGCCGCGTTGCCTCTGCCAACTTCTCACCCTCTCCGTCGTACATTCGCCTATGCGCGTCCGACAGCACGTTTCGCAGCGCAGGCATGTACCAGTCTTGAATCTGGCGGAATTTGTGGATACGTTTCAGGAGCGCCGTGCGGCGTTTGGTGAACCCCAACATCTGTGTCGCGGTGGGATCCTTGAGGGCGCGGACATCTACAGTAAGCTTCCGCCTTCAAAAGCGATAATCAGTAAGTAGCTCCCCTATTTCAATGACAAGGTGAAACGTACTGGGTCTCCTCGATCTCCAACCCCATTGAAATGAACGACCCCGGGCTGTGTTCACGCTCCACCTCGTCGCTGGTCTCGGTACGCATCAGTTCTTCTTTGGCAATTTCCAGCTGAATGTCGCGGAGCGTCCTGACTTTTGTTAATATCAGCCATCTCGTCACATCAAGATTCAAAACTTCTCCATGGAGCACGTACCTTCCTCTTGTGCCTCGAAAGGCGAAGTCGCCCCGGCTTTATGCTGCTTTGATTCCCACTTCTCCACCAAAGCCCTCCACTTCTTCACCTGCTCCGGATTCTCCTCTTCTAAGCCCTTGGTAAACACGTCCAGTATCGCCTTATGCACTGCTCCCTCTATCATTGCGACTGCCAATCTCTTCGGTAAGACACGATCTGTCAATCAGAAATTGTCAGCGGACTTAACTGCAACAACAGAAGCAGACTCACGCATTGCCAACAGTCGATCATAGTTGTGAAACCCAAAAACGTCTTCCAATGTCGCTTGACGCGCTCCCGGTCCCATAAGTCTCGTCGAGCCCACCGCCCCATTGGAAAAAGCCCAGTTTTGCTCAATGGTCTCTCCGTGCGACCTCCCGGCGCCCGGCATCCAATGGAAGGAGTAGGGGGAATGGCATCGTTTACCATGGTCCGGCAGGTGAAAATTGGGTACCTTCCACCAAACGTTTGACGGCGCGAGTTTCAGCTGCATGCGCTCCGGGATTTCCGACATCCGCGTCCAAAAGTTGATTGCATATTGGCATGCGATGTCGTATTAAACAATTAACCACAATAGTTGGAATGCGATCAAGGTGGAGAGGAGGACAAAATCCATATTGCATTGCCTGTGTAGACAGAGTCAGTACCCGCCCTTTCGCAAAAATAAAAAATAACACAAAAAGCGCACCTCTCGCCACATTGTAAATCCCCTATCCCGTTCGTGCGCCACATATTATGCCGAGAGCAGGTGACGCCCCCGACCCCCGTGGTCTGCAGGCCCTTTGTGATGCGGGTCTCGTAGGCTTCGTATTGCTGAAGAGGGACTCGCGAGTGCGCAGTCCGTAGACGCAGCGCTCGCGAGATGAGAGGGTCGGGAGCCGCCGACTCGGGCGCTCCCGCCACCGTTGTAACCCATCGACCAGGGGGTGTGTGACCCACACCTGGGACATCTGCAGCACCGATGTTGTGGAGCAGTTGTACGCGTGCTCAGGCATCGAGGGCTGCTTTGGGGTGTCCTGGTGTCGGTCTTCAGTCTTTGTGCATCGTAGTTAGAAGTCAAAGATAAAAGATAGATTACGTAAAATGCTAGTACGTAATTATACAACAAAATATCTACAAGTAAGGAATATAAGTGAAATACAGTGCGCTCGTCGTGTCCAAGTATGCTACCTCGTCACACCCTTGGTGCGTTTCGCGTTCGCCTGGAACATTGCTTTGAACCCGGAACAATTCGATATTTCCGCCTCATCCACGTGTTTTGCAATGTGTGCGTTGTAACCATCCTCGCCATAACGCTTCACGAAATACCCAGAACCGTCCCCCATGATTGGGTCGGCTGCCTCGGACGAAACACTTCGGTTCGACAGCCTGAAATTGGTGTCTTGTGCGAGAAACAGAAAATAAATGAATCTAGAGGAATGATTAGTGCCGTCGCAATGCTATCCACATTTTACCCACTGACCTATAGGCTGGTGGCGCCTTCTCCCATCCCTCGGGCAAGTTCCACCCAGGTTGGGGGCATGCTCAACCAGCGAGCGCCAATTCCCCTTGTTTTGTTCCTCTCACACCGTCCACGCAATGCCCACGCTTCACTCGCTTCTGCCACTTCACTTCACGCCATTGTCACACGATGTGCATGAACAGCTTGAGACGATCCTATATGTCAATTAAAACCATGTTCCCCCCTGGATTCTGTGTACAACAGAACTTACCGGTGGTTTGTCTAGTCCATCGTGGTTTTTACACTTCTCCAGCCCCCGTAAAAAGTTATACACGGTCAATTTCCCGAGACAATTGAGAGTTTGGAATAGCCGAAGTGTTCTGAAAGTTGCACAAGTGTTCGGGGCGGTGATCGTGGCTGGCCACCAACAAGCTCGTAGCAATTGGATTTGTCGTTCCGTCGGAGGAGAATCCCCTGTTTGACAACCGCAAAAATCCACACTGAGCTCGTGCACCCCGCTCAGATCGTATAAGACAAAGTCGTGTGCCGCCGCCTGGCGATAGGGACAGACGACACCAGGTGGATGTCCAAGCTGAACCCGCAGGCCCAATTCCTGGAGCCATGTTCGCTTGCGTACGAAATGCGAGCCATTCCATTTCTGAGGTACAATGCATTAATTCCAGCCCACCCAACGGGGCAACCGAATGAGCCAACGCACCTCGATAAAATGTGTGGGATCATGCATGCTTGGTCCGCGCAGCGCCACTCTGGAGACGCATCGCATTCGCGACTGGGGCATTGGCGTGTGGGATCTACACAACAAGACCCAGCACAACGCGCATACGTCTTGGCAGTGCCGCAACCCTCACGCTGCAGGTTCTCCTCCAGATATTCATCCACCTGCTGATACCAATTTTGTAACGGTCGATCCTACATTACATCGAAATCAATCCCGTTTACACCATACCACTGGCACGAATCACTGACCGAATTCATATTGCGAACTTTTTTCATTACCACCCTGATACCCGCGTCAACCGATTCACCGGGCAGTGCTGCCACAGACTCATCGCCGAGCGCGTACGAAAATAAGTCCGACTCGCAAGCGAGATTTGTCGCCAGATCATCCGCCCAGAAGTTCTCTTGCAGTGTCGACAATGTCCCGGAACCCTCCTGAACTATGTCCGTCCGTACACGCACTCAGCGACTGTCCTGCGTCATGTGTGAAGAGGATGCCACGGTCCCAGCTATCACCAGGTGAGGAGTTTTGCATTTCAGTCTGTGAGACATTTGAGCGACCGGGTGGTGAGCAGACCACCAGTTCGTGTCATGCCCGCCACAAATCAGGCCGGAAATCAGCCTAATTCCTAGCGGGCACAACATGAAATCACCAGCAATTGTAAAGAGATGAGCGCCTGTCAACCACGTGCCCGCCATCTAATCTTTCTTAATCTTATCCGAGTCCATCTTCGTTTCTACCAACTCCCAGATGCGCCGCCCAAGAATGACCGCCCACAAACAACGGTTCCTCCGTCACCACTGGGATTTATACCTCCGAGCCCGCTCCCAGCACCGCACCAGCTACTTTTTTCACACTCTTCTCAACAAATATCTTGACCTGTACGGGTTTATCGACTTTCACGTCCCATGGTACAGAGTACCAGAGGACGTCGATACGCTGCCTCAACACCCGGCGGACGTGCACGAACAGCGTCAAGTTGTGCGGCAGTTAACTGTGGTGCGTCTCCCAAATCTGCCATCTCCGATTTTTCTCAGCTGGCAACAAATTTAGCGCATGCGCAATTGGTACCGATGTAATTGTTACCGACACAGTGACGGGGTGTGGGCCCCTTGACCCGTACTTTACCGCTCTGGCGTGCGCTCTCTAAATAAATATGTTTTTGTTGTTTGAGGTCATACTCTGTGGAAGGGAAACAATTCTTTATTTCCAAGCCAACTTCATTACATGGAATACCAGTCGTCAAAAAGGTTTTGGCGCGCCTTCTCGGCGGCCGTGCGACGCACCGGACACGTGGCAGCGGAGGAAGTTGCGAGGGGGATTATGGCGGACCTGGTGCGCGTATCATCTGAGTTACCCGAGGGGCGGCGAGCCACCTGATTGATGTGGTCGCGTGTCGTGCGAATGAGAGAGGGTCCCTTGCGAGAGCCCGCCATCGATTCGGCCACATGATTATCGAGGGCGGGGCGCGGTCCTCCAACCTTCCTGCCTACGGGGGAATCTTGCACGATGGAGGAGGGCGGTCCTTTGAAAATCGGTTTGCGCTTGGGGAGCGCGGAAGCTAGCGACAATAAATCAATCATATGAGTGATGTGAGAAACGCGCACATACCTGCCATGGTGACATTGCTGGGGGCTTTAGTTTGGGCCATTGGTGGTGCCACGGAAAGCGTCATGTTTCCTTGGGGCGCCGCTGGACCCGTGCGTCTACAATAAGGAAACCAAACCAAGAGCACCAGAGGAACGTACTTACCCGACAGCATGAGCTCTCCTTGCAAATCCAGTACCCATGGATTCCCTACTGAGGAGCTGCGGAACTCTCCCATCACAGGGGAAACCCACTTCCGTCGACTGTTGGACGCATCTGGAATACGGGTAAGTCCACTGATAGACTGCCAACCAAGTACTTAAGAAATACCGGCGAGGACCCTCCCTGCCTTAGGTTTGAAGTTCTTGGTCAAGTTCATGGAGTGGAGAAGAGAGCAGAGAGCAATGATGTCGTTTAGCGGAGATCGCAGATCGTGTGTCTAAATTGAGCGAGGCGAGGCGAAAGCGAACTTGAAGTGTCGAGGTCACAGCAAGAATCCAGAAGTATTGAATCTAAAGGCAGGGATCAACGCAGAAAGGGAAGGTCATCGTCGAGAGTCGAGAGAGGCCACGACACGAAGAGTGACACAAAGGAGCGCAAAACAAATGGACTGTATTTGTCGCTGTTTATCTTCAGCCATCGTGTCCTCCTCGCCTCCCCACCCTTTCGTGTGGTCTCGCTCACCGCCCTTCGCCTCAGCAGAATGCTCACGTGGGTCCACATCATCCCTCAAGCATTTCCATCTCTTTGGTTACCCTGTCGCCACCGAATAACCAATAGAATTGTCCATTTTCAATACCCCACCTGTTCCCTCTTTGCTAAATCGAGTGCGTCAAAGCTCACGTTGGAGTACATATCACCACTTACATAGTTGTCGAATCTTGTCACTCCCCCTCCGGAATTACCTCCGCTCAGTCTCCCTCCTACTACCACGCCTGGTAGTAGATGTAGTCAAAATCGGTATCCGTCCAATGAAATGCATATTACACCCTTCTCTCCACTCCAAATCACCTTGAACCCCGTCCCAGTCACTGCCATTACGTCCTGGCGCTCTACGTTGCAAAAATCCGGGGACTACACAATCAAATCGTGCGGATATATGAATAAAGTGGTGCACTCACAATAGAGTGGCGCACTCACAGGTTAGCTTCCTCACCGATAATTGGCACTTTGTAAAATAACTAGGGGTGATATCGGTATCAAACCTTTTACAAAATGTGCGGATTGGTCGTGGCGAGCCTTGCGCCGAAAAAAACTGGATGTGAATAAAATTGTCCAATCACCATTCTGTTATTCCTTCCAACTTCATGAACGGACATCGCAACTCAACGAACATTTTCATGTTCACTAAATCTCATCGAAAGTTTCATCATAATACGATTCACAGTACTAATCTGACCTTATAATGCATATTGTGCGCCCCCAATGAGCCATACAGCCTTCCACACAATCAAAAGAAAGGAAGGTTTGGTCGCGTTAGGTAAGCCAATTAAGCCGCAAACGGACACACGCTCCCTTAATCACATAGCCGCCCAAGCTGATTGCGCTAAGCGCCCCTTCGATAATCCCAATTTGGACTATCTTGACATACGGCAAAGCCGCTCCGGAATCATCCGATCTCTGATCTTCACTATGCCTGCTTCCGCCGCCCACACTGGGGGCAAGCTGTGAACTACAGGCCCTGTAAACTCAATGTAAATGTGAGGGAAAGTTTGAGTTTTCTCAATAAATACCCATCCTTTACTGTGCCTGTAAATTGGGAATAAATTTTGAATTTCATCTGGAATTGCACCCAATTTACATGCCCTGTAAATGATTGATAATCCTGGGAATTAATCTAAAAATGCCCATCATTTACACCATGTGTAAATGTGTGATTTACATGCAGTGTAAACGGTGAGCAAATCCAGATACCAAACAACATATTTATAGCTACACCTTCCATAATAAGAAGTTCAGAATTTCCAGAAGGGTCATTCTATTGTCATGTGAGTCTAGGATTCCTAGGATGCTGGCTTTAAGGGAATGATTATGCCAGAGTACTTCCAAACCTTACAAGGGGTGGCAGCTATATGTCTTCTGATTGAGTTTCAGTCCGCTCTCTTTCTCTGTATCTGAATTTTGGCGTCATACATTCTTATTGCATGTCTACCACTCAGAAAAATGAGATTATTTCTATTTGGTGACTATTTTCACCTGGAGTTTGTCAGAATATTGCAAGGTTGAAAAACTGTTGCCCCACTTGAGCTCTTGATGAAGACTTTCTATTTCTGTTTTGCTCTCTGTCCGCTCCTTGTTGGTCTCAAATGAGCCAGAATGTGGGATTTCTGATTGGAACACAAGTTAAATGTTGCAACTTCCACTTCTTTGACTCACTACTCTTCATGTATGTAGCATTCCTGTGCAGCATGTCATTCTCATATTGCTCCCCTTTCATTTTTTTTTGATAGAAAGGTGCCCAGATTGCCTCCAAAGTCCAGAATAGATGACCCACCTTGTTATCTTGGCATTCATTCATTACTCATCTGCATCTTGCTAAACAATTAAAGCAGTCAATAAAGACACCATATAACTTTGTTAGAGTCTCTGCCAGGTTGGGATTGTATATCATTTCCCTGATTGAGAAGGCCACCAACTGGATCCAATAGTAAGGATGACATCTTGATACTCTGTTATTCATCTCATCTTTCTGCACAATCCAATGGGTGTCAACCCACAGACTCTCAAAAAGATGAGGGAATAGCTAAAGAGGGCCAAGCTTGACAATGTTTCAGATTTAATGTTGTTGATGGGTGGCTGTGAGAGCCGTTCTGGAATGGCTCTCACAGCCACCAATTATATTTTTTGTACACATCACAAAAGTGTATGTAATCATCTTGGGCTGCTCTGGGTTCAATCCTCACAGTATGCATCTTTTTTTAAATGCCTCAACCATACAATAACCAATGAAATTTCGGTCAGGAGAAGAATTTGCTTTGTTAACTTCCCATGAGCAGAAAATTCCTACTGAGTGTTCAATTGTGTGTTGAAACAGGAGTTGAACACAACAAGGCCCAATCAATTCAAGCTTGACAGCAATCCTGATCATTAGGAATCCTAGACTCACATGACAATATAATGTCCCCTTCTGGAACCTCTGAATTTCTTATTATGGAAAGTGTAGCTATAAATAGGTTGTTTGGTATCTGGATTTGCTCACCGTTTACACTGCATGTAAATCACACATTTACACATGGTGTAAATGATGGGCATTTTTAGATTAATTCCCAGGATTATCAATCATTTACAGGGCATGTAAATTGGGTGCAATTCCAGATGAAATTCAAAATTTATTCCCAATTTACAGGCACTGTAAATGATGGGTATTTATTGAGAAAACTTAAAGTTTCCTTCACATTTACATTGAGTTTACAGGGCCTGTAGTTCACAGCTTGCCCCCAGTGCCAGCGCTGTGGAGACGACGAAGAGTGCCATCTGCGGCGGCTCGCCACATATCGCAAGTATCGGCGCAGGTTATTTCAAGTTTGTGTCATCATAGTTATTTGTTAATTATTGTTTCGTAGCCGTCTCGAGGACCACCGCAAAAAAAACAGGGAGAGGATGCCGCAGATGCGTGCAGCACCCACGGAGGAGCAGCGGGAGAGACACCGCGAAGCCCAACGCTGGTACCGCGAACGGTACGTTGTTTGCTGCATCTTTTGGGACCAAAAACCGCTTTGCTTACCATAATACAGTTTCCGAGAAACCATAGCTCATCGGGCACAGCGAGCGGCTGTCAAAAAAATGCAATAAAAGGAAAAGATACCCTGGCGCGTCCCAAAGCTCGCCAGTACTGGTCAGACCCCGATTTGATGACGTCGGACGAAGAAGAGGAGGAGGAGGAATGGTAAATTGCATCAAGTACATACACTAATGTACTTAATGCAAACCATTGGCCTCGCGCCGCTGCCACTCCAACTCGTTCTGGCGCGACTCCTCCGCCCAAGCAAGCACCCTTTGTTCGCTCTCAATGGCCAGTCGTGCTCGCCGTTCGTTCTTGCACTGACGCTGTCGCTTCCGCCTGCCGGGGGTTTTTGGGACAAGTGCACCAGTCCACGGAGTGGGCGGTGCCCAGCCGGGACCCCAGCCGTCACCCCAATGCATCGGCCATTGCGTAGAGCCCCATCCCAGCGATGGGGAGGGCACCATTTGGGGTTGGGGAGGAGAGAGCGGCAGGGGCGGGGGCGCCAGACGGTCGTGCCAGGTTTGAAGCCGGCCCAGGGAATACCGGGCGGAGTGGTAGGCACCGATCGCCTTCAAGCAAGCTGATACCAGTTCAGTATGGTGGTCACCAAGGAGCTCGGAGGCAGGTGGACACACCCATCTTCACGTCCCGGGCATCACGCAGCGCAAGATACTCTTCGAGGCAACGCACTTTTGTTTTGCACGCCAGGAGAAAGTCTTGCTGGACAAAGCGGCACTCCACAAGGTAAGTCACTTCTGTTTTCGCAGGTTACCTTTCCGACCAGCGCAACAACTGAAACGTACCTTCATAAGAATTTGTGCGGATGATCGACCACACCATCTTGGAAAAAGATGAGATGCAAGCGACAAAGATGTGCACGTGGCGCACTCACCCGATCAAAAACTACTTGACCTCTCCACACATGGCCACGCTCCCTCGTACGAACCTTGGTGCCGATGAGGTGATCATGGACACTCGGCCTGGAGCGCGCGACTCCCATTACTATTGTCTGCCTCCATTCCGCGGCAACCCCAACCCGCCCGCGACCAAACTCCAAAGCAAGAAATTCGCCTTCTACCTCGTATCGCAGGGGCACGTTGTGGGGGTGTTCGACGATTGGTAAGTGTCGCCGTATGTTTTCGATGGGTGTATTGTGAACTCACCATCGCCACTAGGCTCGAGACGTAAGCGAGCGTCAGCGGGTACCCTGACAACAGCTATCGCGGCTACCACTCCATGGAGGAGTGTATCGACACGTGGCAAGGTCTTTGCAAGTGGGGGATCCACCCGCAAGAGGTGGATCCCGAGCATGCCACGGTGGCGAGCCCACACGAGGTGACGGTGGCGACACCGCAGAAATCGAGCGCGGCGAGTGCGGGTCCCAAGAAGCCATTCAAATCAGGTACACCAGATTTGTGAGTGCGCCTTCGCTCTCGTGTGGTCAATTTCCTAAAGGTGTCAACCTCATCCAGGAAACGCTGGAGTACTCCGCGCGTGCCAATTTCGAGCCCTCAGAAACTGGCGACCCCTCAGAAAACCGCGAGCACTTCAAAGGCGCCAAGTTCACAGAGGGGAGACGAGCACCTCAATTTTGCAATCTGTGGAGGCGGCGTTGTCTCTAGTAGCGCGTAAGTACTTGTCGTTGTTTTGCCATCCATGGGGCGTCGAACTTATACCCTGATCAGGCACCGAACGGAGGAACAATATCTGGAGCTGCAAAGCCGAGGGGAAGAGCCTGATCTCCTCCTGACTCGCAGCCTGCAGGCCGCCTCCTTCTTTGCACTGGACGATGGGGAGGAGTAGTTTATTTTTTTGGAGCTTTTGTCGTGTTCTGTGTTCTTGCTGTGCTGTGTTCTTTCGGCTTGTCATACATACGGGGGCCCAAACAATAAAAATCCGGGTTTGTATGAAATGCCCTGTGAATGTGAATGGCGGGCTTGTGATACCGCGTCGATGCGACATTGTGCGTATCCGTACTAGTAACCGGAAGGCTCGAGCACGTGAGGTCGACTTTTTGATTCTTCTGCAATGGCGCGCGCAGGCACCGCGGCACGAAGATGCCAACATGAGGGAAAAGAGCCCGCGAAACCAGGGAAGAAGGGCTGGGTCCACGGCTCCAAGCTCGCTTTCTTCAAGGCTCACAAACATGATTTTTTGGCGGCAGTCGAGACCAAAGGGACCTCCGCGTTCTATAGTCGTGTTGCAGGGCTGTACTTGAACAAGTATGGCTACCATACTGGTTGGGACGAGGACCTGGACGAAGGACAAGAGGTGGCCGACGACGTAGACCCCGAAGAGGATATCGACGGCCTCACTGCGGAGGAGGTGACCTGACGCGCCGAATATTTCAAAAAATTGCGCGGGAAGATCGGCGTCTGGTATCATGCTCAGTACGGTGGCGGGCAAAAAAGGTTACAGAAGACTAAAACCTTCAAACAACTGTTCGACCAGAAGGCAGTGGAGCCACTGAAACCTACGAAACCGCACATCCTACACTTCTACTCCGGGCTTTTCTACCACGAGCGCATCAAAGCCCGCCTCAACACACGCTGGGCCGAGATCTGCCGGCTCAAGCTCGCCAAGCCGCCCGCGTTGGTGAACATGCGGAACCTCGTGACAAAGGAGGCTTGGGAGTCAGAGACGCCCGAATTCCAGCGCGGGGTGCTCGCGTCACTTGCCAAACAACACGGGACCGCGCAGGAGGTCCACAAGATCGCGCTGGCTAAAGACATGCCCTTGTCAGCGGAGGAATACAGCATGTGAGTTGACATGATTTTGGGGCGTACAAGAATTAATTCCAAGTTGTTTGTAGCGCCTTGAACAACGCTGCCTTTTACCTCCAGCCTTTCGCAGATGCCGCTCACAAACAGTTTGGCATGAACGTGGCCATTTTGCTGTGCGGGCCCATACCGGATCGCGGAGGGAGAATTGAGATGCGCAGGTCAGGCCCCCTCGAAATGCGAAAGAAATCAAGCTGATGATATAAAATTACGGTAGCGTGCACACCGGATTTTCAAACGATTTGGTCCCGCACACTTGGAATGAGTTCGATCGCGCGGGGTTTGACGCCGTTCAAGGTTGTTTTGTGGCTTTCACACGTAAATGTTTCAGTAAGCAAACATTTAATATCAAAACGAATCCGAAATTGACAGGCAGCGTTACTTAGCGGAAGCACAATGCCAAGAGAGGGCATGGACCGATGGAGCTACAGAAGATGCGGATCCAGCCGCAGCGGCGACCAAACAAGACGATAGTCCAGAGAGCGCGGAGGAAAGCGAGGACGAAAGTGAGGATGAAGATGATCACGGCGTTGAGGACGAGGCCCGCATCACCCGCGAAGAGGTCAGCCTGGCCGCGCAAGGGCAAGGGCACCAACTGGCGCTGCTGGTGCAAGACATTGGTGGAGACGTGCATGCAGCCACGACGCCGCCGAATGCGCCGCCGTTGACACCGCTGCCAGCCCTGGCCTTGCCCCTCTTCCCAACCGTGCCTCCCTTCCCTCACGCACTGAGGCTCAGCATGCCTTTGGCGCCGCCTCCCAATCCAGCCGCGAGCGGGCTGACGGAAGATGTGAGCGTACCCCTGTCGCCATTTGGGTCTTTCCCGCCTGTTATATCCGTGTCAAGGGGAAGAGAAGGAAGGAGAGGGGATAGGTTCCGGATGGGTTATGACCGGGCTCGGGAATGCCGAAGGTCAACGGAAGTAAACGGGAGAGGATTCCGGAACACGGATATGGACCACTACACCACAGCTAGGTTTAAGGGTGAGCGTACTATCTGGTTGGCTAGGAATGAAGGAGGGAAAGGAAGACGGCCGAGGGTTACCAGAGGTGAAGGCCGGTATGCCGGAGGAGAAATGCCGAAGGCTGGAGGAAGTCCGGTAAGCCGGAGGTGATATGCCGAAGGCCGGGTGATGTCCGGTAATCCGGAAGTTATGCCGAAGTCCGAGATGGAGTCCGACAAGTAGGGAAGTTCACGGATGTATAAGTCTGGACGTCCGGGATAAGATTTTCGACAAGTCTGGTCGTCGGACAGAAGACGGAAGTCAAGTCCGTTGGCCGGAGTACTCGGACGTTGAAGGAAGTGTCAAGACAACGGAGAATGACGGAAAGCCAAACAACGTTAATAATCAATCTAAAGTACATGATTGTAATCTAGACATTTTATAGTAATAGCGGAGGTAAGTATATATAAGGAAATTGATTAAAGAACAAGGGAAGAATAAAAGGAGAACATAGCTTCTTTTATAAGTACAAGGGAGATGATGGATTGGGAACATAGAGCATGTGTGCATAAGAGGAGTGCATGTGGAGATCTGTCGCTAAGACGGATAGACGGTTGTGTGATAACTCGTCATTGGCCGAAGGACCGGATGAAGTCCGATAAGGCCGGAGCGTTCCGGAGAAGACCGGAACATTAAGCCGGAAGAGGACGGAGATGAACAGATGATAACCGGAAGTCATCCGGTCGTTGCCCGGATGTCATCCGGGGATGAGCCGGAGGTAAACCGGCGTAGACCGGGAGTTGACCGGGAGTGGACCGGGAGATGGCCGGAGGTTATCGGAATGTGAACGAATGTATACCGGAGTATACCGGAAGTGGTCGGATGAGATCCAGATGAGTCCGTGGTGGTACGGGATGTAACAGTATCCCCCCTTTACGTTCCTTGCCCTCAAGGAACATCGGAACAAAGATGAACCAGAAGGTATAGGAGGATAAGGGTCTGAGTGGCGGAATACGGAGTGGACGGAACGAGGACGGAAATTGGTGGAATTTGCCAGTGGGTGATGGGATGAGCCAGGCAAAAGTCTAACGAGAAATTAATCTTCCGTTCAGCACCAGGATGATCGGAAAGTGAGTCCGGAGGTGACCAAGGGAGTCCGGTGGAAAAGGCCGGAAAAATCCGGACGTGAAAGAAGACCGTAGTCTAAGGCCGGACGAACCAGACACCAAAGCTAGGAGTCACGTGCGGAGGAGGAAATGCCGGAGGGCGATAAGCCGAGAAATGCCGGAGCGCGAAAGAGGACCGGAGAACGGAAGTTTGAACTCTGGATGTGCAAGGCTTTTATCTGAAGAACAGGTCCGACGGAGAGGAGGAGGAATGGCAACGGAAGTTGTTAAAGGCGGAGGTCGAATTGCCGCATTGGCGAAGGGAGTTCAAGCCGGAAGACGAGAGACATCCGGGAAGCGGAGGGCTAAGCCGGAAGCGCCTAACTTGTGCCGGAGTCCGAGTCGGCGATCCAGCCAACACGGAAGGGATGAACGAGGGTGGCAGAAAGTCGGAAGTGCAACGGAAGTCGCGGAAGAAGGCGAAGGTGGAGGTATGGAAACGGAAATGGATGAAGAAGTTTCGGAATCCAAATGCCGGTGGTTGTGAAATGGATCCGACAAGTTTCGGAGATTCACCAAAGGTGACCATCACAGATGAGCGGACAAGTCCTATCGCGAGACCAGAGGTGGTTGGTGAAATCGTGGCGGAGTTGTTTCATTCGCGAAACCTGCTACACGTTTGTCCCACTGTCAAGCCGGAGCGGACGGAAGTAACGGAGCGGAGTTTCGGAGGAAGGAATTTCCGTGTCGGAATTCGGCACAAGCGGAAACCGTAGCCGATGGTTGCAAGCTGGAGGTTTTACGCACAGTAAGCCGAGTTCGGACATAGGCGGAAATGGCCGGGACGGAGATGGTGAATGATCAATGAACTGTTGAGAGCCGGGAATGCGAAGACGAAAGCTGAGGGCGGGGACGCCACTACATGCGTCTTCGCAACATGATCCATATCGGCGAACCGGAAGATCAGGGTAAGCCGAGACCGGTTAATGGAACCGGAAGAATAGGCCGGAGGTTACGCCGGACGAAAAGCCGGAGTAATGAAAACCGGTAATGAATGGTGAAGGGAAGGAGGTAGGAAAGCAGACGGAGGACGGTGATCGGTCCAACATCGTCCAATGCCAATCCGTAAGTCCGGAACGGAAATCACAAGGCCGAATGTTGTCAGTGACATATGTCGAGAATCCGTGGGTCAATACTGCAGAGCGGAGTCGACATCGGAATCGAGGGATAAGTCATATTAGTGATGAGACCGGAAGTGGATGGTGATTTTCCCGTCGACGAATGTCGGAGCCGGAAAACCCGGAAGTTAATGGAAATGGCAGGAAGGGTGAAGGAAAGCCGGATGGCATGCCGGAACAATTGCCGGAGGAAGGGACGGAAGATGCGGGGAAGGATGTGTGAGGTCCGAGGATGAGGGTCCGAGGATACCTGATTCACCGCGTTGAGTCCGGGGAGGAGAAAGGGAAAGCAGAGGTAAAGACTCCGGAAGTGGCGGAAGATGTTTCGCCGTGCAATCCAATCCTGGAACACTGGCGCGGAAATCGTAACGGAATTGTAACGGACATCGCGCGAGCGCCGGAAACTTCGGGAAATGGCGGAGGTCCAAGGCTATGCCGGAAACGTGAAGTCCGAGATGGATTGGCCGGGCGGCGAGAGCGAAGTAGACTTCACTCATCGGAAGTTCGCCGGAACTATGTCCATTATCGTCCGTCGTGTCCGGCACGGAAAACCGGAGCCGGAACGAACCGGAGATTCAGGTGAGTTTGACCGTAACACGGATGATATAATGGCAGATAAGCCAGAGGAACCGATTGTGCCGGAAGTCGTTTCCGCGAACCCGCCGGAGGAGTCCAGGGCCGGAAGCGAACTGGTGAAGGGCCCAGAGGAGGATGAATTGGCAGATTGAAGGAAAACAGAAGTTGAAGTCCAGAAACGGACGGAGGTAAGGGATAAGTCCGGAAGGGGACGGAAACTCAGAACGATTGAAGTCCGAGAGGAAATCCGATGGGATGGAAATGAGGCCATGGAGTGGCCGGAGGATAGCCGGAGATCGTCCGGAAGTTCCGGTCCCTGAGTAGGACATTTCCAAGGATTCCTAAGAAGGGAACAGGATTAAGGGTGGGGTAAATAAAGAGCCAAATGAACGGAAGGCTCAGGAGTGATGTATAGGAGTTGTCAGATTTGGTTCAGACCAAGGACGGGATAAGCCGGATATGCCGGATAAGCCGGATGAGCCTGGTATGCCGGGGAAGCCGGGTGAGCTGGGTTTGATCACATATCTTGGTTACTGTATCCGAAGCCCAGTAGGTGGTCCCATGGTGTAAAAGTGACGAATCCATGTTGAATACATCTGATACGGAGATCCAGAAGTAGCCGGGCAGAGTACTCGGGAAGGGTGGCTAGTTCCGTTAGGTGGTTCGGTCAAAGTCCGGAGGTAATCGGAGTTCATCGGAGGTTGCAACTTAGGCCAGAAGGCTATGCTCGTGCAATATAATCCAGAACTCGGAAGTCCGTCGGAGATCGATCCGGAAGTTGGAACGATATGCCGGGAGTCCCGGAAGGGAGTAGTGAGTATGCCGGTGGAGTAGTCCAAGCGCGGGATGGATGTCGTTTAGGAAGTGAGTGATCCACTCAGAAACAACGTAGGGTGTGGGGAATTTCCGCCGTATCCTCTGCTTCAGATGAGTCAGCGAAGGTTTTCGGAGTGGAAATGATCGGAAATGATCGGAAAATGAACTAGCATATCCCCCCCTTTAAGTTCCTTGCCCTCAAGGAATGTGAGGAACAAGAGGTAGTATAGGAAGGAGGGAAAAGCCACAGGTTTGACCGAAGTCCCCAGGAATACATCCGGAAAAGGCCGGAAGGCCACCAGAGTGTGGACAGAAGGCTCGGAAAGCGCAGCAAACGGAGCAGGAAGAATACTTCAACTGCCGGAGAGTCGCAGCTTTACGGTCGTATACCACACGGAAACACTAGTGGCGTCCGGAAAGCCGGGAGCGCTGCGCACGGAAGATAACTTCCGAAAGCGGGTCCGGGATTGACGGATGCAACGACCAAGTGTCCGGAGTAGTGATAGTGGAGTCCTGAGGTCCCGAGCGACCGAGGACGGAACACGACCGGAAGAGGAGTTTACACCTCTGAAAGCCGGAATAGCGAGCGGAAGTGAGCGGAGGTAGGAAAACATCGCCGGCGTAGTAAGCCGGAAAGGCGCAAGGCGAAGTTCCAAGCTCCGAAGAGCGCCGGGGCTAATGCCGGTAAGCCGTGGAAAAGTATTCAAGTCGTCATTGAACTGCCATCGGAAAATACCAAACTTCCGGATGGCGAGATGGTCTCAAGCCAAACATCGGAAAAGTCCGGAGATAAGTCCGATCAAATTGACGCAAGGGTTCGGAGCCGCTGAGTCCAAAGCCGGGCGAGGTAATGTTAAGCCGGCCGAAGAGCGGGGCAAAGCCGAGGATAAGAATACAAGTCCGGAGAGCGAAGGATAAGCCGGAAAGTCGGAACCGAGGCCGGACATAAAAGCCGAGCACGTGCGTCAGACGCAGGCTAGCAAATGGCTGACTACAACGGTTGCGAACCAGAGATCAATCCGTGAGGCTTCATCCGAAGGGATTCGATATCCGGAAGAGCCGAAAATCTCGGAAAAGACATCGAGGCGTCGACCGAGTGGAAACCGAAGAACGAGAAGCATGTTCACGGAGGATGGCGGAGTGAAAACTTCCGTGCGGAGGTTCGGAGGTCGAATGATCCGGAAGTAACACAATCCAAAGCGAGCCGGAGAGGCTGGAGCAGCATAGCAGGCGAGGGATGAACCGGTAGAAGTGTAACGGTATGGAAAATGCAGAGCTAAGTCATATGATTTTCGGTGAAGGAACGATCGCCAGAAGGACGGACAAAGTGCCGGAAGTTCCGGAAGATCGCGAAGCGGAAATGCTTCAGGGTATGCCCGAGAAAACGCGGAGAGTGGATACTCCGGGAGTTTTCAACGGAAGTGTGCTCGGAGGAAGTTGGACGCAATGCCAAAAGTTCCGGGAGAGCAACAGGTTTGTCCGGAAAGGACGTTCGGTGTTCAGCATAAGCCAAAGGACCGAAAAGGATCGGAGACCGGCATAAGCCAGAAGTCCGAGAAGGATCGGAAGTTGGCGTAAGCCGAAAGTCCGAGAACTGGAAACCGGAGTCGCCAGGGTTCGAGACTAGGTCTCGGAGGTGTTCCGGAAGGGAATGGTGGCTGAAGTGCCATGGCAGAATGCCAATGAGACTGAAGGGCCTCGTGATGATGGCGCTAGTATTGCCGGTTTAACGTTAAAAACGCCGAGTCCAAACCGCGGGGATAAGCCGGGGGAGCCGATACCGAGCAAAGTCCGACATCATAGTCGGTTGTGTGTACACACTAAAAACTCTGAGTAGACTGGTAGGAAATAGTTGGTGCCTCCGACGTTCAATCAATGGATCGATAATTGTGGGGCAATCCAGGCATCCATAGTCCAGGTTCACAGAGAATCAGAAACAGATAACGCAATATTTCTTCCGTAGAGGAAGACATCAACACAGATGGAAATAAGGCAGAAGAGGCTGCCGATTATCGGAAGAATTGCCGAGAGGTTCCGAGAGCTTGTCCGGTGATTTCCGAAGGACCCGGAGGTGGACGGAGGTAAGCCGGAAGTTTCGGAAGCTCGCATGCACGGAGCGAGAAACCCACAAAATCCCACCGACAAGTAATAACCCCACCGGAAGAAAAGTAGGGAAGGTCCGCACACGGAAGTTGAATTTCGTGGCAATGGTGAGGATTATAGATAGATAGATCCGGCTCGGAAGAGCGGGATTGTCGTGATGGAAAGAATGTAAGCGTGGGAAAAGATGAACACCTCGGAGGAAACCCCAGTACGCTGACGCAGTCGGACGGAGATTCAAGGCATCGAAGAGGCTTGTCTAAAGCAAATCCGGAGATCCGGACGAAAGTCCGGCGGCGGAGGAATTGCCGGACGGAATCGACCGGTCAGGACGTTTCGGGCACTCAACAACCCGGTGGTTGGAGTCTCCGCAGTATCGGCAGAGTCCCCGGGACTTTCGTCGTCTACTTTCTTCCGGCCGGAGTTTTCTGCCTCGGCCGATTACGGCAGAGTTGGAAGAACGGTGAATGGGCCGGAAGTTCCTCAGCCGAGCGAAACCCGAAGCCGGAAAGGCCGGAGGTTCACCGGAGGAAGAGCCGGGGAGTGACGGACAAGTTGAAGTCGATGGCAAGCCGCGGTTGCCGGAGTATCGGAAGTTTCGATCTCCGGGCGAACTTGGAGCGGCGAAGCCAGAGCCGGAGTGAGTGTCATCGAAGTCCAGGAAATGTCCGGACTGGACATCGGAAGTGTCCGGAGGTTGAGAGTCGTCCAACTCACGCATCTCCTGCCGTTGCCAGTACTGGAAATCAATACCGCGCGCACTAAGCTGGAGGCCTTCCGGTGTACCCGGAAAGTTCCCGTCGTCCAATTCGCGGGTGATGCGAAAAGGAAGCGCTGAGTAAAGGGCGTGGGAGAGTGCAGAGTCGCTCCACCCGAGCACGGAAGTGAGTGCATCGAACTTGAGTAGGAAGGGACCAATCCGGCCGGAACTTTTCATACGGAAGTTCCGGAGCTTCTCTTCCGCATCCGCAACAGAATCCCGAAGGGTGAATGTATCGCAAAACTCCATCACGAACAAGGAAAAATTCCCTTGCCATGACATATCCCGATTACCGCCGGCATTGTACATAAGCCGGGCGGCATCACCCCGGACGCACGACAAGATGAATAGGATTTTGTCGTTGTCCGTGCGAAACTCCCGAGGGTGTTCCGCAAAGTGCATATAGCACTGGGCCAGGAAGGAGTTCAGTTTTGATGGATTCGTGCCATCGAAGGTTTCGGGAAAGCGGAAGTTTGAGCGGGATGAGCGCTGCTCCGTCTCCGGGAGACGGATGTGAACATCTATCTCCGGAAGGAGCGCAGCTACGTCCAGCGGAAGATGTGCCGGATGACGGAGGTCAAGGACGGAGGTTCGACTAGGGCCGGAACGGAAATCCGGGACGTCGTAGTAACCCGGAGGTTCCGTAGACGTACGGAATTGAGAATCCGAATGGGAGCGTTTGGTGTCCGGGGCATCGACCGATAAGCCGAAGGATCCGGCATTTGATTGAGAGTCGGAACTTCCGAAGACCGGAAACGGAGGTCTCGGAAATTCGCCCATGAGGTGGGAAGGCACCGAAACAGCTCGGAAAAGACCTGTATCCCTCGAGTCATTACGGCCGGACAAAGCCGGTCCATGATGGATCGTAGAGGGAATTGTCGGACCAGAACCAGAGGATGGAAGAACAGCTGAAGGTGATTCTTCGAGTGTCGGAGTAAGCCGACATCCTAAACCGAGCTCCTCTCCGGAGCGCAGGATACCCGCGCTCGACGGAATAGCATGAGGAGTGAGGTCCGGGAGCGAAGAAATGGAACCGGATGGTGAAGAAGACATTTGAAAGCCAACAAGGATAGGTGAGATTGATTATACTGTTATATCCGTGTCAAGGGGAAGAGAAGGAAGGAGAGGGGATAGGTTCCGGATGGATTATGACCGGGCTCGGGAATGCCGAAGGTCAACGGAAGTAAACGGGAGAGGATTCCGGAACACGGATATGGACCACTACACCACAGCTAGGTTTAAGGGTGAGCATACTATCTGGTTGGCTAGGAATGAAGGAGGGAAAGGAAGACGGCCGAGGGTTACCGGAGGTGAAGGCCGGTATGCCGGAGGAGAAATGCCGAAGGCTGGAGGAAGTCCGGTAAGCCGGAGGTGATATGCCGAAGGCCGGGTGATGTCCGGTAATCCGGAAGTTATGCCGAAGTCCGAGATGGAGTCCGACAAGTAGGGAAGTTCACGGATGTATAAGTCTGGACGTCCGGGATAAGATTTTCGACAAGTCTGGTCGTCGGACAGAAGACGGAAGTCAAGTCCGTTGGCCGGAGTACTCAGACGTTGAAGGAAGTGTCAAGACAACGGAAAATGACGGAAAGCCAAACAACGTTACAGCCTTTTGCGGAACTTAGGGCGCAGCTCGTTTTTTTTTTTTTCAATGCATTTTGCGTCGGATAGCTCTCCTGAGCTCAATTCTGAACCGTTTTCCTTTCGAATATGCTCATTATGTTTCCATTGAAAGGCCGGAGGGCGTGGTATTCTCGGATTTTTTGATGGCCAATCAAATTTCTTGATTGGGAAAATATCCCGTGTTTTGAATAGGACAGCTGTAGCATTAGCTACCATTGTTCAATCGATCTGATTTTTTGATACAATGGGCTCACAGGTATACCAGAGGGCGCCATATGCCGGTATTTTTTATATGACTTATATTTGGCTCAAAACATCGAAAGGAGAAATGGGTGTTGTTGTGATATAGATTGCATCTAATCTATAGGTCACATTAAAAATACCGGCATGTGGTGCCCTCTGGTACACCTGTGAGCCCATTGTATCAAAAAATCAGACCAATTGAACAATGGTAGCTAATGCTACAGCTGTCCTACTCAAAACACGGGATATTTTCCCAATCAAGCAATTTGATTGGCCATCAAAAAATCCGAGAATACCACGCCCTCCGGCCTTTCAATGGAAACATAATGAGCATATTTGAAAGGAAAACGGTTCAGAATTGAGCTCAGGAGAGCTATCCGACGCAAAATTCATTGAAAAAAATAAAAAACAGTCCACGCCCTAAGTTCCGCAAAAGGCTGTAATAATCAATCTAAAGTACATGATTGTAATCTAGACATTTTATAGTAATAGCGGAGGTAAGTATATATAAGGAAATTGATTAAAGAACAAGGGAAGAATAAAAGGAGAACATAGCTTCTTTTATAAGTACAAGGGAGATGATGGATTGGGAACATAGAGCATGTGTGCATAAGAGGAGTGCATGTGGAGATCTGTCGCTAAGGCGGATAGACGGTTGTGTGATAACTCGTCATTGGCCGAAGGACCGGATGAAGTCCGATAAGGCCGGAGCGTTCCGGAGAAGACCGGAACATTAAGCCGGAAGAGGACGGAGATGAACAGATGATAACTGGAAGTCATCCGGTCGTTGCCCGGATGTCATCCGGGGATGAGCTGGAGGTACACCGGCGTAGACTGGGAGTTGACCGGGAGTGGACCAGGAGATGGCCGGAGGTTATCGGAATGTGAACGAATGTATACCGGAGTATACCGGAAGTGGTCGGATGAGATCCAGATGAGTCCGTGGTGGTATGGGATGTAACACCGCCCAGCGAGGATGGATGGGAGGGACTGCTGCTGAACGGCGATGGTTCGCTTGGCGGGAACGAGTGGCTGGAGAATGAGTACGCCGGCCCAATGGTATTGGAAGTAGCGCTAACCATTCAACCAGTCTGGTTGAATGGTTAGCGCTACTTCCAATAAAATGCCAACCCCGGGTGACCGGGTACTTAAACATCCGCGCTGCTTGGTTGTTCCGCAAGCCCGCTGGCCAGCCTGTTGTCTGGTAGGTAGATCCTCAAACGGGTCCTGTGGGCCCTGGTCCGTCCGTGCTGCGAGAAATGCATTCCGCATTAGGTCGGTCTGGGGGATCGAACCCAGAGTGCTGCCAGTCCCTCATGTGATCAGATCACCATTCAACCAGACTGGTTGAATGGTTAGCGCTACTTCCAATAAAATGGAAGGGGAAGCGCTGGGACTGGAGTACAGCGGCCCAATCGTGGGCCAAGCGCTGGAGCTGGAGATAGCAGCGATGCGAAATGAAGAAAGCCTGCAATACATGGAGAAAGTGGTGACGATGTCCGTGGAAGAGATGAACCTGGAGAATGCCTTTGCGGAGGAGCGCGCGCGCACGAGAGAGAAGAAGGGGGCGGACGACGTGGGTGCAGCGGACAAGAAGAAGGAGGCAGAGGACGCGCGCGGGGCGCACGAGAAGAAGGAGGCAGAGGACGCGCACGCAGCGCACGAGAAGAAGGCGGCGGAGGCCAAGCGACCGCGGCCAAAACCAAAGTGGCGCGGGGCGGTGAGGCGAGACGACGAGGACTCGCTGGTGGGACTGGTGGGCGCGTATCCAGCCCCAATCGCGCGTACTCCCCAGCGGGAAATTCATGTTGTCGCGGTTCATGCCTCTGGAGGATTGGGAAGATGTTGTCCAAATGACCGGCAAGAATGGGATGCTGCTTTACGTTGGCGCGCTACTGTGGTGGGGAGACGCAGTTGCGGCGCAAGAAGACGAGGGACTGGTGAAGGAGTGGCAAATCACAGTGGTGGACGTGGCGAGTGTGCTGGCAGTGGCGGGGTTGAGGTGGGACTTACGGCGATGCTTGACACATTTACGGGCTGATTTTGGTCACAGCGTAGCCGCGGCGAACAAAACGAAGACTGGCATGGAGGGCCGGGCCGTCTTGTCGTCGACGCGTTCCAAACGCCAGCGAGAGGAGAAAGGCTCGGGAGAGGGTAAGGAGAACGCACCGCCGCCCGAGTGAGATTTCGGTTAGGGAGAGATCAATATTGATGGCTCGACTTGAAAAGGAAATGCCGCACATAGACGATGGGGTGTGGGGTAGACATACATCGCAATTTGGGAGAATTTCTGGCATACATGATTATTCCCGTTGTATCTATGATTGTGATTGTGGTTGTTTTAATATTATTTGTGTTCTACTTTGCTGTTTGGGACACTAATGCGTTGGCACTTGATTTGATTTGGGGTAAATGGTATGTTGGGAAGAGAAGGATATTTATGGGGACCTTGATAGATGGGACTGAGGCAGCTGGATAATCATAGGTGGCAAAGGACCGAGGAAGAAAAGCCGGTAGGAGAACAGGGCAAAGAGCCACGCCTGAAGGCTGGGGATCAACAACAAATACCCGCCAACAAATCAAATAACCGTGATGCCGAATGCGAGAACCGTACGCGGGCAATTGTTTTATTTAGCCGAGGAATATACCCTGTTTCGGGGTGTACTGAACTGTTTCCGGGGTGCAAATGGCCCCGAAACCGGCCGAAAATTTGAATTTTGCGGTTGCATCCCAAATGGGGTGTGATGGGGGTTCATTGCATTAAACGCACTCCCCCGCCGCATTGGGCAGGTGTGTCGTTGATGCAATGTACCCCCCCTATATGGCTGGGTACATTGCAATAATGGTACAGACAGACCTGATCCCCGGTGGTGTTGACATGGTGCTCCGCCCAGCAAATGAGGATGGCACGGTCTTGAATTTGAGCCGTGTGGAGCTCGGCGATTTCGTCGCGCAAGTCATCAATGCGCATCCGGCGTCCTTCCGGCAGTTCCGGTGCGCCCGACGCATGGACTCAAACCCGCAATTTCTTCTTGCTGCCGGACGACTCGCTCCGGGCTTGATTCGACTCTCGGACGCGCACAGCTTTGACGTGCAGACGGCGTACCTTGCTTTCCGGAACAAGCGGGCATTTGGTCCGCTTGCGGCCGCACTCCTGACACGCATGGTGACCCTGTTCTGGCGCAGTCCGGCAGGGAATGCCTCGGTCGTGGCATGGAGCACAAGCTGAAATTATCTGTCAGTATCCGTCTGCGTCCGGTCTGTCTGGCAAATCCATCACTTACCTTCGATCGCGAGTTCCCAATTCACCGCGCCTTCTTATCCTTCTTCTGCTTCTTCACCTTCCCCTCACTCTCCGTCTCCCGCTTGCGCTTCCAGTTCGAACCCGACGCCTCCGGCTCCGCATCCTTTTCCTCCGACACCTGTCGCAAAATCTCCGCAAATTCAGCATCAGTGGCGGTGCCGGCGTTGACTCGCGCACACAGTTGAAGCGCGTGTTCGTGTTGCTGCGTCGCCCGAGAGACTGCAGCTGCGGTTTCCGCGTCCATTGCGGCAAGACGCAATGCAACTTGGTGGTCACGTTCCTCCCTGGCCAGCCGCGCATTCCTTTCCTCCTCCGGCTCTGCTGCTCTCTTCTCCTCCGCGATTCTCTCCTGTCGTTCCTTCTCCTCCTTCCGTTCGGCCTCCTCTCGGGCCTGGGCATCCGTCGATGTCTCGCGTCCTTTTCCCTTGTTCCCCGACGGTGGTGGCGGTGGGGTATTATCCCCGTTGTTGTTGGTGGTGCTGGCAGACGACATGGTGGTAAGAGGAAAAAAATTTGTTGTTTCCCTAACAACGCTCTCCCCATCACGTGCTGCTGCGCATTCTCGACTTCTAATTCTCATGCCATCACTCCTCCGTCATTCCTCCGTCATCATCCGGCTCTGGCTATCGTATTCATCCGGTTCTTTGGTTCCTTGAGGGCAAGGAACCTAAGAGGGGGATACTGTTACGCCCGTGCATCTCCGACCCTCTCCGGCTCCATCCGGATCTCTCCATCCTCTGTCCGGATCTTTGGATCCGACTTCCCTTCCTTCCGGACGCGTCATCCGAACTCCGGCTCGCGTCCGTCTCACTCGCTGTTGCGTCCGGCCTTGGTCGTTGACGCACGCCCTCGGGGTTTTTACGCAATGAAGATTTACTGAGCGTTTCCCCTTCTTTGACCATATGACTTATGCCCCACATGTATTCCTTATTGTCTTTATTGTCTTCACTTATTCCTATTGTCTCTACTTCTTCTCTGAACACATCCGGACTATCTCCGTACTTAGTATAAATACGTACTTACTTCGGATGTAACCTTAGTTGATAATTAACGTACTTTGCCTCCGCATTGCTCCGTTGTCCGACCTCTGTCCTATTCTCTATCCGACCTTCGGAGCCAAGTTAATTGGTGTACCCTTATACTCTTGTGGTATCGCTTTACATCCGGACCTTCGTCCGGCCCCCGACACTTCGTCCGGCCATCCGTCCTTCCGGCCCATCCGGCTTTCCAGCTTTTCGGCCGTCCGTCCTTCCGGCCGTTTCCTTTTCTTTCCGGACACGGATATAACAGTGCCACCATTCACATTGAGGCCGAAACATATTTCACGACCAATGCTGACTGTGTTCAGACATGCACTATGGTGAAGATGACCCAGCTTTGTGGCCACAACAATATACCTCTAAATTTTACCACTTGGAGGCCATTGCGAAAAGGGGTGCTTGGCAGGAAATCTCCATTATGTGGTGGGATCCCCAACAAGGGGACTTTGAGCGGGGGAACACCATAATGTGCAGCTCAGGGAAATCAGTGTATTCCATACTGTGCCTTCTGGAGGAGGCCGCTTGTCAATTGGCTGGTCAATGCCAAATCTATTGCAACACAGTGGAAGTGAAAGGGGAAACCATCTCCCCTCTCTTTGGTCAACTGATTGAAAGTATGTGCCTTATTGGGATTATTAATGGCAGCTCAGCCATCGGCATTGATTGATAAGGATATTACTAATGAACGGTCTAAGTAGATACAAGTAGAATATCCTAGATACATTTCTCAGTAGTATACAAGCCTGTAGTATTTACCTGCTAGATTATCTGATTGCTCTAAAGCAGCCTTCTTACCAACAGTGCTATTGCAATCGTACTCTATTTCTTCTCTAATTTTGCCCTCCCCACTTAATCTACAACACGCCTCAACCTGGAACACCTCCTTAATCTCCCATCCACATTCAATAAAATATGCCCCGATACCACTTCTGTACAGCGCATCTTCTTAGAATTAGGCACTTTATTTATACCCATAATCAGAATCCCATTGTTCTTTGAAGGGGAACTGGGTTGTTGGGGGTATGGAGAGGGGACACATGATTCTTGCCTCGAGGACCGAGAAGGCGAGCCTGAAGCTGATGATAGCCTTGATGGCAAGTGAGACAAGACTGGAGTGTTGAGTCCAGTGGAATCAGATGATAAGATGGAGAAACCCAGGAGGGAGTTCAATTTGTGGGATTGGAATAGAAGAAAGGAGTGCAGCTTCTGTGATTGTAAATATCACAACAAAATGTGATCAGGGGAGAACAGCCATGTCAGCCCATATCTCAAAGAATATTTGCCCAGGTCCATCCCCAGTTGTCGCAAGTACATTGCCAGCATCATTGAACTCGGGTGAAGGGAGAACACCAGAAACACCCAACAGACCACCCAGTTCTATTTTGGAAGTCCCGAATGGTTTCTTCAGCAAAAGCGTGGGTTCAGCTTGTCGACACCTCAATGTTTGCAGCGAGAGGATGCAAGCCTTGAAAATTTGCCAAAATTGTGAGGTTAATACGACGAGTGGCAAGAGGGCCAGCGAGATGGGACCAAAGGCATGTAATTAAAGCTGAGATGGTTGTTGATAGGGATTTCCCATGCTCGGCAAGGAAAGATGGAGGGAAAGAGATACCAGTGAACACATGGCTAATGTGAGGGACACCATGCTGTTTCACAACAACATGGGAATTGACTTTCAAAGCTAAGAAATTGATAAGATTAATAACTTGATTGGCCGATGTGAAATACCTGGCGAGGAGGCTGCCAGAGCCTCAGCCATGTGGCAGAAGTGAAGAAATGTGACAGCTAGTCACAGTCATCAGTAACAAGCTTGTCTCGTTCGTCGCTTATGGACATTCCACAACTTGCTCCATTTGCTCAGGAAGTGCTGCTAAATGCCTTCCGAACCCACTACCCAAGCTTTCAGAATGCAGTCAGTGATTTGGTTGGAAGCCATACTGATATGATTGTCATCCAGCGACTCGGTGATGATATTGATGAATTTGCAAACATGGTAGCTGAGGCGAGTGTTTCAACCATGGAGGAGCAATTTCTTCAATATGATGCAGAATCAAGCTATCTTTCCACCTGAAGAGTTTGCAATTCTGGAAACAAGTCTAGCTGCGATGTGAATCAACATTCAGCTTGAGTACCAAGAGGCTGTTGATGCATCGCACCATGGAAGGCCAGTCATTGTACAGACCATTCGTTTGGGTGGGCCTGGTCGTCCTCGCATTCATATCAATCCGGATTTTCTCCAATGGGCCTATGGTCAGCAACCCACTGCAGGCATCAGTAGGTTTCTCAGAGTCGAGAGAACCACTGTTCAGAATGCTCTCCTTGAGTATGGCATTGCTGAGCCACAGCAAAGTCCTTTCAACCAACCCGATGCCATTTCTGCTTCCGTCAATGCTGATCCCACAAACGATGATATTCTTGATCCTGATCTTCCCATTACATCTGGCGACTTCCCCGCCGAGGTTGAAGAGTTAGCAGCTTCATCTCAGCTGACAGCTTCTTTTATTGGCTCTATGTCCGACATCTTTGATGATGACCTGGATATGCTTCTCCTCTGCTTGCGGACTCATTACCGGTGGACAGGCCTTAGCATGCTCAATGGAATGCTTCATCGACTCGGCCATCACGTTGCAATCAAGCGGATTCGCCAGTCCCTACTTCGCATTGACCCAGTGCGGTGGATATTTGAGCGCATCTGTATCCGTTGACGTGACTATCGTGTCCTTCGTCCGAATTCCCTCTGGCACCATGATGGCCAGCATGGTGAGTTTTTCCTTTCCTTTAGGATATTGATTTTTCATGTTTCTGGGGCTAGGTCTGATTCGCTGGGGCATTGTTATCCATGGCTTCATTGATGGGTATTCACGCCTTATCACAGGCCTGCAGGTGAGTGACAACAATATAGCTGATACAGTTTTGGAGCTATTTCTGAATGCTGCAAATGTGTATGGTGTCCCATCCCGGATGCACAGGGACCACGGTGCAGAAAATCCATATGTTGCTGCCTGGATGGAAAACCACTGTGGGACTCGCAGAGGCTCTTATATATGGGGACAGTAGCTCAATCCACAACTGCTTTTTGTTTCTGAACTGATTTCTACTCTTTAGAAGTGTTCATAATGTTCGCATTGAGCAACTCTGGGTCAATGTCACAACCCAGGTCAGTGCAACATGGGGCGATCATTTTACCCGGCTAGAAGTTTGGTATGGGCTTGACATCAACAATGTCGCTCATATCTGGCTTTTACATCTCCTTTTCCTTGGCACAATACCCAACTTACTTTCTTTGCCGAGTCATGGAACCAGCACCGCATTCAGATTCAGAATGGGCTAATTGGTCCCCCACTGACATGTTTGTTTTTGATGGTGTTCGCGGAGATCAGCTTCCTCAGGAAGAAGAGGATCTTGGCGAAGACAAATTCGAGGTGTATGGAATCAACTGGCCGGGCCTTCACAACGATAATATCCTCCACTCACAAGCCCAGAACAATTCTACCACAGAAGGCTCAAGCTCTTGGGTAGGCCACACTGGACCCCCTCCTGATCTCAGCCAGGTCATTGTACAGCCTCCTGTGGGAACTCTCACAGAAGAGGAGGTGACTGATTTGTATAACTCATTTTCACATCTCATTGGAAGTGCTGAAGATGGTGATATTATATTACTTCGGAGCCAAGCACTTGCTCATGTTCATGTATTATACCCTGATGTATTTTGAATTTCGATTGGAAATCAACAGAAATCATGTGGAACGATACTAAACTGCAGTTAATAATGGTAAACTATGGATGACAGATGGCAGATCAAGAATGATTGTAGTTGTTGATGGCAGATCAAGGATGACTGCAGTTAATGGTGGTCAAATGAAGGAAAATGCTGCCATTGGCTGGAATAACATGATTTTGATAGCATTTGACCATGATTGAACCATGGTTGGACCATGGTTTGACCATGATAGAATGCCAAAAAATGTTAATTCTCTGAACGGTCGTTCTGCATGCTCAACTACTCAAGTCTCATACTAAACCTAGCAGATCTCGTCCCAAACCTCATAATTCTTGTTCTTAACCTCAAACTGCAACCTCAGAGCTTTATGTCCATAATCTCGTACTGCATGCTCAACCTCCCAATCACCAATTATAACCTCAGATCTACAAACTCAACCTGCTAAAATCATGTAACCTCAGTACTCAACCTGTCAAAATCATGTAACCTCAGTGCTCAACCTGCTATCTGTGCTCAACCTCAACACTTGCACCTCAACCTTATATTTTGCATCGAAAAAAGCTTTTATATTGACATACCTGCTGCCACGGTGCAGTTTGGTCGCGCTTGAAGGAAACACGGTGCACATGGCGAGGGTTACTTGAGCGCAGTGGAAGGAGAGGCAGAGGAGCGGGGAGGGCCGACCGCCTCGCCGCCAAAGCGAACATCTGGGCGCTGCGGCATGTGCTGATGCTTGCCCTTGCTGCAGACGTCCTCGCTGTCCCCGGCGTCCCAAGCGCCATGTTCGACTATGCGGTGGTGGAACGGAGAGCGCTTGCAGAGGTGTGTGCGTCACTGACGTCGCATGCCCATCCTTCAGCGCATGTCAAGCGCAGGTATGCCGCATATGCGCTCATTGTCGCGGGCTTATTGCAAGAGCTCGCGGATGACCTCGCTGCCACAGAAGACGTCTGGGTGCTACGGCATGTGCTGGCACTCAACACGTGCGGGTACGCCACATACATGTGCATCGTCATGGCCGACCGCCACGCAACAGATTTGCGTGGGGATTTTGCAACCTGCAGGCGATGCTGCTCGCGGCTTCAAGCACTCAGGCTCCAGGGTGAAAGAATCCAGGAAATGATAATTGAAATCTGAAAGGTTTGCCAGACAGAAGGAAAATGGAGTCAAGAAATTCCGCATCTTGGTATATGAGCCTCGAGACACTTGGAGCCAATGCTCAAAGTCGTTCGTTCGAGATCGAGTCGCCATGCCGTCGGTTCGACCGGGTGGAAGTCCAGGTAAGTCTTGAAAATCCACCAGAGAGTTGATTCTGAATTAAAACTTCAGTGTGTGTCTCGCGCGCCCGTGCCTGTCAGATCAAATCTAGAGCAGGGTACCAATCCCTTCCCGCGCCCATGCTATGCATGGCGCGACGTCCTCGTGGGAAGGCCAGTTGAGGTACGGGATCAATGGTGTCCATATGATTGTGCTAACCAGCACGAAAAGCTTCAAGTCCACAACCGATGGGAAAACCGAATGGAGAGAGGGACGGTGAAAGACAGTCACTCCTAGTGCGGATGGATCACGTTCGAGAAAGGTTCACGAAGCTAACTTCTATGAAAACCAAACCCTAACCAAAACCACTCAACGACACCTTCCTTAATAGGAATGATAGTTTAAGTTTGGGGGTGTAGACCAAGTATTAGGTCAAATAGCCAAGTGCGTGCAGGTTTCAACCGTTCGAGAGAGTCTCATAGTTGAGCGTGGTGCGTTTTGTTGGTTCGAGGAGCGCTTTCCTTTGTTCACGGATGAACGTAGGTTGCTTAGTATAAGAAACAGACTCAAAGGTCTGGCGTGGTTTGTTCCGAGGAACGGGTTTGTGCTAACACGTTGGCTTAACAAGCTCGCAACAATGGTTCGCGGACACAGGGACACAGAACACAGGACACAGGACACACAAGAACACGGACACGGACACAATGACAAGACAAACACAAGACACAGGACACAGACACATTCACGGACACAATTCCACAGTTCAGGTTCACAAGTCCACACGGATATTAATTCAAACCACAAGTCACTTTATATCAGGTGAAAGAACAGTCGCGCTGGGCTACTGAGCTCTCGAGCCAAACCTATCTACAACACTGCTGTGTCTAGAGGCGGGGTCTGCTACTGTACTGTTAAACTGCGTGCTCTTTTATACTACTCTCTTATCGCAATGACTAAATAATATTATATACACTGGTCCGTTTATCCGTGAAATCTGACTCGAAATCCCTACTCGATTAATGCTATTGGCTCCCTATACCGGTAGATCGAACACCGGTTCAGACTCGATCGATCAAAGTTGAAATATCATGGTATCTTGGTGATATGCTGGGTCCGCGACTCGCAGCTCGGGCGACGCTCTTGCCTAGATGCATCTCTTCTTCATCCTAGCCCTATTCAGATTCTCCTACTGAGGTTGGGGTCTCTTCGCGAGTGACTTATACGGTTCGCAGGCACTGTCAAACTCTCGCGGTTCAACTATATTGATCGTGTTTCGGCTGTTGCCATCTTTGATCAGACAGCTCCACCTGGAGCGCGCTTTGGCATCGGTCACCTAATTCATCTTGGTCATACTCCGGATCTGCACGGACCTCAAAGCTATAGCCGTTCAGGGTATTCGCCGCTTTTCCGTTCTCGGAGCCCTCTGCTTGTATGTGACACACACGTCCACTAATTCCAGGAATGCCGCGACAAACAAAGTGTCTCTGGAGGTGGTCGCGACCACTGAGTTCCGTCCGCAATTGCCAAATATAGATTCCTTCTAACTCCTCTGTAGTCCAAGTCAGCGTCAGCGCTTCTAGGTGGGTTCCTAGGTACTGTCTGGTTATTCGAGATCGTCTCCGTGTGAGCGCGACTCTAGCTATATGACTGGTAGCTCTCTGCGCGAGGCGTCGCGGAAGCTTCTCGGGATGTCTGCATGATTGTTTATACTGAAAATCGCAAAATAGCTGTGTTTCACGTGTGGCTGCTTTCACGGCTTATCAACGGGGGACCCGGACTTCCGACAAGAGGACGGTGGTCGAACCCGTGTTGTGCTTGGTGTGTGTGTTGTCCTCGAGCACATCTGCGACTTGCTGATTGCGACCACTCGTTCCTTCCAGCCCCCCAAGCTCAACGGCCTCGTTCTTCACGACAGCTGAAGCGGGGGATTTGGACAATGGCGCACCGGGTGCGGATGCACGTGGGCTGGTACCAAGGCGCAGCGTAAGGCTTTTGTCGAACAAATTGTGTGCAGTGTGTGATTCCGCACACGGTAGGGGAACATGTGCCTTAGCTGATTTGAATCCTCGCCCCCCAGACTCGACTGCGACCGCGATGTCCTTGTCGACTGTAGTCAGAGAGCAAGCAGGCGGAGGTGAGGTAGAGCTCGGAAGTCGTCCACCAGGTGCGTGCTGCTGCTCGCCACCAGGATGCAGAGACTTATGCCCATGCTCCAGAGTGAGAGCACTCTCGATGTTTGCTACGAGAGTCTTCACCGAGGGACCTATGGCCAAGGTGAACCTCTCGGGAGGATCGGCCGCTACGGATCTCAACAACACATTCAGAGACTTGCACACTGGTTCCGGGATGCGCATTCGCGGAATCGACTGTAACATAGTGTGATGGGCAGGCACGAGAGGAGAAGAGCGTGTAGGAGGAGAACTAGTTGCGAGATATGAGGACTTGTAAGTCATTGACTCATTCTTCTGCATTTGATATTCCTGATCATACTGCTTGAAGCACAATTCTGCTATCGCCATCCTCTTGCTGAGTGCGGCCCATGCGACTTGTAGTATGTCGACCCTGCTTGTGCCCTGAAGTGTCTGCATGAACTCTGCATGTGGATCAATCACGAAGCAGACAGGACGACCACGGATAAGAGAGAATGCTTTGGTGAGTACAGACTGCATTTGTTTGACTGTATCATCTGTCCTGAGGAAGAAAGTCTCTTCCAGCCCAAATTGTCCAATGTACATGTTGCCGCCATGGTTGACAATATCCGACTCCTCCAGGAATTTCTTGCTGGCAATGTCCACAGTGCAGCTGGATAATGCAACCCCAGAATCTGATGTGTCAGTGAATTGCAAGACCAGGTCAGCCATGAAGACATGCAGTGATGGACGAGGAGAGGATTTCAATGTAGACATGCATGAGTGGCTCATGAGTTCCGTGGTTTCCCAGACGAGCTGGCTATTGATCGAATAGACGTGTTTGGCACTAGAAGCCTTAGTCGGAATTGAAAGCATGGTCCGAGTGAACTCGAGAGTAGATGTATAAAGAGTAGATGTATAAAGAGGAGTTCCTCTCCTCAATGGAATAGGATTTTGATGAGGAAAAGGACCTCTCGGTCGCTTTCTTGACGGAACGAGTGATTCAGGAAGTTCCTCTGATGGTAAGCCGGCCAGAGTGTCGATAGTTCCTACAGTGTCCACTTTGTGAGACCTGTGTGAGCCTCACAATGTAGGAGATATATCGACGAGACGGAGCTGGCGAGCCTAGGCGAATGTTGTGGTATAGACCCTTGATACAATGGTCCACTCCTCGGAAAGCAACTCTAAGAGCGAGATGTTCTCTCTCTTATCTAGTAGCTTTCCTAGCTTAGTTGACTTTCGACTTAGGCTGGAGTGATATGAAAAGAGCCCAAAACAGTAAGGTTAGACCTGGAGAGTCTCGACGGGAAGGCGCGCTATCCGGAGAGACTCGACGGACTAGCTTAGACGGACTCAGAGAGACTCGGCGAGAACGGAAACCCGTAGGTGATAGTTTGCAGATAAGAAGATAATATTCCCACGTCATCTTGGAACACTAAAACGACATACATAATAGGCCCAATAAGTATGACTCATAGCTAAAGAGTAACTAAAATAAGTAGACAGTCCGTTACACATAATACATAAGGACATAGGATTTGATGGTGAGTCGGATGACTGATGAAAACCATCAGATATGACACCGCATGGACTTGGTGTCATGGGATAAGTCCGAGGAGGTTCCATGAGACTTCTGAGGCCGAAGCCAGAAGACAGAAGACAGAAGTCAGAGGACTGGAAGTTCGGATGTGAATTCGGAAGTGGTGGAGAATGCCGGAAGTGAGGCCAGAGATGGCCGGATGGGGTCGGAAGCTGTCCTGGAGTTGCATGGACATAACATACTGAGTGTTTCCCTGTTATCAACCTTATGACCTATGCCCACATGTATTCCCTTATGGTCTTTATTGTCTTTACTTACTTCTCTGTTCGTGTTATATCCATGTCTGAGAGGAAGGAGAGAGAGGAGGAGAGAAGGTAGGTTCTGGATGACGGATGTCCGGGCCAGAGGGACAGAAGGCCAGAGGACAGAGCTGGACGGAGGTTAACGGAAGTACGGAAGTACGGAAGTTAATGGAGGTCAGTGATATGGGATCTGGAACTACGGATATTGAAACCACTACACCACAGGGGGTTAAGGGTGAGTGGGGATTGTACTGCTGGCAACTTGAATAGGGAAGAATGACAAAAAAGATGGACGAGTAGGATGAAGGCCGGATGAGTAGGATGAAGGCCGGACGAGTAGGATGAAGGCCGGATGAGTAGGATGAAGGCCAGATGAGTAGGATGAAGGCCGGATGGATTTCCGGATGGCCGGAGTCAAAGTGAAGAGGTCGGGATAAGTCCAGACATCGGATGAAGGACGGAGGTCACATCTGGATGTCGGATGAAGGTAGGTTGTCAAGACGAAGAAGCCAAGAGAGGCGGAAGTAAGGAAGGACAACCGGACGAGTATCCGAAGGGCAGAGGTAACATTACTGTTATATACCAAGCTGCAGGGAAGGGCTATGCTGGATAAGCCGGCTGGTGGATGAAAGCCGGTCAGGATAAGAAAGCCAGTTGGCGTAAGAAGGCCGAAAGCCAAAGGCGAACGGACGTGGGGGACGCTAACGTCACAGAGGTGCTGGGCGAGCTAGACTACCAGCCGGCGAAGTGGATGATGAGCCGGACGGCCGAAGGGAACAAGGCTGTAGGAGGGAGAACAACTTAGACAATGAACGATGAGTCCAAAGACATTAATAACTAATCTAAAGTACAAGCTGGTAGATACAGGGTTTAAATACTAAAGCCGGATCTAATTATGAATCAGGAAGTACAAGGAATATAGCAAATGGAGAACATAGCCTTGAAGCAAGTACAAGGTAACATACGGATGGGGAACAATGCATGGGGGCGTGTAGATGGGAAGCATGTGGAGATCCATGCGAAGGCAGATAAACGGGAAACACTCAGAATACTTCATTGTGTGAAAACCCGTCTTCGGCCGAAGGCCAGACACTAGTCCGAAGACCGGTGGATCGGAGAATATAAGCTGGAGGAAGTCCAGCGTAGTGGCAGAGTATAGGTGGTAAGCCGGGCAGCGTAATAAGCCAGTAGGCCAGATTCCACCGGAGGAGGTACCGGGTGGTACAGGATGTAACAGTTACAATGTTAAGTCAGAAGTAGTTGGAAGTTTAAAGTTCGACCGGAAGTATGGTTGGGACCAGAAACCATGTTGGAGACGGAAATGATGTTAATAATCAAACTGAAGTACATCCAAGACTGTACTATGTATTTATAATATTTACGGGGCAAGTCCAGATGTGGAGAGAAGTAACTAAAAGAAAATAAGTTGTTTAACAATAAGGACAATAAAGGAAAGCATGTGGAGCATAGTGCATAAGGACATAGGATTTGATGGTGAGTTGGATGACTGATGAAAACCATTGGATATGACACTGCATGGACTTGGTGTCATGTGGCAAGTCCAAGGAAGTTCCGTGAGACTTCCAAGGCCAGAGCCGGAAGTCAGAAGTCGGAAGTCAGAAGTCGGAGGACCAGATGTCCGGATGTGAATCCGGAGGTGGTGGAGAATGCCAGAAGTGAGGCTGGAGGCAGCTGGATGTGGTCGGGAGTCGTTCTGGAGTTGCACAGGTGCAACAGTTTGCATCCAGACTATCTCCATCCTTGGTATAAATACATATTTACTTTGGATGTAACTTTAATTGATAATTAACGTGCTTTGCCTCCGTATTGCTCCATCATCCAATCTCTGCCTTATCCTCTTCTCCGACCTTGAGGCCAAGTTAATTGGTGTACCCTCTTACTGTGGTATCACTTGACATCCAGACTTCCGTCTTTCTGGTCGTTTCCTTTTCTTTTCTGACATGGATATAACAGGGTGTGTTTGTAGCAAGGGTCCCAGTTTACCTAGTTACACTGACTTATGTAGTGCTATGTAGTGCTACACAGTGCTCCGTAAACTGGGACCCTCACTACAAATGCACCCAGCTTTTGCTGATGAACAAACCTGCCAACATGTCCGACAAGCCTGAAGCGCAAAAATGTATTAGAAAATTCAGCACAAAAACATGAGGGAAACAAGGCAGGATCAAGCTGTTACTAGCCATGAGCAGCATGTTCAGCCATCAGAAATTAGGAGATTTGAACTTGTACTCAAAGTGATTATTCTGAAATTTTTGTCAGTCATAGTGTAGCAAGGGCTAACTGCTAGTACATAGTGTAAGGAGTGTAGGGTGCATTTGAGTGATTTAGGCTGCCCCAGGACCAATTTCTGGCCAAAAAATGTTTGACCCCCAATCGTTTTTTTTTTTGAGGCTGGCTGCCCTCTACATGATGTCCCTTGGTACGAGATCACAATTGTTGAAGTGTCTGTCTGCGAGAGACTACACTGCCATTCGTGACTAATGTTCTGTCAACGTTATTGAGTATTTTCATTTTGGAAACAAAATTACTCGAATTCCACGAGCCTTCTCAAATGTCGTGTTTGACAAGCCACATCACAATGTTGCTACAACGAGCCGCTGACGTCCGGGAGATGTTTTCGAAGTCAAATGTTCACGTAACATTGTAACAACCTTCGTAAAATATTGATTGGTTGTTGAAAAAATATTGCTGCGTGACGTTTCAGTAGCATCCGTCACGAATGGCGGTGTAGTTGAGGCCTTACTTGGGGTGCATGCAGCTGGATTCTGTCTTGCATCATTGTATAAATATATTATCTTTCTTGCGAAACATAGACGGCCTGAATATCTTTCTCATTTGATTACAACACTGGCACCCTCAAAAAATGTGTTGGAATACTTATTTAAATCTTACGGGAAGTCACCCAATATCTCAACCCAATCTTTTGAATTTTCTTTTTTGCACTCGTCTGCCGACCAGCAATTCCGCTGTCATTTTGCGACTTTCAAGGTGCAAATTTGGTGGAAACTCAGTTTGACCAGCAAGCTGAAAGCTAGAGAACCGACTTAGAAGCAGGAAGTGTGCGCGAGGATGCCAGAAATCAAACAAAGACACGTATTGCGCGACATTTAACATGAAACAGCGTCGGATGGTACAGAAGTAAAAAATAACACGCCACAGAAATGTTCTGAACCAAATATCATCTGTGAATCTCCCACTCAAGCGGTGATGGGAATACAGTTGATCGCGATGAGACCGCCTGCAATGATAATTAGTACAAGAAAGTGGACGGAGACGTAACCAGGGCGCACCCCACTCTTGCTCAGGTGCATCACAGACAACCGAGGTGGATCCGCTATCAAGGACCAAATGAGATCGAAGTGAATTAATGGACAAGTGGTCTGCCTACCAGTTGTTTCCGACGGTGATGGGGCTGCAGCTCAACCCGACGGGGACATCAAGGCCGTCAAGGTCGAGGCCAAGGACACCAGCGACCGCAGAGGCAGCCGAACTGGTGGAGGACACGACACTGCCGCAGCACTGGTCAGAGGTGGGGGTGGTGACCGGCGGCGGGGGAGTGCCGTTGGGAATGGCGGCAGCAAGGTCTGCGATGGACAACATCAGTTGTGAGTGTTAAAACATGTTGATGTTGATGAATGGTGCGCACAATAAGCACAGAGGCGACAACGATGGAGAGCTTGGAGAACATGTTTGTTTGAGAGAGCTTGAACGATGGAGGAATGTGTTCGAGTGAGGAATGAGAGAGAATGGGACACTCTTTTATAGTTTTCGCGGCGAGTTATTCCCGCGATTGGAGAGCGGACAAGAACATAGTAGATAACGGTGGAGCGGTGGAGCTGTTCGACAAGAGAGAACAAGAAATCCTTGGTCGAACGCCAGTAGCGGTGAGGAATTAAATTGAATTGCAGATTCACAAGAACGACAGAGAAGTGTAGACAGCAAGGTGATCCGTGGAGCGTTTGCCTTGATGTATGTTATGTTGTTTTCCTTGAGTGGGACTGCAATGAAGTCAGAGTGCAAAAATGAGCCAGTCAAGTTCCCAATCATAGTAGAATATTAGATGTGAGAGTGGAGCATTATGAAAATCGAAGCGACAGACCAACTTCATTGTCTCAACCGCAAAAGACCCCGGCAGGGAATACTTATCCAGCACGGGTAAAGCGTGGCTTCCAGCTCTCAACGTCATTGACAATCGTGTGACAACTTGAATGAAAATCAGTCAATCAACGGTCGAGATACGGAGAAAGAGGGCACTTGGAGGATAGCATAGATATCCTCGACATCACTGACGCATCGCCGGACGCAGTAGTCAACAGGTCGTGCCTTGCAAACCATATTTCGAGTGGAGCGAGACGGAAGACGACCAACATCTCGAAATAATTCCAAAAATGTGAATTCTCTGCGTCGTCTCCGCGGCAGCGAGGCTCGTCGATGAAACATCCTTCCCAGCCTGCAAACTGGACATGCGGAGCTTCATGGGCCACCGACCCTGCATTGGCCCAAATGCGTCATATGTTCAGAACCAACCGGGGAGCACGAACAAATGCACAGGAGCGGAAGACGGCAGGAGATAAGACCATCGAAGCGACTGTGCAGTCGACAGGAACAGTTACAGGAAGTGCATCAAAGCACGAGAACGCTCCGCCATTTAGGTGTATGAGCCAGGTCGAGGTGCACAGGTGAATAAGTTCGTCGACGAACTCGAGGCTGCTGCGGAGATGATAATAACTCGGCGCTCCTGTCCTTCGAACTCTTCTACAGAGCCCACTTTAACGCCGTCAGCGACAGCCCGCAACACGGTGCAGCATTGAGCTTGGTACGGCGCATGTAATTGTCCGCCATGGAATCGACGCACTCTGTGGCAGAATCTTGAAGTTTCGACTACTCACTCGGAGCGTCTGTCTGCGCGCTGTTGTAGTCCTTGACTCGCAACGTTTAAGAATGAAGGGATGACACCTGGTGGTCGTCTTTGCCCGTGGAATAATCGGGAACGCCTTCGGGTTGGAAGAGCAGGCGAGTTGAGGTACACTGATGCTCGGTCCGCCGTACTGCGACAGTTTGCCTTTGTAGAAGCACTCGTTGGGGAATTCCGGAACGTGAAGATCGCTGGCACATTCAGTGTAAGCCGAAGTTGTTGCTGAGCTTGACGACGCGGGTCGTAGATTTCGCGCTGCCAACTGAGATACAATGCACTGGCACCCTATAACGGGCTACAAAAAGCAAAAAAAAAAAATTGAATACACGCAGCGTCTGCTGGAGCCTATCTCGTCCGCCGTGAACCCCACATGTCCTCGCCCTCCCCGCCCGCACCCTCCTCCTTGCTCCCCTTCTTCCCGCCGCCCCGCAGCACGACATCGACATCCGCCAGATCGCCCTTGAGAATCTTGGTGAGGTGCACGAGGCCCGCCTGCTGCTCGGAGAGGATCTGCGAAACACGTTGGGTTAGCGGAGATCCAAACCGCGAGTTTGTAGTCGAGGCAGGGGAAACACAGCTCACCTGCGCAATCCGCGCGAGCCCCTCCTCGTCTACGACCTTCCACTCCCCACCTCCGCCCCCCGCGCCCTGGTTCTGCGCCCCCTCGCGCGCGGCGTTCAGCGCGCCGACGAGCGCCCACAGCTCGCCGAGCTTGCCCCGCAGGCGGCCGCCGCTTCCTCCATTCCCGCCACCGTTCCCTCCGCCGCCCATATTCCCATTCGAGTTTCGCCCGCCAACCTCGGCGCGCATCTCCGCGAGGTACCCGCCCATCTCCTCCTCCTCCTTGCGCAGGCCCGCCCCGCGCAGGGACGGCACGAGGAGGTGCAAATGCGCGGCGAGCGCGAGGAGGCGGTGCGCGAGTTGGGTGTGTGCGGCGGCGAGGCGCGCCGCGCGGAGGGACGAGGCTTGGTGTTGCGTGGAGGAGAGGGTCGCGAGGCGGGTTTTTAGGTCCTGGGGGAGGTGTGTCAGGACGGACATGAAGGAAAATAGAGGTATGGAATAGATTAAGGTCGAGTATGGATGGGAAGTGGAGAGAGGAAGCGACGGTGCACGCACCTTCAATCGTTCCTGGTGCGCCGCTGCCTGCTGCCCTTGCGCATCGACGCGCTGTCGTAGGTCATCAAAGCCGACCGCGATCGCTGGGACGAGGCTGCATTGAGGTTTCGTTGGAACAAGATTAGGAGCCAGAGGCAGAGGCAGCCGAATACTCACCAACTCGGGTCCGGGTTTTCCCTGACGGCCTTTGCCCACAGCACGTCATTGGTCGCGTTCGGCGGGCGTCCGTACAACCCGACCTGTGCGGGATCGACGCGGTTGTAGAAAACGTACTAGCGAGGCAGTCATGAATGAGAAATGAGAGAAAGAAATGGATGATAGCGCACCTGGAATTGACACTGCGGCGAGGTCGCGTTCCACGCGCTCGCTATGCCCTCGATGCGCGCAGTGAGGCGCGTAAACTGCGTCTGCGCGTCAACCTGCTGCTGCGCGGTGCCCGCGGGCGCGCCGGCGGCTGGTGGGCGCAGGGCGCTGGTCGAAAGGAGACCGTTTTGCTGGGGTTGCTGCTGCTGCTGCTGTTGGCCGAGGAACGAGTTTCCGAATGCAGGCTGCGGCGCGGTGGAGGCGCCGAGAGGCCTGTTCGCAGAGGACGCGCCAAACATGTTGTTCGTGCTTGCGGTGCCGAACAAGTTCTGGGTTTGCGCAGGCGGGCCGAAGAGACCCGAAGACTGCTGCTGGGCGGGCTGCTGTTGCGGCGGTGCGAGGGATGCACCGAAGAGGGAGCTGCCGCCGGTCGGGTTCGTGGTGAGGGAAGGGAGTGTGGGTCCGCTCGCGATTCCACTGCCTGCTGGCTTCGATCCAAACAGACCGCCGCCGCCGCCGCCATTGTTGGTGTTCCCAAAGATATTAGTGGGCTGGGCACCCTGCTGCTGCTGCTGTGGGTTTCCGAAAAGGCTGCCGCCAGCTGGTGCATTCTGCTGTTGTTGGGGATTAGGATTTCCGAAAAGTCCACCCGTTTGTTGTTGGGGCTGCTGCTGCTGCTGGCCGCCAAAAAGCCCGGTACCCGCGCCTTGGGTGGTGGCGCCGCCGAATAGACCGGCGGCAGGAGCAGGGTTTTGCTTCGGCTGGCCAAAGAGGGATGTTGTTGCTGGCTGTGATGCGTTCTGCGACGCACCAAAGAGGCCCCCTTGCTGCTGTTGCGGTTGGGTGTTGCCACCGAAGATGGACGATGTCTGTTGCTGCTGCTGAGGTTGTCCGAAGAGAGACATGGCAGCAAGAGTTAACCGTTCTTTTTTTCTTTGTCACCCGACATGACTGGCCTGTTTTCGCGTTCAATTTATTGCGACAAGGTAAAGATGTAGCTTTAATTATGGATCTGTCTCGACGTAACACAGCGACGAAGAAAAAATTGAAAAGAACCCAGCCACGGACATGCTCCGAGTAGCAGGAAGGAGTGATTTCAAGATCAACCACTGAACAAATTGACGGGAAAATCTCCCCTTCCAAGTCGTCTAAGTCGCAAAAATGGAAAATGCGCGAGTCAGAATCGGCAGAGCCAAAAGAGAACGCGAGGATAAATAAGTTGGACCTCCGAAGAGGATGAGGAGGCTACGAGTGACCAGGATGTTTCGCCGGATTCATCCCTCTGGGTGCGCTGGGCCGACATGCACGGCTGTCTGCAATGAAATGTGGACTTGATCACTGGAGTTGTGAGCTGTGGTCTGCATTTGTGCCTAATCGAACGGCTGCCTCATAGGCGGCAATAATACACGTCCTCCTCTGATACACAGTTCCCACCTACCCACTGGATAGAGGTCGAAATAGGATCCCGGAAGCGCAGAAAGCAAACGCTCTTCATGAGATCGTGAATGCTTATCGTAGCGACAGAAATCTTGTACACACTTGAGGTATCTATTCCACTATCGCGGCAGGATCCAAGTACAGTTTCGCCTTTGAGATATATTCCCGCACACGAGGCGACACCAGAGCCCTCCAGCTGACATCGTCCAGCCGTCCAAGGGCATCCCGCACGGCTGTGGAGCTATAGCTCTGCTCCGCCTCCCCAATGTCAATCAGGATAATGCGCTCGTCAGAGACGAAACGCTCCCCGAGCTTCAGCGTAGCGGCTTCCGAGGAAGAGGAAGACGCACGCCGCGCACACACGATCCGGGCGTTGTCATGCTCTGGGGAGAAGAAATTGTGCAGGGACGCGAACATTTTGGTCTCTGCGTCCGGGTCTGTGGGCGACGCGCCGTAGTAACGGGGAGCGAGGACGCGCTCGAGGGTGTCTAGCCCGAGAAGGAAGGTGAGCTCTGGCCGCGGCAGCCCAGATAATCGCTGTTCGAGGAATGCAAGTAGCTTGCTTGCTTTCCCAACGAATGTAGGCTCGTCGACGATCCCGATGGCTATTTGGTGTGCTTCAGGGTCGGGCGCGCTATCTTTCGCCAACAGAAGCATCATCTCCAGGCGCTGGATGTACGACGCATCCGTTGGTTTCAAAGTTTTGTCGGCGTTTCGGACAGAAAGTAAATAAATTTTGGCATCGTATTCTCCGCCTGCGCCATCCCCAGAGGAGGGACGCGGTGCATTGGCCAGAGCAAGATGGGCTAGTGTTGGTGGGTTGAACGACGAGTCGAGTACAGATATTTGCAGCGATCTCTGAGGTAGCGCAGACTGCGACCGCGGAAGAGGCCACTTTGGATGGGGAGCGTAGATGAGTTCTATTGGTGATAGTCCCCGCTGCACAGAATTGAGGAGTGCAACTGCAGACGCGCGAGAGATCGACATGGTATATCAGAGTCTGAGTGAGCGCGAAAGAGTCGGTGGCTATGCAATTGTTCGCAGCCATCGCAAAACGGTTTTCAACTTCTTGAAAACGTCTTCTCTCCCTCAAGCCCTCAAAGAGTCAAATTTGAAGACCTTCCACCCGAGCAGATTCCGCAGTCTCGATGTCCAGAGACACTCCTCCAGACCTCACCCCGATCCCGTTTTCAACGAGATTACGGCCGCCCACTTTGTGGGAATTGGGGATCCGTAAGCTCGACCTGAGTCATTGCTTCAACGGCGAATACGCCATTGACTGTAATGGCTTTCTCGCAGCATTTCTGGTCGAAGTGTGGCGACTCGAAGTGCGGTTGCCGCTTATTGTCTTGCAGGAGCTCCGCGTTGACTGTTTTTACCCCTTCGCGTGTGACCAGCGTCTCTCTCTCGTGCTGCCCACTGCAGCCACATTCTGTGCAAGAATCTCTGCTTCATTCCTCGCTGTGCCTTCGACTCCGCGTTGTCGTTCTCAAGGCATATTATGTCCAATTCTCGCTTCATTTCACTCCACAGAGCCTTCACTGCGACATTTTTATCCCCCTCTGGCTCTCAACCCGACCATACTTGATTCAGCGTCACTAGAACTTTACCATATCTCTGGGAACACCTTGGTAAAATGGCTCTCGCTTTCCTTTTCGCATTTGGCGTGCAAATCGGAGTCGAGTCAAGAACTTGGGCACCATGAGCGGGGAAATTGTGTTTCATGGTTCGTGATGCCGCCCCCATATCTGATTTTCGGAGTCTTTATATTGGATATTTGGAACTTGTGGGCTCCTTTTCATATTCATACTATACGCGATGCCTCGCTCGTTCCGTTGGTGTGCTCCCATGCACACCCCTGAATACCTGAGGCGTAGGTGCGGCGCACGGCCCAGGTGGCGACCGCTGTCCCGCTCTCGCATTACTTAGAATATCATCTCACGAGCAATATGGAAATCGAGACCCTGCAAGATCGTGTAACAGTCAATTAATTGGCAGCAAGAGTCGGAAAGCAGGCCAGAAATCGCGGAGCGAGACCATTGCTCTGAGCGCGTGACTAAGCTAATGAGAGTGGATTGACAATAATTATACGACGGAAACCGTAAGAATCCAGAAACACAAATCAGCGCCACCCCAGTTTTCTGTCGTCCAAGTATTGTCTTCCTATTTGCCGGCGTGCTTTCAGCCGCCTCGGTCGGCGACCCAAACGACGGCCCCCTCGTTTCAGATGCGGTTCGCCGTAGTTTTTTCGGCGCGAGCGCTGCTACCCGTGGCGACTGCGCGTCTTGCCCTCCCTTGCCGGGCGTATTCCGCGTCACCTGATTGTCACCATTGCCGCGAGTGGTGATTGCCCCGGCTTGAGCATCGGCACAATCTCGCGCACCAGCACCGTCCCCGCCCCCGCGGCTTAACCCCTGCACAATGCTTAGCAGGCCATACCGCTCCACGAGCATCGCGCGATTCGGGTGCAGCTCGCAGACCCTCCGTAGTACGCGCAGCAGGTTCAGTTGCACGACTGCCTTCTCTCCTTCGAGTGCCCGACTCCGCCCTCGGGCGCAAGCCGCTCGACAATCTGCTTGAAGAACGGTGGGGAGCGCGAGATCAAGATCGTCAGCGTGATCTTGAGGAACGGATCCTCAACGCGCGCCGTTTCGTCCTGTAGCCAAGAAAGAATTGACTCGAGAGCGCTGACTTGGAAGTACGGGTCCTCTAGCAGCTTGAGATACCTCGCTAGCCCGTTGTGCTGCCACAGTAACGTAGCCTCTTGCCCGCGCTCGTCAGGTCGCACAGAATCGGCGGCGCAAACTGCTTAAGTGGCGACCGCGTCTCGGCACGGAATCATCCCCGCCTGCGCTGCCTCCTCTTCCCGCGACTTGTTTAGCCTACAGAGATTGTAGCACATTTGAAACATATTGTTTGCCATTTCCTGCGAAAATGATTTGATTTAAAGTTACCGAAGACTCTACGAAGTAGAAAGATCTGCACCAGGTTGATGATCTGCAAAAGTCGCATGCTGACATCCCGGGAGCCCTTGCCCTCAAGCACTTCCAGTATTGTCAGCATGCCATGCGACGACACGAGCTGCAGCTGCATCTCAGGCGTATCCGCCATGATACCCAACTGCAAAATGTCAGAATCGGCTTCTACGTTGGAATGAATATACACACCAGTTGATCACACACATCGCGGAGCTGAAGGTCCGAGGCGGAAGGCGTGAGTTGGTGGTCGATGAGCCCGTTGAACATAATATTACACAGCCGAGCGTATTTAGCTCGCTGTAGGTTGGTCTCTAGGTCGTCTTCTGTAAACGCTTCATCGATCTGCGTCGTTGTTTAGATTCGTTCCAAGAAAATCGAGGCTACTATACGTCGGTAAACGGATCCTCTTCGTCCGAATTATCGTCGCCTAACTATTGGCAACATCAGCCTCCAATACTTCAAAATCCAAGAAACAATCTCACTCACGATCTATTGGACAATCAAGTCGTCAGCGACAGCGCAGGTGGCTGCTCCAACGCTACCTACTGCGTCAGATTTGCTGCGAACCAGAACACAACCAGAACGCACTCGTCACATTGGGCTTCCCCAAGACATCCTCGTCGTCCTCCTCCGCATACTTGCCAAACTCCGCCTGGTTCAGCACCGTCCGCGCTTCCGTGTGACCCACGAATCCCCAATCCCCACACTCGTCCCCACAAACGAAGACGACCGCGAGTGTGAAGGGCGTATAGACGGCGGCACAGGTGATGAAGCCGGCGACCTTGCTCTCCAGAATCCCCTCATCCTCCCCGCCGACGAGATCGAAGCAATCATCGACGATACCATGCATCTCGTCAGGCGGCGCTTCGCCAGTGGGATTGGTGGCTTGGCTGCGGGACTCTTGTTGGGCCGGATCGTTTTGGAATTTTCCTCCGCCGAAGACCCAGTCGCGTCTGCATCCGCTGCCGGTTTCTCCAGCGCTGAATACCAAAATCAGACGAAGAAGAGAGAATCGAGAACGGACAAACCCTGCAACTTAGTCAGTGAGATCCCCTCCTCGAAACGTCATTCCAGCTGTCTGTCTGCCCTTCTGGTAGCTGTGGGGAGAACGATAGCGGCAGGATTTGGATCTTCTCTGTGAGATGCTGTTGCTTTGGCGCGGCCTTGACGCGCCTGACATCGAACTCGAAGGCAGGGCCAGAGTCTCGCGCACCGGCGATGGCATTCGCTGAACCTGGACCAGGGTAAAACGGCGCATGACAAAAAATGGATTCAGACGCACTGTACGATAATATATAAATATTCGCGTGTCTTGACGAATCCCTTGTACCTGGCGATGTTCTCGTGCTACGGAGGTGTTAATGCTGGTAACTTTTGAGTAACTGGGGAAGAACGTACATTGAGATTCTTGAGTAGGTCGATCTCGGACTAGAGAACGTTAAAGAAGATGAATCCGCAGAACCACGACGCAATGACACATGAATCGGGAAGATGCATTCAGCGCAGAAATGTAAATCTGCGAGAGCCGGGAAAGACTGATAAACACCGGTCACCCTGATGATATTAAAAATTAAGAAACAAGGATCTGCACGGAACGATATCTCGGTGAACTGTGTCAAGCAGATAAAATTCACACTTACTATATAATCTACTCGTCGTCACCCTCCCCGCCGCTCTCCTCATCATCGCTGACAACGCCCACGACGCCGCCGCTGTTCCTCTCCTCCTTCTCCCGTAGAACCCGCCCAGCCTCTCTAAGCTTGGCGCCAAAGGCCTTCCGCGCCCCAAAGTTGGCAGCCACGTCCCAGATCTGCAGCTTAGCCTTGGACCCCGCAGCCGCGAGCGTGAGCGGATCGTCGGGCGAGAATACGGTCGAGAAGACCTTCCCCTGCGCGGCGCGTTAACATTCAACAGGAAGAAATGTCCATAAAATACGCACGACGCCCAGATCTCTCGAAATGACGAGGCTGACGTTGCGCTTCCCGCCGTCCTCCTCGTCGAGCACGTTCCACACCTTCACGAGCTTGTCGTTACCGCCCGTCGCGATGCACCCCCGAATGTGTGGGTTCACGTCAAGCGCGGACGCCGCCCCGTCGTGTGCCGATAGTGTGAACTTCGCCGGGGAGGGCAGATTCAGATCTGATGGGAGCGTCCGCACGTCGAAGTTTAATACTAGGCCGTTCTCTAGAGACACCTAAATAATTCCGTTCCGTCAGTCAGGCGCGTACGAAATGAGAGGAAACTTACATAAAACCCATACTCCTCCCACGGATCCCATCGCATTGCTTCGACATCGCTTCCGACGACTGCGCCCACGCCGGTATCCGGAGCGCGCGAGTCGAACGTCCGCACGGTACGGTCGTAGCTGCCGGTCAGCAACACGCTCGGGTCGCGGTCGTTCCACCGCACGGCCTGCACCTTGTCGTTGTGCACATCGAAGCTCCGGATCGCGCCCCCGCCGTCCCCGTTGATGGTCGGGTCGCGGCTCAAATCCCACAGCTTGACCGTGCGGTCGGCACTTCCACTCGCGAGGAGGTTCCGCTGCGTTTTGTTCCAGCTAAGGGCGAGAACCGCGTCGACGTGGTGGCCTGTGGACGCAGCGCGGTGCTTGGTCTTTTTACGCTTCTTCTTCCCGGTGCCAAGGGGTGTGGGGATGTGCGCTTTTGTTTCGTCGGGCCGACCCAGGATGGATGCTGGGTACATGGCTTCCAGCAGGTCGACGGACCATATTTCGATCTCAGGGTCCAAAGTACCGACGGCAATGTAATTGCCGAAACCTGTACTGGGTTGAGATGCGTCTGACGACGATCCGGTGGCAGTTGGGGGGAAGTCAAGCCACTCTAGACACAGAGGGAAATTTGGCAGCATGAGGTCGTGGTGGACGTATAGGTTTTCTTGAGATTCATCATAGACGTAGATCTCTAGTTGAGATATCTCGTCTTCAGTTTTTGCAACGACGAGGAGGTTGTCCGTAGGTAACACTTCAAGCTCCTCTCGTTCATCGTCGGCATCATCCTGAAACAGAAATCGCGTCCAAATCGAAAAGCTATTTCAAAAGCAGCACGTACCTCTTTCAGGGTGATATAAGGATCCTCTTCATTGTCTCGGTAATACGTGAGGCCTTTGATATTGCTGAAAGGACCATCCGCTATTTGGCGTCAAGAATGATTGAAAGTAGCACAGAGAGAACACACCCGCAGTCTTGACATCGTTGTCATAATCATCCAGGTTATATTCCGAGAGATCATCCGGGTTCCGTGTCTTGGGTTTTGGGTCTGAATCTACGTCCATGGCATCCTCATCCTCGCTGAAAGACAAATAAATTAATATCCAGAGATTCGTGCGATACCCAGCTGGATCTCACTCGACCCAGTCATCTTCATTGTCTTCTCCCGCATCGTCCGCTTCGTCTCCTTCAGCACCTAGACCCATAGATTTTGCCGCCTCGTGTGCACGCTCCAGTTCTATCCGTGCATCCTCCTTTTCGACTCTTGACAGCGCACTGACTCGCTCGAGCTCCTTGTCGTCGAGAACATATTTTGGAGGGTTCTGGGCCGCGACTCCGCGCTTCACCCACGAAACCGCAGAAATAAGACTGCTCATGGAAGCGAGAGCAGAATTTTTTGCGATCTCTGTTGGGATCAGGCACTGCCACTAGCTGCCTGCACGCGTTCTATTCTCTCTTGTTCTCTTAATGGCGACTGCTGCTGCTGCTCCTGTTGCTGCTCTACCGGACCTTGCGCCTCTCTTCCGACAAAGCGCGAAACGGACACGGGATATTTTCGAGTCATGTCCCGATGACGGCCTCCGAGACGACGACAAAAGCGCGCGCATACGGCTCTCCATTAAAATCCACGACGAATACCGCGACTTCAAGGAGCTCCCCCCTGCGCTTCTCTCGCAGCAGGGCCCCGTTGGGCCGTCACGGCCGCGCGACGTCCAGCGCAAGATGATCACCGCAGGAGAGACGGCGAGCACTTCGACCGCGCTGATGATTGCGGCCATCGACCGCACGCCGACGCACACGCCCAGCACGTTCCAGTCCTCCGCGAAGCTCTCCAGCGCGCTGACGCTGCACAAGACGACGCGCACCATCAAGCCCACGTACCACCCCCCGTGGAAGCTCGTCCGCGTCATCTCGGGGCATTTGGGCTGGGTGCGCAGCGTCGCTGTGGAGCCGGGGAACCAGTGGTTCGCGACCGGCGCGGGAGATCGGGTGATTAAGATTTGGGATCTGGCGAGCGGCGAGCTGAAGCTGTCGCTGACGGGACATATCTCGACCGTGCGGGGGCTCGCCGTGTCGCCGCGCCATCCATATCTGTTTTCGTGTGGGGAGGACAAGGTGCGCGCCTTGTCGTTCTTCTGTCTTGATGTCTTTCACCCTAAATGGATGCAATTGTATAGATGGTGCGCTGCTGGGACCTCGAGGCCAACAAAATCATCCGGCACTACCACGGCCACCTCTCGGGCGTGTACGCCCTGTCGTTGCACCCCACCCTCGACGTTCTCGTCACCGCCGGCCGCGATGCCTCCGCCCGCGTCTGGGACATGCGCACCAAGGCTCAGATTCACGTCCTGTCGGGCCATACGGCGACGGTCGCGGACGTAAAGTGCCAGGAGAGCGAGCCGCAGGTTATTACAGGCAGCATGGACTCGACTGTCCGGTGCGTTCATTTATATACTTTCTACTCCTGCCGCCTCCTCACCCTCTCACTTACACTCACAGCCTCTGGGACCTCGCCGCCGGCAAGACGCGCGTCACCCTCACGCACCACAAAAAATCCGTCCGCGCCCTCGCTATCCACCCCACCGAGTATGTGTCTTTCTTTTAGGAGCGTGCGAGACCCGCGCTGTTGCTACTGAAGAACGAACAACCGCCCGCTCCTTCCTTTCTCGGTTCTACCCATCAGACAATACTAACACAGATAACATTATAGGTACTCCTTCGCCTCAGGCTCCGCCGGCGCGGGCGGCAGCGGCAACATCAAAAAGTGGAAGTGTCCCGAGGGCACGTTCGTGTGCAACTTTAGCGGCCACGACGCGATTGTGAATACGATGAGCGTCAATGCCGAGGGCGTCTTCTTTTCGGGGGGTGAGTGTCTTGTTCCCCTTGACCTATCTGCATTTCCTACCCGCGTGCATGGCCTGCGTGGCTTGCTACGGCTCCCTTCCCGTTCTCTTTGCTCCTTATCCCCTATCCAAACGAATGCTAACGCGCCTGTTTCTTTCAGCGGACAACGGCTCGCTGCGCCTGTGGGACTATGCCACGGGCACGCCCTTCCAGAGCATGGAAGATGTGCCGCAGCCCGGGTCGCTCGAGGCCGAGGCGGGCGTGTTTTGTTCCACGTTTGATATGACGGGGACGCGGCTCATTACGGGCGGGGCGGATAAGACGATCAAGGTGGGTTTGCGTTTGACTCGATTATTCTTTTTTCGATTCGTCCCTTGTCTCATTCGGCTCGTTGTTTAGATTTACGCGGAGCAGTCCCAGTAATAACTATTGTTGTAACTTTATGTTGTCGGGCAGGGCTAAAATAAAATGGTTCTTCCTGCAATGCCTGAACAGTAAATGTAGAGAGACTTCCACTTTGAATGCAGCGATGGCGAGATGCTCCGCCGAGCAACAGCTGTCGGAATTTGCCGCTTCCGTGCTGTGCTATAGTTTCACACGCTAGTTATACACGTGACCCATCTCTCCTTCTGCCCACCTCTTCGCCTTCGTCGTCGTCGCCACCATGGTCAACATTCCCAAGTATGTTCCGCGCGCTATGCCGTCCTATGCTGACGTTTTTATTTGTGATTCCAGAACTCGCCGGACATGTAAGTTTTCAATTTGAAGCAAACCAGCATGAATTTACGGGAACGGCAGACTGCAAGGGCAAGCCCTGCAAAAAACATACGTACGTCGCTTTCATCTAAGTTCGGCCCCGTCCAGCGATGCGTGCACATCCGAATCGAATCGCGAACGCGAATGTTGGACGGACACCCTCGCTCGTCCTGCTCCCCAAGTTTCGGTCGATGCTGACTCGCCCTTCGTCATTCAGGCCGCACAAGGTGACCCAATACAAGACCGGAAAGGCCTCCCTATTCGCCCAGGGAAAGCGCCGTTACGACAGGAAGCAGTCCGGGTACGGTGGGCAGACGAAGCCCGTCTTCCACAAGAAGGTGCGTGCGCCGCAATGCCTTCATTCCGACCCAATTCTCAACGTCACGTATATTTCGTAGGCAAAAACGACCAAGAAGGTCGTCCTGCGGCTGGAGTGCACCGTGTGCAAATACAAAATGCAAATGTCGCTCAAGCGTTGCAAGCAGTGCGTCCCTCCCTCCCTCCACCCCCCGCTTATCTATCTATCGTTTCTTTGCTCACCACGTGTGTTCACAGCTTCGAGCTGGGCGGAGAGAAGAAGACGAAGGGTGCTGCTCTTACTTTCGTACGTCCCGTCCGCTTGACTTTTTACATGAGCGTGACGCTGATGTGTGTGTGCAATGCAGTGATCGCGTCTTGTCTTGCTTGTTCGTTTGCTCGCTATGTATTAGAGTCACATCATGAATATGATACATGCAACTCATACGGCGCGATATCCGGCGCGCGGTGCTGCTGGGATGAAATCAGCATCATGACTCGGGACGCTGTTCTCGCGTCGGACGACAAGCTGAGTAAATCTAAGGCTGCGGCCGCGACTGCACACTCGCTGAACGCAATCCTTCGTGATACCCACGTCCCGACTGACATTAAGCAATGTCAATTCGAGTACCACCCGATCCCAGATTCCTTGGTGACACGAGCCATTCATTCTCTGTTCTGGGACCTGTATTCCGCGCCTAGGTACGACGCCAAAAAGGTCCTGCAGCTGCGTAAGACCGTGAGCCGGGGCAGATTCTTGAGCATGTCGGCCATGATGTGCCAGTCGCTGTCGCTTGGTATCTCCCCCACCGTGATGCACAGCTGCGTCGGCCGCGCGCGCGGTGAACCTCTTACAACCCCCGCGCTGTCCTTTCCCGGCTACGGCTCGATCGCGACTGCGATGTTCTGAACAAGGGCGGCCAAGTCCCCTTCACAAGCTCCACCATTTCGATCCGCAGAGCAGCTGAATCAGGGATTTCAACACGAGTGGAACTTGATTGAGACTCAGTCATCCTTCTCTACCTAGTTGAGTTTCAAAATTCAACATTCGGCAGGCGAAATGGTTCCCGACCTTCTCCAATTGTCGTCAACCAAGAACCAAGATGATGTTACCGGCGCGGAAGCAATGCTGTAACGTCTCCAGAAGGCCAAGGAGCACCCAGGGCTCGTTGTGTATGGGTGCCGGCGAAGATAGGAATTGCGCTCATTGTTCGCCACGAGTCGTTTTATAGTTGATACCTGGATCGTCACGCTGGCTGTCGCGTCTTGTCTGCTGGCCCCTCGCGTGCGTGTCCCAGACAAGTGCGGATTCAACCACTCAATTACCGCACATTGTAGCGAAGAAATACGGACTCGAAGGTGATAGACGACGGCGCAAATACTGGACAAGCGGACAATTCACGGACGCTCCAGACAGGAATTGGCCACGGGAGAAGAAAAATCGACACGGTCGAAGGCGCGGTCCCGGGTCCAGGCCATAGCAGAGGTATTCGGGGAACGACCTGAGAGCAACTTGAAGACCTCGAGGTAACCGAAACAGATATATTAATACAAGAGTATCCAGGACAACAAGTGCGACGAGGGTGGCCGGAGACATTATTCACTTCTGATTTTTGAACAGAGGTGCGGTGTGATCTCGTATGCCTTTTCTTTCTCGCTGTCGAACGTGAATAATCATACGACGTGAAACTCGATGAGTCACCCGAAAGCTTTAGATCGGGCCACGGTAAACTGCTTGGAGGTTTGCGGCGAGCTAGGGCGCGAAAGATAGAAGGACGGGGTGGTTTAATAATAATAAAAATATGTCGGAAATTTGAAATTTGCCTTATTTTAGACACGAAATCAACATAAGGTCATATAAGGTCCTTGTAAGGGCTGCTAAGAGATCGTCTCTCAGATAACCTCTTACAACTGCCAGAACCCTCTTACAACCCTCTTATAACGATCTTATAAATGTCTTGTAATGCCGTTGTAAGGGCCTATAATAAAAAATCCATAAGATCATTTATGTTTTTCCGACATATTTTTTATCAAAGGTTTCGCGGTCCCTGAACTTTGCAGTCACACGGCGTGACGGCGCATCTCATTCGCAACGCGCTGCGGGCGGACACGGTGTAGTGGATATAACGAGTAGAAGACAAACCGTTGCCACCATTCGCCTCGGTCAGACTGGTTAAGATACGACCGAACACGGAAGGCGAGCTATAAATGAAGGACATACATCATCACAAGCTCTCCACCGGAAGAGTTGGTGTTAATAATGTTGCCGCTCACGACTGTGACGCCGCTCAAACTCAGCTCCTAATTCTCTCAAGTTGCAGCAAGGTAGGATGCGGTTGCTCACTTGGATTCCCAGACGGGAAGAGGAGGGAACGGGACGGAATGAGAAAGACGGTAAATAATTTGTGACCCACAAATTATATCGTATAGGTGCGCCCTCGATCGCGAGAGCGGTGGGTTTCAACTCGGAATCTTGGATGCCCTGTCTCGTGGGTTCGGTCTGCTCGAGGAGAACGGCGCGGGTGGCCATGCACGAACTTAGAATGATGTGGTTGAGACCAAGTTGCGTGACGTGTGGCTGTGTCGACGCGTACGCTCTCTTTCCTCTTCACCACAATGCCTGTAGCAGTCCCCAAGAAGATCCCCACTGCCCCGGGAGGCATAAAATCTTACTACCAGGCCAAGATCGAGGCCGCAGAGCTCACCATAAACGAGAAGACACAGAACCTGCGCCGGCTCGAGGCCCAGCGGAATGCCCTCAACGCACGCGGTGCGCTCGTCTCGTCCGTAAAATCTTCCGCGTATCTAACAAGTGAATTGGCAGTACGACTACTTCGGGAGGAGCTGCAGCTACTGCACGAGCCGGGGAGCTACGTCGGCGAGGTCGTCAAAGTCATGGGCAAGACGAAGGTGCTCGTCAAAGTCCAGCCAGAGGGTAAATACATCGTCGACATTGACTCTGAAATCGACGTCGCGTCGCTCACACCCACCCTCCGCATCGCACTGCGCTCCGACTCGTACACCATCCACAAAATCCTGCCGAACAAGGTCGACCCGCTCGTGTCGCTCATGATGGTCGAGAAGGTGCCCGACAGCACGTACGAGATGGTCGGCGGGCTCGACAAGCAGATCAAGGAGATTAAGGAGGTCATCGAGCTGCCCGTTAAGCACCCCGAGCTCTTCGAGGCGCTCGGCATCGCGCAGCCCAAGGGCGTCCTGCTCTATGGGCCCCCCGGCACGGGCAAAACGCTCCTCGCGCGCGCCGTCGCGCACCACACCGACTGCAAGTTCATCCGCGTCAGCGGGAGCGAGCTCGTGCAAAAATACATTGGCGAGGGCAGCAGGATGGTGCGGGAGCTATTTGTGATGGCGCGGGAGCACGCGCCGAGCATTATTTTCATGGACGAGATCGACAGCATTGGGAGCTCGCGGGGGAGAGCGGGAGCGGCGGCGGGGACAGCGAGGTGCAGCGCACGATGCTGGAGCTGCTGAATCAGCTCGATGGGTTCGAGCCGTCGAAGAATATCAAGGTGATCATGGCGACGAATCGAATTGGTGAGTGGGCCTTTGACTTGTCGACGCGCGCTGATAGACGACGCAGATATCCTCGACTCGGCACTCCTACGGCCAGGACGGATAGACAGGAAGATCGAGTTCCCGCCGCCAGGTCCTGAAGCACGCGTCTCCATTCTACGCATCCATTCGCGCAAGGTGCGTCATTTTCCTCGCGTTTTCGCGTCCCCATCGCTATTTTGTACTCACTCTTTTTTACGAAGATGTCCCTACAACGCGGCATCAACCTGCGCGCGCTCGCAGAGAAGATGGGCCAGTGCTCCGGCGCTGAAGTACGCGGTATATGTACTGAAGCGGGTGAGTCGCGTCGTCTCTCATCCTCACTCGTGCACATCGTCCTATCCCACTCCTCCTCACTGGTGCCCTTGTTCTCTCTGCTCCCCTCTTTTGCTGTCACCCTGTGCTGACACTTCCTCTCCCATTAGGCATGTACGCGCTGCGAGAGCGGCGGCAGCACGTCACGCAGGAGGACTTTGAGTTTGCAGTGGCAAAGGTGTTGAAGAAGAACCAGGAGGGGAACACGTCGGTCAATAAACTGTTCTCGTAGAGAGCGCGCTTGTACCGCATGTAGACGGATGAATGTCGTGGTTTGCTGAAGTCAGAGGGAGATGTGATTGGAATTCGGCGCTGAAAGTGGGATTGGACGTATGTAGGTGGGCGGCGAAAAAGGAAAACCGGGAACACGCAAAAAGAAACTCTCGACCTGGGAGTCGAACCCAGCTTTCGCGCGACCAAAGGCATAATTACGAATGACAAGCGCGTGTACTAACCGATATACTAGTCAAGACATGACCTGGTCTCCCTTCAGAAAGCTATGTCCAAGCCAGGACGCAGTTTGACTCCAATTGAAATTTCAACGAAAGATACCAACTTTAATTTCTATTCCAACTCACACAAAAATGGCCGGAATGGGTAGGCAGATGGAAGGCAATTCGGAGGAGTAGCAGCGAATCTAGTGACTCCGCGAGTTTTGGAAGCAGAGGATCGGGCTGGACGTGGGAGGGAACGTGGTCGGATTCAATTCAAAGTGACTGGAGGGTCTCGAGTAATCTATCTAATTACACATTCAGCTCACTCAAAAATGTGAAATAGGGAGTTGGGAGTTGACCTGTAGCCATATTAATAGCAATAGAGTAGCTATTCTACGAGTTCTTAAAGCCAAAACGCCAAACGCTGGAAGCGGAAACATTCAATTCAAATGGGGTCTGATGCCACAAATGGTCCAGGCTCTCTCCTTACTTACCTCCAACTCACCCAAAAATGAAAGAAACAAGAAGGAAGGTGGGACAATAGCAACTCACATAATTATCCTACGAGTTCCGAAAGCCGCCAAGGTTGAGAGGGAACTCGAAAGTCGGAAGATACCATATCCGGTAATTCGGCATGGGACCTTCCGCTTATGCGGGCGTGCGCAAATCCAGGCGTCCGTGTGTTCCTGGGAGACGTATTTGCCACATCACAGGGTAACCAACTGTTTTTCCTGTTTTTCCCCCGTAGCATATAGCGTACCTCCCTACTGCTGTCCCCCGCAGCGCACCGTATGGCGTCTGATGTGGAAATGGTAGACCCCGAGCCCAGCAGGAGCGAGGTGGAGGAACAAGAGGAAGGTGAGGGGGACTCGCACGAGCAACACGAGGACGAGGATGGCGGCGAGGAGCAGCACGACGAGGAACAGGAACACGAAGTTGGCTTAGACGACTCGTCCGAGGAGGAAAACTCGTCGGACAATGCGTCCGAAGACGACGTCGACAAGGACCTCGTTCCTGCCCCCGACGACCACGACGACCCACACAATGCCGACGCTGCCATGCCCGATGGCGCCGACCCCGACGCTGCCCCCGCCCCCACCCCCGACGCGCCCGCCGACGCCGGCCCCATCCGTATCCCCATGCTCGTCGACCCCGCCCCTGCCGCGCTCGGCACCGTCACCCCGCCGCGCGCGACATCCCCGCTCAGCGCCCCGCCCACCAGCGCCGCCAAGCCCACGCCCGCACCCGCCCCCACACAGAAGCCAAAGCCAAAGAGCCACCACGCAGCGCTGCCCCCGCCGCCGCCGCCGCCACCTGCGCCGATGCAAACCATCCGACTCGAGATTCGGCTTGGGGGCCCGGATAACTACGAGGTGGACGTAAAGGGCATGGCGCGGGAGGAGGGGCTCGTCTGGGGCGAGATTGGCGAGAAGAAGTACGCAGACGATAGCAGTGAGGGGGAGGAGGGCTCGGACGGGGAGGAAGAGAAGGAGGACGCAAAGGAGAAGGAGGCGAAGGAGAAGAAGGACGCGGATGGGGATGTAGAGATGGACGCGGACGGGGTGGGTATACTCTTCTCTCATAATTCGCGCTCTAACTCACTCGACAGAAACCCAAGCCGCCGAAAAAAACAAAACCGAAGAAAAAATCTAAAGCTACGGCGGAGTACTATGACACCAACGACCCATTCATCGACGACTCAGAGCTCGCGATCGACGAGCGGACGTACTTTGCGCAGACGAAACAGAAGGGCTTCTATGTCAGCAGCGGCGAGGTTGCGCTTGTCCGGGATAAGTGCGGCTCTTCCTCGTGTACATCTCCGTACTCTACTTATTTCGCTCCAGATCGCCCAAAAAGCCGAAATCGAAGAAAAAGGTCGGCCCGGCACTGTCGCTGAACCTCCCCACCGCGTCGACGTCCGCGCTCAAGCCGCTCTCGACAGCCGCCGCTGGGGGGCGAAAGGCCAAGTCCGTCGGCGGCGCAGGGAGCAAGTCCGCACCAGCGTCGAAGGTGGGGGCGGACAAGGCACTGGGGACGAAGGACAGTCCGATCGCGCTGGAGGACGATGACGACGAGAAGGGGGACGTGTTTGGGCCCGGCGCGACACAGGACGCGGGCGGGCGGCGGGCGAGTGGGAAGGGCAAGGAGAAGGCGGAGGAGGGGGACGAGGCGGCGATTGCGGAGGGCGTGAACCGGATGAAGGGCAAGTGGAAAGAGCGCGTTTCTGTGAATGGCGCATCGCCCTCGGCGAATGGGGAAAGTGTGAATGGGGACGGGGATGTGAAGGTGGAAGAGGATGAGGAGGATGAGGTGGGGAAGAAGCGGAAGCGCGCGGGAGCGCTGAATGGTGTTGGGGGAGATGGCACGAAGAAGAGGAAGACGGTGGATATTGTAAGTGCTCGCTCCCTTGTACCAGACAATGCCTCACGCGCATCAGGCCTCCTTCCACCCCGACCTGCAGGTGGGCATAGAGAAGCTGAAGCAGGCGATTGCGTCCGGTGCGTCTTTATTCTTCCCGCACGCGTCTCCCTAGATGGATCGTTGCGCCCTCTCTTTGTAGAAAAACGAAACTGACTTGAAAAACCGCACGCAGAATCCTGGGAGCAAAAGTCCAAGTTCCCACCAAATCTGAAGCCACTACTCGCAGCGCTGAGTCTGCAGGCGATCACGCTCGACGAGTACGACGACAACTTCTTCAGCTTGATGCCGACGATCTTTCCGTATAATAAGTTTACCATGAGTGTGAGTCGCGTTTGTCTTCCCATTTCATTCAAACTGGATACTCAAGTGCGGATGCAGAAATTGATAAAACGGACGATCTTCCCCGACCACACGGCGCTGCTGAACCAGAGGCAGGACGAGCTACTGGAGCGGCTGCGGACGCTGGCGACGGAGGGCTTCCCCAAGGCGCAAGAGGAGTGGGAGAAGAGCTTGCAGAACTATGGCAAGTATTCCTTCTATCTTGTCTTCCAGCAACAGCTGATGCGCGCAAGCAGAGGACAAGCGGAAAGAAAAGGCGCTGACGGCGGCGAATGGGGACCCGGATAGCGTGGAGGGGTCGACGGGGCCGACACGGCATGGGACGGAAGACCCCGAGGGCGGACGCGGGAGCGCGGGACCGTCGTCTGTGGACAAAGACGAGAAGGAGGGAGGCGGGGGCGGGAAGGATGGGAATGGGAAGGAGGGCCCGGGGAAGGGCGGGGCGCACCACGGCCCGCCGCTGAAGAAGTATCGCATGACGGAGGCGATGAAGCAGAATGTGTGGCAGCTCGTGCTGCTGAGCAATGAGATTTGCAGGCTGGAGAATGAGAAGAAGTACGTCGTAGCTTTCTTTGTTGCGCGCACTGTCACTGATCCGTGGTAGCTCGCTGGAGGGGAGTGTGTTGCAGGTTAGCGAGCAGGGGCTGAGGAAGGTTTTATACCAGCGCGTAGGTCGTTTCGTCCGAATGCGACTGTCTGCGCTAACGGATAAATGCAGATTGTAGCTGCATTCCCCGAGGGCTGGATGTCTTCAGGTCAGATCTCGAGAGACGGTGCGTTTCCATGTATATTTGCGAGCTGTTTCTGACGAGGGAATGCAGTGAGCGCGATGAAGAAAAAGTACGAGAAGGAGGTTGCAGACGACTGATTAGGTTTATAATATTTATTCGTATTGTACTATTGGGCTTTTGTACCTTGTGCTCGTTCGTAACATCGACGATTGTTTGCTGTATGCGGTGCGCCACCGGTTTCTTGAGACCCGAAAGAGGCATTACATAATCGTTTCTCTACTACGATGGGCTCGCCTCCCAAGCCATGGGAGCGCAATGGGGTCACTGCGACGGCAGCACCGTCTGTGGCCCCCCCACTTGCTTCATCGACTCCCTCAGTTACTTCGCAGCCTGCGGTCCCTGAGCGTCCTGCAGCTTTCAATGCACCCTCCACTTCTCTTTCCACTGCAGTCAGCCCGTACGGCGCCTCGGCGTACGGGACGTCTCCTTACTCTCGATTTGCTGGCGCATATGGCGGCGGTTACGGCGGTCTCAGCTCATACGGGAGCACTTATGGAGGCTACGGAGCTGCCGGGTACGGCGGCGCAATGGGCTACGGAGGCGGGTACGGGATGAGCCCGTATTCGTCCATGGGCATGGGCATGTCGCCGTACGGAATGGGCATGAACGGCATGGGCATGGGCGTGAACGGGATGCCACTCGACCCCAACGGGATGCCCGCCCCCTCGCTCACGCAGACCCTCGAGTCCACCACCCAGCACACCTTCCAGCTCCTGCACTCGATCGTACAGACGTTCTCCGGCGTCGCGCAGATGCTCGAGAGCACCTTCATGGCGACACACAGCAGCTTCTTCGCCATGGTCGGTGTCATCGACCAGTTCGGTCACCTGCGCAACGCGCTGGGAAGCGTACTGGGCTTGTTCGGGCTCATGCGCTGGATGCGCGAGCTCATCACGGGCGCACCCGCCGCGCGTGCCGGTGCAGGGATGCCGGGCGAGTTCCGCGAGTTTGTGAACGGGCGTCCTGTGCAGGGCCCGCAGGTGCCCCCGGGGCCAAAACCGAGCAAAAAGCCGCTCATCTTCTTCCTCCTCGCGATGTTCGGCATTCCGTACGCCATGACGAAGCTCGTGCAGATCCTCAACGAGCGCGCGCGCAACACCGCCGCCGCAAACGGCGGGCTGCTGCCCGGGCAGCCGCTCCCCCCGCTCGACCCCGCGGCGCTGACGTTCGCACGGGCGCTGTATCCGTTCACGCCGACGACCCCGAGCGAGCTTGCGCTGAAGGAGAATGAAATCGTGGCGATTATGGGCAAGCTCGATCCGCGGACGGGGGCGGAGGTAGACCCAAGGACGCAGATCGAGAACGAGGAGGCGGTACAGTGGTGGAAGGGTAGGACGCGCGAGGGCCGCGAGGGGTGGTTCCCGCGCAAATGGGTCGAGATTTTGGAAAAGAAGGAGAAGAAGGTCGATTAGTTTCTTTTCGTTTGGCTCTTGTATTGCGTTTCTACTCTCCTTTTAATCGCTCTTTTTCCGTTTGTACGCGTGTATTCGTCATGTATAGAACAATTATCGCTTCTAGAGAAACACGCTAATTTCAACTGCCAGTCCTTCAAAATGCCTTTCTTTCTAAGACGCAAAAGCTTGAGGTGCTCGTGGTTCCGCCGCCAACGACAAACCTAGTCGTGGGGACCTTGATCGATCCGCCGTATTTGGCCATTGTTTGGTTCGCAGGAGGGTCGGTTCCGGTTTTCAAAACCTATCTACGTTTTTTCTTCGCCGTTATTCCACAAAGTTAAGAGACAGATTTGTAGAAAATATCCTAAAGAATAGTTCTGTCATGCCGGATTTTTTATATTTGGAGCATAGCCCCAGAATATGGTGGATTCTGCCAGGAATTGGTAAGTTTGTGGAGGAATAATGCCATACCAAAAAATTCAGCATGACAGAATTGTGGACTAGTCATATTCGTACAGATGTTTCTGCAAAACCTTGGGGATTCGAGGTGAATTGAAGGGGCTGATACATTTTGCGTGGCTGCATGTCTGCCTGGAGGGACACACCTGCTGGATAACTCAAATATTTAGTTTTCCTACCTCAAAAGGTCTTTATATTGTAGAAAGTCATTTTCATGTCCAAAGGACCATAGAATACCGCATGAATGGCCTTCAGCGAGGCAAATTGGTGGAACTGTGACGAATGTCACACTATTGTGACCGCTCATTTCGTTCAAACCAGGTTCGATGTAATAGCGTGAATTCATCATCAAGCCTTCTCAAAACTCAAGGAAATAATCTGCCATGTTCATAAACCAAAATGGACGACTTCAATGCGGCAAAACCGATGGACAGGGTTCCATTTTATGAACATGTTGAATGCTTCAATGCATTAGAGCTGTAGGAAACCCGAAAAATGGAGCTGGTAGTGTAGTGGTGGCCGATATAAATATATTCTTATGCCAAAGTTAGTCGATAAAATACATGGTGAAGCTGCTATGAGTTGGAACATGGGAACCAGGACTTTAATTGAGGACAAACAATGGCCAAATACGGCGGATCGATCAAGGGCGGTGCTCGTCCCCACTAGTCGAATACGAAGAATCACGACAACGTCAGCTATCGAAATTTCCCAAACCGCCTTTGGAGTTGTAGGTTGCAAATTAGACTCCAGGAAAGGCAGCCTGAATGCGACAGATTTCCTGCAGCTCCAGCTCGATGAGCGTCTTTTTGATCATGAAGAAATCAAGGTCGCTAAAAAGATGTGTCTGGGAGTGCAAAAACAAAGGCATAAGGCGTGCAAATACTTAATGTCAAGGGTCTAGAGACAGGGCATACAAGGCAGATCTAGAACAATGAGAATAATGAAAGAGTCAGTAAAATCAGGAATCAGCCAGCAAGCAAGCATTCAAATAAAGCGAGCAAAAAAGTTGAAATGACTTGCGCTGACTGGAGAATTGAACGCACAGCGTCCTCGTCTCCGTCTTCCAACCCCCTCTCCTAGCGCCGGCATCTCTCCACGGACTCGGTCCGAGCCGCTTTCTCCCTTCCTGCCTCGACCTCGCAGGGCTAAAAAACGACAGTGACGCCGGTGGTCGCGGTACTGGACCCCAGCAGTATCGTCAACGCACACAGCGAGTCGATTGAATATTAATAAAATGGTGGGTGTATGCGGCGGAGCTGGACTTCGTTTCCGGGCGGTAGCGCACGAGTACGAGGTTTAGAGGTAGATGAATATCAGACTCCGAGAAAGCCGCCGGCCGACCAGGTTGAGGCTGTTTGGCTCCCTGAAAACATGTGTCGTCGCACAGACGGGCGGAGACCTGCCATTGTCCGAAGCGTGCTGGGTACGACCGGTGACCAGAGGACCCGGTATTGACCACTCTCTCCGACCAAAACTGCGCCGACGCCGTATTCATAGGAAGGTGTGCCTGGGCCTGTAATTATGTTGGATCGAAAGCGCATCTGTATCCAGGCTGCACCCGAACTACCCTCGCGACATCGCCGGACGCAGGCCCGGTCCCAAAGCTCAACGCATATCCTCCATTTCGCCGCCAGATTTTCAAGTATTTCTAAGCAACATGAGAACATCGTTGTGGCCGCAGCGTGAGGGAAGGTACTGATGGACTGGAACTTGATTCTTGTTTTGGATCCTGACAAGCACGCGCGAACCGCGAGAGCTGGCTGCTAATCGCCCCCCCGGCCCACGTCGTCGCCGTCGTCGCGTAAGGCGGTGAGCCCCCGTCGACCTGTTAATTCATCCACATTGGGCTAGACGTAGGCAGCGCGGACATGCGGCGGGCGCATAAAGATATAGTACCCGCTGTTGAGACTGACGTTCTCGTTCGAGAAGACGAAGGGGGTGACGTGGCGGCGAAAGGGATATCGTTTGTATATAGAATACACTGAACAATCGAATCAGGAGCACGGCAAGACCGAAACTCTATTTTTTGGGCAGCCCTGAATTCGCTCTGGAACCGTTTCCGTACGGACTGAAGAGCTCAGCCGGGTTACACCGGGCAAAACCCGACGCATGCGGCACCCGCATGACTTGGCTTTGCCCCCGGTGTTAGGCTGCAGCGCAGGATTTAGATAGGGGCGACATTCACAGAAGAAAGAGGCGCACCTACGAGTCTTAAACATGTTCAAAGTATGAGACTCTCGCGAAATCGAAATCTTCTTCGAAAAAAAACCGGCGAATCGATGGAAAGGCTGCACTGTAGGAATCCTCGGATGCCAATCTTCTTACTATAACGCCGACTTCATCCAGCTTGCAATCAGATCTCGATATAAACGCCGACAGTCGATCAATAGGTTGGGGCCCAATGCATGATTCTACGAATCGGAGACTGCGGAGAGCTGGTGTGATGAAATCATCGAGGGGAGGCTGCTCTGCTGGTGGATTGCTGGTATGCATGAATAAAGCCAATGACTCCAAGCATGGAAGGTCAATGCCATGCTTAGGTGCTGGATCGTCGTCGCCGTGGAGCACGATGCCTAGTTCGCAATGCACTAAGCTGGTTGTCTGTCGAAGAATTGCCACATATTCGCGCCGGTGAACAAAGTTTAGAGTCAGCGCGGTCAATTGCGCCCACGGTAACGTCACTTCTAAAGGGATCAGAGCGCTGAGGGTGATCGAGCGCAATAAAGGCGCTTGTGAGAGTGTGACGACAGTGTCATCGAGCAAGGTCAGATCGAGATGGCGGAGTAGAGGCAGAGGCCCGCCCTCGAGGACGGAAATGTGGGAAGGAGAAAGGTTAAGATCCAGGCGTTCCAAGCGTGCACGGTGAGGAGTGATCGTTTCCAGGACCTGCGATATGTGTGACGCTCGGAGTGTATGAGAATCCAATCGGATGGCGAGCGGGAAAGAACAGGACCGGGTCAACCAGATACGACAAAGATCCAGGTGCTGCGCAAAGGTAGCGGAATCGCTGTCATCGGGGAAAGAGATAACTCTCCAGAGCTCGAGAGTGGCTACGGCGATTTGTCTCCATTGGCGACAGATCTGGGTCAAAAGAGTTGGCGAGTCAAGGCCTGCAAATGATGGATATCGGGGGTAGATTGGCAGGAAATTGATGAAAATCTCGGAGATGATTTCGTTCGGCAGCGTTAAGACGGGGTATGTGTAAGCGTCGAGCCGCTTCTGCGCCTGTTCTTTCTGAATTCGCAATGCCGAAAGAGACTGCTCGAGTAACAGAATCTCGGCGCTAAGATCTGCGACATGTGCGCGATCTGCTGCAAGTGTGCTGAGCATGGCAACTGCAAAACCAGTCCAGTTTTATCCTTCCACAATGTGGGTACGCACAGAGTTCCTGCGGAGCACAACTGAAGTAGAGATTTTGGGAAGAAAGCTGTCAACACTGCCACTGATCGGCCTTCCCAGCACGCACAAACAACCGCTCGCGTCCGAATTGGGCAATATGTGGCTATACCTTCGTCACTCAATTTGAAAATGAAAATATGCAGTCAAGGTCTAAATCTCGCTCTTACACTCTGTCCCGATGAGCAATGGCCCAAGACGCCTTCGAGAATTCAGCGGAGTCTCTCGACCCCTAGCGATAATAAGCATTGAATATTCTTATGGTATCCTATATTTCATTTCACATTTCTTGTGAAGATACGGAGGGTACACAGGCTAAGCTCGACATTTTTTGGTCGCAGTGTCTACATTTCGAGGAGGCTGCGACATCACATCAAGCGTGAGGACGATTGCTCCACTTCACAGGCCCAAATCCGCAAGCTCTTGGAGGTCTCCCAGGATATCCTTCGTCTCATAAACCTCCCACTGTTTGCTGGCGAGAGAATCGGTCAAATCTTCGTCGTTGCCCTGGTCGCCCGATTTTTCCGGCTCCTTTCGGTCGGCGGAGCCTTCGGTTTGACCCTGGCCGCCTCTGCCTGGAATGCCACCTTTGGGTCCGCTGGGAAGGCGAACGCCCTGCTCCGACTGGAAGAAGTTGTCCTTGTCCCAGATCTGCTTGACGCGGCGCAGCTCCTCGCGGTTGTCACCCCAGTACGCCCGCTCGGAGATGTCACCCGGCAGCGCACCGTCAGGGAAGTTGACGAACGCCGCCTCGCCCTGGAGCGACAGCGGCCGCAGTTCCCGCTTGGCCTCGCCCAGGAATGCCCGCATGTCCCGCTCCATCCACTTGTCCTCCCACTCGACGGTCAGGTACATGTGGTACACCGCCTCGCGCCAGAAGAAGGCCGAGTCAACGGGCTTGGGGGTGCCCATCTTGCCGCCAGAATGAATGAAGGTGGCCAAGAATTCGACGCGCTCGCCGGGGAACGATTTGCGGAACGCGGTCGCCTTGTCGCGGATCAGCGCTGTGACCCGCTCCATGGTGGAACGGTCGTTCCGGAAGACGAAGGAGCTGTAAATGGTGTAGCTCTTATTGGTCGGGAACGCCTTGACCGTTTCCTCGGACCACTGCGCGACGAGCGTCTCGTGCAGGAACCGCGTCGACTTCTCCGGCAGCGAGCGCCGTTTGAGCTGCTTAGCCAGCTCCGGGTGTTTGATGTACTGGTCGATGGTGGCGTCAAAGTCGTTTTTGCCGCCGTCAAAGTACGTGAGGAACCTCACGCCGTTGCCCGAGCTCAGTCGGAGGTCGCAGATCCATGTGCTATCAACTGTGATGCGCTCGGGCCAGTCGGTGGTGTAGAACGTGTTCATGGTTGACATAAAGTCCTTCTGGTCGAACAGGTCGGGCTCGTCCTTGCTGGCGAACCACTGGTAGCGCCCGGCCACCACGATGCCGCCCGGCGCGCGCAACTGCTTGACTGCCAGCTTCATCTCCACCACAACGCCGAAGTTGCCGCCCCCGGCGCCGCGCAGCGCCCAGAACAGGCGGCCCTCGTTCGAACTGCGACTGTCGGTGTCCTTGACCGTGAGCAGCTTGGCGTCCGCCGTCACGATCGTGATTTCTTTGACGGTGTCACTGCCCATGCCGATGCTACGCGAGAACGGCCCGAGCCCGCCGCCTAAGAGAAACCCGCCCACGCCCACGAAGGGGCAGCGGCCGCCATTGATCACGAACCCATCGTGGCGTCCGTTAATGAGCGTCTTGTAGACATGGCCCCACTGGCAGCCGCCGCCGAACGTTATCGTCTTGGCGGCCATGTCGAGTTTCGTCTTGTTCATCCGGCGCAGGTCGAGCGACACACCCTCGAACGCCGTCGAGTGGCCCGCATACGAGTGGCCACCGCATTTGATCGTGAGCACGAGCTTCTGCGCCCGAGCCTGGCGGATGATGGTCTGGACGTGTGCGGGCGTCTCGGGCTGCAGCACAAACTCGGGCCGCGCGAAGCGGTAGAGCAGGTTGGGGGTCGCGACGGCACGCTCGTACTCCTCATCGCCGCGGTCGAACACCGGAATCCTATCCGTTTTGAACGCGCGGATAGCTCTGCTCATGGTTTCAAGGAGAGGACGTAGAGAATGTCACCTCGAGAGCGTTGAAGAGTAATTATATGCACCGAGGACAGGTAGCATGGCAGATGACGATGCATGAGGCTCAACCAAGGCTCGGCACTATCCTGTAAGTTCAGTACCTTGACATATCGCCGTATTCTTGTATTCAGATAACTGTCAGGCGTCCGGCGCGACGTTTTAGTGCGACCATCGAGTCCGATATATTCGCATGCCAGGGTCCGAGACGACAAAGTGGAGCAAGTAGCATGGGTGGGCAGAACTGTTTGAATCGCAGAATGAATCAATGCCAATTCGCCTAAAAGCAACTATTACGTGACTTCTAAAATTAGCTAATAGCCAGCTTCGTCTTGCAATACTGTACCATTTCGACCAAGTGTTCAAGTAACGCGTAACACCGGGTTTTTCTCATGCCTTTAAAAATCACCACAATTCAAAAGAAATTTTTTCGGCCATCTCGGTGTATAAAAAATCCAAAATTAATGAACAGTTGGTCAAAATGGTACAGTAATCAAGCACTGGCCATTCCTCAACCGAAAGTGGTGGGGCGCGGAGCAGCCCACCGCGCTCTTGTATGCCTAAAGGACCCTCCACATTCCAATAATCTCCGCTTCGCGCTCTGGGAAATCCTATATAACTCATGGCTCCCACCGTAACATTCGGCAATAACACAATGCTGCGCCTATTTAAATTCTGCCAACTTGGACTTGATCAAACCATTCTGCCTGCCCTTCTGAAGGGCGAAATGGCGCCGGTACTTTCCGCGAATAGAACTATATGACGCATTCACGGCGTACTTCGGGCGCAAGGTAACTTAAAAGGAGGCTCAGGTGTTCCTAGCTTTCACGTTGGCGCGCACCATGAGCATTCACGAAGATGCACGGCAGGGGAGGCTCGTCGGGGACACACTCTCCCGCTACCTCCTGAACGACCCCAACATTCTCAGCCAACAGGATCCCGCTACAGGTTATGCGCCTCTGGCCACCGCCGCAGTAGCTGGTTTCGCAGACGAGGTCGAGCAGCTGCTCAGGAGGGGCGCCAAAGCGGACGCGCTCTCTCGGGGCGGCGAGACCGCACTCCTGCTTGCCACCCGCGAAAACTCCAAGAACCTGCCCAGGATCGTCCAGCTCCTCCTCAGCAAGACGTCCGCCGGCTCTGTCGACGCCACCACCGCAGCTGACGGTAACAACACCCCGCTTATGTACGCCGTACTCCGCGAGGACATCGAGTCCATCAGGCTGCTCGTCAAGGCTGGGGCTAGTCTGACGGCCACCAACAACAGCGGCCTGAGCGCCGAGACGATGGCTGCTGCGTCGTCAAACAAAGCTGTTGCACGCGCACTCGACCCGGAGAAGGAGCCGTCGACTTTGGCGAAACTATCCGGCGTAGTTGGTTCTGTCCTGCTCTACATCGTCGCTTGGGTCAACAAGACGGCCAACGGCGTCATGAGCCGGTTGTTCGGTCTGAATCCAACGCTGAACGAGAACATCGACGACGTAAGTCGAATGGTGGATGTGCACGCTGCTTCGTGCCTCGTGCCTTTTCTCAGGTCCCGTCGTTTTCATTGGGTTTGCTGATTGAGCCATGCAGGTTGTCAACGATGGGGAGACGCCGAACAAGGCGCAGTTCCTTGAAAACATCGACAACTTCGTCAAGGATAACCCGACGCTGGAGCGCTTCTTCAAGGGCAACCCCAACTACATACAGGAGCTCGCAAAGAAAGCCACTGAGCTGGAGAATGACCCGAAGACGCCGCTCGGACAGCCAGACCTGCTGCCCAAAACGATCAAGGTAACCTTGCACCAGCAAGTCATCTACTGCGGTATGTCCCTCAACCCGTGCTTGATTCAGTCCTGACTCGTGATACTCTGTAGACGACAGTTCCTCGATGAAGCGCGACGGCCGTTGGGATGCCCAGGTTCAACTGGTCAAGAAAATCGCGCAGATTACTACTCGCGTTCTCCCCGAGGGTGACGGCGTCGCGCTGCGGTTCATCAACCAGGACGTGGACAACTCGGAGAAACTAAGTCTCCAGGAGATTGGGGGCATTATGGACAACATGTCCTGGAAGCCCAAAGGCGACACCGCGATTGGCACCTACCTGAGGTCCAAGATCCTCGAGCCGCTGGTCTACAGCAAGTTGAACCCACAGACCCTCGCGAGGCCGCTCCTCATCTCTGTCATCACGGACGGCATGCCGTCCCAGGAGAAGGACGAGGCGTTCGTTGAAACCATCAAGGAATGCGGCGACAAGCTCCAACAGGCCGGGTACCCTCGCGAGAGTGAGTACATTCATACTTCCATTTCCCTTTGATATCGATGTGCTATCGGCTCACGCACGTCCCATCTCGTAGGTGTCAAGTTCATGATTGGTCAAATTGGAACGGCAAAGTCAGCGGCCGCCTTCCTCGAAGGCGTGGGGAAGAATCAGGATATCGCCGACATGGTATTCGTGACTTCAGGTAAAGCCCAACCCGCCCTCCAGACATGTTGATACCTACTTACCAAACCGATTCCAGACCAGCTGGACGAGAAGCTCTCTACATTCAAGGAAAACGAGGGCGATTTGGACCGCTGGGTAAGTTGGGCTGCAGCTTGCAACTCTTCTTTTTTTGATTTGCTAATCCGCCCCTCTCAGCTGATAGAAACATTGTTCTCACCTATCAAAAACTGAGAGGCAAACGGAACAGCTGCTGTTTGGCTGCAGTGGTCACTCAAGTTATGTCGGAACACGTTCTAGTCTGGAAAATGTATCTTATTTTTCTCCTAACCATAATCATACTGGGTCCATAATTCGTCCACATGCCACTGAGCGCGTCTGTTTTCTTGGCCGATCCTGCTCAAGCTGTCAGGACCGCCACTGATCTAGGTTGCACCATGCACAAACAACAACCGCTCGCATCCAAATTGGGCAATTAATATGCGGTTTGTCATGACTGAATTTTGAACCGAAACCCAGCATCCGGACGAAGACGGAAATCCCACTCCGGATATGCAATCCCCGGCCTTCGAAAACTTAGCGGCGTCTCTTGACGCCTCTGTCCTCTCCTCAGAAAGGCTGCCTCCAAAAGATATAGAGAGTGGGACATTGAGATTTCGGAGCCTCCGACTATGCGATTCAATATTCTTCCAATTTCATTAGTAATTCTCCGCCGTTGCTAGTTAGCGTTGCACTCTCCTTCGGACCAGTGACATGAGGAAGAGAGGGGCGACTATTGTGCGGACAGCTTCTTGCCACTCCATCGGACGAATTCACTGATGAGAAGGAGCGCAACAAGAGAATCCCTGCGCGTTTCGCGGTGCGTATCGCTGCCGCGGAGGGCACATTTGGGACTGTCAACGCACGATTTGTTATTGAGTGTTCCCTTGGGATGCAGCGGCTGGTCTTCTGATCAGCGCAACACCGATACTCGCCAGGATTCCAATTGACAGTCCAAAATTGTAACCTCCAAACTGTGTCGCAAGACGTTTTTTTGGACAACGGATTTTTGACGGCATTTCTTCTGATGATGCGAAATCGTAGTGCATGTTGCGCACAAGAACGCAAACGGTGACGGACGCAGACCCATCGCTAAAACATCTTGGATCGAGACACCTGCTGCAATAATTCCCGGTCGAAAGGCATGCAGAGACGATATTGATCAATATTGCAGTGGGAAGAGTGCAGCCCGTGCGCATTAAAGTACTGCCATTTATACCGCATCCTCTTGCACCCAGAAAACCGGATTTCCCAGACTGAGGGGGTAGAAGAAATAGTGAGCGCCGAGGGACTTGCCTACGGATACGATCCATGAGCGCGGACCCAAAGCAGTGAGCGAGTGAGCCGGCCGGGCTGACTTGTGACGAGAATCAGACTAATGGGCAGCGGGAGCAGTCAAAGAGCAAAACAGATAGAGTGCGGTGAATGAACTGCTGGATTCGTCCCGGATAATGAACGGGCCCTTGCCGGAAAGCTGGTTGAACATGTTGTGAACATGTCGCGTAGGCGGTGAGCACCTGTCATGTGGTTTATGGGTTCGTGGGTCGGAGATCCAAGCGCGTGTCGTCTCAAAGCTTTCAGCATAAGTGGTCGCTCATGGCGAAAACAAGTTGATGGCAGAAATGTTCCCACGCGCCCTTGGCCTCTCCACTCATCGCGGGTCCCGCTATATATGGCCACCCTCCTCTCCACCCGCGCCGTGCTCCTGGAGCAGACCGAACGCACGAGACAAAGCTCAAAGTCGGATATCGCTCGGTTCATTGAACAATCCGAGTTGAAAATCACCTCTCTTGAATCCCAAATTAACCCTCTCGTCGAATTGCGCGATCGAGAGCGCACGCGCGTCGCCGTGCTCAAGTCCATCATCTCGCCCTTTCGCACCCTACCAATAGAGTTGGTAGCCGAAATCTTCAAACTCACCATTCGTGATCATACGCATATGAAGGACGCGTTTCGAATAGCGCAGATCTGTTCAGATTGGAGACAGGTCGCACACAGCACACCACGACTGTGGACCAAGAATCTTCGGGTCAACCTGAGTAACGACAGTGACGTCTACGCGGATGGTTTGAAACAATGGCTGGCGCGCTCTGCCCCGCTCCCCATCCACATCTCCTTACCTTGTTCAACGAACATCGCTCCTCGCATTTTGGAGGATGTTCTGAGCATTGCTCCGCGATGTGGTTCTTTACAATTGGAAGGACGGCCTGAATCAGCCTGCCAGTTGGTCAGCCAACTGGCTCCATCCAAGCTGGACATCCTCGAAAAGCTGGACCTTGGAAAAATCGACACCATCGACGACATCGACGGAGGTGTAGACTTCATCACCGTCCCTAGGCTTCGCCTTCGAAACTTGAGCATTTGCGTTGAATCAAATTTATCGCAGATTCTCATGCCCTGGGCGCAGCTCACGGATCTCACTCTCAAGGCTTACGTTTCCGATATTGCCCTTGATATCCTTGCCCAGTGTCCGAATCTGGTCACAGCGTCTGTAACCACTCCTGGTTGGTACACGCTTCCCCAAGGACGAAATATCGTCACCCTCACCCATTTGCACACTCTCTCCCTCCCCTTCTTCGGGTCGGCAGAATACCTCACGCCATTTCTTGACTGTATATCAGCTCCTACTCTGGATGAATTATGTCTGGATTTCGGGAAGATGATACACGGTGTCGAGCGCTGGACCGAAGCCCACTTCACGGCATTTCAGCTCCGTGCACCAAACATTACCCAGCTCGAATTGAACTACTCAGATCTCACATCGGACGACCTCATGGCAGTCATTCGCCATGCACCATTCATTACTCACTTGAAATTGCGTTTGTGCAACTACTGCCTTGACGATGCCCTTGTCGCTACCCTCTATTACGAAAATGGCGTGACGCCCATGCTCCCTCGTCTGCATAATTTGGTCCTCGAGATCCGAGAGGTTGAAGAAGAGCGATATGCGTTCGCAGAAGCTAATTTGGCTGGTATGATTGCCTCGCGATGGTGGACAGACGCCGAAATGGGGGCACATTCGACCCCACCTGCGGTTGCTCGTTGGACATATGTGCGGGTTCTCGGTCCCGATCTTGCGGATATGCTGGAGGATATGCCCGACGACGTTTTAATACTTGACGATGACGATGACATGCTGTAACTCAAACTCTAAATTTTTAGCCAAAGAAAATTTCAAGGCCAAGCTCAAAAATCAGATGTTGAACGGTTCCTCGAGGAACCCAACCCCATGATTAACTCTTAGCAGAAGCACTCTCGTCGAGCCCGTTGGCCATCCAACCACCTCATGATCTAGAATTGCTGTCCGAGATCTTTAAGCTCGCGATTCACTGTCAAACGCTCATCGAGGACATGTATCGTGTACCACCGGATGAGAGCGCACTACGACTCGGATGGCTATGTCGTGTACATGTATGACGGTTTAGCCAACTTAGTTGGCCCGACATCCACGCGGCGGCGAAGATGAGCGTAAACGCACTGTCCTCAGCTATTTTATTTGGAGGATGGCGAGGTGGTTGACGCCAAAAAATTGCAGACATGGAACTGTTCCTCAAGTTGGTCGAGCAACGGACGGTGCAACTGCAAAGACTGAGCTGCGACGCAAGAAATACCACTACATACAAGCTGGGAAAATAGCCTACAGATTTGCGTTCATCTCAGTATATAGAGATACTTCAGTTTTACGTCGTCGCGTCGACCATATCGACATCGTCCGCCGCACCCGCCGCATCCTCGTCTCCATCATCCTGTTCAACATCTTCTGCGGAGACCACCATTGGTCCATCTTCTACAGGCTTCCTCTCCTTCACCGGCGACGTGATGTCTTTCCCAAAGACACGCATGCTCAACGCACTAAAGAAAGGCTTATGAGTACGCATGCCCACCCAACACACAACACACACCTCTTCGCCTTCTTGTCAATCATCAGGGTAACCGACACAGTGGATTTCCAGATAGGGAGAAGCAGGTCGTGCGAAAGGCTGAATCACAAACAACCATTAGCGGGACATGCCTGAGCAGGGGAAAGAAACACCAACACTGGATCCAACTCGCGGGGAAAGCGCGCAACATGGCTGCCCGTGCCTGCCTCGGGTTCATCAAAATCAAATAGCGAAAAACGAAGAACAAACGCACGCCGCCCCTCCACAGCCGTCTTAAAACCGCCCTCCGGAAACGCGCCGCACAGCGGATATGCTTTCTCCACCAAGATCCGCAGGCCCGCCATGTCCCCGTCCATGATCGCCGCCGGGTCCGTGTACGGCAGCACCAGGGGCAAGGCCTCCCCGAGCACGCGGAACTGCGCATCCGCGCCGCGGCCCGCCTCTTGCTTGGTGAACACCTTGGTGCCCGCGCACGTCAGCCGGATGCGGTTGTAGTCGTTGTGCGTGACGAGCAGCTTGACGAGGTCGTTGGTGATGTACAGATTGCGGTGCCCGTGCACGGAGACGTCGCTGTCGCCGTCGGGCGGAGGGGTGCGCACGAGGATGTTGGAGGAGGGGAAGGCAGGCGTGAGGTGGAGGCTCGCGCTGTACAAAATAAATGAGAACGGGAAAAGAGGATGCGTGTGCGAGGCGAGACGTACACGCAGCTCAGGATGGAAGGGTCATCGGGCGAGAGGAAGGTGTATGGGTTCTCCTTGAAAGAGCCCCCGCCTTCACCTTTTTTCTGCTTCCCCGCTTTTGGTGGGGCTGGGTTCTTGGTCGCCGGTTCAGCAAGTATCGGTTTGGTCTCTGCCGATGCTTCAGAGGCGTCCTCGACTTTCGGGGCGACACCATCCGTGTCCAGCCGTGGTTTCTTGGGCTCTGGAATCTCCGCAGAGTCATCTGCCTCTCGTTTCAGTTCCCTACGTACAACGAGTATCAGCCCTGAATGTCTCTCAAGTAAATGCGGCTTACCTCGACGGAGCCTCGACCGCCTCTTCCTCCGTTTTCGTGCCCGTGCGTTCGAGCACCGCGACAAAGAACCCGCCCGTGTCCTGCAGGTGAGGGTATATCCGCAGGCTGTCAAATATATATTTAGTTTCATTTTCGTATTCCGGGAAAGAGAGAGAGGGATCGCGCACCATCTCGGCAGCTCGAGCTTCTCCACGTCCTCGGGCGGCCAATGACCCCGCGACATCTTCGCCTTGACCATGTCGCCCTCGGTGCAGGTCTTCATGAAGGTGTCGTACGTGTCGTACGTCGTGCAGAGCGACTTGTCCGTCGGCCTCCACGCGGTGAGCCCAGGGCGCCGGTGCAGCGCCGGGAGCTTCGCGGAGACGTCGACGAGGCGGAAGTCTATCGTCGTGAGCATTCATTTAATTATAATTGTGGACAAGACGCGAACCTGGGTTGTTCCTCAGCGCACACGCAATGACCGCCTCGTTCTCAACAGGATTGAGGGAGCACGTCGAGTACACAATGCGGCCCTGCGGCGCGAGCATCTTCATCGCACGTTGGAGGATGCGCAGCTGCAGCCCATGCAGCCCGTTACCGTCCATCGGCTGCCACGTCTTCCAGATCCCCAGATTCTTGCGCATCGTGCCGTCGCCGCTGCACGGCACGTCACACAGTATCCGGTCAAATAACAGCGTCTCCAGCTGGTTCGGATTTGTGACAGAAGGGACTTTGAGCTGCGGGTAGATAGATGCGTCGAGGTTGGTGACCATGAGCGCGGGGCTGGGGAGGCGGGCGGACTGGTGGATGAGGAGGTGCGTGCGCTTGTGGTCGCTGTCGTTTGCGACGAGGAGGCCGGGCGGGATCGAGGTCGAAGTGAGGGTGTCTTGCGCGTGGAGGGCTTCGAGGAGTTGGGCGGTCTGATACATGTGAGGATGCTAACGCAAGAAGAGATGAATGAGCAACCTTGGATCCCGGGGCGGCACACATATCCATAACCTAGAGATAAAATGAGATCGGCTGATTGAAAAAGCGAGGAATATACCCTGTGGTGTGGCTCAACATCCATGAATAGCGGGGGCAGCATGCTGACCGCCTCTTGTCTGGATACGTTTCCCTAGAAGGATCGATTGTAATAAATATGATATTAATCCCGAAAGCCACTCACCACTTCGGTTTCAAATACAAGGAAAGAGTGGAACTCTTTGAATTCTGGCTGCTTACGCAGAACCTTTTTGGGGACGTTGAACTGCCATGCCAGGCCGTCCGGGTACCTAGGCCCAGAATATTTGCTTACAAGTCCCAGAACGAAGAATGACGCGTGCACACCAAGGAATCTGCACAGGCGGTGGGATCGGCTGATCCTCGAATTCGACGTTGCTTAATGTCGGAACGTGGGTGTCGCGAAGGGTTGCATTGAGCGACTGCGCGGTTCTACGGGCGACATGAGCCCCGATACGAATCTTCAAGTAAAAAAACGCGCTGTCGGCTGCCGGCCACGCGGAAGGTTGTGGGCAGAGGCGCGCGCAAGGCTTCCATAAACGCGTCCCACTCGTCGTCCGGCAATATGTTCTGAGAGCGGTAATAGTTTGTGAAGCGATCATTGTGCATGTCTGATTTTGCGACGAGATCGGTGCGATAGGTATCATCTCTAGGCTTATTGCCGCGCCGGCCACCGCGTTTCTGCAACGCTGAGAACCAGGAAAATGGAAGATTATGCAGAGATTTACATTGTTTCGCCCCATGAAGCCCACGGACGCGATTGAGGTCCGGGGAAAAGTTGTGGACGCGCCTAAACACCCCGGTAGTGTGAAAAAATGACCTAGAGAGCTGTTGCAGCGTCTGTATAGACCACAAGCTCGAATTGCGAAACTTTGCAGAAGGAAAGCAATCACAAAACCGCGAAGACAATGCAAAACAAAGCGTAACACTCCTACCGGCAACCACCGCGACCAAAAAATGGCGAGTCGAGATTCTGAGCCGTAGAGCTCGCGGATGCCCTCGAATTCCATCGAATACTCATACAACACCTCTTCTAGACGAAAAAGAGAAGAAACGGTGGTCGTAACAAGAAAGGACGCGGCCATGTCACCTTCATGCGCTGCTCCAACTGCTCGCGCTGCGTCGGAAAGGACAAGGCTATCAAGAGGTTCACAGTGAGGAACATGGTCGAGAGTGCCGCTGTCCGAGACATCAGCGAGGCCAGCGTGTACCAAGGTCCTTTTTTTCGTATTTTTTTCTAGTTTCCGTCGTCTGACTCCCCGCAGAATACGTTATTCCCAAGCTCTACAACAAAATTGCATACTGCGTCTCATGCGCTATCCACGCTCACAGTGCGTCTCTGTCCTTTTTGTGTTGAACAGAAATTGACAGATGTTTTTGTGTGCAGTTGTCCGTGTACGCTCGCGCGAGGGGCGGAGGAACCGTGCGCCGCCGCCGCGCATCCGGTGGAAAGACGGGAAGAAGGTCAACCCCGCCGTCGCTGCTGCAGAGGACGCCAAGTTCGCTGCTGCTGCTGCAAACAAGGCATAGGGAGACTTAGTGTACGTTTCTTGTCCAGCGATAATTCAGTTGTCGTTCCCGTTCCCTTTCTGAAGCATCCTCGAAAACTATTCGTGTTGCCTGTGCTGCCTCTCAGAACTCGACGCAATTTTTGGTTTCTCGATCTTGTGTACATAATGAATTCAACTGTACAGTTTTACAAATTCTGCCCCACGGCTGTCGCAAGAAAATTTGAGGCGTCGCGAGCCTGAACACAGTCAGCGTCAAAGCCAACTCAACGCTCTCACAATACGGTTCACGACCACAGTTCACATCGAATACAAAAGGAATTTCCATTCAAATTCAAAGGTATGTATGTGGCTTACACTACTATCTAGAAATCCATCATCGACTCCAAGACGGTGTCATAGTGTTGCTAGCGAAAGCGAAGCCTGGATGTGCTCTACGAACGCATAAAAAGGAAGACCCGTCCGCGCTCAAGTAGGCGGATGGAAGGGGGGCAAAGCGTCGTGAAGAAAGATGGAAAATTCGCGTGCGTCCCTTTATAGCTGTACAATTGCGGAGCTTGAATTTGGATGCCGGATGATCGCCGTCTACCTCACGCGGCTTGATCCGATTCTCCCATGTTTCGTTCCTCAGCCTCAACCAAGCACCAGCTCTCCACTTTCCTTCATTAAGTCCGCTCTGAGTTACTCAGTACTTGGGCGAAGTCTGTGCTCGCAGAATCGTCTTTGGAAAGCTCCGGACACGCAACATCAATTCAATGCGATTCTTCATCAGAGACAACGTCAACGTCTTGGGCCAGGTCGCGCTCTGCCATGCGAATGTCACGTCTGCCAAGGCGAGGCCGTTCTAGAGCCTCGAGAACCTGTAAAATTTAGGCGGCATCAACTTCGAGCTTCTCAGAACCCCCGTCTCTAGCCCAGTCGCCCTTTAAATGTCTACTCGACAATGACTGACCCTTAATCATAACCATCGCCATGGAGTTCCCCCAGGAACTTGTTGAAGAGATCTTGGACCGTCTCGACTCCGAATCTCTCAAACTTTGCTCTCTTGTATGCTGGGCATGGGTCTTTCGCACCAGATCGCGTCTTTTCCGAAAATGCACCATCCACCCAAAGACGGTCCTCACAGTTCGCGATCTGTTACAATCGCCCAACTGCACCTTCTTGCAGCACATCCGCAGTCTCGATGTCGAGAGACACTCCAGACGTCACACCGATCCCGTTTTCAACGAGATTGCGGCCGCCCACTTTGTGGGAATCGGGATTCGTGAGCTCGACCTGAGTCTCTGCTTCAACGGCGACTACGCAATTGACTGCACTGGCTTTCTCGCAGCATTCCCGCACGTCACCCGCCTCAGACTGATGGTCGAAGTGTGGCGACTTGAAGTACAGTTGCCGCTCATGGCCATGATATCGCTGTTCCCTGCCTTGCAGGAGCTCTCCATCGACTGGCTGGAGGACGGTAGCGTATCCTCTTCCCCTCCGAGTGTGATGCCTCCCCCGGGGCTTCGCTCAGTGCGACTCCAAGGACCCTCGATCGCCCCCATCCTATCATGGCTGCACCATTCCAACCACCTTCCAAAGATAGAATCTGTCACACTCTCGCACCTGAACCATTCGAACGTGGATATACTATTCGAGCTTGATTTGACCGAGTTCTCGATTGTGCGCGGGGCACTGCAGCAGCTCGGCGGCGCCCTCCGTCATTTCAATATAGATCTGTATAGGGCACACCCCGAATACCGTGCGTATGCGCCCCGTTTTCTGTGCCCATCTGAACCCCCCACAGCGGACCCCTTCGCCGCCTTCGATCTCGCATTGCACCCTAACCTCGAAACGCTAACGATCCACGACGACACCGGTCGCGACAGGGACCCCAAAGCACTGCTCCGGTTCATAAAAAGCCTCGCCGCGCCGAACCTAGAGCGCCTCGCACTGCACCTCAATTTTCGTTGCGACAACTCGGATTGGGCGGCGCTCGACGCGTTTCTGGCCCCAGCGCGATTTCCGAGTCTGCACAGCGTTACGTTCACATGCCACATGTTATGGCAGCATGAGGAACCTCACGAGTTTCTGCACACGAAATTGCCTTTACTCGTAGCTTCGGGGGTGATTGTTAGCTTAAACAGGGTGCCGGCTCGGTGACACGGGTAGCACAGGATGGGCAAGCGTTGTGTGATTGTAATAAGTAACTTTTTGACAAAATCCGGTTCGGTTCCTCGCTGGGAAAATGATCCACAATTTTTCGTGCAGCGTGTACACAATTGTTTAGCGGTGCTAATCGGTCCCCCACATCCGCTCGGGAAACCGTGGAGAGTACACGTTTCCAAAATTCCCCGCCGCCGCCTTATGAGCTCCAATGCAATAGTACAGCCACAAATTACCTTTCAGGGATGTTGACGGAGGTCGTCCGAAAGAGGCCGCGAGAAATTTCTGTCCAGACGGAGCCGCCCGCCTGGTCGGTTCTTAGATTAATCCTCAGTGAGGATTTGTTTTAAGCTATCTAGATGTGCAGAGATCTCGGGCGAGATTTATTTGTTCAATACTTGACCAAACTTTTTATGAAATCATCCGGTTTTTTCGCACCTCCGGAAAAGGATATAGGCATTGAACTGGTCCTACGAAATTCCTTCGGTGAGGCAGCTTCCATGCGTCTTCCGCCTTTGGATTCGGCGTGTAATACGACGCATGTTTTATTTTCTTGATTTTCGCCTCCGGGGTGGGTAACTTCTCGACGTCCCCGAAATAACGCCTCAATGAGTCGACGACACGGAGGCCTTTTAATCCAAAACTGGTTTTAAAGAATCGAAGAGGGAACATCTGGGCAGGAGATGGCGGAGTTGCAACGTTCAAACACTGCGCTAGGACACATTTCATGGAATGCAAAAGAAATTCAAAAAATAGTCAGGATGCGTGCCCGAGCTCGTTCTGAGGCTTGCGGCGTCCTTGGGACCTCTTCTTAGCTGAGATCTGAGACTCGAGTGAGGCAGATTTTGATTGGTTCGGATCTTCTGAGGCAATTCTTGAATTATGCTGGATAGAGAAATAATTACGTGTATTCTTTGTTCGAAACTCGGATATGAGGGCGAGATATTGAAGAAACGGGCCCATCCAAATAATTTCAAAAGAAAAATCCGCACGAGGAATGGGAGTTGTGTATGTATTCCATACCACAGATTTCACCGCTCATTTCTGAGGGTCATAACTTGCAATGCTATATCATGGATATCCCCTCAACGACGACAGATATTCTTCGTTATAGACCGATTTGATCGAATGAAGGGAGGAGTTGAACATAAATCAGGCCCTGGGAGGGTACTGCGAGGGTAAGAGCGAGCGGAACATATGCTGATAAGTACTCACGCATGCTGCGAGAGCAAGGGAGGGTTGGCACTTATTTGGAATTGTGAATTGTTCCAACATCTGAACAACGATCATACATAATCTGAAAGAAAAAAAGTCACTGTCTTTGCCACGGTTTTGTTTTACTTTTTTTTTGCCTCAACTCTACCAGCGCCCGGGCCTATCATGGTACCTCTGTTTACTTTCATAGCTTGACAGTGGTGCGAATGCTAGGCGCACCCTAAAAATCAGGCTCACAGATTTCAGAACACTGTCGATCACAAGGGATAGAGAAATAATATTGTACATGTGTTCTTGTTCAATACACACGAGGAGCTCAAAGATATTGGAGAAATGGCATCGCGGAATAGGATGGGGCGGAATTCGAATGTCCCCCCTTGTTTTTTCTACTTTGGTGCCTGTTGTGGGGAGACTGAGGTCAACACGGAAAATTGCAGGTCGTCGAGAGATTAGTCCATACCACAATTAAATATACCCCTTCTCGTCGTTGATAATGCGCAATGCTGCTGCATAGACCTCATCCCGAGTATATTCTCCTCGTGGGCGATCACGCATCGCAGGCATCATCACCAAACGTTCATCAATCTGTTTGTAAAAGGCTGGGGGAATACCCAGGCAGTATTTGAACTCGATATCGAGGCTGATTAGCTCTGGTGCGAGGCGATTCGCAATCTTGGCAAACTCCCTGTGGTATCTGCCAACATCTTCTACGGTTTTGAACTGCCCCTTCGCCGATTTCGCAATGAACTCCTCCAAGTCCGAACGCCATAGTCTAGCATCGGATCCTGGGTAGAGGTCCAGAATCTTCTCCTTGAACTCAGGCCACAAGATCCCAGGGGTGTTGTAGCTCTTCCACAGATCCTCCGTGAACGGATCCGGGGTATAGTACAGCGCACGTTTAATCATTTCCTCGGAGGTAGGATCCCTAGAGCCGCTGTCCCGCTCGCATATTACCTCGACGTCCTCGAAGTAACGCCTCAACGACGACGGATAATCCTCGCGGAAGACTGGTTTGGCCGAACGAAGGGGGAACATCTGGCACTGGGATAGTGCTGCAACGGAGGTTGAGCGCGGCAGCAAAACTGGTGGTGACGTCTGATGTATTACGCTATAGCGGAGTTTCAAAGGGCAAAAAATTCAACTGAAAGAACTAACTGGTTCGAAGGCGCTACCCTGAAATTGTGGTTTCTTGCAACCTGCAGGCGTCGTTGAGCGGAGATTATGATGAAGTGGCGGAGTTAAGAGATGGTTCAGCTTACTTCCAGTTCAAGTTCCGATTTTAAGGCTCCAACCGTGTAGTATACGTGTACAAATTCCCGTACACTACACGGATACGGTTCATACACGGTGTAGAACCGGTTATACACGTGTATACACGGTAGAAGTATGTCACTCAACCTTTCAAGCAATTCCCAGTCCTTCGAGGCTCAGGAGGAGTGGGCACGACTCCTCCCGATTTATCACCCACTTGTCAATTGCCTGGAATGATACATGAGATATACGTACACAGAACAATTAATCCCATACCTTCCGAAGCAAACAACCCGAGTAATCATAACCTCCATGTAATTCCAGCGATGCTTAATGTCCCGAATGACCATCAGCACGCAAAGCGGCTTTCCAGATGGTGCAAGCTCGTCCTTGTAGATGGCTTTGGATGCCAACTTGAAGTGCTTGCGACGTTGTGGTTAAGAGCATATTTCCACGACAGTCGCTCGCAGCTGAAATGAACGAAGATGAGAAACAGGTAGACCCAAAGAATGATTTACTCACCTTGCCGAGGGCGAAGAGTTTCTCAAATTCGCTTTGATGAGGATCGCGGAATGCTCTGATTTTCCCCAAGAGACAACCCAGTTAATGTGCCAGTTCGGCCCAAATTAACCGTGTAAACTGTGTGTATACGTGTAGTATACCGTGTACGCAAGTCTGTACACTACACGCACACGTATACGGTTTTTACCGTGTATAACCGGTTACACACGGAAACAGTTGGAGCCTTATCCGATTTGCTCTGCGAACATATCTGGACTCTATAAGAAAAGACAAAATCATGCACGTGCCATGGTTTGGATTTGCTAGTGAACCTTGCTCCAATCTTGACCGCAAGATAGCTAGGGCTAGATTTTAAACTCCAAGTTCGCCCATTCTGGAATCAGGTTGGGAATTGAAATGGCCGAGATTCAACCTGGAAAATGCAGCCCAACCTTTTGCAAGAGCTTAACGGGACCTAGTCGTTGGAAGGGCCTGAGAAGAGCGAACTCAAATTCGCATATAAACCATAGCTAAGGTGCAAAGGAGCATGATCGTGTTCGTGCCGCGGGTGACGGTGGGTCTGCTATGTCACTCTTGTAGCGACAGCCTGCCCGCGCGATCCACAGAAGTTCACGTCGTTCACCATAGGATCCCGAACCTTGATTCGGTCTTCTAGTTGCGACAAAGACCGGCAATTTCTGCGGGGAAACGCGGATGGAATAACGATGGCGGCCTTGTCGAGTAGAGTGTGCGCGTGTACCAGGGCTGCTTTCAGACGTTGATGTTGGAAAATAAATTGTATAAATTTGCATCGCACCTCGCAAGTGAGATAGGAATGCCCCAAATTCTAGTCTCTTCGTTGTGCGCAAATCTGCTGTAAGGTCAGCACTTGGAAATTCGGATGTTGTCCACATACCAATCACATCCACCCCTTCTGCTCAGTAGCAACCCGTAATGCTACTTTATATCAGCTCGATCTTCTCCAAAAGCTCGGGCGGAATACCCTGGCGATACGAGAAGTTGACGTTATAGAAGGTCTCTGTCTTGGAGGCGATTGGCGATCTTATTAAACTCCTGGTGGTATCTCCCAACATCAGCCTCGTATATGAACTCCCCCTGGGCCGTCTTGGCGACGAAATGCTCCAACTCAGAGCGCCAGAGCCGCCCATCAGAGCCTGGGTAGAGGCGTACGATCTTCTGCTTGAACTCTTCCCAGGTGATCATGTTGGTTTTGTAGCCCTCTGTCATCGGATCGCGGGTATAGTTTATCGCACGTTCGACCATTGCGAAAAGATTGTTTGAGGTTCCGTCTGCATAACTCCTCGACGTCTTCGAAGTAACGCCTTGGCAACGACAGCTGTTTTTTTTTCGTCAAAGACTGGCTTGGTGGATCAAAGGGGGAACACCATCTGGCGTCGAGGTTGTGCTTTGAGAATAACTGTTGGCCGGAGAAGGGAGGCAACTGGGAGGTTTCTACGCAATTTTTGGCGAAAGGGAGGAACTGAAGGAAGGGCGATTCGGATCACGTCGTGGCGGAGTTTCAAAGCAATTCAACCCTGGGATTCAACGTGGAACGTATACATATCCAAGCGGCGTCGACACGGCCGGCGAGAGTGCAAACGTAGGGCTGGAGTCGAACCACCCACGGATTATTTTATCTCGAGGTTTGCTGTGTAAAAAAAACGTACAATTACAGGTAACCCGCGTCGCTGGCATTTGCAAGGCATTTGTCTCGTATTCGATAATGTCAGTGCTCTCTGACACGGCACGCCATGCCTCCAAGCAGGAGAGGGCGCCCTCCGCCGCTCTTTGAACCACTAAATGGCAGTCACTTCCAACAGCGAGCGATGTCGGAAATGGTTTTCCCTTAGTGGAGCCCTCGTCGCGCAAGACATCGACCACAACCTCCGCGCCCTTCACAGGATCTCCGGGCTGCTGAGCACTAAAATCTTCAACGAACTCGGAGTGAGTTGAATTCGGGGGGGTTCGACAGAAACCCCTGACGAACCGTTGATTGCTTGCTCTGTCTCTTTTGCCATTTCATAGTCTGAGATGCGTGTAGTGCACAGTATTTGGTGCCCGAGGACAAGCACGTTTGTGCGAAAGCAGCCAAAGTTTATACAGATGCTGCGAATTCCGAATGGCTCAAGCTCCATGTTGAGCGCGTCCGAGATTCCACGCAACGCATATTTACTCGCCGCATACAGACCTCCCAACTTGGAAGAACTAAAGCACCCAAAATGAGCGACAGCTACGGCGCAAGAAAGTATCTACACCCATCCGTTGAGAGCCGATGAATACGATTGTGCCCTTACGTTTGGGGCGCATGTAGGGCAAGAATGCGCGTGTTACGTTCAGCGCGCCGAAGACATTCGTACTGGCACATTCAATAATGCCGACTCAGAAGATATCTTCAGTTAGCCCACGCACTTGAACTGTTGAAAAGTCTCTTCTGGGCTGTTGAATAATTGAGGCCAACGCGGCCAGTTGAATTTCGACGCACGTAGCTTCTTCGAGGGTCTCCACAAGAACAAACCGCACGATGTCCCAGTGATAAGCCAGACAAGAGGATCAGAAACGGACATGGTGGTAGAAACGAGAGGTTGTGCTCACTGTGGGCGCCGAGCGGCGATATTTAGACGCCGTTTGATTTGGAAGAGGTTGACAGGAGTCCACGAAGATAAGATACTTGAGGTTCTCGATTGAGGCTTGGATCTCTGGAGACCAGGTATCAAATCTACACGCGTGGACTTCACCGTTGCGAAGAACCATCCCACAAGTTCCCTTCCATCCTGTCAGGTTTGGGGAAGAGATCCGCTTCCTTAGTCTGATTCCCAAACGCGGAACAGAAGGAAGGACGGGAGGACGGACAGACGGGGACGGTGAATAATTTGTGGATAGAATATGCAGAGCGATGTGGCTGTACCAGAAGATCAATCTTAAGTATACCCAAACGGGAATATGGACAAACAGGAGTCACTTCCACCTCCGCGACACCCCTCCAGGTATACGTTGTGCTACCACAGGCTACCACACAACCTACCCCACCGAGGTGTTGCCATAATGCGGAGCGGAGCTCCCTGAGGTGGAGTCGCGATCATATGATACCCGCCGGGAGAACCGCCAGACATCGGCCAGACATTGGTCAGACAGGCGTGGGTCTGCGTGGGTCTGAGGGTTCTTGCTCTTACTACCTAGTAACAGCTAATTCCCTCATAAAGTTCTGCTCTTAACAGCACCAGCTAGGCACTTCTTAATTACTTCTCTCACAAATTCGCCGATGGATCTCGAATTGCAAGATGTGCACGTTCTGGTCACCGGTTCTTCATTTACTACTCACCACGTGCACAGGTACGCTGACTACGGTTTCCAGGCGCGAGCGGAGGAATTGGTCTCGAAACCACCCGTTTGTTTCTGAGTGCGTCGCACGTCGTTTATTTTCAACTTTAAACATCCTATCCACATATCGCAGAACAAGGCGCGAAAATAACCGCCCACTACAATACCACCGCGTCAACCCTAGATCCTCTGATTGCGGAATTCGGGTCCACACGGGTTGTCGCCGCGCAAGCGAATCTGACCGCGGAAGACGACGTCGCGCGCCTGTTTGCAGAGAGCACCGCGGCGCTAGGGCCTGTGCAAGTTGTGATCATCAACCACGGGATATGGCCGACTGAGGACGCGCCCGTGGCAAAGGTCGTGGCTCTTGACTACTGTCTTGGCATCACCAAACTTATATTCAACGAAGATGACGCTTGCGCGGTGGCAGACGACGCTCGATACGAATCTAACGGGCGCGTTTCTGGTCGCACGAGAGTACTTACGGGGGCTGGAGAAGGCGTCCGACGTGCTGAAGGAAAAGGCGTCGATATGTTTCGTAGGCTCGGCCTCGGGCAAGTATGGGGAGGCGGGGCATGCTGACTATGCTGCGAGCAAGAGCGGTGAGTTTAGAGCAAAGTATCGTTGGTGTGTTCATCCTGAATGGGCTAGCTTTGGCCTTTGGCTTCACGCTGTCACTCAAAAATGAGATTGTCAAGATCGCGCCGAAGGGGAGAGTAAACTGCGTCTCGCCCGGATGGGTGAGAACTCCAATGGCGGAGGAGGCCCTCAAGGATCCCATCGCCGTAGCTCACGCGCTTGCAACGTATGATCTTCAGTTTCATTTTGCTCGCGGAAAGCACATTTCACTAAGCATTATACGATTAGGACTCCTCTAAAGAAGGTCGCAATGCCTTGGGACGTCGCGACACAAATTGCCGTCATATCGTCCCCGGCGCTTGCGGGTCATGTAACGGGACAAACAATAATGGTAGAAGGAGGAATGGAAGGTGACTTCCCGATTAAACTTGCGTCTGCGAGCGCTGATGTCGTGATCTCCAAGGACGGCTGCTCAATCGACACACCGAGCAAGGCCTCGAGGCGTACTGATTTGCCATCGCTTACATGCCAAGACGAATAGTGTATGATGGAGTTTCTTTGAAATGTCCCTTGGAATTGAACTATTACGCGTTCGAAAAATTACCATATATTTCGAAGGGCGTTGTAGAATCCCAAAAAGGAAAACGCATTACGTGTAATCTGTGACTCAGAATAACGCTAACCAGATCGATGGGACGACGATCTCGACATCGGAATCCTGAGGTATACCGGACCTCCTCCTCAGCACGGCTCGTAGGCTCGCATCTGCTTGGCTTACAGGCTACTCATGCCCCCTGTCGCGCCGAACACTCCCCAGGAATTGCCCGTCAACGGCCCATTGGACAAAGATTCTTGGCGCAAAGGCTGCATCCTCAAGCTCGACGACGGCTGGGTACTTACTCTAGGGGATGTCATATTTCAAGCGCACGGCATTATTATCGGTCGCGGCACCGTGGTCATCCGGGCCACGGTGACGGCGTGTCCCCCTTCGCGCGAGGACCTCATGGGCAAGGTTGTGGTCGTCAAGTGGGGGTGGATCCCCACAACCAGAGCGAACGAAGCGGAGATCGTGAAGAGCGCGCGGGATCGTGCACTGCAGAGAAACGAACATATACTCCGTCATCTTCCGGAGATATTTCACCAGCAGTCGTTCGAGAGCCTCACCCCCGCCTGCCAACGGGACCTTCTTCAGCACCTTCCATCAGGGATGTATGAAGAGCGCGTCTTTCGGTTGATCGTCCAGGCCGAGCTCAAACCAATCACGGAGCTGAACGACCCCAATAAGTTGGCAAAAGTGTTTAAGCAAATTTTTGAATGTGTGTTAGTTTTTACACCTTCGTCACGCACGATCTGATTACTGTCTAGGCTACCGTTGGTTGTATGAGGAGGCCAAGATCATCCATCGGGACGTGAGCCTCACGAACCTGATGTACCACGAGATCGACGGCGACGTGTACGGTGTACTGAACGACTTTGACCTCGCCCTGCGTTTGGGTGACATGGGGGATGCCACCTCGAAGCAGCGTACAGGCACAAAACCATATATGGCAATTGACCTGCTCGTTGATTCTCCTCCGAACCACCTCTACCGACACGATCTCGAGTCGTTTTTATACGTCCTCGTTTTCCTTACCTGCCAAATCGAAGGGTCCGATCTAGCGAAATGGAAAGACCAAACGATAGCACAACTGGAGGCCGCCAAGGCTTCTGCTATAGCCCGCAAAGGATTCCCTGCGAACAAGAATCACTTTGAGAAGTTTAATTCATGGATAGTTGATCTTACAGACCTGTTTGGGACGGGCCTCAACAATCGTCGCGTGCATAACACTACCGTTAGACAGGCCAAAAGAAAGGGACGTTCCCTGCCTGAGTTCGACGACCGAACTCTCGGCGGCGCGGTGGATTTCGACAAGTTTGCGGCCATCCTAGACGAACCCATCACATCGTGAATAATGTTCTATGTGGAAATAGTTTGTAGCATGAATTTGGCCGTTTTCCGTTTAAATAAAAAGTTACGGGAACTCGTAACGACCAAAAGAAAACTTTTTATGAATTCTGGTGACGAATCATTCTCCCTCGTCGCGTACCGCTGATTGCCCCACCTCGAAACGAGCGCATCGGCGTGGATGCGTCTGCGCTGAGAGGCGCACGTCATCCTGCCTTGCCGAATGTAAGCGCGAGGGGATGCGGGAGTGGCATCGAGGTTGTTGATCGCGGAGCCTGACGTCGATCGGCGCGATGCGTTGTCGTCGAGGGAGGCGGAATGGAGAGGAAAGCAAGCGGTGAAGACCGCTGGGTATGGTTGCTGGTTCACGACCTGTGTGCGCAGGTCGGTCGACACTTAGGCGCCGTTTGATTTGGAAGAGGTTGACAGGAGATCACCAAGATGAGATACCAAGATGCTTGGGTCTTTGGAAACGATGTTGCATGTCCAAGATCCCAGCCTTGAACATTGGTTTAGACAGGACCAGGCAGAACTCCCGAGTCGAAAGGAAGCCAACTTGTGAGGAATCCGAAAAGGAACGGAAACAAGGTGCCAAAGGAAAGAAAGGACGGCAGAAAGGAATAAAGAAAGGAAATTACAAAGATCACGACGAGCCGAGTCCAACGATGATGCGCGGTGCGCGCTGAAGAGTTAAATGGTCAGATGGTAAGTAAGCGCACCAGGTGTTTTGCAGACCGGCAGATTTCTCGCGAGGGGATCTAGAGCTCGGGTACAGAGAACGCTCGAGTGATCTTAGAAAGGCCTAGATTCGCCAAGCAGAGCACGGCCTAGTGTGCGCTTATGGGTTCCTTCAGGCGACCGGCGATGAGTCAAGTAAATTCTAAGATGGCGGCTGACAAGTCCCGAGTCAAAAATAAATGTGTTCGGCGATTGACAAAGCTCAAGAGGATAAAGACTAGTTCGAGACTGGGTTTCTTTTGGCCAGAGAGTTTGAAAGGAGTTCGAGGAAATGCCAAAAAAGAGTATCTATCTTTCGAGAAAGTTGCAGAGCGTTTACGAGCAGAGTCAACTAGCGAAACAGAGAAGGTCGGATGGGAATAAGTATGTCGGGGACCGAGGCCTCAGTCAGCGCTAGTCGAAGGTTGTTGATCAGTTGTGTTCGGCAACAAGGGCACACAAGGGCGCAGTCAGCGACCGCGTTTGTATCCGTCCCTTTCTCCTGCTTTATTCTCTTGCTCGATTTGTTTTGTACTAGTCCAGACTCGCTTCCCATCCACCAAGCAGCAAAGTCCGACAGATTGAACGATACGCGCCGGACAATAGCCACACGACTCTCCAGAAGAATCCTCGGTACCTTTACGACCCGATAACTGCTGTACAAGCCCTTGCACGAGCCCTGCACGTCGAATCATGCGCGAGAGCAACTTTGCGTTCCCCGCGCAGAACAAGGCCTGCGTATGCATCACCTCCCAGCTGTACGACCGCCGAGGTCTGCCCCACCCTGTTCTGCGAATTTACTAGCTGTATTCTGACTCTGTACAGCGCTGGATACGTCCTCCGCACTCCCGCTCTTCAACTCTCTGACGCACCTCACTTATCTCACATCAACGTCGCCCAGGATCCGCGAGATCATGACAATGGACGGTGGCCTCGAGCGCCTTGTCCGCATCCTCCGCGACTTTTGCATGTCTCCTCCGCCTCCCGCCTCTCCAGCCGCATTCTATGGCCTCCTTCCCCCCAGCTACCGTGCCCCGCGGCCCCCGCCCCAGCTCAATCCCCCCGCGGGCCAGTTTGACAAGCACGGCGCATATCGGTTCAGTCTGGCGTTCCAATGCGTCGTGAATATTGGTGTCCGCGGCAGCGAGCCCATTCGCAGTCGCGTTGTGCAAGCAGGCACCCTCGATGTCGTCGGGTGCATCCTCGAGGCCTGGTTGGCTGGCCGCGGCTTTGCCGTCGGTCCGAGTACAAGCGCGACAGGTCTGCCTCGCGAAACCAGAGAGGCGAGGGCCGCACGGAGAGCTGCTGCTGCTGCCGCCGGGGGAAGAGGTGGTCGCGTAGATGCAACGGTGAGCGCTTTATCTCCCTTGTGTTATCTTGCCAAGCCACAGTGGCAAAGATTGGGACAAAGCCTCTGGACGGTTTCCCTGGTCTTGCAGGGACAAAAAGGGCGCCCCGTGAGGGCGGCAGGGTCCGAATCTGAGTCGCCATTGGAAAGCTACCCAATAGCTATATGGCTGTTGCACAAATCTAATATTCGTGCTCTCCCAACTCCTCTCGTCTTATCCCCACTTTGTCTCGACGTGTACTAACCAGCTACCGTCCAGGAAACAACCCACGAACCCCCTCCGCCACACCACCTCCTCGCAATCGACACCGACACCGTCATAATCCCCTCCGGCCCGCAAAACATACCTGAAGATGGGCGCACCGCCACTCGCGCAATCGCCGACGCCAGCAACGACGACATCGAGGCGCAGACACCCATCGTCCGCGACCGGAGCGCCACCGTTGTCGTCCGCCGCCGCGGCGAGGGCAGCAGCAGCCACGCGCGAGAGAACACCAACGGCTATGCGCGCGAAAGCACAAACTCCGCCTCCACCTCCACCGATCCTACCGGGACCGCACGGCACACGAGCGCCGCGATGCACGCGCTCGCGCAGCTGCACGCCGCGCACCTCGCCGCGCAGGCACAGGGGCCCCCTCCCTCGCCCTCGCCGTCCGCGAGCAGCACGACGAGCGCGATGGGCAGCCCGAGCAGCACGACGAGCACCGGGCGCCGCACGAGCTCCGTGTCGCCGTCGCCCGCAGCAAGTCGCGTGAGCAGCAGCCGCGCGAGCCCGAGCCCGTCGGCGCGCACGGACACGGATACCGACGGGGACGGGGACGTGGAGATGGTCGCGGCGGGCGTGACGGCCATGGGCGTCGGCGTGGGGGCGGCGGTCGAGACGCCTGCACACGCGCACCGCAGCCGAGTGGGCGACTCGAGCGCGAGTGCCAGCCCGAGCCCGCCGCCAATAAACGCGCACCTGAACATGAACATGAACATGAACATGGCCATCCCGCAGCAGGGCGAGGCGGTGAACATGAACATGCCCGGGAACGCGATGAACATGAACATGATGAACGGGAACATGAACATGATGGGCATGGGGATGGGGGGCATGGGGATGGGTGCGGGGATGATGGGGATGGAGGGGATGGGCGGGATGATGGGGCTGAACCGCGACCCGCGCATCGCGGGCGAGGAGGGCGGCGTCGGGATGGGGATGGGCATCGGCGGGGAGGAGGGCATGGGCATGGACGGCGGCGCCGCGGCGGACATGATGCTCAACATGGGCATGATGAACGGCGGCGACATGGGCATGGGCATGCTCGGCCTCGACGGCGGGATGGGCATGCTCGGCGGCGTGGGCATGATGGGGATGGGGATGGGGATGGGCATGAATGGGATGAACATGGGGATGAACATGGGCGGGCTGGGCATGATGGGCGGGATGCCGCTCCCGATCGGCATGGGCGACGTCAGCGGTTCGGCGGGCGGCGATTCCGAGGCGCGCGCAGACACGGATGCGGATGCGGAGGAGAGCGATGCGGGCGCGCGCACGAATAACACGCTTGCGCCAAGGCGAAGGGAGGACGACGCGCAAACGCAGCAGACGCCGCGCGCGGGCGTCGTGAGGCTCCCGTCGCCTGTCTCGTCGTCTCCTGAAGCGGGTCCGTCGTCCGCGTCGTCTTCCTCGACAGTGTACGACGAAGAAGGTGAGTTGGACGAGGAGGAGGGCGAGGTCGTCGTTGCGGTCCGCAGCAGTAGCAGTAGCAGCAGCTCCGGGACGATGCGCCGAGCAAGCACCGTGCGCGCAGCACACGCACGTCAACCAGCACCCGAGAGTAGCGCCAGCGGATCAGCAAGTGCAAGTACCGTCGAACAGGCTGGCATTAACACCTCACATCGCGACCGTGCGGACACCGCACGCCAGTCCACGGCGTCGTCTTCTTCATCCATCTCTGCCCCGCTCCCCGCCGCGCCCCGCGCGAGCCTGCATCACACCCCTCACCCCGGCGCCCCGCGTGTCCCTCCCGCGCCGACGCCGGTGCGCGCGCGCCGCGCCACCGCCACGGAGGCCCCCGACCCCGTCCTCCCTACCCCTGCCGGCCACATCACCACCGCGCCGCCGCCTCCTCCGACCCGTGCGCGCGAGCGCGAGGATCGGCATCACCATGCGCACTCGCACGCGCACCCGACGGGGCCGTACCGCGACGAGGACGTGCTCCTCTCTTTGCAGCTGCTCGCGTACCTCAGCAAGTACCCGCACGTGCGGCAGGCGTTTTACAAGCGGCGCAACGGGTTCCACCCGGCGAGTGCGTTGGCGAAGGCGGCCGCGGCCGCGGCGCCGGAGGTGCCCGTGCCCAAGGCGCCGGAGATGGTGAGGGAGAACAAGGCACGGATGAGCCAGGGCGGACAGCAGCTGGCGTTTTTGCGTGCGTTTGGGGTGTCGGGGAAGGATAAGGAGAAGGGGAAGGCGCCGGCTGGAGGTTCGTCGAGAACGGCAACGAATGCATCGACGGCTACGCCGGCGGTGGCTGCATCGACGTCGACCGCTGCGCGCCCTGGGTTCGAGACGAACGTTTTCTCGCTCGTGGAGCGGTTCACGTTTAGGCCGTCGTCGAGCGAGACGGACCTCCCGAATCCGCCGCCGAAGCTCCCGCAAGAGATTCAGTATTGGGCGGGCGTCATCATGCGCAATGCGTGCCGGAAGGACGACAGCAGGGGCGGGATCAGACAGTGTGCTAATAGTACGTTTTCCTTCCCCTTCCCTCCCTCTGCACATCCTGCTAATATTCCGTGACCTACCTTGCAGTGCTTTGCGGCCGTTGGGAGGAGTACCCGCGTGAGTTTGCCAAGTGCCGCCGATGTCGGAAGGCGAAGTACTGCGGCAAGGAGTGCCAGAGCACAGCGTGGAGCGAGGGGCATCGATTCTGGTGCAGCGCGAAGGAGGGGGACGACGCGCCGGATGCGAGCGCGGCGGCGACGTCGACGGCTGCGGCTGCGGCCAACATGGCGTCGTCGGCGAGCAATGCGACGATCATGCCTGATGCACCGGATCCCAGTGCGCCTGTGCCCGTCGGGGCGGAGCGGAGGGAGCGCAGGGAGCGGTATGCGGCGCGGGAGCGCGAGCGGCTTGCGGCGAATGCGGTTCTTGGAGGGACTGCGAACGCGAACGCTGCTGGGACGACCGCGGCGGATGCAGCGACTGTGCGTGGGTTCAGGTCTGCGGGGATTCTCGGCGCGCATCCGAATACCGTCAGCGCGGTCTTTGGGGGCGCGCCTGCGCCGAGTGACGGTGCTGTAGCTGGGTCCAGCAGGGACAGGGAGCGCGCCAGCACCAGCACTGCAGCAGCGCCGGTGGCGCCTCCGGCCGAGTCGACACGGACGAGAGCGATGGCATTGCTCCGCCGAACAGCCGCCAACGCGAATCCGCTCGGTGCCATCGGCTCTCCCGCTCCCGTGCCTCAACGCCGCGACCGCGAACGCGAACGCGAGACGAGCAACAGCTACGCGACATTCGACACGTATATGGCGGAGCGACGCAGGACCGAGACCTCCGCTGCGGCTGCGTCCTCCAGCACATCTACGGTTGCTGCGCCTGTCGCGATCCCGGGCTTCCCGAACCATCTGCACCACCCGCAGCCGCAGAACACCGCCGACATCGACCGGTACCTCGCGAGCTTTGCGGTCCCGCCACGACGGCGCGTCAGTCGGACGAGCAGGGAGGGGGGCGACGCGTCCGCGCCTGCGTCCCTAACGAGGAGCGGGGGGCCGGTCCCGGAGCCTCGTGGCGCGAGGAACGGCTCGGTTGCTGAAGACCAGGATGACATGGTGTTGGAATAAAGCTGGGCGCTGAGGCTATTGCTGCTGCTGCTGAACTGTATTTGCTGCTACATACTACATACTTTTTCTCTTGTCCTTGACCCACTCGCAATGGCCCGTCTTATTCCCTTTTCTTCTCATTACTACACATCCTCCATAGCGCTACTCACGTCGATCCTTGTCTCCCTACGCACATCTATTCAAGTTTTATTTACTGTCGTGAGTGCAGTGCCCAAATAACCCGAACTGATCTAAATAAAGTTGTACCTGAGTCTTTCCGTCAACTTTAATTTTGCCACTTCGATGGTTACGTCTTTAATTATCCGTTCGACACTGGCGACCACCCATGACTTGCTGAAACTTGCTGAAAGGCATGCCCCGTGAACTGCTTCAAGTTCGCGACGGGCCGGCCCTTCAAGCTTCACCAGTGGGATGCCCGAGCCTGATCTGGTTCATCTCGCTGGAGCCATGCGCTGTATTCACAGCATTTGCGCACTTTGCAGGCTTGATTCGAGCTTTTAATTTTCCGTCCCACTTCCGCCTTCTGCTGCCTCCCAACACTGATATTTTTGGAGGCATCAGCAATATGGGGGGTGCTTCGTCTTTCTCCTCATCTAATTTCTATTTGTGGTGAACAACCTCGCGATAACATACTTGGCCGATGCTTGAGCGAGGAAAATCCGGGAGCATTGCGGCGAGCCTGATGACCTCAACGCAGGGCCAGCAGCAAGAGTATAAAAGAGCAAATATCCAGTCTGGTTGCTTAGCCAAAAATGATACGCTCTATCCTGCTCGGTTTGGCCTTGGCCATCGCGCCCGCTCTCGCTCAGACAACGGCCCCTGTTTATGGACAATGTGGAGGTTATTGAACATCACCCGCGTTCGAATTTTCCTGATCCTTGTTTTCTTTTTGTAGGAGAAGGTTGGGAGGGAGCCACAGGTTATTTTCATTCCCAGTTGCGCCGAGAAATCCTCTGATTTTATATCAGTTTGCGCGGCGGATCTACATGCGTTGCCCAGGCCGGGAATCCCTACTACTCTCAATGTCTTCCCGACGGCACGACTCCCCCGCCGACGAGCACGACCACTACGACCATTGTTTCCCACTCGTCGTCGTCCACTAGCACTGCTTCCACCTCGACTGTCTCCGTCCCGGCGCAGACTGGTTATGTGACGACTTCTGGGACGAGGTTCAAACTTAACGGCGAACCCTACACTCTCTTCGGGTACTATTGTGTTTTCGTTCTTCACAGTGACTTCCTCTGATCTCCTTCCTCAGTTCGAACGCATACTGGCTGCCTCTCATGGGCTACGATGAGACTGACATCAACACGGCTTTGACTGATATCGTCAACAGTGGTGCAACTACCTTTAGGTAAATTGCACGTCCCACAATTTCGATTTCGGTGTTGATATAATGGAATCTAGGACCTGGGGTTTCAACGAAGTAACCACCTCAAGTGGAAACCCCGTCTATTTCAATTTGTGGGACGGCGCCACCGCTACCGTCAATTATGGCGCTAATGGTCTCGGGATGATGGGTGCGTACTTGATTCAGAATTATCGAATTATGCTGATCTAGACAAACAGACACCGTTATCGCGGCTGCCAAGGCTCACGGAGTCCGCATGATCATCGCTTTGTATGTTTCCAGCTCATTCTTAACGGTGGAGTTCTGACTGGCTCTCGTTTCTAGAACCAACAACTGGTGAATTCTGTCCCGCCAGCATTATTTTTTGTTTCCTCACCGTAACAGGAATAACTACGGAGGCATGGATGTCTACTCTCAACAAATTCTTGGCTCTGGCCAGTACCACGACGTCTTCTATATCTTCTATACAAACCCTACCGTCATCGTCAGTCTTATTTCTTCTTTTCTTCACACGATTAGACCCACTATAGTATCCGCACCATAGGCAGCCTTCAAGACCTACGTCGAGGCCGTTGTTACCCGATACGTCGACGAGCCCACTGTCTTGGTGAGTGACACCATTTCTAGATTGTCTGCTTTACTGAAAAGCGTTGGTCAGGCTTGGGAGCTCGGTAAATAATTTCGCATGTTTCAGACTCTGGACTAAAGTCGTTTAGTAAATGAGCCCAGGTGCGCTGGAAGTGTCACGTAAGTTATCCATCTTTCCCTTGAAACGTGTGTCTGAACCGCCTAGGGTCGCGTCGCCCACCTGCAATACCACCACAATCACGACCTGGATAGAGGAAATATCCGCGTTCATTAAATCGATCGACTCCAACCATCTGGTGACCATCGGAGACGAAGGTTTCTTCAACGAGCCCGGTAGCCACGATTTCGATTATCCGTACCAGTACGTCACTTTTCGCGTTTCATTAGCATGATTATTGAACTTCAGACAGGGGAACCCTAGGAATCGACTTTGCAGCCAACATCCTCATAGATACCATTGACTTTGCCACTTTCCACGTAAGATTTCATCTAGTGCTTCGTGAAATCGCCAGGATGATCTCATTTGACGCTGGCGTAGATGTACCCTGTATGTTTATCACGTTCTTCGTTGTCGCCGCGATTTCCAACAAGTTCTTTCAGGAAAGCTGGGGCGAGTCCAACGTCGAGCCCTGGGGAGTACAGTGGATCACTGATCATGCGACCGTCATGGCGTCTGCAAACAAGCCCGTAATCATGGAAGGTAGGTGGGTAGGATTACACGGCATGGTCAAGCTAATGACATGAAAGAATTCGGAATCGTTAATACCTCGACCCGGACCCAGACGTACTCGGATTGGTACACAACTGTGCGTAATCAGCGCCGTGTTCGCTTGCCTTTCCATGTTGAACCGCTTCTATAGGTCCTCAACACAAGCCTTACGGGCGATTTGATCTGGTATTCTTCCTTACCATAGCCATGTTGTTTCCTGCTCACGGACGCTTAGGCAAGCGGGGTCGGAGCTCTCGAATGGACCTACACCCGACGACGGCTACATGATATTCCCGGGCAACCCGGAGTATACTTTGATGCAGGAGCATGCCAAGGCTTTGGCAGCCAGGGGATGAAAATGGGGTTCTATTTACATATGGACGGAAATATGACCCAGTTTTAGTTTCTCTACAAAAATTCAAGCATTGAAGACGAACAGAAGGAGCTTACCAAATTCATTTGTATTAATTCAACGATAAAAGCTTTATTTCGCGCGCGAAGGTGCATGAAATCACATGTACCGGTGTGTTGAATGAGTCGGTGATAGTGCCGCTGGGGTTTGGGAAATATCTTCCCACGGTTGATTTCTGATCAAGTCATGTTCAACCAATGTTCAATTCTGCGAGCGAAGAAAATCATAATTGAGAGTTAAAAGCTGCGACCAAGCGCGCAGATCGACGAGTCCATCATTCCGAAGAGTGCGGCCCTGCCGGTGTTCCAGCGGCGCGTATACTTTGCCTCGGCTGGAGCCGATCCAACGAAATTGGTTCACGAGCTTCACTGTTTTTGTGCTTGTTTCGTATTTTGTCCAATTGGAAATTAAGCGTTTATTTTTTTACCGTCCGGTAATTTCGAGTTCTCTGGGCCAGTTATTCGCAAGTCGGCTGTTCCAATTAAGTATGTGCTTACTGCTTCCTTCGGAGTTGAAAAAAGAGACCAGATTGTCTGATTCTTCGAGCAAGACGCCGTAGCCACAACTTGATGTCGCAGTGCGATCTCGTCCTACCGTGAATAAAAAACGTTTGAATCACGGTCAGATCCGAGTCGGGCCGACACATCCGGTTTTGCTGCCGCACCATGACCCCAAAGCTTTCTCCTCGCGACCACAGCAGTAGTAGTCGCGGCAGTGACAGCTCGCAGCAGCACCATGGCCATGCTCCATGCCGACGATTTGGCATTTGCAACCCAACAAGTCCTCTCTGACTCGGCGGTCTCTGCCTTGTTCACCGAACGTATTGGCCTGCTCCCCACCCGCATCACGGCGCCCGAAAGCCAAGGCGCGTTTCACAAAGTGTATTTCGTGTCGCTGGACGAGAAATACAATGCCGATATCTCGTGGTCGGGGAAAGAGGTGGTTCTCCGTGTCGCGAGGTGCATTGCGCCCCATCTCAATCGATTTATTATTTAACAAGGCCTTGGCGCTTTCTTTCTTTAGGAGGACGATAGCCAACGTGAAGACAGAGAACGAAATGGCTTTACTGCGCGTCCTTCGTGCCGCAGACATCCCGGTGCCCGCAGTGGTGTTCTTCTGCGCCGACCCAGATAATCCTTTCAAGTACGAATACAACTGCCTCGAACGTACGCCTGAAGTAATCCTTTGTGTCATGATTCGCAGCTCAGTCTCCGACGTCCTCTGCTCGTTTTTATTCATCAGGAATCACATACCCGTCGCTAGCAGACACCTGGTCAAATTTGTCGCCGGCGCAGCTTGATTCTGTTTTGGACCAGATCGTCGATATCTTCGTCAAGATGTGGTCCATCGATGTTCCCAGAACACACGGGAGCCTGCGTCTCGACGGCACGAGCGGCCCCGTTATCGAAGAGACGATGTGGACGATGTGCGGGTGGCCCCTCCATTTGTTCATTCACGATTTCTGACTTTTTCCTTGTCTGTAGACCCGACATCATCCGCTATTTTCACGCCCCACCATACAACCTCACGTCTGAGACATTTTCCAGCCTCAACCCGACCAGTTCTTACGCGTCTTGGCCTGCGTACATCTGCGCATTTCTTCGGACATATGCACACATCGTCGCGATTCACCCCTCGGTCGACTGGTTGCAGGATTTGCTGCACCCCCTGCAGCGAGTCATCGCTATAATTGACGCCGCAGAGGTGCCATGGGTCCAACGCCTCCGTGGCGCGCCAGAGCTCCGCGGCCGCCTATTTCACCGCGACTTCCACTTCGGGAATATCCTCGCGGACGACCAGGGAAATATCAAAGCTGTCATTGACTGGGAGTTTGCTGGGATCGGGGTGGGTCTCTGCGTGAAAGCCATAAATCATTATACTTATGACGGTCCTGTAGCCCTCCTTCGCCTCGCGTGCGTCCCCCATCCGCAACGTGCTGGGGTACCTCCGCTGCCTGCCCGCCTCTTCTCGCCCATCCAATACCCAGCACCTGATCGATACCTGGGAAGCTGAGTTCTCGATCCGCCTCGCGGCTCGTGCACCAGAGATCGCTGCGCGATGGGCACGAGAGATAGATAGAGAAACGGTATTGGGTGTCGAAGGGGAGGTGTGTATTCTATTCGGCCGCTTTGACCTTTCTTTCTCTCTTTAATTCATATCATATAATAATTCTGATTCGTTGGTTACCAGGCGCTGAGCGACTTGCGGGAATACCTGCGGTCCTGCTTGGAGATTGGGGTGCGCGGAGAGGAGGTCTGGGGCCTGGCGAAGATGGAGACGGCGAAGGGGGCGTACAGGCAGGTTGTAGTTCAGAGTATGCGAACATTGGGATGCTGGCAAGAGTGATTCGAGGTTACCAGAACCGACCTTGAACCGACCTATGTATATTTTCCCTGTTGTCAGGTACGGCGCGGCAAGCTAGAGGCTTGAAGTACGCGGTCGGTGTAAGTCGCCGTAAATACGGATCAGATCTACAAATGGAGATGTGCTGGCTATTCAATATTGCCCATTCTCACCCTTTCTCACCCCTCCGTTGAGTATGTATTGGAAGCCACCATAGATGCGGATCATATTGCCAAATACAGACGAAAGCGGTTGTTTGTTTGCGCGTGATATGTGGTCGGCTAAAGTTATACTTAACTTCCACTCAGCGGCGCCCAACTGGCATCCTCACACACACTAAGCTCCTTTTCTCTCGCGTGACGATGGGTTGCGATGTTCTGTGTGTCATTTGTGGAGGTCCACCTTTCAGAGTCGGGATTGCAAAGTCTGCCAAAGCGAGACAATCGAGCGATGACGAGGATGACGAGTACTACACCGAGCATGGCTATGACCCAAATATCCTCAACAACCAAGATGTTGAATGGACTGGAAATTGCGTTCTCCTAGGCTTCAACGAGCTGTCTACCAAAATGGACAAGTAATTTTTTTTCTGCCGCCACAGAGCCGGGCTCACGCCAAGCAAGAACATACCTGACGGGGCGTGCACGCTATGAAGACTATGTGTGTACTTTGCAGTCATATTGACATGGCTTACATCTATCAAGGGCTGTTTCAATGTCGATGCCAGCGAGGGTAAGTGTATGACTCGCGAGTACACACTAGCACTTCAGACGAATGGCCGTGCAGATCCCAACTTCCCGGACGATTCTCCCAACTTCCAATGGTATGGAACCTGCACCTCGGAATTCTACGATTAGTTGACAGGATATTATAGCTTCATAATCTGCGACGCCACACAAACCTCTTGCTATCCGATGCACACCTCATGCCTTGATCTTCTCACAAGGGTTCTGTCTGGTACCGAAGGCGTAGAAAACATCGACAAGGATATTCTCTACCACACCATGGCTAACCTGCACAGCAATTACGCGTCAAGTCTCGATCTTGACTACGGCCAACCAGAAAGTGGATTTGACCAATATTGGGGATCCAACTCCGGAGCAGAGGCATGGATATATCATTGAAAAATGTGTATGTATCCTAACTTCAAATTCTGACCCAAGATGCTGGTCGTCAATCCCATGCCCACTCCCGTTTTTTCTACCTTCCTCCGCAACGCCGCCTCCACCACGGAATTTGTACTTCCCGCTCCCACCGTAATCGATTCCCGCGTTCGTCACGATCCCTTCGCCAGCGTCCCATACGACGTCGCCCACACGCTCCTTCTACTCCTCCCAGGACACACGGTTCGAGCCCTTTGCACTGCCTCCTACCCTCTTCATGCCTTTTTCGGCCCCTCTAATCGCTCTTTCTGGCGTGTGGCGCTGCGCATTTGCATGCCCTGGTTTTGGGAGCTGCACGAGTTGATGCGCGATGGCGCATTCGACCCAAAGACTACCGATTACATGGGTCTATTCTTATGGGCCGACAAGCAGACGATGCCGCGCGAGGGGCTGCAAGGGCCTTTCATGGGAGTCGCAAATCGGCGCCGGATTTGGGGCGTGTGCGAACAGCTCGAAGAGGATTACACGTCTCGCACGTTGGTGAAAGCCAAGGAGCAGGTGCGGGGCGAGACGCCTGAGCTGATTTGGCACAACTCGGTAAATGTGGACCTGCCAGCTGTTGCGTGGCCGAAACCGGAGGACAGGACGCGGACGCGGACTACGGCCGCGCAGTGGATTTGCGATGAAATGAGCTATATGCAGGGAGGAGATTTCGAGGTATTTTGGGACGACGAGGGCTCGCTTGTTGGGATGATCTTCGCTGTTTTTGAGAGTTCAGACCCCAGGATCTTCGGCAAGACTGACGGAGCGTCGAAGGAGACGATTTATATTGAGAGCGGGATTATAAAACTGGTCTTGCATCTACCGGACATTTTCCTGCGTGAAAAAGTGCAAACATCAATCAAGGGGGTAACGGTGAGTTTTTCGAAGCCAATTCCACAAGGTGTAAGGCACGCGTTTAATGAACACAAGGTCCTTACCACGTCCGGAGAATCTCACACCCTAGGTGACACGGACGCGCAATATTGCCAGCGGGTCCTCAGCGTTAGTCCGAATTACGCCCTCACCGGCGTCGTGGGCCATATCACCGATGTGGGTTTACCGTGCCAATCCGATCTTTTTCTTCTACTAACAGCTAACAGGCTAGCCAAATCATCCGGCTTGGCCTTGTTCAGGACCTCGTGGCCGGAGACGTCGACGACGAGCTCGCACCCATCCTCCTCCACCGTCCCCTCTGGAAAGCCCCTACACCATCGACCTCCAACGCCCTCCACTCTATCACTTCCCCGATTTGGTCACACGACTCGCGCCTCCGCGTGCTCCCTTCTACCACGGGCATTCTGGACCGGTATCAGCTTCAGTGTCCGTACCACGAGGACGTCGTGCCCACGGACGTGCTGATCTGGGCTGCGGACGCCCATGAATTGCGGAACCTTCAGCGCATCTCGGCGTACCAGCCTGATGGCGACCGCCACATCGGCGCGCTGCGCGTCGACTTCGCTCTTGAGTCGGGCATCACGCCACGCGTGGTAGGAGAGGATGTCGGGCGGCGTCTGGTGGAAGGGTTCTGCCCGACCTGGGATGCCAGCCCCAACGGCTTATGGGTGCCATTCGAGATCCACGGCGCCGGGGGCGAAGTTGTGACTGCCGTAGATGTGGTACATGACCCGCAGATCAAGACTGTAAAGGTATGTCTGTTTCTTCTATCAATTCGTATTCCATCTAAGGGTGTCTAGCTCCGCACCAACCGCGGCCGCGAAGTGATTTGGGGCGAGGAGCTGCGTGATTACAGGTCCATATCGGCAATAGAGCCTGCAGACGGCGAGACGATTATTGGGCTGGCGGTGGGGTTCATTTACCCTTGCTATTCGAAAAAGGTGAGGAACTCCAGTGCGAGACCTTGCGGAGGACTAAGTCTCGGTCCGTTATTAGTACCGCGTCGAATTGAGCGCCTTGTCGGCGTTGGCGATGGCTCTTTAAGCGCGACCGTCGCGCACTACTTATTATGATTATTTGAATCTTTGCCTAAACGAGAAGATCTAGAATGTCGGTTGCCCTTAACTCCAGCGGAAAATATCGGCCAGGAAGCTCGTGATTATTCATGCAGTTACGTAGGTGACATCAAGGTACCAGAATGACAGAAAGCAGGTGCTGTTCAGCCCGACCCAGTGGGCTTTATCTATGACCGAAGAAGCAAGTACCCTCAACAGCCCCGCCCGCGGTGCAACAGGCCCTGTCAACGCCACCGTGAACGTCAGCAATGCAAAGGAGAACAGGACAGAAGAGGAGGAAAGGATTCATATAAGCCATGCAAACGATCGTCGATTCGTGACTCGCCATCGCGCGGAGCGCTCGGGGAATGAGATTAAGATTGTTGTTTAATCATGTGTGGGTTTTCATGACACAAGAAAGGGGAGCACTTACCATGTACACTGCCCGATGAAAGACGTACGTCAATGGATCCAACCGTTGAAAGCTTGAAAGCCAGCATGGAAGAGAACGAGAGGGAAGGATATTTTTGGGTCAAGATGTCACCCCAGGGGTAACCACAGTATTGCGCTCGAACAATTCATGACTCATGGTCGTGTGCGACCAAGTGCGACGTGTGTCTGGGAAGAAAGCGGGGTATATTTGCGAAGGCCCCCGGCATATACGGTTAGATGTTCGATCTCAATGCGTACGGATTGGGTCGAAAAAAGGGCCGCAACTCCGATCACAATGCGGACACTTTCGCGCAAAAAAAACGCGAAGTCCGATCCTAGCTGCCGACGGGACGGCCTTTTTACCCCGAAGCTAAAATAGACCCTCTCGTGCTTGCAAGTCCGATCCGGAATGTGGACGAAACTTCAGGAAAAACAGCGTACCCGATCACAATGCGTACAGATGTGCAGCCAAATCCAAGGTACAAATCAAGCGATTTGGGATCGGAGTTCTAACCGCATATGCCGGGGGCCTATTTGCGAGTGTTGTGCTCTCATCATTCTGTTTGCTCCCGCCATCTGTCGACGACGACGGGTGATAAACATCTCAGTTGCGGATTTTTCTCAGGCATCGAAGGCGCCCAAAATTCATTTTCGAGAATCATAGTCTAGATTCTATTGATTGGGTCGATCTTCAGCACAACATCCGAACTCCGAACCCTCGCTGATTTTTTTATCCTATGTGAATCTCGACTGATGAACCCAGGACACCAACATTCTCCAACGGTCCGTCTCCTTCTTGATAGCTGTATCAGCCTGTATGCCACATTTCTGATCGCTGCGCGACCGACTGGCGGATTGGTGTCTTGCTCAGTTCTTCCCGCGATTTGTCGCGATGTCGGGTTCTTGCCTGTTCCCAACAGCTTCCGACGCCCAAAAAGGTAACGGTATGATTATTACCACCTGCGGCTCATTGTTTGATTAGATCTGGAGGCCTGCGGACCGCATTTTAATGCAACAGCTTTTGGTATCCGAAACTGGCTCGGAATCGACCTGAATGGCTGGCCAAATTTTTGTGAGGTCAAGGTGAGGAATCGCGGGTGCTCCAGCGAGACGCGCCTGTATATCGTCGGTGGGAAGCCCTACAGGTCGCTACAACCAACGGCGCGCATCCAAGAATCCATCCAAATCGCTGTCAAACTCTCGCTGTCAAACTCTCGGCAAGTCATCCAACTCCGTTTGACAGGCGCCACCGTACACAGCATCTAAAAAGGCTTATCTCCCCTCGTGTCCTGTAGTACTTATATCTCATGTTCCAAAAACGCCCACCGGTTTTCGCTCTGCTTCCGGCGGCCCACACGATTCCCTCTCATCTCCCCTCTCATCCACAATGATAGCTCCTCGAGATGATTCCAACACATTCCCAATAACAGAGGCGCAGTTAACGGGCAATTACTTTGAAACCCTGACCTATGGCATGTACTTGGTGACCTGCTGCTTCTGCGCCCGGAGCTTGTTTTGGATCCCAATCCCAGGAGGGGAGGAGCGACTGAGGCGAACTGGCGAGATCCGATGGATGCTCGTCAGCGTCTTCTGCTTCATCTTTGTTGTGAACACGTTCGATGATATCATCGGACTGCTTCACAATCTGGCGGCTTTTGTCCAGTACGCTTTCATCTAGACTTCAACACATTAGTATCGAACCAAATCACGCAGGTACACTGGACCTGGTGGGCCACAAAAAGAGCTCACTAACATCCATGACTGGATTAACATTGCGAGAGTGAGGACATACATTTGTGTTCAATCGTCGCCGCTAATATTCTGCAGTCCTTCAATCAAACCGCCAATATGATTGTGGGGGATTTTGTGCTCATATTTCGATGCTATATTGTCTATGGTCGACGATGGCCGGTCGTCGTGCCCTCGTTTCTACTGTACCTCACCGGTATTGCGATGGCGATCAAGTTGATGTTCGTTGAAATCACGACCAGCAACAGCAACATCACTCTCAATTCCAATGTCATCAAACCGTGGTGGTCTGCTTTTTTCGCCATTACTGCTGTTCAAAACGTTCTCACGACCAGTAAGTTCCCCCGCATTTCTCTTTTCTCCACGCTCAATTTCGTGTTTTAGGTCTTCTTGTATGGCGCATCTGGCGCGTCGAACACCAAAATGTGATGTTCCGAGGGAGAGCTTCGTTCACTCCCACCCACCAACCTCGGCTTAGCAAAGTCATTCGAGTAGTTGCCGAGTCTGGGCTAGCATATAGCACTTTGGTTTTCATGACCTTCGTCGTGAGTGTATGTAACAGCAATGCACTCTACCCTCTATCCGATGCGGTCAGTACAAATCCCTCGCAGCAATTCCGACACTAATTTTCGCTGCACCCAGACTTTGCAAGCAACTGGAATTACTTTCAACGTCATCATCATCCGTTCAACTCCCCGACGAGACGAGCAGTTCACCGACTTTGATACCACCCAGCGCGGCACCGTAACGACCGCCCAAACAGAAGGGCCAGCATCTCGAAGAGGTGTTAGCGGATTGCAATTCATAAACCACGGCGCATCAGCCCAGAGCAAGACGCTTGATAAAATTGAAGGAATTAACATCACGGTCAAGTCTACTACCGACCGGCTTGAAGAAGGTGACTGGCAACCCGACACTTATTCCATGAAGAAAGTTGGAGCAGTATGACAGATGTTTCGTGATACCCTGTATAGTGTGTACTTGTATCGATTTTGTGCTTAAATGACTGTATTCACACTTCATCTTGACCTATCCGAAGATCTCCAATATTCACGTTCAAATGGCGGGTGAGCCCTCTCAAGTTCGCAGTCAAGTCCCAAAAACCGTCAAGAGAGAAAGGTATATGTGGTAGCAGGAACATTCATGATCGCGGGCGCCGAAAATAAAATTATTGGTTGGAGGAGGATGTATCACCGCAACGGTATTGTACATACGTACACGAGGCGTTGTACCCTGGTAAGAGCACGAAATGAGAAATAATGGTAACAATTTGTCTCTGGCTGTTTTGGGAACTTGGTTGCCATATTCCTGGGACTGGAACAGATCCCGTTCTCCCAGTTAGTCTCTCGTAGACAGACTCTTTATATGCACGCTCGTGCCTCGTGGCTAAATTAGATTTGGATGATTCAAACCACGCGCCGGTAAGGCTCCAACCTTTTTGTTTTCGTTTGTGCCCGGCCGTAAAAAAAACGAAAACGGAAACAAACGTTTAAAAAACCGTTTACAAACATTTTAAACGGTTGTTTCACAGGGCCTGTAATCAGCACGAAATCCATGGTAGTTATGGTGAATTTTAGCATGCTTACTTGCAGAACAAAGGCCCCGGGAGAGAAACCGATCCTAGGAATGCTGCACAGCATCTCGGCAAGAGCCTAGTTGGTTCAACTCAAGTGGCTGGTAGCTTCTGGGGCTAACTGAGATTGCTATGGAGTCAGTAGGATACGGGAGTGTGAAGAAACGAAGGCAAATGAATTTCCTTTAGACCATTGATGCCATTGCGGGAAGGTAACCGTTTAAACCGTTTGTTTTCTTTTGTTTTTCGTTTGCCCGGGTCCGTAAAAAAAACGAAAATAAAAATGGTTTTATCCGTTTAAAACGTTTATAAACGAAAAAGGTTGGAGCCTTACCACGCGGCGTGGAATAATTTTCGACTCAACGCACAAGCAGAACACATCTCTTCACCGGCTTCCGGTACGAGAACAGCACAATCCAGCGAGAAAGAGGTAGAGGACCAGGGAACAGCAGTACAGCGCGAAATCGGGCCGGTGGATCCTTGCATGACTCCCCGAGGATTACTCGCCAAGTTCGGTACTTGCCGAAGTTGATCAGTTCGATGCCAGAAAAGACAAAGCAAATCTAAATCGGGGAATTTCCTTGAAATTTCCTATGGAAAGAAAGCAAGCTGGAACATTTTTATACACTTCAAAATAAGGTGTTCATATCCTTTTTTAGACCAGTCGCCCACGCTTCGGTTTTACTATGTTGTCATTGGCTTTCCGTCAATGCAAGCTGTTGCAAGCTTCGTTCCTCGCCGTTTCGACTGGTGTTCAGCAAGAAGTGGATGTTGGTAGAAGAGCTGAAGGTTCAAATCAAGATATTAGCCATTCGTATCCGGGCCCCCCAAAATTGCGACTTACTGCTCGATCTAGTCTAAATGTCCAAGCGCGCGCGATGAGAGTAATATCTCCACGGCGCCAGTCTTACACTAGCCCTCCAGTTCCAGCATCTCTTACTTCTGGATCTACAAAATATCCATCCTCCAGCACCGATCGATCGCACGCACAGACCTCCGACTCGGATAGTCTACTCCTTCTGCCAGGAACCTTCTCCAACGATCGGAGAAAGCCGATTCTTTTCTTGCACTTCCATGCTGTTCATAATGTTCCAGGGAAAGCATTAAATGATCACACAACAAATTTTCGCGCTCCTCGCTTATTATCTAGCCAAGGGGGCACCGGGGTCCCGAATTGAAAATTTTGATATGTGACCAATTTTGTATCCAGATTTGGTCTAGAAACATGACGGAGATACTGCCTTTTATGAGGGATTTCCTTATTACCATACTTACAACGACTGGCGACGCGAAAGTAGTACCCGTAACCGTGCACTGCCACGGTGTAGCAAAAGCACGACGCGTGACATCACGCCAACCTTCCCCATTGGGACATTGAACTTATGTTTAGAACGCCATCGGTTTCGGTGGAGATTCACTCTCTCGAGGATTTCCCCACCTTTCCTCCGGAAATCTCGAATGTTTGCGCGCGACTAGATTCACCTCTGCCGTCCTGGTGTATCTCTGGACCATATCCGTTTGTATCTGATGGGGCTCTGCTGCTATTGCCTGAACTTGCCCGAATACCTCAGACCGAGTCCTGCGACAGTGCGCAACAAGGGCTAGGCGACGTTTTCGACCTCGTGCTTTCTACCGTTTTAGATGTGCGCTCTGTCGGCTCGCATTATGGGCCTTCGCGCTCGGTGGTGCCTTTCTTGTCCAGTTTAATGAGGAGCCTGGCTTATATTTGTGCGAATGAGGTCGTGATAATGTATTTCCATGCTTCTTCTTTTATCAACCCGGGACTGATAAATTGCAGTCCTGGAGCGACATTCGTACGCCCTCGGACCGCGAAGTTACGTTCCCTGGCGTTCAATGGAATCGCCACAATGCTTGCATGCCACTGTCTGAAAGATTTCGAGACAGACCACAGCGCCTGTGCTTCAGAAGACGCTGTTGTCGTTACCCCCACCTCATGTCTCCCTGATTTCGTCGACGCCATTCCCCCAGCTTCCCTTGGGGCTTGCGCTGTGTCTCCTGCCCCAAGCGCATCGTCGCACGCCTCCTCTTCCTCCAGTTCTCCAATCTCAAGCTCCCCGGCCTCAAGCTCCTCCTCGAGCTCCGCTGCTTCTGAACCCTCCGTCTCCAGTTCCTCCGCGTCTAGTTCTCGTCGCTTGGGTTCAGATATTGGGCACTTCTTTGGCCACAAGTTGTACGGGCTAGGTAAGAGGTCCAGCTTGTCCGTCCAGACTCCTTCTGATGCGGTTCTGGCGATAGATATGGCTCCCACACGAGGCCACTTTTTCAACAGAAGCGTGGATGTGGAAAGTACGGATGACGACTCCTCATCTATTGACGCCCCTCTCCATCCCCACATTCTGCCGGGCAGACATCCATGCGCCATCCTTCCGTTCTTCTGCCTGGCCGACACCGACAACATTTTTGACCTCGTCATTAGCGTCGCTTGTCAGCGCTATGTATGGGGGGTCTCGCAGCCAATCGTCGGCTTTGCGCTTGAGAAATCGGGTTCTATCCTGAAGCTTGTGATAGGCTGGGTGGACCCCGATACCGTACGTCTCCAAGAATCTGGGATGTCAATATCTCACTCTTCCCAAGCGCATCGCACACATCGCTTCCCCCGCAACTGATGCAGGAGATACCGTCGCAGGCGTTTTTGATTTCTCCAACGCTGCTGCCGCATTGTCCTTTGCGCAGTTCGTGCTAAACCTGTCAGATGATGTCGCCACTATCCTCAAACACACAAGGGCTGGATGCGAGAACAATAGGCTTGATTGGCGCTCGGATAATCTCTTGTCTCAGGATTTCGTTCCTTCTCTGGAACGGGTTAATCGATGGGTACACGATGTTGACATGTGGGTTCCTTTCTTCTTTTAGGAGTCCTTCTGTGGGTCCATACTGAGTATTTTATTATGAGATCTCTTCGCAATCCATCTCGTCCTCCCACCCCTCCTCCGTCAAATCCCTCTGAAAAAGCCATGAGTTCAGAGTAAGCCATGCTTCTTCGTCTCCATTCTTGGCTCTGTTGACGCTATTGAAGGCCGAAACGTACTCGGTCGACGACTAAAAGCACCCAGAAGTGGGACAAATTGCTCGAACCAACCTCGTCGAAGTATGCCAATTCGTCATATCCATTTCCCCCCTCTAACCCCTATCAAAGGCAGGCGAAGGCGGCGACCGGATCGGAGACCACAGTCCAAACAGGATCGGAGAAGTAAGACCATGCGTCGTATCCTTTTTAGCCAGTTTAACGGCCTGCTGTAGCGAAACGGCCAAGTCGACCGATTCTCAACGCGCCGCCTCACAGAAGTAAGAGTATTCGTCTTTTTTTTTGGGGGGGGGGCTTTACTGAAGGCTCGTTGAAGGCGAACGAAAGGGAAAGCCTCGCTGGCCAGCAAATCTTACAAATCTAGCTCCACGCAAGCCACCGCCATTATCAGAGTCTTCCCGAAGTTAACTGGTTCACAGATTCGCAGACCTTCCAGCATATGGTTTCTCCGAGGAGGACAAAGAAGAAGGGAATATTCTCACTTGGACATTTTACCGTCGAGTATACCTTTGTGGCCTAATCAAATTAGAAGACAAGGACGACAATTCCCGCGAAATCAACGGGAAAATCGAGTCGTACCACAAGATGTGTCAATTTCTCAGGCCTCCTTGGAATATGGTGTGCATGCGCGATGTGTCTTGGGTCGTTCGGCTTATCTTGTTGCAGAACGACCATCCGCATGTTCCCCCTTATTTGGAAAAGTTCTTGACCGCGCTATTGAATTATGCGGTGGATGTCCGGAAGGCAGGCTCTCCGTCTACGGACGATGATGTTCTGAGTGCTAAACACCAAGCGATCATCGGGGACCGGCTGTCCACCCTCTTCTCTGCGTCAATCGGAGCGTTTACACTCCATAGACGAACGGTACCCAGTGTCAAAGAAGCCGAGAGCCGCCATGAATGGGACGCTCTTTTCTACCGTTTCTATGTCGAGAATCACTCAAGTTCACCCCACATTTTGTGAGTATTTTGTCCAAGTTTTTCTGACCACGCAGTGGCTAACTGGCGTTGATATAGACTGGAGAGAACAATTCATTTCCCCCGTAATGAAACCGCAGACCAGCTGAAAGAGTCGACGATAGACGACGTCATCGCAGGCCAAATCAAGCAAGCGACCGACTATCGGCGCCTCTGTGCCTCTGCATATGTGATGGCCGATAGTTCCGAGGTCCGTGGGCAAGCCTTGATTGCGCTGAATCAGGCAGATACGCTCTCGAACACACTCGAGACCCATACCCAAAGCGCGCAACATTTCAGAACGTTTGTCGACAACCACTCTCACCAAGAACCCAGAGATGGTATATGTGATGGAATCCTGTTCATGGCCATCCGACCGCCGCCAGCAGTAAATTCCAAAAGCCTTCTGGCACAGACACAGTTCATTCGTCCTTCCTCCAACCCCGTTTACGAGCCTGGAATAATAAAGTTGTCACCCGAAATGATCCAGATCAGGGATACTTTGCACAATCCGTTCCGCACGCGCACAAACAAACCGGCTCCAGTCGAGGTCATCTCACCCCCGCAGGAGATCCCGCCCCCGGAGGAGATTCTTGGCGTGGATGAGGTGGACTTTGATGGCCTTATCCTCCTTCCCCATGCCCCCGTCGAATACAAGAAACCTTCGGAGGAGCTAGGGAAGGCACTAAACCAGGGCCGGATGTACCTGGTCTCAGTCGTGGCCTTTTATTCGGCGATTGGGATTGAAGATCATGCATTTTATAGCGTGGTCACGTCCGGCCGATTAGGGGCCGTGATCATGGCGTGGAAGTCGTCAACGAGCAAAGTGAGTCGTCCGCCATTGATATGATTCTGGCATTCACCACAGTACCAGATAATATACTTGATGGATCGCAACGTCACGGTGTTCGACATTTCGATACCCGTCGAGGCGTTCCATTTCGCGACATTCTTGTTGCGGCTTCACGACGATCGGGCTGATCTGGTGAAGCGCGTGGAGGAGTTGATAAACAAGGAGGATTTCGATTTCCAGGTACTTAACCGGTGGAGGAAATCGGTACAGGACCCGAAGCCCCCGCCGCAGCCGAAGAAGACGGATATTGGGGAGGAGAAGGATACCAAGGAGGAGGAGGAAAATGAGAATGAGAATGAGAATGAGGAGGAGGTAGAGGTCGTCGCGAAATAAGATGTTTCTGTTGTAATTATATGTCGCTCGCTTCTCCTTTTTGTCCGGCTTGGTCCACAAATGTGTCGTTTTTAAAAAAATCATCGGCGATGAACCGAATCCGCGTCCATTGTTTTCTCTCCTCCCTCCAGAACGATTGTTTTCTGAACGTGAGTAAGAAAGTCCGAAGTCCGTCGTAGCTCGGTGGTACGACTCAACAAACCGCCGGCAGTTTGGTTCACTGCTGGTGCAGCATCTCATCTCACAGACGGCACGGGCATTGTGGAGCAGAACGGTGCAGGAGAAGAACGCTTCCAGTACGCTAACGTAGGCCTCGGCGCGCACCTTGGAAAATTGCGAAAGATGGGATGTCCACGAAGCGGACCTCCCTGAGACAATGAAAAAGGGCCAGGATCGGGCAACACAGAGCCAGAAGAACCGTTTCAGACGTCTGAACACAGAAAAGAGAGCACCAAGGGAGCACCGTGGATGAGACTAGATGAGAGCTCGGAGAGTTTGACACGATCAAATTTCCTTTTTCGCATTGGATCACAACTGTCGTCGGCACTGAACTACGTCGAGCCGATGCAACGCCCTATCTTCGAAGAATGCAAAATTTTCCCCTCCTGACGGAGATCGAGACTTCGAGGTCAGCCACTTGTGAATGTCAGCCACATGCGCTTCGCTCAATCTGCAATTCACTCTTGCACCACCACCTCTGCACTACGGCGGCGCTCCCGTGATTCCAATTATCATTGTGACCCCGCCAACGGAACCTCAAACCGAGAAGTCGCGCTCATTGAGCCTCCCAGCAAGTCTATCGATACTGGCCGTGTTCCCCTGCGCTCTGTTACCAACATTGTCTCCCTTGTTGATGGAAAAACACCACGCAAGGCTCGCATTGTCGACAAAGAGAATATACGGGCACATCACAATATCCCTCGTCTCTACCACCCCCGCATCGACAACTCCTCATCCTCGTTTGCCGTCGCCCATGAACCTCAGCCCCTCAAGGCCGCGGAGCCCGCCTCGCCCGATTGGGAAAGCGAGAAAGTCCTTCACCTCAGACAGGTCAGGGAGTGGTCGGAGACCGGAAAGACCCGCCACCAATCACTTCCCGCGATCAAACCTGTTCCCGCCAAGGTGTTCCACCGCGCATCCCTCCCCATCAGAGTTGCTGAACCTACTACGTATGAATGGGAGAGCGAGAAGGTCATCCAACTCAGACGGGCCCGGGAGTGGTCGGAGACAGTCAAGACCCGTCCCCGGTCCCTCCCTACGCCCACGCTCAACCCCGTTCCCGTGCCGACAAACCACCCGGACACTCGCGTTTGCTTCCTACTCCTTCGTTCCGCCTTTCTTCGGCATCCCCGGCATCCTGCGCCTCCGCATTTCCTATGTCTGAGCGCACCGTCAACATCGACTAACGTACCCTGTACCAGACGTTCTGCTTCTCGAGTTCGTCCGGTTTTTCCCGGCCCCCTTCGCCGTGGCTCCCTGCTCTAGACTATCTTCTGTGCTTGTTCTCCCCGTCTGGGTCGACGTCTCTTTGCCTCTCGTTGCGTCCGCCTAGCGAACCAGCACAACTTCAAACCACGAAAGCATCAAAAAACACGCCACAAAATGCACCCGAAACCCAAAAACAATGGATAATGGGAGAAAACAATAGTATCGAGCGAACGGTGGGGGTCGTAGGCAGTAGTTAGGTTTGTAATCGATTTGATTTTGCTTGTTTTTTGGCCGTGAGCGTGAAATTTGAGATGCACCGTCCGTCCTCCTCTTCCTCCGGCTGTTCCTCGACTCCTGCTCCGATTCGGGGTCTGTTATGTTATTTCTTTTCGCGCGTAACGGAACGTGCACATCACGCGCTGTGACCGAGCGTGTCTGTGGCGCAGCATTTTTTGCCATTTCCATCATGCAGCAATATGGCAAAGAACGAGATGCGGAGCAAGACACGACCGGTATTGCGTTTCCATATTTTCCTTCTCCCTTCTGACCCCATTTCCAGAGCAGACAACAGACCCGGGCTTCATCGCCTTTTTCGGAAATCTGCCAAAGAAATCGCCCGAGACTGGGACGCTGCGCCTCTTCCACCGTCCAGTGGAGGACTATTACCAAGCCTACGGCGCCGATGCGCTGTTTGTTGCCACCCATGTATTCCACACGCAGTCTGTGATCAAGTATCTTGGTCAGCGCGCGGGGGGGCTGCCGTGCGTCAGTCTGAAGGCATCGGTGGCACAGACATTGCTACGCGACGCCCTGACCAGCAAGCAGCTTAGGGTGGAGATATGGGTTCCAGAGGCTGGACAGGGTAAGAAATGCACAAAGTTTCGGCTGGACAAAGAGGTGCGCACCGGTCCCTGTCCCCGTGCGAAGGATTCTCAACGTTATATAGGCGTCGCCGGGGAACCTCCAGGCCGTTGAAGAGCTGCTTTTTGGGCGCGGATCCGACCTTCTTACGCCGCCTGTCGTAATGGCAATCAAGATCGTCTCCTCGGCCGCAAAGAAAGAGAAAACGCTCGGCGTGGCGTTTGCGGACCCGACCGTGCGCGAGCTGGGTGTCGCTGACTTTGTTGACAACGATCTATTCTCAAACCTGGAGGCATGTTTGCTCTCCTTTCTTTTCCCAATCAGACCCTAATTCGTATACTTTCATAGTCACTCATCATCCAACTTTCTGTGAAAGAAGCCATCATTCCTACCGGCACGGTGTCTGGAACCACCGACCGCGACGTCGATCTGAACAAGCTCAAAGCTGTCTTGGAGCGATGCGATGTTATGGTTACAGAACGGAAACCCAGTACGTGCCCCGTTTTTTTTTGCTGGACGAATTGACGGACTAAATTGTTCCAGGCGAATTTTCGGCAAAAAACATCGCAGACGATATTCCCCGTCTCCTTTCCGCCAAGACCACCGATGCGCTCGGCGCATCGTCCTCCGCTGACCCGTCGGCGATCATTCGTATGTTCTTTCATTTATTCCGGACGACGCCCGTTTTAATCCTGAATAGCACAATTATCTCTCCCCACGGCTCCCGCTGCCCTGGCCGCGCTCTTAACCTACCTCGGACTGCTCGGGGATTTCGCGAATCACAACGCCTACAGCCTCAGGACCCACGATTTAGACCAGTACATGAAGCTCGACGCTAGCGCGCTCCGAGCGCTGAACTTAGTCGAATCGCAGGGCAACTCTGTTCGTACACGCCGTTATTTTTCCGTACTGCTAGCTCAATTCAGATAGGGATCGACGACACGGAACACCACTCTCCTTGGTTTGCTCAATAAATGCAAGACTGCACAAGGCACGCGTCTGTTGAGCACATGGCTCAAGCAGCCGTTGGTAAACCTGCACGAAATCCGTGAGTTTGAACAGCGTAATTCTCCGTGTAAGAGCCCACCCGCTCACTTCACCCAGAAAAACGTCAGAATCTGGTTGAGATATTCGTTGAGGACTCGAACTCGCGTCGAACTTTGCAGGTCTGTTTTCTGCGTTACTGGAAATGCGTTGAGTTGATACACATTTGCATTTTCGAAGGACGAGTATATGAAGATGATGCCCGACTTACACCGTCTGAGCAAACGATTCCAGAAGGGTGTGGCGTCCCTCGAAGACGTTATTAGGGTGTATCAAGTCGTTCTGCTGGTATGTTCTTCTGTCTTCGACCTTTCTTTGAAATAACACATATGCAGCTCCCGGGACTGATTGGGGCGCTCGAAAGTGTACAAACAGAGAACGAGGAGTATTCCGCATTGATTGAAGAGCTGTATCTAGCTGTTTTTCGCGTGAGTTCAACATTATTTGTCTCCGTCTCGTTCATGAACGTTTTTACATTTCCACACAGGGCTTCAACGAGAGCCTGGAGAAGTACTCGGAAATGGTCGAGCAGACCATCGATCTGGAGGAACTAGACAGACACAACTATGTCATTAAACCAGAGTATGATGAGAATCTCGGCGCAATAGCCGAGAAGCTCAGTGAGGTGCGTGCAATCTTTATCGACCACCAGCTCGCTCACTAAGCTCCTGGCAGACGCGTGATGGACTAGACAAGGAGCACAAATCCGTCGGCCGCGACCTCGACCTCGAGCTTGACAAGAAGCTTCATTTGGAGAATAACCAGACGTACGGGTATTGTTTCCGCGTGACGAAGAATGTAAGTGGTCGACTGGGCCAATCAGATTCCTCCGTTTTTAGAGTCATTTACCGTTAGGACGGCAAATTTCTCAACGACAAATCCGAAACCAAATATAAAGAGCTAGGGATGACGAAGTCTGGTTCCTTCTTCACTACGAACAAACTGCGGTCGCTCGCGGAAGACTACAGGGATTACACGGAGAAATACGAGAAAGCACAGCGTAACCTCGTCAAGGAAGTTGTCAACATCGCATGTACGATTGCTTTCGAGTCCCCAGTACAACCTTGATCTCCAGCTTGTTGATAGCGACGTACACACCGGTCCTCGAGTCGATGGACAACGTTGTGGCGCATTTAGATGTCATTCTGAGGCGAGTGCCGTTTGTGCGCTTTAGTTTTCTGCGTATTGATCTGCTATCTAGTTTTGCCCATGTGTCGGTGAACGCCCCAGAACCCTACGTCAAACCCAAAGTCACAGAGCGAGGTCGGTGGCCAAGTTCAATGGCTTCAAATTTCTTTAACATTCCGCGGTCCAGGGACTGGCGATCTTATTCTCAGAGATGCTCGGCATCCGTGCTTGGAGGTACAGGACGATGTGAACTTCATCCCGAACGACGTCGAGATGGTCAAAGGTAAACATCCATCTGCATCTACCCTCTTCTTTTCCTGCGGTCTGACTATCTCGACAGATAAGAGTGAATTCCAAATAATCAGTACGTCGGACATTCTGCATCTGATGTCAATTCAAACATTTGCTTAGCTGGGCCGAACATGGGCGGGAAATCCACTTACATTCGGCAAGTGCGTTGATCATGGTTTTGGTTCCAGTTGTTCTGTTCTCTAACGGTCTTTCTTCAGGTGGGCGTGATTGCGCTGATGGCTCAGACAGGCTGCTTCGTGCCCTGCTCCGAGGCGCGTCTGCCTGTATTTGATTCGGTTCTATGCCGTGTCGGGGCCGGTGATAGTCAACTGAAAGGCGTCTCGACGTTCATGGCGGAGATGCTGGAAACCGCCACGATTCTACGCGTTAGTCGCGGTTGAACACTTGAATCATGGGCTGATCGTTCGTGTGTAGTCTGCCACAAAAGACTCGTTGATCATCATTGATGAGCTCGGACGAGGTATGTCCTAAATTTCGTTCTAGGAACACCACTGAACTGATTGCGCAGGGACGTCGACGTACGACGGCTTTGGGCTGGCGTGGGCTATTTCTGAGTAGGCTCTTGTTTGGTTTCCCTCACCGCCTCGCTCATCTGGCTTAGACATATCGCATCCGAAATCCACGCGTTCTGTTTGTTTGCAACCCACTTTCACGAGTTGACGGCGTTGGATCAACAGCTGCCGCATGTTAAAAATCTGCACGTCGTCGCCCATGTTGAAGATGCGCAGGATGGGATGGAACAACAGATTACGTTGTTATACAAAGTGGAACCCGGTGTGTGCTTTTCCAATTTTCCAGCGCTCTTCACAGGCTAACATGTGTATAGGAATCTCGGATCAAAGCTTCGGTATTCATGTCGCACGGCTCGCCAACTTTCCGGAGAATGTCGTCAAAGTGAGCTTTATGCGCCTCGGATTTTATATCTGCACATCTCAACCTTGTTCATCTAGCTCGCGCGAAGAAAAGCAGACGAGTTGGAAGATTTTGGCGCAGGTCAGTAGATATTACGTATACATGTCTGCAACTCTTACTTACTCGATTACGTTCCGCAGAAAAACCCATGCAGTCCGGGTTCCCGCCAGAACTCACAGACGAAGGCATGAAACTTGTCGATGAGCTGCTCTCGGCGTGGGCGCAGCCTGCACAGGACGGCGAGGATATTGTTATGACGGACGATTCTCCTCAAGCACAATTGGAGCAGCTGAAGCGCTGTGTTGCGCAATTTCAACCTCGGATCGAAGCCAATCCGTGGCTAGTGTCCGTGTTGGGCTCGCTGTCGTGAGCTGGAGGGAGGTTCGACATCGGATAATATTACAAGAGCAGAAGAAAATTCCTTAATGTGTATATATACTCGTCCTATGGTTAGTTGCTGGAAATGATTTTCAGAATGTCCGTCGACTTCGTCTTTGGTTCCAGTAACATCGAATCCGAAACCCACTCACAATGAAGAATATCCTCGAAGAGCTCAACAAGTAACGGACCGAGCGGTATCGCACAAGTGCGGCACAACGTAGTATATTATGGCAAGTACTACGAAGGGATGTGGAACTTCCGGTGCTCTTTACCGCGTCGCGAATGACAGTGCAAAGGGCAATCAAAGGAATGCAAGATTGAACGTTGAAACCATAACTCAACCGTGGGAATTCTGTCACCGTTCCTCAAAACTCAGTTTTTCTGGGTTTTCGAGTTCCTATTCTTCTCCGTTGAAGGTCCTACGTCGATTGATAAGTATGCGCAATCGGGGAATTGATTTTGAACAAAAAAGAGGTCAGATCCGGATCGGGTGCCAGCATTTCAGGGTGGTCGACCCGGATTTCGAGTTGTCGTAGGAGAGGCATTTGGCTTTCGCCATCCCAGACGTATTCCATCTCCAAGGCAAGAGGTAAACAACCCAGCCAAGTTTCAAGTATACAAGTAGACTGTTTTGCGGGATGCTTTTAGGACTGCAACTCCTTCCACACAAAGCTCGTCCTCGTCGGGATATCCGTGTTCCTCACGACCTCCTCCAGCGCCCTCCCACCATCCACCCTTTTGTAAACCACGACCCCCGCAGTGCCCGCCACCCCGCCCGCAATCAAGTACTCGTCGTCCGCCGCCCCCAACTCCATCCCGCGGATCTGGTCCAGGCCGGTGAAGACCTGCGTCACGAGCTGCAGGCGCTCGCGCGGCGTGCCCTGGTCCACGTTCTCAAAGATCGCAATCGAGTCGCCCGTGGGGGTCTGCACGCCCGTGTTGCGGTTCGAGACGTATATGTACTGCGTCGGGAAGCGCGCGGACGGGGGCGGGATGAGGATCTCGCCGGCGGCCCAGACGGCGCCCGGGGGCGGGTTCGCGGGGATGATGGAAGCGGTGGAGATAATAGTGCTGGTGCCGTTCGGGAAGGATGGGATCGCCTGCACGGTGAGCGTCGACGCAAGCTCGTGGAGGACGTAGAGACGGTTGTCTGTGGGACGGCGTCGTGAATCTGGAGTCGCGCTGCAAGCACACAAGGCAAAAATACGCACTGCTGATCCTCATGTGCCGAGGTCCACTCCCAGGCGGCTGGGGGATCTGCCCCGTGATGGAGTATACCCCGGGCTTGCCGTCGGGACTTAGTCGCCAGATCATGTCAGAGCCCTGTGACGAAGCAATGAGTGAGCGTCATAGCATGCCACGTCGACACACACCAGGTCAGAAACAAAGACCTCCTTCCCGTGCTGCAGCGCCATGTGCGGATGCGACACCTTATTGGGATTCGGCGTGTCGGGGGGCGGGGGCGGGAACAAGATCGTCGGCGCGTCGTTGACGAATTGGTCCGGTGAGCTGGTGGGGAAGATACGCCCGTTCCCGCTCGAGTAGTTCAGGATGGCAACTTCGCCGGTGGAGAGGGGGGTGCAGAACGCGGGGTCAGAGCCGTTGGATGGGACAGTGTCGACGGCGGGTGACAGGACGTTTCCCTTGAAGATGTCAAAAGACTGCAGGGCTCCTCCAGCGTCGATTTCGTTGGTGGCGCTACATAAATCCGATAAGTAAAGGAAAGAAATGCGAGGGAGAAGGACGCACTAGAGAATGGCGTTGTCGGTGGGATGACCCATAATCCACGAGCAGTTGATGCCAGAAGGGTATTTGGCTGCGAGAGTTAGCGACGAATTGGCGGTGTTGAAGATGTAGGCCGCGACGAAGAGGTCGTAGCCTCCAGCAAAGATGGTGAAGGCAACCATTTTTCAGCGAGGACGGAGGCAAAAGGGTGGTAGAAGGAAGCAAGAATTGCTTGCCGGAATGGCCAGCTTTTATGTGCAGATTTTGGGTCGCGTGGTTGAAGCGGTCCTCCGCCATGACCGTATGACGTTGCGAGAGAAGTGTCAACGTGCGAAAGTGCAAGGTTTTGATCGCCAGCTGGCAAAAGTTCAACTTGACTAATCTTAGACGCTATAACCGATTTCCCCTCATCTCTCTACAGTCCTCCGAGGATATTCCGGCAACAACCTCAACACTTATTGAACATGAATGCATAATACCGCACCCGCGCCTCACAAACCCTCATTCGTCACTGTTGCTTCTTCTTCGGTACAAACTTCAACCTCCGCCGCCAATGCACCCCGTCAGGCCCAACCAAACGCGCGCCCCTCTCCAGCATCTTCTCCGCCCATTTCACCCAATGACTGTTCAATGTACCGCGCCTGTAAAAGAGCATAAACCGATCAACCGCGAAGTCTGGGTCACGAACAAAAATGTAATCAAAACGGACTCTGTCGTGGGCCACTTGCACAGCGGATGCTCGACCTCACGGAGCGTAGGGAAGGATGTCGTGGTGCGTAGCGAAGTCATCAAGAGGTTTAGTTGCGTCCGATGCGGCTGCTTTAATCTGAAACAAGTTGAACGAAGATATTTAATCAGTGGGTTGTATTACCGATAGTGCTCCGTGATTTTGAAGACTATACGCTCGAGGTGTGCGTGGGTCTCGAGAGTTGTGAGACAGGACGCACTCGCGGGGTGCTGCAGTTTGGTAAGTAGATGCGCGGCGGAAAGTGTTACACCCACATATTCATCACAGGAAACACCGAGGACGGTCAGAGAGGAACAGTTGAGCCAGATCGCGTTTTCGGGATCGCGAATCTGGTGCTCCGAGACTGTAAGCTCGCGCAGCTTTGTGCCGTGCTTTCGGAAAAAAGAGGCCCCGCCGCTGGCAATGGCCGTGAAGACAACGGTTCGCAGCGAGGGCAATCTGTAAATCAATCAGCACAGAGGAGAGTACCGAATTCGGACGCACTCCATAAGGGCGAGGACCTCGAGAAAGGAGCCGTCAAATGAGCTGACCGTCAGGTCCACGAGAAGGCTGAAAGTGGCTGCGGTGATTAACTCCAAGTCGGTATTGAACACGGCCGTCGAGAGCCAGTGGAACTCTTCGATCTGGGGAAATTGAGCGAAGACGGCGGGGCTCACCGCGCCACTGGGTTTCGAGATCCGTATGCCGCGGTAGGAGCGTAGGGTCGAGCCGGTGGATTCGCCTAGATCGCCGAACGCCTTCCAGGTTATGGGCAGGCAGTCCCTTCCGCCGTGCAACGAAGTCAGGGCGGGGGTGTGCGCAATCGTGCTTTTAAAAAGAGCGGTGTCGCCCCCGTGGTTGAGGAACAAAAAGCGGACGCAGCGGCCGAGCAGGGGGTGCCGTGCTAGCTGCGCCGCAAAGGACTGTGCTGCCCACACGTCTTTCAGTTTGACATTTTCGTATAGATGTGGTGTACCGAGTCGCTATGATGAGAAAAAAGGATCGGAGCGGCGGAATCTGAAACGCGAAATGGGAGCGTACCGCAAACATCTTGCACACCAAAAGTGGCGCCAGACGAGAGAACTGCGAGTCGCGATGTCGAACGAGGGGCCACTTGTCTTCTGAAGCATGAGATTCCAAGGCGAAATATAATATGTGACTCCAAATGGAATCCTCTTGTACCGGATTCGCCGCAAGTCGTGCGGGATACTCGAACATGGATGAAGGCTCAACAGGACTATCCGGAACTTCGTCGGGAGTCAGTTGCAGCCTGAGGGGTTTTGTGAGACCAGGGGCAAATTCGAACGTATAATATCACATTTCAGTTATATCCAAGAGTCCTTCAAGTTGGGGATCTGCCTTCATCTTAGCGTACAGCGTCGTTCGGAGGTGGGATCGCATTTGTTGTGGCGAAACCGCGGGCTTGATTTGAATGTGTTTTAAGGCTGGGTTTGCAGCGACTGTTCTCATGTAGGTCCAGGGGACCATTCGTGCTCGGATATCGTGGTGATCCCAAAGCACTACCCTGGTCAGATTTGGGGCCTGACTCAATGCCGTGAAAGTCGTGTTCAGAATATCCAGGCCATACACATGATATGCATATTGCGTCTCGAACTGAGCCTGGACAGTGGACATGAACAAAGGGGAAAAGAAAAACGGTGTTATCGGATACCAATTGTTTCCAAGTCGGAATGCATTTGCGGAGCGCATCGAGCAGTTTCTGCGCATTTTTCGTCGCGCCTTCCGTATGAAGAATGACACGGACAGGGTTCACCAAAGGCAGGCCGCGGCACAGGCCAGACGCGTTGTCGGAAGGAATGATATCAAGTGAGAGGAACAGGTCGGTAATATTTTTAGAGGCCTGGAGAATCTTGAGCATGGACATCGCATATCCGCCCTCGACGCGCAGTTTCTTGATGAATTGACCCAGGGCCGGGTTGGCGGTTAAGGTGGTAGCCAAAGCCTGGGCCTGAGCCTTTGAGCGGATGATACAAATGTTATATAGTAGCGGGGTCGCCACTCTCAGCCAGGCTTTGGAAACCATCAAATATGCAGAGCTGGACTCGGAAAACCTCACGAAGGGAGAGTCCCCGGTGAAGGATAAGGCAGAGAATGCTGCGTCCGGTACCCGAAGAGCAGGGGACAGTATCTCCGAAATTATCTCGTCCGGTATGTTGTTTGCCGTTGGCATCGTTGACGTAAATGCACAGATATATGTGTGGGTTCCACGTCGAGTCGCGGATGTGCGGAGTCAAGTGGGTCGTGCGCTCGGGAGTCGATGATGGTGGAGGAAGGGGGGTTTGTTTGTTCCAATGTTCCTCCTTCTCCTTTGGGACCATGCCCAACCTCAGGCTGACCACCAGCAGCGGAAACTCGTAATTTTTCGAAACGAAAACAGTGTGTCGTACCAGGCGCAACCTCCTGCCGACCCGACGCGCGAATCAACCAGACAGTGGTGACCTCATTGTGTGTTTCCATGATGATGTTTTCATCTCAGACAGCATTTCCTTGTGGTGTTTCCTCTCACTTCGCTTCCAAGTGCCTGGTCAAGCTGCCGCCCACGTGGAACGGAAAGTGAGTTTGTGTTTCGAGCCATGATTTTTGGACTGATCATGACACATCTAGATCCAGGAGATGGACGAAGAATTCATGTTGAATTCGTGACGACAACGTCAAGGATCAACCGCATTGTCCCGCGCAGTTGACCGCGCACACATCGGATCGAAGCACAAATTTTGTTCCTCCAGCATTCTATCGAGGCTTTAGAGACCGAGAAATCGCGGGCGCAGTGGCGACTTGACTCATACGCGTACTTGGTGTTGACGCTGCCGAACGAAGTCGTCTCCCAGATCTTCAATTCCAGTCTATTCACACTTAATATTAGTGGCGCCCTCCACCACTAACGGGGCCTCCTCGCCAACTATCCTCTCGCGCATCTGCCGCAGATGGAGAGAAATTCCCCTTTCAACGCCCGCACTCTGGAGAGCAATATCATTCCCAGACTTGAAATATTTCGAGGAAAGCAATGTTGCTCTGTAGACTCTCTAAGCTTGGCTAAGCAGATCTCAGAGCTTATTATTTTCCCTGGAATATATCTTCGACGCTGTCTGGGATAAATGTGTTACCCCCCTCCTTCTTCACCGCGCGCGATGGGAATACCGCACGTTGACAGCCGACTCCGAGATTGTTGTCCAGACCATGCAGGGCGCGATGCCCCTGCTGCGGCACTTCGAAATCCCGTCAAGAATTCTGAACCCTCACCCTCTCCAATACGCTTTTGCGAGGTACCTTGGCTGGGTTGGGGGATTTTGTTTCTCCAGCACAGATTTTTTACCTTGGGCACAATTGACGTTAATGTCCTACTTTCTTTGATCCGAACGCTTGAATGTTTTTGCGGCACGCTGTTGAGCATCTCTGACGAGGCCGTCCCAACGCTCACGTCCGTTGTCCTTCCTTCATTTCAAAATCTGGGTGTCATCTACAAGGATTGTGCATTGCTGAGGATCATTCAGTGGCCGAGAACGCGTATAACCAAGACTTGGCATTTGCCATTCCTGAAATCTCGTTCGACATGTCGTTGGTAGATTACCACTCGCCTTCAAATATATGGTACGTCTTGGTGTTATTGTTATTCCTTCGCTGATCTCATTGACTTGGATTTTGATAGGAAAATGGCCGAGAGAAGATATGCTGGGCTGTGAATGTTGATGGAATTCGGCTGAACCCAAAATGTCGCTGTTCGCACCCGGCCCAGGGTTGGTCGTGCCCGCATGTTCGACAGAATGACACAGACTGTAGAATCCATCTGTCGTCCTCCTCATCAGCGCCAGCTCGTGTTTTCTCCAATACCTCTGCAATACCTCAACAATATTTGATCACGACGCTTGGGGCTGAAGATAATAAACATGTTTAAATTTGCTCCGCTAACAGGCTGAACGCGAGCCAATTCACGCGTTTTTGAAACACCGCACTTGTTGTACCATGGCTCGAAACGTAGGCCAAGTCAAAGGCTCGCGTCTTGTAATCCAACTCGAACTTGCCAGCGGCACTCGCTAAATTTTGATGGGAATCCGGCTATCTCCGTGTTTTTTCAACCAAAGTTGAAGTGCCAAAAAACCTTTGCGGTGAAATTCACAACTCGTTCATTATTCGGGCAGGCTTTGAAGCTCCTATGGATGGGTTGTAACCAAATCATCATCCGGCGCAGTGTCCCACTGGCTGCAGTATAGAATGCACTCACTTCAACTTGCACGCCGTCAATCGCCTGCATAGCGGCCCTCGGCACCCGATCCATACTACGACGAGTATAAGCATATCCAGCCCCTCGGCTCCTCCGAGTGACCGAGTCGCCACCAAGTGCCATCGATTCCGGATCCCTGCACTTCTGTCACTCCCTCTCCAACTATGGACGAGTTGAAGTTAACTTGTCACATATTAGGTGGTGGGCTGCGTTCGCCTGCTGCAAAACTAGTGATTTCAATCTCTACGGTCAGCCTTACTTTCCTTCATCTAGACTTTGTCAAACCCGTTCAAGACGCAAGTGAAACTCCCCATCCGACGCCGAGCGCCTCTTCCGGCTCGCTCGTGGCAATCCAAACATCTACTTGCATGAGGAGAAGCCCGTGAAGCAACGACTATAACACACGATGCACTACGAGGCCGCAGCGCAACTTGTCGGCACCGACGTCCACTGGCACTGTTGGCCATCAGACTCAATCTGAAATTCCTGATTACGAGAAGGTTTGGAATCCTTGGTGTCAACGAGAACTGGTTACAATTGCATGGCATTAAAAAGATGGTATGGATAGTGCATGTGGATCAAATTATGAACGTAGGATCGAAAAAACACCTCTTGACCGAGAATCAGGCCACAAACTAAAGATGAATCAGTTGTGGATATTGTCCCATGCTATGTAAGCTGACCTGCTTGAATGCCGCCAGGCACTGGAAGATTATCCGCCTGTTCTCCAGTGGTACCATTCCTTGGGCGTTGTACTTGGCCGGGTTGGGAACGGGTGGGATAAATTTGCTGACGACCGTTGTGTTCGCAGGGTAGTCTCCTCTGCTGATGGCGGTGACGAGTTCGAAAGAGATGGGGATCTTGTAGAATGTAAAGGCGCTCCGTGACATGACGATGCCCGCAAAGACCCTCCTAGCTACTGAAGGCAATCCAACGGAGTGACAGTGTCTGTTGTATGCGCAGTAGGCAGCAACGGCCCCTGAGATCAGTTGGGACTCTGCGTCGTGGGATGACAAGCGACACTAGTGGCGCATATCATTATTTTTGTATCTTTATCGAGATTGAGAACACGCACCTTGTCCTCTTGCAGCAATAGGATATAATTCTGGTCATTCATTATCACGACGTCGGGCCTGGCGTCGACCTTGTGCCCACACATGGTGAAAGCGATCTCCTGCCGCCGATGGACCACACACTCAGGCTCGTCGTAGTCCATCATTTCGAGAAGAAAAGCGGCAAAGTCACTGACGGCGCTTTCAGGCGCCGGGCCGGATAGAAAACCGTTGGTGGCATCCTCGAGATACCTGAAGAAAAGCCGATGGTCCTTGGAGATCTGTCCGGGAGGACGTTCAACATTGTTTAGGAGGATAGGGTCCACCGTTGGAGCGGGTAACGGGGATCCAAAGAAGGAGACGGGATCTAGGGTTTCGACAACTATTTTGAGGGCGCGCAACTCGGTCGCTGTCCAATCGCTGCTGGAGAGGACCTTGGACATTGTGGGAAGTGAGTTAGGGGTAAACATGTACGAACCTAAGACTGCACACGTGATGAGACACCAGTCTCGAAGGATTCAAGGAATTCCTTGAGAATTCCTTCAGCCGGACCCTATCGATGCGCTTCATTCCTCACTTTCAAAATCCGAGTGTCGTCTACAAGGATTGTGCATTGCTGAGGATCATTCACTGGCAGTGGCCGAGAACGCGTAAGTATAACCAAGACCTGACATTTGCCACTGCGCGAGAGCAAAAACATATTAATTAGGCCTCATGGAGAAGAAACACAATATGATGGGCACCGACGAACGAGCAAAATCTTAAAAGAACGCACAATAATCACTACGTCTCCCATCTCGTGACTCGCCGCCTGCCTGAGCTCACAACAAGAGAACCAAATCCATGCTATTGTTCGAGGTATGGCTTACTAGTAGAGATCGAAAATAGCAGGTAAATCCTGCCACATCTTCACCCTACCAGCAATCATGTACTTCTCGATGCGGCAATAGCACGTGTCACAGAAATTATAGCCCGTGTCATTCAAAAAGTTATATATCCAACCGAACGTGAAGCCATCTTCGAATTGTCGGAAAAGTAAGAACGTTTGGCCTCGAACGCATCTACCCGAATCCATTGCGTCGAGTCCTGGGAAAGGAACCAAGAAGTCCTGCCGCATGATCAGACACGTCTCGGATTTTGGAAACCTGATATTTACGACGGGTTGGGCGGACACAACGCGATAGAACGCGCATGGGAGCGCAGAGGTGATGTTGTTCTCACGGAGGATGTTGATGATGTCCAGTTCGATTCCTGGGTATCCCTCGAAGGTGCGTCTCTTTAACAAGGTGGAATCGTATTCGTGGAGAGTTGCTGGGCACTCGTCTGTGAGGCACTTTACTGCATAGGTGTAAATCTCGCCGAAGTCGTATTTGCTGCAGACTCGGAGAAGAGAACGAATCATTGCCAGCGAGAGTGGCCTCTGGGCCAGCAATGTGCTGAGTTGAAAAGTTAGTAAACATGTCAAGGAGCAGGATCAAATTTACAAACGGGGTGTAGAGCACCTTGACGAGGTTAGCCACGTCGGCCGGGTCGTCTTCGATTTGAATTATGAGGCATTCAGCGTTATCGGGTGGCTGTGATAAGTCCTGCATTCCGCGGAACACAGTGGACTGCAAAACGAGGACGCTCTAGTGGACTCGAAATTGGGCCGTTCCGGTCTGCAAAATGACGTTGCCGTCCCCGAGCCACGGCGCGGATTTGTTTTGTTGGGCATTTTCGGAAAAGGACGACATGGCGGCTTGCGGCGAGGGCGGACCCAAGGGGCGAAACTTGCCAAAGCGGCACTCGCTAACTTTTGATGGGAATCCGGCTATCTCCGTGTTTTTTCAACCAAAGTTGAAGTTCCAAAAAACGTGAAAGTTTGGCATTTGAAAATGGCGGCATCAATTGGCGGCGGCAACGGCGGCAAGTGATCGGGCTTTGATCTACCATCAATTCCACTTCGGCTTTTCTCCCGCCAGGCTACCGGGATGATCCGCTGACACTGTCCTTTTGGCACAGTACCCCGCCATTTGTTCTCCCATGCTCCACGCGCTGCGGCACATCCTACGCTCTTTTCGGTAACCTCGATGTGCAAATTGGCGGAGCAGTCTAGCCCCACCATTTCCCGCCCATAGAGCAATCATAGAATGTACCCATATTGATGTACCACAGACACTTTGTATCCACTTGTAAGCTATGTGTCGCTGCCGAAACATGCCGTCGCACCTATTGATCTCGACCGCGCGAATACCAGGCAGCGTGCCTATGTAGTGTTGCTATATGTCACTACTATACCAATACAAAAAATACCCCCGGGGGTGGCCCTATGGTCAAGAGACATTCGGAAAGCCCCCTGTCTAGATTTAGCAATTTGATCGATGTGCTCTGCGATCAGGACCGGAATGTTCCGCCGCCGTTGCCGCCGCCATTGCCGCCGCCGATCACCCCGCCATTCTCAATTCCCAAATGCTCTCCAAAAAACACTTTGCGGTGAAATTCACAATTCGGGCAGGCTTTGAAGCTCTTATGGGTGGGTTATAACCTATAACCAAATTAAGATCCGGCGCTGTGTCCCATTGGCTGCAGTATAGAGTGACTCAGTTGAACTCAGAATTTAGAAAGGCTGCTAGAGATTTGCAGCATCCCGTCAATCGCCTGCATAACGGCCTTCGGCACCTGATCCATACTACGACGAGTATAAGCATATCCATGCCCTCGGCTCCTCTGAGTCGCCACCAAGTACCATCGATTCCGGATCCCTGCACTTCTGTCGCGTGCTCTCTAACTATGGACGAGTCGAATCCACTTTCGTTGTCATCGGGCCACCACATTGTCTAACCCGTTCAAGACGCAAGTGAAACACCCCATCCGACGCTGAGCGCCTCTTCCGGCTCGCTCGTCGCAATCAAAACATCTGCTTGCATGAGGAGAAGGTCGTGAAGCAACGACTCGAACACACGATGCACTACTAGGGCGCAGCGCAACTTGTCGGCCTGCGACCAGGACGTCGCCAACGTTGGGACGGCGATTGCAGAAGCGGTTTCAGGGTGAGAGAGAATATGTATAATGAAGATGGGTTGGTCACGGACTCACGGTTGAACCGAATATGCGTGATGAATTGGATGGATTAGTTTCATGATCATTCTAAGGCATTCAAGTTGTTCCTTTGAACTTATTGGCGCTGCGTCCGAATTCGTCGGCCCCGCGCCTAGTCCCTCTGGTCTGTCTTGGGAGGACGCGTACGACAACGGCGGCGAGTGGGACGACTCTGACTCTGACAAAGAAGGAAGACGACGGTGGCCCGTCCAGTGCCCACTACCGGCGCTCGACCTTGCTGCGTCGCCCGCGAGCATGGAGTGGGGATCGGTCATTGGAGTTGTGTCGGGATTGGGTGGGTGGTGTATTGTGTTGTATCGGATCGTATCACCATCGTAGTCACAGCTTGACAAACGCCGAGTCGAGCACACGGCGTCGGAGAGGGTAGGATTGCCTCATGTCGGTAGGTTTGAATTCAGGAATAGGTCGCCAGAGATCGGGAACTCAACATTTAAATATAAGAGACCCGGAGGATTGTGTATGTTGCAGTGATCGCGCGGTCAATATTGAAGGAATGCACTGGCAGCGCTTGGTCCTCGAGTTTTCATGTCGTGGGCACGGTACGTTTGGGGTTTTGGATGGCAGTAGGGAGCGCACCTGCGAAAAGTCAGGGTAACGCGTGGCCTGACAGGCCTCGAGGACCGTGGCGACGTGGTTACTGACAACGACTCGTGAAAGCGTGGCCTTGTACCGGTGTCGTCAGTTCGAGTGTTACTTTGCATGAACGTCTTGGTGGTTCTGGACAGAATCATCGAGCACAAACGGCAGACGCGTCGCGCTGGGTGGACCTACCGACGCCCATCGGCGTCCACGATGTTCGGCATCATGGAATTGATCAAAGTGACGTTAACGACATGCGATCACGTGCACGTTGACCTTGTTCTTCTCCCGCAATGAGCGAGAACGCTGAACCCCAAATCCCAAAGCTCGACCTTGCACAGATAATGGAACCCAGAATGCAACTCATCAGTCCGCCGCCAGAGGAAGAGCTGCAGCGCACACACGTTTTTGGCTTTCCTCGCGTGAGTTGCTGGTGGCATAACACGCTTTGGCGACTGACTCGACTCTATGCAGACAAACACGACGGCTACCGCGCAGACCAAACGCAAGCGCGCAGGCGTCGTCGCGAGTCCGTCCAAGACCACAAACCCAGGCGAAGTCACCCCAAACCCGAAGCCCCGCAAGACACACCGCCGCCGCACCAGCAACCTCTCCCACGACTCCCCTACCCGCCCCCAATTCGCGACAAACCCAGACGCGGACTACCTCCTCGTCGCCCCGTCCAGTGCCAGCCGCCGCCGCAGCGTCACGCCGTACGAGCCCCCCCAAGACGTCTTCACCCCCCCGCGCGAGGTCCTCCTTGCCCCCGCCTCTGTCTCCTCCGTACGCGCCAAGAAATCGAAAGCCAAACCGAAGCCCAAGGATGCAACCCCGCGCGCGCGCACAAGCACACCCCTACGCGTGGTCGTCAAGAAGGAGCCCCCGCCGAGCATCGACCGCACGCGCCCTATGACGCCGCCTAGCCCCACGGACGACCCGCTCCTGCTGCTGCCCTCGTCCAGCCCTATCAAGCGCAATCGCACCGTGGTCAACTACGACATGCCCAATCGCACCGTGGTCGACGATTACGAGCAGGAGCACGAGGAACACGAGTCGAGCGACGCCGCGTATGCGCCGTTTGACTGGACTGCGGGCTTACCAGATGGCGCGCTTGGTGCGTTGCTTTCCGCCTCTCTCGCTCCCTTTGCCTCAACCTTTCATCTCATCAAACGCCAACCCTAATCCTAACTCTCCCATCTTACTCACTCACGCTATGCAGACGCACACGACCCCCCCAGCACCGACTCCATGGACCTCGACGCCCCTGCCTCGTTCGACGGGCCCGCCCCTGGTCCCTCCTACGGCAACGGCTGGGACTCGGACGACGACGACGACAACGGCGCGCTGCCGACTACCACCCCCGCGCTCGGCCCTGCTCTTTCCCTGCAGAGCATAGCGAGCGTAACGACGCCGACGCGCAGTCGCACCCCGCGCGTCGTGTTTACGCCTACGCCTGGCCCGTTCACTGCCACCGCTACCGCGACGTCGATGCAGGATACGACGGCGCCCACGCGCACCTCGACGCGCATCCGGTCTGCGTCTGCCACCTCGACTGCTCTCCCTCAAACTACCCCGCATACCGCTGCGCCCTCTACCACACCTATCCCGCCTATCGCACAAACCGCGAGTACGACTACGCCGCCTCCCACCATAGGTACAGCAAGAGAGCGCACAAGCACACCTATAGCAACAACAAGAGAGAGTACAGCAATGCCTCAAACGCAAACACACCAAACAACCCTAACCGTATCGGACTTTTTCGCGCGCACGAAGCCGGACCCGCCGACGCCGCGGACGCGCGCGCGCGCGGAGGAGTGGGGCGTGTGGGGCAGTCCGTGGCCCGGGAGGTGGGTGGTTTGCGTTTTGGTTTCGGTTCTCCGTCGTTTGTAGTTGGTGATGCTTCTGTGTTGTCTTTGTTCTGTTTGGTGCGGAGGCGCGCCGTTCTTTTCGAAGGCATCATCGTTTTGCTTCTCGCTCGTGCGACCTTTCTTTTGGAGAATAGAGTCAGGGCGGGACGGGGGAGTTGTCTTTTTTGTCTCCGCCTGCCCTTTTTGCCCCTTGCGTATCGCGTTTCCTTCTCTTGCATTGCTTTTCCTCCTTCCGCCCTCTTCTTTACTTTTCACCACAAACTGACATGTACGTTCAGAGGCCCGAACGACAGCGAAGGCTCCTTCCGCATGGACGGGCGCGGGCTGCGCGCGGGTGTGCTTCCCGCTGCTGCTACGACTACGACTTTGCTGGGTACCAGTACCACTACTGCGGCAGCCGACGCCGGTACTGCGGGAGCGCACGTCCACGACGATGAGGGCATGCAAGGGCAGCAGGAGGAGCATCAAGCAGGAGAAGATGTCGAAGTCGAGGAAGAGGACGAAGACGAAGACGAATCGGCCGACGAGGGCGTCTCCTTTTTGCGTGCGCTGAGGGAGGAGGATGCGCGGATCCGGGCGGCGCGGGAGGGGCGCGTTGGGTCGCCTGTGCCTTTGACGTCTCGGGCTGGGGTGCATTCCCGCTCGCCTCTGCCGGCTGGAGAGCCAGACGACGACGAGGACGAGGACGAGGAGGAGGTGCGCGCGATGAGCGTTGATTTGGACCCCGTCGATGAGGATGAAGATGGGGAGGGGGACGACACGCAGCGGCTCGCGAGTCCGAGTCCGTTTGCGTTCCCTCCTGCCGAAGCCAGCACGCCCGGGCCGTTTGCGTTCCCTCCCGCTGAAGCCGCCAGCACCAGCACCAGCACGCCCGCCGGTCCAATACGCGCGTCGGGGCCGTTTGCGTTCCCTGCTGTGGACTTTGCCTCACCCGGACAAGGGCGACAAGGACGCTCCGCGAAGCCGACGCAGACCCCGCCCGCGCGCCGCGCGCCGCAGGTGCCGGCGCGCTCGGAGCGTGTGGTGGGGAGTGTGATGGAGAGGTCGCCGGTGCGGCCGTCTGCTGGGTCGCGAGGCGAGGGAGATGTGCGAGGAGGAGGGGATGAAGAAGGAGATGGGGGTGAAGACGTGCGGATGCCGTTCCCTACCGAGGACGCCGCCGCCGGCCAGCAAGACCATTCGCACTCGAGCCTCTCGGACGGGGATCGGAGTCAGGATGAGGAGCAGGAGCAGGAGCAGGAGCAGGCAGACGACAAGGAGCGCAGGACGACGCCGCCGGTGTTCTCCGCGCGGGGGACGCGCGTCGCGGTGCCCGCTACGCCGACGAGGGGCGGGGCGCCGAGGGTTAGCTTTGTCAGGGCGGATCCGGAGGCGGATGGGGATGGGGATGGGGATGTGGAGCTTCCCGCCGTCGAAAGAGGAATAGAAGGAGCGGGGGTACAAGAAGGAGGAGCAGAGGGACAAGGAGTACAAGTACAAGAGGAAGAGGGAGGCAGTGATGGGGAAGACGAGGAGGCTGCGGCGCTGCTGGGGCTGGTGAAGATTACGAGTGCGGACCCGAGGGCGGCGGCGAGGGCTGCGGCGATTTTGAAGCAGGTGAGAAGCGTTTTCCTATTTCATTGACTGCATATACTGATTATTTTCTTCTTTTCTTGTAGCACGACTACGACTGCTTCACGCGTCTGGGCAAGGGGAAGGGCAGGCGCCGTCATTCGTATGCGGGGGTGAGCAAGGCGTCGGTGTCGGCCGGGAGTGGGAGCAAGACGCCGGGACCAGCAAGGGGGATGCAGGATATTGAGGAGTTGAGGGACGCCTATGCGGGTTCCTCCAAGGTCAACTCCGCCCAGCACCAACAGGACGAGGAGGGCAACATGCTGAAGCACACCCGCGCCTCGACGCCGACCCCTGCGCGCGTCGTCGGCGAGCGGGTGTATTTCCCCGGGAGTCCAAAGCCGGTGACAACGGCGCAGTTGTTGGCGGAGGCGGAGAGGGAGGTGTTGAGTGTTGTGTCGCCAAGTCGTGTTGGGTCGCCGAGTCGAGGTGGTGGGGAGTCGATTTCAACCTCGCCGCGGAAAGTTATCGACAGCAACAAGGCGAGGCGCACGTCTGCGCGCGGGGTGCCGTTGCCCGAGTCGGATGACGAGTCTGCCGGGGAAGACGACGAAAACGGGAAGGACGGGGCGCGAGAGTGGACGAGATCAGAGTGGAAGGCGCTCGACGCGTGTTTCACGGACGAGCGGATCGCGGTTGCTGCACGGCTCGGGATGGTGCTCAATCTCTCGCCTGCGCCGGGGCCGAGTACGCCTGTGCGCGCGCCTGCTGGTGGTCCTAACGGCGGCGCACCCGCGGTGATGATGGCCTCGGCGGACGCGGTGGACCTGGCTGCGGTCGTGGCGCGGTTCGTGGCGCTGATGGGCGGGGAGCGGGTTGTGCAGGGGTTCGGAGAGAAGTGGGACGCGTGAGTTTTTTTTCTTCCATTCCTTTCCTTTTCTGGCTGCGAAATGTGCTGACTTCTAATTTCACAGCGACTACCTCACGCAGCGCGCGCGGGCCCTCCAGAACAAGCAACGCGGGGGGCTCGTCGCGCCGCCCACGCCCTCTGCGTCTGCCAAGGACGACACCAGCGTATTTGGGAGCGAGCGCCGTCGCGCGTCGATGGTCGTGCCGGACTTTACGCCGCTGGGGAAGCGCGCGATGCCGCCGCGTGGTGGTGGGAGTGGGGGGCGCGCGATGTCTGCTCTGGTCGTCAACGGCTCTCCGCTTGGTAATAATGCCTGTAGCAGCTCTCCACTCGGTAATTCTCCACTGGGCAACACTCACGCTAGTCGCGCGCGCCTACCGCCGCCCGTGAGCGCTGGGGCGCCATTCAGCAATTTGCCGCCGACGCCGGAGCCTGCGAGGAGAAGGCGCGTGCCGGGGTCGCTGTTCGCGCCGAGGTATTCGCATTTGCTGGAGGAGGCGGTGGCGGTTAGTGCGGGGAGGCCGATGCAGTCGGAGGAAGAGGAAGTGGAGGAGGGGGGAGAGGATGGCGATGGCGATGTGAGCCTTGCGGACGCGGACGGCGAGGACGTGAGCTCTGCGGAGGAGCAGGCGCAGGAGCAGGAGGAGCAGCAAGAGCAGGACTCGAGCTTCGCGTCGTCGGCGGACGGGGACGGCGAAGACGCAGAGATGGTGCCGGCGACACCGCTGCGGGAGCGCGAGGCGCGTCTGCAGCACCCCGAGCCCGCGCCCACCACGATCGGCAAGCGCGTCAAGGGCTTCATCTTCTCGTACCTCCCCGCTCTCTCCAAGACCGCCCCGCCCCCGACGCGCAAGACACTCCTGCACACAGGCCCGCGCCTCCCCCTCCCGCCCCTCGAACTGCTCGAGAAGCCGCGCGGGCCGGTAAAGACACCCGCGCGCCCGCCGCTGCCCAAGACCATCGCGCCGAAGGAGCTTGTGAGCCTGCAGCACGCGCCGCTGCCCAAGCCGAAGAGCCTCCTCCCGCGGCGCGCCGTGCCGCCGAAGCGGCTCGTGGAGCTGCAGCATATCGAGCCGCCCGTGGAAGCACCAAAGGTGGTGCCGTTTACGCGCCCGCGGACGAGCAGCGGGGGGAGCGTGAAGGATTTGGTGAAGAATTTCGAGGCGAAGGGAGCAACGACGAAGGGAGCGGAGGTGAAGCGCGTGAGGAGTGTTGGGAATTTCGGTGGTCCGAATAATAAACTTGGGACGGCCGGGGGCGCTGCGCGCCCGATGTGGAGGCCGTGACCGGGCTGTAATGTATGTGTACATATTATTATATACCTATGCGTATGATCTATAGACCTATGTAGTACCAAGTGTACTTTTTTTCATATACCTCCAACTTGCTATGGCTTTGAAGATGTGGCACGACGATGAATTCAAACGCAATTAATTTGTTCCACGTCAGACAGTAGTAACGATAAGTATCGCTGCTTTGCTCAAAAACCTGTGCATGCGCATATGTAGAGTTGTCTGACAGTGGACGAGAGCGGTTGTTTCTGTGCGCCGATCATTGGCCGCAGATTCCAGAAGTAAACAGACTAACTTTGTCGCCTAAACGTGCCAACCTGGATCTTGCGCAACGTTGGAGGTTTCGGTTTCTGCGGGAATAAAAAGAGCACCGGGAAAAGCCGAGACGAATGACGCTGCTATCCATAGTAATCTAATCTACTTTGCCTACCACCAAGGATAATCGATAATCTCGTACACTTCCAGCTTTGCGGACAACTCTGCGAGTGCAGCCTCAAGGGCAAACTTGTCAATAGACACGGTAGCACTCCTGCGAACAAGAAAACGGTTAACACAATCCTTGCTTGAGCGAAAAGGCACCGGGACCCACGGTTTTAGCGCTGCTTCATCTAGTACCTGTATGATCGCAGGGTGGAAGTTAGGAACAGAGGCAGCCTGCTCTAATATCGCGTATTTCTCAATGCCCAGGGAAGAAGCGGTGTGCCCTACATATTTCTCTGCCAAGTAAAGACAAATGGTGCGACTTTCATACAAGATGAATCAATCGTCATTCTGCGTTCCACCGTGGTCGAAATGTAAGAAGGAAAGGAACGAGAAGGCCGGAGGGAACGCACAATGGCAGGGACTAGGCCAAGCGGGTTCATCGCGAGGAATTCGGGTGCTTCGTGGTCTTTGCGAGCCAGATTCGTAGCCACATGTTCAAACGGAATTTCTTTCTCCGCCACAGCGCAACAATTCCGCCGCCGCCATCAGTACCTGTGCACGAGTACAGTTTGAGCAAGGTGAGAACAGGCGGGCCGAGCACAAGGGGCGATCTTCATGATTCGTTCTGTGCTCAGTGATAAGGAATTGGCTCACTTGGCCATGTCTCAGAATAAAACTCAGGTTGCACTTCTGTGCCCCTGCGCTGGCGTTGAACACTCTACCATGACGTCCAACTTAGCCTGCCAGCAGTGTCCCCGCATTGAACATGCTCAACACCGCCGATTTGCAAGATTGGGGCTCGAGTTCTGCGGCGAGTAGGTGTTAATCTGAGTGTTTTGAACTGGTCTTGTCCATACTTTGATAAATGAGACCAAAACCCGACGAAGTTCAAATGTTTGGTTGGAGACGAGATGCAGACATGGCTGGCTTCGGGCCGGCAGCCGGGCGGCACAGCAATCACCACCCTTGCTTTGGTCTTGACCTACCCACATCTGCCTTCTCTCAAAAATTTTTTTTTCACCTTTCAGTTTCCAGTTTTGCCATGAACCAAGTTTTCATGTTGGCTGCCAGCCTGGCCCAGCCGCGTTGGGTTCGTCACGGTGTCCACGAGCAACGGATCTCGAGCAGCCGAGACAAATCTGCTCGGTTCATTCGCCCACTGGCCGATGTAAAGCTTAAGAAGGATGGCAGCACTCGATGGCACTCGCCTTGCAATGACCCGAAAATGGAAAACCGTCAACGGCGCCGTCTCGGGCCATTGGTGGAAATGTGACCCAAATATCTGTGGATGACTTGGCTATGGCACTCTAATTTTGATGCGCACCGAGTTAACGTTGAGCAACCACATTCCTCGATATGGCCGACACCTCAAATCCCGTTATGAAAAACCTTGCGAAAACTATGAACTCTTTGGCCAGAAGCGGATGAAAAATCACATGAGTCATGCCGGTCCGACCACGCAGAAGCGGGCGCGGTAAGAACGCGCTTCCCGCCTCCACCTGCGCCGTAAATCCCATCCGCTTCTTCCTCTGGTCTGATGACCAGCCTCGAGGCGAGCATTCGCAATGCGCATCCTTGCTGCATCTGCTAAATTCTGGGTTTGTGCGGATTTAGTCTGTAGGTGGGGTTGGGGCTTCTCGAATACCTCCTCTGGTGCCAAGACATGGAAATGGAACCGTTCGTGGCTGGGTTGAATGGTATGTGCATGATCATCTCATTCGCGCCATCTGACGATAGGGCACGAAAGATACTATTCGCTGGACAGCACGAGAGTCATGGACAACGCCTTACCGTCCGTCATTGCAGAAACCATCGGTCATGTAGTGTCGACATCTGCGGCTCAAATTCAGGACAGTGTCGGACAGGCCCCGGGACGTACGGTGCCATGCGCCACCGAACTTTGTTTTATAAATACGCAATTACTTTCTTTTCCATAAATCGTAGCTGGGCGAGTATGTATTCCCCCAGGAGTGGAGGTAGGTATCGACCGAAACACCCCTTCTCTCTTCAACATCGCAGGTGCACTTGGTTGAACTTATTTCGCTTACAGGCACGTGATGTGGTTCAAAAATTCGGCGTTCGCCGAACGTGTTTGCAGCTGACCATCTCGACGTAGAAGCAAAACGTGAGTTCTGAAAATATCCACACTCTCCTCATCACAAGGTCCAAGCTTTGCCTGGCCATTGGTCGAGTTTCTGGCCCCGAAGGCCTTCTCCCTTACACTTCAGTGACTTCCCTTCGTTTTCGGGGAGCTAGCGGCCCGAGGTTAAATATAAAAGAAAAACATATTGAAGCCACTGGCACTTGAAATACGTCTTCAAAATGCTTCTTGCCGCTTTTTGGATCTTGGCCTCTGTCGCGCGCGCTGTTCGAGCTGTCACCGTCACCGTCAGCGCAACCGCGAGCCATCCTATTCCAACCACCCTGTGTTAGTAATTGCTCTCGCATCGCAGGTCGTATATCATTCAACGGATACGCAGGGGGTCAAATGTTTGAGGACATCAGCGTAAGTCTATCTTTTTATTGCGCAGAATTCCAGCTCATCTCCAGTTTTCAAATAGCAAGTATATGATCTATGTCCTGTAATTCAACCATCATCATGATTCCCACAGAGCGGAGATGGAGGTCTATACGCGGAATGTTCGTATTCGCTTTCAAGGCAGAAATATGCCGGTTCTGATGGATTTTCAGTGCTTCAAAATCGTGCCTTCCAACAAGTCACGCCGAGCAAGTACACTCCTTTCGCGCATTCTGACATGATTGACATCCGAATAGACACAGCAGCAGCTTTGACTCCGTGGCAGTCCATAAACGGGGCAATTCTTAATGTTGTAGCCGATACAGTCCCGGTGTCCTCGGCTCTCCCGAATTCGTTGCAGGTGACAATTCCTGCAGGCACGACTGGGCCAGTGGGTGTTGGCAACGAGGGTTACTGGGGTATGTTCATGTCTCCTCGCAACTACTGAGCTCAGGCTAACCCTCGAAACATAGGCATAAAGGTCACCGGGGGCTCTACCTATACGGCTTCGTTCCACTACAGGTTTCCAACAACTTCTGCGTTCAAGGGTAAAGTTACAGTAGGCCTGCAAACAGCGACCGGAAAGTCGCTCGTCTCCGCCTCCGTTCCAGTCTCCGCCGCAAGCACAGAATGGACGCTGGTCAATGTCACTCTCCGGCCAACGGCCTCTGCGTCCTCTACGGCAAACAATTTCACTGTAACTCTGGATGGCGCCGCGGCATCTGGACAAACTGTTAACTTTGCACTGTTTTCTTTGTTCCCTCCAACTTTTAAAAACAGACCGAATGGAATGCGGGTTGACATTGCAACGGTGCAGAAGGACTTTACTTTTTGACGGTACATGCTTGACCAGAATTTACAGACATTGGCGGAGATGGGTCCTTCGTTTTTCCGTGAGTTCGATGGCACTCAAACAGGTATTTCTCGCTGAATGAAATATAGGTTTACCTGGTACGTGACTTCTTGCAAGTTTCCTCAATTTAATCAAGACTCATCGTAGGCGGAAACAATCTCGTGAGTGCCCATTATATTCTGAAAAGCGACCGGCATAACTTGTTTCCAGGAGGTCGGTTGAGTCGGTTGATTTTCCCCACGCAGTGCCGTCTCACCATTTCGACACACTTGAACAGGGACAAATACCTTCCCAGCGATGGCAATGGAATGCAACAGTTGGTGGCCAAGTTCATCATTGGATAAAGCCTAATTCCTTTTCCCTTGTCCAGGTTGGACCGCTTTTGGATCGCCCAGGTATCGAAGTAACGACTCTTTGGTCTGGGCAAACTTACGCTTTTCCGAAGGGCGAGTTGGGGACTGGGGCTATGTTAATACTGAGTAGGTTGCATTATTGGCCCAATGAAACCTGAAATTGCTCACGAAATTGCATACAGCGGATTGGGTCTGATGGAATACCTTAACTGGTGCGAGGATGTGGGGATGGAAGCCATTATGGCCATCTGGTCAGGATTTTCACTTGGAGGGACGAGCATTGCGGAGGACGATCTTGGGCCCTATATTCAACAGTCTATGGACCAGGTGAGCTCGACACCCAACGCATTACATTTCAAGCTCATGTCCTTTATAGATCAACTTCGTGGTGGGAGATCCAGCTAAAAGCTCTGCAGGGATGTCTCCATTCTCGCGGAAAATAAAGTTCACTCCTGACGCTGCATAAAAAAATTAGCCGCTTTACGAGCATCTTTGGGCCATCCTGAGGTTTGGCAAAATACGCTCACCAACCTACCTTCCCTCACTGGTGAATCATGTAGCCCTTTCCGCTCACTTATGTAGAGGTTGGGAACGAGGTAGGCCGTGTTTAAAGGCTGATAAGAATTCACTGACTCATCAGACTTTTGACAAAAATCTTGTGATCTTGTACAAGACCTCACAAGACCCAACAAGACTGCAAGACACAGCCAAAGTGCTGCAAGATCGCAAGACCGCAAAGCCAGAGATGATTCTCACAAGATCACTCGTTCGACTCTGGCTGGAGGCTTTAATTTTGAAAATTGAAAAGCTTGTGGACATCACACGCTTGTTGTAATTTTTTAAAGGACTCTTCACGACTCTCGCAGCCCTCTTGTCTCTTATTGTTACATTTTTCGAAAGGTTTTGCTTAGATTTTCTTGCGCTTTGACCTTGTGAGCTTGTGTGGTGGCTGTGCCACAAGGTCACAAGGCCCGAAAGACCGCAAGATTTTTGTCAAATGGCTGATGCGACAATCCGTGGAGGATTTCTTCGCTCCCACGACGTATACATACCGATGGCAAGAATTTGTGACTACTCTCCAAGCAGAGTTCCCCAATCTACGTAGGTCCCCCGTATTCTATCGGCACGGTGTCTACTGATACCGGTTTATAGATTTCATTGCAACCACCGACACATTTAACCCAATTTTATCGCCAAGTATGTCCTTGTCCAAATCCAAGACTTCCTGTTGAAATTTCAGATCCTCTCCAATATGACGTCCATGTGTATCAAACGCCCAGTATGTTTGCTAGTTGATTGGCCTTTTTCGTATATTGAGTTTTTCTTAGCCTGGTTCGCCCAAAACTCGTTCATCTATGATGGATTCGAAGTAATTAGACATGCTTTTTCATTCGAAGCCGACACCTGCTGACCAAATTCAGCGCAATGCGACAACATACTTCGAGGTATTTTTCCAGACAATCTGCCCCCTGTGGTCATTTTGAACTAAACCATGCAGGGAGAATACGCCGCCATCTCTACAAACTCTAGCGATATTTTCGGCACGCCTGAGGACGGCAGACTCACATTCCCGACAATGCAGAGTGGGCTGGGTCCCATACATGCATGCAATGTTTGTTCATCAAATCTATTCAGGCTCCACAGGCGAAGCGGCGTTCATGACAGGCTTGGAGAGGAACGCGGATATTGGTATGCAATATGACGACTCGTTCAATTTTGATCTAAGGAGAAAAAACAGTGTTTAGCGCCTCCTACGCTCCTCTGTTGAACGTAAGATCTATCGGAAATATGTAATTCGTGGCAGAACTCAGCTTTTCTTTCTTTCTTTTTCGCAGAATGTCGAGAATTCACAATGGGTGAGCCAGGCACATTTACGCTTCCATTCAATCTGAAACAATTCCGTACAGACTCCGAATCTTGTCAGCTTCGAGTACGTGTATTTTCTGCTGTGTTTAAAATGAAATTGAGGCCACGAAGTGCTGGAGGCGTTTATCCATCCACGAGTTACTATGTTCAAAAGGTATGATTTCCAACTTTCCGTTGTAAATATTCACTCGGTTTCTGTAGCTCTTCAGTCTCAACAGAGGGGACGAGTACCTCCCTAGCACGCTTCCGAGTCCAACAGGCACACTCTTTTGGAGTGTTGTTCGCAAGACCTCGACTCGGGAAATTATAATCAAGGCATGGGTTTTCCGTCAATTAGGTCCCGACCATCGGCTCACAACGCCGACAGATCTCCAATACCGTTGGCACCGCTGCCCCACTGACCTTTGTGCTTCCATTCGGAACTGTCGCAAAGAGCGGCTCTGCCCAGGTTTTTGGTTTCCTATATTTACAACTATGCATCATTCTGACAAGAACAGGTCCTCGTCGGCGCGGGAACTGCGAGCAACACGCCCACCACACCAGACCTCGTCGTCCCAAAAAACAGTACCATCCCTACCGGCAAAACATTCTCGTATGATGCCCCCGGGTTCAGCGTCAGCGTTCTAACCCTAGTTGCGCACTAACCAAGCTGTCTGTCGGTAGTTATGCTACTCCACATATTCCGTGTAGCTGTAGTTCAATTTCGTTACTGGGCCATTCGTTCGGTGATTGCGGCCACTGCGCCGTTGAAGGCTTCGTCCACAGTGCGGAGATAGTCCTCAGAGTTCTGATCTTGCATGTTTCCGGCCGGTACGTCCAGCAAAAATGACGGCGCGTACGTCGGAAAGTACTGGTGGTCAGGAATTTGCGTGTCCAAAGAGAGCGGACAGCCGAGCTACTCCATATTCGACTCAGTGCACGGTGCAGAGCAACGAAAAACCTACCGCTACGGAGGTGAGATATGCCCATGCACGAGCGGCGTTGGGCGAATCATATCCACCTAGGCAGCGCAAACATACAGCCTCAACGTGTGTAAATCACACAAGGCTATGAAACGAACCACCGCCAAGAAGGACCTTCTTGCCGCGCCACTCGTTCACAACGCGGCCTATACACCAGCCGAGAGAGCCCTCGTCTGGACCGAGTGACCAGTTGAAGATCGCACATGGGTCGCCTGCAAGGCCGTCCACGCCACACTGTACCACAACGTAGTCCGGGTCGAACGCGGCATGAACACGCTCGACGCATTGCCATGCACGTGCGAAAGTCCGGTTGGATGCGCCGGGTCGGAGTGGTAATGATAAAGTGAATGGGTCACTGTCGGCGGTGGGTTGGGCTGCAAGAGGAGACACCGGGAAGAAACCGGGTGCAGCGTGGTGGATGCTGAAAGTCTGCCCGAGGGATGTGTACCGTCCTTATTCAACCCAATTATGACAACTCACCAACAAATGCAGGGAACTGGTTGAAGTCTGATGGAAGGCATGCGATACGCCGTCTGAGAAACTGCACATGAGTCAGTTCATTCATAACATGATGTTTTCGACATACTGCAGATCAAGATCGAGATACATTGTGCGCATTTTTCTGCTCGGGCCTGCGCTTGGGCCAGATTGCGTGAGGCGCCGAAGAGCCATGAGAATAAGAGTACAATCCGCAACATAGCAAAACCCTGCAGCTTGAGATTTCTGTGCATGGTGTCGCCCCCCGTCCCAGCAGATCGCGAGGTCACATCGTGGCTGCCGCAACATTTTTGCCGCTGTGAGAGATGCGCCACCAACGAGGCGAACATATTCTGACATGCCTTCAAAAGGCGGGCAGTCCTGATTTAAAATTACGTTTAGCTTTAAAACGGGAGGAGGGGGGATTTAGCTCTGCTTACATCTCTTAAACCAAATTCCGTCTTAGTGGCATCGCTTCCGTTGGCCACCTTTTCAGGATCCAGAATAAAGTCCAGATATTCTTTTGTGTGATAGCTGCCGAGTTCAGCGAATGTTGCACTCTGCGGCGGAACAAGAGCGATGGTTCGCACTGGAGAGAAATCTCGGGAGAAGAGTCCAAGAGATCGGGCTAGGGTATGCACTAGAGTTGACCGATTTTCGTTCGAAGGAAGAAGCGATACCACCTTCATTAGTTCGAGAGATGCAACATAAGCGACTATGGGCCGTGTATCGGGTTCAGCAGTGGTGGACATAGGCACTCGATGGGAGAAAAAGACAATGCGGCGTGACATCAGACGTGCGTTGTCACTTAGCACGCCGATGTGACTTTTGGCGACTAACTTTCCAAAAAAAACCTTTTCTGTACATTTACCAACCCCGCCGCGGCGCCCAGAAACAAAAAAATACACCACAAATTAAAAATACAATCACTGGCATACAGTGCACCTCAATACCCTGAAAGAGTCCTAAACCCCATGCCGACTGCGCCGCGCCTTGAGCGTCGCCGACTTATCCACCGAGTTCTTGAGCGTGGTTATCTGGGCCACGATCTCGCTAGCATGCTTCGCACTCTCCGCCTCGTAATCGTACCGCTTCTTCCCACCCGCACCACGCCCGATCACAAGCTTGAAGATCGCAGAGCTCTTCGTCGACTGCTGGCAGTCCGCGATGCTCCGAATGTGGTACGACACATGCTTACCGCTGTCGAACACGGCCTTCGTCGCCTTGTTCGCAGTCGGCAGGATCTGCATTGCGTCGAGACATTAGCGGACGCACAGAAAGAAAAGAAGGATGGGGAGTGCAACTTACGTGGATGTAGAGCCCGTCGAACGCAAGTGTGCGTTCCTGCTTGGCGACGAGCATAGGCATCTTGCGGTAGATCGTGTACTGCTTGTATATATTGCTATAGTCGATCGCGGACGAGTACTTTACTTCCGGCGTGTCCGACATCCGTTTCAAAATGGATGCTGGATGTGTTTCAAATTAACCACCCTGACGGGCAACAAAGGAAAGTACGAAACTCACCATTCGGGTCCGTTGTCTTGCCTGTTCCTCTGACGACGTTGTCGTCGATGAGCGTGCGCCGGATGAGCACCAGCTCGCGCTTTCCCTGCAGACTCGCGACGGTGCGGTCGAGCGGGATGAGGATGCGCGTGTTGTCGTTGGCAAGCAAGAGTGCATACGACTCAGGATTGTCGAGCCTCGTCTTCTGGCACACGCGCTCGAGTACTTCCTGCATGTACATCCCCGCCGACACCGGGATCGTGGTCGCGATGTGCACCGTATCCTCGGTGTCTTCGACCTTGATGCGCAGGAATATCTGCGGGCCATGGCCGGCGCCAAGCGACGTTGAGAACGGTACCGAGCCGCCGAGGGCGGAGCCAAATATTCCGCTGCCTGGGAGGGCGCTCCCCGCAACCGCCAATGTCAGGGCAGAAGGCTTCTCCTGCTTCTTCGCTGCGGTGAGTCGGGAGGGATGCCGTTGGATCTTGCTTTCAATCAGCTGGTTTTGTTGGACTGTGCCAGGGGTAAGACGCCGTGATCAAGAAGACAATGCAACGACTGACTTTGAGCCGGAGTGGCCTCCAGCACGGCATATGCCTCAGCATTGAACTTGGCTACTTTCCCGACCCGATCCGGCGCTAGGGAGAAATTCAGCGGTTAATCGAAGATGATGCACGAACATACGAGGGAAATCGTCGTCAACCTCTCCATCCTCCTCCGCAATGCGCATGATCCACCCGACCGCAGACAAGCGCGTGGCCAACTTCTCTTCCTCTGCGTTCTCCATCCCCGCGTCAAGCTTCGGCAACCAGCCTTCTTCCCAATAGGTCCACAGCGCAAATCCAATCACTTCCTCCACAGTCGAGTCCTTGCGCACATTGAGATCCATGGCCTGTCCCTTCGGTGCGCGCGCGGAGGGGAAGTACACCTGCACGTTCATCGACGCGCCCTCGCTGCGGCCGGATACCGCCGCGTAGAGCTCCGCGAACGGATTCGTGCTCTCACCGGACGAGACGAGAAGCGCGGTGAGCGCGGAGCGCTGTGGCCGCGCGGGCAGCGGCGCGACTTTCTTGCGCGCAAAGGTCATCTCGGGCGTTCCAACGGAAGACACTGACGAAGAGATGCCGTGGTTTGCAGTGGGGGCGCGCGAAGGGTTGCGGGGTGGAATATCGGGCTTGCGGGACGGGTTCTGTGGAGAGGCGTCTTCAGGTCTGGCGCTGCCGGGACCTGGGGTGAGCATCTCAAAGTAGTGTCCGGAGCGATCGGGGGTTGGGCCCTCAGAGACGGGGCTCAAGCGCGCTCGGGGTCGGGGAAGAGGGAGGCTTGCGCCGCCCTGGGGTGAGAGGGGCACAGACGACGCCGACACAGAGTTGGTGGTGACCGAGAGTACGGAGACGACATCGGACGCGCTGTCTGAGGCGAGTCCGGGAGTACGGCTGGCTGCAAAATCGCTAGAATGCAAATGTCAGAACCGAGTTGAGATGGATATCATTGTTAAATTCACGGGTCGAATTCATCTCCGTCATCCATAGCATCGGCAGCGTTCGTTGTTGGGAAGTCCGAATCAGACGAGTCATCTGCGAGGTTTTCGTCCTCGTCTGAAGATGAGGAATCCAGAACGGGAGCTGCTGCAGGCACTGCTCCGCCGGGCCCACGCCGCGCAGCCATGCGTACGCGTCGACGTGCCTCCATTTCCGCTGCACCCTTGAACTTGGGGATGAATTGCACGGCTTTGGCGACAGGCGCCTCTTCTGCGACGGTGGGTTCTTGTATCTTGACCTGAACTACATCTGGCGCAGAAGCGGCCGTAACATCAACGTCCGGTACTTTAACCCAGTTGTCTGCTTTCTCCGCCAAAGAGCTGGACGCTATGCTGCTGCTGGGAGCCCCTTGCACCAAGAAATCCTTCCCCCGCGGCGTGCCAGACATGCGTTTGGACGTAGACGCGCGTTTCCCATGTACACGCAGACCAAGACCACCAGTCCGACCACCCATGATAGTTTTGGTGTAGTTGAGGCCTCGCGCTCCAGGAAAACCAGACGGGCGTTCATCGTCACTGAGCTGGGGACTAGACGGCATTGCAAGCTCTGGCCATCGGTCGATGTCGTTTAACGATGCGGCGATGATGTACGAGTTGGAATTGTACGCCGGGGCCAGGGAAATAAGCCTGGCGCCATATGGGTCATCTACATCTCGCAGATAGGACAAACGCAAGCTATGGATTAAGAAACTGGGCAAATGTCAAGTCAGAAAGCAAGGACGAAACAAGTTCTTACTCGGTGTCACTGAGAAGGGACATGAGCTTTGAATTCGACTACACAATAAAACGTTCGTGGTGAGTATTTCTCGTGAAATACGGTATCTTGAGTCTTCCTTGCGGCGCAGACGCCTATAGAGACATCCGGCTTGCTAAATGGTGGTTGTAGAGAATAAGCGATGTGGCGGTGCTGTATCGCTTCTTCCTCCACCAATCTCAGGTCCACCGGGCAGCGGATTGACAAAGTGAAGCTTCAAGCTTTCGAGACTCTACCGATTGCAAAGTTCAGACCATTGGCAATCTCAACAACCGATTCACAACGCAGTCCAATTTGCGGAAATAGGCGGATACGATACTGGGCGCAAAATCAAAATGTCCTGGCGGGCACACGCAGCAATGGCCAACGAGACGATATTGTGTTATATATCCCCATCTTAGTCTCCGCAATCTATGTGGATTCCTTAAACTCTGACCGTATAAGAACTCCCTACATGTTGTCTTTTTCTGCGTCATCTCTCAACATCCGTCTCAGAGACATCAACGACGCGTACAAGGCCAGCTGCTTCAAGGAAGCAACTTCCGGGCTGTCAACATGCAGCGCGTGTACGACATCTGCAAGACAAGGGTATCCGCTACCCACGGTCGACCAGAGTAACTGCCACCTGGCAGGAAGTCGAGCTCATAATGCGCAAGCTCGGCATCGCGTTCTACGCGTATATGGCATCGCCGGCGGCCTGTTGACCAAGATCGCACAAGCAGCTGCGCAAGGAATCCTGGGAGCCGGTTCGCCCAGGACGACGCGATGAGGGTATGTCCAGCCCGATGTACAACAAGCTGGTGTATTATAAGGTTTCCATCGGTGGGACGCGGCGGCCAAGGAGGCGGGGTGCAGCAGGGCAGAGCTGCCATGTCGCAGGGGTGGAGTAAGGACGGCGGCGCCGTCGTTTTCGGAGCTAACGAATACTCGCAGGTGGCTCAAGGAAGGCTTGGTGAGCCGTGACGAGATCTGGAAGGTCATTAAGCATGACGCGCCGCTTGACAACTGGCCCACTTCATTCAGCAACTCGTCAGAAGAAACGAAATAGTATTCCAGAATGTCTATTGCCCAGTCTGTGCAGGTATATCTGGCATGGCAGTCTGAATGGGGATTGTTGGGGGTTGCAACTGTTGCCAGAAATGCATGCGTGTAAAATGTTCTGACAGCAGATGCGCATCCCTTGACATACGTGCTGCAATGATAGATCACCTCCAAAGGGCTTTGGACTGCTTTGGAACATAACGGATATGGAATTCCGAATTCCAACCTAGAACGGAGCCTAGTCGTTGGCCTTGCATGGGTCCATCCATGCATGCCATAATATAGAACATAACGGGACCCACCATAAGTATTTAAGCATATCAGGCGCCCGCTGAAGTTTTAATTTGCGACGGTCCGACGGATTTTTCGAAAGTCTTTCTCTGAATTGCGTACCTGCAGGCATGTTACATTGTTCGCTAACATTTTTGTCCTATCCATTCGAACTCTCGGTTGGGATCAAGAAGGAGCTTATCTGCAGAAAACACACCGCAAATGGAAATGTTTGCGGTAGGATGAAAACCGACTCTGATTCCATTGGTATCAATTTGAGTTCTCTTCCTACCTGAAACTACAAGCCTCAATGTAATATAAACCAAAAATGATTCAACTTGTTTCAGAGGGCCCTTCAATGTCACAAAGAACACCAGTTTCTTTGCTTCATGAAAGCATGCCAAGGACTATAGCTGTCAAGGCCCCTTTCAAGACCAATAAAAGGAGGAGTTTCACAAATAAAGAAAGGCATGTTGAAAGAACCACTTTCAATGTGCCTTTCAAACAGATTGAAACAATGTGTTTCAGGCATCAAGAAACCTGCGCTATTTTTGCTATTGGTCCGGCATTGTCCGCACCAATAGCAAAAATAGCTCAACCACTGAAACTGATTGTTTCAGGGTGTCAGAAAGCCCCACTGAAAGTGATTTTTTCAGTGCTGCTCTCTTTATTCCCGAAACTGGATATTTTGATATCATTGAAAGCTGCAATGAAACTTCAAGTTTGTGCAAGCCTTTCATGATCTGCAGAAACTATCTTTCTTTGTGACATTGAAAGCACTTTCAAAACCATTTGATTCATTTTTGGTTGACATTACATTGATTCTCGTAGTTCAAGGTAGGAGGAAAACTCAAATTGATACTAGTGGAATCAGACTTGGTTTTTATCCTACTACAAACATTTCCCTTTCCAGTGTGAAAACATGAGCCCACGCAGGAGCCGGTGGTTATTCAAAGTGAAACTGCAGGGTTCACAAACTGTTCAACAATCCTAGCCAGAGTACTGAATCGAGGCTAGTCGTCGTAGTGACCGGGCCCGCAACTTACATTTCACCGTGACGTGGCCCGAATCGGGAACCTCGAGAACGAAAAACGGGAGACTTCTAGAACATAATGAGTAAACCTTCGTTGAGGTAAGTAGACTGGCGAATTCGGGCGGTCTCGGAGCGAGACCGGAAATGCCAAGGCGTAGCTATGATACCTTGAAGTCGACGATCAGCGTTGCTATCTTGTTACAGTTTTACGCATTATGTACGCTTTCCATCCGTTCCCATTCGCAGGGTCGCCGGAGGCGCGTTTTTCCTCGACTGTTGAGCAACAAAACGAATACTTAGACAGAAGGGCCGCAAGCTAGAGGACGCTGCCATGGTCGAAAGGCTAACTGAAATGTAAGGGTAAGGCTAACGTGGTAGAGGCGGTCTGGAACGGACGAGGTACTTTTCGAGAATTGGAATACTTACATGAAGTTGACAAGAATTGACAGGCATCTGGCAAGAACCCAAAAGCGGCAACTGCACGTGGTGTTAGTTGAACTTGCTCAAGACATCCTTCTCCGGCCGCCACAGGGCCACAATACATAAAGAGATGCACAGAATGCACGGCTGCTTCACTCTTTCCTCTTTCCCTCTTCGTTTCCTGCACCCACTTCTGCAACGTCTCTTTCTCCTCTGCAAGCAGAGTCCCTACGATCTTTTTCAACACAGTCGAAACTCAACTTCACAATGTTGACTCCCACTCTTTTCACCCTCCTGGCTGCTGGTTTCGCTTCCGCGGTTCCCCTTAGCCGTCGCGATGTCGCCCTCAACGCTGCAGACGTTGCTCAGGCTCAGGTTTTCGATACCACCGCTACTCGCGCATTCACCAACACCACCATCACCGTATGTCTTTGCGATATTTCATCTAATCTGTCGTTGTCAACGTTTGTGTAATTAATTTGGATATCGTTGTAGACCTCCACCGGCCAATGTCTTTCAGTTGACCCCTTCTCTGGTGATTTCCGCGAGAACCTGACCCCCGTCCGCGTCGTTACCTGCGACGGCAGCGCCAACCAGACCTGGGATGTCATCACTGCGGGTGTCCACAACAACGTCCCTGGACAGGCTCTTATCGTCAGCAGCTTGGTATGCGGCTTTTTATTTGACATCCGTCTTCTATGGAAAGCGCTTCAACCCCGTTTAGACAAACGCATGCCTCAATTTCGACCCGCGCAGGGCCGCTGGTAACCAGGTCCTGTTGTTCTCCTGCGGTGGACGTGCGGACGGCGGTATGTTCATAAAGTTTATTCTGGAAGGGAAAAGAAATGGTAGCTGACGTGCGTTGCTGACAGGCGGAATTGTGGCGACCTCGCAGCTCTTCGCATTCAACGGTGGTGCTGGACCCCAGGCTCTGATTCCCCAAAACTCCAACAACGCCACTTGCTTGACCGTCATCAACAACCTCGTCGACCAGACCAACTGCAATGGTGCCGCCTCTGCAACCGGTTTAGAGGTTTGTTCGCTGGTATCTGACCTGATCTCCGGTTTAACTGTTCAACTGTAGCTGTTCACCTTCGGCGGCCAGGCTGCAGGGTCTACTACTTCCCAGGACCTGGCGGTCGCGACCGAGGCTGCTACTACCGCTGCTGCTGTCACTGCCTCCGCTGCTGCTGCCGCCGCCACTGGCTCCGATGTAACCTCTTCCGCTGAGGCCTGCGACGCCTCCACTGTGACCAAGAGTTTGTGATTTTTGTTCAAACATACCAGCAGTGTCTGAATTTCAAACAGCCATCACTGTTACCGTAACCGACGCTGCTGGTGCCACCGCGGCAGCTGCTACCGCTGTCGCTCTTGCGGTCGCCACCGATGTCACTACGAGTGCCGCCGCTTCCACTACGAGTGCTGCTGCCGCCACTACGAGTGCCGCTGCCGACACCACGACTGTTGCAACCACGACTGCGCCTATCTCCGTCTCCCGTGCCGGCGTAACCCTCAACCCCACCGCCGCCGCTGAGTCCAACCCCAAAGACCTGACCGCCACCCGCGCCGCCACCGGCGCGCAGATCAAGACCTCTGATGGCCAGTGCCTCTCCATCGATGCCACCGCCGGCGACTTCCGCGAGAACCTCATCCCCATCGCGGTCAAGAAGTGCGACGGCAGCGAGGGCCAGAAATTCGACTTCATTACCAAGGGCGTGCACAACAACCAGGCAGGGCAGACGCTTATCGTCAGCAGCCTCACCAACGGATGCGTCAACTTTGATCCCCGCCGCGCCGCTGGCGACCAGGTCATCATGTTCTCGTGCGGCGGGCGTGCCGATGGAAGTTCGTGCTTCCCAATGTACCTTGTTATATCGCGCTGATGTGACCTTGAAATAGGCGGCCAGGTCAACAACTCCCAACTTTTCCCCTTCGTCAACGCTGACCTCACGACTCCGTACGCGCTGACCCCTTCGAGCGCCCCGGGTGTGTGCTTCGTCAACACCAACGGTCGTCTCACCAACGGCAACTGCGACACCACGAAACCCGCCGCTAATGAGGTGCATTTCTTTCGACTAATTATTGGAGGCTGCTCACGGACGCGATTCTGGCAGCTCTTCACGATTGTTGCTTAACTTCTGTAAAATTCTTTTATGACCGGGCTTCCGCTTGCGGCAGATACAGGACTGAGTCCAATGTGTAGTATATGAAATTAGAACAGCGCCAAGTACGCTGCTGGAAATCAATGAACGGCTGTAATCGGAATGCACTGAGGTTGAGCCTCACGGACTCAATGATTGATCAAGCCCTTGATAACTCAAACGGGGCGTAAGTCACTTGGTCTCCGAACTTGGTTAAAGAACCCAATAAAAAATCTCGATGCAAATGGATTGACGGGTTCGTTCCCGTGGGAATTGATTATGATCGCGATTCAGAAGCTCAAACTAGTCGCCAAAGACGTTGAACTAAGTACCCTAAAAATTGGACAAAATCTGAGCCCCCGAACTGTGAAGACTTACAATGAAGGAAGGTGGTTCATGGTTCCGTTGAGCTTGATCCCATTATAAACCGCGTCGCAAACCTCACGGTCCTCACCATAGGCCCGACCATGCTCGAAAATTTTAATGGATTATGGACTTGCCCGTACTTGATGCGTCGCGCGGACCAGACGCGTTTATTTTTGATCTGAGTCAGACCAAAACGGTTAGTATCAGGTGGCGGTAATGTTGAGCACACATATCGGGCGTCGTGATGGTGGTTAGTGTGTTGGCTGACGGTCAGGATAAATCACTGTAGTATCTGTATATGAATGCTGTTGGAATATGTGAATTGTCTGTGTCGGCTAGACTCGACTCGGAGCAACTGAGGACCAAGGAAATAGGTTGAAAGGCCCGATTTTTTTATTTTCGGAGAGCAAAATGTCAGGACAAAATAAAAAACCCCATGCTTTCCGAGGCTGCAGAAAACCTTAAGGTACTTTGTTCAAGGCGAGCATTTTCGGTTTTTGGGTCCAAATTTGGATCCTAAAATGTTGGGAGTGATTCCCACCAAAACAAAAAACCTACTATATTTGAACCTGGGCTTGAAAATGAACCAGCGCTCGCTTGACTTCAGTTCTCATCCGATTGTCTTCGTAAGTGGCGGAAATTAAACCAACAGTTCCTCCTGTTTAGAATATAAAAAGGTTTTAGGAAAAAACCATATACTATGGGCAAGAATCAGGCCCCCGAGACAAAAAGCGACTGATGGGACTCAGGGGGCGAAAGTTGACAGGATATAGTTTACCGTGAACCGATTTTTATGAAAGTTCAAATATACATTGGGGTAGCCTGAATATACTTCTTAAAACAAATTTCCGGAGTCAAATTCGAGGCGAGACAAGTTCAGTAGGTCAAAATGAGCGTGACACATTGTCGCAGACATTCCGACGTGACATTTTGTTACATGGTGGTGAGAATCACCTGTAACGGTGGTCCCGAGTCGAATTTGAGCCCAGAAATTTGTTTAGTTTGTCTATTGAGTTCACATAATTGTTCCTTTGAAGTCTCATGAAAATTGGTGGGCTGTAAACTATATCCTACTATATCCCGTAGACTTTCGCCGCTCCCATCAGTGATTTTCTGTCTCGGGCTGGTTTCTTCTCAAAATTTTGTGATATTTTGGAAGGTAAGAACCGCCGGTTTAATTTCCGTCACTTACGAAGACAATCGGACGAGAACTGAAATCAAGCGAGCGCATTTTCAAAGAACTGGTTCATTTTCGAGCCCAGGTTCAAATATAATAATATTATCTCTAGTTCTTCTAACAACGGTTGCCCACCAGGGTCGAGGTCTGTTTGGGGTGATACGATCAAATAACGTCCTGTGTGACGTGATATTTGCAAACGGCGGCTGCGTCGTAATTACGACCCGAGACAAGCCCGAGACTCGAGTCTACCCGAGCCTGCCCCTTTAAGGCAAGAAATCGGAATAAGGTTATAGCAGGTTCGGCTGTGTGATAAATGTGCTCGGGGATTTAATTCGTGAAGGTTTCGCCAAGTCAAGCTGTTTGCAGAGAAGTCCAGGCGTTAAATTCAACGTGGGTTCTGGAAGGAGAGCAATTGGTGCAAACGTCAGACTGAGAGTATCAGAGGTGCCAAGTAGGAGATGCGGTAACGATGACGAGAGATGTTGATGATCAGCATTTTCTGTCTCGCTTCTGCCGTGAGAGATTCATCAAAGATCAACAGATCTGTGATGGTGAAATTTGAGATAACACGGGAGCAAGCTGGCACAACAGGTCTGGTCTGAGGAAGGAGAATGTGGATAGCGAGGGGGCTCTGGAAGTCAATATCAAGAAGTGATCTCGATTCTCTCGAAGGGGAAGAATGCCTTGAACGAGCACAACGGAGAGCCGCACAATGTGCCTGATCGAGATCTCTCACGTGCTGACCAAACGACGATCGACCATCGTGGGAGAGTTTCGCGAGTATAAGGACTTTCAACTCTGGGAACGTGATTACTTCCTTTCCTTCCGTCCTTCTTCCCGGCCGTTCAGTGCCTTACTTTCCTCTGCTAGCAGAGTCCTTTACAATCTTTTTACGCACCTCCCTCCAACCACACAATGTTGGGCTCCTCTCTTTTCACCCTCCTAGCCGCTGGTTCTGCTATCGCAGTTCCTTTTAGCCGTCGCGATGTCGCTCTCAACGCTGCAGATGTTGCTCAGGCCCAGGTTTTTGATACCACCGCTACTCGCGCATTCACCAAGACCACGATCACCGTATGTCTTTTTGCGATTATTTCTCATATGTCATTGTAATTTGCATATCGTTGTAGACCTCCACTGGCCAATGTCTTTCAGTCGACCCCTCCTCGGGTGATTTCCGCGAGAACTTGACCCCCGTCAACGTCGTTGCCTGCGACGGCAGCGCCAACCAGACTTGGGATGTCATCACTGCCGGTGTCCACAACAACGTCCCAGGACAGGCTCTCATTGTCAGCAGCTTGGTATGCGTGGTTTTTGACATTCTGCGTGGATCCGTGTTAAATCCATTTAGACCAACGCATGCCTCAACTTCGACCCGCGTCGCGCTGTTGGTAACCAGGTTCTCTTGTTTTCTTGCGGTGGACGTGCGGATGGCAGTATGTCTGTTTCTCTCGGTAAAGCCTTCAACAACTGACATGCGTTGACAGGTGGTCAAGTGGCTACTTCCCAGCTCTTTGCTTTCAGCGGTGGAGCTGGACCTCAGGCTCTTACCCCCCAAAGCTCGAACAACGCCACTTGCTTGACCGCCATCAACAACCTCGTCGACCAGACCAACTGCAATGGTGCCGCTTCTGCAACCGGTTTAGAGGTTTGTTTCACGACCTTGATCCAACCTGATCTTTGACTTACTTTTACATGTCTAGCTCTTCACCTTCGGAGGTTCGGCCGCTGCCGCTAGCGCTACCAGCTCGGAGGTTCTCATCGCCACTGCGCCTGCTGCCCCCGCCGTTGCTGCTACCACTTGCGGCGCGGTCTCCACTGTCACTCTGAGTGCGTTTTTTTTGTTGCAAAAAAATTGCCAACAACATTCTTACAAAAATTGCAACAGCCGTCACTGCCTCGGGTTCTACCTCTACCTCTTTGAGCTCTGGTTCCTCGTCGGGTTCTTCCTCGTCCGGGTCGTCTGGCTCCTCGTCGAGCTCCGGTTCCTCTTCTTCGAAGTCGTCTGGATCCTCCTCTAACACTGGCTCTGGTTCTTCCTCCTCGAAGTCGTCGGGTTCCTCGTCCAGCTCGGGATCCTCCACCTCCAACACTGGCTCTGGTTCTTCCTCCTCGAAGTCGTCGGGTTCCTCGTCCAGCTCGGGATCTTCCACCTCCAACACTGGCTCTGGTTCCTCTGCCTCGACATCGTCGGGTTCCTCCTCGAGCTCCGGTTCGTCCTCCTCGAAGTCCTCCGGTTCCAGCTCTGGTTCCTCGTCCTCCAAGTCGTCCGGATCTAGCTCAGGTTCCTCTTCCTCCAAGTCGTCGGGTTCCTCTGGCTCTACCGGCTCTACCACGGACACCAGCAGTGCCGCTACCTCGTCGTCGACCGTCTTGGCCACTGCTCCTCCCCCCGCGTCTTCCAGCGGTGACCAGTCGTCCTTGACCCTCGATGCTTCGGTTATCCAGACCACGGATGATGGTTAGGGTTTTCTTATCATCACGAAAAGAAACGGATATTGACATCTGGATTCCAGGCCAAAACCCCCCGGTTACAGGCCAGAGCCCTGCCGCCACCTCAACGAACAACTTCATGAACTTCTGCGCTGGCCAGATCATCACCAACGGTCTGCAGATCACGACCGGCTCTTGCAACCCCATCCCTATTGGAAACATTCCTTCTGTGAATGACATGCCGTCGTCCAAGTTCCGTGCGTATAAGAATCATTCTATTCGGATCTCCTCAATTCTCAATTTAATTTTCAGAGAGCCCGACTAACCTCGACACCATCGCCTCCGACACGACCTTCAGCATCACGCTCAAGACGCAGGGTATCCAGCTCGGCACGTTCACCAATGCCGCCAAGACGTACTTCGCCAACCCGCAGACCCTCAACGCCCAGGGCCAGATCATCGGACACACTCACGTCGTCATCGAATCCATCCCCGCGCTCACCACCACCGCCATCACGAACTCGCAAGACTTCTCCTTCTTCAAGGGTGTCGATGATGCCGCGGATGCTCAGGGCAATGTCGTAGTTCCCGTCGCTGGTGGGCTCCCCGCCGGTGCTTACCGCATGTGCACCATCGTCTCGTCGGCGACTCACCAGCCTGCGATTGTCCCCGTCGCTCAGCACGGTACGCTCGATGATTGCGTCTACGTTAGTGGTTTCCTTTCTGCCACATGTTTATCGCTGACGAATTACCACGTAGTTCACCTCGGCCCCTGGAGGTGCTGCTGCCGCTGGAACTGGCGCCGCCGCCGCAACTGGTGCTGCTGCTGCCACTGGTGCCGCTGCTGGTGCAGGTGCTGCTGGTGCCGCCGCCGCTGCCGCTTCCAGCGCGGCCGTAGCGTCTGCTTCTTCCACTGCGACCGGTGCCGCCGCCGCTGCTGCTTCTGCTGCCCCCGCCACTGGCGCCGCCGCCGGAAAGGCCGGGAAGGGCGCTGCTGCTGTTTCAAGCAGCGCCGCTGCCGCCGCGACCGCTGCGAAGGGAGCAACTGCAGGCAAGGGTGCCGCTGCTGCCGCCGCCGCAAGTAGCGCAGCTGCCCCGGGTACGTCCAATCGACGCACTAATACGTTTTCTCAATCTGGCTGTCTTTCTAGCTGCCTCTTCCGCTGCTCCCGCAGCTACTGGGAAGGGCGCGGCTGCAGCTGCCGCTGCCGCTGCTTCAAGTAGCGCTGCGGCTTCAAGCAGCGCAGCAGCCCCTGCGGCTGCTTCAGCTGCCCCGGCCACCGCGGCCGCTGCAGATGGTGCCGCCCCTGGTACGCTCAAGAATCATCAAACATATTTCTCAATCTAACTGTCTTTCCTAGCCACCGCTCAAGCCGCGACGGCTGAGCCCGCCAAGGGCAAGAAGGCACGGAACCTGAAGGCCCGTCTGTCATGAGGAGTGCAACGTACCCCGCTGCCATGAGGTGTGTCTTGTTTCCCTCATCCAAGATTCCGTGCTACTTGCTAACGACGATCTTTCCCAGTTTAGGATTTTTGATTTGATTTGATTGTCTGAGTCTGCTGGATCTATGGTTTTCAGATCTTGATTTCTTTCTTTCTTGACGACGGGGTCGGGCACCCGTGTCCGCCAGCGGATATTGGGCTCGGCTCGGTCAGATGTATATATGTGGACGGCGCATGCGCTGCTTTGGAATCAATGATTGAAACAGAATGCTCGAGTGTGCTCCAGATCTTAAGGTACAGATGAAGTTGAGGTAACCGTTGAGATCGGCTCGGTTACTTATCGGCGCGCGACGGTACCCTTATACACGGTTCATTCCGACGGCGGGCTCGTCCGCATGAACACGTTCGCTGGTCTATCCCGCTCCTTGAATTCCTCATCGACCACGTATTGGACGTCCTCTATCTCGTGAAAGCCCTTCTGCTTGTACACAAGTCGTCCCATCTTGGAAGCCTCCATGATGGCCTCAATCCCTCCTCGACGCTTCGCTTCGTCAAGACCCCACTGCGTCAACTTTGAGGCAGCGCCTCTGCGCTGGAAAGCTGGGTCTACCCCAAGCATATCCAACACCATGGCGGACTTCAGTACGGACTCAGGCCTCGCTTTCTCCTTCAACACACCAAGCCGAAGTTTGTGCAGCGAATTCATCAGCTGTTGCAGGCAGCGCGCCTCGGGCTCGTTATCCGGGTACAGAGCCGTGTAATCGGCGGGCTCGGGTGGTTCACCGTGGCCAGGGACCAGCGAGGCATTGACCCAGATAGCCATGCCGATGATGATGCGTTCATCGCCTGGTCCCGCGAGCGTCGCCTTGATGAACTGTGTATCCCCCTTGTCTCGGGTGGCTGACCACCGTGCTGAGAGCGCGCGCGCTCCCCGGGCCACGCCCTCAGGTGTGTCCCAGCCTGGATTCACGGCGGTCCATATCGCGTCATGTATCTGGTGGCCAAAGGCATTGCGGAGACAGATGAAAGCTGGGACAAAGTCGGCGGCTGCTGTGATGAGCTCTACGCGCAAGTCATCCGAGGACGCCATATCTTTGAGAAGAAATAGCAGAGTCAATGTCAGCGTGATCCCATCTGATTCAAAGGGCGGGCCGCCTGAGGATTTCAAAGTGTGGTCTAAGAAATCGAGACGGTAGTATGTCCGCGAGCAGCTCAGCGAGGGGCCCCGGGCCCTCTCAGTCCTTGAAGAAGCCCTCGCCCTCTGCGACCACACCACTTGCGATGCAATCTAAGTGCTTGAGAATGTTCGTCTCGGCCCAAAAATTTCAGGCGTAAAAGACGCGCGCAATCCCCTTCATTCACCATTTTCTACCCATCTACACGAATCAGGATTAAGCAGAAGAGGAGAGCGAGGGGAGGATATACCGCTTCACGCAAACACTTTGCAAACTTTGCAAACTCGTCCTTGCATACATCCTTCGTTACATCAGTGTACGTCGCAAGGATGCATTTGCCGTAGACTGAGGCCTGGACGGAGCAGGTGGCCGTCGAATGAACAGCCAGACGACCTAGTGAGGTCTTTGCCGTCGTCGCAGAGGTGCTCATGAGCGTAAAGAGCCAGAGAGCTTTGACGTCACGAGCCCAAGTTTTCGCGCTGAACGTCTCTAACCTAATATTATAAATTACCCAGACTATCCACTTGTATCTTACATCGCCGTCTATATTAGATCAATCCATCCTCCCTGACTTGCTATACCCATGCTCTCTCTCATATCCGGAATAATCATCCAAGAAAAAGCGCCGCAGGACCATGAAGCCGACAACGCTGACACACACAAGTATGAAGACAGAGGTTAGCGGGTTGATCCTCACGAACGACTCCACTGCGGTCATTTTGGCGTTCAGATACTGGAGGGGATGAATAACATGAGAGAAAAGTGAACTGAAGCGCTCACCCGCGCCATGCGCTCAACAAAGTTCTCCGACTCCTTCGGCTTGACCGTCCCAGCTGCGGCGCCTTCAAGCGCAGCAAAGATGCTCGGCGACGTTAGTTTAATCGGAACGCCTGAAGGCTCCGAGTCGTAGTACTTCAGCACCTACCAACGATCCCTTTAGCTGGTTCAGAGAAAAAAACCACGACCCGCACCTGGTGGTCCGCAATAATAACCCCCACATCCTCGATCTCACTGCCTCGGCTCTTGCGCAGCCCATACATGCTCTTCATCCAGCTCTCCCACTTGTTCACGTCCATCCAGGTGAACACCACCGACCTCCCCGCGACGATTCCCGTCCCGGACGTGCGCAAGCGCCACTTGTGCGCAATGTCCCGGAAGCGCTTCGCGACCTTCTCCTGCGTGTCAGGCCCCACGGCGGCGATGACGACGAGCGGCGCGTGGGGCGCATTCATCACGCTCTGGAAGGTGTCCTGCATGAGCTCGAGCGACGTCGGTAGGCGGTTCGCCATGAGCCACTTGGAAAAGTCCGCGTCGGCGGCGTCGAGCGTGGCGCCCCCGATGTGCATCGCGGACGCGGTGTTGGGGTTGTGGTCCTTAAGCGCGATGATAGCCCAGGGCGCAGACTCGGGGATTTCATAGCGCTTTAGGAGGACCGGGGAGGCGGAGGTGTAAATGAGGGGAGAGCCGAGGAGGGGCGCAGCAAGGCGACCAACGGTTTTCTGGCGGCCATGAAAAACGGCGCATGATAAATGACGACCGAGACGTACAATGAGATGCGTATCGTCCGCGGGATGCAAAAGGAGGTATACCACCGCGTTATCGGTGACATACGCGTCGACCTCTTCCGGCTGGATTGGCTGCGTGGCGCTGAGGTACAGATGAATGAACGACGAGCAGAACGGAACCCTGTGGCCACGTACGGTGCGCTAGCCTTCTCCGTAAATGATTTGAGCTGCTCTAGCTTGCGTCCGCTGGTGTACTCCGACTTCTGGCCACCAGGGGAATAGTACATTAAAGCAGGGTACCCTGCTACGCCCTGTGACTTGCAAAACTTTTCGTGTGCCTCGCAGTTCATCTCTGCGATGGTGACCTTGCTTTGCATAATTTTTGCGAGCTGCTTCCAGATCGGCGCGAGCTTTTTGCAGTGTCCACACCTAGGCTTCTAGTTAGACGCTTAAAAGGGTTTCTGGAAAGAAAATCCTCGCACCACGGGGCATAAAATTTCACGAAGGCAGCACCCTGATCCAGATGGGCTTGGAAATTGTCAGGGGTGAGGACAATGACCTCTCCCGTAGGATTCAGGACAGGGGCATGGACGGGTGGTGCAGCTGGCGGCGGCGGTGGCGGGGGGGAGGCGCCTTGGGTGCTTGCTTTGATAGATATTTAGTGACAACGTCAAAGTCTCGGTCGCCTTTGTATTTCTCAACGAACACGCCGTCGCGGTATAGATTCATTTGGGGGTATCCCTTGACATTTTGAGCGTCGCACAGATCTGTAAACATTAGTTAACACAGATCATTCACCACGTCCAAAGTGCGCACCTCCGTTAACAGAGCAATCCACCTGCGCAAGCTCTACCCCGCCAGATTGTTCACTGTAGTCAACGATCTTCTCCCCTGAGAGCAAAGAAAGGATCAGTTCCACAGTTGGAGACGTTTTGACCCTCACGAACACGTTGGTGCAAATCTTTTGTGTAATGTGAGCAATATGGCAAAAAAACGGAGAATTTGGCTCGTTAACTTACTTCCTGCAGTGCCCGCAGTACGGGGAGTAGAATTCGATAAACCACACTCCTTGAGCGATAGTGGGCTGGAAATTGTCCGGGGTCAGCGGGGGCTTGAGAGACGCTGTCTGGGCCGGCAGAGCAGCGGAGGCAAGCGCAAACGAGGTCAGAAGGAGTGAGACAGGAAGCTCGCTGAGAGCACGAAGCACCGAGAAAAGCATTGTAGAGAAACGAGAGAGGACCCGGGTGGCCGAGTGGGTGATCTAAGTTAGAACGAGAGAACGAGACACGTAAGCCGCTCCAGATAGAGCTGTAACGTGGCGGGGGATAAGGGGATGCAGCCCAAGTAGTTTCTTCGCAGTTAGAATGAGAAGAAAGACACCGAGTCCGCCCTCGAAGTTACGTCGTGGTCGGGGACAAGAAGATTTGACCGGATCCCAAACCTTCAGAAATTCCCACGGCCTTCAATTGATCACATTCTAACACCTCCTTCGATTACGTTTTCATGGAAAGGAATTCTTTTTTTGTTATACTTACTGTCTTGACCCTTGTAAAAATCACAATTCTCGAGGTCAGGCTGGACCTGGAGAAATATCCCTTCCTAGCGATTCAAATAGCATAGCAATTATAAATCAAGCGAGGCACAAGCTAAAGCTAATTCTATAGCGTCTGTCAAGAGAGACTACATAACAATACGCATTATCCCTGGAAGTATTCCAACAACATAAAGCAAGGAATTGTTGCAATTAAACCGAAAGTTTAGAAGCGATCGCGGACAGCGAAGGCGAGAAGAAATACTCCCCACCCCGCGAAACCACAAAGTCTGAATGGGACAGTCATTTTTTCAAAAAAGATTTCAAAGGCGAATATCACAAACCAGTTGTAAGAGTAAGAGTCTTAGTTGAATTAGTCGGATCAAGGCCCGAGACGACGCGCTGTGCACCTGCGAGTGCGCCAATGATTGGGTCTACACCAACTTCAGGGTGGACAAAGCTGAGTGTGGTTGAAATATTAGTCCTTGTGAATAATGTGGGTGAAGAAGACTGACCCGGCATTATCAGCCCAGGTTTTCTGCAAGAACTGAAAACCCTTGCCAATATTTGATTGGTAGGCGACTGCATATCGTATGTCAGATGAGGTGAAAATATTGGGGAGTGATTATAAAACGAACCGAAAGCGAGACCACGTTCGGTCGAGGTGGTGTTTGAGGCCGCTTCGGCGGCAGAAACTACAGTCGAAACTTTAGTCGAGGTTGAAACTTTGAAAGTAGGACCCCCGGACCTTCAGGACCGTACGGGATGCCAGCACGGATTATTTGATTCGCAAGGTCCTCTGGGATGATCCCCAAGTCGGCGCGGGGGCGCGTTTTGCGAATGTGCGCAGAGAAGGGGCACCTGTAGTTGAAATAGTGGGTTTCAGTGTCGCAAATAAATAAAATTGACTAAACCCACCTCGTCTGGTTTGTGGCGAGGATTGCGTCCGGATGTTGGAAAGTGAAATTGTTGTTCTTAAGTGGATTTGCTCCAAGTGCCGGGTCGTCGAATAGAGGGGCGAGGTCGACCGGAGCACCCTGTGGGATGTACAGTAGGTATAAAAATAAATAAAAATCAGCAAGTAGAACATACACTCTTCCATCGGCCAATCATCCGCGCGCCTAAGAGGTCGGATCCCTGTTGTGCCGTGAGCCCTTTCTCGACAATGGCGTGATCGGTCAGGAATTTGTTGAACTCAGGGACGAGCTGCTTCAGTTGTCGGAACACGAGGAAAGAGCCGTCCTTCGTCCACGCCGGGCGTTTGACAGAATCCCCCGTCTCGTTCACCAGAATCGTACCGGTAGCCACGATCGCCTGGCCCGGCATCGGGTTCGCGGTGAAGCCAGTCACCGCAGGGTTTGAGATCCCATCAAGATACCCAAAATCTGTGCAACAGTGAATCAACCGCGTCAGAGAGCGAAAGTCAACCACACAGAAAGACGCTCACGTTCATGCCCTGCTTCTGCGCCCGGGCGAGCTGCAGCCTGAAGGGAGTATACGTTCTTTATACTGCTTCCAAGAGCTGATTGAAGGCTGGAGACTGTGTTGTTGATCTTGTCTTGCGTGTCAGACGCAAACAAGAAAACCCCATGGATACCCGTGCCCTTGAACTGGGGGACCCAGTTGGTAGAGCCTGGGTCGCCCAAGTTTGTAAGGTCCTTGAATTGGCCACCAGAAAATACGGAATCTCCGAGCGAGTCAGTGATTCCGAGAGCAGTGAGGCCGGTCTGGGAAAAAGCAATGTTGACAGCTGTGATGGGCTGGGTTGAAACGGCCAGTAGCTGGGTGGTTGTGGTGACAAGGGGAAGGATATCAGACTTCAATTTGGACTTGAAGGCGGTCGCGTTCTGGATACTGAAGAAGTAGAACAGTTCCAGTTTCTTCTTCATCCCGATTCTAAGAGAAATATTGAAATTCCTGTACACACATTAGTATTGAGCACCTACAATACATCGCCTTGTATGTCGCTGAGATTTAAGCCGACGGTGCTTGCGGCGGCGGTGGCTGCTTGAACAGTGGGAAGATCCGGTTGAGCAGCAGGATCTTAGATGAAAGTTAGTATCTATATCCAATCATTTCAAAGAATGCCCTCACTTATCAGGATCGAGGAAGCTCTCCTCGGTTCGACAGCATCGCGCCCGGAACTTGAAGTAGAAGCGGAATCGTAGGGCGAACCAAGCGTCGAGGAGACGCTGGCAAAGAAAACGACGGTAGAAATGAAATTGGCGCAGAGTTTCATCTCGAACTGTAAGACGAGAAGAGAAATTAATGTAAGAATACCAGCAAAAGTGTGGGCTTTTATAGTCTCGCTTGATGGTCGAGTGGAATGGATTGCGGTCAAAACCAAACGTCTTTGCATGCCAGAGTGGAGCGAAAAAATGAAACGGTGTTCATCTCCGCAAGGATGCTTGTCGGTTCCGTAAGTGTATCAAGGAACAGGATTGCTGGGCAGTTGGACTTGCCGGAATTGTTTTACCATGTGCATCGCCCAGACATGGTAAATCATTAGTTATGGATCTGCTTGAATTATCCAAGAACGCGGATGTAGCCATTAAATTCCCGCTACAGACCCGCTACAGACCCGATGTCAAGATGCGCACTGCGTCGGACAACACTGCAGTTAGATTTGGCCATGTCGCCGTGCGATATTTATCCCAGTGCCACCGTGCAGTATCTTCTCCTCTTGTTTGATCGACAATAATAAGGTTGGATGGTACGTCGCTCCTGTGACTCAAACAGTGGCCCATTGGTCAGAGGGGTTTCAACACCCAACTATGCACTGGGGTCGCGGGCTTCTGAGTCGTGGAGGAAAGCGACGTCGTGGTCACTGAAGTTGTTGCGGCTTGGCGTGCCGGCCCGGGGCCGGCTTCCGCACTGCTGCCATCACGGATCGCTGTCGGACTGACGTTCATATAAGTCGTTATAAATGATTTTTGTCAGAGGTTACCATTTTTTGAGGTATGTATCGCGTGCTTTGAGGTTGATTAACGTTGATTAAGATTCATCAATTAAGTGTCGAAAACTGGACATACCACCGACTTAGGCCGACGTGCGGATGTCGTGGTGATACTTTACTTCAGGTTTCAAATTAAATACATCCATGCTCTCCGCGTCGCCGGCACTCGATTTTGACGCTCCGATTTGTAAACTCCGTTTTCCCGAGACCGGCGCGTCATCTGTCTCTCGATATTCTCCTACCAAATATAGATCTGCCGACTCTTGACAATGTAATCTTGCTCTGCCAACCATCTCCGTATTCTTCGTCATACAACAGCTCGTAAGTCCCACCATAGCACTGCCCCTGATTATGATCCCAATTTCTACGAGGCAGGACGCGTCTCCACTTGATAAAACGAATTTCCAGTTGCAAAGCTTTCTCTATCCTGGTGGCTTTCGGACGCACAAATCCCAGGCTATAATTTGGTCTGCGGTACGGATTCTCCGATGATTTTCTTCGAAGGTCACCACCAGCTTTCCGGTCAAATTCCCACGGTTGATTTTCGTTGAAGAATCACAAATGCGAGATAAGCATCGAATAATCGGTAGCGTTGGACGACAACATGTCATTTGCATTCATAATTCGGCAAAACTGCGAGGTACCTACCAATCCGCTGTCCCTGAGCCATCAGACTTGACCTCAAATCTCTTCCCTGATGTATATCCAACCCCATCCAACCACGGCCACATCGCCGTCCTTCTTTGCTCAAAATCCGCAATAGCATCTGCAGCTCGCATCGTTGCAGCGATGTCATCAAACCCATTCAGCAAACAACCTCGTCTGAAGGGATCCGTTTTGAACCGAATCGGTTCTTTCTCCAAGCCTGCACGCGTGATTTCCTCCTGTTCGAGATCTACCACGAGCTCGATCCCCGCCTCTGCATCTTGAGCCAACGCCAGACACTCCTCGACGCTGAGCTCAATCGGAAGCATGCAGTTCTGGAGGCAGTTGTTACGGAATATCTCGCCGAAACTGGGAGCGATGATACATCGGATGCCGAAGTCTTCCCTTGAGACGTAAAAAATGTCAGGTTGGACGTTTCATCACAAAACTGAAGACAAAAATCCACTCACAAACTCCACGCGGCATGCTCTCGCGAACTTCCGCACCCAAAATTCTTCCCAGTGGAAACGATGATCACAGCCTTGTCGTACGGCGGTCGGTCAAGAATAAAGTCGAGCGCCGCTCCGGTGTTCGCATCATTCCTGAAGTTGTAAAACAGCCCGCGCGCCAGTCCAGTTCGTACAATTGTTTTTAGATACTGCTTCGGTAGGATCATGTCAGTGTCCGTGTTTTCGATGTACAGCGGCGCAGCGATCCCCTTCAAGACGCGGAATACTTTGCCCGCAACGCTCGGCGACGAGGTCTTGGCAGATGGGATGCTAGGAATCGAGGCAGCTTTTGGCGCGGAATCTGCAGGGACAAGATCGGCTACGGCCCGTTCTGCCGCAGGAAGCACAAGACTAATTGGCGCCTGCGAAGGCTTGTGCTGGAATTTCCTAACATCCGCAAGGGCCCCGCATATGGCTGCTGCCGCAGCCATCGCAGGGCTCATCAGATGCGTTCGCCCTCCAGCGCCCTGCCGGCCTTCAAAGTTCCGGTTGCTGGTGCTGGCGCAGCGCTTCCCCGGACTCAACTGGTCCTCGTTCATGCCGATGCACATTGAACACCCGGCCTCGCGCCACTCGAAGCCTGCGCGCCGAAACACGGTATCCAGCCCCTCCGCTTCCGCCTCTCGTTTGACTCTGCTACTACCCGGAACAACCATCGCGCGGACGCCCGGGGCCACAGATGCGTCCGCCCCAGCCGCACGCACAACATTCGCTGCGGAGCGCAGGTCCTCGATGCGTCCGTTCGTGCACGAGCCAATGAAGACGTTATCAACCTTGATACTCTCCATCGGCGTCCCCGGAACGAGACCCATGTATTCCAGGGATCGTTCTGCGGCCTTGCGTCTATCCGGGTTTGAAAATGCCGCCGGGTCCGGTACATTTCCAGTAATCGGCACGACGTCTTGCGGAGATGTCCCCCAAGTCACACACGGAACGATATCCGCGGCCGATATATCCACCTCGACGTCGAATTTGGCGCCCTCGTCGGACTTGAGCGTGCGCCAGTACGCCTGTGCGCGATCCCATGTTTCCCCTCGAGGCGCGAGGGGGCGATTCTTCAGGTACTCGAAGGTGACCTCGTCCGGCGCGATCATCCCTGCGCGCGACCCCGCCTCGATGCTCATGTTGCAGATGCTCATGCGCGCCTCCATGCTGAGCCCCCGCACGACGGACCCGCTGTACTCGATGACACAGCCATTTCCCCCCGACGCGCCAATGACTCCGATGATGTGGAGGACCACATCCTTCGAATTGACGCCTTCAAGCAGCTCGCCTTCGATATTGATACGCATGTTCTTGCTCTTCTTCTGCAAAATCGTCTGCGTTGCCAATACATGTTCGACTTCTGAGGTCCCGATTCCGAACGCGAGAGCGCCGAAGGCACCATGAGCTGTAGTTACTTGGTTAGAAAAATAAATATGATGAAGAAATAATTACTTGACGTATGAGAGTCCCCGCAAACACAGGTAGTACCCGGAAGCTGCGGCGATTCAGGCACTCAATATTAAACTATCAGTGATTAAACCTACAGTAAACCCTTGCTCTGGGCCAATAACGTGTACGATTCCTGGCAGGTTGAACATCATCAGAAATTCGTCAACCATGTGCAACTTCGAACCGGTGTGACTCACCTTGCCGCTTGTCCTGTAGACCAAAATACGACAACCCAAAGTCCCTCACGTTTCTCTCCAACGCGGCGCACTGTGCGCGCGATTCTGGATCCGCAATCAACACCTTGAGATCACTTGCACCTTTTCTTGGTGCCGTCCTATCGGGCTTGAGGTAAGCCACAGTCCTTTAATTGAGTTAGTTAAAATTGTACGCACGGCACATTGTGATCCACAGTCGCCAGCGTGCAATCCGGCCGCCGCACCACCCGCCCCGCAGCGCGCCTACATTTCGACGGTATTGATTTAAATGTGTCAGTGTAAACTGGCTTGCTTACAGGCCATCGAACGCCTGCGGACTGGAGACTTCGTGCACCAGATGGCTGATACACCGGTACAGTTGAATGAGCGCAGACCAAAAATCGTCAGGGTACGCACCGGTCAACGTATATCAGCTCCAGTCCATTTTCCTGGGAGCTCCTGTGGGGCACTTCTAGTGAGCGGGGCCGCCTCATACGCTGGCGCTGCCAGCGTACTTACACAACGTGGCCGTTCCAGATCTTGTCGTACAGCGTTTGGGGCTGGTGAGCCATGGCGGGAGATGTCAAGATACAGCTCCCACAGGATACGGATTGCCGTTGGGGCCATTAGCCTGGGAGACATTACTGAATGCACAGCGGAAGAGGTCACAAGGGCGATTGAAGGACCCAAAATGGAGGTGATGGTTCACAGTCAACTCGAAGAATGGCGGCCGAAGTTCAACTTCGGCCGATGGCTTTCAACTCGGCGGGAACAGCCGATACGTCAGTTGAAGTTCAAAAACCTCGGGCGTCGCCTCCGAAAGCGCAAATAATTCATGTAGGCGGCATATACGGCAACTTTATTGGTGAATCGAAGTCGATTTGAACCCAATTTCGTCTGGTTTCGACCCGTTCGGCCAAAATTCAGCTCCCTTCATTTCAAGAGCGAGGTGAATATATGACGGATATTCAACAAAGTAGTGATGGAGCGAATGGCCCTCAACGAGTTCACCTGGTTGTCGGTTGCTGCGCGGCTGTAAATTCGTCACCTATTGTCAAGTTCATCTGGAACATACCTTCTTCAAGTTACAAACACTTTCAAGTTTGGCCCACAACGACGACGTTAGAGGCTTGGAAATCGGTGTATTCCAAGACATCATCTCCCACTGATTTTTTGCCGTTTCTCTTCGTCAGATTTCCTCCGCCATCGAACGGCAGTACGGGTTAATCACCGTCCTGTCCCGCCGTCTGCCGTGTTTCGTCCGTGCTGTCTGATGTATTTTCGGTTCGAGTGGCCTGCCTGTCCTCTGTCCAATGAACTCCACCGGCATCACATCTTGAGAAATAAAGCAAAGCCATCGTCTTGAGAACCTGATGTGTGGCGGCGTATGATATATATCTGTGTGGCGGGCTGGCGCACACCAGCGAGTACCGAGGGCAAGCCGCGGGCAACGTGGGTCGGGATTTAGGTAGTTCTGCCGGCGTTGTCAGCTTCGGACACCGTACCAGCACCATATACTCAAGTAAGTAGAATACCGTGTATCCGGGCGGAAGGAAGCGAGAAGGTATTTGGGCTACACGGGAATACATATCAGAACCTCGATCAGAATACATCCTGGGAACCGTCAGAAACTGTCCTTGTCTGTCTGCGTCTCCAGTCGAATGTGATCTGGAGCCAGGTTGAAATACTTACTGGATGGGCTGCGAGAGTTGCAGGGGGGATCTCCAAGGAATAAGGGGAACATGTGGTCGTGTGCCACAGCAAGGTTCCGAGAACCATCCCGAATAAGTGTCCAGGTCTGAGGTCATTTAGTTGACTGAATCTCCACATATCCCACCATTTTTAGCGCGAAACCGCAAGTGCTTTCGCTTCGTGTCTTGTTCGGGTCTTGAGTGTGAACCTCTTTGCATTCATCGAGAATGAATAGTTGAATTCGTTGTTCCTCATGTCCTGCAGATCTGGTGCGGCGCCGGCACAGAGCCAAGTATTACACCCGGGGCTTGCGAGACCGAAATATCTGAGCTCAGGTCGACGGAGACAAGACGGAGATCATGGTTCGTAACAAGAAGTTGACGGTGTTTGGCATTTGCGCCATATTTGGCAGAAAAATAGCCGAAGCGTTTGGGACGTCCGCTGTCGCTCGGTCGATCCCCACAACGTATCTGCAGTGGCCAATGTGATTTGTAGGAAGATAGGACGTTGACCGTGCGTTGATCAACTCGGCCATGACTGGCAGCCGTTCTTGCACGCGTGCTGGTCTGCCTGGATTTTGGGGATTTACTTGGCTTGTCAGCTTTTCCAGCTTTACATTCGACTCTGAGATCTGAGCGAGGTTGAGCAAGCCGTCTGCCAAAAGGCTCCAACCCTTTTGACACGTCGATTATTCGGAATTGCAGCGATGGTCGTCGATCCACTGTATCTCCAGGTCTCGTCCACCTCAAGTTTCCTCAAGTTTGGGTTCAAGTTTGGTTCTCTCACGTCTCCGGCAACTTGGCATTTCAGCATTTTAACTCTGGGTAGAAGTCAGGAATGGAAGGAAAGGATGTTATGTCGTTATGGACTCGGATAAGGTAACTTCGAAAACTCGTGGAACCATTCACCGCCCGCAATCAACATGTGGACCCTTTCTTTAAAAGCCGCAATGAATTCTAACGCCCCTCAACGATGCTGGCCCTATTTCCTCTCCTCTTGGCCGCCGTCGCCGCCGCCCAGACCCTCTCTCCATCGGTCCAGCATGCGAAGCGTAGTGCTCTTCCTGCCGGATGGTCTCGTGTACGCCGCCATGCACCTGATGCTGTCCTTCCTTTGCGTTTCGGTCTGACCCAGCCCGACGTCGACATGCAAACCCTCGAGGAGCTGCTCAACGATGTCTCCCACCCCGACTCGCCAAACTACGGCAACCACTGGAGTTCTGCGCGCGTCGCAGCTCACTTTGCTCCCAGTGACGAATCCGTCCATACCGTCGTGTCCTGGATCTCCGATAGCGGTGTAGCCCGGGATCGCGTGCGCGTTAGCAAGACCAAGGGATGGGTCATGATCAATGCAACCGTTGCGGAGGCCGAGTCGCTGCTGAATACCGAATATCACGTCTTCGAGCATGATTCCGGCAAGCAGCATGTCGGTGCGTCTCCACTCCCTTCCCCTCTTGCTGTCGCCTGACTCTCTCTCTAGCCTGTGACGAGTATAGCCTCCCCGCCCATGTCATTCCCCATGTCGAGCTCGTCACCCCCACTCTCGACTTCAATGCCATCCTCAGGCGCTCCTCCGGCACCACTTCGACCCATATCCAGGTTGGTCAACCCGGCGCCGGTACCGTCAACCCCATCACCACTGGCACAATCTCCACCATTTTCCACGAGCTGGAGAATTGCGACAAACAGATCACCCCCGACTGCCTCCGCGCCTTATACGACTTTGTTTATCTCGGTCCGTTCGCTGCCGACAAAAACTCGCTCGGCATCGTCGAGTACACGCCCCAAGCGTACCGCCCAGCGGACCTCGACATGTTTGCGAAGAACTTCACGTCGGACTTGGTGGGCGTACGGCCAGTGCTCAAGTCCATTGATGGAGGCGCGTTCGCTGTCGTCCTTCTCTCATAGAGGCTTGCTGACCACCGCTCAGGTGTCGTTCAGAACACATCCGCTAGCTTCAACTTCAACGGCGAATCGAACTTGGACCTGGAGTACGCCATGACCCTCGTCACCGCTAAGCAACCCGTCACACTGTACCAAGTCGGGGACCTCGAAATGGGTATGCGCCCGTTTATAATGGCGCCTCCATTCCATCTGATCTCGCCGCACCAGGCGCGTCGTTCAACAACTTGCTCGACGCTCTTGACGGATCATACTGCACTTTCGAAGGGTACTGCCTTCCCTTCCTCGCTCTTTCTTGTCTCCTCACCCGAATTTAAGGGGAGATGATCCAACTCAAGATGGTATCTACCCCGATGCTCTATCTGGCGGCTACCAGGGTATGCCCATCTTCCTGTTCGCGTAGCCCTGCCGCCGCGGATTAAATGAGCTTGCTTTTCTTTAGGCGACGACTGCGGGACCATCACCCCCGCACACGTTATTTCCACATCTTACGGGTACAACGAGGCGGACCTCACGCCGTTCTACACCGCCCGCCAGTGCGCGGAGTACGCCAAGGTGTGTGGCACGCCTTTCACATATCGTGAAACAAAGTCTAATTCTCCGCATGTAGCTCGGCCTGCAAGGTGTAACGATCGTCTACTCCTCCGGAGACAATGGTGTCGCAGGTGCGTACCTGCTTTCCTGGCTTTATTACTGGGGGATCGTGAACCTAACCTCCACCCCCAGGCAACAGCGCCCTCTGCCTCAACCCTGACGGCACCCAGACCGCAGATGGCAAAATCTTCAACCCATCCTTCCCGTCGACATGCCCCTTCGTCACCGCCGTCGGCGCCACACAGATCAACCCCGGCGCCTCAGTCTTCGACGCTGAGAGCGCATGCGAGCAGGTTATCTTCAGTGGTGGCGGATTTAGCAATTATTTCGCGATTCCGGGTGTGTATTCCTTCCTTCCTTGTCCTTCCCCTTCTCTTCGTCTCGTCTACTTCCGTTCCCCCCTCTTCGTCTCTTACACTTTCATTTCTCACTCCGCCTCACGCGATACTCATGGATTTACGTCTTTCAGCGTACCAGCAAGGTGCCGTCGAGGCCTACGTCAAGGCCAACCCCTCGCCGTACCCCGCTGGCACCTACAACACCTCCGGCACGGTCCGTATTCATTCATTCCCTCGCGATGGGCAGATGTTGATGCGTATTTTGGTCGCCCCTCTAGAGCCGTGTATACCCCGACATTGCTGCTAACGGGTGGGTTTTGGCTTCGCTTCTTTCATAGCCATCTCCTGTCTGTCGCTAACCACCTCATCATTCATTCACAGTGCAAACTACGTCGTCGCTGTGGGTATCATTTATCCATCCCATCCATCTATCTATCTGTCCCCCCTTGGCCTTCCATTCCATGCTGCCCCTCCTTTCCTTTTCTTCCTCCCTGTCACAACTCCCTAACTGTGATTTTGTTTTTAGGTTGATGACGCATTCGGTCTCGTATACGGCACCTCCGCCTCGGCGCCCGTCGTCGCGTCGATGCTCACCATGATCAACGACGCGCGGCTCCTAGCTGGGAGGAGCACGATCGGGTTCATTAACCCCGCTGTGCGTCCCCTCCCTCTGCAAATCCCTCTCACGGTCATATTCTGACTTTACCTAACAACTTAGATCTACTCCCCCGCCTTCCGGGGCGCATTCAACGACATCAAGAACGGGACAAACCAGGGCTGGTGCGTTCCGTTCACCTTGATATCCTCCTGCTCTTCTTCTATGCCATTTATATTCACTTGCTCGTTTACCTTTACTAGTGGAACCAAAGGCTTCTCCGCCGTCGAGGGCTACGACCCCGTCACCGGACTGGGCACGCCCAACTTTGCGAAGCTGCTGGCGCTCTGGCTCTTGGACCCATTGGTAGAAGACAAGTGAACGATAAGAGGAGGAGGACGTCCACGAAGCCCCAAACGGGCGAAAACATGGACCTGAACCCGGACACGATAGACATTCTCTTAACTCACTCGCTTATTCTGCTCCCCCGCACCACGTTCGCTCTGTAGTTTTCAGTCCTTTGATAATGATCACTCACTTGGGATACCCCGATCCTTTCCTCCTTTTGGTGTTTTGTTCCTGGCCGTCGGCTGACCTTCCTTTTTCACCAGTCGTTCCCGATCATTGATTTCTTGGCGGATTGTCGCGTCTGCCGCGCGCAGAGCTTTTTAATTTGGTACTGCCGTCGAAAGCCGCCGGACAGCGTCGACATATCTTGCCACGCGGATACATTCGTCGCCATCCTCTCGACTCTGGAAGCGATGTATTCGACCGTCAATCCTCGTTCCGGACTTTCCTGTGGTCTTCGTATCTCGCTCAGTGTCTCCCCGTTTATCCGAAGATCCTGCAAGAAACTCGCTGACATTGAACACCAGGTTGGGAGTTAATCACCAAAAAAATCACACTAGCTACAAGGAAATAACCTACAAACCATCAATATTATACTTCGGAGGACTGCTCTACCTCCTCTACCTCTTTCTTCTTCATCCTCAGAATCATCTTCGTCCTCTTCTTCAGCATCATCGTCAAGGTCCTCCATGCTTACATCCAGATCCTATGGAATTCTCCCCCAGATCTTTCCTAACAGACGGCGGCCCATTCGATGGCCCCGAATCAGACTCTTCATCATTCTCCTCTACCTGGAAAGGGTTAGTCGGGCCAACGCATGTCACTCTGACAACCCACAACAAACAGACATCGTTCTTGTCCTGCTGAGTGAGGCTCGGCCCAATCGGAATCCGTGTGCCAAACCCTCGATGGCGAATTACGATGCTCTAGTGCAGCGAGAAAAATAAGTAATACATGGGCGGGCACGCGCGGGACGCGTGTATCAGCGATGTGAGATTGCCCGAGGCGTTGAACCGACCATGATTTTTCCATGGGGCGGGAGAGGTGCGGGGTGTGTTTGGGCAGCAGCGTGAGGAAGAGGAGAGGCCGCGGAAGGACAAGGACGGCGCGGCTGACATAGTGGTGGGTCAAAATGGGAAGGAGCTGTCGTGTTGTGGTGGCCGGGCGGACTCGGGCGGATCTTTGGTCACTAGTCTTCCCGGGACCCGCTGAGCGCTCTTTACGTTACTGCAACAACGCTGCAAGTCCTCAGTTACTCGGAGTTTTTTCATTGCTCGTCTTGGTTACGACCTCCGTTTCAAGTCGTTTCTTTTGGACTATTTGACTCTCCCTCCCGCCCATCTCTCTCTGGTATCTCTGCGAAGCCTGCCAGAATAGGCCAGAATGCGCTGACTGCCACTATCCGAGTCGCGACCAAATCATCTTTCTGGGGCTATGCCCGGTCAGGCACAACCTCAAACGCCGTATTGATGCTCCCTCAGAGAAAATCACGAAATCTAATCACTGAACCCCTTCCGGTCTTGCGCAATATAAAACGAGTGGGAGCTGTCCTACACTCACCATTCACACCCCAACACACGGCAATGCGTTTACTGCTTTTCGGCGCCACAGGTTCTCTGGGCCTCCCTCTCGCACGGGAATACCTCTGGGTCTACCGCGGTTCTACTCTCGTCCTCTATGTGCGCAACCTCGCAAAAGTGCCAGATGATTTGGTTGCGGATCCCAACGTTGTCATAATTGAAGGCGAGCTGGATGACATGGACAAACTGTCCAAGGCGATGCAAGGTGTTGACGCAGTCATAACCGCATTGGGGCCCACCGGGCGCAAAGGCCCGTTTTATCCTAGCGGCACTCCCATCGCCGCCGCATACATACGCATAATGGTCACGATGAAGGGCCATGAGGTGCGGCGGCTCATCGCACTCACCACTCCCTCTGTTCGCGATGCAGAGGACCAATTCAGCCTACCCCTCCTCGCCCTGCGAAAGATCTTCGCAACCATCGCCCCCAACGCCGTCAAGGACATCGTCGCCATCGGTCGCGTCGTCCGCGCACAACGCGAGGAGCTCGATTGGACTCTCATCCGGCTCGCTCTCCACTCATCCGACTCGGACCCCGAGAACTGCGAGGTCGTCGCAGGGTACATGGGTGATGGCAAGGTTAACGCTATATCCTCGCGGACAGGTGCAGCAAGCTTCATCATACAAGAATTAGAAAAGCGAGAATGGATATGGAAGTCACCCATTCTGAGTAAGCCCTCCTGATTCGCACTGTCGTTAGCGCCTTTCCACGAGATGTGGAAACTTTGCTGACTCGTTCACTACAGGTTGATTCCTATCATTTGTATTCTGGCGCCTCCAAGCCTTCGACTGTATTTTTGGCTGTGCTGTAAAGTTTCGTTAGTCCGATCCGTGTCTTGGATACAGGACGACCAATCTTCGCAGTTTCCGTATTAACCATGTACTGTACAATACCATAATTCATTCCACGCAGGCTGTGCCTAGAACTGAAACTTTCCAAAAGAGGAAGTCGAAGGAGTGAAACCATTTTTGGGCATTCGAAGCTCGTTAATTCTCCCGTCAGCTCCTGTCACTCGGGGAAATCCGTTATGTCGGGGCGCCCGGAAACGTTTCCGAAATTTAAAGTTCCGGAAAGGGATCCGGGAATGCCGAAACCTTTCAGTTTCGGCAACAATTCCGGGAGAGCCGAAACTAAAAATTTCGGGTCGGCCGAAATTGATTCCAAAACTTTTGATTTCGGGGCGTCCGAAACTAATCGGTCCGCCCCAAGGGTCTCCCGAAACTAAAAGTTCCTGGATCAGTTCCGGGAGAAGCCGAAACTTTTGGTTTCGGAAACGGTTTCGGCCGACCCGAAACTAATAGTTTCGGAACCCGTTTCTACCTTGCCGGACCCGTTGCAGAAGCTTTTAGTTTCGGCAACATTTCCAGGCGCCCTGATTTAACGGATTTCCCCGAGTGTGTCATTGACTTTCACTCACGGCATTTCACGATATCACACAATTGCAAACTCTAATAAAAGGATCCCGACCCGGATACCGCGCGCGACCTGTCGCTGTTGTTTGGTACACCGAAATTGGGTTGCACTGGCGTGGTATGTATTGCCTTAGTGGGGTACTTACAGCTGTCCCACGGCCCATCCCGCTTACTCTGAAATAGCGAATTGCCGTAGGACCACGGAACCTTTCCGAAAATAAGCACGCCCAAACAACACAGCGAATCTGGCGGCTGCGAACGGTACAGACTGAATTGCCCTCAGCTAAGAGCAGCGATGCAGGCCGGGCGTTTCAGACTTCATGGGCAAGGCATCTTCGCCAAAGCTCGCGATTTCGTGGGCAACCAAAGCCTTGGGTAGGAACAGCCAGTCATCCCGGTTGTCCAGCAGGAATGTGTGCAAGACAGATGATACAACAATAGACGATCTTGCGCCGCCCGCATGCTATAGTATCACATTTCGACGGGCGGGCATTGCTGAAAAACGAGGACAGTACCCCAACAGCGCCTCGTCCTTCAGGGTGCCGATATGCCTTAGCACGGTTTCATATACGAATTCGCGCTGGACAGTCGCCCGCTCTCAGATCAGCAAATGTCAGAAATGATGCGTCCACACCATCTGGTATAGCCTTAGCGGCTAACCTAGCTTGCCCTGACAAGAACCTTCGCGCCATAGGCGCCCTCTCCCGAACAGGTGCAGCTCACCGTCGACATTGAGGTGGGACATCAACGGAGCCGTGAAAGTACCACTAAAAGCTATCTTCGTTGTCGTTCCATGGGATACTTACATTCGCTGTACGCTTTCCGCTCTTCCAATGACTAGCCGACATGCGTAAATTGGACCATAGAGAAAGTTCAAAGGTCTGGAGACGTACAACGCTCCTTCCAATATTGCCAAACTCGATCGCGCGTGAACTGACCCCGTCTTGTTGTTGGAAGGTTCACGTCGTATTTGAACGCCAGCGCCGTGGCGCGTTCCAATTTTGCGTCCACGGTGAGGAATATTCTTGTCCATCGGCGAACGTCCAATATGTGTCTTCCACCATGCTTGAAGGGCTATGCAACACTGTTTGCAGGTCTCGACCCGCAACTTTTGTCGATCCGGTGCTGCCATTCTTTTCAATAGTCTCGAGGAAAAGTTGCAAAAGAGGCCGCAAAAGAGGCGAGCTTTTTCTTCCCAAGAAGGAAGGAGCCAAGGGAAGGGCAGCACTAGCTTGGTTCGGAAGGAAGCAGTACACGCGTAGCCAAATTCGGTAATATATTCCCACGATCTCTCGTCTTCAACCTTCATCTGAGTGATTCTCGCAAGGCCTTGTATGGATGCGCCAACGACAACAAGACATTTCCTTCGTTTTTCCAGTCATTGTTGAAAATATTCGGTCCGACCTCAGCTCGCCACAAGTCATACAGCAAACGTTGGGCTGTCTCAGTGCACGAACGTGCGCTCTTATGAGGCATGACGTGGATTCCTCTGGTGCCAGTATCTGCTCCTCTCTCGCCTTTGAACATCACTGGAACACGGCGAGCTGGAAAACGGGGTGATTCAGAGGCGTTTTGGCGCATCTTCAGACTGGCACGTCCCATCTTCGACGAGTACTTTGGTCTTCGTTTCTTGCATATTTTTCCTGCTTTGATATCCACTGCGACGTGGCACCAGACTCCATATTCCATTTGGGAGACAATCCGCTACCTGCTCGGTGATCGCGCCTTATCAGATATGCCTACCCTCTACACAGCATGAAGAACTCTGGCTGTTCTATGGCTCTCAGAACTCAACGATACTGGGACCTGGAGGATAACCAAGGCCTGCGCCATCTTGCATGCTGCGCCTCCGGACATCGCATAGATTCCACGCTCGTCTTAGAGGCCGATTCAACATCGACCGAGGTGTGACTACTGCAAAGTCTTCTCATTTACGGTTCTACCGGTCTTGGACGCCGGACACATTTTCAATCTCGCCCGTGGCGCTTCCGAAGACTCCTATAACTATGCACGGAACCACGGAGTTGCTGCGATCTTGCTAAACTTTTCTAACGCCGCTCATCGGTTTGAGAGCTTGGAACGTACAGGCATCCCTGGTGTTTGTGATATCTTGGATCTGACTGTTCGAGTTGGCGAGTCCCTACGACGTTCCACTCTTTTGCTGTGATCTTGAACCATTTACCAGGTCTGGTTTAGAACCCGACATTGCCTCAAAGATCGTAATTCTTCCTCTGGCGATTCACTGACTTCGTGGAACGCGTAGGCTTCTAGATACAGCGACCAAGTATCTTCGTTGGCGTCGGATTTGCTAGTAACGTTGATAGAAATCTTTCCCATATTCGTTCGGATGCTTGGTGCTGAAATGAAGCAGTGCTTCAAGCTATGCTTCTCGGTTACCGCTATTACCGTATGCCCGAGTTTTCGACTCTGAATTATTCTAACCATCTATAGAGTAGTCCGAAATATCGTTGGAGGCGACAAGTCTCTGTCCACACCACGCGTTGCAAAGGTGGGCTGTCATTTGAAATGCGTGCGTTTGATTCAATCACAACACCGTGTCCTCGGCCCGCGACTCCGAAAGATGTGCGATCGATGCACATGACTGTCGGCGTTATCTATGTAAAGCCGAGGCCCCAAATTTTCCGACTTTGACTCCTCTCCTTCGGAGCCTTCTTGCCACAGACGCAGACCGGTTTTCAGAATGGCCAATGCTCACTCGATGACTGCGAGTTTGCCTTCTGATTATGCTGTCGTCTCTCGATACGCTGCAGCTCATCCCAATGGCCACTCCAACGGTTTGGAGCAAAACGCAGCGTCGGCTGACGCGGAGAGCGACTACCATGTCACCAAGCGTCCTTCTCGTCCATCCATGGCTATCTCGCCAAATCCTCGCTGCTCGCAATTGACGACGAACCCAACCGAGAACACCCCATTGTTGAACGCTGAGCCGCCAGTACCGCGGATTGACGAAAGACACGCAGGCGACAGCGAATTGTCTACGGCCGCGATGTATCTATCTGAACTCCGGATCCTTACCAAATACTCGTATGCATTTCATTCGTTGCCGATCCAACTCATTTCATGGCCCACTCTCTGACTAAATTTGACAAGGCTTCCTGTGTTCGGTACTCATTTGCTTGAGTACAGCTTGATCATGGCGCCCGTTTTGAGCATCGGCCATCTAGACTCTGGGACAACGGCCCTTGCAGGCATCACAATCGTGAGTTCTTGGCTCCCGGCCCACGTTCGCTCATCGAATGTGCCTTCCGCCCAGGGTTCTATGACCGCCAGTGTTTCTGGTTTTTCCATTCTCCAAGGCTTCGTCAGTGCTTTAGATACCATGCTACCCCCTGCATGGACCTCTCCCCAACCAAATCTGGTCGGTCTTTGGTCTCAACGGATGGGTTAGCGTCTACTTCCCCGGCTAAGCTCCGCTCTTAAATTTTTCTTTTCTTCTAGCTGTTCTAATGGGTGCCGCACTCATCGTGAGTATTCCGGGTCGCAGTATTCCTGAACGCCGGAATTAACGTCACGATTACGCCTCCAGCCCATGTATTTTATTTGGTTCAACGCGGAAGCAATCCTTCTCGGTCTTAAGCAGGACCCGGAAGTTGCGCACTTGGCGTCTCTATATCTGAAATGGGTTTCATTAGGCCTTCCAGGTAAGTTCAACCTGTCTACCTATTTCGGTTGAACTCTTTTAACCAACGCTTTTTTTAGCCTATGCGTTTAACCTCATCAGCCGGTATGATCCTTGTCCGTACTACTACTAGTAAATGATTTTAACTTGAATCTACAGCCGATACTTCCAATCTCAAGGTATGCCGTCGCTAACTCAATGCAGAGGGACTTCATGATTTTTCTTACTGTAGGTTTGTTTGCGGTGCCAACTCGGATCATCGTCGTTGTCGCCCCCATTAATGCCCTGCTTAATTACATCCTGGGTATGCTCAGCCCTGTTAATTCTTTCCCACGTGTCTCATCAACGCTTCAGTGTGGGGCCCAGAGCCAATCCGGCTCGGGTTCATCGGAGCACCCATTGCTACGGCGTGCGCGTTCAACCTCGTCTGCCTGCTGAATATCTGCTATGGCGTCTTTGTCGCTCCTCGCACAGCGTGGCAGCCCATCTCGCGCCGCAGCTTCACCAGCCTCGGTGTCCTGCTGCACCTCGGGCTTTCCGGAGTTGGTACGCATATTCCCACAAATGGACCTTTGTTTTCACTGAGGAATTTCTGGGACCCAGGTCAGACAGCATCGGAGTGGTGGGCATGGGAATTGATTGCATTGGCCGCATCTCTGTGAGGGCCCCTTCATCGACTTTCGAGTCGCTCGCTCATGTTGAACAGGCTGGGCCCTGTGTCACTCGCCACGCAATCCATCCTGCTGTCCTCAGCATCGACGACGTACCAAGCGCCATTTGCCTTGGGTGTCGCAACCTCTGTGCGAATCGGGAACCTGCTCGGTGAATTCAACTCGGCACGTGCAAAGGTAGCCGCCCACACCTCCATCCTGATGGCTTTGGGGCTCAGTATGATCTTCAGGTGTGGTTAATTCAAATATCACGCAACTCATTCTCACAATTCAACCAAGCGCGATGTTCATGGGGTTCCGGCACTCATGGGCGTATCTGTTCAACGATGACGAAGGTACGTTGAAAGCCCTCCCAGGTGACTTTTTTCTTAACGCGTGCAATTCTAGTGGTTGTGGAACTCGTTGCCTCTATTCTGCCGCTGGTTGCGCTGTTCCAGGTGTTCGATGGCACTAGTGCCGTCACTGGTGGGATTTTGCGCGCGAAAGGAAAACAGGTCAGTGTTGCGACGACATCGATGTCTGATCCATCTAACTTGCTTCTCCTTAGATGACTGGAGCATTGCTGAATCTCAGGTGCGTATCATATGAGTGATGCGCGGTTCAAGCACTAACTTTGGGCCACAGCGCATACTACATCATCGGTATCCCCTTCGGCGCATTCCTGGCGTTCAACTTGAAATTTGGTCTACACGGCCTCTGGATCGGACTCACCGTGTCTCTTGTCTACTGCGCAGTATTCGGAACATTGCTTTGCGTGAGAACAGACTGGGATCGCGAGGTGAGGAAAGTCGTCACGAGAATTGACGCGGAGAACAACCCGCGAGAGGGGGAGGACGCTGTTTTAGTTTGATCTGACATGATTTGACGACCTATACACGGGATATTATGACTAATCCAAAAAATGGTGCTGGGATGTAGCACAACTGTTTTTTCTTGGTTGTAGCAATACGGTGTGCAACACGACGGAGGGTTTCCTGATCAAGGCAGGCTTCGGTGAAAATAGGACCTTTGGACCGAAGGTTGTGAACTTGTAAAACTTGTAAAGGCATGAAGTTCAATGCACCTCAATGCAGCTCAGTAGAATGTCAAAACCTCATGGCTTTATTTCTGCTAAAAAGAATGTATGAATCCTTCAGCTGGGAAATTGTGACCGGCTAATTTGGATGAAATGGGACTAGAAAATCTCGCTACATCAGCGCTGACCTTGACATCCATCGGAAAATGAAAGAGATCAGCCGGGGTGGTCGGCAGTCCTCAAAGTCATTACATTTTTATAAATCCTCGCACATTTCATGAGAGGGTAAGACATGCAAATATGCGTGAACAATGTTGAACAATGATTTCAAGCAGCTACAGACGGAACCCAACTTTCAAACCACCGACAGAAACCAACTTTCAACCCGGTGAACGATCCCCACTTCGAGCGGTTCCAGCCACCGACCGAACCCAACTTTTGACCAACCGACTGAGCCAATATTTATATCTGAATTATACATTATGGAGGATAGTCCGCTGTGTCTCTCTTCCTTCGGATGTGGTGAGGAATCCGACAAGAAGCCCGCTGTTTCAAATAGAGCTTGAAGGTTTTTTTTCTCCAAAGCAGCAGAGCAAGTCCGTGGTTGAAAACTGGATGTCAGCATTGTGGATGTCTCCCACACCTTGTGAAGCGCCTGCCGCAGGAGTAAATAGAAAGAGAGCATGTGGTTGAATTATGAATTAGGTACTTCTCCGCCGCCATTCCTGGGGTTGAATTATTCTAAGCTTAACACTTCGCATGCGTACTTTGGAGAATTTGAACCCGTCAGCATCAAACGGAGTATTAGGTATTTTAAGATTTTGAGCTCAACTTGGGTTGAAGTTGGGGCTCTAACTTTGTTTGTGCCTGAACTTTCAAAGCCGAGGCACACAGTGATACGCGATGGCCCGAAACATAGTTGGGGTCCAAGTTTGGATGTCAAGTCGTGGTCTTGGGCACGACTTGCATCAAAAGGGCCCCAACTTCGTACCCTAACTTCGGCCTCAACTTGGCTCAAGTTGGGGCACAAATTGGGGCACAACTCAGAGCCCAAATTGAGAAGTATATATATTGCGTTCAAGAAACAGACAGTGATAATAATATTCAACCTTCCACTTACCGAATCGTTTTTCCTGCAGTCGTTCGACTTACTTTAAACCATTTTGGCCTTCCGCCCTGTGCGACCAATTTCAAGTTCAGCAGAATTAACTAATTTAAACTTGTGGAGCAGTGCTGACTGTGCTCAGGCATTGCTTCAATTTTCAAGCTTTCCATACAGTGCAATACAACCACGAATGTAATCAACGATCTGACTTCAAAGTACGTCGATTCTCTATTTGGAATGTGATTGATATGTCATGCGCAACTGGAGTATCTTCTTGCTTGGTTGGTGTCATTTCTATTCGCATAACACCTCATTCTTTCGCCAGGCTGGGGAGGATTAGCCGCTGTGTGAGCCGCTGTATTCTTCTTGCTTTCTTTCGTTTGTCGTGTGCTGGGAGGCTCGTTCAATCTGGCATTGTGCTTAAAATAAAATAAGGATTCGCTGTCGCATACTTCCAAATCCCATGGGCTACCAAGAGCGGAGCCTTCGAAGTATTTGGTGTCGAGGCCGCGTATGTTGACTACCCACTGAGATATATTCATTCCATTCAACCTTCCGATCAGAATTGTCGCTGGGCTCGTTTTGCTTATCATCCCTGCGCAGCAGATCATTGGCCGCTCACTACGAGCGCGTGTCGATGGACCGTCGAGTTTAACTAACCCTGGCGATTTACCTGGCGCTTTCAACAGAAAAACTTCTCTCTGCATTGATTTCACGATTTATGAGGTGAAGAGAGGAAGAGGGGATATATTGGGAGTTTAGAGATAATAACGTCTTTACGTCTCTATGTCTAACAATTACCGTGGGTTCCGCCATGGCCATGGAGTTCAACGATCAACAATTCAATCCGTATTTCCCAAGCCTCCACCTCATTCACTGCGGAAGTCCTGACTCTGACTAAGTGATTCTAATTAGAACTGTGAGCTTCACTACTTCTCCGCCGCCATTGCTGGGGCTAAATTATTAGCATAATTTGAACCCGTTAGCATCAAACCTAATATAACTTCAACATAGTATTCTTGGCGCGTTCATGCACGTTTCCAGAGTTTCCGGAGTTACTCTGGACCGGTGGGTGGACCCATCGCCAAAAGCTATTTCGTCGAGATTCGAGAAGTATATCCTTGGTGCTCAAGAAGCAGAAAATAGGGATGATATTCCATCTTCCACTTACCGAATCGTTTTTCCTGCGGTTGTTCGACTTGCTTTCAACCATTGACTTTCCACCCTACGCGACCAAGTTTAGCAGAATGAATTTAAAATTGTGGAGCAGTAGAACGTTCATGCGGGCTGTTTGCCCCGACCCACGGGGATGGTTGAAAAATCGATCTTTACACCAACCTGAATACCCACACAATGGCGATCGGAAACAGTATGGTTGAATGAAAAGAGCTCATTGGCACCGGGTTCCCATCTCATGCAGCCGGGAATCTGTGTTGTCTTTGCGTGCACAGCGTGAGTTCGGGCGACGACTGGACGAAGGGGGAACTTTCGTTCCGTTCAGAAACACAAGTTCGGGTGAATCATAAGATCTCGAGGAATGCAAAAACTCGGTCCTACGACAGTTGTAAATCTCGAGATCGCCGAGGTTTGAGCCGTACGAAAGGGGTTTTTGTGAAGAGATAATATTTTATTGAACAAAGTCCGTTCACTACACGTGTCAACGCATTTTCACGCGTTGAGCGCGTTTCCAGGGTCCAAGTATGCATTGTTAACCAGCTTCCGCATCTCTCCCTGCGTGGTTTGACGTGGAGCGGTGAGATTTGTGTTGGCCATAAAAAAAATTGGAGGTTAGTGTGCGCGTGGCCACGGATTATTGACGGGTTCTCAGTTGTTTCTCCGGCGTTGAAAAATTGTCAAATAAATGAGGGACTTCAGCCATGTAGTTTGCACGCTGTTCCACGAGTGACAACGCATTTCAGGCGGACTTTTAAAGCTATATTGGACATGCCGCCATCACGCCGATCATGAGCACAGCCACGCTTCACCCTCTTTCACGTTCTCTCTTTCGATTTGTCGCGAAATTCGTGCTCTTCTTCGTGGATTTCGCGTGGATTTCGCGTATTTGCTCACCGCACTCCCCTTTTCCCACCTGTCTTTCACGTTTGGTTGCCGTGGCGTCTTCAGATCTACACCGTTGGCGTATTGACTCCTTTTCCGCCGTTTCCTTCCGTGGACTCTCCGCGCATGCAACATCGCAAACTCGCGTCGCCCACGCACGCACAAGATCTCTGACATGGACATACTTATCATCCGGAAGATCTCGCCGATCACCGTTCTTACCTTCATCTGTGGTGTATTTCGATTTTCCAGATCTGAAGTTCTCACCCTCGTTCTCACCACGACCTCCGTTCCTGTTGTGGATTAGCCTCGCTTTTAGGCGATGGAGAAGACGCCCATGCAAACTGCCTCCACTCAACACATTACATGCGCGTTGGAAATACGCACACCAGCCTGAGCCTGGCTATACTTAGGGATCGATGGGCTCCATCATGATGAATGACGCATTTACTTAAATACGCCGTATTTATACCCAGTCTAGACTCGACTTCTCAAGCAACATCCGTTATGTCTCTTTCTCGTCACAGTAAGTATAGCCCTCGCCAGCGTTTTCCCTGCTCACCCGCCGCAGTCAACGCCGAGGAAGTCATTGAAAAATGCAAAGAGCACCCACACAGCAAGCACGCTGGTCAAGAGGGTCGCCAAATTCTCCATCAGTCTTGGTCGCGCGACGAGGATGCCGCCCGAGTTCCCAAGTATACCATGCCTGAGGTCAGTATCCCTCCCGATGCTGGCTACCAGCTAGAACTTTCCCCTTTCCTCCATACAGGTCGGCATCCATTCAAAGGCTGCCTATCAGCTTCTGGTGCGTGCATGATCTTCAACTGATTTGTCTGCCAACCATTTGGATTTGCAGCATGACGAAACTGCGTTAGACGGCAACCCTCTGCTCAATCTCGCGTCGTGAGCGCACTCCGTATGCTATGCCGATGTACGAGCCAAAATCCGCTTCAGATTTGTCCATACCTGGATGCCCGAGGAAGCCAACCAGCTCATTATGGAGAATATGAATAAAAACCAGGTCGACCTTGACGAGTACCCATCCTCCACGGTGATTCACAACAGAGTGAGAACGCGTCGTGCTTAGCATTGAAAAACACTCGCTGACATCTTTTCTCGCGCGCAGTGTATCTCAATGTGTACGTCAATTTCGATTATGCGATATCATCTCCTGACGCGTCGTAGTGGCCGATTTGTGGAAGGCCCCCAAAGAAGGCAAGGCCATTGGTACTTCCACCGCAGGATCGTCCGAGGCCATCATGCTCGGCGGTCTCGCGTTGAAGAAGCGCTGGCAGGAGGCGAGAAAGGCGGCTGGTAAAGACCATTACCACCCCAACATCGTGGTACGTCCATGCTCTTCTTCGAGTCATTTGTCTCGCCAACAAAAAATTCAAAGTTTGGGTCGAACGCCCAAGGTGTGTCATCTCATTTATTATTTCTCCTGCTCACACCCTCCCAAAAAGTTGCGCTGGAGAAGTTTGCAAGGTTTGTGGCACGCAAATGTTCTGTGTCTGGGCTCACACGAGAATCAGATACTGGGACGTCGAGGCACGGTTAGTCCCCGTGAACGCGTCGACAAATTATGTTATGAACCCCCATGACGCGATTCCGTTCATCGACGAGAACACAATTGGTGTAAGCACCAGTCTGCTTGCCTTGGCAGTGCTTATTATGTTGTTATGATCAGGTCATGGTGATCTTGGGCAGCACCTACACGGGCCACTTCGAAGTAAGTCGAAGATTTGAGGCTCCGTATTTTGATCCTTACACGTCCGCCGCAGGATGTTCAGCTGATGTCTGATCTCTGTGCGTCCCCTTCACATCGACTAACAACTTCCCATGCTAATTTCTCTTGCTGATGCATACAGTGGACGACTTAGAGAAGCGCACCGGCCTCGATATACCCATTCATGTCGACGGTGCCTCCGGCGCCTTCATCGCCCCCTTCGCCTACCCAACGTGCAAGTGGGGATTCGAAGTCAAACGCGTGCACTCCATCAACACCTCGGGGCACAAATTCGGTATGGCGGCGTAGTGGATCATTGAAGGTTCCCTGGCTCAACTTCGCGATCAGGTCTCGTCTATGCGGGATTGGGCTGGATTCTCTGGAAAGACGAATCCATGTTGCATAAGGACCTTATTTTCGAGCTGCGTGAGTTGCTTTTCTGGGGGTAAAAACTATCGATCTCATCTTTCCGCCGACAGATTACCTCGGGAGCGTCGAATACTCCTTTACCCTAAACTTTTCCAAGCCCGCGGCGCCAATCATCGCGCAGGTACCTTTGTCTTGATAACGGTCTCCTTGCATCAGCTCATATTTCCTCAGATGTACAACTTCCTCAATTTAGGTTTGTTCCTCAGTCTTCCCCCTTCAATTAGCTCAATCTGCTTAGGTTTCGAGGGTTATCGTCGTATCGCGATCAAAGACCTACGCAATGCTCGCATGCTCTCTCGTGCGCTCGAGGCCACGTACTTTACGGTCCTCAGCAACATCCACAAGCCTTCTGCACGAGGCCAGGTAGAGCTAGAAAGCACCAACGACACGGACGAGCCGGAACTCTACGAACGTGGACTCCCCGTCGTGTCTTTCAGGCTCTCGGACAAATTTACTGCAGAATTCCCTCACGTGCAACAGGCGTGGGTTCAGTCGATGCTCCGCACCAAAGGGTGGATTGTCCCCAACTACAATGCGCCTGCGGGCGAGGCTGAAACGCAGATCCTGCGCGTTGTCGGTGCGTAAACGTGTGCGCAGTTTTTTTTTTTGTACTGACATCACTTTTGTGCACAGTCCGCGAGACTCTCAGCGAGGACCTGTGCGAGCGGCTGATCGTCGATATTCTGGAGATCACCGAGGCGCTCATGGGTACGTCTGCGTATTCGCGCCCTCGTCTCACTGGCGTAGCTGTAGTGGCTCTGCCTCATTCGTCTACGTTTCCGCCCGTTCCTTCCCACTCTTCATACTCGCGTGTACATGGCGTCGACGCAGGCAGAGCTTCAGTCTTTCCTTCGTCGTCGTTTGCACCCATCCCTTCTGACACCTCTTATCCGGCTTCAGTGTCTTCCTCTTCGGCTTCCTCCGCCGCTTCCACCCCTCGCTTGCCTGCTTCCCCTGAACCATCTTCCCCCTCATCCTCCCCCCCATCCCCCGCCCCATCCTTTCCTGTTGTCGCGCTCGGAGGGCATGATCCGGCCTTGCCCGCGCCGTCCATGCACGCCATCCTCCTCCCCTTTACCTTTATTTTCCACATGTTTACCGCGTTCCTCTTCCTCACTTCGCTCCGCTCCCCCTTTTTGTTATTTTCGTCTTCTACTTCTTCACGTAACTTGACCGCTGTCTTTCTCCTTCGTATATGGCGCCGTGGCTGACGATCGTGTCTTTTCTTGCTTTTACAGACCCGAGCAGCTCGATGATGCTTTCCAAGGGAGTGAATGTTCACCAGCCCGACAAGGAACATGGGCGCCCCGAGAAGGACAACTTTGGAGATGCGACTGGGGAAACTGCGCAAGGGCAGTCTGGCTTTGCGCGCCAGTGCTAAGGATAAGAAGGGGAAGGAATAAGGGTGTTTTCAGGATATGTGTAAATCTACGTCTCTGTGTGCCTGTGAAATATGTACTCGCTGTTTGAATTGATATGTCTTGCCTCTTATTTCCTTTCTGGGGTTTGGGCGTTGTTTGTCCGTGTCATCGAAGCACTTGCGTCGTCTTCCGAGTCCACAAGTCTTCCACGTGCACGGTGAGGCCCAACCCTTGAGTCTGCACAATGATGGCCAAGGACCGGAAGACCTCATACAAGACCCCTCCTATCTCGGCGGCGAACGTAGCAGAATCACAAGAATTGCGTCGGAGAAAGGTAAAACATCTCGCGTCCATACACTCGCACAAATAATAAACGATACAGGCTCTAGACGAACAAAAACGAGTATATTGCAGCTTTTTTCTTTTGATGATGTCACCTAAACGTCTCTCTCTCTCAGAAACGCGCTCAACGCGTCGATTCGTCGCGCCAGCTCGATCTGTTTGCAGACCTCAATCTAGGACAATCGGATGACGAGGAGGGCGCAGAAGATCCCGGGATTGTACGTATTGGAATTTCATCGTACGCGCCCCTCCTTCCGCCTTCCGCCTCTGCTGCGGAAGCCCCTGCCGCAGACGTCCGCATGGCATCCATGTCTGTATCGGGCTCCGAGCCACTGACAGAGCGGAATAAGAACAAGAAGAAGAAGAAACGGAAGCCAAAAACCAAGAAGGAACAATATTCTGCAACTGGTAGCGAATGGGCTGATCAGTGCATGTACGCGGAGCTCTTGGAGATGAGCGAAGACACCCCCTGGGACATGTTAGGTTCGAGTCCAGATGGGCTTCCGGAGGACCTTGAGACAGGCTGGGTGGCAGGTTTGAATTTCTTCATAGTCATATTCAATTTATGTCCTCGCTGATTCTTTTTTTTGTTGCAGTTGCGCCGGTTCCTGTCGGGAAACGATGTCTCGCCGTTACTGATCCATCGTTGGGTGTCCCTGGTCTTGGTTAGTCGCAGTATTGGTGCCCTATTCCTAGCTTTCCTTATTTTTCTCAGTGCCAAATACATCCTTGCGAAGCAGGAAGCTGGGGAAACTTCTCATGCCTCGGTTCCCTTCTACACTGCCGCCATTAACAATGCTGTAAGAAAGCATCCTTGTGTGGGAAATTATGCTCATATTCGTTGCTCAGGGATTGTATTCTTGACGACAACTGGCGGGAAAATGGTGTTCTTCACATCCTTGACGTGTTGAAGTGGAAGGGCCAGGATATTGGCGACTGTGAAACACAGTTTAGGTGAGTTCAAAGTCTTCGTGACACCCCTGCTGTTCAGTATTCAACCTCGATTCGATCAGGTTCTGGTGGAGGGATACTCGATTAGGAGAGCTTTCACCTTCCCCGCCCCCTTCAAGCTCACATTATAACAAGCCATTTGATCCTACTGACTCCAATGTTCACCCTAAACCTTACCGATTTCCGTACCCTACAAAATTTCTCGGAGTCCCATACCATTTGGACACCTCCCTCCCAACTCTGGCCTCTCAAATCGTCCCTTGTTCTCGAGCATCTCGGTTTATCGACATAGCTGTTCCTGCTGATGCCGACCCAGAATCTGCAGAGTCTATGGCAGTCGATCAGTGTGAGCCGGCAGCCACTGTGTTTACGACCAGAACGGCAGAAATTCGCGCTGATGGACTGTTGCTTTACGTCGCGGAGGCCAGTTACGAATCTGGCACTAGTCCTTTGAGTAGTTGGATCCCCATCACAAAATACGAGGAAGACCCGATCCTCAATGGTAGGACCGAGTCAGGAACTACAACGACAGCAGACGGTCCGTTGGATGTTTTTCACAGGTTGGCTAACCCTCGGTTTATTTCCTTGGTTCTTGCCATCGCTCACCTGTTCTGTAGATTGGTCGAGAAGCGGATTGCGCGGAGCTCGGATAGTGAATATGGGTCTGGCTCGCTCACAATGGATGTAGAGACTTGATTGATTCTGGTCAAAAACTGAAGACTTGAACGAACAATTTCACCGGTGTAGCAGGCAGGGTGTATGTCCTTTTTGTTACTTGGGGTGCTATGAATCAAACTCATCAATGCGATGCTTTATTCTGGTCAATTTGTCGAGGCCCCCAACTTTCAACTTCGAGATCTGGGCCCACGAATGGTCCCCAAAAATGCAACTTTAATACGCAGGACAAGCCGAACAACCTGAGATCTAGATGTGTCCCAGAAAATATTCAACTGCATGCGAAATCAAGCGGAAAGAGTGTTCGCAATTGCTGAGAGCGACGGCGAGAAAAAATACTCCCCGCCAACGTAGACTCGAAACCAGCACCAAAGGCGAAGAGCTCAAAGACAGTCGTTTGATCAGGGCGCCGCCGGAGGCCGCCCTATTGACACTGATCAAGTATCATCAATACTGAAACTAACGACTGGTTCGAGTCTACTCGAAACAACGAAATGTAGAATCAACGCAGGGAAACTTGCCAGTGCCGATGAGCGTGATTGAACCTTAAGGACGACGTGTTCGCCGGATCGAGACCAGTTACGAGAAGGTCAGCACCTTGTGCCGCACCCACCATGGTGGAATTGCTGCTACCATACCATCGAGTCAGGTGAATTTATAATAGGTGATTCGATTGAAAAGGCTGGCTTGCTTGGTATTATCGGCCCACTTCGGAACTAGAAACCATTGGCTATGTTGGACTGGTAGGAGACTGGGCAGTGGACATATCAGCGTCTGCACATGGTACACGCACAATAAAGTTGCTGGACCGGTCGTGTAATCCTACCTACCTACCTCCCTCCCACCAACCAAAGGCAAGGCGCCTCGCTCAATTTGTGTCGTTTGCAACGCAGTCTCAAGACTAGTCAGTCCTGAGATTTCAGCCGAACCCTGAGTCCTTGAGGAATAAAACTAACCTTCGGGTCCGTATGGAATCCCGCCTCAGCCCGCCTCCAACCCGCCTCGAACTATGTGGTGGATATTATTTATTCTTCGGCAGTTCCAGATCGGGGGCCCGTGGTCGCATCTTCCGGATATGCGCGAGGGCATCTTCATTGAACATAAAAACGCTGATCTAAAGCAAACCAACAGCCCACTTGCATGATTTAGTCCATTGCTGCGTTACCAAGTTCAACGCTCTGACCGTCACACCAATAGATGCACAATCGGAAATCCGTCGAGAGCATTTCCTGCTCTGATTGTGATTGACTCTTGTCCTGCGTTGCGTCGGACTCATCGCCGCTCGAGTCATGCACGGAGACTAATAAGAAGCTGTGGATAAAAAGTACGCCATGCCGTATTGTATTTATAAACGCACTGGGGTCATCGCCAGCCTCTGGCTGGAAGTCTAAGTCGTCCTTGTCTGGGACCTTATCCAGTGTAACGGTATCATTTGTGGTTGTAGAGCAAAGATCGAGAAAAGAAAGACAGATAATAAAGAACGGAATACACGCACTGCTTCGAATGCGCTTAGCTTTTGGAAGATCCTCCGTGTCGCTAGTGGGCTCGGGAGACTTGCGCTTCTACTTGGGCTTTGAGGAAGCAGGCGAGTTTGAGCTTGCAGGCATGAAGTCAATTAGGAGTGCATGGACTCGAGAAGAATTGTATACCATAAAAACTCAAGCTCACGAATGATTCGGTCCAGTTTAGGCTGGAAAATGGTACACTCCAGCTCCGCCCACGGAACAGTTTTGAGGTACTTCACGACTGCGTGCATGCCATATTTCCCTGCGGCAACGTACTTCAAACGCCCCGTAGCGTCCCGAACATCTTCCCCAAAAAGAACATCCGTACGGCGGTTGAAACTTGATGCAGCTTTACCGTCTTCGCCAGGGAGGGTGAGTGAGCTGGAAATGTGGCTCTCGCGGGCGGCAATCGGGACATTGCTGGGCAGTTTACGAATTAGCGTGTCGATTTGTTCCACAAGAGCCTCCATGACTGCAACTAGCATAGATTTTGAGTCGAAAGTAGGATAGCGCAAAGCGAAAGCTGCAAGTACTTACGAGGAACGAGCGTTCAGTTATGGCGTCTGTCTGAGAGAGACCAGCACGTACTCTCTGTTTCGCCATTGTTGGGATCGTTGAGCGCCGGGGCCTGCTTCCGCTTCGAGGGCCTTCCACGATAAGTGCGGGGTCGGGATTATCGAGGATTATCGCGGGAACGCGACATCGAGAAGGTGCGAAACGAACTGACAGAAAAACGACATTTTACTCGACCTTTTATAAGGATGAGGGTGTGTGTGTAAATACGAAAATACCGGAATTATAATGGCGGGCAGCAGGATTGGTACCTGGTTAGACACACAGCAGGTAAAATTGTTGCCTGCAGGGACAACGGAGATGAATTTTGAATTTTCTGGGCCTGGCAGGCCGGGCATTCCTCAAGCCCGCGCCCTGGCCCGCTATTGAAAGCACAGTCACTGTCGGGCTCGGCCCGGCTTGCTTCAAGAGGCGAGCGGATCATTGATCTCGCACACAGATCAACACACGTGATCAACCATCCCTTGCCAAATTTGGACGTTCACCAGTAGGCTCGTAAACCAGCCGGTCCGGTGGTAATTGATCTCATCGTAGAAATCTGATCCCATCGTAAACTCAGGGCGACCACCTTAACCGGCTGGGCCCGCATGTCGCCTCTTTGGCGGATGGATCTTCGCCCCGCCATTTCAGACGTCTGACTTAGAAAAATCACGCAAAACTTGAATTTGGATCTTGTCCTCTGCTCGGAATTGCCCCAGGGTGTATCGAGGAAAAATGGATAACTTTTCATTCTCTATTGATTCAGCCCCATTCATTTTTTGGCTCCCCCAAAAAACAAGTTAGTGTCAATCAATAGAGAATCAAAAGTTATCCATCTTTCATTAAGGGACTTTGGGACAGATTTTGGAGGGTATTCAATGTTTTTTCTGTCAAGTCAAGCCTCTGAAATGGCGGGGGAAAAATCCATCCGCCAAAGAGGCGACATGCGGGCCCAGTCCGTACATGAGGTGACCCTGTGTTGTTTGTTCCGATCATTGTCTGATCTCATGTGATATCTGTAATCTATTTTAATTCTCTTCCTAATTCGTACCTCCTACTGTCTTGTCGCCGAAGTGTACGTCGACTGGCTGGCGAGTCTAGTTCACCAGAACCAAGCTGTTTCGCATTCCGCATAATACAGACAACGGTAAATATGTATAATCGATTAAAATACTGTTAATATCTAATATGCTCAATGAAGATGCGTGGAACATTGTTTTCAGTAGAAATCAGAAGTAACATGATTTTCGAGGTGGTTCACAGTGGATGGGCTGAGGTTTGAAAGACCTGCAAGAGATGAGGCCCAGTGAAAACAGTGCCGCAGGAGAAATCACGTGGTATTAGCTGGTCTCAACTGATCTCGGGAGGTCTCAATTTTGTCTAAATTGTTGAAAAGCTGTCTCGAGAGTGAGTAACTTGAATGACATAATATGAATTTTGAAAAGTAAGTCACGGAGGTGGTATCGGACCGTGTTCGGCTTAATCACGTCGGAGTGACGTGGCCTGGCTTTGCTTCAGACTCTCACCACCATCCACTGCGCGCTGTGGACCAGGGCCTATGGTCAATCCGCCTGCTGTTATAACCACGCGTGTCCTTCGTGTCATCGTTGCTGCATTCTCTTCTATCAGGCAACCTTGGGCAAATCCGTCATCATACTCCAATGCAAGAGTCTTGGATTTAGCTCATTCAAACCTCAAAGCCTCAAGCTTCCTGTCTAGTCAAAAGCTATTCTATCCAAGTTTAATAGAACAAGAACTCCTCAGTCACCGTAGGGTAGAGACTGAGGAGGGGGAAAGTGCGGAAGGCACTATAAGTAAGGGATGCCAAAGATGGCATCTTAGAAGTAAGATGTAATTAAGATCCGGGCGGACGCACTTCGGGAATAGAAGCAATATGTACGTAAGTGATGTCCGTGATCACGCACTCTGATGGGGCGTAACTCCATCACTCCCCTCGACGCAGCAGAGAAAGAGAAAATAGTGAAGAGAAAGCAGTGGTAGCTCCCCTGAGCCATGATGTAGTGGAATCTAAACCCATCTTCCCAATGAGTTCAGCATGCCGTGGATATGGAAGGGGTTTTGTCATGATGTCTGCAATGTTCTCCTTGGAAGTGATATACCGGAGTTCCAAGTCGCCCTCACGAACACGTTCACGGACATAGTGATGACGGAGTGCAATGTGCTTCCCACGTTTATGGCCTTTTGTTGACTGTGCAATAGCAATAGCGGCAGTGTTGTCACAACGCAGAAGAGCAGGATGAGTTTGAGGAAATTTCAACTCATCCATAAAGCTGTACATCCATTCCATTTGCCGTGCACCACGTGCAGTAGCCATGTACTCGGATTCTGCTGTCGAAAGAGCAACAACATGTTCTCGGTGGGCTCCCCAAGCTACAAGACCACCACCCATGGTATAAAGCTCCCCGGAGGTGGAACGCATGGTATCAGTGAATCCTCCATAGTCAGCATCGACATATCCGACCGGCTTTAGACTTGTACCAGGATAGTAGGTAATTTTGTAATCCATGGTGTTGCGCTGTGCGGTGGAAATTAAGTCTCCCTTAGATCCTTTGGATATGACGTTAATCGAAAGAAACCTAAGTGTTCGGTTTTCTTCCAACAAATTGCCTTATTAAGAATTTGGCGGTGAATGGTTTGATTGGTAACTGCTTAGTCAGCAGACCAAACAATCAACAACAACGGTCTCGGCAGTGTTTTGCAGCAAATGTTCTTGTAGCGTATGACGTGAGGTCAAAAGCAGCTCTCCACAAGCTTACGAGTTCAAGCGCACGAATAAAGAGGTGTAAGAAATTTATTTTGACTACCCTACAGACAGCGGTTTGGGGGGGGGTCCACTACTGCTACTGAAAATCTCTGGCCCTTTATATACTCTGGGACCCTGACTCATATTGGATGAGTCATTCTTGCGTGACTCATCTTGAATGAGTCATTCCCACGTGAGTCACGGTGGGACCGGGTGTGTGACTCATACTGACTCACGTACATTCTTTGTAGTAATTTCCTACCAAAACTTGGCTTGTTAAATTTTTACCAGCTCTCGCACTTTATGATAAACATTTTTCATGTGTGACATCCGCGGCGAACAGAATAAATTGGCTGTCCCCAGCCACTTAGCGCGAGAGTTGGTGAAATTTATCAAGACTACTGATGTACCGAATATTCGTAAGTATCAAACCGTAATTAAAAGAAAAACAAGTAATAAGTGGCATGGTCTCTGCTATCCGAACTCAAAGATCGTATGGGGCAGGCAGGGCCGTATCGCTAACGATGCGCTTGATAGAACGTGTAAGAGGAGGCAGTGGTTGCATTCCCTGGCGGCGTCCCTGGGGCTTACGGGGAAAGGTGGGTGCAGCCCGAGCGAACAGGGACCCGAGGGTATGCAGGGACTTCCGCAGGCGTATAGTCAAGGTTGATGGAAAGAAATGTTTGGCCGGTATTTTGAGCCAAGCATCCCGACGCATCCGCTCGTTCTGGCACAGCACATAGACCCATTCGGCTGGAGGGTCCCTGCTGATTACTTTCATCTCGTGACGCCGCTCCACACGGCTGGTCAACCGCCACTTTCCTTCCCACATTCCAAAACACTCCACCTCTTCTCCTGCCTGCAGCTTGTGGTGCGGCTTTCCATGCAACTCGAAAGTGTTCTCGGTTTTGCTGGCCCACACAAACAAGGGCAGGGGAGGAAAGGGGAAGGGGCGCGGAACCGACGCCAGGTAAGAAGTGATGTCTTCGTCCATTTTTCTCCATGCCACAAACTCCCGCTGTCGCAGCTCCTTCAATGCCTCCAGTGTCAAGGTCGTTGGTGGCGACATGTACGTGAACTCGGTGGGTTCCGGGTGAAATTCAATAGGATAGTTGGACTGGAGCTGACGTAGGGTGGTAAGGAATGGCGCTGGTGGCGACTCGGTTCGAGTCGGAATCGCGGGGTCGACATAGTGGACTTGGAGTTGGCGAGCTTCTTCAGCAACTTCGTCCGCCTCGCTCGTGCTGAGGGAAAAGGTGGATGGCGCGGTAATCGGGCTACCGAGAGAAGGATCGGTAACCAGGTTCGGGGTAGAGACTGCTGGTGGCGGAAGAACGCTGGCATCGTCGGGGACATGAAGGTTCATAATACGCTGGCGGGCATTTTTCTGTGCGGTTTCATAGAGATCCTGCCCGACAGTACGAGGTCATGATGGTCATGAATTAAGATTTTCTGAATGACCTAAGCGTACTTACATCACTGCTGCGTGAAAGTGAGGAGTAGCCAATCATCTGAGACCGACGAAATATCTCTGAGTCGGGGCGGTATGATTGCATAGGGTTGGGTGCAGTCTGGGTGGTAGGTGAGTGGTGGTGGAAAGAAAGCAGAGGAAGGATTTTCAGAGCCCTTCTGCAGCCGTACATATATATATGCTTATGTCCTCCCCTTGTTTGGCGACAGTTTAAGCTTTCTGCTTCTTCCGCCGTTTAATACCCGTGAAGAGGATTTGCAGAGGTACCTGTATTTAGAAAATCAAAAACGACCCTTCATGACTCTTCCAGCCCGTTTAATCTTCGTCAGACTCGAGGAAATCCTCGTCCTCATCTGAGTCTGACTTGTCTTCGTCCTCATCCTCGTCATGTTGTTGCATAAACCAGTGCGCCCGGGTGATATAAGGCAATAGTCGAAAAGCTGCGGTGGGGTTATGCCGAAAGCGGGACCCGTCGAGCTCTTTTAGAATATATGCTCCTCCTTGATTCCGCCGATCTACCTCATAGGGACCAAAATAGCGGTCATCAGTCTTCCTTTTTGAACTGACTTCCATTTCGATTCCCACGTTCCTTACTAGAACCAACTCTCCTTCTTTATATACCTCTCTCCGTAGTTTCTTCAAGAACCTCCGCTCAAACTGCTGCTTAGACCGGAAGCGTGCTTTTCGCAGGGTCTGGCTAGCGCGTTTAATATCCCGAGGATGCTTTGATAGTTGGCGAATACGGAGAGTCAACAATTCAGTGGTGCTCAGGCCTACGCGGAAACCGTTCACCATAAAAGTAGCTTCTGCCAGATCAAAGGGTAGGATGGGATCAGTTCTGTGGAGCAATTGATACGGTGAAAAACCCGTTACACGGCTCACGGTCACGCGATCTGCAAATAAGGCTGCATCAAGCTTCTCTTTGGCGCGACAATGAATCTCCTGTGCCAACTCATGCTGGGCTGCCCGCCGGCCTTCTATCCCGAAACTAGGAGTCTTCGGACGCTCGATCTCACCAATATCTTCCGCAACGCGCATCATGCCCGTGTCGATGGAGATTCCCAGAACCAGGGGACTGACAGAGGTGAGGGGTGGGGCGACCACGTCCTCGGCCGGTGCTGCCCCGTCGCGCGAAAGCTTGTTTAACTGAACACGTTGCTCTAGCGGCATCATCGGCGGCGCGTCCTTGGTGGCGCGAGTTGGATAGCTTAATTCTTCCTGAACGTCCGGAGACATGGTGGCCATGGCATGCCGCAAGCGCTCATCGGTGGGGTAAGGCGCTTCCAGCTCCCAGACCTGCTGGGGGTCGTCGGGCGCGGCAAGATGGAATGTGAACTCATGACAGGACATAGTGACCGGTAAGCCGGTTTCACCATTTCTGATAACGCGGAAAGCATTCAAAGCAGTGCTACGATGCAGGACTTGCCCGCTCGGTAGCTGCACTTCGCCATGGTATATCGCGTTGGGGGAGGCCACAAATGTAGGATTGGCGACAAGCGGCTGATCGTTGCTGAGGCCTTGCCATTGCTGCGTGACGGCGTCGACGATGGTAGCCACCGGTCCACTGGCGTTGAGCGCGACCGCCGACAGCGGTGGGCTCGCGAACTGAGAGCGCGAGAGATACTGAATTTCTTGAAAATGCGGTAGGAGCGCCCGTCTGTTACTCGGACGAATAGTAGACTGAACGGATGACATGAAAGCAGATAGCGCTAGTGGGTCGAGTGAAAATTTCGATGAGGACGAGTTGTTCTTCCACTCGTCCTTAAGTACTTTATTTCGCTCCCTGCGGCCCACAAAATCGGGTACGTCGTCATTTCGAGTTACCGTCCCAAGAACTGTGCTTATTCTTGAAACAGCTTGAACCAGCACGCTTGTTGCCTCTGTCGACTCACTGCGTCCGAATCTGTCGTGCGTTTCCCATCCCTTTATCACCTGCGCGCGCTTGCTTCTAACTGTACCATTCAGCATCAGACTTCTAATGTTTTCGAGAGTAGCGGGCCGCGGTATGGCTCGAATCATTCTTCGTTTCTCTCCCACGTACCACGCGCTATAAGGTTCAGATGAGGGTACTGGGTGCCTTATCGGCGAGTCTTCGTCATCCCAATACGCGAAAGACTGATATTGCTGTACATTTACAGTGGGCATCAACGAGGGGCCGTCATATGGTACAGCTAGGAGTTCGTAGCGCGGTTGGCGCGTCTCCCTGTCCTTAAATACTAGGTACGTTCCTTCTTCTCGCTCGTCAATACTAACCAGATTTCCTCGCTGCCAAGGTCGTCCCAGCAAAAGCGAAAATGGTGCCCGCTGTGATACCCATAGATCCGTTACCGTCACCGCTGCACCACAGGTAAATTCTACATCCCGGATCCACCCCTGCAACTGACCTTGCCCGCCATTGGCGTCCTTCATGCTAGTGACTTGACTCATATCTACAGCTTGCTGAATTTTTAGCGCCGCAGTTTGCGCACTTACAACATCCAACTGCGACCCGGTGTCAATGATGGCGCAGACGTCGCTCCCTCCAGTCTTCATGTCAATTTTAATTAAAATTCCATCGGTTCTCGGCCACCCGACTGCGGCAATTAATGGGTGATTCTTCGAATCCCCCAGCAGAACTGCGCGAACATTTTTGACCTTGATTAAGTCCTGAAATTCTGTACGCAGCTCCTTCGAAGTGACCATTATTTCCCGCATGGTCATTTGCACGGGAGTATCAAGAATTCGCTTCATGATGTTCTGCGTATCCACCGTTGACGTGAGTTCAGATTGGCGTCCCGTAACTTTCAAGGGTGTCAATTCCTCGGATTTCTGGGCACTGTTTCGTGGCGGGGCATTTTCTTTGTCCCCCGCCCCTGACTTAGCCTCTTTCGACCCGATCTTTCGTGGAGGCCTTTCCTCGCTCCGGGGTTCCAGCATCTCAATGTCTTCATCCTTTGTGAAACGGACGCGCCGCGCGTTGAGGGGCTGAATATCCGGTATTGTCGGTGCCGGATTGGGAGTCGGCGGTCGGGCGTGTGACCCACCGTCTTTGCTGGAACGAATTTCTGATATCTTTCGCGGCTGCTGTAGGGGCGGTTCAGGTACTACTTCCTTCGGATCGTCGTCTACTTTCGGCTGCGGCAGGGCGTCTATGTCAACGGTCCTGGCCTCCGTTTCTTTGGATGGTCTTGATGACTGCAAGTCTCGTACTTCGCGATTTAATTTGATCTTTTCTCGCTGGGGTGGGTAGACTCCATCAAACACTTGCCGCCGGGCCTTCCGGACTCCCGTCTCAGCTCGTTCTACTGGTTGTACAAACCGCGGCGTCGCGTGGGCTATCCTGGGGCTCGTCAAGTACACTCCACGAAAATATTGCTTCCCTGGCCCTTCTTCTTCCTCCGAAGTTGTGACTTCCTCCCACTCATGTGCTGATTCTTCTGTGCTGGCTTCGTCCAAATGATACGGCTGCTGATTCTGATAAAAATTATGTACAGCCGGCGCTCTATCTGCTGTTGTGTTCAGAAAACCCAACATTACCCGCGGGGTGTTGCCCCCAGCGATGCGTTCTGCTGCTTTGACCAATGACTCCCCGTAGTTCCTCCGTATGTTTCCTCCATTTTTCATTACAAGCCGGTGCTGGTCCTCGTGGAAATAAATGGTTCCCTTGGCTACTAATTCCGCGATATGTCGACATTCTGAAATCCGATGGCCGTCTTCTCCGCATCCAAAACACCCCGTAGAATCGTTTCCCCCAGGCGGCTGCCGTCCCAGCGGAATGTTGTTAGGGAAGGTTACGGGCCCGGCTGGTGCCCCTTCTGTCTTCGGGGCGCTTGTTCAACTAGGGGGCCGTACTCGCGACCCTTCGGTCCTGCCCAATTGCGGGGGTTTCACACATCGTTCCACTACTCCACTCTTGTCCATCACCATTACCTTATAATAAATCGGGGCGTATTCTGGGTCTTCCAGATTCATCTTACCCAGCTTGCTGATTAGCTTTGCCACCTCTTCCTCATTTCCGGAGTATCGTTGAATTTCGCGGTCCCCACTGGACCTGGATGAGGGCTTCTTCTTCTTCTCTTGCTTCTTCTTTTTCTTGGCCTGCTGTCGTTTCCTTCGGAAAGCTTCCAAGTCGGAATCGTCAACTTCATCACTGGATTCGTTGTCCGACTCCTCGCCAGAGTATTCTTCATCTCGGGTGGCTCCTAGATCGGCTGCGCGAACCATCATGGTCTCATACTTGTTACGACGGAAATACCATTCAGCGGCCTCATTTATTTCCGCAACCGTGTACTGGTCCTCGTCCCCTCGTGAACGATTCACCAACAAAATCCGGTTCTCTAGAATCTGCTGCAAGGCTAAAGGAATGCCAAGTAAAAAGTAGGCATTATAGTCTTCCCTGCTGAGGTTCCCTTTAGATAAGGGTCCTCCCGCAATTGTATTGAACTTTAAGAAATATCCTCGCCATTGCGCCAAGTTCAGACATGGCTGCGACTGCTTTTTCGCCACGTACTTTTCGACATCAGATGGTTTATATTTTTGGAAAACCCTTTCGGCGTCAAAGAATCGAAGCAACTCAGGCTTGAGTCGTCCCCATCGGCGGAACTCATATCCTTCCAGAGTCCGGATGATGTTCTGAACGTCTACCGTACAGTAGGACATGAGAAATTCGCATTTCTCGTGGTCGCTAGTAATTCTACACTTCTTGATCAGTCGTTCATAATGATCTACGAATAGTTGTACATCTGTATACTTACCAGTAAACGTCTTGGGGGCATCTCGGGATCCTTTAACAGGCATATCATGGGCTGACTTGGCACGTTGTGCGGGAATGTGGATGGAATAGGGAGGCGGTACCCCGGTCATCCGCGGGTTCGGGGCGTCGGAAATGGAACTGTCGGTTGGTTCCGAAGAGACAGAGGAAGGATCACTGTCATATCCTCCGTCATACACGGGCACGCGTTGCTTACCTTTATCTGATTTCTTGCGAGTCTTAGGTGACTTGGAGGGTCCAGCCCCCTCAGCATCATGATACTCATATGGTCCCACAGGGATTCCAAACTTCTCTTCCCATTTATGCTGGTCTTCAGCTGTCTCAAAGGACATTTCATATTCTCGGCGTTCTTCGTGACTGCGGAATACGTGGGTCGGCGGCATAGTTATAGCAACGGCTTGCTAATTCTCGGTTCGGTGGTTCAGTTATAGCAACGGCTTGCTAATTCTCGGTTCGGCAGTTCAGTTATTCGGTTCTCGGTTCAGCGTGTCTGGTGTTGGAAGAAAACTTTCCCCCTGCGGTGGTCACCAATGATGTGCGGTGGAAATTAAGTCTCCCTTAGATCCTTTGGATATGACGTTAATCGAAAGAAACCTAAGTGTTCGGTTTTCTTCCAACAAATTGCCTTATTAAGAATTTGGCGGTGAATGGTTTGATTGGTAACTGCTTAGTCAGCAGACCAAACAATCAACAACAACGGTCTCGGCAGTGTTTTGCAGCAAATGTTCTTGTAGCGTATGACGTGAGGTCAAAAGCAGCTCTCCACAAGCTTACGAGTTCAAGCGCACGAATAAAGAGGTGTAAGAAATTTATTTTGACTACCCTACAGACAGCGGTTTGGGGGGGGTCCACTACTGCTACTGAAAATCTCTGGCCCTTTATATACTCTGGGACCCTGACTCATATTGGATGAGTCATTCTTGCGTGACTCATCTTGAATGAGTCATTCCCACGTGAGTCACGGTGGGACCGGGTGTGTGACTCATACTGACTCACGTACATTCTTTGTAGTAATTTCCTACCAAAACTTGGCTTGTTAAATTTTTACCAGCTCTCGCACTTTATGATAAACATTTTTCATGTGTGACAGCGCACATAGCCCAGACAATGTACCATTTCATTCCAATGAGCTGGACCTGGATTGGACGCAAAACTGCTCAGGATGTTAACAGCAAAACCGAGATCTGGACGGGTAGCAATCATCAAGAACATCAGTCCACCGAGGATGGAGCGGTATGGCTTGTCAGCCATGAAATCCTGGTCCTCGCGAGACAAAGGGAAATCTGACTTGGTGAGGGAGACATTAGGTGACAAAGGAGTTCGCTTGAGAGGCACATTTTCCATGCCATAGCGTTTGAGTAGACGCTCGCAATATGCAGGCTGGGAGATGGAAATAGAACCATCGGGGTTGTGGTCCACTTTGATGCCAATGACATGGCTCAATTTTCCCAAATCGGTCATGTCATACCGTTCCCCAAGTTCACGTTTTGCACGCTCAACCTCCTCATCCGACTCCGAAATTCCAGTAACATCATTGGTATAGGTGCTGGTAATTGTGGTGGGCTGACCATTCTCCCCGAGATGGACACGGACAGACTCATCTGCACGTGAACGGCGGTAACCAAGGTCACCATAAGTTCTATCCAGCTCCTCCCACCAGTTACTGGCACCTTGCATTGTACCATAGAGGCTGAAGTCAAGCTGGCAGATCAAGCTTTCACTCCCCTTAACTGCCATTCCCTCTGGTTGAGCCATATAAACCTGCTCCTTCATTTTGCTATTCAGGTAGGCACTGACAAAATCAATGCCCCAGGTCTTCCAACCCTTCGAAGCGGCAATAGCAAGTGTCATCCGGAGTGACTCGTAGCGCACAACAGAGGCATAGGTGTCGAAGAAATCAAGGCCAGGGATCTGGGTATATCCTTTTGCAACGAGGCGAGCTTTTCGTTTGACTAGTTTGCCATTCTCATCGAATTTAATATCGAAAACCCACATAGTCTTCATGATATTGGCCCCCTCAGGACGAGTCACTAAATGCCACACTTTTCGAGTCCGAAGACGATCCGACTCAATCTGAATCGGCCCAGCCCACAAATCAGGACGTGACATTGCCTCTTTATAATTCCGTGGAATCCAAAGGACATCTGGGTTGACATCGGTAAGGAATGCAGCAGCAGCTGGGGGCAGACCCATGTCATCAGCAGAGGCAGCATCATTAGCCCAAGCACGACCCGGCTGTGCAGCAGCCTCTTCGATCCGTGCTTCGCTTTCAACTGAGTCTTTCATTGCAGCTGTCTGTTTACGTGGACGGGCAGAACGACGTGGAAGTGGATCAACTGGTGGAACTGGGGCAGGAGCAGGAGCATCAGGAACAAGAGCTGGAGCTGGATCTGGATCAAGGGGGAAACGAGGTCCCATACCATCAGGTATGTTCCTATCATCCTCATCCGGGACATCTTCGTCAGGGAAGTCAAATGTGACAGTTTTTGGATGTGGTGGAGGATTCCCAGGAGGTGAAGGAGGACCGGGAAGAGCAGCCTCATCCGGGACATCTTCGTCAGGGAAGTCAAATGTGTCTTCTGGATCAAATCCAGTACCTCCCCTCTCTGGCACAGTCAACTTTGTCCTGTGCGGAATACCCTCTTCGAATACAACATCCCGAGACTTGTAAATTTTTCCAGTCTTTCTGTCTAGCAATTTATATGCACCACGTCCAAAATATCCGATGAGCTGAGTTTCAAGTGACTGGTATGCCAGTTTACCTCCCCATGCTGCACTTTTGGTGGGAATTTTCATATATGAAATGCAACCAAAAACACGCAAATGGGAAATATCAGGTTTATGCTTTGAGAAAGCTTCAAAAGGAGTGATCCCAGGATTGCGCGTGGTTGGAACATAATTCCCAATTGCTACAGCTGCAGCAGCCACATCACACCAGTATTTTGGTGGTAAGTCAGCAGCTTTGAGCATTGAACGTGTTTGACCAATGATAGTACGTATTCCACGTTTGGCAACACCATTTGCAGATGATGAGTATGATGGAGTGGTTTCAATGACAATTCCAGCTGCAAGACAATATTGAATCCAGTCCTGCATGAACTCTCCACCACCATCAACCCGCACAATTTTGACCTTCTTCCCAGTTTGGCGCTCAACTTTGGCCACATACTGTTTGAATGCCTCAAGTGTGGTTGCCGATTTCTTGTTGCTCAAGAAGAAGACATCTTTACATCCAGTATGACCATCTGTTAACAGCATCATGTAGAATTTGCCACCACATGATCTCGTGCGAGCTTTACCCCACAAATCAAGATGGATCCGCTCAAGAACTTCAGTTTCATGCGAGACAATTTCGTCAAACGGACGACGTGCATGTTTTCCATAAATACAGTCCTCACAAGCTCCAGGAGTATCCAACATTGTTATGTCCAGCCCATCTACCAAGCCCTTCATTGATTTTATCCGACCATCTCCTACATGTGCAAGTCTCCCATGCCAAGTTGCGAGGTCGGCAGGACGGGTCTGAGAGCGAGAACGTGAGAAGAATGCTAGTGGTGAATGTTCCATAGGAACTACATACGTTCCATTGGCAAGTGAGCCTATCATGAATTCACTGCCAGTAGGAGATGTGAATTTAACACCACTGTCTTTGAAAACAACCGTGCAGCCCTTGGATGTAAGACGGCTGACCGAAATGAGATTAGCTGCAAAGTCAGGAGCATGGTAGGCTGTGAGTTCCAAGATAGTAGCCTTTCCGTTCATTTCGACCTTCTTATAGACTGTTCCTTTCCCCAGAATACGGAATCTGGATCCAGCTTCCGCTGCCTGCCCTGTCATGTTCTCGAGAGGTTCATAGGTAACGAAGTCGGCACGGTCAACGATGAAGTGTTCACTAGCACCAGAGTCAATGAAATAGGGCTTCTCGCGGCGAGCATGGAATGATGTGGCAAGGTTTTCAGCAGGAATGCCCACAGTAGGAGGCTCAGTTCCTCCAGTAGCCATCAGGGCAAGGAAGTCGAACTGGTCCGATCCACCGCTAACATCCAACCATTCTCCACCGGTGTTAGCTGCAACAATGGAGGAAGCAGCAGCAACAAATGCTGCATTGTGGTGTGCATGTGCTACAGCCGCAACTGGGGGCGGTGCTGGTGCCACACCGACACACTTCCCTTTCCACCAAGGAGGATATTCACCAGGTTTTCCACCACCAGGACGGAAGCAGTTCTGGATGAGATGGCCTGGCTTCAGGCAATTGGTGCAATGGAGGCCAGGCTTGGCAACAAGTGCCTGTACTCCAGTCAATGGTGAAGAAACATCTCCTTTAGGTGCATTTTTCCGATTGTAATGACGATTGCAGTGTGCAATGACAGCAATAGAGCCAGTCATTGTGTCGAGGATAGGGAGAAGGTCATCCCAGGAGTGTGGAAGGGAAGTGATGAAGAGTTCTGTGAACATAGTGTCGTCGATGTTGCCTCCGTGCTCATTGACAGATGCCCACAATGTGCGCATTGACTTGACATGTTCCTCAATGTGGCTGGTGCCATCATAGAATGCGGTACGGAGTTTGCGCTGTGCATCAACCAGTCCCAAGCTCGTGGTTTTGCCAAATGCAGCCTTGAGCTTCGCCCAAGTCTGTGCTGTGGTCTCTGTGCGGTCCAGTCCAAGTGCAACGGGATTGATCACATTCCCGAAGAGAAGTCCGTGAGTGAATGCCTCACGCTGAACGTATTCCTCGTCAAAAGGTATGGGAGAGAACCAAGGTGTAGGCACATAGATTGGCTGTATAGGGTTCGAAGTAGGTTTCAAGGTAGTCCCTGTAAGATAACCAAGTACGCCCCGAGCAGTGCAAGCATCTATAATCTGTCCCGCAAAGGCTGTAAAAGACTGGTCCGAGCGACCCTCAAAGCGATCGGATTCCGGCAGAAGAAACTGTGTAGGGATAGAATTCATCGTTATCGATGATAGTAGGTCGACCAGTATAGTCTGTGAGTCAGTAAACACTTATGTGCACGGTGGAGGTTTGTTCAGTTAGAAGCGTTGGACACGGGGCCCATAACCTAATAGAACAAGAACTCCTCAGTCACCGTAGGGTAGAGACTGAGGAGGGGGAAAGTGCGGAAGGCACTATAAGTAAGGGATGCCAAAGATGGCATCTTAGAAGTAAGATGTAATTAAGATCCGGGCGGACGCACTTCGGGAATAGAAGCAATATGTACGTAAGTGATGTCCGTGATCACGCACTCTGATGGGGCGTAACTCCATCAAAGTTGAGGATTAGATTACTCTCTTTCCTCTCTTGAGAACAACTAGGTTCTCGGCGCCCGGGGAGACTTTGGTTACAAGCCTACAGCAAACTCAATTCAAGACTCAAAGCCTTCAATATTCAAATATTCAATCTCGTCGTCAAGATAACCTCAACATCCACGGGATTCCAGCTGTTGGAGGCAAGAACAAGCTCGGTAGCACGGGCGCGGGCGCGGGTGTAGGTGCAAAGACACAGCCAAGCTTGAACTCAAATCACTTCCGCCTCGAGCGCTTTGGGAAGGCGATAGCGGGGACGGAGAGCTGGGAGGTGCCGGGCGCGGTGCTGCACGAGCTCGACTGGGGGGCGCTCCCGCGCGGGAGCATCGCCGTGGATGTGGGTGGTGGGATTGGCTCAACGAGTATGTTGTTGGCGAGCGCGTATGCGGAGGTGGATCTTGCGGATGGTGCGTTTCCTCTCCCTTGTATCTTTTCTCTCCCCTCTTCCCTCCCTTTGTTTCCTTTTTGTTGTCATTATTGAAATCTGGCTAACGTGGATACGATACAGGTAGTGGCGGGCTCCGATTAGTGATCCAGGACTGGCTGGTGGTGGTTGAGACGGGGGAGAAGGTATGTTTTTCTCTGTCTCTGCGGTTCGGTGAAGAATAGAACACGATGAGCTGATATGGTGACTCGCAGGCCTGGCGTGCCAAGTGTCCGGAGCTGCTGGACTCGGGCGTGGTGCGGTTTCAAGGTGAATAATTTCCTACGCTGCTTCCTCTCGTTTCCTTTGCCTGCTGTGTCCCTATATGCTAATCTCTCCCTTCCTGCAGTACACGACTTCCTCACCCCACAGCCCGTTGCCGATGTCGCGGTCTTCATCCTCCACGTCGTGCTGCACAACGGGCCCGACGTGTTCGCACAGCGCATCCTCCTGCGCCTGCGCGAGGCCGCCGCGCCGCACACGAGACTCGTCCTCACGGACTTTGTGCTCCCGCTGGCGTGCGTGGATGATTTCGGCGTTGGGAGGACGTGGCGGGGTCAGGTGCGCGGGATCCAAGTGCAGGTAGAGAGAAGCAGAGGAGCGGGGATAGCGCGCGAAGGACAGGGAGCCCCAGGTGGAGGGTGCGAGAAGATGTTGGCGCCCGCACCGCTGCGGGCGAATCTCGGCAAGGTGAGCGCGAATGCGTATTGGATGGCCTGGGACGAGGGCGGCGGGTGGACGTTGACGAGGCTCAGCTGAGCGCGAGGGTGGCGGTGGGAACGAGCAGGGTGCGCAGCAACGGCGGGCGGGGCGCAGGAAGCGGCAAACCCCCCAAATGTATTTTATAGTACCTGCAAAATTGATGGCTTTCAAAAAAAAAATACCAGCTGAGACCTCCCAATACAAAGTCTCACATCTCTCCTCTGTGGTATCAAGTGGTATCAAGTGGTCTCAAAATGGGAAGTTTGGCTGTCTTGAGACCACTTGATACCAGCTGATAAGATAGGCCGCATCCATATGCATCCAAGTGACGATCAGTGGCGGTGCCGTGACTGATAAGATGAGATAAGGTGGTTTTCACATCAAACACCCGATTTCTCTGGAACGAAGGCGAAAATAAAAAATCCATGCCGTTAATCAATGTGAATTGAGTGTAGCTTCAATGGTACCAAATTCCCAGGGAAATCGGGCTAGAATTGAATGAGTTAATACATTTTTCGTGCTGATTTATACCTAGAAATTCATTTGGTGCGGTTTTTTGGGGGGGAGCAGAGAGCATCCAGAATAAAAAAAGCTGGAGTGGTTGGGTAGAGTTGTATTTGGTATTGTGATGAGCCATATAGTGAATTTATACATGAGGTTCATGCCCGAAACCAAATCGATATGATCGGCTGATCATGATCCTCATACTTCCACTATCCACATTATTCACATTGAGTGGCAAAGCACAAAAAAGAGTATTTGGACTCATTCAAATTGTTTGTCTTCTCTGACAGATATGAGTTGTTTTTGAGCTCTCTCTCGAGCTTGAAAAAACCTGCAAGCAAAAAAACGCACCAAATGAATTTATGGGTACAGATCAGCACGAAAAATGTATTAACTCATTCAATTCTAGCCCGATTTCCTTGGAAATTTGGTACCATTGAGCTACACTCAATTCACATCGATTAACGGGATGGATTTTTTATTTTCGCCTTCGTTCCAGAGAAATCGGGTGTTTGATGTGAAAACCACCTTATCCCATCTTATCAGTCACGGCACCGCCACTGATCGTCACTTGGATGCATATGGATGCGGCCTATCTTACTACGTGATTTCTCTTGCGGCGCTGTTTTCACTGGGGATGAGGCCACCCAGACATCGAGAGGGGTGTTGTTGTCCGGACACCGAGCACGTGTTGAGGTCGAGTTTGAGCAAGATGACGGTAAGTGGCAAGCTTCCGAATTTGGCAAGGGATGGTTGATCACGTGTGTTGATCTGTGTGCGAGATCAATGATCCGCTCGCCTCTTGGCTTGCTTAACCGGGCCCGGCTCGGCTCGGCTTGCGAGCATGGGCAAATCACTAGAGATGGCCGTGCACGTGTTGTAGGTCAAGAGTTCACGGTATCTGCGACCATTCTCTTCAGACTGAATATATTAGGAATAATACTACGCACCTGCGACCGTTCTCTTCAGACTGAAGAGAACGGGCACAGCTTTACAACATGTATAAGACCCGCGCCAAACGCGACCCTCAGACACGACACGTCCCCATCGGGACTGGACGCGAGGTCCATACTACAACACTCCCACTGACCTCGCAGTCCAGTCCAGATCACTCTAGGCCAATCATACGGCGACATCGTATCGTCGCGTCGCGGGGAAGAATTTTAGTAAGGAGGTCGGCGGGATTTGCTCCAGATTGACAATAGTGAATAGTGGCGCTTCCATCCTCGATGACGTCGCGAATGTAGTGGTATTTTAATGCAATGTGCTTTGCCTTGTCATGCATGGCAGGGTTCTTGGCCACGGATATAGCAGATTGATTGTCGCAGTAAATGGGAGACGGGTGGTCCAGCGGGGTTCCCAGAAGCTCGCCAAGCAGGTTCCGTACGAACATGAGTTCCCGGCCAGAATGGCTTCCAGCGATGTATTCGGCTTCCATCGTGGACTGAGCAGCAACACTTTGTAAGCGGCTGATCCATGAGATAGCCCCACCGGCAAGGATGATGACCGTGCCCGACGTAGATCGCAACTTGTCCTTGTCACCCGCCCAGTCCGCATCCGTGTAAGTTAGCAGTGTCCGAAATATAGGAGTTTTCATGTGCCCTGGTCCGCGGTAGGTGATGCCAAGATCTAGAGTGCCCTTGATGTAGCGCAAAACATGCATCATAGCATCCCAGTGCTGGATGCCTGGGTTCGAGTTGAAACGGCTACCAACTCCCACTGGGAACGCTAGATCAGGACGCGTGCCAAGCATTCCATACATCACGGAACCGACAACCCCAGGGTAGTCTTTGCCGACCATGAGCTGTCGCTCCTCCGCGGTCCTCGGCGACATCTCTTTAGTCAGTTTCATGCCAACTGGGAACGGGGTGGATACAGCCTTGCAGTCTGCCATTCCAAAGCGTTCGAGAACACCCTCAAAATATTTGCGCTGAGAAATGTGCACAGTTTGAGCTTCAAGATCCTGCGTGATCTCTAAGCCCAAACAATATGACGCGATGCCAAGGTCTTTCATTTTCAGTCGCTCTGACAGCTTTGACTTGATAACGTCCCATGTAGGTTTGTCATTTGTTGCCCCTTGTAGGTCGTCGACGTACAGCGCGATGACAACAATGATATTGTCGGACCGGCAAAGATAGATGCTATGGTCCGATTGGAGGCGGGTAAAGCCAAGGGATTTGAAAATGGAGTCGATGAGACGGTACCATTGGCGTGAGGCTTGTTTCAGGCCGTAGATAGATTTGTGGAGGCGCAAAACCATCTCGTTGCCATGAGCATTGAGTTTGGGAGGAAGACCGGGCGGTTGAGCCATGTAAATTTCTTCATCAAGTTCAGCATTGAGAAAAGCAGTGACCACGTCCATTTGATAGATAGTGAGGCCGAAGTGAGCTGCGACGGCGAACATGACGCGGAGGGAAGTGAATTTGACAACAGGAGCGAATGTCTCTTTATAGTCGATGCCGTAAATTTGGGTAAAGCCACGTGCGACGAGACGTGCTTTGAAACGCTCGAAGTCGTTCCACTGGTTGTACTTGACGCTAAACACCCACTTGCAAGTAATCACCTTGCGGCCCTCTGGAGGATCAACGTACTCGAATGTACCCGTCTCAATCAGGGAGCCAAATTCGGCCATCATCGCGATCGCCCATTCTTCCGACTGTGCGCTGGCCATTGCCTGCTTGAACGTCAACGGCACGACAATGGGAGGTTCCGGAACCTGGGCAGAACGAGCATGGGGTTGGAACTCCTCCTCCTCCTCAATTCCAGGCTCGTCTGGCTCCGTCCCTGGCTCGGGTTCCACAGGTATTGCTGGCGCTGGCTTGGGTCAATATCGACCTTTCGGGAGCTTTGCGCGTTCATCCACCATCCCTTCAAAACGAGCAGGGAGTTTCCGTGCCCTTGGTGCCATCGGTTCTTCAACGGCAGCTTCAGGACCATAGTTGTCAAGTTCCTCATCTCCCACAGACTGCTCATTATCACCCCCGAAGAATTCGGCATCTTCTGCAGCTCGTATGGGTGGATTCTCGGGGGTAGGGGGTACCTCAGTAGCAGAAGGAGGATTCGGGATAATTGGGGGAAGGTTTCGAAGGTCCGTTATCACTTCAGTCCATCCAGAGCTTTTTCCGCGCTCAATGAAAGTCACGTCTCTAGATTTGTAGACCTTGCGCTTCACTCTGTCGTAGCACTTGTATGCTTTCGACTGTGTACCTGGCAATTCATAGTAGCCCAATAGGATGCATTTCACCGTCGTATCCGCCAGCTTCGGACGCCCTTTGACCGGCAAGACTGAAACGTATACTTCACAGCCAAACGGCCGCAGATGGCTGACGTCCTGCCGCCGCTGTGTCCACGCTTCCTCAGGGATGCGCCCATCTAATGAGGAATGCGTCGGGCAGTAGTTGCGGGTGTTCGCGCCGTACAATACAGCATCAGCCCAAAAACCAATGGAAAGCCCGGCTTCCTTGAGGTTCGCCCGAGCACTGTCCTCGAGTGTTCGGTTGATGCGCTCTGCCACACCACCTTGCTGAGAACTATGGGGAGCAGTTGTCTGATGAATGATACCCTCGGATTCAAGCAACGCCTCAAACTCGGCCGACGTATACTCGCCGCCGTTGTCAGTACGGATCTTGCCAATTTTCTGGCCTGTTTCTTTTTCCACTCGGGCCTTCCACACCCGGAAGCGCGCGAGAGCGCTGCTCTTGAGCTTCATGAAGTCGACGTCAACATGTGCTGTATAATCATCTGTGAAGGTGATGAAGTATTGGCTCCCGCCGATTGACATGGGTAAGGGACCACAAATATCGGAGTGTACGAGCTCTAGAACACGAGTGGCGCGAGTTCTCCCTCCTTTTGGGAACGACTTCCGCGGCGTCTTTCCAAGCAGACAAGCTTCGCAAGAGAAGTCATCACCCGCAATCCCCATCTCCAAGCCATCGACCATCTTCGATGCAATGAGTTTTCTGAGATCAGATAAATTCAGATGGCCGAGCCGCCGATGTAGCGTAAGGATGTCGAGGCGCTTACCGGCTGGCGCAGGGGTTTTGGCTTTGAGGACGGATGGGGAGGTTCTGTGGGATGACATAGGACTCGCGAGATCCAGGGTGTAAAGGCCATCCTTGAACGAGGCCTGACAGAGGGTCTCGTCATGCAACTTGATAAAACACAAGGATCCCTCGAATTCAAGCTTGACTCCAGGTACAGCTGTCAACTGCCCCACGGACAGAAGCGAGCCTGCGAGCCTGGGCGCGTACAACGTCCGTGTGAAGTCCATCGTCTGGATTCCAGAAGGGGTCAAGATCCGCGTGCGGCTGGTTCCACATCCTGTTGCATAAATCTGGCTGTTGTCCCCGAGCTGGATGGGGATCGGCTTGTCGAGGGTGGAGAAAGTGACGAAAGACGAGCGATCCGAGGTGAGGTGACGCGACGCGCCGGAGTCAACGAAGAGTGCGTCGGATCGGAGAGCGCTAGTTGTCTTCTTCGTGAGAAGAACCTTGGGCTGATCATCATCTGCGGTGCTGTCGTACGCAACTTGCGCAAGACGGAGCTTCTCCTTGGCCTGGTCCCTCTTGCTCAGTGAGCAGTCCCGCGCAATGTGTCCCTTCACGCCGCACCCGTGACAGGTTGCTTCTTTCTTCCAGTCACTGCTGCCGCCGCCACCGCGTCCGCCGCTTCCACCGCGTCCGCCGCGTCCTCCGTGTGCGCGCCAGGATCCACCCTGCTGAGCAATATATGCCTTCACGGCACTGGCGGCATTCTCCTCGTCATGCGCCTTCGCCAGCGCTAACTTCTCTGTGTGCGCTTTAAGCGCCTGCTCTTCGCGAAGCCGGCCTTCGAGTATCGCGCGCTGCCTAACTTCGTCCTCCAAGAGCACTGGAGTCACGGCAAGGATGCTGGTGAGACCTGTGAGAGAAATGCCCTGGACAAGAGCGGTAAAATCCTGTGGAAGGCTTTGGAGCGTGTACTGAAGGAGTTTGTAGTCAGATAAAGGATCGTTTCCGCGCTTCAGATCGTTGGCGTATCCCAAGATTGTGTCAAGGTGGTCCTGCAGGGGTCCGCTCTCAATCCCCGCGTACTTGATGGTTGATAGTTTCTGGTGTATGGCCATCATCGACTGCATGCCTTGACGTTGGTAGATTGTGCGAAGGTTTGTCCACATTTCCATGGCGGTCTGCGCATCACGAATGTACGCCACTTGGTCATCGCTGACCATCTCGATAATGCGGCGCTTTGTTTTCTCGTCACCCTTGCGCCACTCGGCGTACGCGGGATTCGTGACCTCCACACTAACGGTACCTGTCGCCGGAGCAACAGCAGTTTGCTGTTGGACTATTGTTGGAAAAACCCAGGGGCCGATGATGTATTTCCATCTTTCTTCATCTTCGAACTTCGACTGAACTTTGAATGACCAGGTATCCCAATTCTTGCTGTCTAGCAAATTAAACGTGTAGCGTGTCGAGCTGGAAACGTTTTGGGAGCCCATAACCTGTTGTAGGTCAAGAGTTCACGGTATCTGCGACCGTTCTCTTCAGACTGAATATATTAGGAATAATACTACGCACCTGCGACCGTTCTCTTCAGACTGAAGAGAACGGGCACAGCTTTACAACATGTATAAGACCCGCGCCAAACGCGACCCTCAGACACGACACGTCCCCATCGGGACTGGACGCGAGGTCCATACTACAACAGCACGCGGCCATCCTCTGAGATTTCATCCTTGGGCACTGGCGACGTACCTAAATCTAGCATGGTGATTTCCAACGCACAACTTGCGAGGGTACTCTTGAATTGCGAGTGACATGTCACCCACATCTGCTGGAGATTTCTATCGCTCTAAAGCAATCTTTTGGAGACCCAGTGTAAAAAAAGTCCGCTTCGACACAACGACCACTTGGTACCAATTCATTCGATGTTTTCCACTGGACTAATAGCGGAGGCAGCATGTCGGATTCATCACACCTTTCTTTCAAATGGCTCGCTGGATTGACGTTCTACCATGGTCTCAGCGGTGACTCCAGCAACAGAGAGCAGCGAATTCCTCTCAAACTCCGAGTAAGCCTCTCTGCTTCCACGCCGAACTTGCACTTGACAGATCGACGTGGACTTCGCTCCAATTATAATCCCCTGTAAAGCAGGATGGTGGCAATGGCCTGAGATATACGGTCCAATTCAAGGTCTGCTCGTGGCATCCTTAACCTCAAGTTTGAGACGGTAGCGTCTCGCCTCTCGACAGGCAAATACACCAAGGGAGCGTGCAAACCAACGACGATTCATTTCTTAGCGTCGACAGGAGCTTCCCTGGGTGGATGCGAGGGACGAGGAGGATTTGAGGGGAGCGATAACTGAATCGTCTATACCGCGGGCCATTGATCTTAAACCACGCACCTGTTCCGTGTTGTTATAGGTAGCCCCAGGACCAAGGAGACGATCCGCCCCCATCGACCGCCCCAATTCCGCATGCAGATATTTTCTATTTTGATATTTGCTTTCCAAGGATATCGGCTCATTGGCAACTGGTTACTTCTCCTCCTAAATCTGGCGGTACTGCCCGAGCAATTCTAGTTACGCACAACATGGTTTCCTGACTCACGACTATCCCGTTCCAGGCGGGCATCCCGACTTTCCAGACCAAGCGGCGTCGGACGAACAGTCTCCATCCGATTTGTCGGGATCATCGTGTTCCGGTACCTTTGCCCTGAAGTCTGGACAGCTCCTCAAACCCGATGCAAACGACGACTTCGTCAAACCCGAAGCAAACCCGAAGCAAGCGAGCACAGCGTTGTCACTATACCTTGCAATCCGTCCCCTACCACCTCGGACTTCCGCTCGTCCCTCCATAATTTTCATGGAATATCCCCTCGCCGAACACGGGTCATATGCAGCGACCTATTCTATGGCGAGAAGCAAAAGAAGATCAACGCAATGCTAAAAACTCTTCGAGTCTGCTTATGTAATCCTTTGGATTCTCTCCAAAATTTGCGTTCTGCCTGCCTTATTCTGGAATCTAGAACCTTGAGCCTCTTGCGACATTAGCCCATTATCGGACAGGGGGTTTCGTTAGTCTCGTAATCATCTATCCCAACCAGCGGCCGCTATCCGCTGAACCGTGAGGCATCCGACTGTATTCTGGGAGCTCCGTGCTTACCCACCCCTCGCGCTATCTGTCAAGCTTGCGTCGGACGATTTGCGACAGGTTTCCGCGCCATCGGAGGTGCCGATGCGATGGTAGATTATGCCCGTGTGGGCTAGGACATAATTTAATACTGCGCTACATAAGACAACGAGGCTCAAGCTCCAGGTCCAGCACTAAACCGTCGCCCTCTTCCACCTCCATCAATGTCCCACAGCTCCCACATCTCCACGACGCACTTGAATTACAATGTCTCCTCCTCCGCTCGTCAGACCGCTCTTGGACGCTATCGGTATATTATTCTCTTCATGAACCACCCACCGTGCTAATCACAATCCACAGTGACATGCTACGAGAGCCTGTTGCTGAGTTTCTGGGCGTTATGATCCTCATTATCTTCGGTGCTGGCGTCAACTGTCAAGTCCTCCTCTCCTCCGTGGCTGGTGTCTCCGCTTCCCCCAAGGGTGTGAGTATGGAATGCAATAACGGTATACCGGACCTGACGCTGTGACCAGGACTACCTCGCTGTCAGCTTTGGTTGGGCTGTAAGTACTAGATCAAGCGACTCGCGTCCGTTCGCTGACGTCGCTCGTAGGTGGGCCTTTGTCTAGGTGTCTGGGTCGCCAGCGGCATATCCCCCGCTCACATTAACCCTGCGGTGTGTAGCTAAACCTAATCGTTCTCGTCAGTGGAGCTGCACCTGACTCTACCTTCCAAGGTCACTCTGGCGATGGCGACCTGGCGCGGATTTCCCTGGAAGAAAGTTCCTGTCAGAGAAACCAATCCCACCCTTTTTGCTCAGGAGCTCACGTATGTCCAGGGTTTCATCTTCGCGCAAACTCTCGGGGGCTTCGTCGGCGCGGCGATCATCTACGCAAACTATTTCCATGCTATCGACATCTTCGAGGGCGGCGCCGGAATTCGCACCATGAAGACTGCCGGTGTCTTCGGCGCATATTCTGTAAAAATCGAAACCTTCACGGTGATTAAACGTGTACTCATCTAAGCCCGCAGATCGACTACCTGACCGACGTGTCCGCATTCTTCTCTGAAGTGCTCGGCACGGCCATGCTGGTGCTCGTGATTGTCGCACTGACCGACAAGAAGAGCACCGCACCCCCGCCGGCTCTTTTCCCTCTCGTTATCTTCCTTGTTATTCTCGGCATAAGCTCCTCTCTCGGGATGCAGACCGGCACGTATTCACCCCTATCTGCTCTGTTTCCATTCCAGCTCACGTCTAGCTTGACGCAGGCTTCTCACTGAACCCAGCACGCGACTTCGGCCCAAGGCTCCTGTCCGCCGCGGTTGGCTACCCCCGCACCGTCTTCAGCTTCCGCCACCAGTACTGGCTCTGGACCGGAATCCTCGCGCCCGTCGTCGGCGCCCAGCTCGCCGTTGCGTTGTACGACATTTTCCTGTATAAGGAACACGACAGCATCCTCTCTAAGCTGTAAGTCAAAATTCATTTTAGCGTCGGACTGAAGGGTGCTAAGATAGTCGAATCCTTAGGACTGCTTCCCACGAGAGCCTTGAATCCGACGCGGTATAGACGGCGATGAATCTCATCTAATTCTTTCACGATTTCTTCACGAATTTTTGCTCGAAGGACGGGCACTTGATGATACATGAATTTCTAATAGTAATAGTGAATGAAATTGGACGAATTTTTTTTGGACTTGCGTTATGAGTCTCATGCAGCCTAGTCGTCCTTATTTAAGTGGACAGCTGCTGCTCTTGCTTCAACCTGCTTTTAACCTAAGATTTTCGGTCGACTTCGGCTTCTTCGGGTTTACCTGTTGACAGTGTTCGCCCTTAAGGCCTTAAATCAGGTTTGGCCAGCCTTTAAGGCCTTATAAAGGTTAAGGGCTTGAATTTAAGGCCCATTTAAGGCCTTTGAATTTTTTTCCCACAGGAAGTACCTTAGCCAGAGTGGTAGGTTTAACACCATATATTCATTTTCCATGCAAAGCTTATTGTAGATGACTTGACTCATGACTCTGTCTTGAGCATTTGCAAAGATTCCACTGCTTCTCCGGTGCTCAATCTTTTGGATATCAACATGGCTTGAAAGTTCAAATTCTCAGTTTATTTCTGATTCACATTCCAAGTCTGTCTGCCATGCTCCACCATCCGCACGCAAAAAGAAAGGAAACCCATTTGCTGGGCAACCACGTGATAACTCACGTGAGGATTTAAAGCCTTAACAAAGGTCTTGAAGTTCTGCTGAAAAATTTTAAGGCTTTTATGTAAGCCCTTATTTAAGGCCTTACTTAAGGCCTTTGCCCTTTGGGCGAACACTGCCTGTTGTGCAACGACGTGTGTTCCAAACCAAGAATTCTACTCTGCGCGGCAAGTTGGCAGGCTTCTTCTTGAAGTTCTTCTGTTTCAACGCGTCCCCTTTCTCCGAATGTCCTATCCATGGCTTGCTCAGGCGGCTCATAACAAAGCGGCTATCAGCGAGGGATTAAAAATCGTCCGCAAGGTCATTGCGCGCGACGCAGTCAAAACCCCGCTCAGCACCGCAGATCTCTACAAGCTCGTTGTCAGAGAAGCCCCTCCACCCACCTTTGTCAACACTATTCCGTCCGAGGATGATTCAACCCCTGCGGTGAAATACGGAAAATCTGGACGAAGACGCATTCCTGCGCCCGCACCGCCTCATCCACGGCACCCAGTCCGGTCCATGTCGTGCGCTCCGTTCTCAAGTGCCGGACTGGACTCTCACTCAATCTATTTTATTTTTCATGCAGTTTTCTAAAGCGCACTTTGCTTCCCATTATCGTGGGCGAGCGATCCGTAAAGCACGTCCGCGAAACGCGCCTGGTGTTGCAGTCCAAAGTGGATCCGAAAGCGCGTTCTGCGCGTGGGGCGAAACAACAGCAACAGGCCGCGGCGAATACATCTGCGAAGCAGCCTGTGGAGACGATGATCTGGCTGTGGCAGGCGTCGAAGCCCGGACCACGCGTCGAGAAACCCGCCCCGCCCCCGCGGCCGAACGTGTACGACTTCTCGCACATGAAGGCGAGCAAGCGCAAGGCGCACCGGCTGCGCATCGAGGTCGCGGAGAAGCGCTCGGAGCTGCGTGCGCGGCGTGACAATATAAAGGCGGAGGCACAGCGTAAGGCGGAGCGGGAGGTCCGGGACGCGAAGCGGGCGACGGGGAGGTTGCTGCACCAGGCGCAGGAGAAGGAGGCTTTGGCTAGAAAGGCGGAGAGGAGGAAACGGTGGGAGAAGAGCAACCCCATTTTGGCCAAGGCGTTGGCCAAGCAGCAGGCGGAAGCCGCGCAGAGATTGGCACCAGTCCCGCCGCCATCGAAAAAACTTCATGCTTAGAATTAAATAATGAATTCAGTTTTTGTTTCTCCAGGTCGAAAGACTACGGGAATGCAGACCAACACTTGGCCGCTTCAAGGCCGTCTGAATCACTCATCGCGTAGCAGGAAAGAATGGTAGTATAGTGAGTGTGGTGGGGTAATCGCAGGTGCTACATGTACGTGATTACACAGAACGACGGTGGTTGATACAAAATGGTTAGAGATTGTGGCGGAGAAATAAGATCGTAAAGGTGGCCCTCGTGAATGAATGTGTTCCCTCGAAGAAAAATGAGTAAATTATTAGTCCACCCGAGTCATATAATCCTGCCACAACGCGTCCACGAACGCCTTGTCGGTCTGAGATGAAATCAACTCTTGCTGTTACATCGACATAATAATTCGCGACTTACATGAATGAGGGTCAGCAACTCCCTCATGAATGCATTCTTGTCCGCGGGAGGAAGGCTGCGAGTACTAGTCTCCTTCGTCAAGGTCGAAAGTATAGCAGCCCTCGTCCGCACAGGGTCCAGCCCTGTGTTTGTTGCAGGCTGCTGCGGCGCCCTAGGCGCGACCAAGGAACTATTGCCGTTGATCTGGATCTTGGACGATGGCCGCACAGTCACGGACGTTTCCATCTCCGTAAACGTCGGCGGCGCAGCGCGGACAGGCTCCGGCGACAGCTCCGGGGAAGGGCTAGCCGACGCAGACCTCGAGGACGAGGAAGACGCCAACCCCAGCCGTTCCCGCACACTCGACGAATCCATCATCTGGAACAACCGCGCCGCCTCGAGCGACCGCTGGTGCCCGATCTCCGCCACCCGCTCTGCGGCCCTCTCCCGCTTCCCCTTCTTCCGCCCCTTCCCTCTATCCCGCCTCTCTCGTCCTCCACTCCCGGGGTCAGGATTATTCAGAGATGAGGACGACTCCACATCGGGGTTCGGATTTCGACGCGTGCGCTGCTGCAGCACCTGCCGAAACACGTCGGGATCGCTCAGCGCGCTCGTGTCCTCGAAATCTAGCTCCACAATCTCCCCGTCCTCAAGACCATCCGCGTCTGCCCTGTCGTCTACCGGTGCGCGCGCGCCAGGCCACAGCTCGGAACTAGCTGCAAATGGCGCGGCCGTATGCCTACCCGCTGGGGGCTGTGCCTGCTGCTGTCGTGAGTGCGGCCGCACCGTCGACGTTGAGGGGTCGCGTTCGTCCATCGGCGGCGGTACAGGCACACGCGAAGGCGCTGGCCTGTGCCCATTGATGAACCCCAACGGCGGGACCGGTGCGCGCGGCGTCACATCGCCCTGAGCACGCCCCTTGCCGTTCTTGACCCCACCTGAGCCATTTACCGGCAGACTAAGCGTGTTCGTACGCGGAGTAGGGATACTCAGGAGGGGCCGTCCTGCGCTGGAGCCCGCGGCCTGCAGCTCCTCATCGAGCTCCGCATCCGGATCGAGCACGGTACTCGACTCCGAGAAGCCGTCCGACCCGGCATGGGCGGGGCAGCCGTTGCTCCCGGACTCCTCGTATTCGTTGTCACCCTCGCGCGAACTGGTATGCGACTGTGCGTCGCTACTATACGACGTGGAGGACACCGATGCGGAGCGGGAAGGCGGCAGACCCAACAGCGTCGTTATGACCTCGTGATTCAAGATCTGCGGAGGGAGAACAGAGGTTGTAGGTGTGGGGGAATGTATTGGTATGGGCTCTGCCGGCGCTGCGGCGGGGTTGGAGGGCCCAGCTGTCGCCGAGGCAAATATGGAATCCAATAACGCAATGCCGGTATGGGAAGTGGGAGAGGTGGGGGGAGCCTCATCCGGGTCGGCACTACTTAGGGACGCGAATAACGACGCGACTGTTACTGTTTTGGACGACCGGGAAGACGCCGAGGGTACAGGAGAGGAGGCCGTAATGGACGAGGGAGCGGTCCGCATATTTGCGAAGAGCTTGTCCAACTCCGAAGCGCTTCCACTTGGGAAAGACCGATCGAGACCGTTGTCGCCTGATGGTGCCCCGGGCGCCCCGTCTGTGCACAAAGTTAACGAAAATACAGGCATGCGGAAAGCTATCGCTCTTACGCGGTTCAGGTGGCGGAGATGGAGAGGTCGTGCGTAGATGGGGATTTGGAGGTGGGGGGCGGTTAGGACCGTACCGAAATTGCTCTGGGTACGGAATATTTTGCTTCACATACGAGTGCAGTCTGTCGAGAATGAGCTGAAGGTCGAAAAACGCAACGAAAGCGCGTTACCGCATCATAACGTCGATCATGGGCTCTCTCGCATCGGTTGGAAACATCCACAGACCGACGGTGTGAGCGCGGCCCTTGTCGCCTTCAAGCAATTTGTCCAAGTTCGGGACTGCCCATGCGTTGGATAATTTTCCTGGTACTCCATCATGCGAGCTGAGGACGTGGGACATGCGGCGGCTGGTAAAGTCGGGGTAAGATCGTAGCATAAGATAGGTGCCGTGGATTCCAGTGACATCTTCTGGATACAGGCGCTGAATGTAATCATCCATGCCCATACGGTTTAGAATGTAGAAGCCGTATGGAGGGTAAGAGTCACTGGTCAACGAGCCGTTAGCGCTGGGTGGCATTGTACAGACGCGTTTAGAACAACCTTTCGTACAAAAACATGCTTCCCTCGAAGCCATTTTTCTCCCATGTCTGGCCGTTGTGGTGGTACACGCATACATGACTGAACTGGTCAAAAATCGAAATAATAGAGGGGTCTCTTCGTCTCAGGACCTTGAGATTGTGGTTATATCTTGCTTCTGGCGACATGCCGAGATTGGGTTGTTCTACAGATTGCTGGGGTCGATGCCGCTGGGCCCTAGGCGCCTTCGGAGATTCGTTGGGCATATTAGAGGGCCCCATATTTGTGGACGAGGCTGGGCGACGACGCGACATTTTGCAAGAAGGAGAAGGAGGGTGTTTGGTTCCTTTCCCATTGTCTTGTGACACAAACAACACAGCTTTCCAAGTTCAACTTTGGTTCAAGTTCTTCTCACCGGGGGAAAGGAATCTGCTGTGCAGCTGTTCCACACATATGCCCCTTGTTTTACGCGACCAATCACAAAGTAAAACGAAGACGTATCTCAATTAATTTTGGTGGCCACTGGCAGGCTCCAGGCTGTGACCCGGGCCCTGGCCCTTGGCGTCCTGCAAACTCAGCCTTCAGGCTGTAGTGAGTCCTACGGTGAGCTCGCAAGCTCTGGCTTCCTATGGAATCTCTTCTCCAGCTAATCAGACACCTGCGTCCTGGCCTTTTTATTTACATTTTGCGATCCCGCAAGTTCAAGTTTGTACATTATTGCTACAGTGGGATTTTACGGACGCAGCGGCGTCAAAGAATTGATTGACACCATACTGCCTGGCCTCCCAGCACTCTCTGCGATGCTCTCAGAACCCGACGGTTTCGGTTCTTCACTGGGTGTGTTGAACGTAAAAGGTGTGATTCCATACTGTATCACAGTGGGATCGATCGTCTTCCGCCGCACGAATTTCGGCAGCGCCTCTGACTCTGGGAAGACGCGAGAAACCAAAAAGAACAAAACAACGTCCACCAGGCCTAAAACGGTTCGAACAAGGAGCAGAATGATGTTCAACCCGCCACTCACCAGAGAGACCGAATACGAAATCAGCCAGAATTGTCACCGCAAACGGTGGTTGATGCCCTGCGATCGAGTACACGCGCACAGCGGCAATAGGCAATATGCAAAGCGCATACGCAACCTGCAGGCGTGTTAAAATGCACATTTCTCCCACTCGGCCAAATTGCTTACCGGATACCTCAAGGGAAAGCGCAGGTTGTCAGAAACAGCAAGTTTACAACCCGTTTTAATTTCCAACTCACCAAATCATGTGCTGGACCAATCTCAGTGACGTAGAATCCGTAAAATCCCTCCCAAAGTCAAGTTTCCACGATTCGCCAGCCGAAAGGAAGCGCAGCTTCCAGCGGCCGTCGACCTTCAACAGGTTCCCTCGTGCTCTTAACAAAGTTGCCGTGTACAAGAACGCACTGAACACGATTGAGAGGAGTTCCTGAATTTACGGTCAAAATATAAACTGTTTCGATTGAATGTGAAAGCGCACGAAGAGATACTGCATCACGATCTGTTGAAGGTGGTATTCGTGCGTGATCCAACACCTGCGCGGCATTGAAAGTCAAGCTTGGCATCAAACGAGCGAAATACCAGGTTCCGGAAATGCCAAAGTAAGGCCCTCGCTCCTTTGTTTCTATTGCCACAGGTCCGATAAACACCATCATGAAGACGAAGCTCCAGCCAAAGGCCACCACCGCCCATGAGATCAGTCTCGTTGTCTGGAATCGGAGGAACAAGAGATTGAATAGGTGGAACGAAATTGCAAAAGACCTATTTCCCGTCAATGGAAATAAAAAGTCAAAAACAGCATGACAGACCAAACAGCCGCAGCCAGGCTTCCCCCTTGTTTCATCCCTCCTGCAAACCGAACGAACTCCTCAACACCAAATTCGCCTGGCCGCAAGCAGCCAAGGACTAACCTTGCGCAGCACAGAACGCGCCGTCGTACACACCGCCTTCGTCGACCCACCGCAAGCTCATTATCGAGCCCAAAGACTGCATGGCGTCGGCCAGCAGGAGGCAATAGAAGTAGAGCAGAAAGTGCGTATTAGAGTATTTCTTCGAGTACGTGACGAGCTGTATCCACAAAATGTATACCAAGTGAGAAATCTTCCCGAAAATTTGGCGAACATTGCTGCTCACCGTGACCAATAAATAAGAAATCGCGGCCAAAGAGAGGAAGCCTGAGACGACAAGAGCCTGTGTGTACGCATAAGTTGCTGAACCGAAGACTGTGGATTGCACGTACAGTAACACCATTGCGCTCAAAAGCACTGTAAAGTTCCTCAGACAACTGTGGTCCTGCCATTGTTGCAGCGAACGCCCCCCAGGGTGTCAAAGAAGGAAAGGAAAGAAAAAAAGAGTGAACGTGGGACGAGCGGGGAGGTCGAGGTCGCTTCGCTACGCGCGAATCAAGGCTATATACTTGGCGCCCAAAATAAATACCCCCACTCCGCTGCGGCGGCGGCGCTGCTACGACGTCGCATCAACAATCATTCAAGTTTGTCCGGCAATAAATTCATTTTCCATCAGCTCGACTTGTTCCGGGTTGGTAGCCATTGTTGCACCGAACGTCCACCAGGGTGTCAAAGAAGGAAAAGAAAGAAAAAAAGAGTAGACGTGGGACGCACGGGGAGGTCGAGGTCGCTTCGCGACGCGCGAATCAAGGCTATATACTTAGCGCCCAAAATAAAATACCCCGCTCTGCCGCTACGACGTCGCATTCAAGCTTGTCGGGCAATGTACTCATTTTTTCCATCAGCTCAACTTGTTCCGGTTTGTTGTCTGTGCGCCCGGCGATGAAGCAGACGGAGACTCGAGATTTTTGACAATCCATGTTGTGGCTTGTGAAGAGAATTGTATTATTTCACTCGCATATCAAGTCCGCCCGAGCTGATTGTTCCTGTGCAGATGCCGAACAGAGGAGTTTTGATGGGTGCCTGCATAGCCACCGTAGAACGATGGGCCTATGACGTCTTCTAAACACCAACGTCGAGCGACGTCTCCGCGACGTCTCTGGAGGCCTGTTTGAACTCCGAGTTGTCGAAGACGCGTCCATGGACCACATACGGCGAGTCGGCAACGAACCAACCTGGCCGCTAGTAGTCTGAATCTGTTGGCACGTCTGATCATGGACCTGGGTTTTTGATGGAGAACGTGACCATTTCTCACGTCCAAATCGGGTCGATATTCGGGATTTGGATACTTGCAACGGCCTAGCTGCCATTCCGACCAAATAGAACATTTATTTTAAGCTATTAGTAGGTACCAGAAAATTCTCCAATAGTTTTGAGGTCCTTCTCAGTGTACTATTGCTATTTCAACTCAAATACATAAACAACACCTCTCGAATCCATTTCAGACCCAATCTTCTTGGTTGAAAGACCGAAATCAATCGTTTATCCTGCCCGAATACATTAGGCAATAATCCAGGTTCCCAAAGTTCCGGTGAGGCGAGATTGTCCGAATTTGGGCGTGGGGAAGTAATCACGTGTCAGCTAAAACCCAGGTCCATGATCGGACCTGCCAACGAAATCAGACTCCATATAAAACATTTATCGACTATCATAAATGTTGTGGAGTCTGACTATAAGTGAGACTAGGCCGCTAGCGTTTCTCTGTACTTCTTGGGCCCGTCTAATTCTCGGCCCTCGGCGGCGGGCCTGTCTCTGCCTGTCGCTGTGCCGCCCTCCGTTCTCGCCACTCCTCAAACCCATTCAAGTCCCTCCCTCGTTTGGAAGGGTCTAGAGGCGCCGAGCCTCGAAATACCTTCATTCTGAAACATCAGGAAGACGTTCAAGTTCTACTGTTGATTCTCACCGATATCTATACGGTCCTGATCCGACGATGACTTAATTCTGTCGCGCGAGGAGCTCATGGCCCAACCCAAACGCGCCATTCGTGGTCTACAACCGTGATCGCCCCCCTCACCCACTCGACCTTGATTCGACAATCCACAATTCCTCTGGGAGATAAGCGCCTTCCGCGCTTCCTTACTTACTGGGGGACGGTATATAATCTCCCAAAAACCCGGCGATCGTCTGGATTTTTGGAGCGTTTCCACAGGACGCCGTTTCTGGACACGGACCCGTCCAGGTTTCCAGATTTTCGAGACAGAGTTCAGTGTCACAGTGTGGCTCGCAGCTCCAAGGTGACCGTACCTCTGATTTTATCCACCGCGCGTATGTCGTGCCACGTATTCATCCCGGGCGTCCCATTCTCAGCAATGGATGCAGCTCATTTGAAATGTGTCTGCTGAATCTCAAAGTTGACCTTGAATCCGGCCACTCCCGCCAAATTTCGCAACGCCTGTTCCTGGAGGCCTTCGCATATGTGAATCGAGATCCCCAAATTGTAGGAGATTACTTGGATTTCACTGAGACTACCTGTTGGCCACGGATGCCGTTTTTGGTGAACCAGCTTACCGAGCAGTGCAATGCTTTCAACTGCTTGACAGTGGTCTGAATTTAAAATTTACTCGACAGGTTCACGGGCACTAATGTTGGCATTATTAGACGAAGTTGCGTACAATCCCCGGCTATATTATTTGCGTCACCAGCTCGGACTATATTTCAATTCGCGTCTGTTCCATATCTTCTCTCCGACGACTCTGAAGGCCATCATCGGATTTCAATGCTACGTACGAATCGGAACTCACCCGACTGCCATTTTCTGCGTGGGAGATGGTGTTACCCAGAGACCATGACACCCACCCACACCGTGAAGTCATTCGTAACTGAAAGCCTGCTTCGCCGAAATGCCTACCTGTTGCGGGTCATCGAGACGGTATCCTATGGCGGCTATTATGGCTGTGTTCTGAAAAGCATCAGGACGGCTTCCGCACTCCCGAAACCCCTCAGTACACCTCACTATCCACCTTCGTTCACTCGAAGGTCAGGTCCATGAGAGCGGCGGTACCAAAGATCTCGCGTGCCGGGTACACGGCGCACCCTTTTAATCGCTCGTTGAGCGAGGATGGGAATCATGTTTCGGAAGGTGAAAGAAAGTTCAGGTGCGCGATATGTTATTGACGCTTAACGACGCATTGGTGGTGTTGCACGACGTGTACACAGAGATTTCTTATTATGACCAGGTACGCAGTTATGTTGAGGTTGCAATGCACGGATAACCACTTTCCCCAGCGTACCAGCGAGGGATAAGACGGATAAGGCCGCCGTATATTCATCAATGAAGTCTCAAAATTATACACCTCCAATTTACTCGCGGGCTTGTTTTTCCTTATATTTTCTACTTGTTTTCTACTGTGCTAAATTCAATCTGACAACTCAAGTATGCCCTTTTGCCTGATGGTGGCTCCGATTTCGGAGGAAGTAAGTCTGGCTTCACCGTAGAGAATGCGGCTAATTTGTTGCAATCGTCTTAGCCGAACTGAATTCTAGTTACGCGTTCTGTTTGTTGTGAGTCATTTGGCTCCTTCTTCACGCGGTTCACTTGTCACGTGGAAGGTCAATTGTTTCCTCAGCTTCCTTTCTTTTCAACCGCTTTCGTTCAAATTTGTAGTTCCAAATCTCTCTTTACATGAATACTGCCTCCTTGCCCTCGCTGCTAATATGTGGGTTATCACGGCTTGGCCCGGTGCTTGGCAGTTCGCGTGCTCGGAGCCATCATATGTCCGATTTTAAAATAGCAGCGCACTCTAGAATCTAGATAGCTGCTTGTCCCCCTCTTCCGCATACCCCAGGGCATACCCCACCCGTCCCCTGAAGCCGTCATACCCCGATAATGATTCAGACTTTCCGTGCAGTATGGACTGCATTGTCTTCTGTTCTTATTTTGGCACCATGGCCACAATTTTCACCTGCACACGACACCTTTGAACTCCAAAAGTCGTGGGGAGTTTACTCCCCTTTCCATGCCGCTGAGAACTATATATCTCCCCCGCGGGATTGCAAAATTTCCCAGGTGATTCGCCCACTTGGCCCTGGAATATTCGTAAAGACTGACTGTTAGGGGTAGGTTAACATCCTACACCGCCATGGCGCTCGCCTTCCGACTGCGCCCCAGACCAAGGTCATACTTTCAGGCGTCAACAAGCTACAGAGCGCCGAGTTTTATACCGACCCTCGTTTGGATTTCCTTCATACGTTCGAGTATTCGTTGGATGAAGCTCTCCTTGTGCCTCTGGGTGCCATTCAGTAAGACCCCCCACCGTCGGCGTCTCTGAAAAGACTCAGACGTCCTGGCAGATCCGCTGCATCCGGAAAAACTGTCTTCCAGCGGTACTCTTCTCTCATCACAGAGGACGACATCCCCTTCATCCGTGCCTCAGGCATGAGCAGGGTCGTCGAAACGGCTAAAAATTGGTCTGCAGGTGTGTACTGCACACAATAGCTCCTCCTCCAAATTCAGACCTTTTCCATAGGATTTGCTGCTGCCAGCGACCACGTGTATAATCCTCCACTGTCAGTTATTTTTGACGAAGCGGTGCTTGATTTATCGCGAACTTCGATGCCCCTTTTCTGATACTTCGAGCGCAGGGACTAGACCCGCTTCAAGATGACCTGTGCCCGGAAGCTGCGTCTAGCCACAAAGAAATGACCCAGTGGCTCGATGTCTACGGCCCACCGATTACGGCCCGCCTAAACAGCTGGGCTCCCGGTGCAAATCTCGTTGACGAAGACATCTTCGGCCTCATGATGCTCTGCCCATTCCACACCGTTGCGTCGGTGCCCTACGAGTACACGGAGGGGAGCCCACTGCCATTCAGCCCTTTCTGCGCCCTGTTCACGCCATCTGAATTCAAATCATTCGAGTACTCGAGCGACCTGGATAAATATTACTCGACCGGGTCTGTCTGCTCAGGTTCGGATCATTCCCCTGCGCTGACTAGACCTACAGATACGGTGGTCGCCTTGGGCGTGTCCAAGGCGTGGGGTATACCAACGAGCTACTTGCCCGCCTCACCGGCACTCCTGTCACTGACCACACCTCGACCAATACCACCCTCGACTCGGACCCTGCTACCTTCCCACTCGACCGCACTATCTACGCGGACTTCACTCATGATTCCATTCTCATAGCAGTCTTCAACGCCATCGGTCTCTACCCCACTCACAAGCTGAAGACTACGCACCCGAAAAAACACCGAACCTGGCGCGCAAGTGATATAATGCCATTTAGCACCAGGATGGTTGTCGAGAAACTCACTTGTGGCGCGTCCGCGTCCGATACCTACATTCGCATTATGGTGAAATAATTTAGTTGTCGTCCGAAATAACGGCCACTTACTCATTATATTATAGGTCAACGAGGTCTTGCAACCGCTCGCATTCTGCGGGGCGGCAAAAACTGGACCATGGGCAGGGCTCTGTGCGTTTGATGCGTTCCTGGAGAGCCAGGAGTATGCGCAGAATGATGGGAATGGCGATTGGGAGAAGTGTTTTAAGAAGTAGCCCGGCAGAGGCTGTGTGAGGGAGTCGTGAGGGCAACAGAATCAAGGAGCGGTCAAGGAAGTGGATCATGTATATTTTTGTGCGTAGAGGTATTTTCTTACTACGGTTCACGGTCCAGTATGCCGGTCTGACTTGCATTGCTTTGACACGGGCGCCAAGACACAAGGGCCGACTGCCTCAATATCACATGCCAAGCAAATAAATGCAGGCACCCCTGCCTTAAAAGATCCGTCCATGACAGCCACTGAAGGGCGGCATTCGCTGTCATGGATCTGCTGTGTCGCCCACAGCTACGAATTGATTCAATTTCCTCCTGGTTTGACTGAGCGCTCAAGCTTGGCAATGGGCAGTATACACACAGAGAATCTTTGGACTTCGAGGTCGAGGCGCCGAAAGGGTCAAACCTTGGTTCAGAGTCTCATAAAGTATCTGAATCTTGTTAAAGTTCGGTTACCTCGTTTTTGCTCCTATCACACAGCTCTACTTGGCTTTGATCAGAATCAGTCTTGGCACGTCTCACGACCATCCATCCTTTAAATATGAAGACGACGTCGGTGCCGCAAACTCACTTTTCCCTCTGTTTTCTTCACGATGCGATGTGCTGCTTTCTCCTGGCTTCCGTTTCTTCTTCTTTCTTATGAAACCTGCGCCGTCAAACTTGCAATCCAGCGTCCAGCTTCGCAACGTCCCAAGGCGGCCACGGATGCGAACAATAATCTCATTAACAAACAGAACGAACGCGTCGGTGGTTTCCTCTGTTTGGCCTGTGCATTACATTTAACGCCAATTTCTCAGTACACGGCAAATATTACGATAAGTGGACGAGGTAAGCGCGGTTCAAACAACCGTCGGTGTGCCTGATTTAATGTTGGCTCAGTGGTCAATGTGGCTTTGGATACGGGTAGTACCGATTTATGGTACGTGTTCTTGCCACCTGGATATTTCTGCCGCCATTTGAACATCTCTTACTCAGGGTGATGCCGCCAGAAGGCCTTCCTTCATTCAACGACACTCGTCTCAATGCCACGATAACATACGGGGACGGATCTGACTATGTTACGGGCGACGTTGGCGTTGGAGAATTTCAGCTCGGTTCAGCGTACACTATTCCCTTCCAAGGTGTGTAATTTTGGTGCACAAAGTCCGGCTGATGTTTATATTCTCCCGAGCTTTCCTCAATGTCGATGAAGTACTCTTTCCTCCTTCATTGAAATATCAGCGCGTGGTATTGACTCATTTTTCCTCAAGGCTTCGGACGAGGAGCAACCTGAGTCCGCGCTCTTCCTTCGCTGGTTTTGTTTCGTGCTGATTTTTTGCTGCAGCTTCGACGACGGCATTTTTGGCCTGTGGGGTCTCGGATTTAATACACCGGGTTCATCAAGTGTCAACGACGCGGTACAGACGGCCTACGGACAGAACGCCAACTGGGGACAGTCGGTCCTCGCCAATATCTTTGCAGAAAATCCTACGGGCGACGACTACATTGGCATATCATTATCTCGCAGCGGCGACACCGGAGGCACCGCCGATGCATCCCTCACGATATCTGAATACGACTCCGACTACCAAGCCGTCGCAAACTCACCGAAAGTCCCCCAGAATCCAGTAAACTCTGGCGCTTGGACTGTCACTCTCGACGGTTTATCGGTGGGCGGCAAGAAAATTGACTGGCCCTCGACCATGGAACAAGCACCTGCGGGAAAGAACATCGTTCATCTTGATACTGGGTACTTATAATCCATTCACTATCAAGGCCTCGCAATCCTTACTTGGTTCTCTGGACAGAACTACGAATATTATGATGCCAGCGGACCAAGTAGCGGCCATATACTCGTCCATTCCTGGAGCTGTTTTCTCGCCGGATTCGTATATTCCTCTGACGAAATTCAGTACCACGGCCGACGTCTGGGTCGTTCCCTGTAACGCCACGGTGAACGTTGTGGCTACCTTTGGGTATGCCTTTCTTCTGCCATCGACACTGAAGTATTGACCTTTTTCCAGTGGCCAGGACTTCCCGATCCATCCTTTAGATGTTATAGATATGCAAGTCGTGACGTCCCCCGACGGACGGCGTAACTATACGATGTGCTTAAACCAGTTCACGGATGTAAGGTTCTTCGCCCATCATATCGTACAGTGCTGAGGTTTTGCGTATCATATCTAGGTCGGTACGATCGTTTCAGGTGAAAGCGACGCGTTATTCGGGGACTGTTTCATGCGCAATTCCTATACAGTGTATGTCTCCAGGCTACGTTCCCGTTATCTCGGCTTTTGACGCAGTCCGCCTGATGTAGCTTCAACTTCGGGACCGGCGGAAACACTACCGGAAACCCCTTCGTACAAATGCTACCGCAAACCGATGCTACCAAGGCGGCGGCTGACGCCATCTCTGTTCGCACGGCACTCATGGCCCATATGCCCCCAGAGGTCTCTCCCCTTGAGCTCGTGAAGATCTTCAATGGATCGGAGCCGTCTGGAAACACTGGCGCCCCAGCCGGCGCCCTGTCTCTAGCTCCCTCTCTGTGGTTAGTTGGGGCGATTTCGTTGGCCGTAGTATCTTTCTTCTAGAGGGTGCATGATGTGAATCTTCTTGAGTCTTTGAGGATATAAGATACTTATCACTTACGGCTAATAGAGTACTAAATTAAATCTGTGTAATGGTGGCATTTGTCATATGTTACTTGTAGAATCACGACAACTTGGGATCTTGTTAGCAGCACTGCTATTTCAAATCCGTCGTCGCCTACTTGGCATCAAAACAAGCGCACACACAAAACTTCAAATTCCTAATTTGGAAGGATGGCTTCCTAATTAGGAAGTAAAGACTGAGAGCTTCAAATTTTTGAACAGAGTAGTAGCAAGCCGAATTGGGCATTTAGCTTAAAATTGCTTGGAAACAATGAACGTTATCATAATACAAGATGATCGTGTCTAAATTAACCGCCAAACTCTCGGGAGGCTCCCCACTGAGACAACTGGACAGAGCAGTTGAGGGAAACTATAGGTACATTCTAAGGATGATACTTACTGAGGACACCCTCCTGCTCCACACCCACTCCATCGATGAGTTCTGGCTACTTCAAAAGAGCGACAAGTAGTTGGGACGTGCTGTGGTCGCCCGGCGCCAATAATCCGGACGACCCAAGCCCAGAGAAGCGTGGGGTGGGTGAGAAAACTATCGCCTTGCGACGCGTTTCCTCTCCCGGCCGCCGTCCTCCTCGATCTCCATCATGCCATCGATGACTTCGCTGCGGTTGTGTGGGAAAAGGCCCAGCCCGCGCGTGCTTCGTGTGCGTCGTCGCTGCGTGGGGACCGGTGAGCTTGAGGACGAGGGCGTAGACTGTGGAGACGAGTTGGGCGGAGGCATCATCATTACGGCGTGCCGACGCTTTGACCCCGTCACCGGAAGAGGCACGTTCTCGACGAAGGGAAAGGATACGCCGGGGGGCACATGCACATGGAAGTCTGTCTGTGGGATGGGGGGAGCGAGAACGGTGGATGTAGCCGGCCTCAATTGCGGGAGAGTACGCGTTAACTTGAGAGGTACTGAAGATCGGGGCGGAGAGCAGGGTCCTGCGGTCACGCGGGACGATGGGGGTGGCGATGGCGACGGCTAGATGCAATAGTTAGCACTCAGGAACAGTAGTTCATGCACTGTTCCGTGGGACTGACCTTATGTGCCGGGGCGTTAGGACGGTGGGAGCCACTAGCGTTAGGTGCCGAGGAATGGCTTCCCCTCTCTCGTTCGTCCTCCTCGTCCTCCTCCTCCTCTCTAGATCGCATGGCATCCAGTCGTGCTTCGACCCAGTCCATGACTCTTCCAATCGTCATTCCTGCCTCTTGATTCCTGTCGGGAACGAGTGTGTGGGAATCGGACACGCCGACTTGGAGCATTTCCATCAAATCGCGACACGCCGCTGCGTATCCAGCATTGTACGCGCGCTTGGAGGCATGCCGTGAGGAGCGGTAGAGGGTCGTAATGCTTAAAGCCGCCGCTGCGAGAAAGAAAGAGAAAAAGATAAGAGTCATAGTGCTACATAAGAGACGACGAACCTTTGAAGTTGTCAAGCAGCTCTTTCTCTGCAGTGGCATTGAGGGAGTGGGCGGGAAGTGAGGAGACAAGAGAGTTGAGGTTGAGCGACTCCGCCGACATGCTTGGGGTCAAGAGCAAGGAACTGTACCAAAGTGGCGGCTTTGATCGGACCGTCACCGTGACCTTTCCTTTTTCAGCTTACTACAGCGCGTCGACCAACTCTTCACTGGTTTCCTCTGCTACAGCACGGACCTCTAAACCCTCTCGGAATTGTACTCGTCTTTTTGATTCAAGTTTTCTGTCCAAATTTTTCCGGCCTTGCACAGCCACATGCGTTGAGTCAAATAAATTCAGGTTTAAAAATCTCTGCTCTTGGGTTTTCAAGCGACCGGGCAGGGTGAATTTCGCCCTCAAATTTGCCATTTTGAGGGAAGCCTCTATCCTTCTTGTTTCTCAATCTCCGCTTCGACACACGATTGACCATCAGGACAGCCAAGGACGGGATCCATTGCCACTGTCGAATCTCTCCCACGGAACTGGAGGCGGTAACCACACTGGCTGTTCATCTCCCTCTACTGCGTTGAAAGGCTCTGTTACATCAGCCCAGTGAGGCAACTATCTGCGATCTGACAAGGATACATCGCAGCGGCCATTTTTGGATGAGCATTTGATGTTGATATAAGTCAATGGGCACTGGGATGAAATCGTATCCCCTCAACTATGCCCACCCAGTCTCTGAAAATTAATTTTACCAGCCCCTTGATTCAATTCGACGGGCGTTGGGGTGTGTTCAAGGACAAGTATGCCGATTATTTGTCGGCCAGAGTATACAACTGACAACTCGATAGCCTACCGTTCATTTGCGCCCAGGGAAGCTGTTCAGCGACCCTGCAGTTCATTGGAGCGAACACCACTGTCTCGGGCAGCCTAGAATGCAACAGCCCGGGCGGTCAGTCGTGCTTCACGTAGGCGACGTCCTTGGTCCTGCGCTCCAGGCTGAATGAACGGCATTTCGTAGAACGCAGCTTGACAACGACGCTCTTTCACCTCAACCCGTCTCGCCTGGTAGCAATCAGTTCAATATAACGACTAGCCCTACATCAGACCAGGGACCCCACAACCTCACTTTGGTTTCGAGTGAAACGAATTTCGGTGTCAGTCACAGTGTAAGTTAGATTCCGCCAGTCATATCCGTAGTTTTAATCCATGGTCTTAGTTCCACCTGTCGTCAACTTTCACCTCATTGAATAGCTCAAAAATCACAAATGACGCGCCTGCCTTTGTGTACGAGCCTCCAGATGCGTGGAGCACCGGAGGAAATGGACGGTAGGCTCATTCCTTCGATTAAAGGCGTACCGATAATTTGACTGTAACTAGCGTAACGGCCCAGAAAAACGCCAAAGCGACTTTTTCCTTCAATGTAAGCACTGTTGATTCCGGTTTGGGGCCGAATTAAACCTCGTCCAGGACGATCGGGTAGAGTTGTATGGCACTGTGGGAGTCGCTGGCGGGAGCTATACCGCCCAACTCGATGAGGAACTTTCTCTGCATTTGACGGAACAAAACATCTTTCTTCACGTTCCAACAGCAGACAACTTGATATTCTACGCGGCCGGCCTCGCTGAGGGAAGTCACACCGTGACGCTAATTTCCACGTCGTCTGGAGAGTTCACCGTGGACTACGCCATTGTAGATGGGGACGCGAATCCGAATAGTGATAGTGCATCACCTGCCTCATCTCCGACCGCCCCCTCACCAAGCCCCTCATCAAACACCTCCTCATCAGTCAAGTGCGGATTCTTTTGCTTTATACCTGACAACATTGCTCAACACCTTTGTCTTTCAGCGCTACTCCCTTAGGACACCAGAGGTGCGTCAATGGCGAACAGTCTAAACTTGATCTAAAATATTCGAAATAAAGCGGACTCTCCAAAGAGGGACTGATTGGGTTAATCGCCGGTATCGCCGCATCCGTAACGCTATTAATTCTCGCTCTCGTATACATCATCTGCCTGCGACGGCGACGCAACAAACGGAAGATGGCGACGGCGTCCGTGGACTCGTTTGATGAATTACCCCCGCCACAGCCTGGGCGGGCATCGCCCGAACCCGATACAACCCCTCGAACACCATTCCTTTTCGACTCTGAACCCATAGACCGGGCCCCCTCCTTCTATTCACAGTCTTCGGCGACGCTAGATGAATCAGAAGGATATCAGGGTCAATCGTATATCAAGGAGAAAGCGCAGTGGTACGGTCGTGATTCTCGGTACAGTCGTGATTCTTTGGCCGTCGGAAGTACAGAGAGGTGCGTTTTAAGTTAATACATGACTCTCAAGTTCCATGAGACTGACTTTCAATGTCATTCCAGGCGCCAAAGCGTCGATCAGGATGTAGATAATTCGAAGGAAGTTTATGCGATGTAATACTTATACCATGGAATCGGCGGTTCCTAAGACAAATAATAAATATACCCATACATCGCACACATGTACCAGTCATAATCACAGCCCATTACACCTATCGAACTAACGTTGAACGTTCTACATTGCTATCCGCCGTTATATTTCCGTTGCTGGGTCTGTTAATAATATCAGTACCGGCAACTCTTCCTGGAGAAATTGTTCGAAGCCGCTCGACAGTCGTTATGAAAATTCCTGGACAGTCTGTATCTGAACAGAAGTGCGTTCGTGTTGTTGACGCGCTGTTTGCAATCTTTCACGTGATCGCACCCTCTTTCTTTGCTCGCCAACAGCTCATGCAACGGGTATGGCTGCTGAACGCCTCCAGACCGGGCTTCTTCCATAAATCCTTTTCTCGCCCTTCCTCTGCGTTGACGGCTCAATTCAGGCATGTCGACGCCCTCTCACCGCCCCGGCTTTTGAAGGTGTACGCGGAACTCTCCAAACCGCGTCTCAGCCTTCTCGTTGTTTTGACTGCGATGTCTGGAGTCGCCCTCTCGCCTTTGCATGTTACAGTGCCGATCCTCCTCTCAACAGCAGCCGGCACCGCCCTCTGCTCGGCCTCTGCGAACACTTTAAATCAGCTCCAAGAAATTCCTTTTGACGCGCAGATGGCTCGCACGAGGATGCGTCCCCTCGTACGGAGGGCAATAACGCCTCTCCATGCAGCGGGCTTTGCAGTTGCTACCGGAATATCCGGCACCCTCGTCCTCTGGACGATGAATCCCATCACGGCTTTGCTCGGCGCGTCGAATATCGCGCTTTATGCCGGCCTGTACACGTGGATGAAGCGGAAGTCCATTTACAACACTTGGGTCGGGTCCGTCGTCGGTGCCATTCCCCCACTCATGGGCTGGACGGCATGCGGTGGCCAGCTACTCCTGTCGCCGTCGTATCCCGCGCACCTTTTCCTCCCTCCCTTCCTATCCCCCGGCGTCGTTGACCTCGCCCTCATCAACAACCCCCTCGCGCCCCTCGCACTCTTCATGCTGCTATTCAGCTGGCAATTCCCGCACTTCAACGGCCTGTCGCACCTCGTGCGAAGCTCGTATGCCCAAGCAGGCTATCGGATGCTGACCGTCATATCACCGCGCAAAAACGGTCTCGTTGCCCTACGGCACGCCGTGCTCCTCATCCCCATCTGCTCCGTTCTCATCCCGCTGTCTGGCCTCACGACCTGGACCTTCGCGCTGACCTCATTGGTGCCGAATTCCATATGCACCTTCGCGGCGTGGCAGTTCTGGCGAGTCGGCGGAGAGAAGGAGGCGCGTCTCCTGTTCCGGCATTATCTGTGGTACTTGCCCGTCATAATGGCGCTTATGATGCTGCACAAGCAGGGTGTGGACTGGACGAAATGGCTGGGTCTACGCGAGGATGATGACACGGACTCCAAGGCTGAAATTGCGACGTGTAAGTTGTGCGATTTCTTACCGGTCTTTCCGACTGACGAACTCCTCAGAAAATTAATGTACATGGAAGAGATAATCTAGAACGTCCCTCACATTAGGCAGGAAACCAGGGTTTAGCCCAGGGTCGGACAGCAAGGTTTCCGAGTCGCTGCCGAGTGCCCACTTACCATCATGGGATGGCTTTCTGGGCCCGGTATTGCATTAGACCGTCTCGTCAGTCAACGAATCGCCTCAGTTGGTGCTTGGCACCAACTCGACATCGGACCGTCACACGCCGTGAATTACAAGACCAAACACTTCAACGCCCTTGTCCCAAGATAGTAATTCACCGGCGAGCAAGTGTTGCCTGCTTTTGAAGCTGGAGATTCCGAGCTTTGTGATCAATTCCGTTTCGGCTTAGGCAACCGGCTTCGTAGTATCTCCGCAGACGCGTCGCGGTGCAGGGGGAAAATATTAAGGTTCCTCTTGAGGCTGACGATGCTCATAGATCGAGGAGGTCCGGGCAGCTGGTTTTCCACACAAATAATTCACATCGGGCTTTTAGACGTTTGTATGAGGAGCGTTTGCGTGGTCTATTCGTCTTGACTGTTGGCGACATTTTTGGTGATCGCCGCGACCTGTCCTTTTTCGGCTTACTACGCCTATCTCTTCACCGGCTTCCTCGGCGACAGCACAGGATTTCTAAACCTCTCGCAATTTTGCTCGTTCTTGGGATTTTCTGTTCAGATTTTTCTTCCGGCCTTGCACTGTGACATCTGCGAACTTAGAAAACATATGCATAGCGGGGCCGAGTAAGTGCGTAGATTTTGGAAGAAATCCATTCCAGCATTCTTGTTTCTTGATTTCTTCTTCGAAACACGATTGACCATCAGGACGGGATCTACCACTCTCGAGTCTCTACCACGGAACTGGAGGGGGTAACTACACTGGGTGTTCATCTCCGTCTACTGCATTGAAAGGCTCTGTCAAATCAGCCCAATGAAGCAACTATCTGTGTTCTGACAGGATACATCGCAGCGGCCATTTTTGGATGGGCATTTGATGTTAATATAAGTCTACTGGGATGGAATCGTATCCCCTCAACTATGCTCACCCAGTCCTTCACAATCCGGCCCACCAGCCCTTTGGTTCAATTCGAAGGGCGGTGGAGCGTAATCAACCAGAGGTGCCGATTGTTTGTTGGCCACAGTGTACACAACTGACAACTCAATAGCCTACCATTCACCTGTGCTGAGGGAAACTGTTCCGCGACCCTGCAGTTCATTGGAACGGACATCACGGTCTCGGGTGGTCTGGAATGCAACAGCTCCGGGGGTGAGCCGTGCTTCACGTAGGCGACATCCTTGGTCTTTCGCAAGCCTGGATGAAGAGCATTTTTTAGAACGCAGCTTGACGCTGACGATGTTCCACCTCAACCCGTCGTACCTAATAGCAATCAGTTCAAGATAGCCACCAGCCCTACACGAGACCAGGGACCCCACGAATTCACCTTGATCACGAGTGAAACAAATTTCGGTGTCAGTCAAGTAAGTTAGGTTCGCCAGTCAGATGTCCGTAGTTTAAATCCATGATCTTAGTTCAAGCTGTCGTCAACTGTCAACGCATCCAATAGCTTGAACCTCACAAATGATGCGCCTGCCTTTGTGTATGAACCTCCAGACGCGTGGAGCACCGTAGGAAATGGACGGTAGGCACATTCCTTCGATTGAAGATGTGACGAAAATTTGACTCTAACTAGCGTAACGACCCAAAGCAACGCTACAGCGACTTTTTCCTTCAACGTAAGCACCGTTGATTTCGGTTTCGAGCTAGTCAAATTGACCCTCGTCCAGGGCGATCGGGTAGAGTTGTATGGCGCTGTGGGAGCCGCTGGCGGGAGCTATACCGCCCAACTCGATGAGGAACTTTCTCTGAATTTGACGGAACAAAACTTCTTTCTTCACGTTCCAACAGCAGACAACTTGATATTCTACGCGGCCGGCCTCGCCGAGGGAAATCACACCGTGACGCTAATTTCCACGTCGTCTGGAGAATTCACCGTGGACTACGCTATTGTGGATCAAGACACGAATTCAAATAGTAATTTTGCATCACCATCTTCGTCGACTGCCTCATCTCCGACCGCTCTTCATCCAAGTGCGAATTCTTTTGCTTTCTATCTGACAACATGTCTCAACAACTTTGTGTTTCAGAACTACTGTTTCGGGGTGCGTCAATGGCAAACAGTTTGAATTTGCTCTGAAATATTTGAAATAGACTCTCGAAAGAGGGACTGGTTGGATTAACGACCGGTATCGCCGCATTTATCATACTATCAACTCTCGCTGCCGTATACAGTACATTGTCTGTTTGCGACGCCGACGCAGCAGACGGAGCAATGCGACGCTGGACCCTTTCGATACACTAGGTTCTTTTGATGCGCTGCGCTCTTCTCATGACCTTCCTCCGCCATATTCTGTCGGAGCTTTACCCGTCGCCGAACCCGCTGCACCCGTGCGCACAAGGGATTATAAGCGGGAACAGCGGAACTTGACCGAAGCACTGGGTTTCAGCTCTCGACCTCCCTTCAATGGGCGGAGAGTTGGCCGGAAATCACCCGCCGCGTAGTGTAGATCGTAGTTGACTAATGAATGGCCTGAGCACTGGTGTAATTCATTGATGTTCTCAGATGAATCGAAAAGACATTGGGCTCGAGTGTGGGCGAAGTAGCTGGGTCTACGTGAGGACGAATCTAACGTTGGAACCGCTAAGTTCAAGGTTTCTTTGGGATTGTTTTCGTCCGAGTGATAAGGTCCTCAGAAGATCGATGTACACGAAGTTTGGTCATCGACGGTCATCGCACCAAAGGAGGTTGAGCGACAGCGAACGAAAACTTTGAGAGATGGACTTAATAACTCAACTACCCCATACTATCCTCTTCTCCAGAGATAGTTTCTTTTCTGACGCTCGCCAAAGGCCCGTTCCAGGCGAAGAAATTTCGAGGCTTTCCATGCATGGCACAATAACAAACGCCTACCGGTGCACTCTCGACCATTACGATGCGTCCTGTCTTCAGCTCATTTCTATATTGCCGTCCGCCGTTATATTTCCGTTGCTGGGCCTGTTGATAAGATGCGTGAGTACCGGCAACTCTTTCTGGCGAAATATTATGCAGCCGTTTGACAGTCATTATGAAAATTCCTCGACAGTCTGCATCTGAATCATGAGCCTTCGCGTTGTTGACGCGTTGTTTGTTCCGACTCACGTGATCGCACCCACTGTGACAACGGGTATGCCTGCTGAACGCCTCAAGACCGGGCTTCTTTAAATCCTTTTCCCGCCCTTGCGGTAGCGGCTTAGTTAAGGCATGTCGAAGCCCTCTCGCCGTGCCACCCGACTATTCTAGACCACATCGAGCTCAATGGTGGATCGGTGGTACTGCGTGAATCCCAAGCTGAGATTTCGTATTACGACTAGGTATGCCATGAGAAACCCTCGCCGTCTCACTACGAGAAAAGCTCACGCGTACAACAGTCTACGACTGGTAATCCAACTGTGACTCTACATTCCAAAGTGATTGTAATATGTGTTTGAACTCTTGAATTTCCTCAATTAGTCCCTCTGTTACTCCCTGGATTGAAACTTGAAGCAAATGACTGCCCAACGCAACTTGAACAATTGTTGAGTATTTTTGAATCTCCGCCTGGAACCAGAGAATCGACGATCACCCGGCATACAAATTGCATCGAACTTTGCACACAACAAAAAATTGCGTGAAGGTTGAGGTAGAGAGAACCAGAGAGAACAGCAACTTGTTTGAATGGGTGGGTCTTCAGAGCTTCAGAAAGCGAATGAGAACCAAAACTGAATTATCTCTGGCAGTGTTGTAGTTAAGGCCTTAAGGGCTTAGTCTTAATAAGGCCTTAACTCATATTAAGCTAAGGTCTTAATATCGAGCTGAAAGCATCTGAAGCCCTTAATAACCCTTAGGTTCCTGATTCCCACGGCTAGATTTGGCCCGCCGACCTCAAAATTCCGTACCTGCTTGATGCAAACAGGCTCTAAGGTTGAACCTGTTCCCCACCCCGGTTTCTCTGTCTGCTGGTATTGTTGAATATGCCAGTACTAAATGTTGAGTGGAAGTTGACCCAAACATATCAAGTCTCTAATGGCGACAGAATCTCAGCATGCTGAAGAAGGCCCTGCTGCTCCAAAGAGTTCTCGGCATGAGTTGGAAGATCACTGACCTTCCACATAGTACGTCTTTTGCAGTTTTTTGTACACCTGCAACGCCGACCAATTTGGGAAATAACCCTTAATATGACCCTTAATTTGCTCACCCTTAATAAGCCTTAATCAAACTTAAGGCCTTAATTTTGGAGTGCACCCTTAATAAGACCCTTAACTACAACACTGATCTCTGGACAATAAACAATAAACATAGAATAGGTCTTGCTAAGCGCAGCAGCGGCGGACTTGGCGTCCTTTGCAGCAACGGCAGGGTGGTTCTTCCCGTCCTTTCACCGCATGCGTGGTGAGGCCTTGAGGGCGCGTTTGGGGCGCTTTTCTCTCTGTGCGACAACTGAGCCCGGGGACTGCCCGGGCAGGGACCTGCAGCATCATGAGCGTGTTGTCAGCGCGTGGCTGGGCATTTTCCGACCATTCTCGCGTTCACGCAGCTGAATCAAGGGCAGTCACGCCACTACCGTCGACAGGAGTCGACTGCGCTCTTCGAGCGATGCCCGTCTTGCCGCTAGATTAGTGCGCAAATGCGCCCCTTTCTCGCTGGTCTCGTTGGCGCGCGCGCGCTGTACCTACGTACTGCCAGCGCGCCCGCCGCACTTACTTCGAGAACTTCAAGACCAGACTCGGGGGCCGCCGCGCAGCCACTACCCTGGCATCGGATTCTTGCAAGCCCACCTCAATCTTGCACGCAGCGGTACTCGGCCGAGAGATGACGAACGCACCGAGGCCGCCAAGGGTGCGCTCTCGACCTTCACGGTGCGTCCTGTCTTCAGCTCACTCGCTTTCCCTTTCCCTCGCTTACTCGCGGACACGCGACTAAGTCGCACGGAGTCCCTCCTCATAAGCTGCACGATCGAGCACAGTCGGCTCTGCTCGCCGCCGCTGCCCTGACTTGAATCTCCATTAGCACACGGTCAAAAATGAAGGGAGAAAGACGCACGGTGTGACTCCAATGGGTGAATGTACGAACGCGCTGGGCGTTGGTGCGTCTCTCCAGCACCTTGTCTTCTCGTTTCCTTTTACTCACTCGCACGTTCACATAGTTTATATGATGCGCGGTGCACCAAGACGTGCGTGATCTCGCACCGTACTGAGTCCCCCGAGGCCCCGCCTCGCGATTCCCCCCCATGGTAGCGTACACATGCGCTATCCCACAGCGACGGCGCCGAGTCGTGCCCGACGATTGACTCGTTTCGTCCAGCCGGATCTCTCAACTACGAGCTCACTTCATGCTTCCGAAATATCCCGAGTGCCGCGCCGTCCTGCGAATGTGGTATGCGCCGCGCAGTGGGCGGCGGGCCGGAACGTAGATGAGATTCCGCGTGCGCCGCTGGGAGGGCCGGGACGCGGAAGACGCGCGGAAGCGAGTCTCCGCAGGTCCGAGTCGGTGGTAAGTATACTACGTAGTTAAACTCTGTAAGTAGAGTTTCCAATTCAATTCAAAGCCTTCCGACTCGTCAGTGGGAAGCGATTTTGAATGAATGGGGACGGAATGCCTACACGTACGGGATAAGGGTCCGTGGAATTGCGGCACAGCGGGTATGAGACTCTGGGACGCCAGAAAAAGACAGAAATGAGCGGGAGGCGTGAACGAACCCGTGCAATGAATAAGCATTCAAAGCGCAAGTTACCTCTACATAGCGGTAGTAGGAGGTGCGATCGAAAATATGGTATTCTAGCGTATGGTACTTATCGGGTGCGAACGCAAGGACGGAAATATATAAGACATTCCAGGAACACACTCGATGAGGAATCTGAAATTTCTTCAGGAAATACAAGTCCCGACTTATTTTCGTTGAGGAAGGGACCGCACATGGAGTGAGGCCGCCGTATACCGCAGGGCTGAAGACGGAGTCATGGTACTTTTCCGTTAGGGGAGCGATTTGAGGAGTTCCTGAATCGAGTCTTGACCCGTGGTTCTTGTATTCATAGCTGCTCTGAGGGAGCCTCAAAACGAGAGGCTTCAGAGACTTCCTGTGCGTAGAAAAAAAACTTCATCGCATATGGATGCACTTGCTTTTCATGAGCGAATTTTAAGAAATTCGGAACCGGGAAGAGAGGACCTTCCTTATTGGGTTGATATGCACGTGCAGACGTTGGACTCGCTCAAAGAGGAAAACTGCTCTTCAATAAAGCTGATCTCGATTCAGATCCATGATGGAGAAACAACGGGGGTATATGAGTGATAAGCCAAATATCAGAGTCTGTAGGCAGGAGAAAGAGAAAATGCGTGGAAAATCTGGTCGGTTCTTACATGCCCTCGTAGCAGGAAGTGGATGCCTGGTCTACTTGGAAGGAGTAATGGAAAGAGAAGAGAGGATGTTACATGTTCCAGCGCGAATCCATGTTCAACGGTCGCGGGCTTGAGAGTTCTGGATTCTGGAAGGCATTCTGGTCGAGCGCGGAGGAGTACCCCACGTGACTGCGACCCCCGGTGCTTCAGTAGAGGAACCTCGAGAGGAATGGTTGGGCTAGCATACCTAATGTAGGTGAGAACATCCTTCAGAGACGATTCGGGTTTTTCCTCCAGGAATTTGACGAGCGACTGCACCAAAACGTCAGTCGTACATACAACACGAAACAGGAAAGGATACCTACCGAGGTCATACTTTTGCCGTCGAACCCCCATGCTTGCTGGGAATCCTCGCAGCTCGCCAGCGAGATCACATCCGCCTTCACCTCATCTACGTCCTCCATTGCCGGCGAGCGCCCCTCGACGTCACGACACCAGCCGTTGCACGGCCACTCCCCCACGGGGCTCTCACAGCGTGCTTCCTCCTCGGGCAAGATCCATGTGTCCGATGTGGTGATGTTCTCCGAAGATATGTGCAACCACTCGAGAGACATGCTGCGGGTGCGGAGGCACGTCAAGGGATTTAACGTCGCGGAGGACGTTGGCGGGTCGCCCACCACGCTGATCACGCTGTACCGTGCGGGAGCCCGGGCGGGGGTCGTCGACGCGTTGTGCGTCTGAAGGGCGGGGCCGGTCGTCTGAGAGAGCGTCATGACCTGCGCGCCACGGCGAACTGCAAAAGGATCAGTCAAGCAAGGGGAAGGAGGCTGGCCGCACCAATTCTGCTCCGGATCTCTTCGGTGTTTCTTCTACCCCGCCAGACCCATGGGACGTAGACATTATTGCAACGACGGTGTTTAAGATCTGCAGGAATAATCTTGAGCATCGGAGGTAAATATCTACCGACGAATCGAAAAAAACACACCAAGTAGCGATCCAGAGTGGCAAGTGTCCAGAATAGCGACAAGCTGAGAGCCAGCGGGCAAAGGCCGGACAAGGGTGTGATGAAGTTCCTGTGGAGGGAGTCGACTCGTGTCGGGAAATTCTCAGAAAAGATCGACGTACATTATTGACGATCCTCATCTGCAGGCCATCCAAAGGAACCAGACCTGCGAGGGAGGAGAAAAGTATATCTATGCGGAAACGAGAGCAAAGTACATTCGTCCATGCCATCCTCTTCGTTCGTCGATCGCGCCGGGATTTGGGTAGATTGTCCACAGTCTATTTCAAGTGCGTGGAGTTGTCTGTTCTTGGCGAGGAGATGTACATACAGTAAAAGCATAACTGGTCGCCCCCCTTCACGTCCTTGACAAATTCATATATCGCAGCGAGCTTGGGCACCAATCAGAAATGAGCGGACATAGAATCTTGCATCGCGGACGTACAATGTTGTTGCGAGTAGGCTGGACATGACCATCGTTTCGATCGTCCACAAGAATGGTTATCTCAGAAGACGTGTACTCATAGCTGGGAAGCAGTCGTGTGAGTAAGCAACGGAAAGAAGAGAAATGATAAAAGCACATACTGATCTAGCAGCAGGTCTCGCATCTTGTACACATCGTCGTGGGCGCCCTTGATCTCTGGGTTCTCGTAGGTTCTGATTCCGATGAGGAGAGCCTTCTTGTTGCTTGTACACAGGATGGGGAATGCTTCCGGGTGCCTTTGGATGATCTTTTTAACCCGCTCAGGCATCAGTATCAGATGTAGAAGTCTAAATGAAATATGGGATCGAGATGATGTTTCTGGTGGGGTATCTTCATTCCGAGGGTGGAGTGGTCGCGGCGCTTCCCGAGTTGGTCGTGGCGCTTCCGGAGATGGTCGTGGAGCTTCCGGAAGTGATTGAAGCGCAAGAGCGCTGAAGCCCCGCCTACGCATGGCATTTCGCACACGAGATCTTATACTAGGCCTGGGAGCATCATCCATGATTGGAGAAACAAAGCGACGGTTACTTGAAGCAGAAGCAGTATCGTGATTATTTGAAGCAGCATCACGATTATTTGAATCTGCATCACGGATGCTTGATGAGTTTTCGGACGGGTCTGCAAACATCGCGTCCTTTGGAAGGGCGCCATTGGTGTTGGACGTTGAAAACTTTCGCATACAAGTGGAGCTATGCAAGTATAAGAATGAGTAGGGGGTTCACACCAGTAAACTTCACTTACCAGGATACGGACGACTGGTGATTCCAGCCCTCTGCAAGGGGTACTCGGGCCGAACACCAAGGACAGTGAATTTGTGAAGCGAATCGACGGTATAGAATAGCCGCCATGTAGAGTGTGGTGCCTGAGCGGACACGCGAGTTTCCTGGCTCGTAAAGAGAGTCTTCCTCATCTTGAATCCGATATTGATGCAAGTCAATGAGTCTGAGCACTTCGTCGTTGTCACGAAAGAACCGACGCAGCGTGTCGACGAATGCCTGTGAATATGCAATGAGCGCAGTGCACTAAATAGGCTTGAAACAAATGAGTCCCCCACCTCTGGGCTGCTCCACATTTCTTTGTACAGCGGTCTCCGCTCCCCCATCACGTCGACGAGTATAGCGGTATGCTGTAGGGAAAGAAGTCGCGGAACAGCGAGAAACGGTATAATGATGAGAGGTAGGCGAAAGCAGAAAAAAGATGAAGTACAGGAGCAAAAGCGCTTTCTGCCTGTCCCCTTCAATATAGACCCAAAAGAGATGGAATATGGTGTCGCTCAAGTCCGCCAGCGGCGTCGAGTCGGAATTGTACCGAACTGTCATTATCACCATTAGCGGTGTACCAAGTATTCACTACTCCTGACGCACAGAACACGGAAGTTGCCATCATGGCTTGAACGTTTTGTACCGTAACCAAGGTTTGTGTAGCGGTCATTTGAAGTTCCAAGTGCGTTAATTCGTCCAACCGACGCATTTCGGATTTTATGTCTTCGTTGTCCAACAAAGCTTCTCGAAAATGGGAGGCATTGGATAGTATGCGTTGCAACCGACCTCGGACGCCTTGGAACGGACATTCATGGTCAGACAGGACTCAACAACCAGAGAGGCTCCAAGATTACGATTACCTGGGAATGTATGGCGACGTATGATCTTCTGGACCAGCGCGAGAACATGGAGAAATTGAGCGCAAATTCTTGTTAGGACCTCCTGATCGCGGAGAGGATAGTTAATGCCTCGGCGCAGGTCAAAGCGCAGGAAGAACTGTTCAAATTTGAAGAGCAGCTCTCCCAGGGCGCTCAGACGATCTTGCATGTTTTGCGCTGTCTAACGATATAGATGATGATGAATCAAATGAAGCAGAGTAATGTTGTAAGGACATACTCGAAGCAAAATGCCAAAGACCACAAAGATGGTTTTCCCTCCTGGTACTTGCTAGACGTAATAATGAATAAGGGAATCATGGTCGGGAGATATTCAACGTACCAAGGACGCAGCCAATTCTCCTATAGCGTCGTTGAATACGAGGACAAACCTGAAGACATTACTGAGAGCAAGTCGAGTCCGCGTCACTCGCGCGTTGTCGAATGCGTCCAGCCCTGCGATGAGTTGCAAGGCATCTTCCGGAGAATTACACTCGGCCAGACCGCGATAGTTCCCAGCTTGTTCCTTTTCGAGGTCGATTCCGGTTTCTTCCTTGTACTTGGAGAGTGCGTCGATCCAGATATTGGGTATACTGTTGGACTGTGAGGTGGATTCTGCAGCCATGCGGAAGGGGTAGAGAAAGGGCAATGCAGTTCAAAGGCAGTCCGGTGCCATATTCTTGAACTTGAAGCTGTTGACCCCGTGTTTTCTGCTCAGGAAGGAAGGAAGGAAGTCTATTTGCACCGCAGCGGTCCCATTTAGGAATATAACGGTCCCACATACAGCGTCAAATGTATGCTGCGGACATCTATCTACTTTACCGCTGTGATCGTTCCCTCCTGGCATTGCTGTTTGGCGTGGCACCACAACTTGGCTGTTGTTACGACCTGCCTCGCAAGTCGAGCCAGGAAGTCCCGTCTTACGGATTCCACAGACGGATGTGCACGGAATGGATAAGGATGGCAGAGTTTAGAGGGATCGCGACGTAGACGGCAGGTATAGGACGGCCGGTATATAACGTGGATGTAAGTCATACACCGCCATAATGTCGGCTATAAACTTTGCGAGGCGCGGCGAGATTTTGCGCGAGCGCAAGAGGAACTCGTAGGGCCTATCTGGGGACCACTTGCCCAAATACTACACTGCCAACCGAACTTGAACCGAACGGGCACTGGAATCCAGAATCGAAATCAGGTGAATCCAGTCGTTGACCACTGGTCAGAGAAATTGAGGTGAAATCCACGGGGCGGCAATTTCGAGCTGCCGGAGTGATACGAGGCGCGCAAACGGCCCGGCATCGAACTCCTTCGAGCCCACCTCAATCTTGCATACACCTGCATACACGCAGCGGTTCAGGGTGCGCTCTCGACTCCTGTCTTCAGCCCACTCGCTTTCCTTTCCTTCGGTTCCCACGGACACGCGACTACGCCGCACGAAGTCCCGCCGCCTCACAAACCGCGCGATCGAAGCACACCTGTACAGCCTGTCGGTTCTGGCTTGTCATCGACGCACAATCAAAATGAAGGGAGAAAAACGCACGGTGCGACTCCAACGAGTGAACGCGCTGGGCGTTGGTGCGTCAGTTTATATGATGCGCGGCGCGCCAAGACGTGCGTGGATCTCGGACCGCACCGAGTCCCTGCCTTGCGATTCCCACCCCGGGGCCTCACGGTAGCGTATGCACAGCGACGGCGCTAGTCGTACCCCACGATTGACACATTTCGTCCAGCCGGAACCCTCATCTACGAGCTCACTTCGAAAAATCCCGTGTGCCGCGCCGTCCTACGAACGTGGTATGCGCCGCGCAGTGGGCGGCCCGGAATGAATTCAGGCATGTCGACGTCCTCTCACCGCCCCAGCTTTTGAGGGTGTACGCGGAGCTCTCCAAACCGCGTCTCAGCCTTCTCGTTGTATTGACCTCGATGTCTGGAGTCGCCCTCTCGCCTTTGCATGTAACAGTGCCGATACTCCTCTCAACAGCAGCCGGCACCGCCCTCTGCTCGGCCTCTGCGAACACTTGAAATCAGCTCCAAGAAATTCCTTTTGACGCGCAGATGGCTCGCACGCGGATGCGTCCCCTCGTACGAAGGGCAATAACGCCTCAGTTGCTACCGGAATATCCGGCACCCTCGTCCTCTGGACGATGAATCCCATCACGGCTTTGCTCGGCGCGTCGAACATCGCGCTCTACGCCGGCCTGTACACGTGGATGAAGCGGAAGTCCATTTACAACACTTGGGTCGGGTCCGTCGTCGGTGCCATTCCCCCACTCATGGGCTGGACGGCGTGCGGCGTGCGGTGGCCAGCTACTCCTGTCGCCGTCGTACCTCGCACACCTTTTCTTCCCTCCCTTCCTATCCCCCGGCGCCGTTGACCTCGCTCTCATCAACAACCCCCTCGCGCCCCTCGCACTCTTCATGCTGCTATTCAGCTGGCAATTCCCGCACTTCAACGGCCTGTCGCATCTCGTGCGAGGCTCGTATGCCCAAGCAGGCTATCGGATGCTGACCGTCATCTCACCGCGCAAAACACGGTTTTGTTGCCCTACGGCACGCCATGCTCCTCATCCCCATCTGCTCCGTCCTCATCTCGCTGTCCGGCCTCACGACCTGGACCTTCGCGCTGACCTTATTGGTGCCGAATTCCATATGCACCTTCGCGGCGTGGCAGTTCTGGCGAGTCGGCGGAGAGAAGGAGGCGCGTCTCCTGTTCCGGCATTATCTGTGGTACTTGCCCGTCATAATGACGCTTATGATGCTGCACAAGCAGGGTGTGGAACGGGGCGAAATGGCTGGGTCTACGCGAGGATGATGACACGGACTCTAAGGCTGAAATTGCGACGTGTAAGTTGTGCGATTTGTTACCGGTCTTTCCGACTGACGAACTCCTCAGAAAATTAATGTACATGAAAGAGATAATCTAGAACGTCCCTCACATTAGGCAGGAAACCAAGGTTTAGCCCAGGGTCGGACAGCAAGGTTTCCGAGTCGCTGCCGAGTGCCCACTTACCATCATGGGATGGCTTTCTGGGTCCGGTATTGCATTTGACCGTCTCGTCAGTCAATGAATCGCCTCAGTTGGTGCTTGGCGCCACGACATCGGACCGTCACACGCGCGAATTACAAGACCAAACATTTCAACGCCCTTGTCCCAAGATAGTAATTCACCGGCGAGCAAATGTTGCCTTCTTTTGAAGCTGGGGAGTCCGAGCTTTGTGGTCAATTCCGTTTCGGCTTAGGCAACCGGCTTCGTAGAATCTCCGCAGACGCGTCACGATGCAGGGGGGAAAGATTGAGGTTCCTCTTGAGGCTGACGATCTCATAGATCAAGGAGGTCCGTTGGGCAGCTGCTTGCCCACGCAAGTGATTTATATCGGGTTTCAGTCTTTTGATGAGGAGCGTTTGCGTGTGGTCCCTTCGTCTTGACTGTTGACGACATTTTTAGTGATCGCTGCGACCTGTCCTTTTTCGGCTTACTACGCCCATCTCTTCACCGGCCTCCTCGGTGACAGCACAGGATTTCTAAACCTCTCGCAATTTTGCTCGTTCTTGGGATTTTCCGTTCAGATTTTTTTTCCGCCTTGCACTGTGACATCTGCGAAATTGAAATCATCTGCATAGCGGGGCCGAGGATGTTCGTATATTTTGGAGGGAATTCATTCCAGTATTCTTGTTTCTTAATTTCTTCTTCGAAACACGATTGACCATCAGGATGGGATCTACCACTCTCGAGTCTCTACCATGGAACTGGAAGCGGTAACGACACTGGCTGTTCATCTCCCTCTATTGCGTTGAAAGGCTGTCAGATCAGCCCAATGAGGCAATTATCTGCGATCTGACAAGGATTCATCGCAGCGGCCATTTTTGGATGGGCGTTTGATGTTGATATAAGTCAATGAGCACTCAGATGGAATCGTATCCCCTCAACTATGCCCACCCAGTCCCTCGAAATCGGGTTTACTAGTCCTTTGATTCAAATCGACGGGCATTGGAGTATAATCGAAACCCAGGACAAGTGTGCCGATTGTTTGTCGGCCAGAGTACATACAAACCTGACAATTCAATAGGCTACCATTAATCTGCAGTCAGGGAACCTGTTCAGCGATCCTGCAGTTCATTGGAACGAACACCACTGTCTTGGGCAACGTACAATGCGACAGCCCGGGGGGTGAGTCGTGCTTCACGTAGGCAACGTCCTTGGTCCTTCGCGCCAGGCTGAGAAGGGCATTTCGTAGAATGCAGCTTGACGGCGACGTTGTTCCACCTCAACCCGTCTCACCTAATAGCAATCAGTTCAAGATAGCCACTAGCCCTACACCAGACCAGGGACCCCACAACCTCACTTTGAGCACGAGTGAAACGAATTTCGGGGTCAGTCTTGTAAGTTAAGTTCCGCCAGTCATATCTGTAGTTTTAATCCATGGTCTTAGTTGAACCTGTCGTCGACTGTCAACTCATTGAGCGACTTGAACATCACAAATGACGCGCCTGCCTTTGTGTACGAACCTTCAGATGCGTGGAGCAACGTAGGAAATGGACCGTAGGTTCATTCCTTCGATTAAAGGCGTACCGATAATTTGACTGTAACTAGCGTAACGATCCAAAAAAACGCCAAAGCGACTTTTTCCTTCAAGGTAAGCACTGTTGATTCCGGTTTTGGGCCGAATTGACCCTCGTCCAGGGCGATCGGGTAGAGTTGTATGGTGCTGTGGGAGCCAATGGCGGGAGCTATACCGCCCAACTCGATGAGGAACTTTCTCTGCATTTGACAGAACAAAACTTCTTTCTTCACGTTCCAACAGCAGACAACTTGATATTCTACGCGGCCGGTCTCGCTGAGGGAAATCACACCGTGACGCTAATTTCCACGTCGTCCGGAGAATTCACCGTGGACTACGCTATCGTGGATCAAGAGGCGAATTCAAATAGTGATTTTGCATCACTATCTTCGTCGACTGCCTCATCTCCGACCGCCCCTTCATTCACAAGCGCCTCCCCATCATCCAAGTGCGAATTCTTTACGAGTCCTAATTTATTAGGACTCGTTTGGGGGGGCGACTGCCCCAAAATTTTGGTCGTCTTTGCCATCACGACCTTGACCACGTCGATGCCCATTAGGAAATTATCACGTATAGATCATCATTTTATCAGGATCTTGACGTGATATGGGCTTTTTTGTGCTCACTTCTTGCATTTCTTGACCCAGTCGATCCCCTTTCACTGCGTTATTGTCTCATTGTCGATTGATTGTTCGCTTGCGTTTATTAGCTTATGCGCTTGTTCCTTATAGAAACTGTGACGTCATTTGTGCACCCGTCTTTTTGGTGCATAGTTGTTGCATTCTTTGAGTCAGTCGATCTCCTTTTGGTGTGTAGTTGTTCAGTTGTTTATTTATCAATACTTTATAATGCCTGTCTGTCCGTATTTTAAATTGTCCTCCTTTGATCTCTACACTGAATCAGTGCGCTTTGTAGGGCTGCACGCTGTGCCCATCACGGGCACGGCCGTCGTTTCGACGGGTACACAACGGGAACGGCCCGTCACCCAACGGTCCGTCGTGTGGGCTAACAAAATATCTACGGCACGGGACGGGTAACAGGATGGCCATCGACGGTGAACGGAAGTTGCCGGTTCAGCTGCGAGCGAAATTAGTCTATACCGACATCCAATAGAGCCTCAAGGAGCATCTTACTATTTTATTCAGAGAAAATACACAAACCTGGCCATTTTCATTGGAAAATATGGGGTACTTTATCCTCTCTACATACCTTTTGATAAGTTGAAGATTGACAGGCAATTCGCGCTGAAACACACCTTCGAAGACATTGGCGAGCAATCCTGCACTTGCTTGTGAGACAGATAAGACTTCTTTAAAGTGGTGAGGTGTTTCACTATTCTCTTGTTGAGAAAAGAACTGCATTCTGATCAGGAAAATCTGTTGAACAGGATACGAGGAAGGATATGTACTCAAGACTTGGGTTCACTTGGGAAGTAGGAATGCTGCTGTGCGTGATGCATATCAGTACAAATCACTGTATAAAGTCAATGCAAGTGTATCACCCATGAGAAATGCTCGAAATATGTTGGAAATATGCAAGGTTCGTCAATTTGCTGTGCAAAGATCCGTCGCTCGTTGACCCCTGTCAACGGCCGTGATTTTGACGGCCGTCATCTTGAAAAGCCGTCCCGTCGAAAAACTCCCGGAACCTCTGACAGAACAGGTCGGCTACCCGTTGTACGGGACCCATAGAACCGGTGCGATGGGCATGGCGTGCAGCCCTAGCGCTTTGTTAGCCTATGTTAGTTTTGCTCCACCTTCCTTCCAGCTCCTCGTCTTGTATGTCTTTTTGTGTACTGCCGTGAAGTCACCTTTATTCTTGTCTATCAGCATGCCTGATCTGCTGAACAAGATTTACCTCTCCATATTCATATTCCTCTTGAGGTCCATGTTCTATTCAGAGCACCCAGCCCCTCGGTCTTGGAATCATCCTGATCGCCCCAATTGGGCTGACACCAGGTACAAACTCCTTCAAGTCTGCTGCTGTTGGATGGCTTTGATCCTGTCGATCCCTGTCTTCTGGGCCCACCTGTGCACCGACCCTTGTTTGCCTTGCGCTGCCTTGACGGAAGTCTGGTTTATCGAGTGTCGGGAGCTCATCCCCACTTTCTCGTCCCTCCTCAAAGTCCTTGTCCCCGAATTCAGCCGTTGTGTGTATTTCTCGGTGTTTACCATCAACTCTGTCATTACGGACTTTCTTTTCATTCAGTTGGCCCAACTCGCTGCACCTTCCGTCCGCGTCCTCAATCTAAATGTTATTCCTGTCAATCTCGATGCTCAGTGCAGAACGCGGGTTCTTCCTGTCCCTTTTGGAGGTGTACTGCCCTCTTTGACATCGTACATTTTGCGGAATGGGTTCCTACATTGGACGGATCCCCTGTTTTACTCTTGCATTCAGCATCTTTGACTCAACAATCAAGACCCGGTTTTTTGCCCTTCTCTCCGGGATTGGGCTGCATTCCTTCGCTCCATGCAGTCTTTGGTTGTGTTGGATGTGGAGAATGTTGATTGCTGCAGACCTATTTACTGTTTCACTAATTGGAGCCACATTCCTTGTCCCTTCCTTTATTGACACACTTGCATCTGTGATCTGTCTGATTTTCAGCCCACTTTTTATCATGTTCTAGCCCAACTTGATTTACCGTCCCTTCATACCGTCTTGTATTGGTTGTCCCCTTTCATTACCACCTCTTTTTATCCCGATCTCCACCCTTTCATTCAGGAATGCCCTCATCTTCTCATTACAGTTCGAGAGTTCATATTTGTCATGCCTTTTAACAGACTTTCGCTCGTTATGCCATCTCTTTACGCTGCCTGTTCTTGTTTAGAGTGTCTGGTCCTATCTGAAAGTTCTGATCAGTACTCTTTGGACTTTTTACTTTTTGCATACCATCAGCCTTTTCCTCGCCTTCGTTCCCTTTGTTTGTCCCTTGTGCCTCGGCTGTCTTATCAGATGGCCTTCTTCTCAAAGTACCCTACTAGCTATTGTCCCAATCTGCTTCTTTATCTCATATCGGGTGCTCCCGACGTTTCTTCCTGCTTGGCCCATCTTATATTTGACTTAACCCACTTGCCCTTTTCGAGAGAATACTTGTACCGCTCGTACATTCACAAGTAGCTAATTTGATAGTGTGGTTTTACTTGATAATGTCCATTTTCATGCCCCATATTCCTCCCAAAAATCTACCTCTTTTGCGTACAAATGTTAGTCGTATTCCGAGCCTACCATCACAAAGAACACGTGTTGGTATGTAAAAGCTGAGCAGGATGCTTCAGGTATTGGCATCATTGCCAGACGCGAAGGTGTGTTGTCGTGTGTGTAGAAATTTTTGTGGGTCCCTGCGTCCGTGCGGACCTCTAAGACCGCGTTGGCCTCCGAGATGTCCCCCAGTACCCACTGAAGGTCTGTGAATTTATCGGGTGGTACGCACATCCAAGCTGGGAGGGAGGGCAGTATTTATACCATTTTCTCTACATATAATGTCCATAGCTCCTTATACATGACTTTGATTGCCTCCAAGTGTGAATTTAACATCAATATAATCAAAGGAATGAATTATAAATACGCGTTGACTGTAATCACATGTCAAAAGTTTTAGTTAATTAATAAACACGGTAAATTATACGATTTGCAGGCTTAACTAAGGCTAAAGCCCTAATTTGGGACTCGTACCGCCATGCGGAGCAGTGGCCTAAAACCACTAGTTTGCTTTCTACCTAACAACAATCGCTCAATTCCTTTGTCTTTCAGAACGGAGCATCAGAGGTGCGTCAATGACAAAGAGTTTGAATTTGCTCTGAAATATTTGAAATAGACTCTCGAAAGAGGGACTGGTCATAATCAGTTTTCTCCCATCTCCGCCTGTCAAAGAGAAAACACGTGTTTATTGGTCTGACTAGGGAGACTAGGGACTGGTTGGATTAACGACCGGTATCGCCGCATTTATCACACTATCAACTCTCGCTGCCGTATACATCGTCTGTTTGCGACGCCGACGCAACAGACGGAGCAATGCGACGCTGGACCCTTTCGATACGCTAGGCTCTTTTGATGCGCTGCGCTCTTCCCATGACCTTCCTCCGCCATATTCTGTCGGAGCTATACCCGTAGCCGAACCCGCTGCACTTCCCGAACCTGTGCGCACAGGGGGTAAGCGGGAACAGCGAAACTTAACCGAAGCACTAGGTTTTAGCTCGCGATCTCCCTTCAATGGGCGGAGAGTTGGCCGGAAACCACCCGCCGCCTAGTGTACTATATATATTCGTTTCCTTGTGAAGCCCGCCGGGGACGATGAAGTGAATTTTATCGAATTCCACGATGTGTACCGGATGCGCCACACATTCCTATCGTTCGTGGATTGGTAGTCTTGCACCAATCGCACGCTGAGATTTACATTAATTATGACTAGGCATGCAACTATCAGCTTTCGGGAGAGTCACGTGTATAAAATTAACCACGCCTCCCGCACGAGGAGACCCTTGCGAACCACAAATTTAAAAACGGCGAGCAAGAAAAATGGCGAGCAAGGTAATTAATAAGTATTCCATTGAAGAAAACCACCAAAAAACAACACTAAACACGTCGACGCTTTTGACCCAAGATGGGAATTCGCCGTCTAGCGAGTGGATATTAATAATTGTTTCTGAATCAGCGCCTGTGCCGCAGAAGCCACTTGTGTTGAGCTTTACATGACCAGAATGGCTCGGGGCGCTCGATGATGAGGAAGTATCAACTGTGCGTGAGCGAGTTGTTGAGCTGGAACACGAAATCAGCCACTGCGGCCCTCTGCTTTCGTCACCCATTTGCGCTCGACTACAGTAGACCCAGCCTTCAATGCGTTTCAAAATCAAATGCAATTGATTCATCCTCCAAGGTAAAAGTAATACAACAGTGTAATCTAGGCTAGGCGCTACAGGTCGGAGGATTAGGTCAGGTAAGAATTCAAAGTCAGGTCCAGTCCGTATCAGTCGTTATGTAAATCATGCAGGTTCGGAACCACGTCTAGTAGTCGGAGAAAGAGAAGGGGTTGGCGAGTGCGGCTGCGGCTGCGGGCGCAGCGGCTGCACCAGCGGAGTTCGTGGCAGCAGGGGCAGAGCTTGAAGTAGCAGCGGAAGCGGAAGCGGGAAGGAGGGTGATGATGGGGCTGGGGGCGGCAGCGGGCGCCGCGTCGTTGTCGCCCGCGGCTGAGGGTGTGGATGAAGATGCAGATGCAGTGGCGGAGGCTGAGGCTGAGGCAGGCGCGAAGGTGATCTGGATGATCCCACTACCGCTCGCACTGGCACCCGCGGCGCCATTGTCATTGACATCCGCGCCAGCAGTAGCGGTCGGCGCGGGCCCGTTGATCGTCGTCACAGCCGTCGCGCCCTCCGCGGCGAGGCTGGAGAGGATGGACGCGGCCTCCGCGCCGCCGACGACGGTCGTCTCGGGCGCGAAAGTAACTGAGCCGGAGAGGGAGGACAGCGAGGTGGAGGAGGTGGCAGATGGGGCGGTGACGAAGACGGTGGTGCCCACGGTGACGGTTACGGTGGCTCCGCCGTCTGCGGCGACGGTCGTGGTGCCCTCAGACGGGGACGTGACGGCAGGGGCAGCGGCAGCGGACGCGGAGGGAGAGCTGTTCTCTCCATTGTCGCCATCATTGGTGCCGGCCACAGCAAGATCGTCCGATGCGCCAGTTGCTTGGATGGTCGACAGGGCGTTCTTCTCGCTCGTGCAGGTGACCTCCTGAAGGAGAAAAACAAGAGTCAGACACCAAATGAGATGAAGCGCATTAACGCACCACACCGGTCTGATTGACGAAGGGGACGGCGAAGCACGAGAGGGAGTTCGGGCAGGGCTGGGTCTGCCACTTGTCGGCGACACAGGTGGCGAGGTCGCCTTTGATGCACGCAACCTCCCCAGCTAGATGAATAACATTAACATTAGGGACGCAAATAAGAGAACAAAGGCTCACTGTTGCACGCATCAGTAGCGGTCAGGTTCTGGAAAGAAAAATTCAGGTTTTGTGCGGTTTGGCCGTTTTTGAGCAGGGTGGCGGCATCGGGGGCGGCTCTGGGGACCGGTGCGGCGGAGACGAGAGCAGAGGCAAGCAGAAAATAAAGGGACGTGAGGCCGTACATGGCTGTTGGTTGAAGAAAGAGAAAAGGACAGTAAATGTGCGTAAGATGCGTAAGGAGCCCCGGGCTCGAGCGTAGCCAAAGAAAGACAAGAGTCGTGAGGGGAGTTTGACCAACCGACAGAAAGAAGACCCAGTTTTATAGCCCGCCCAAAGTACAATAGAACTCATTGTTGCTTGATGAGGCAAGAGGAGCACAATGACTTGTTACGTAACAGTCGCTTGTTACGTACATTACCGTAAGTCTCTTGAAGCGGTTCTACCACCGAAAAATGCGCACTCTGTGCTGCGAAGGACCATTTGATGCTTATGCGACCCTCTATAGACTAAAAAGAGAAGAACTGGTGACCGTATCGAGAAGGGACGTGGCCATGTTACATTTACTTATTGCGCTGCTCCAACCGCTCGCGCCGCGGAAAGGACAAGGACATCAAGAAGTTCACCGTGAGGAACATGGTCGAGAGCGCCGCGGTCCGCGACATCATTGAGGGCAGTGTCTAGGCTATTTTTCTTATTTCTGTCGTTCGACGCTTGTATTCTTTCCGCGGATAGAATATGTTATCCCCAACCTCTACAACAACATTGCATACTGCGTTTCGTACACCATCCACGCCCGCAGTACGTCTTTGCGTCTTTCTCAATTCACCCAAATTTCTGGAATACAATTGTTCGTCACGGTGTGTTCGCACGAGGGCCGGACGAACCGTGCGTCCTCACCACGCATCCGCTGGAAGGACGAGAAGAAGATCTACCCTGCTGTTGCCGTTGCAGAGGAGGACGCCAAGTTCCCCGCCGCTGCTGCGAACAAGGCATAGCGACATTTTATGTTTCTTGTCCAGCGATAACTCATCAGTTCTCGTTCTCCTCCGAGTCCATCTGCATGGCTCCCTCTCTGAGACCACGACGCAATTTTTTTTACTCGATCTCGTAAACTTCAACCAAACTTTTATATAGCGAGGTACGAGCTAAAACATAAAGTGTCTGTCTATGAGAGAGTAGACTAAACTTCAACATGGACAGTTTTGCGTGCTGGGTGATTGTTAAACCACCGATAGTTCCAGGCCGTGGGTTGATTGAAGTTGGAGCCTTCGTTTCAATCCAGACAGTCTATATACTTTGCCTATACCGCAGATTAATGACAACAGTGGGGGCTAATTGACCGCCAGTGTGAATGAATTCAACCACCGCTGCAATCATTTTTAAAATAGGGGAAGTCAAAGTGGTCAATTCCGACGGCGATTCTGGTCAGGATTCAGGCCGATTCTCAAATTTGAATCACCCACGAATTAGCATCAGCTTTGACTGGTCCGATTCTGGAGACAATTCCGCATGTTGTAGATGATTCTCACCGCGTGCTTTTGGCGGGTTATGGCTGCCAAATTAGCCCCCACTGGGAGTCAAAGCGGTTAATTCAGAGAGCGATTCGGATGTCGATTCTCAGCGCAATTCTGAGGCCAGAATCAGGTCGCAAATCACAATTCTCGAGAATCGAGCAGAATCGCTATTCCTTCCAATCCTGGACTATGGAGCGATGCCGATCCCATTTCGGTCGTCACACTTTTGCTGACATTTCGATGATGAGATCGATCAAGAGATCATCCACCCCTTGTGGCCCACCATCATCGGACGAATTGATGGGCCAACCAATTTGATCTACAACTCTCTGCACATTTTCTCCCTTACTCTAATCATCATCCTGTGAACTTGTTCCGCTGCTTCAGCCAGAGATAAAAATTACAGACGATGTCGGATATCGTTATTCGTGAGGTGTTTGCTTTGAACTTCTCAATTTCTCCTTCCATTGAACTAAAATTTGATTTAATTGTTTCTAGGTCACGCAAAACGTTTGGACTTTCTCTCGGTCCGTGCTCATACTCATGATCATACTATTGAGAAGATATAACTCAACTTGTCTCTTGTAATAGACCATTTGCGCTCTTCGGGTGGATTCACATCGGTGGCCGCTCAACCGCCATAAAACTGTCCAACGGGGGAGTTTGGGTAATAGCATCAACCCCTCTGAGCGACGACACCAAAGCGAAGCTGGATGAGCTAGGGCCAGTCGAGTATGCCTCCTCAATCAGTTCATTGTCAAATTTTCGGCTGAAAGAGAACAGGTACATCATTGGTGTCAACTCCGTTCACAATTTGTATCTTGGTAGGCGGTTTGGCTGAAATCCTTGGATATTTGACATCGGAATCCCCAGGAGAATTCAAGAGAGCGTATCCGAACGCGAAGCTATTTGCACCAGCTGCAGCCCTTGAAAGGTGTTCAGATAAAACTCTTTCATTCGATGGCGTATGGGGAAGAGACCCTCCTGAAACACAATATGGTTTCGAAGGCGATGTGCGTAACATTCGTAACCGCGGACAACCCCAGGTTAACGCTTCTTAGATCCAAGCTTGGTGAATATCGAACAGCAGAATTACGCGTCCGGCCTTGACTAATCATTTATAGTTACTTTTCTGGACATAAGAACAAGGATGTGGCTTTTTTCCATCCTGGGTCTTCTACCTTGGTGGGATTTCGATAAAATCTCAACAGTAATTTATTATTAACCGTGTTCAGATTGAAGCCGACCTCGTGGTGAACTTGCCCGGGACCGAGCAGGTCGTTAACATCTACTAAATCTCACCCCGGAAGACTGAAATATTTGTCAGTACTCTAAGTCAGCGATGGCGGGACGCTTCCCGTTCTTCGGCCCCTTGGGAAAACCGTACGGCTGGATTCAAAGCAAATTGGCCGCCGCTCGGGCTGAGGACCCAATGTTTGTCCTTTATTTACTCGGAAGTTGAACCGTGTTGAACTGAATCTACTAGTGCAATGAAGCGTGACGCCCAAACAGTTGCTGACTGGAACTTTGTTCGAATTATTCCGTGCCATGGGGATGTGATCGAGGCAGAAGGTAAAATGGTCTGGAGAGAAGCCTACAAGGCCTACCTTTGAATAACCAATGCCATGGTACCAGTTCACTGGAGTCCGACGATAAGATGGTTCACGTACTAAACGGTTTAGATCATCTCATTGTCTTGAAGTGTACCGAAGGAGCGAGCGGAGGAGGAGAATAAAGAACCCGAACTGGATTCTAGGTGCCATAGCAATACAAAATAGCCCCTCGCTCTCATCTTTCTCGTTTATTCACGGCAGATCTCAATAATTCGACTGCGGCTGTTGCGGAGCCCCATGAGGACTGGTATCCGGCGCCGCCATGACTATGAAAGTGTGAAAAATGAACAAAGGTTGGAAAAAGCTGAACTAACCCATAGTTGTGCACGACGGGAACACTCTTGTTGTGCACGTCTTGCCAGACCATGAGCAAAAAAAAGTACGAAACAGTGATTCCCTTTGACTTACTCAACGACGTGATACCCAACCGAACACCACCTTTCCTGGTCGGACGTAGGCCGACACATTCCTCAACCACTTCGAGGTCATCGATACTCGGAGCTTCACGTTTGTTTGGGGGCAGCAGCTCTGGATATGCTGCAATGCCCCGTTCCTTGAGTAATTTGACAGTTTCTGGCCGCGAAGTCGGGTGCCTACCATCGAACAATTAAATCATTATGGGCGGTGAAATCTCAACACACCAATCATCAACTTGGAATGTTCCTCCAAGAATCACGTCTCCACTTTGTCGCGGAATTACATACGTCAAATGGCCGTCCTCATAATAGTACGATAACCCGTGTACAATCCAAGGTGCGCGTATTATCAGGACTTCGCCCCGAGTGGGATAGACATTGGTATCTGCAGAATATGAGAAGGTCAGGTGTGGCGGCAACGAGGAAATATTTTACCAAGAACATCCCCGATTTTCAATGCCCCAATCCCAGTGCAGTTGATTATGGCTGCAGGATCAAGGGAGGGTGGCGGATTGGTTGAAGTGAGTGGGAACGGTGTTAAAGATGGGCGGTCCTCCTCGGAAAGGAGTGCAGACAGGGAAGGAAGGGTCACTCTGAATGCCCGCCCGCCCAAAGTTAGGAATCGGTTCATAAGCCAGGGAAGATACCTCGGTACGTCAATGTAGATCTTGAATTATATTCAGTTTTGACACCACAGTTATACATACAAAATACTGGCCGTTGAGAACACGCCACCGTACGTGACTCCTTTCGGGAGCTCGCTGGGCTCCAGGATACGGAAATCGGGGTAACACTGTGAAATGTGGTCCATTTGCTTCTGTCCGTCTGGCGTCAGCTGGAAGAAAATATCAGGCGCCAACCGGACAGTATATTCGAATCGGTTGCACCACTTGTGCATGTTCTCTTTGAGGCCGGATCATAACTGGGACAAGCGGGTCTTCCTTGAGGAGTTCGAGGAAAGCAGAAAGGGTCCCTCGTTCTAGTTCTTTGAGGGCCATTCGATGGTTAGTTGAAATCATCGATTATGGAAAGACTGACGATGCAAGAGCGTGTTGGTTGTGGCAACGCTAATGTGATTCGCTGCTGCCCAGCACGACGTGTACTTGATAGTTTTCGTGTCCCCAGGAAAAGTCTCCGCGAATATTGTTACGTGGAAGCCTGCTTCCAACGCCCTGATTGCAGTCGACAACCCCACCACACCTGTCGGTTTGGACGAGAAGCAATCAGATATTTACTATGGCTTCAGGAGAGCCACCAGCGCCTACCAGCCCCGACTACGAATATGTTGAGCTCATCTGCCATTTCAATTGGCCGATAGGGAAGGGCTTGAGGGTCAGGGCGAGAAGCAAAGATGTGAAGAAGGAACGATTGCTTATTTCGCGCCGTTGATCCGGCCGATTTTAGGATCAGACGGCTCAGACCATATAAAATTGAACATGTCATCTGCACTCTGCAAATGTGTCCCTGAGAGTCGCAGCTTAGACTGAATCAAGTTTCGTCACTTTTTCGGATTTTAGACCGTAACTTGGTTTTTAGGATATGCTCGCCGACAGAGACGCTACCCTCGTACCTCGGTTAGCTCGCCGAGTACGACGACCATCCCCGACCCCACAACATTAACAAACGCGAGCATTACTACTGGCCTGGTTTGGAGCTCCCGTGGTTTAACCGACCCCCAGCTGCTTTCTGGTCTAGCTTGTAACACACAACACATTGCATTGTGAAACGAGCTCTTTGGACCTTGGTTGAAGCGGGTTTGGTCTTTCGAAAGAAAACGCAATAATTGTTGCATAAATCTGAACTCAATAGAAAGATTTACTGTCAACACTAATGCGCAAATCGGAAATCCAGACGCCTATTTCCGACGTCCTTCGTCGTATTTAAATAAATTTGTCGGTCCTACATAGTCATGTTCAGCGCCATAATACAAGGGGCGTCGATAAGAGAAACGGACCTCTGCGCTCATCGCATCCCAGATCTTCGCCTTCTGGCGGTTCCGCCAGATATAATACGCCTTTGTTGCTGGGTACATGAAAAGGATGTTCACGCAGTTGATGGCGATGAGCGTTCGATTTCCGCGGCGGTCTAAGCAAGGGGGATGAAAGACAGAAGGAACATGAAATACAGTAGCACGCACACCGAGGGGCGTCGCTCGCTTGGTAAATCTGGGCGTAAATGATGGCTGAGGCCTGGACGAACCTGAGAAGCGACGAAAGGTCAGCGTCCGATCGCAAGCATAGATACGATACGCGCATGTTGTACAGGGAGGCGTTGACCGTTCTACTCGCTACAGCACCTGAGTTACGCGAGCACCAGCCAACCTGGCAATGTTTAATACTCAAGGTTGAGAGGCTGCGAAAGACGCTACCTGGATGGGATGCGTGTACCTGAAAAAAATTCAACATGGCGCTCAGCTCGTGGTCGGAGACACTCACGGATACGAGAGCAGACCAGATGCCAGACCCTGGCACGGGCAGAGTTTAGCGTGGAAGGATGTCCGCAGGGCGGGGAACTCACAAAATAAACCCACTGGTTCGGATTCTCCGGGAGGAGGTACAGAGCGACCAAAAAAGGGAGAGTCCACACATCTTGCGCTATCGCCACCAGAGATCTTTCATTGACGGTCTCCGAGATGAGGGTAATCCCGAACATCGTAAATGTTCCGACAACAGTACTCGGGATCGTCAACAGGTTAGTCTGGAAGGTCGAGAAGCTGAGAGGCAATACATAAATATCAACGGCAGGGAACTCGAGAAGGAAACGAACCCAAGGTTCCGTAAACTCAGTGTGAGATATGTCCCTGGCGGACCGGAAGGGATTCCAAACAACAAGCCGATTAAGTACAGCGGCCAGAGATCGTAGTCGCACACTGCCGTCCAAAGTCGCTTGATGCTCAATCCTTCGCGATTGTGCATGTCGCCCTGAGTGGTGTACACTTGAGAGTTGCACTTTGGAAACAATAGATGTGACCCGCACCTTCGTGGGATCATCGCGCAGGATACGTGAGACCGCTATCACTTCTTCGCGTTCTGAGAACCACCCTTTCGGACGGAACCAGGCTTTGGTTTGAGTAGGAGATCTGGGCTGTTTGAGAATCTTTTGCATACATTCAGCAGGGACACGTACGGCGGCATCCTGAAGTAAGTCGCTAGGCCAATGAGGAGAGTAATCAAGCCTCTGAATACGCGCAGTTGAGAAACCGAGACAAGCAGAACAGTAATATAACGCACTCGATGAGGAATAACCAGCTGGATGGTTGAAAATTAGAAAAGCACGGCGCACAAGTATAATTATACCTACCGCCATCCCCCACGCCCGAGAACACCTCGCATACGAAGAACACCAAAGGCAAGGAAGCTGGCGATTATGTTACAGATATTGGAGGACATCCAGAACAGTGCAAGACGGAGTGGCAGTTCATGTTTGGTGTAAAAGTCTGCTCAGCAAGATTTAGTCTGAAGAAACCCAACGCCAAGATGACGCAAACGGACAGGAAAGGTAAAGGATGAGGTCCGGGATGAACCTAGCATTCCAGTTAATATATACTCTGGACAACTTTGATCTGGAAAGCCCCGCACCCGCCTTGCAAAAACCTGACGCGGTCCAATGAGTTTCTTGATTACATTTGGGGATGCCTGTCACTCACCCGAGAAGAGCACGGCAAACGAGGAAAGAGGTACGGCCGGTGAGCCAAAACTGGCACATGGTCACCACGGACCACAGCACAACCTGTGTCGGAATCCAACGGTCGGGGCCTATACGTTTCGACACGAGCTGAGAAGGAAGCTCCGCACACAGGAACGTGAGACGGAAGAGACTAGAGCAGATTAATCTCCGCAAGATGTTGTGGGATTATAATTGTGTACCTGTTGCCCCAATTGAAGTCTACATTTTGAAGGTCAGTAGTGAGAAACGCGAACACAGCACAAAATTTCACCATCGGTAGTCAGCTTTAAATCACCCAAGATGTTGTCAGAGTTGGCTTGACTGAGATTTCCTCGGTCGAGGTTGAGAGCCGAGAAGCTGATGGCAGCCCATAGCATGACTTTCCAGTCGATTTTGCGCAGCAGGGCTTGCTCTTCCCTGTATGTCCAGCGCGCCTTGGGATCGAATCGATGCAGGTTTTCATAATCCTCCTTGGGCCAGTAATGCGAAGCTAGATCTGGATCATCGTACACAGAGCGGCGAGTGGAGACGGCGTCCAGATCGACTGGCTGAAGCCCTTGGCGATTAAAGAGCCAGCTAGTCCATCGGAACGGCGGGGGCTCCTTGTCGACGAGTTCATCTGTGTCAGTGCTGGTAGATTTGACCTCGTCGGGCGTGTCCTTGGCAATTGAGGTGATGGAGCCCGACGAGTGGGATGGAAGATGCGACCGGGCTGGCATCGTGTAGCCTGTATCTTTCAGTCACCCAGTTTAAAGATGGTTCTGTCCATAGCACGCCATCAGGAAGCGATTTCGCGACCTCCAGCTTTAACTTAGATTGGGGATGTTGGCTGATGTTGGGGATTGTTCAACTATGGCGCAAGATAAGACGCCATACGCAACAAGCCTAAATTTCCCGGACATGTCTGTCCTATCGGCTATGAAATTAGAAGTATAGCGGAGCGTGGAACCCCGACGATTGTTTATAGGACTGAAAATCCTGGGTTGATAGTCGCGATTACGATTCGAAATGGCGTACTGTGCAGATAAATATGCCAAGACTTTTGTGGCCCGCAAGCATTTCAATTTTGCCATTGGATTATTCGTATGGGTTCGTTTCATCATGATCTCGACCAGGCCCAGGAGACCGAGCTGTGTGCCACGGCGCGCACGTCATCCTGCGCTTTTGCATGTCCGCAAAGGGCCGGAAGGGGTCACAAGTCGCACTAAACCCGCTTCTGTTTGCGGGGGCCCGACGGGATTCGCGCAGCAAGGGCTACGAGAAAAAGTCAGAACAAACCTGAGCGTAGAAGCGCTCCATTGAGGTTGAACACGTCAGGGGCCGCCAACGGACACTCCGAGACCCAAATCAAACCAAGCGTGCGAAAAAGAGAGACGGGAAATACTCGTGGAATTAGCGGAAGGAAAGATTTTATAAAGAGTTTGAAGAGCAAGTGAGGAGGAAGGGAGAAAATGTGGCTGTGCCGGCCATGATCGCCATGACGGCATCAAAACCTGCTTCTTGCCATCCACTCAGCTGGTGTTCACTGTCGACCTGAATATTCGCGTCATATACCCAAGCTTTCGCGCCGATGCGTTTCACAAAACCTGCGTGGGTTGCACACAAAGACTCTGCAGCGAAAAGCGATGCCTCGAAACGTCTCTGCATATTCTCCGTTCACGTCCATCCTGATGGTTCTCGAATTGCTACTGGGGGACTGGATGCAAAAGTCCGAATATGGAGCACAAAACCCATCCTAAACCCCGCTTCAGAACTTTCAAACAAGCCGCCAAAGGCGTTGTCAATTCTAACTATGCACACTGGGCCTGTTCTGACGGTCCGGTGGGCTAATTCAGGGAAATGGCTAGCTAGCGGAAGCGACGACGAGATTGTCATGATCTGGGACTTTGACCCGTGAGTGAGTGGCTGCTTTGTGTGCTTGCTTTTATTCATGAATGAGCCAGGTCAGCGAAAGGCAAGATTTGGGGCTCGGATGAAGTGAATGTGGAGGGATGGAGGCCACTAAAGCGTTTACCCGGGCATGAAAGTGGTGAGTTCGTGTTTGTGTTGTCCGCAAACCCATCTATGGATTTCCTTACTGCACAAACTGCAATTACTTACTCATCCTCCCAGATGTTACAGACGTAGCGTGGTCCCCGGGTGACCGCTATCTGGCCTCCGTCGGGCTCGATTCGAAAGTAATTATCTGGTGCGGGTATACTCATGGTACACGTTCCTTTCAAGTTATTAGTTCGTATCACTCAGTTCATACCTCAGAGCGGCTGCGGAAGCTCGACCAGCACCAAGGCTTTGTCAAAGGCGTCTGTTGGGATCCGGTCGGCGAGTATCTCGCGACACAGTCCGATGACAGGTCGGTCAAGATTTGGAAGACGGCCGACTGGTCTCTCGAAGCTGAGGTAACAAAGCCTTTCGAGGACTCGCCGGGCAGCACTTTCTTCCGGCGATTAAGGTGAATTCCACAATCATTTCTTTGTGATACCTTTGTTCACGGATTGCAGTTGGTCGCCGGATGGTGCCCACATCACGGCGTCCAATGCCACAAACAATAAGGGCTTCGTGTTCATCGCTTCGGTAATAACCAGAAATACGTGGACGTCGGAGATCAGCCTTGTGGGGCACGAAAATACTGTGGAGGTTGCGGTGAGCATAGCATCTCCGTCGAAACATATGCCTCGTGCTAAAGGATACCAGTCGTACAACCCACACATATTTTTGCGTAATCCTCAACTCCCTGTGCAGACCTCCAATATCTGCTCCGTCGTTGCTTTGGGTGCTGACGATCGTTCCGTCTCCATCTGGCAGACCAAATCCGCGCGGCCACTGATCGTGGCCAAGGAGGTGTTCGAGCGCCAGATTATGGACCTGAACTGGTGCGCCCGCCACTCTAACTCCTTCACGACAATCATTGTTGACGCTGCCTGACGTAGGTCGTGGGACGGTTTAACGCTTTACGCTGTCTCTTCCGACGGTACCCTTGCAGTTTTCAATTTCGACCCGGACGAGCTCGAGGGGCTCTGCCCGCACTCAGTCCAAGGCTCGTACCTTAAAAAGTTCGGCTTCACCCCTCCGCCGATCCCGGAAGGTTTCTCCCACGCCTCTGTGAGGCAGCTCACGCCGCCACCGTCACCCAAGTCTCAGTCACAAAGCATGGACCAGACTGGGTTCGGGAATAGTGCAGGGGGCGGGGAGCGCGTAAACGTGCTCGTAGCGAAGCGCGGTGGGAAGAAACGCGCGGGGCTGACGAACGTGCCGATGCCCATGGCCGCGCAACAGCTGCCGCTGCAGCAGCAACAGCAGCAACAGTCGCAGTCTGTGTCCTCGGGCCCCATGTCAAGCGCGCTCGTGGGGCCCGCTCTCATGGGCGTCTCCATCTCGAAACGCGCGCAGCTCAGCCAGCAGCAGGAGCGCGCGCCGAGTGTGTTCGATGTAGATGCCGACACGTGGGGCTCGTCGAGCGATGTGCGGATCGACGCGGTGGAGGAGGGAGGGCGGAAACGAAAAGCCGCCACCAGCCAAGATGGCGAGGAGCCGAAACGCGCGCGGACGCTTGGGGGTGATCGCAAGCGAGTAGTTGTCCCAGTCAAAGAACTCGCCCCCGGAACTGGCGTTGTGCGCGCGCCGTTCAGTGCCGGGTCGATCAGCCTGCCCGTGCCCGCATTGATGACATGCATCGCGACGCAAGTGGAAGGGAGCGAAGACGTGTTTGAGGCGATAAATCCCGACGGGCATGAAGGTGCTGCTCCTCTTTATCTGTTATCGCGTTCTTTTCTGATGTTCGCAGATGCGCCGGAGGTGTCGTACATGAGCGGGAAGCACACGCAGTGGCTTGACTATCTGCCTGCTCCTGCGTTGGTCGTGTGCGCATCCTCGCGCTTCTGTGTGGTGGGCTTGCATGACGGGTCTGTCATTGTATATTCGCATACCGGTCGACGGTAGGTTGCCTCCTTCTCATTCCTCCTTGTGCTAATGGTGTTCGAGGTTAATGCCCTGCCTGAATTTGGGAGCGCCGCCTTCGTTTATCGACGCTCGTGGCAACATGCTGCTTATAGTATCCTCCACTGGGCAGCTGTACTCGTGGTACTTTGTTTCGCATTTACATTATTTGCTCTTTTGACTGTCCAATCCACAGGGATACCAAAAAGCAATCCGCTCTCTTCCCTCCTGTTTCTCTGTCCCCCATACTTTCCTCGCCAAATTACACCCTCATCGCCGCGAAAATCCAGCCTAATGGCGCGGCCATCCTGACGTGTTCCGGTGGCGTCGTGTATTCCTACGACGCGGCACTGCTGTCATTCGTCAAGCTCACAGAGCGCTGGTGGTCGCAAGGCTCGGACGTGTGGCAGGCGCGGCAGCGCTCCGCGACGAACCCCACGGCGAACCGCGGCGTTCTGAGCCTCGCGGAGGGCAGCATCGCGGCCAGCCTTGACGGCAGCGGCGCGGACAAGAAGCGCCCGCAGTGGTGGAATCTAGCGATGACGATGGGGCATCTAGAGACGCGGATGCACTCGGCGCGCCTGCTGGAGAGCCCGACGGAGTATAAGCAGGCCTTGGCGCAGTATACGAAGAAGCTGGCGGAGGAGGGGTACAAGGCGAAGGCGGAGGAGCTGATCAGAGATCTGCTCGGACCTATGTATTCGTGCGTGATTCTTCCTTTCTCCGTTCTACCCGGGCTAACAAACGGAATCCGTAGACGCTCAAGCGAGCAGACGTGGTCTCCGACCGTTGCTGGCCTTGGAAAACGCGAGTTACTCAAGGATGTGTTGTCCGCGTTCGGTAAGGAAGCAATGCATCTCCGTGCTGGTGTTCTTTTCTTAAGCCCTTGTTTCTGTTTAGCTCGCAGTAAAACTTTAACCAAGCTTGCTCAGGACTGGCAAGATGTATTGAAAAGGGCAATTAGCGAGGATGGCGATCGGTAACCCTTGCATGTTGTGCTTTTTGCTTTCGCTGTCATGTACTGGATCTAGAAATCTTGTGTTGTATCTATGTACGAGGGCAGAAGACCACTCATCTTTTGTCTGTCCTCCGTGTCCGTATGTGTCTATGACCGAAACGCGGTCTCCGATTCTTGCTGAGAGTAGAATAACTCCGAATATCGGTCTAATGCTTCATAATCGATGGTCCTATGAAATCGTTGGCAGATAATCCCGAGCCGTGCCATGTAATTCTACCTAGCTTCCTAGCTACCTGAATGCCGCTGTGTCCGACGCGATTTTTTTTCCTATAAATAAAATACATATCCTCATCTACTCTATTTTTTACTCGCTTTTATCCGATTCTAAACCCGAATCCTCATGCTTTGCAGCCGCTGTGGCCGCCGCACTGGCCGCCTTTGACAAACGCTTCGCGCGCGCAAAAATACCCACCTCCTTGTCACGGATAAAGTTCACAATGACCATCGTCCACGACGGGTGAGCAGGCAGTGTATCGTACGCCTCAGGCGCGAGTGCACGCAGCGCGGGCAAGCGGGTCCACGGGATGGACGGAAAGTCGTGGTGCTCGTTGTGGTACCCGACGTTGTACGCGAGGACGTTCAGCGGGCCGTAGTAGCTGTATGTCTCCTGCTCCAGGCCGTCCCAGAGGTAGTGCTCCGCGATGAAGTGCCCCGCGCAGGGGTGCAGGCTGCCGGCGAAGAAGCTGCTCGCGAGGAGGTAGACGAAGGGCCGCCAGCCGAACGTCGAGATGAGGGCGTAGTCGAAGAGCAGCTGCATGATGAAGTTGAGGGCGTGCCAGCGGCCGAAGCGCTGTGCGCGCACGATGCCGGGACGCAGCGCGTAGAAGAGAATTTGGAAGATGCTTAAGCGTAAAATGAGCAGTTTTCTGAATTGATGGACTGGACTTACGCGAAAAATACCTTGCCGAGGACGTTGTTCAGCAGGAGGAGCTCCAAACGCGTCGGGAGGTCGACGTCGATGCCGTCTTGGCCCATGAATTTGTGGTGTTCCAAGTGGTAGCCCTTGAATGTGACCGAGTAGGGGATTCCAATCGGGAGATTCGCAAACATGGCGAGCAATTTGTTGGGCACGATACCCTTGAACGCGAGATTATGCGTGATCTCGTGGATGGCGAGGAAGAGGTTGTGGTTCGCGGTGCCGCCGATGGCATACGCACAAAACAGGAAGAGCGGCGAAGTGGGCTTGGTGTGCCTCAACGCAAAGGCGCAATATAATTGCAGCGCAACCACGCCGAGGACGATGTATTTTGTGAGCGGCTCGTGTCCCATTAGCTTTGTCACCTGAGCGCGTTGTGAGTGTAGTACAGATAAATTTCGGCAGCGCAATGCTTTGGGTAGTACGACGTAACCCCTGGAGGGCAGGTGCACGGCACTATCGCGGGAAGTACGCACGTCCGGCAGCACGGCAGTCACATCGGCCAGGACAGATCCAGGCCGACACATGTTGCGCATAGCGTGGATTTACCTGCATGCTTCCCCAGCATGACTGCCGTGCGTACTGCTCTTCCAGCAGGTGATTTGTACTGCCCAAAGCATGGCCTCCGATGAGAACGAACGACTCCTTACCTCCGGGTGAGCCTTCAAGATTTCCATGCGGCGGCTGCGATGCGGCTCCTCAGTCATGAGCCACAGAAAGTCGGCTGGATTTTGCGGGGGCGCAATATGGGTAATCCCATCGTCCTTCTCGGTTAGACGAGAGGGTATTGCGCGACGAGGTGTTCTATTCGATTTCTTGCCCTCGGCCAAGGATTCCGCGCCTCCAAATAAACTGAAATCTAGAGGGGAAAGATTAGAGGAGGGATTGGAGAAATGTTGCACACTAACCAACAGGCTGAGAGCCTGAGGTGGACATTGGAGAGTGAGCCGACAGCGGAGAAATAATGGGGGTCACATCCGTCACCTCCCATCAGCGCATCAGTCTTCGCCGCGGCCTGGAGTCAAGCCTGGCTGCCGCTACCACTGAGTTGCTTTCAACACTGCTTCATTCTTCATGACCGAAACGTTTTCTCTAGAGCAACTTGATGAAGACATTCTCCTGAGGATCTTCCTCTTCACGGATATATATTCGATCTTGAAGCTTTCTCAAGTGAGCCATCCTTGTCCTTTCGACAGTGCTGGATCTTGATGTCTACGAGGTCAACAGTTTCTTCCACGCGATTGCATTGACGAAGCAATTGTGGGTCCTCCTTCTCGGCGACCTGATTCTGCGGGGCTTGATCGATGTTTCATCCGACGACTTGTCAACTCTGTCGACCGACGAGCTGAAGGCACAAGTCAAGCACGCCGTGTGTGGGCCACGGACGTGGTCGCCTGAATCCCCCGATGCTCCGACCTTAATTCGCCAATCCACAATTGCGTTGAAAGACACCCACCGTGTCATCGACGCGTTCTTATTTCCCGGGGGACATATAATTTTTCAAAGGGCCGGAGTTCAAGCGCCGGACGTAGGGCTTCTGGAATGCTATGACGTTTCTAGAGGACGTCGCGTCTGGACCTGGGCCCCTGCAGGCTTCCAGATCATCAAGACAAAGTTCAGTCTGTGTCTCGGCTCGAAGTTGACCGTATCTCTGGTTCTATTCCCCTCTGCTGCGACCGCGCCCATGTCTCGTCGTGCCGCGGCTGAAGCGGCTTCCGTCACCATCGCGAACCTGGTCGCGTCCGAGAGAGGCGACCCCATCCCAGTGTATGTTGTACCATGTTCATCCCGAGGTCCCATTCTCAGCCATACTTCAGACCAAACAATATTATACATCTACTAGTCCTCGAAGTTGACCTTGAATCAGGCCGCTCCCACGAAATTTCGCAGCTGCAGTTCTCGACTGCCGGAATGTTCATTAATCAGGATAACATGCGATTCGTAGAAGACTATTTTGGTTGCATTTTGGCAACCCGCGCCGATCCAGAGTCACGATGGCTGCTTCTGGTTAACCAGCGTACCGACCAATATATTGCTTTCAAGTGCTCGATAAATCCGGTCTGATTTTTTCTGTTCAGTTCCACGGGCACTCATGCACACTGTACAGGCAGACTTATTTATTGTATCCGGTCATATCTTTCTCCTCACTACTTCGGAGTCTGTTTCAGCTCGCCTCTATTCTATTTCCTCTCTCCAGCACCTCTGGAGAGCAATATCAGACTTCAACGTGGAGAAGGCGCCGGCCGAATCGGAGCTCATCCCGACGGCCATGTTTTCCCTGGGTGATTCTTTACCTATCGACCATGACAAGCCCCACTATCGGCTAGTACGCTCATACCTAACCGAGAGCGTACTTCGGCGAAACACCTACCTGCTGCGAGTCTTCGACACGGTTACATATGGTCGCTTCCAGATGAAGAACACAAGGATGATTTCGACACATCGTCTGGACTTTTCTGTATTCCAAATGCCTCAATGCATACCACTCTCCACATTCACCCGGTCGACGGACGTATCGCCGTTACCCGTGAAGAGGGTCTCACTAGCCGGTTACAGCGTTTACTCCACGTCGAGGGTTGCGATCCGTATTTTGCGGGAGGAGGACGGCGGGGAAAAGTTCATCAATTTCAGTGCGCCTGCAGGCACTGCATTCTTGCAGCACAACGGCGCATTGGTGGTGTTGCAGAAAACATGCGCTGAAATTTTATATTACGACTAGGTATGCAGTTATGATCCTTCCAGGGAGTCGCGCATATAAATCATCTTCCTCTAGGTCTGGATTTGTGCTGATGCGATGGAGTCAACGGATATTGCGGTTGGAATATCCGTCCGTGGAAAAAATCGACGATGCCCCCGAGGTCACGATACTTGTTGCGCCTCAGGCAAAATATGCGCGTTTTTGTTTCTTACTCAGTCTCGCGTGCCAAATTCAACCCTGGTCGTCACCTGCGTAAATGTCCACTGTATGGTAAAGTCTCCCTTCTAAGCTCCGCGGCTTCTAGTGGATACAGGTCTTTGTGATCTTGATATTGCCGAATGCTAAGCAAGATCCCTGGCAGAACAGCTTTTATCTGTCCCGCGTCAACGAGATATATTTGGCCGATGTCTACGGCTCATTCCACTTCATGGGGAAGCCAGTGGACTCTATAATTACAATCAAGTTGAATTTGCTGACTTTGAAGGTGATATAATTGATTTGCATTGGTAGGTGAGAGTATACACTGTCGCAGCCTGGTAGTGTCGCTGGTGCTAGGGAACGAAATTGGCAGATGCAATGATTCGATTGAACAGACAGTTGAACGTTGAACAGTTGAACAAAGTTGAACATTGAACAGTTGAACATTGAAATCGGCCTGTCACAATTTGTGACGTGGCATCCGCAAACGTTCACGCTCAGCCAGAGCGCTCAAGTTCTCGAGACGGTTCGAAGAAATCAGGCCCGAGAATTTCGCTACTTCATCATTCCCATGCCCGAGACGTTCTGTCTCGAGCCTAAACTTTCCGAAAACATTCTACTACTGCTCTCACCGATATCTATACGCTTCTGACACTCTCAAGAGAGCCACTCAAGTCGAGTTTCGACGCATCTTTACAGCCGCTGGACGTCTATTAGGTCAACAGCTTCTTCCGTGCAATTGCGTCGATGGCTCTTGCTGTTCAGGGATCTGTTTTTGCGTGGATTGATTGATATTTCATCGGACGAAAACTTGACTCGGTCGAGCGAGAAGCTCCTGGCTCAAATGAAGCGCGCCGTGTGTGGTCCACGGGCGTGGTCGCCTGACTCAGCGGCTGCTCCCGTGTTGATTCTGGTTAAGTTCTCCGGGGGCAGTATATAATTTTCCGGAAAGAGATCGACCACGTCAATCTTGAAGCGGCTATTGGAATGCTACAACGTTTCTACAGGGCGCCGCGTCTGATGCTGGACCCGTCCAGGTTTCGCGATCCTCGAAACACGGCTCACTGTGTGTCGCGGCTCGAAGGTCACCATATCTCTGATTTTATTCTAGTTCGGGTATGTTTTTATCCTATTCATATTGCGGTTCTATTCTTAGCCATACTTGCAGCTCATCGGAATGAAACTATTAGTCCTCGAAGTTGACCTTGAATCAAGCCAATCCCGCGACGCGAAATTTCGGGACTTCCGTTCCCGCAGACCATCGGGATGTTCTTCAAGCATCCGCAAACTGTAGAAGTTTACTTTGGTTGCATTTTGACAAACGGCATCCACAACCGGATATTGTTTTTGGTGAACAGGGATACTGAGCAGTACATTGCCTTGAAATGCTCGAAAACACTGGTGTGGATTTCCCTGAGTAAGGCTACGTGCGCTAATGTATACATAACAGCCAGACGTGCATCTCCGGCTATATTCTCATCCTCACCAGTTCGGAGCCAATGTCTATGTCACTTGTGTATTCTCTCGCTTCTCTCCAATGACTCTAGAGACCATTATCCGACTTCAACTCGGAGACTGAGCCGTCAGATTTGGAGCTCACACCGACTTTCGTCTTCCGCCTGAAAAATGGTGCCACCCACATTGATACATGAAGTCCAGTCATTCGTAACGGAGAGCCTCCTTCGCCGAAACACGTATCTCCTGCGCGTCTCCGACACGGTTATATCTCCTGGCAGAAGGACAGCTTCAACACACCGTCTGGACTTTTCCGATTCTCAAACACCTCAGTGTACTCTACTAATCGCATCCACCTGGTCGACAGCCGGGTCCATTATCGATGTGAAAGTGATCTCTCGTGCCGGCTACAGCGTGGCGTCGTTTGCTGAGGATGGAGTTCATATCGTGCGGCAAGATGACGGTGAAAGAAACCCTTTGTTTTGGCCCAGCTTCTCTACGAGAGGACACAATTCAACATCATGCAGCATTGCGGCCGCCAAACAGTCCAGCTCATTATATTTTAAAAGTGAATGAGTGGTTGGTTGTTAGTCACAGGTAGGTGAAATACTAGTTGCCCAGCGGTACAGAGGTTTGAACTTTAGGGTAACGGGAACTAACCGGCCCGTCAACTTTTAACTTGGAAGAAACTCCGCATAGGTACTCGAACCAACAAAAAGGCTCAGAGTAAATCTTCGTGTCGTTGGATGTCGGTATATCGCTGAATGTCAAAAGTTTTTTCAGTAAGCGTTGGTAAAGTATTGGCCAAACAGCCGAAAGGTAACGTGATCACGTCGGCCACCGACCGTCGGCCGAAGCGAGTCAAGCGACCGCCATCGCGGCGAGTTCAACCGCCGAACACAAGCGCATCGCTTACTCGGCCAACCATCGGCCTTCAATCGAATCTAAGTCTTAAGTACTTCACCACCATCACCGTTTCCACCCCGGGCTCGTTCAGCAGAAACACATGTACACCGAGACACAGTCAGCTAAACGAGGCCAACGTGCAGCTTAAAACCCGACGACTGCTCTGCGTTCGAATTGTCGTCACTCTTCTCCCAGTCCTCTTCAAAGTTCTTCCTCGTTTCACACCCCAAACTAATGGCGACCGAAAACCTCCCTGAGCTCGTTATCCGCGAAGTACGCCTTCTTCCCACCTCCACCCAAATCGAGTCTTGATCATATTATGGCCATCCCTAGGTGACACCAGAAATCACGACATTTTCGAAGTAGGTCTTTAGATGCTTCTCTCTCGTCTCGGAAGATACCAAACAAGGGTTTTGTGTCTTCCTAGGCCCTTCGCGCGGTTTGGCATTTTGCCTTTTGGAGGACGCTCTACTGCGATCCGGCTCTCCACCGGCGACGTCTGGGTTCTTGCGTCCACGCCGCTGACGCCCGACACCAAGTCCGCGATAGATAAGCTCGGTCCGGTCAAGTATGGCATCTTACCTCGGACCCTTTTGGGGGAGTCTTGACGTTTTTTTTGAATAGGTGGATCATGGGAGCGGATGCCGTGCATCATATGTTCTTGGGTATGTTTCGCGGGAGAAGCTTCATTTCAAATAAGACGCTGACCAATATTTTTTCGTTGGAAAATTTAGGCCAGTTCAAAAAGGAATATCCCGAGGCCAAAGTCATTGGTGTGGAGGCGCTTGTCGAAAAGAAGAAGGCGGAGGGTCTCGTCCTGGACGGAGGTAAGTCTTTGTGTCCGCTTTACCTCTCTTTCTTCTCGGAACTTATTTCCTCATAAACGATAGCATATGGAAAAGATGGAGCCGACACGAAATATGGGTTTGAAGATGAGGTACGGACTCTCTTGCTCCCTTTCTCCCGCGGCTGTCGCACATTTCCTGACGCACTAGTACAGATCCAAGCCTGGTACGCGTCCGCTGATAGGTCCTCCCCAAATATCCTGACCCCTCTTTTCCAGCTACTTCTCAGGGTTCGCGAACAAGGACTTAGCATGGTTCCACGCCTCCTCCAAGACCCTCATCGTCGCGGATCTACTGTTCAATCTCCCCGGAAATGAACAGGTGCGTGCAAGTCGTCCCGATGGAGCGGGATGACACTGACAAGCTCCATTCTGCTCGTTCCATTCAACAGTATTCGAAGTCGAAGTCTAAAGCAAAGGTCCCGATTTTCGGGAAGCTGGATCCGTGGGGCTCCGTGCACAAGCGCTTTGTCTGGGGCCAAGGCAAAGATAAGGCGTGCGTGGATTCTCCCTTTTTGTTTGGAGCGTCTCGGTTAATTTTAAATTTAACCCAGGGCGATGACTCGCGACGCGAAGACCGTCCTTGGGTGGGCGCCGGAGCGTATCATCATGTGCCATGGGGTAGGTTAAATTGGCCCCCGCCCGCTACCTTGGCCGTTTCGCTAACAATAATTTAGGACGTCATTGAGACGGACGGTACTAAGGCTTGGGCTTCTGCGTACAGCAAATATCTCTCTTGAGTTGAATTGAACACCGAGTTGAACACGCACGCGTTGCTTTCCGTTTTTTTTTTTCATTGTTACTGGCATGTACATAATTCTGGTGTTTCCTGATAATATACCCCTCTTTTCGCTGATATTTGGCTATCGAAAACAATCTTGAACGACGCGCTTGAGCGCGTTCGTGACGCGACGCGTATTTGAGTTTGATGCATGTATCACGCTTCGTGATCTATTGATCTCCTCCTTTCTCACCTTGGCCGACATTTGACTTATTCCGCATTTGTTTCCTGCCGCATTTTCTTGCGCTGCTTTTGGCCACCCGGTCTCCAGCAGCTTCAATCTCCGCTAATTTCTCTGACAGGTGTTCCAGGGCCAGGAGAATCTAATTCTGCGACATTCTGTGCACAATTTCTTAAGCCGCAGATCGTGAGCACCGACGCCAACCCGCTCGGGGGGATCTTGGTAGCAGGTACGCCGGTTCACGAAAGTACCGCGCCCATCTTTCTTGGCAAATGCCACCAAGCTTCGAAATGCGTCTTCATCATTGGAATGTGTATACAGTGCGCATGAAATCGAAAGCAGTCATCCAGCTCGTAAGTACTGATATGTATTTCATTCCATTTTTTTCATCCTGGTATTCCTTCCTAATTCCGCTTTAGCAGCCCGAAGAACTTCCCGCGCTTTTCCTTATCCGCCAGCGCCGCGCGCACCTCGCGCTCTTGTTCCTCTTCCGTGATGTGGCCTCCGAGCGCGTACCAGAGGACCGTCAGCATGCCTACAACCGCACACGCATCAGGCCACCGAATCAAGATACACAGAGGAGGAAAGCATGGAACGCACCAAGCACAGCAGTCAGCACACACCCCGCCATTGCGCCGATCCCTTTCGCGTGCCACCCATTGTTCTGTGGGTACGGCCCCAGCGGCAAGCCCGCAAGGTCCGCCGGGTCCGTGTGCCCCGCCGCGTTCCCGCTCGCCGGCAGCCCCAGCGCTTTGCAGTTGTCCGCGAGGAAGCTCGGGACGTTGGCCTGGTACTGCTGCGCGAGCAGCGGCGCCTCGATGAGCTGGATCGCGAGCCCGACCTCCAGATGCCATTCGATGTGGCAGTGGAAGAACCACACGCCGGGGTTGTCCATGACCACCCTGGAACGTAGAGCGCGTCAGCGTCGGCGAGGTAAAGGGAGAAGAGAGACGTACCGCAACGTTGCAGAGCCCATGCTCTCGATCTGGATGGTGTCGCGGCGGAGCGGGTTCGACTGGTTTGCCATGGTGATGACGGACGGGTCGTCCGAGGTGTAGTCTGAGGAGCGCTCGACGATCTGGTATTTGTGGCCGTGGATGTGGCTGCGAAAGCGTCAGTGCTGCAGGTACCGTGAACTACGCCTGCGCCTCACAAAGGGTGCTTTCCTGCGTCGCTGTTCTTGACGATAATGTCGAGGACGTCCATGTGGTCAAGCACAAAACTCTGCGGGCCGTACGCCGCCGCGTCCGTTGCGTTGCTGCCGAGCGTCATTGCGCTGAGGATGGCGGGCACGAGGGGCGAGTTGTAGGTGACGAGGTTGAACATGGCGTGGTTCGTGCCGTCGTCCATCGTGTCGAAGGAGACCTGCGGTTTGCGGTTTGCGTGAGTTCAAACAAGGATGAACGGGCCAGGGGCGTAAAGCAGCTGACCGTGAGCTCAATGGTGCGGGTGGGTGCGAGCGCGGGTATGGGTTCGAGCGGGACCATGTCGATGTCGTCCACATCGGAGTATGCGTCAATCGTTCCAACGGGCTGGAGCGGCGAGGACGCGTCGTAGGTGATCTGGGCGGTCGAGTCTGCGCCAAGTCAACGCCTTATTAGGTACGAAGAAATTAGCCACACGGCTCACTGGGGTTCAGGGTAGGGGGCACGGTGTCGAACATGGTGCTGTCCATGTTTGCGTGCACGACCCAGTTAGAAGTGGTGTCGTTGCGCGCGGTGAGCAGGACAGAGTATCGTTGGGCGACGGTGAGGGTGAGCAGATCAATCGGAGTCTCTTCGATGTCGGTGCCGTCCACCTGAGTAAACCAGGCCAGTTCAATTTCGTTCAGAAGACAGCTAAACACACCAACCTCAATCACGCGCATGTCGTGGCCGTCGATCCAAAAGTAAAACATGGCAAAGGCAGAGGTGTTGACAACGCGCAGACGGTAAGTCTTCCCAGGTGCGAAGGGCAGGGTGGCGTTCTCATTGAAGCCGACAGACGTACCCGACGCGCTCCCTGTCCCGGGTATAGGTCCGAGATAGGTTCCGTTTTGGGCAAAGTATACGAGGGCGGCGTCTAGTTTGAAGGTAAGCAGACAAAGAAAATGGCGAAAAGGCGGAAGCGATTAACCGGGGACAGGCTCGGCACCACCGGGGTTGGCGATGTTGACGAACTGCTTGATGAGGACGCCGTGTTCGTCGTGGTACCAGTCGCCCAGGATGACGGTGAACTCTTCGTCGTAAATGTACGACTCGTTGGTGGCGTGGATAACGAAAGGGGCCCGCAATCCATCGACATACTGGCCAGATGCATGCGCGTGAACCCAATACGTTCCCGTTTGGCCCGAGGTGGGGACATCGATGCTGTAGCTGGACGAACCGCCGGGAGGGATACCGCTGAAAAAACAATGATCGGTAAAGTAGGAATGTCGTCGGCTAAAATACTGACCACTCGGAGACACCTTGGGCACCGTCGTTCCAGGAAGACGAGTTGAAGAACATGCCATGGTGATGCAGCGAGGAGACGGTCTCGAGGGAGTTTGTGGCGTGTACCAAGAGCGAGTCGGTCTGTTGAATGTCGATGGGGGGCGGTGGCCAGGTGCCATTTACACCGATGACCCGTCGGGGAAAGAGACCATCGGGGTTGACGTCCTCGACATAGGTAAGGTTCCACCAGACTTCGTGGACAGCAGCGAGAGCATGGGGGGCTGCGAGAAGAGAGGGGAGCAGGTAGGATGGCCACATGGTGGGTGGTTGGATGCTCGAGCGGTTTTCGCGGTTTTAAGAAGTAAAAGATCTAGACAAGGAAGCGTGTCGCTATCTGATTACTGTGATAACAAACGGTAATCAGATAAGACGGCATCTGATAACTCCGTGGGCCGCGATTGGTCCAGACCAGCATCCACATGTTGCGCTATGATAAAAATGCACAGAAATTCCCACAAAAACCAACACATCGGGACGGATGGTCGCACACAGAAATAATCGAACGATTCTCTCGCTTATCGGTCGCTTAATCTTATCGGATAAGATCAGTACGTGCTCCTTTACGTTCCACCATATAAACTGTCCCAATGGATGCCCGTCCCGCTGGTTTCCTGCTTTCCATCCACCATGGGCAAGAATCTCTTCTCCGTCCCCATCTTTTTCATCGTCTTCCGCGAGACCCTCGAGGCCGCCATCATCGTCTCCGTGCTCCTTGGTCTCGCGGAGCAGATCGTCTACGAGGACCCTGCTCGATTTGGCCAAAGACGTCCGATTGCAGCAGCACCAGAGAGTAATGGTTCGCACGACAGCAAGGAAGAGGTCGTTAGCGATACAGAAGACGACCCCGCCCACCGCCGCATGCTAATTCGCAAATTGCGCATCCAGGTTCGCGTTGTTCAATTTTTTTTTTGAGGCTTCAACTAAACATACGTTCAGATTTTTGCTGGTGCTGGTCTTGGTCTCTTCCTCGCTCTTGCCATTGGAGCCGCGTAAGTTTTTAATCAGCTAGCATTACGTTGAGAGCCTAATTCGGTTTAACCATAGGTTTATTGCGGTATGGTTCACTCAAGCGTCTGACCTCTGGTCAAAATCGGAAGAACTCTGGGAAGGTCTGGATGTTTCTTCTGCCGGAAACCGCGCTCATTGGACACCTAGGCATTTTCGAACTCATCGCGTCCCTCATGATTTTCGTCATGGGTGTTACTATGCTCAAGATGGATCGCGGTAAGCCACGTCGCGTTGATTTCAACCACAGTTCAATAATAGACATTTCTTACAGCAAAGGCAAAATGGCGCGTCAAGCTCGAGAAGGCGTTCTCCGGCATCAAAACCGACGGAGAGACCAGAGCTGGCCGATGGGTCCTCTTCATCCTGCCCCTCATCACCGTCCTCCGCGAAGGTTTGTGTTCTCGTTCAATTATAAACCTCATTTCATTCATTCACGGAACAATTTCAGGCATGGAAGCCGTCATCTTCGTCGGCGGCGTCTCCCTCGGCCAGCCCGCAACCTCCATCCCCATTGCCACCATCGTCGGCCTCATCTGCGGGCTCATCGTCGGCTTCGTGATCTACACCTTCGCCTCGCGCACCACGCTCTCCGTCTTCCTGGTTCTCATGACGAACCTCCTCCTCCTCATCGGCGCGGGCCTCTTCTCGCGTGCGATCTGGTCCTTCGAGGAGAACGCGTTCAACAACCTCCTCGGTGCGGACGTCGACGACTCGGGTGGGGATGGGCCGGGCAGCTTCCGCGTCCAGGGAAGCGTGTGGCATCTCGACTGCTGCAACCCCGAGGACAACATCGACGGCCAGGGATGGAGTATATTCAACGCGATCTTTGGGTGGACGAACAGCGCGACGCGTAAGACCTTCCTTTATTCAACTGATACATCGACTAAAATATTGATTCGCGTTCAGTGGGCTCTGTCCTGTCCTACGTATTCTACTGGATCGCGGTTATCGTTACGCTCATCGTCATGAAGTACATGGAGGGCCGCACCAAGCTGTTGGGGCGCGAGTCTGCTGCCGGTGTTCGGCGTCGGAACGCACGCGAGGCCAAGGCACAGGCTGAGTTGGAGCAGGTTGAGCATGAACAACAGGTCGAGGAGGTCAAGTAGGGGAAGGGATTTATTTGTGTTTTTGAGAGGAAGGAGGGGATTGATCCCTAGGTCGTCAATGTACATACAAAATACTTACGGGCACGCACGACTGACAGAACGACTTGAAATGCAATTATGATTCATTGTTCAATTTCTCACTTGGATATCTTTCAACCTCGAACTTCTTCTGGTCATTTTTGTCCCTGTTTCGCGCTCGAGGATCCCGGTCCCGGGGCGCAAGAAGCCCGAAAGAAGGGGTTTGAAAGTGCAAAAAAAACTTCCGCGCCCGAACCTCGCCTAAATTTCTGGCACATGTTGCATGGTGGAATTTCGGGTACAGACAATCTGATTAGATAGAACACGGGAGCAGATGGAAAAGAGGACAAACGGAGAAGTTCGCATAAAGCACACGCCGAAAAGAGTCTCGACCCACCTCGAACCTCAGGCTCCCATCATTGCTTCGCAGCTTGAGTTCCAGGAAATCGAGAAGTGCTGAACGGTTTGTGTACATGAAGCAGCAGAGCGAACGCGGGAAGATTTTCAAGGCTTCAGCCTGGAGTCCCTGGACATCTGGCCGACGCTGGGCCACTGGCGGGAAGTTGAATCTTCCCACCAAAATTGGGCCGCGACGGGATATCAACTTGAAGGCCTCAGAGGCGCGCAATATAAGTATAAGTATATGCGATGCGAGGAAGTTATGAATCCGAGAAACAGAAACGCCATAAACGATAGAGATGTGAGCCTGGAAAGGAGTTGGACGAGGTGAGCGTTGAAACGTTGAAATAGAGTGGAGGTAACCACGCCAGCTCCGCACTCGGATCGACTTGCCGAGACATGTTCTATCCTTAGTGGGCCACACTTCGCCTTGAAATTCAAGTCCCCAGTCTCCAACAATTCTTCGTTGAACAGCACCATGCAAACTCTGCTGGAAGTCGAATAATAACTTCAACGATAGTAAGTAACTTGAACCCAAGTTGGCGACTCCAAAGCAGGGAGTACAAAAGAGGGAGCATGGCAGCAAGGGTAAACAATATGTAAAGAAACAAGTACTAGTAGCAAATCTGCACCAAAAGTGCATTAACTTAATCCGTTCAAGACCGATTAACCTGGAAATTTGGGAGCATCAAGCTACACTGAATTCAAATCGATTCCGGGGACGGATTCTTTAATTTCGTCTTCGTTCCAAGGGAATCGGCTTTCTGATCTGAGTCCGTAGTGAATGTGTAGAACTCCGATCAGTGTCATGTCCAAGTCATCAGTCATGGCGGTCATTTATGTAAGCATCGGATCTACGCGGGCTGAGCGGCACAACTTTCCAGTGAAGCCTTTCTATGGCTGAAAATGCGACTTGGACTGAACTGTACCTATGGCAACAACGCGCAGAGACGTATGGTATCTCTGGACCAGCAAAAATTGAGAGATTATTTTGTTTTTGGTGTTTTCTTGAACGCGGCCGCGGCCCGCTCGGCAAGACATGAATGTTTCATGACGGGGGAAAGAACGAGTGGGACCAGCACCTCGGCAAGAGAACAACCCAAGCACTGAGTTTTTCTTAGAAAAATATCTATTTGTGGCAAATAGTGGTATGTATGTTTGAAAATGGGACAACGGAGGGCGCGGCCATCACCATACGCGGAAAGGTCCTCACAGTAAATTGCATCTACCTGCTGCTCCAAACACGACAAATTGGGCTGGCTGCAGACGGTCTTTTTGTGACAGAAAAAAATGTTACCTGGGTCCTGGGAGCTTGAAGGTATGCGATGCCGGCCTTCACCGAACCGAACGAATGCCGAAATGAACTTCGTCTTGATCGGAGATCTACCCATCGACTCAACACTGTTCTGATCTGAAACCTACCTTATCACATCTTATCTGTCACGGCACCGCCACCGATTGTCACTTGGATGCCTGATGCGGCCTATCTTATAAACTGCCCAAATCGACGCCCGTCTTGCTGGTTTCCAGCTTTCCATCCACCATGGGCAAGAATCTTTTCTCCGTCCCCATCTTTTTCATCGTCTTCCGTGAGACCCTCGAGGCTGCCATCATCGTCTCCGTCCTCCTTGGTCTCGCAGAGCAGATCGTCTACGAGGACCCTGCTCGATTTGGCCAAAGACGTCCGATTGCAGCAGCACCAGAGAGTAATGGCTCGCACGACAGCAAGGAAGAGGTCGTCAGCGATTCCGAAGACGACCCCGCCCACCGCCGCATGCTAATTCGCAAATTGCGCATCCAGGTTCGCGTTGTTCAATTTTTTCTTTTTTTTTTGAGGCTTCAACTAAACATACGTTCAGATTTTTGCTGGGGCTGGTCTCGGTCTCTTCCTCGCTCTTGCCATTGGAGCCGCGTAAGTTTTCAATCAGCTAGTGTTACGTTGAGAGCCTAATTCGGTTTAACCATAGGTTTATTGCGGTGTGGTTCACTCAAGCGTCTGATCTCTGGGCAAAATCGGAAGCACTCTGGGAAGGTTTGGATGCTTTTTCTGCCGGAAACCGCGCTCATTGGACACCTAGGCATCTTCGAGCTCATCGCGTCCCTCATGATTTTCGTCATGGGCGTTACTATGCTCAAGATGGACCGCGGTAAGCCACGTCGCGCTCATCCAACCACAGTTTAATAATCGACATTTCTTACAGCAAAGGCAAAATGGCGCGTCAAGCTCGAGAAGGCGTTCTCCGGCATCAAAACCGACGGAGAGACGAGAGCTGGCCGATGGGTCCTCTTCATCCTGCCCCTCATCACCGTCCTCCGCGAAGGTTTGTTCTCTCGTTCAATTATAAACCTCATTCATTCATTCACTGAACAATTTCAGGCATGGAAGCCGTCATCTTCGTCGGTGGCGTCTCCCTCGGACAGCCTGCAACCTCCATCCCCATTGCCACCATTGTTGGCCTCATCTGTGGGCTCATCGTCGGCTTCGTGATCTACACCTTCGCCTCGCGCACCACGCTCTCCGTCTTCCTGGTTCTCATGACGAACCTCCTTCTCCTCATCGGCGCGGGACTCTTCTCGCGTGCGATCTGGTCCTTCGAGGAGAACGCGTTCAACAACCTCCTCGGCGCAGATGTCGACGACTCGGGCGGAGATGGGCCGGGCAGCTTCCGCGTCCAGGGAAGCGTGTGGCATCTCGACTGCTGCAACCCCGAGGACGACATTGACGGCCAGGGATGGAGTATATTCAACGCGATCTTTGGGTGGACGAACAGCGCGACGCGTAAGATCTTCCTTTATTCAACTGATACATGCACTAAAATATTCTGATTCGTGTTCAGTGGGCTCTGTCCTGTCCTACGTATTCTACTGGATCGCGGTTATCATTACGCTCATCGTCATGAAGTACATGGAGGGCCGCACCAAGCTGTTGGGGCGGGAATCCGCCGCCGGTGTTCGCCGTCGGAACGCGCGCGAGGCCAAGGCACAGGCTGAGTTGGAGCAGGTTGAACATGAACAACAGGTCGAGGAGGTCAAGTAGGGGAAGGGATTTGTGCTTTTGAGAGGAAGGAGGGGATTGATCCCAAGGCCGTCAATGTACACACAAAAATACTTACGAGCACGCACGACTGACAGAACGACTTGAAATGCAATTGTGATTCATTGTTCAATTTCTCACTTGGATATCTTTCAACCTCGAACTTCGTCTGGTCATTTTTGTGACTGTTTCTCCGCTCGGGGATCCCGGGTCCGGGGCGCAAGAAGCCCGAAGGAAGGGTTTGAAAGTGCGAAATACTTCTGCGCGCGCGAACTTCGCCTGAATTTCTGGCACATGTTGCATGGTGGAATTTCGGGTACGGACAATCTGATTAGATAGAAGACGGGAGCAGATGGAAAAGAGGACAAACGGAGACAGTCTTGACCCACCTCGAACCTCCCCTCGTTGGCTCGGCGCCTTGAGGTACGGGAAATCGAGAACTACTTAATGGTTTGTGTGCGGGGATGCAGCAGAGAGAACGCGGAAAGAGTTTGAAGGCTTCAGATATCTGGCCGGCGCTGGGCCACTGGCCACTGGTGAGCGTTGAAACAGCTGACAGACTCGGAGGTCATGTAGATCTGCTTTCAAGCCCCGCCAACTCGGCACTCGGATCGACTTGCCGAAACACGTTTCAACTTTCGGTTCATTTCGCCTTCTCTCACTGAAATCCAAGTCTCCAGTCTCCAACAATTCTTCGTTGACGGAACAGCACCATGCAAACTCTAACAATAACTTCAACCACAGTAAGCAACTTGAACTCAAGTTGATGACTAGTACAAAGCAGGGAGTACAAAACAAGGGGCATGGCAGCAGCAGTAAGCGATATCTAACGATAAACGAGGACATTTTTTTAACGGAGGGACTCGGAGTAGATCACGAAAGCGAGAGGACTTTGGAACGGCTTCACACATCGAGGTAAAGGCGCAACAAACAGTTGTGCATTGTGGGTGCTTCGCATCGAGGGCACGCCGGGGTCTGCATGAGGCACATGGTGATGCATCTGTGGCGGAACTATCAGCATGCCAGAGTAGCGACTCGGATGAAATATTTGGAAGGTAAAAGAACCAGTGCGAACGGGGGACTCAACTTATTGCAAAACACATGACCACAGGTCTTAGTGGCCGTCGGGTCGACAGCATTCCTCTTACAGTGCCAGCATCGCACGAAGGCCGTAGGATGGACCACCTCTCCTTTATCCATGGAATGTACTGGAGAAATAACACATCGATTAGATGGATATTAGGGGTCGTGCCGACGTACCAGAATATCCGGTAGAGGAGCTCCCAGACATCTCCGCGAAGGTGCCTGAGAGGGACGACGTGGAGGACACAGTCGAAGTACTCCTAGTCGACAGGCTGCGAGATAATTCGTGAGTTTGTACTGTGCCGGGAACTGAACTCATTATACCTTTTGGGAAGTTTAGCTTGTTCGATACGCGAGGGCGTGTCATCAAATTGGGGGAAAGCAATCTGATTCTGAGAGGAAATGAGGTCAACATCAGTAAAACAGCAAGTTCAAGTGGAAACCCACGAACCTGCGAGCGAGGAAAGAAGTTTTGGACTACTCCCGCCGTCGCTTTGTTGAACAGACGCGAGCCAGAAGTCTGCGTGGTGGTGAATTGTTCGTAAGTGGGCGCATATTTAGTTTTCAAAAGTTGAACATGCCTCGACGCGACCACCAGATTTGAGCCCGTCATGAGACCAGACCTGAACCCGAATTATTTAGCATAAAACTATTAGAAAACAACACAGACTGTGCTAGATGAGAGTATAAGCCCTCCGGGGGACGGCGTCTGGTCGGATCGATACGGGCTCGTTGGAGGGACTTGATTCAAGTTCTGCTGAGCAATGGGATTAAAAGGCGAGCCGCGCCTATCAGACGACTCACGTTCATCGAGTTCCATATCTCCCTTCTGAGGGGAGGGAGGAAAGGTTGGGAGATCTGAGTGTTTGCGGACGGAGCTTCGATGGCCCGCAAGTCCTGGGACGATCGGTGTTGAAAAGGTAGAGAAAAATCGATAATGATCCATAGCAATCTACCTTGGACGGTGTTGTGACCGTAACCGCCATATCTATGCGTGGCGGCCAGACGTGCGTCTGGGAGAGGTGCTATGTGGGTGGTGAGTATCATTTTCTTTCGATCAACTCAATCATCGAACCTCGTTAAGAGTACCATCGTCCAAAAAGCCGACGTTACATGTCCGGCACTTAGGGTGCGATTCGGAGGTGTTGAAATGGTTCTGCAAGTCGTCCTCGTCGGGAAATTGGCGTCGGCAGACAGTGCATCGAGACTCCGGGTGCATGGCAGCACCATGCTAGAATGCGCACTGAGGAAGACAAGAGAGGCGGAATATGGGTACTCACCTTACTGTGCTCCACGTCGTCCTTGAAGCCAATTATGGGGGAGCATTTCAGGCATGTCGGGTGGTCCATTGACTCGATGTAGTGTTTCGGAAGATCGTCCACAAACATCTGGGCGCCACATGTGCATATTTCCATCGGATGGGCCTCCTTGAAGTGCTGACGATATATATACATCAATATGCAGGGCACACAAAATGGGTGGGTGGGGACTCGCCTTGTCTCGGGCGATTGTATCGAAAAATCCTTTTCCGCATCGCGAGCACTTCGGGTGGATGGAGGACGACTTTCCTCGATAATGGTCCTGGAGAGATGATTCGGTCGCAAAACCTCGGCCGGGGCACACCGAACATTTGAAGCTCGGATGTGTCCTTGTATTGTGCTAAAGTCGTGTTGTGGCGCTGTGAGTGCGCAAGGGATCAGATAAGAAAGATACCCACAGCTTCGAGCCTCTGCTGGGTGCCGCAATACAAATCACACTCGGTGCAGAAAGGGTGGCTGGTCGCCGACTGGCGGTAGTGTCTGTCAAGGGCCAAACGAGAACTAAACTCCCGCGTTGGGCATTGGTTGCACTTGAAAGGCATGAAGTCAGGGCTGAATAACTTTTCTCCAAGGGCTGCATTTACTTATACTTTCATCCTGGGAGCGCACCGGCGGACATGGTGTCCACATATGAATTGAATCAATATTGCGTTGTTGACCAGAATGGAACGCGTACGAGAAGATCGACAGACCTTATTTGACGTCCGAGGGCCTCGAGGCATTTTCCTCATGTGATGCAAAGGGTCAGATTTCGAAAGCGAGCACAACCAGGAAAGGTCGCTCACGTAAACAAATTTCATTGTCCGCCGTTCTTGAAGGTTGGAAATCTATGGTTATCGACGCTGGGCAGCTTGCGGCTCGCCTGGCGAGGTCCTACAGAAAAATCCCCCAAGTGCGATTCGAGCTTCGTCTGTGGCTGGTCTGGGGCTTGTAAAATAATGCCTTGAAATATTCCGCGGATTAGGATTGCTCCTTATCCCGGGAGCCGAAGACCTCAATCCGGGACTAGTTTCGGACGAGTCCCAAAAGCGATATGAGCATAAACGAAGACTCCGTCAATCAAAAAATCTGCTGAGAAAACAGGTCGTCCACAAAAGGATCGGCTATCGCAGCCGATTGAATCTTATGGTTGGCCTTCTTTCTGGAACTGTGTTGTGGTTGGTGGAGTGCTGTTTAAAATTACCAGACGGACAACGAAGGAGATTTTTTCTAGAAGTTCTTGGAGAAGGAGGAGCTGGGGAAGAAAGGGCCTTGAGAACTGAGATCAACCCCCAGTCGGTCGATGCGGGTGAGCGTTCCAAAAAATGCCCCAGTTTTTCGGCCGCGGCGACTGGATTGAATGAAAAGAAAAGAACCATCGCTCGAAGAGTTTCAAGGGGTGGAGCAGTTGAGACCAAGATCTTGGAGGTTCCTAGTATAGTACTAGTCTTGCCCTGTCGGTTTTTGGTCGGTGCGGTCAGGGCTCGAATGATTAAGCTTCGAAATTCAACACGATGATGAAACATCCTGCCGTCATTGATGCCATCAGGCGGAAACAGAAAAAAAACTCCGCTATATGTTTTTGAAAAAATGCTCGGTGACTCGTAATTGGTCGAGATGTTTCCTGGCAGCCCCAGTGAAGGTTAGTACGACTATCCATCCAAAACGGCCCAAAACAATCTTCATCGACATGTGATTGTCGATTCGTCATGGAAATATCCATATGTGGCAAACCATTGTCCTCTTTCGTCATCGGGTCTTTCTCTCACCTGAAGTTCTCTCACTCAATTCTCCCTCTTTCTGAGAATGGCCGACAAGTTCACAGTTATCCGCGAAGTGAAATTTCCCTCCACTCTTTCAGGGCTGCACCTAATGGATTGTCAGGTCGCGACCAACGTTTGGACCTTTTCCAGGTTTGCACCAGTTCCTCGATGGCAAAGGCTCTCGCCAATCGCCTTGCAGGCCGTTTGCGCGATTCAACATAATCCCAGTGGGGGGTAGGTCCACTGCTATCAAGATGACGAATGGCGGGGTGTGGGTGCTAGCTTCCACGGCGCTGAATCCCGAGACGAAGGCGAAGATCGACGAGCTCGGACCTGTGCAGTGCGCGATAATGTTGCTTATTGCAGTGAGTGCGGTGAAGCTGAATAGAAGGCGACCAGGTTCATCATCAGCGCCGACGCTGTACACCACTTGTTTCTCGGTGCGCTTGCAGTTAATGCGTCATATGTGGGTAATTACAATGATCGTGCGTAGGAGAATTCAAGAAAGCGTACCCGACTGCCAAGCTCATCGCTCCCGCTGCCGCCGTCGCCCGCGCCGACAAAACTCTGGTCTTCGACGGCGTCTGGGGCCAGGACCCGCCCGACACGAAATACGGATTTGAGGAAGACGTGCGCACTTTTTTTGGATGCGAATAAATTCCAGTATTCATTCACATTTTTTTTCCAGATCCAAGCATGGTCAGTACCACAGAGGAGCATAATTGAACCGACCTAAGGATCAATAGCTATTTCTCTGGATTCAGAAATAAGGATGTCGCTTTCTTCCACCCTGCGTCCAAGACGATGGTGAATTACATATGGAATCCGTGGTCGAGTGCTTACAATCCTATCGCAGGTTGAGGCAGACCTGCTGTTCAACCTCCCATGCACCGAACAGGTTTGCACATTTATCGCGCAGATTCGTCATTTATATATTGGTTTCTGTTTCAGTATTCCAAGACCAAGTCCTCTGGCGCAGTCCCTCTCTTCGGCGGCTTTGGCCCTTCCTCGTGGCTGCACCAAAAATTCGGCGCCTCTATGGGTGAGGATAAGGCGTACGTGCATCTTGCTTTCTGCGATTCTTAGTCGCCGTCGTGAATTATGTCCTCCAGAGCAATGAAACGCGACGTGAAGACTGTTGCAGACTGGGATTTCACCCGCATAATTCCGTGTCATGGAGATGTTATCGAGACGGGTGGAAAGCAAGCTTGGCTTGATGCGTACAAGGTGTACCTAGATCCTGCGTGAGCTGTTTGGACGTGTTCGTCTTTTGTACTTTATCGCCTGTTTATGGACATACGTCGTGTAATAGGATTGGAACATATGTACATATTCTGTTGGTTTTCGTTGAGTGCGAAAAGGAAGAAAGGAGTCCTAGATTGCTTTTCCTTTCGTTCATCCGGCATTGCGTTGTTGAACCCAAGTTGAACCGACTGGACGGTCAACACTGCTCGTCGTGGGAGTTGTTTAGCACTTTCGTGTGCCTGAAGCCCAAACGTAAGAACCCGATCACTGCAGACTTGCGATGCGATCGTGTAGTGCTGTGCTATAAAAAAATTGCCCTCAGACCCCTGTTTGTTACCCGCTTTTGCCCCAGGCTCAGCCAGGGGGGCGTTCGTTACCCGCTTTTGGCCCCAGGGCATGTCAAAATCTCGAAAAAAATCCGAAAGAAAATCCGAAAAAATTCCAAATATATTCAGCTGTGTGCGACGTATGTAGTTTCGGTGCCATTGAGAGGTTGCGAGGAGTGTGCACGACACAAAAATATAGCAACGCTCTTTGTTCGGGACCCGGAAGCATAAAAATTGATAAAGATAAAAGTTAGTTCGACTGGAGAGCATGGCCGGTCTAGAGGTGAGCTCAAGTAAAGTTACTGTATGTACTGTGAAGCTCCGTTGGGTGAGTGGTTACCGAGGGGCGTCTTGCCGGCTCCCACACGGTGCTCTTGAGTTCGAACCCTACCTCAGATCCTCCTTTGTTACCCGCTTTTTTGTCAGGCTGCTCTAGTGATGTTCCGGCTTTGGCCTGAGGCCGCGAAGCCCCGGCTTTTCGGCCTGGCCTCGGCTCGGCCCGGCCTCGCTTAGGTTGGGCTTGGGCTCGGCCTGGAATTTTGCCAGGCCGGGCCCCCATTTCCTGAAATTTACCAGCCAAAAGCCCCGGCTTGGGCCGAAGCCGGGGCTTTTCGGGGCTTGGCTCGGGCTTGGCTCGGGGGTTTTCAAAGCCGAGCCCAAGCCCAAGCCGGGGCTTTCAGGCCAAGCCCAGGCCGGAACATCACTAGGCTGCTCCAACGCCCCCCTTGTTACCCGTTTTTGGCCCCATGAATCCCAGCCAAAATCGCTCTTCGTTACCCGTTTTTGCCTCATGGAACCCTTAAAAAATCCTCGTTCGTTACCCGCTTTTTAGGCGCCCGGATCAGGCATTTGGCTGGGTTGTCAGAGGTCCTCAGGTGCTATGCTATGCTAAAAATTTCCAATAGCTAAGATAGGCCGCATCCATATGCATCCAAGTGACGATCAGTGGCGGTGCCGTGACTGATAAGATGAGATAAGGTGGTTTTCACATCAAACACCCGATTTCTCTGGAACGAAGGCGAAAATAAAAAATCTATCCCGTTAATCGATGCGAATTGAGTGTAGCTCAATGGTACCAAATTTCCAGGGAAATCGGGCTAGAATTGAACGAGTTAATACATTTTTCGTGCTGATTTATACCTAGAAATTCATTTGGTGCGGTTTTTTGCTTGCAGGTTTTTTCAAGCTCGAGAGAGAGCTCAGAAACAACTCATATCTGTCAGAGAAGACAAACAATTTGAATGAGTCCAAATACCCTTTTTTGCGCTTCGCCACTCAATGTGAATAATGTGGATAGTGGAAGTACGAGGATCATGATCAGCCGATCATATCTATTCGGTTTCGGGCATGAACCCCATGTATAAATTCACTATATGGCTCATCACAATACCAAATACAACTCTACCCAACCACTCCAGCTTTTTTTATTCTGGATGCTCTCTGCTCCCCCCCAAAAAACCGCACCAAATGAATTTCTAGGTATAAATCAGCACGAAAAATGTATTAACTCATTCAATTCTAGCCCGATTTCCCTGGAAATTTGGTACCATTGAGCTACACTCAATTCGCATCGATTAACGGGATAGACTTTTTATTTTCGCCTTCGTTCCAGAGAAATCGGGTGTTTGATGTGAAAACCGCCTTATCTCATCTTATCAGTCACGGCACCGCCACTGATCGTCACTTGGATGCATATGGATGCGGCCTATCTTAGCAGGTGTCAATAACATGCTTTTTAGCATTCGGCTAATAACAGCTAGCCGCAATAAATAGCGTGCTAATAGCATGCTAGGTACAATACCACACCTAAAATCCATTCTCAACATCCCAGCAAGTCACAGACGATCCCTCCTCTGCCTGATAATGAGTGCGGCATGTGGGTAAGCTCTCAAAATCTATTTCTAGTAGTATCTACACATCGGCTGCCGGGATGGAATTGATACATGTCATGCGTTGTCGGGCGAATATAGTGTATGAAGAAGAAAATATTGATTTCCTCGTCCACCTGTCTCCTGAAGTCATGTAAAGGCCCAGAATGGGCCTACATGCAGCGGGATATGTTTTCGAATTTATAGCAATAAATAGCAGGGCATTTTGGACAGGTCCAGCAATAGCAGCTAATAACATGTTATTAACATGCCATTAACATCGGAGTTTACAACACAGCGCTATCAATGCGATGCTTCTCTTGTGCAGATCGGATATTGAGCGCGTGAACTCGGGTTGATCGGGCCTTTTCGGACCTCCGAACGGTGTCGGGATAAATAGCCGAATAAATGGCGCCTTTTGTTTTTTTTTGCGATGCTTCGTGCTCTCACTCGACCACTTCGTTCCTCCTTCCCTGCTCGCGCCTCCCTTCTTTCCTCCCATTCACGTCTTCGTCTCAGGACCATGGCTACAGCGAACACCCCGGATTTCGTTCGTCTGTCCTCAATTTACCTTTGTTCCATCTAACCCTTTTTTTCCCCCCTCGTTATCGTTGTCTCCAGAACAAGCCCCTCTACACGCCGCTGGCGGAGTTGGACCCTGAGGTCAAGAACATCATCGACAAAGAGACATGGAGGCAGTTCACTGGTCTCGAGCTCATCGCATCGGAGGTTTGTCGGTCTCGTGCCCAACGTCTGCATGCACTGTCTCTGAAGAAGCTGTCAGAACTTGACCAGTCTGGCGGCGATGGAGGCGAATGGCTCTATGTTGACCAACAAGTACTCTGAGGGTCTCCCTAATGCTCGCTATTACGGCGGGAACGAGTACATCGATGAGCTCGAGATCCTGTGCCGCAAGCGTGCCCTGCTGGCCTTCAATCTCGACCCTGCAAAATGGGGCGTCAATGTCCAGCCTTATTCTGGCAGCGTGAGTTTCTCCTTTGCCTCGAGGTCACTTCTATCATCTGACAATCGTCTCGGTAGACCGCCAAGTAAGGTTCCTCCGCGATTTGTGCCAGCGGGAACTTACCAATTTCTAGTTTCGCCGCGCTTACCGCCTTGATTCAACCTCAAGACCGCCTTATGGGTCTTGGTCTCCCTGATGGCGGGCATTTGACTCACGGCTACTATGTTCGTTCGGCGGCATTGTGCTCCAGATTGGCTTCTGACATTTAATTTCCACTAGACCGCCAAGAAGAAAATGACGGCATCCTCCATCTATTTCCAGTCCCTGCCCTATGCTCTCGCGCCGGAGACTCAGTTGATTGACTACGATGGCCTCGCCGCGCAAGCCAAAATCTTCAAGCCGAAGCTGATCATCTGTGGTGCCTCCGCGTACCCTCGCGACTGGGACTACGCAACTCTCAAGAAGACGGCGGAGAAGGAGGGTGCATGGCTCATGGCTGACATCGCGCACACCAGCGGCCTTGTTGCCGCGCAAACGCTGAACAGCCCCTTTGAATACTGCGACGTCGTGACCACCACCACCCACAAGACCCTTCGCGGACCGCGGGCCGGCCTCATCTTCTTCCGCAAAGATCTGAAGGACGCAGCGGACCTTGAGAAGCGCGTAAACGACGCCGTGTTCCCGGCCTGCCAGGGCGGCCCGCACAACAACACGATTGCCGCGATTGCGACGGCCCTTCTACAGGCCGCGCAGCCGTCGTTCCGCGAGTACGCGAAGCAGGTCATCGCCAACGCACGCGCGCTCTCAGAGACCCTCGTTGGACACGGCTACAAGCTCCAGACCGGCGGCACCGACAACCACCTCGTCCTCTGGGATCTGCGGCCCATCGGCCTCACCGGCAGCAAGGTCGAGAAGGTCTGCGACCTCATGGGGATCACCATTAACAGTGCGGCGTTTTCTTTTCATTTGTTTTCGAGAGTCGCTGACGGAAAATCTGTTTCCAGAAAACGCTGTCTCTGGTGACGCGTCCGCGCAGGTGCCTGGCGGTATCCGGCTCGGGACGTCTGCGATCACCTCGCGCAACATGCTCGAGGCGGACGTCAAGGTCGTCGGCGACTTTCTGCACCGCGCTGTGCAGCTCTCGCTGCTGCTGCAGAAGGAGGCAGGCTCGAAGATGCTGAAGGACTTTGTGCGCGTCGCGACTGTGCAAGAGGAGGGCAAGACAGGCTTCGCCAAGGTCCGCGAGCTGCGCGAGGAGGTCATCGCTTTCGCGACCAAGTGGCCGCTCCCTGGCGTGGACGTAGCCGGTCTGACCAAGCCCGCGGGCATTCACGATTGAGAACGTAGCTGGGGAACGTAGCGGGGAGGTTTGGAAAGAAGATTCAACAGTCATCGGTCATTGGGTTGGTTAGACATAACGGACATTCAACATAGTCCGGGCCGTATTGTACAGTATATCACATCGCATAACAAAGAAAACTTGCGCGAAAAACAGGGTTGCCTAATTCGGATGGTAGGAGTCACTTAGCCCAACTTGGAAATCTCATCGATTTGGACTGCACCCAAATCCGGTTATCAGATCAGCAGTAAGGCGCACTATGTACATGCTTAGCTCGGCTAACTCCAGCTCCCGGCAGCATTAACTAGCTATCCAATTGAGTTCGATGAGAATTCCGTTGTATGAGATGTAAAAGTGTTGGGTATGTGATATGCAAATCTGATATAGATACAGCAAGCACGAGCTAGTTGCCAGTGGGGAGTAGTATGTGTCCAGTGGGGATGTAAAGAATGGATGCGAGCGGGGCAAGCGACGATATGAGGAACATGCTCTCTATGATCTCGTACGGGGCCGGCCCCGCAGGGAACAGATATCAATAGCTAGACCGGCCCGCGAACGAAAATGTACAGCAGCAGCTGCGCATCTACTGGTTGTAGATGTAGAACCCATTGATCTTCCACTGGGCGGCGTCGCCGAACTCGGACCCGTGGCTCAGGACGTAGTCGGCAGCGCTGTCAGCGCCGGTCTGCGACTTGCACGACGTGGCCTGGCCTCCAGCGCCGTCTGCAAAATTAATCATTAGTGACGCTCGAGTGTGCTCAGAGGGAGAAGGACGCACTGGTGTCCCAGACGCCTTCGGTGAAGGTGCCTCCGAGGTTGGTGTCGACGACCATCATGAGGTCGCTGAAGTAGGTCGTGGGTGAGCAGCTGGAGGTGGGGACGGACATGCGCGGGGAACCCCAGGTGGAGGGGTTCGGCGCCTTAGAGGTGACATCTATGTTTTGTGATCAGTATTCGTGTAAGATAAGAAAAGAGCGGCGCGAGTGTACCAGAGGGGACGCTGCCGGTTTGCCAGAACCAAGTTTTGATGCCCGAGGTATCGAACTCGAGAGCAAAGACACCTCCACCGGCGGCATTGAATCCGGGGCCGAAGGTGGTCGCTTTCTTGTCAGTGAAACCACAGCCAGCAGGGTCGACAGTGGCGTCTGTGGGAAAAAAATCAATATACATTATACATGGATGCGCAGGAACAAGAGGCTTACCACAGTTGGTCCCGCCGGTAGATTGGACAATAGTGACCTCAGTCATGGCCGAGACAGAGGAGTCGGGGATGGTGCAACCGGAGCCAGTGTGGACAGAGTAGATGTTCTGGTTGTACAGAGAAACACCTTCAGATGAATTAATCAGCTTATGTTTTCCCTCTCCTGGATAATTTTCCTACCCTCAACAACGTCAATTTCGCCTTGGTAAGGCCAGTTCGCGCCGGTGAACCAAACGGCGGGCCCTGCAAAAGACGTTAGTTGCAGAGGAGTACGAGAGTAAATTTGACGAACAGGTTCCACAAACGGCGGGCATTGCGGCGATATCAAAGATGAAGAGGTTCTGGTTCACAGCGTTGAAGGTCGTCTTCGAGACCATGCGCAGAGAGTTGCGGGCGGAGACGTCCTCAGCGGTGTCAACTGCGAGGATGACTTGGTCGCCCGAGGTATACGCAAGACCCTCGCTCACGCCGTTCACGTAGTTCGCAACACCGCTGTTGTCGCCAGTGCCAGAGTCGCTGGAAAAGGGCTTAGGTGGGGCCAATATCAGGGGTGTTGAAAGGAACGTACTAGTTGAAGAAGTCGAGGAAAGAGGAGCCCTCGAGTGTCGACTTGAGCTTCCAGCCTTCGCTCGAGGTAGAGGCTGGTGATGCATTAGGATCACAATTTATCATGAGCACAGGAACGTACTCGAGGCAGCGGTGGTGGTTGCTTTGGTCGCTGAGGCTGAGGTGGTTTTCGCAGCCGCTTTGGAGGTCGGGGCGGCGGTCGAGGTCTCTTTGGTAGAGGTCGGGGTTGTCGTAGCCTCTTTAGTAGAGGTCGGGGTTACCTCTTTGGTAGAGGTCGGGGCTACCTCTTTGGTAGAGGCTGGGGTTGCCGCAGCCTCAGCAACAGCAGTGGTGGTGTCAACGGTCGATGAACCGTCGTCGCTTTCATCGTCGCAGTCGTCGTCATCGTCATCGGACGAGGTGGAAGCAGTTGAGGTAGAAGCAGTTGAGGTGGTACCGTTGGCAAAGGTCCATGTGACGTCGACTTAATATATTTCAGCATATGCAATCAGACAGACCGGATGGTATCAACGTACGGATGCCTGCTTCAAGGGAACCGCCGCTGAGGATCTCGAATGCACTGGGGGAGAGATACACATTCCCAGCCGCACCGCAATCCTCGCACGCATCGGTGAGAGTTACATCAATGCTGGTAGATGGGTCGGATGCGAGTGCAACAGTTATCTATAGGGCTCATCAGCATCACAAGGGAACATTCAGCCAAGGACGGACGTGTTGGAAGCAGTTGGACGAAACAGCGCTCATATCGCCGTAGTAGTCGGGCCCAACACCGATGATCATGTCCGTGTCTTTAGAGAAGGTGCCACACGCATTCATGGTGTTGTTTTGGTACCCGTAGTATGCGATTCCAGAGACAGCGGCGCGCTTGCCTAGAGCAGCAATGCGGGCATGTTGGCTCATGCGCTTGAAGCCCGTGTGGGCGCTGGCCGAAGCCACAAGGGCAAGGACACCGAAAGTGCTGGCGGACATTATGTTTATCGTTTGGACTTGTCTGGTCGCCTACAAGAGCGGGCAGACTAAGGAGCGGAATAAAATGAGTGGGGGGGGCTGGCAAGCCTGAGGGTGTACAAGGGAGAAAAAGTGGAGGCCGCATGGAGACGGGTTCGCATTTATAGTCCTACGCGTGTGACTGGCGATCGGGCTGATGGAACTGGCGGCAAAATGGAAAACTATTTGAGGAAACCTCTGTCGGCAAGGCGATCGTATAGGGCAGATTTTCAAGCGCACACGTCCCTGCGCGTCCGCTGCGCTTTCTGACTTCACTAGAACTGCTCAAGGATAAGCAAAGTCTGCCAAGTGGTCGACCGTTGTTAAGGACGCTTCCAGCGATCGAGGCCAAGTGATGTCATGATCAACAACATGTTTGAAGAAAACCAGATGTCGGTATTTTCCTAAGTAGCCCAAGAAGACTTTTCGCAGGTGATTGGCTGCAGGCCAGCTCAGGTTACAACATATCGAGTATAATGGCAAAGAGGGGCAGCATGAAAGCTCCAATGATCCGATGATCGTCGGCCAAGAATAGAAAATTTCCGATCTCGGTCGCTTCAACGGAAATACCAGACTCGGTTGCAAGCGCCCAAACTTGAAAAACCACCAGGACCGCAGTCGTAATTCCTGTCTCCGCCGGGCGACCTCCCGACCCAGCCGCGAGCGCCGAGCGGGTTGTCCCGAGACAGTTGCGGGAAAGATCGTATCGGATACGCAGGACGCTGTAGGCCGTAAGCTCAGATTGGAAAAGAAGACACAAAGGACTCAGAGCGTATTAGGGCATGAATGAAAAAGCAGAAATAGGGAATGGAGGATTGATCGTGGCCTTTGGAATCTAGTATGTAAAGTCAATATAACATACCCTCGTCGGATAAAAATAGCCGCAGACTGACACGATAGCGAAATTTTCCTCGAACGTGCACATGTCTAGAATGATACCTACAAGCCATGAAAAACTGAAAGCGCGCAGATAGCACGAGACCAGGGAAATTTGAGTATCATCTATCGAGCAGGAAGGCTCATCCAAAGATAATAGGCAACCCAGATGTGCGAAGAATCGTCGAAAACTCAGCTAGAGTCTGCCATGCATAGAAAGTTAGCAACTACGACATCCAGTAGAACTGACCGACCGACCCGCCGTTCTTGAGCCCGTTCGCGGGACTTTTTGGAGGATTTTCTTAGACGAAAATGCGAGAACTGGGTCGTGTTTTCGAAGAGAACAACGAACATGTGACCGTGAACGTGACGTCACAATCTAAACTTTTACTTTGTGTCAACTTTCTGTTCTTGCTCACCCAAACCTCGGCGCCCTCAGCAAGTCTCAGCACCAACCGCTTGTGTGAACCATCAGCTAGTCTTATTATTAGTCTCCGTGGATCACAAATACTGGGCCTTCGTCTATTGTTCTATTTGTGTTCGAGACAATGGACCGCATTGTCAATTGTCTTTGCCGTGGAGGTTATATACGTGGAAAGCGAGGACCTACAATCTATCAATCTCTCCATTTACGACTTTTTCTTTTCTCTCAACCACCGGCCTGGTGCTCGACGACTTTACGTTCCTTGCCACTCTTGACGACGACTTTATTTCCAACTCTCTCTTCAATCCTTATAGAATGTTTTCTCTCGTGCTTCTAGCTGCTTCTCTTGCTCTCTTGGCTCCTATGCGGACTTCCGCTGCCCCACTATTATTCCTCAACTCTACTGCACCTACACAGTACAACGAGAACGCCGTAACTGCGCTCTTCATGAACCAGCAGTTTGCGGGCATAGCCGCGACTGACGCTTGTTCGGGTGAGTATTATTTCATGTCGGGCAATTCTTTCTCCAACTCATTCCCCACAGGGAATGCCACTGCCTGCGTCGGGGGTTCCTTTGCAATGTGCGTCGAAGACGCCTGGGTTCTCACTCCGTGTGCGAGCGGCCTTGTATGCGCGGCTGTACCACTGAGCAGCACCCTGGGAGTGGTGCTGTCTTGCGACAATCAGAATGATGTTTCGCAGCGCTTTGCTTTTGCCGGCGTGGACAGTGGTTTGAATGCTACGACCACCAGCGATGATGGTTGTGATGCGGAGAACAGCTCAGTCGCTGGGAGTGGCTCTACCTCGATTCCTGCATCGAGCGCCGCGTCTGCAACTCCCAGCCTCGTCGGGCGCTTCCACCGTCGCCAATCAGTCGTTGTAAGTTCGCGCCTTTATGCATTCTTTCTGTTTTTTCATCTTTTCTCTCTAGGGTCTGTCGTTTGTCCCTAACCCTACGCTCTCCATCGTCAGTGCAGTGGCATCTGCTCCGAGTGCTGTGAGTTTTCAGCTTTTCTTGCATGACCATTCCCTCGTCTCAATATCATTTTTAGAGCCTCACTCTCCCCGTGGACGGCTCCACTTCTGCTGCGGCATCTACCACCGTTCCCAGCTCTGCAGATGCATCCACATCTGCTGCCGTGGTCCCGACCGCTGCTCCCGTCGCACCATCTTCAGCTAATGCTACCTCGACCGTAATCGGGGCGGACGGCTTCCCCACCGCACTCGTCGTCGTCACGGCCTCCGCAGCCGGCACACTCGCTGCCCAACCCAACGCGACCGCCGCATGCACCCCTTCTCCCGCCAGTGCCAGCGCCAGTGCCAGTGCTAGCGGTGCCCTTCCGGCCGACCCCACATCCATCGCATTCGCCTTCGGAGTGGTCGCTGAAGCGACGAGCACCCTCACAGTCACAGCAGGCGCAACTGCGACCGCAGCGTCCGCCGTTCCCTCTGCGATTGTATCCGCGACAGCCACCGGCGCGCCTTCAGCTTCGGTGTCCATTCTCCCGAACCCCCTCGCGAGCGCTTCCGATGCGGCAGCTCCTCTCCCTGCCTCTGCTACTGCATCCGCCACCGCCACCGCACCGACCGTCATCCCCAATCCTCTCAACTCGTCGGCAGCCGTCAGCGCCGCGCCTGCCTCGAGCGACCCGATTCCCTCCGCCAGTGCCGCGGCCACGACCTCTTCACTCGCCACCACCACTCTGGTCACTTCGAGCACCGCCGCTGCCGCGTCGGCGACCTCGACTTCCCCGTTTAATTTCCAGACTTGACCGACGAAGTTACGGCTTCCAGACATGACAGAGTTACCAACTTAGGTTTGTAACCCAGAATCTCAATTATCAACGGACAACGGAAACGAATTATTGTAGCCTTTAGACTTCTCGACTGTTTATCTTACTTTATCTCACCTGTATGTAGCGTGATGGCAATGTGAATTTTCTTTCCAGTTTTGCAGCTGATTTCAAGTTATTCTGAAATTTTCTTCACTAAACAGAAGTTCTGTTTCTCTTCTTACACTTGATGCGCTCTGGGGTTGCTGAAAGACTTGATTTTCGTACTTGGTAGCGACCCTTTGCTCTCTGAACGCATCACTCTCCATGTACATTAATGTCTGCTTCTGTGCTTCTGTAATCTATAATTTTTGCTCGGAGACTAGCGTCTTGGACGAAGGGCTCCATCAGTTTCACAACCTCCACGAAACTTTCACCCCGTTGTATCGCGATATCCACAGGTGTCTGGCCCCTCCAGTCGGCCTTTTCGACTGTCGTCGCTCCGAACTGAAGCAGTAGCCCAACTAAATCCTTGGCAAACCAGGCATCTTTGCCCATGCAAGCGAGGTGGAGCGGTGTCTCTTCGAGGTTATCCTCGTTATCCGGGTCAGCTCCGCATTCGAGGAAGAAGTGGAGAAGGCTGAGGCTGACGTCGGTGTCGGTCTCGTTCCGCAACCTTATGTTATATGTAAGCACGCTCCACTTGTCATTGTCCCGGGCACGAATGTCTGCACCTGCAGTGAGTAGTCCCTGTGCGATGTCTATATCGGCAACGCTGAACAGGGGAATGATGCCAAAATCATCGAGATTTGGGTCCGCGCCAGAGGCGAGCAAAAGCTCTACCACCAGGTTACTCTTTGTTACAGCATAGAAAAGAGGAGTGCCACGATGAAAACGCTGGCCGAAGAAATTGACATCTGCTCCCTCCGAAACAAGGTATTCGGAGATTCTGTTATTCCCCGCAACAGCCGATTCGACGAGGGCAATGCTCAGATACTGTTCATGGGTGTCTGAGCTCAACCGTGGGACGCGAACCGGGGTCTAGGGACGGGGGTGGGGGCGAGGAGTTGAACGATTTCAATGTGGCCCTCCAGCACTGCGTAATCCAACGCGTTCCTGTAAGTTTGCGCAGAGTCGTCGCGGGCGTGCACCTTCACCATCATCCCTTCTCCATACATTCCCAACAATTTTACGACCATGGCCCGGAGGCCCATGCCCGCTGCGATATGGAGAAGGCTGAGGCGCGATCGACCATATTTTTCCAAAAATAAATTCAGCGGCTGGATCGACTCCAGCTGCGACGAGTTTGTCGACTGTGCTTTCCAACTGGTGTTGAACAGCAAACAGCAGGGCAAGCTTGCCGAGCCTATCGGCGTTGGCACAGAGGTCGTAAAGACGTTGGTTGAGGGTATGATGGAAAACCGTGTTTGTTTGAGAAAGAGCATTAATGGACGGGAGGTCGGGCTCTGGCAGTTTTCGCGGTAAGAACCACACTGGCATACATTTATCCAGGTCAAGGATTATGTGCCGAGTAAGAAAAGTGACCATGTGAAGAATTAGCTCGGGAGGAAGATCCCCAAGTACCGCCATCGATGTTCAAGTCAAGCCAGCTAAGCTGTCAAGAAAAAAGTTGACGTAAAACCCCGGGCAGCCTAATGTAAGTTATCTATTTTCCACCAGCTCCCACTGACAACTTGGCAGGCATGTTAAAAATGTGTATTCAGTATGCTAGAGATGATATGCGTCGTGTGTCCCAAAATAACGAAAAAACAATGCATGCGGTAAATGTTTTTGGAATGGTTAGCACTTGGCCTGTCCACTTTTCATCGGCGGTCCCCTACTCAACTCCATCCCGACCTTCTGAGCCAACTGCATCCCCAGTGGCTCCAGCGCCTCGGTCCACACCGACCTCCTCCGGCGATTATCAAAGATATGGCGCGAGCGCTCCCCAACCTCGCCCTCGGGCCCAAACACAAACACCTTCTCCGCGTTCCATGGCTCTTCCCCATTCGCAAACGCAATCCACCGCTCCTGCATCGTATCCCGTACGCGCTTGTACGCCCACTCATCCACAGGCGGCTCCATCCATTCGTCCTCGCCGTCCGAGTCGAACTTCAAGTCATGCTCCTCGTCGTCGTCGTCCAGATCAAACGAGTCGCAAAAGTCAAAGGCGGGGGAGCCAGACGGCGGCAGCGTGACAAACGGATGCGGGACGTTGTCAAAGAGGTACGCGAGGTCCGCCTTGTGGCTGACGCGCGCCGGCGCGTCCTGGTCGAAGATGTATCGCCATACGCCGCCGCCGGACCGGTGCAGCTGTGCTCGCGACGCAACGCACTCGGTGGGCCATGCGACGCGTGTGTCGCCGATCAACTCGAGCACCCGGTCAACGATCTCATCGTCAGGTGTGCTAGGACAGATATCGTACGAGGAGAGCAGAAGCGAAGCTTTTGAGATGGACTGGCAGATGGCGTTTAGGCGACGAACGACAGCCTGGGAAGTCCAGAGCGATGCAGGGAGCGACCAGACGAGGGAAGCCGAACCTGTCTCCCCGATTATGAGGGGTTGGTGTGTCGCTGTTTTTGAACTGTGTCGTGTGCGCGACCGGGATCTGCTGTGGTTTTGCGAGGACGAGGATGCACCTTCTGGAAGAAAATGCGTTCGCCAATCGGGAAGGAAAAAGTGGCCGTCGTCCACTGCTCGCAAAGTCGACCCGCAACTATTTTTAGCAAGCTTCTCTGAGCTAACGGCCCGAAGCTCGTCAACGGTGGATACATCCAAGCTCCCCATAACGCGCGAAAGGTGCCATCCCGCCGTGCCAACGTTGGGGACGTTATGGTCGATGATAGCGCTTTGAATGATCGCACGATGGAAAAGCGGCCGACGATCATTGGCCGCGGACAGGAGATGGCACAAAATGTCGGATGCGCCCGACGATTCACCGAATATCGTCACATTACCAGGATCGCCGCCGAATTCCTGGATGAAACGATGGACCCACTCCATCGCAGTTCGTTGGTCGTGGAGACCTAGGAAACAATTATTACATGTGACCTGGCGCTGGATCGTACTCACCATAGTTCCCGACGCCTAGATCATTGGCCCGTTTGTTGTCTTCCTGAATCAGCGGACTCGCCGCGAAACCGAAGAGTCCGATACGGAAGCTGAGAAGTTCTCAGTGAGAACAAGTTAAGCAGATGCGGAAATTGGACGCACTTGAAAGTTACTACTATGACGGGCTTCTGCGTCAGCATGCTCTTCCGAACGATAGAACCTCCGTCATAAATCCAGCTGGAGCCATAGCCTCTGTCGCCACCGCTGAAATATTGGTTAGAGGAGAGGTAGCTGATCCAGTTAATTAGACATACCCATGAACCCAAAGCATCACAGGTAAACGGGACTGCGAAGTCAAGCCGGCTGGGCACGTTATATTCAAGTTCAAGCAGTCGAACTCATTTTGCTCGAGTATTTGCTGGGGAGCGTCTGCGTGGCCCATACCAAAAAGCTCTTCCTCGAAGCATTTCTTATGGATTTGAGGGCATATGGGTCTGAAATTTATACATTATTATACGCGCAAACTCGGAGATAATAAAAACCATACCCATGGCGCGAGGCATCCGTTTTCGGCGCAAGTGTCGTTAGCAGGACAGACTGACGAAAGCGTGCTGGAATGGACGCGTATTTAATGCCCCGGTATTGGTGTATAGGGCACTCGGGGGTTGAAGCCTGATGATGAACGCCGCATAGGGTCGTCTTTAGTCCAGGATGGTGCAGAACAGGTTGGGCGTCGCACGGAACGGGCATACTCGGTAAAGGAGATGGGGAGGGAGGTGGGGGTTGGGGAAGGAAATGGGAGTAGGGAAGCGGAAGCGTAAAGGGAGGCACTGTTTTCACCCTCCATCAATCGATACTCTGATCAATGTCTCGAAAAAGGTAGGCCTCTTGGTTTTCACCACCCATTCGCCCAAAATGGCAATGCACGTGACATTGATGATCTACCGAAGTCCAAAGAAATGGCTGGATCGCTCTCGATCTCGATTTCGGGTTGTCTGTGTTGGCGATGACAGATTTATTTCGTTTTCCGCCTCCCGCACGTAGACAAAGAGCAAGATCCTCAGCAGAGTAACTGCGTCCCAAGTCAAGACACGTAATGGAAGCAGAGGTTCTAGGCAGATGACAACCGAGTCCGGACGGGTCTTGTCAATTGACTCCGCTGGAGTCCAGAGGTTTTGGTGAGGTCACAGCATGATCACCGCGACCAAAGCCTCAATGATTGAAAACAAAAAAATGAAATTCAATTGTAAAAACTGCCAAGGGAACATTAGTCGCTGATAGCGGTTTGATCAAGGAATTGTCTTACTACAAGTATTCCAATCCGAATCCTTGACCCAACAATGGCTCCAGAGGAGGAGATTGCCGGAGCGATCGCCCACGCCGAGCATCGCGAAGAAAGACAGTCGAAGCGGAAATGAAAAACTCACGCCTAAAATGAATGGCGCCTCGAAAGTGAACGTTCCTATGCTCCAGGTCAGGGGACAGGCGTTGGTTTGTTCGAAGGATGCGATAATTCACAGATCCTCGCAAACGCCAGTTATTAGGAAGTATTTGGAACCGCCGTTACGACAAAACATATAAAGACAGGCTTAGAGTTTGGAAAGGGGTGAGATGAGAGACGAGGGATATTTCCTGTCAGGCAAAGAGGGAAGATGAGCGTCAAGAGGAAAGACGATACCGACGATAACTAAATCGATAAGCGATTGATGCGATTGATGGATTAGGCATTGATTAGGCATTCGAAATAGTTTTGCACGCCACCCGGTGACCCTATCGAAGCATTTGCTTTTTTGGAACACTTCACTTCCTTTCCAGTTTTCTGGGGCACGCAAGGGCTGACGGATGAATGTGGAGAGTGCAGTACTCCATCTAATTTTGCCCCGTGAATGGCGGCGTTCCACTGGTTGCGCGACCCACTTTCAATTTTCAGCGGACCACTTAGCCCAAGGTAATATAACTACTATTTGGGCGGTATAACTTCCTATTTTCAACCCTCTGGAGAAGAATTTGGGAGCAAATATATTTCTCCTGGAAGCTTGTCTCACTCGACTCGGGAAGGCTTGCATCGCCAATTAATAATTCTTGTTCTACGGTGGCAGCAGCTCCTGGCGTGTCACCAACCCGTGTTGAAAGCATTCGAAATCTCGATATACCAATTACTTCAAGTTTCGACGGCTACGTAATACGTATGCTACTAGGACCGGGGAGCAAGTTTATAACTCTTCCCATTGATCTCGACGCTCTTCAAAATATCCGTCCCCCGTACCGCCTCGAGTTGTACTACACGATTTCATTAGCACCGGTAGTTACCGAGATGTGCTTGAGTCCTCGCAACGCCGCGATCATGGGCTTGAGGAAAGGCATCGGCCGGAGTTGCACGACATGCCATCGCATCTCTGGGAGAAACGCGTTCTTTAGGTGAGGACGTTCCACGTGTGCGAATTACCGGGCGCTGAGCTCATTCAGCGCGTTCGTGTCATCGACAGAGCTCGACAGGGACTCGATCCAGAGCGTCAGTGAGGCGGCGCCGGCTGAGCGTGAGACAGATTTTTGACAGGAAGCGGACGAGAGCTCTGAGGTGCGGATGGGTCGGCGCCTTCCAGAGGACGCAGATGGTGGGGAGGCTGGATGGACACAAGAGGAAGTGGGCTGGCATGTGGCTCGACGAGGGACATCCGTATGCCGAGGGAAGTAATGGGGGATTGGTGTAGGGTCGTAAGCGTCCAACATAAACCGGAGGGCATGATAAGCGTAGTGGAATAGATGTTCAGGGAGTTGAGTTGGAAGACACGATTGGAAAGCCGCGGTATGGCCAACGACACTTTCGCGGTACCTTGCCTTGGGTTGCGTTTGAAACCCAGTGTCTTGGCACTCCGGGGCAACACTCTCCGCACCACCCTCGGCAGTACTTAATGAGAACTGCAGGGACGACGAGCTGATAGGCTTCGATCAAGTGCGTTCCATTTACGACAGTGAAAGAGGTGCATCCTCTTTCGACAATGCAGGTGAGCAGGTCCCGAAGCTGAGTTGCCCATGCATGCAACACTTCATCGGATCCGAGCGCCAGGCAGCGACCACTTGCAGTGCAGTCAAACTGCATCACCACCTCTTTTAAAGAAGTGAGTCGATAGAAGAAAGTTTCCACCCGTTTCATCTGCTTAAGGAATGGGAAGATTTCGCTGCTTGAACTGGGGTGAGGAAATACAAATTCGACGCGCTGCATCGAAGAAACGCCTAAGCAGATCTGTAACGCCGACAACGCGTCGTGTCTGTTTGTGCGCAGTGTGATCCTGGTGTCCTCCAAATCTATGCCGCTCCGCGAAAAGTAGAGGGGAAGTGCGATGTAATTTAAGCGCCAAGTAAGGAAGGCGAGATAATAGAGAGTTTCGGTAAGGAAAGCCGGATCCTCGGTGATGTTCACAAGGAGCTCAGCGGGTAGGTCGGATATTCCAGCAAGAGGCATGTCGTGGAAGTAAACTTGGAAGAATGGTGCACAGCTTTTGAAGTCGACACTTGTCATGATGTGATCACAATGGAATGATGGGAGCCCTGCCAGAACTTCACCTCTGCTTCTGCCCCACTGCTGCCACAATCAAATGTTGCAATTATGACCGATTTGCTCAGACGTTATTCACCACGCTGATATTGGCCTGCAAACAGCTGCGATGACGCGATGACTTAGCAATCCAAATCGGGAACTCAACGCCCATCAACATTTGATCGGAATATGGGTCCCGTGACAGGGTTAATTGCTGAGAGACCTCGGATGACGGTGACCCGGAAGCGCAGACTATACGCTGTTTATAAATTTGTTAAATGGCCCGATGGCGCTTGAATTGGCCGTGGACGTTATGCCGTTCCGTTATTAAAATTATGCACGTCTGGACTCTGGAGCCATGTTAAACTCCGAGTCAGTCTCCGACGGCTCCGCGCAGGTTTGAACTGGAATCCGCCTATCCAAACTAATGTAGTCTTCTTTGTTTCAATTCAACTTTAACACTGGAGTTCAATCCAGTTGCAGACGTTGGCCAAGGCTTCGTTGCACCCTCGGCAAGCTGACTTGAAGATGTTCGGCTCAAGGCCGGCCACCATTCGGCGGACTATGCGGCTCCACATAAACTCCCCACATCACCGCTCAATCGCTACGCCAATGCTGCCGCCAGTCACGATGACTTCGCCATGCAACTCTCCTGGACAACGCGTTGGTATCGGACTGCAATATCCGCATTGCAGTTAGCACACCTCGATCTTGCGGACTCTTCGCGCGCTGTTCCCTTAATATCTCCTTTTGTATTGCTATGACGCCCCGAAATGTAGGTACATATTTAGGCCGTGTCCCTCTGCGCGTTTGCAGAGGGTCACTGTACTCACTCGCGGGGCTAAAATTCCTACATTTGTTAAGCCATGGGTTCTGCGGCTTTATTAATGCGCCACTGACGCACTCCTTACACCGAACTGGTAGGCCGCTTTGCACCCACCGCGCCCCTGTAGTATATTTAATACAGATGAAGATAAAATTTGCCGACGCCCACCTCCAGTGAGATACTAGCGCATCGGTACAAGTGGCTCCAATATTTGCTAAACCGGTGAACCGGCGTACCAGAACTTCAAACCGGGGCTCTATTTTTGAGCCCGGAATTCAAGAACATCGTTAGATTTGATATCCGTGCCGCTAAAAAAAAGTCGCGAAAAATAGTACATAGTGCGATCACACTTTCCACTTAAGTCAGCTGAAGCCAAGATTGAAGCGATGGCCCGCGCCGATTTCTGGTGCACCGATACTTAAGAGCTACGCCCGCTTGAAATTATGTACATGTCGACACCAAGATACTAGCGAGACCGATCCAAATATGGTTATACTGCTGCCTTTTCGGGAAGCTTCTTTCGTCTCACTTTGTCCGCATTCAGCTTGAAATTCGCAGGCTGAAAACCAAAACCAGGCGTCTTCACACCTATTGGACAACCGTCAACCCTCCAAGGTAGAATTTCTTTGGTAAAACAAATACACGATGATGCGCTATGTATGTCTAAGTACCAGAAGAAGATGTCATGACATCCGAAGCACATTAAATTAAGTGAGTACAGTGAGGCACACTGATAAGAATACGGTCCGATCCGAAAGTCCCAGTAAATAAGTAAGTAGTGATCCTCTAGTACAATATGAAAGTCCGATGTCATGGTGAGGTGGAGCCACTGCGAGCAGGGGCGGAGAATCGCTTCCCGCCCTCGCAAAACTGACCCTCTGCGTAGACCACCAATGCCCGCTTGTCGACCTTGCCGTTTTTCGTCATTGGGAAGTCGTCAATGGCAAGATATTGTGTGGGTACTGCGTGGTATGCCTGGATCTTCGCTGTGGCGTCTCGTACCAGCGACAGGTCTACCGTGGAAGGGGTGACGAAACCCCAGAGCTCGGTGTTAACCAGGAGAGCGACCGCGTTCTGGACAGGGGCGTGTGTCTATCGAGATGTCAGCATGTACGGCGCGAAAGGAGGCGTCAATAGGCTCACCTGCATGGCTGCAGCCACACCGTCCAATTCCACCCGGAAGCCTTTGACTTTGATTTGGTCGTCAGCCCGCCCAAGATGGTCTAATTGGCCGTCACTTCTCCAGCGCCCTAGGTCCCCGGTGTTGAACATCCAGGCATTCCCACCAACAAACGGATCGGGTCGGTAGCGCTCGGCCGTCTTCTCGGGAAGATTTAAATAGCCGTTGCTGACGCCGACACCGCCAACCCACATACAGCCGGTCTCGCCGATCGGGACTGGCCTCGTACTTAGTGGGTCCCGCGAAAGCACGTAGACATTGGTGTTCGGGATGGGCTTCCCGATGGATAACGGGTACCCGGGGGTGTGTGGCTGGACAGTGTTGCAGATGGAGATCTCGGTAGGACCACAGCAATTACTGAAGTTCGTGAAACGCGCCCACTTATCGGCGAGAGCTATATGGATATTTAGATCAATGTATCGCAGGAAATGGAGATAACGCGCCTTGCGGGCAAGGTTCGCCTAAAATCAATCAATATCAACACGAAGTACGACAGGAGGTAAAGGGGAGAACACACCTCCGACAATGACATTCTGAATAGACGGATAGTCGGCAGGTTCGTGACATGCCAGGATGCTCGGAGTAGCAATCACGACATGGACAGTCTTCATCAGAGCGATCCAATCGAGCTTGGTATTTCCCCGAATGCAGAGAGTGCAGCCGTTGTAGAGAGAACCGAGAATCTCCCAGGCACCCATGTCAAAGGCAATGTTAAGGAACTGGCCGACCCGTAGTCCAGGCCGCATGCCGACGTTTGCCGGAGCCCCAGAGATGACTGTCAGCGTACTGGTTAGTCAGAGAAGAGACACCGAACAACGCGAGACAACATACCATTGGTAACTCCTCGATGGCGGACATCGACACCCTTGGGTACGCCAGTTGTGCCTTTTAGACTCGCAATCAGCGTCTGCCAACGATATCCTATAAGTATGTCTCACCAGACGTGTAGATAACGTATGCTCCTAGACAAGGCGTTAATGAAAGACAAAAAGACAAAAAAGGGGACGTACCATCTGAAGGCACAACAGTTACGTTCTCGAGCCTGCTGCCGTCTGCGTTGCACTGCTCGTCTTCCTGAATGACTGCTTCGAGGTCCAGGGTAGGGAGGTCGGGGCTGACCCGGTGCACGAACTCGCTCATGGCGAGAACAGCACTCGGCTCCGCGTCGTTTAGCACGTAGCTCAATGTCGAGTCGGGGATGGTGACAGCATCGAGGGGTACATACTGCCCGCCGCTTTTCAAGACTGCGAGAATCCCCACGACCAAGTAAATGGATCGTCGAGAGAGAATGCAGACTTTCTTCCCCGGAGAGATCCCCTGGGCCCGGAGCCGACGAGCAAGGCGGTTCGCCTGCGTTTCTAGTTGACCGTAAGTCAACGAGTGGCCGTAAAGGGTGTGCTCGACGGCGATGGCGTCGGGCTGCATGCGTGCGTGGTGCTCAAAGGAATGGTGGATGACGGGGAATTCGACATGCCGCCGAGAGCCTAGTCCATAGCGGTAGAATAGAACGATGTCTTCGGGAGATAGCGTCGAGAGCCCGGGATGAGAAGTCGTGGTAGCGCCCTTGGATGTGAAGGACATGGAGGTCAGGGGAGTCCAAGTAGAAGTGGTGGTGGTAGTCATAGTGGTGGTGGCCATAATGGAGGGAGCGGGTTAGAGAGTGTGTTCAAAGGAGGGAACCGAGCAATTTATTAATGAAAGCGGGAATTTAAGACAGGAACCCTAGACGGGGGGGATAGAGTGAACCAGATGCTGTCCACGGAATCAAGCTAATAAAAACAAAATCTCAAACACCCCGCGACCGGCAGCGGTCGGCTTGACGGCTATGTTCTGGATAGGGACGCCCCCGAGTTCCTGATTCAGTGATATGTACGGATTTACTTAGTGTATGTTGTACACATGTCTCGCGTGTCCATGTGTCGTTCGGGCCGTCACAGTTCACTGATTTTTGGTGATGTGCGGCCTGTGCGTGGCCATGACGCCTTATTGAAGATACGTACATAGATTCCAATGCACAAGCATTGTCCGGAGGTCTTGGATCAGGAGTCAGGTCATTGCGGCCGTCCCCCGCCAAGGCTCGCCGGATTTGAATTACAGATCTACATACATAATCACGTGCGCGTGTCAATCATTAACCGAAAAAGCCGACGACAGCACTGCCGTTGACCCTGTCACCCTCCATCTCAGCATCTCTCCAATGGCCTGGCAAATCCAGGATGGTCGCTACGAACGCCTCTTGGGCGACAGTGAATATGCCTTATTCCTCGGTTCTCAGAATGCAGTCGGAGACATGTACGTCCTGATCAAGTCTCAGAATTTCCCCTAACGATTCCAGGTTCTTACACCTGGCTGTTCGCGCGCCGACCCATTACTTTCGCGAACAACGTGTTCGGATTGCATGGAGTTTGATTCGTAGAAAGAATCCCTTGCTAATGTCCAAGGTCCTTGTTGACGGAAGTGATCTGGGTACTGCGCGATTCATGTTGGTGATCCGTTATTTTTTCAAAGTCAATCGACGGCTAAAGCCTAATTTCACATTAGATTCTGCCCCCCTTCTACACCGGAAAAGGCCATCGATGAAGCCGCGACGGCATTGCGTTTTAGCCAGGAAACGAAGCTTGGTTCGTGCGACTGCCTCAGTAGACAACAAATAATAAATTCCTCCATCAGAGCTAATATCCACCTATATGGACGGGCCTCGCGTTCTTTCCAATGAATATCTCTCATATCTAATTATCTCCGAGTCGCAAAACTCCTCCGACAAAGATGTTTCCCAATACGACATTCTGATGTGCGCTCCTCATTTTATTGGAGATGGCACATCGCTCCACCAATCCACCCACGAGCTACTCTGTCTATTGACTTCCGACAAGACAGACGCGGAGTTGGTTGAGGAACTTGTCGTGGCGCAAAATTGGGTAGGCGTCCTACCGTTCATAAAATTTCACCACATAATTCTAAATTTAGACGGACATCCTCCCTGCAAACGTTGAATCAAGACTGTCAGCTCCGTCCTCTGCGTTTGGTAAAGCAGCTTGCAAGATTAATTACCTCCAAGCGCTCAGTCGTGAAATTGTGCGTTGAATTTTGCACTTGAACCATGTATGGTTTACACTCGCTATTGCCAGGGCGGGCATAGTCTTTCTCGTATCCAGCATGGACCCAAGCGCACAATTGTTGAAGAGTGCGAGTTCTCAGAAGCACAGACCTCAGCCATCCTTGCGAAATGTAAAACTAATGGTGTGACCGTCAACCATGCCTTGGTTGCACTTTGCAACATCGCATGGGCGCGTTGCACTTCCCAAACCCTAGAACTTCCGATGTATCTTGCATTTCTATCCGTGCTGCAGCACTAATACTGACATTGCATTTCATCAGGATGCTTTACACGGCTGCTAATTTACGTTCCCATCTGGCCCCGCATTCTTCCACCTCACAATGGTTCCTTGCGCTGGCATATTTCACGATTTCTCTTCCTGCTTTCCCACCAGCCAATGACGCAGGTATTTGGCACCGCGCGAGGCTGTCTAAAGCCCAGATGCAGACCGCCGTGCGTTCACCACTACTCCCTGCACGCAGCCTCCTCTCTGCTGCTTCACGTGCCCGTTCACGTCGCACGCCATCTCCGTCCGACTTTGTTCCTCCATCATCAGAATCTCCCGAACTCCCCAAGCGGCCTGCCGCAAGCGCCGCACTGCTCGGAATCTCACTCATCGGTGACTTAGACCGCACTTATGCGCGCGCCGCGTACGGACCTGGTGTTCAGCCTCTCAGTGTCATGACTGCCAGTCGGCTCAAACCAGGTGGACTTCTACTCCTCGGACACTCTTTCGGGGGGCGCCTCGCCCTACAGTTATGCTGGGACAGCATGGGTTTCGCGGAGGGCGAAGTCGAGCGCTTTTGGACCGCTCTGACGAGCGCGGTTCCAGAACTCCTTTCTTAGATGCACATCCGTGTCGTAATTCATGATACACTTAGACGTTCGTCATGCCGGTTTAAAAATTTGAAAAACTCCCGCTCCCTTCTTCCTCCTTAGAGGCGCTCTGGACGACTGGCGGCCGATCATGCCGAACCGGGGCCTTCCATCCGTCAGACAAGGGGTAAATTCGGGCGATGAGTGTCAACAATATCCGAAACGACAGGGTTCAAAATTAGTGCCTGTTAGATATCGTTAGATGTTTGTATGTTTAATTTCGTCGACGAGCTGATGCCCCTCCTTATCTGAGGGTAAGAAACGGTTTGTCGCCGATATCGCGATATCGGACGCTACATTGTCGTGATCGCTCCTATGCAGGTATATTGCTATTCCCCAATTAACCCCTGAACTGGAATTGCGGGGATTGTTATCTCGGATGTTGGAACGCAGAGGACGAAACTAAAACATGTTCGATAGATTCAAACCAAATCTAGGCCTGGACAGCCATTGTCCGTCTCCAAGTCTGTCAACCATCCACTGGAATTGGTAGAAATTCGTGTTGCGTGCTTGCGCTCGCATCGGAGAAATGATACGGCGGCTTGTACGGACGGCTAAAGCATCTGCAATCGGTAATGAAAAAAATCTTCGGTTTGGCGTACAGGAGAAATGGAAGATATATTTATTTTGTAGATTCAAAAAAATCGAAGGGCAAGCTTGGCTTGGCAGGAACGAATGCATGACAAAGGAGAACACTTCGGATGCGATGATTTACCGTATGATCCGCCGCGACGCACTCCTGACGTCGAGATTGTTGTTTAAACCGGCTCCGAATGCTATTTTCGAGATAACTGTTGCGCTTTATGGGCGCCAGGAGCAAACGTTCAGAGAAACGCCGTCTGGATCTGTCAAACATGTTGGATAATGATCTGGCTCTCAACATTTACTTGTCAAAAATGATATCAATTCCGCGTAAAGACCACAATAAATGTGATTGCGAACCCTTGAAATTAACTTCCGGCGGCGAAATTCTACCCCTCGACCCAGGGGTCGTAACTTCGACAGGAACATGCATTGAGACGCCAACGATGTCGCCCTCTTCGGGTCTGCGTCTTTGCGCGGGGATAGAACTCGAAGCGGTGGCGTTTGAATCCGGGAATAAGTACCGCTCGAAAGCCATTCTCTCCGGGGTATCCTGCCAATAAAACGCCGCTATCGTCGCATAATACGCATCTCGCCCCAGCTCACAGCAATGCAACTCACCGTGGCCCTGATACCCTTGCTGGTACTCATCGTCGGTGTCCGTGCGCCCGACAACCGCCTGCTGTACACAATGCCGAAGAAAGTGACCGCGGTCGCTTTTTGTGCCGCGTGGGTCTCATATTGAATCTCTTGCTTCGTTCATCCGTGATTGTCGTCCCGTCCTCGTCTCACGGCTTGGCATGAGGGCATTTTTCGGCGTCCTGAATAAAATTAAACCATTGAACACAACACAGCTTTTCACGGGCTTGCGAAACCGGGTCCTGGATGCCGCCACCGCCCAAGAATCTCGCTTACCGGGGATTCATATGTGAGCCAGGGGATTTCTCGGGGAAGCACACCGATAGTGCGTTTTATTCCGAAGTGGTGGTCAATTTTAACTCACCGGAATGTTTTAGCTGAAGCCCGCGTTGTCTGCGTGAGCACTGATGGGGTTTTCTTCACTGCTTCGGAATCCTGACAGTGCCCAGTCTTGGTACAACCCATCCAAGGCGAACTCGACCTCTGTTCTGTTCACGACCGAGGTTGCGAAAAAGTTGGGCGCGACCCAGACCTGAAGCCGGTATTGTCGCGGGGAACGCAGCAGGCTGGCAGCCTTGGTTGAAAAGAAATTGAATCGGCGAAGAAGAAAATATGTACATACATCTGGACTGCCCCAGATAAAATCGGTTTGAACCGCATGAGAATCCGTGACCCGCAGAATTTAGCCGCCAGATTTTTAACGGACCTACTTACCTCTTCAAGTTCATCGCCTAGGGGCAGGTATCAGGACCTTTACCCCATGGTACAATACATGCGTCTGGACTGCCGCAGGTGGGGTTCGTTTGAACCGCACGCAGAATCAGTGGCCCGCAGAATTTAGTCACCGATTAACGTTAACCTCCAGCTAGCGGACCCACCTCTTCAAGCTCTTCAAATTCATCGCATCAGGGTTCCCTCAGGACAGGCATCAAGATGTGGGGGACGGAAACCGGCGGCTATCAAGCTGATTAGCGGCCTGGCGTTGCGGCTGAGCCCGCGAACAGCCGAACTCATGAAACGTCAGCGCTCAGGCGTTCGGTGCAACGAGGTAGATAAAGCTGGCCGAATAATATTACCAAAAGACGAACCTGAGCGCTGTTTTTGGGATAGTTTCAGAGCGGGATGTTGCCAGACGGAGACCCAGCTACGGATTTAACCCCAGAGTAAGAATGACTTCTGAAAGCCTCAACTTGGAGCTGCAAAGCGGTACGCGTTTCTGGAAGACTGCCGCGGCCCTTGATGGCGTACGGGCCGTACCGGGTTATGCACTGACGTCGCGACGGCCAGCGAACAGTCCGCAAAGCCAGACAGCCTGAGAACCAAAAGACTTCAAGTGTCCCTTGATCCTCCAACTTGAACGGTGACATGGTGCCTACGTCGGCAAGGTCTGTTAACGTGGGTTGACGTCTGAGTCAGTCGATCTCGGCCGATCCCAGTCGGCAGGGTCTGCCAACGTCACTTCGGCACATGTCGGCAGAGGTCGGCCGCGGCATGCAGTGAACGTTGCAGTAACACACGCGGAGCTGTCATTCAGCCGATCGGCACTGTTTGGCACTGGCCGATGGTGGAAACTAATACTGCGGGCCAGCGAGTTCCAGTGGAGCTCAGTGGCTCTCAACGAGGGCGCATTTTGCTGCTGGCTTCCATGGCACGAAGTCAGGATTTCCTCTGCATCCCATTGGTTTCCAGTGAAGTTCGATGTTGCATTTTGAATTTTCGCATAGTTGTGTTGAATTTCCTCCGCTGGCCGGTTCGAAACCTTGGGTTGGACGAGACGCAAATTGATCAGGTATGGACTACTGCAGGGGCTGAACCCCGCGGTCATGACCTGAACCAAACTGAGCAGGACTGTTCCTGAAGAATTCAAGACTACTTTGCCTAATAAACTTGTGCCAAAGGCCTTGCCAATATTCCGTTGGATTGATACTCTACACATTCATGCTTTGGATAGTTCGTTTTGTTCTGCGACGCTCTAAATAAGCCAGTGACCGAAGCATTCATTAGCCCTTGGTCATAGTAATGAATCCTGAAATTCAAACACTTGGTTCAAATATCCATCTTGATGTATCTCCAGCAAACTCCGCAGATCAACATCGGTTTCAAACGGTCTAGGATGGCGAGCTTTATGTCTGATGGGCCGGTGGAAGTCACCAGTGGCGACCGTCCGCTGAGAGCCACTGGAGAACGATAACTTTCAATCCGCTGGCAAAGCATGTCAAACAATGTCCACCAGCGACTCTTCCAGCACTGCGTGTATTACTCGAACGTTGTGGTTCAAGAAAAAGAGTGTCGCAATCACGTGTGAAAACCTTGCAACCACTCCGTCGAAATTCAACGAGCTATTTTAACGAGGGCTGAACGAAACCATGCCACACCTCCGTCCTTGCAAATCCAACGCCGATTTTTTTGGGATAAAATAAAAATACAGTCGTAATGTCGACCCATGTTATTGTCGCCCTAATCCAATCCGCGCGGCTAGCTGGCGGGCCTGAAGAGCACGCATGCGACGAGCACGCGTAAACACGCCGAATAGCGCGATTGCGGCAAAAAGTAGGTTGCAGGCGACGAATTCGAAGAAGTCGGCGCGTTCTTGAGGGACGATCCGGCCGCACGAGGCCCACGCAAGGGTTTCGCCAGCGTGTGAGTGAGGCTTGTCAGCGGCGCGGGGAATAGAAAGACCAGCTTCGCGGTCATCTAATAACGGAGGCCGGCCTGTATGGTCCGGAATAGAGTGTGTAGACACGGTGCCATTGGCACAGTGCACGAGGCGACGCGAGCCAAAAGGTTGACAAAAGGGTTCTTGGAGCTGAAATTAAAGAGTTAACCAACGAATTAATAGGGAAAGAAGGAAAAGGCACAGTGTCGGCGGGGCAAGGTTCACATTCGCCAGCTGGTGTACAGATGAGGTCTACGGGGACTTCATCGTAAATCGTTTGCGCCGCAAAAGATGTCATGAGGAATCTGCAGTCTCGAGCTCAGTGTTGCTGCGCGATATAGACCGAAGTACGCACAAGGAAAGCACCCAGAGCAGCAGATGCATTTGCGGCACATGAACGTCGAGGACAGGTTCTCTGGTAACGCTGTGACCTGTCACTTTCCTCAATACCTTTTTATCGAAAACCATGTCTCGCCGTGCAGTTATCGTGGAGGAAGAGTTTGACGACGATACAGACCTCCCTCTTCCGAATATCCCGCTGCCTAATACTGGAACTAGCGGTCCTTTGCTCCAGGAGCTGAATATCTCTGATGACGACTTTGAGCCACCCTCAAACCAGCGAGCAGGGCCCGCGTCGCCGCCAAGCGCGCAGCCAACGTTCAACGTGCCCCCAGGGTACAATGCGAAGAACTCCGTGACCGATGTAACCCCGTACAAGAAGTGCGCATTGCACTCGTGCGCTTGAGATCACACTGACACTATTCCCAGCTGGACATGTATCTATCCAATTTATATTGACGCCAAACGCGCCTATGGGACTGGACAGCGTCGTGTACCTCGCGAGCATGCTGTTTGGTGGCCACTTAGCAAGGATATCGCAGACGCGAGTACTGCACTGGGTCTCGCGGTGCTCCACGAGATCAACAAATCTCACCCCCGCGACTGGGAGAATCCTGGACGAGTAAGGGTGCTGTGGAAGAAAGATGGGAGGCTGATGAATCCCCTTATAAGAACGAGTGAGTACTCACTGAGGCTAACTGTATTCGGGTTTTTGAATTCACTCTGACATCACCTCACAGAGAAAATTCTTCTGGAATCCATTGCTGCGCGTATCCAGCTCACGAAACCGCAGTCTAAACCCGTTCCGCCCTTCAACCCCACCCCTGCCGCCGCCAACGCATCGCCGTCGTCCACGACACCCGCGCCGACTATGGGGAAGGGCAAGCAGGCGTCCGCCCCGGCACCTAAGAAACCGTCTGCAGCACGCCCTGCACCGGCCCCACCGCTTCCGCATCCGCCGCTCAACGCGCGCGTGTCCCCATACTCGCCTGCGCTCGCGACTGGCATGCTGATCGACGCAGTGAAGGCCGGCATGGCTGCGCAGGCAGAGGCGGCCGCGGCTCCTGGGCCACCTGGCACACCCGGACAGCAAGGACCCGGTGGCGTGCAGAAAGGGAAGAGGAAGGTCGTGAGGGTGAGAGGATGAGAGCGTAGTAGCGTGAAACAAATCAATATCTTTGTGAATTCATCTTTTGGAAGTCGCCAGCTGGATGCCGAAGGTTAGTGATTTCGGATTCGCGGCGACGTGAGCCCCCCCGTCAGCATACCATGGACATATTGGTGTCCACAGGCACCCACAGCTGGAAGCGGCAAAAGTTATCAACCAGCAACCTGACTCTGAAGCGCAACTCATGCCACTTTCATTTCTTCCCGGAATAGCTTTCGTTCAATGCTGAGCACTCGACACCAGTGAGATTCTCCCCAGTTTGCAGTCGAAAAAAATCTTCTGACAAGAATGTACAGCGTAATCAAGAAAAGGGCGAAATTCCTAAGTACCACTTTCACCAAGACTTTCTGTGCCGCATGAACTAGATTAGAGTTCACCAAGAATAGGACCCGTCATTGCCCGGCCGATTATACCCGAGATTGAATCACAAGTTCTGCATGCCGACTCCATGCATCCAAGGACGGACCTTCGAGCTTCAAAGCCTCAAGACAGCTCAAAACCTGCCCACCGTCGCGGTTATCAGAGCAACCTCCAGATCCGCGTGGTTCCCTGAAGGCTTGCTGAAGGCCTGAACATACACGTGCAAGCGGCACGACAATAATATTCATCTCGTTGATTCTGCCTCAACCTCGCGGGAGCCACCGGTCAACCAACGAGTCGTTCTATGTTTATCTGACATTGAAATGATAAGGTTCCATCCCAGGTATGTTGCATCCATGTCCGTTATCTACTGCATGAATGCTTAGAGTAATTCCTAATCAGCTGGTGAACATTTACACACTGGACACACTCTTGCCTCATGGCTACGGGAGTTCTAGACTCAAGTACTCAGAATAGCCGAACTCCCCTCTTGCAGACAATTAAGCTGCCCCCGCAAACGTTCCCAAATGTATAAAACCGTGCATTGACGTACTTTATGTCGCGCCTCCAGTTTCTCGTCATCGATGACCCACCCAATTTTCGCATTTCTATTGTTGACTCCTCTCGTTGCGTCGGCGGCCCAGTACTGTTCTCTCAAGCCGCCTACGAGCGCGAGCGTGACCTCCCCTCCGGTTGGAGGCATCCAGCAGAATGCAAACGCCACAAATGGGGATGTTATTGCGTCCGCTTGGTATCCAGCATGGCTCGCCGACGATTTCCCTCCGTCGTCAATTCCCTGGAGCAAATACAATGCCATGACCTTTGCCTTCGCGTCCGCCACATCCTAAAGCTTAAATTCTCCAAGTCACTGAGTTTATTTTAGTACAACGACTCCCGACGTGTCTACGATAGCGTTGGACGACGTAAGTGCACAAGCGCTGCAACCATTCGTGTCCGATGCCCATAGTAATGTTGGTATTTGATTTATTTTGTTCGTGCTGTGGCCGACCATCCTTTCAGGGCGTTTCAGCTCTGCTTTCAATAGGCGGCTGGTCCGGTTCCCAATACTATTCAACAGCCGTCGCCACAGCGGCCAACCGCACCGCTTTCGCCCAGACTATCTTGAATCTTGTGACACAATATGACCTCGATGGGATCGACTTTGAGTAAGTGACTCGCTGATTATTTTACAAGAGCGTTCAGAAACTACAGCTGGGAGTACCCCGGGAAAATAGGCCTTCCCTGCAATATCGTCAATCCCGATGATTCAGCCAACTTTCTTCTGTTTTTGCAAGAGCTTCGTAGCCAGCCTACCGGGGTGAACTTGGTCCTCACGGCGGCTGTGGGCATTGAACCATTCGTTGGATCCGACGGACAGCCAATGACGGACGTATCCGCGTTCTCCGCTGTTCTTGACCGTATTGGTGAGAACACTTTCGTCTACAACAATAACAGTCCAATCACGAATTACAACAGCCATCATGAACTACGACGTCTGGGGATCATGGTCTCCCACCGTTGGACCTAACGCGCCACTGAATGACACCTGTGCACCCCCCGCAGACCAAGATGGTTCAGCAGTTTCGGCTGTCAACGCGTGGACGGCGGCCAACTTCCCAGCCGGCCAGGAAAGTTCTTCGAATTTTCAACATTGAAACAAAGGTTGTAACAGATCTCAACCACAGATCACGCTTGGCCTCGCTGCTTATGGGCACAGTTTCAGTGTTGCGCCGTCCGCAGCTATCAACAGCACGAGCTCAGTTGCACTGTACCCTGACTTCAACGCAGCTGCTCAGCCCCTGGGGAGTTCAGACACACCGGGAGATACCTCGTTGGATCCCTGCGGAGACCCCAACGGTATTAGCGGCATATTCACATTCGCGGGCCTCATTTCCAGTGGATTTCTCAACTCCAACGGCACGGCCGCTACTGGAATTGACTATGTGTATGATACATGCAGCCAAACGGTTGGTCGTTCTCGTCTTTCAACGAAACGTTTACTAAACTGATGAATCGTAGCCATTCGTATATAATAAGACATCGCAAGTCATGGTTTCTTACGACGATGCCACTTCCTTCGGTATGCCATTTGTCCCAACGCATTTTCAGAATTTGATAATAGTTCAACCAAAGCTGCCAAAGGAAGATTTATCAACGCACAAGGACTTCTCGGGTTTGCTGTGTGGGATGTCACTGGGGATCAAAATGATATACTCCTCGATTCCCTTCACGAAGCAATGGGTATTGAGCCGGATTGTGACTCATGATGAGAGCTCGGAAATGTTTGTCTTTATCCAGGCAGCTGGCAGCCCGAAACTGTATTATTAAATTTTTCTACTGGTACTTGTGGTTCAACATCGGGGCGTCGCACGATGCTGAGAGGATGCCGTTCATATATATCCAGTGAGGTTGGGAATTGATGAAACTTCATACCAGTTAGATAAACCAGTCAGTAGACTTTTTAATGCCTTCTTATGAATGAAATTGTAGCTGGGAAGTCATGAATTCCCGCGGTTGAAGTATGTACCATTTGGTGGCCGGACAGCGTATTAAAAGCCATCGTGGCCAAAGTCGTATGGGGAACACTAGAGGTCCGAGATTTATCTTGGTGTAAACTATGAGTGGCCAATTGCAACAACACCGGCTCATTGCGCGTGCCAAGTTCAATCAAACGGCTTCGCAGCGTCCCGACAAATAGAGCTATCACCCAAGTCGCTGGGAGTTGCCAGTTAGGTAGAGATTTGTCCTACCCCAGGAGTGGTCTCGCACACGCCAGAATTCTTCAATACATAGGTGAGGTTGGAATGCGTGACGGCCACAGAATTGAATGTGGGGTGACTATGCTTCGCATGAACAAGTTGCATATTGAAGAAAACGCTAGAAAGGCCAGGCAGTCAGGATCCCAGGGTGCATCGACCGGGAAATAGGGAGGATGGTTTTTGTGCGTTCGCGATCAGTGCATCTGGAAACGCGGTTCTGTTTGCTAGATATCGGCCGACGTCCTAGAGTGGCGGTGTCTCGCTAGGCATTACTAGATCCCGATCATCTTCCTAGAGCTCGGCAATCTCGTTAGAGCATCCGAGAGCGCAGTGTCTACCATAGACACTGTGCTCTACTAAGACTTCTGTTCTCTCGGCACCTCTGCCTAGAGTTATGGCCCCCATGCAACACGCCACAATTTCGCTTGATGTCCTTCGCTAATATATAAACAAGGACTTCATCAAACAAATTTGCCCGGCCTTTCTTCCCGCTAACTACTATCACCTCAAATGCAAAAGCGCACCATCTGTACTGGGATTTCCGGCTTGTTGCCGTCAGCTCAAGTCAAACAAACACCTTCAAGTTCACAAGTTCGGAGCCATTCAAGTTCTTGCCCAACTCATTGCTACTGGTGCCTTGGTAATTTTCAAGAGTTCGAGCTCAAGGACTTCAAGTTGTCTGTGCGCTAGAGTCTGCAAAGCTGCATGCTTGTCTCTTTGGTTCCATCTTCCCACAACTCCATTGCTTCATCCTCTGTCTTTCCCAATTTGCTGGCAATGCGGTGGCGCACTGCTGTAGTCTCCCCGGCTCCGTGCGGTCAGCTCGACATGTCCGCATCACTTCCGCGTCCCAACCATCAATCACGGACTTGTGTTACACCCTGCGTTCGTATTCCGATGATTCGTGATGTGGCCATTAATTACTGTCCTCAAATTCATTTTTATCTCTATTTCATGGATGAATTCATTCGTGGCTGGGGAATGCATTGTACGCACAGAATTTTAAGGATCGTCGTGGACCTGGTTTAGGCGAGTCGGATTTGCGCTACATCAAGCAAACCCATGTGAAAAAGTGATGTTCTAGCCGACTCTAGGGACATCTAGGCGAGCTCTCTGGTAGATAAGCTGTTCTAGGGAGCTCTTCCTAGAAGGGGGGGGTGCCTAGGGCTCTAGAAGCCTACCGGAGCCTCTGGAGAGCTAGGTAGAGAGGGGTGTTTTCCAGATGAACTTTCAGATAATTACATAAGACGTCTATTTATAGACCCAACGCGACGCGCTTTCCTGTAGTGTTTAGATGACGCGCCACTGCGGACCACGAGAGGGTGGACGACCTTAAAATAATCATTTCTGCGATTCAATAGAGCTTCGGTTCCAATAATGAGACTGGCACTGGTTTCGATCTCTTTTCCTGAAACGGAAAGAAGCCGCGAAAGAAACGGGAAACCGACTCCCCTTGGACTATCCGTTCTTCGCAACGCCGGCTCCCAGACAGATTCAAAAACACGCTGCGTACCACACCATCCGCAAGGGTCCGGACGGTATTCACGCGAATACAAATCACTTTCTCAGGTCCTTCCTGCTCTCAGCGCCGTTGCCGTCACGACACATTTGGACGACGCAAATTGTATGCATGCACTTGTGAAGTGAATATTTCGAGGCTGGTAATATAAAGGAAGTGAGCAGAAATACAAGGATTATAGGATAAATACAGTGGTCCATCGCTGCGAAGGGGGTGAAAGCACCGTCTAGATGTCTAATGTCCAACAGAACAGAATCTCTAAGAAGCGACCAGATCTGCGGCGGTTTAACGTCGTTTTAAAGGGTCGAGTCCTGAATAAAAGTGAGTAGGAATAAGAAATCGATGACTCTAATGCGGACCCTTCGCTGTATTGGAGGTTTCAAAGATGTGATGTCCTGTGCGGACGCAAAAACTGTGTTTTCGAGAGCTCGAGCGAGGAAAATATCGTCACTGAGACAGCTCGTAAATATACTGAAGGATAAAACCAAGAACCACTTACTCATCCACTCGTTTTATGCTGAGGACCTCGGGAATCCTGGAGACAAGTCCCGCAGCCACGCTACGGACACGGTGCGGCTTGGATGAGCGCTGGGTGAACTGCGTCACGTAGGGCGATATTATTTGGGTTTGGGGAATGGGGACAGCAGACGACGCGAAAAACGGATTTGCGGCGGCGATGAAGACGGCGAGAAAAAAGAACTTCATGGAAGGTGAAAAACAGCGCCGGAGTTAAAAAGAGAAGAAAAGGAAGCGAAAAAGAGAAAAGCGGAATTCTGCATGACGTCAGAATGACGCTTCGACAGCGAGAGCAGGCAGAGGGCGATTGCTACTTACTGGTGCGACCAGCAAGCACCTCGAAAAAGACGGGGAACGAAGAATTACTGAAACAGCTTTGGTGCCGCCTTTAAGTATGGTGTGGCGCGGGCGCTGATCCAGGCGATGAGTCTGGACAGATGCTAGTCACGGCAAAGCTTCTGCCAAGAGAATGCCAAGATGTGGCTGTGCATGTTCAATTCGTGGTTCTTCAACGCAAGGCATGGGATTCAAGATTTCATTCCTATGACGTTGGCGCCGAATGCCAAAGTATGCACTCAATTTTTACTTGCTAGCCCACACAAGCTAGGATAAATTTCAACTGTGGCAGTTCAACACAGCCCACGTTAAGTAGCGTGTTGAACGGAAAGCGGCCCGCTATCACAAACTCGGGAGCACAGTGATGAAAGTGTAATTATATACATTGAGATGAATTAGGACGACTGATAATACAAGTTCAGGATACCAGCAGTCGAATGAATGATCAAGGCTCTGCCCTCAATAACGGAGGTACGAGGTAAAATTGTTTGCAGCGTCTACGAGAGACTAGCTCTCAAACCGAATTGTTATGAACCAATACCCGAATCAAGACCCATTGCAGTAACAATGGAATCGAGCAATATATCACCTTGATCCCCAGTAACATCCCACACAGCAAACCCGAGAAGTCCTTGTGCGTTGATAAATTTTCCTTTGGCAGCTTTGGTTGAATCAGTATCATATTCTAAAAATGCGGGTTGGGACAAATGGCATACCGAAGGAAGTCGCATCGTCATAAGAAATCATGACTTGCGACGTCTGATTGTATACGAATGGCTACAGTTCACCATGCCAGCGAATATCGAGCTGATTGAGAAGGACCGACCGTTTGGCTGCATGGATCAAATACGTAGCTGATCTCACTAGCAGCTGAGCCATCGGAGTCGAGAAATCCGCTAGAAATGAGCTCCGCGAATGTGAATACGCTGCTCACACCGAATGGATTTCCACACGGGTCAGGTGCAGTATCCGCCCCCGGTGCCATGTCTGCAGGACCCAGAGGCGGGTCAGAGGCGTTAAAAATAGGGTGCAGTGCAACTGAGCCCGTGCTGTTGATTGCTGCCTCCGGCTTGACATTGAAACTGTGCCCATACGAGGGGACGCCAAGTAAAATCTGCTGGTTTACATTTGTTACGACTTCAGTCTCGGGAGGTGGAAGAACTTTCCTTGTCAAAAGGAAAATAGGCATTTGTCCACGAGTTGACCGCCGAAACCGCTGAACCATCTTGGTTTGCGGAGAGTGCACAGGTGTCATTCAGTGGTGCGTTAGGTCCAACGGTGGGAGACCATGATCCCCAGACGTCGTAGTTCATGATGGCTGTTGTAATTCGTTATTTGACTCTTATTGTTGTAGACGAAAGTGTTCTCACCAATACGGTCAAGAACAGCGGAGAACGCGGATACGTTCGTCATTGGTTTCCCGTCGGATCCAACAAAGGGCTGAATACCCACAGCCGCCGTGAGGATCAATTTCGTCCCGTTAGGCTGGGTACGAAGCTCGTTCAGAAACAGAAGAAAGTTGGCTGAATCATCGGGATTGACAACATTACAGGGAAGGCCTATTTTCCCGGGGTACTCCCAGCTGTATTTTCTGAACGCTCTTCTCGTGAAATAACCAGTGAGTCACTTACTCGAAGTCGATCCCATCGAGGTCATATTGTGTTACAAGATTCAAGATAGTTTTGGCGAAAGCGGTGCGGTTGTCCGCTGTGGCGACAGCGGGCGAAAAGTATTTTGAACCGTCGTAACCGCCTACTGAAAGCAGAGCTGAAACGTTCTGGAGGGATGGTCGGCTGCAGAACGAAGAAAATAAATCAAATACCAACATTACTGTGGGCATCGGACACGAACGGCTTCAGCGCTTGTGCAGTTACGTTGTCGAACGCTATCGTAGACACGTCGGCAGTCGTTGTACTAAAATAAATTCAGTGACTTTGAGAATTTAAGCTTTAGGATATGGCGGACGCGAAGGCAAAGGTCATGGCATTGTACTTGCTCCAGGGAATTGACGACGGAGGGAAATCGTCGGCGAGCCATCCTGGATACCACCCGGATCTGACATGCGTGAGGTCTGTAAACGTTAGCACGAACCAAAAGCCCGAGCAAGTAGCACTCACCCGCCAATGCGACGAGAGGAACCAGCAAGAGACATAGGACCAAGGCGGAAATTCGCTGTGACATTGGAAGAAAAACAAGAACTTGAAAATCAAACAAACCAAGGGAGGGCTTTATAGAAAAGGGAAGGTTTGTGGGGGCAGCTTTATCGTCTGTGGCAAACCTCGAGTTCGGCGAGTCCGGGTCCCGGGGGCTTGGCTACGAGGAGTGATTGGCATGGAGCGACTGTTCGAGAATGCAAGTACTGCTTCGCGCATAATAGAAAATAAAAATACCTGCATTGAATTAAAATCATGTCAAAGTAAACAATTCATTGGTCGACCAGTTTCTTGGCTAATCTCTCGTAGACAGACGCAATAATAATCATGGCACCGAATGACCCAAGCCAAAGGGGGCCCGTGCTTTGTGGCTCTGTTCAAAAAGTCGCTCAAATTGCGACCTTTGAGGGACTGCGTGAGCTTGATTGACCTGCAACTTGAGCTCTTGAAGTCGTTCACCATGATGAGGCAAGCGCTGGAAAGCGTTCTCGGGTATTGGCGGCGGCCGAAGAGTCAAGATACACAGCCACCTTCAAAGCCACTTGTGCGGACGATGCCATGTCCGCGATCCCAAAGACCGCCGCCTCTGATTCCGAAGACGACTCGGATTTCGTCCCTCGCGGAGAAGGTTTGCCATGAAGCGTGCTCAGCCATATACACAACTAACTCTTCCAAAAAGAATCTGATTCGTCTGATGACGAGCCTGACTTGAAGCGAGCGCGAACGAGCTCTCCAAAGCCTACGGCGGAAGAGGAATCCGCCAACAAGAAGTAGGTACGGATGCTTGGGTAGTGCGGACCGTCTAACCTCGGTCTGTAGAGCGCGGGCGGAGCTGTGGGCGAACTTTCAGGCTTCTGCCGATGCACCTGCACCGAAACCTCAAGACGAGCCAAAGAGAATGGTGAAGATAGAGAAGCGATATCTTTTTGCTGGCGAGTACACTGTGTGCGTGCTCATTCGTCCTACCTTGCATCTATTGATCGTCGGACTAGAGAAGTGGTGGAAGTTCCTGAAGGTTCAGCTGACGCGAAAAAGTGGCCACTGTGGCGTCCGCCAGAAGAGGCAGAGGCCTCTTCGTCGGCACCGCCGCCGTCTCTCCCATCTGCACCTTCAACAAGCAGCGCCCGCCCTCCGCCGAAGCGTCCTGGTCCCCGGAAAGCCAAGACATCTCTGGCAGACATCCCCTCTCAAAAAGCCCGGAAACTTTCTACTCTCGACAAATCCGCTATGGACTGGCGTGCACACGTCAATGCGGAACCTTCAGACATGAAGGATGAGCTCGAGGCTAATCGGCGCGGTGGAGGCTACCTCGAAAAGGTCGAGTTTCTCAATAGAGTAGACGCGCGGAAAGAGGACGCGCTCGAGGCCAGCAAAGGCACGAAGCGTCGGAGATGACTACTAGAGTGCGCTGGTATATTATCATTCCTTCTGTATACTGCATGTTTCTTGTCAGTGCGCCATACATTTTGGCCCACCTCCAAAGGAAAAGGCTCAAAGGCCCAAGGGTCCTGTTTCACCTCTTGTCCGTCATTCGGTGGTTGCCAGTTTCGTCCGAAGGGCTCCGTTATGTACGCAACCACTGCGTGGCAGCCCATGATTTCGCGCCGTAGGTTACCGGCGCGAAGCACCCCACGCGTAGCGATACTCGTCCCAGCACAAGAGCCCTTTCGTAAGGAGCTTCGTACTGATGGTGTTATTAAAATGGTACTTGCACATGCGAGATTTGAGCAGGAAAGTGGGGTTAATATCGGCCTGGTTTAATTATTTGAGTTCAAACGGCAAATATGTGGCCGATATTTGGGTAAACAACCAACGCCCCTGCACGTTCAAGACTGAAAGACAAATCGGCTCGATCTATATTGCCTTTTTGGGCTTGCGATGGGTTGTTTGTGCACGCTTACCCTTCAAGCTGGTCTTTGTCTCAACTTTGCCCGGTTTTAGGGCCGTGAGATCCACTATCCCTGCGAAGTTCTGAACGAGACTACGCAGTGGAAGAGACGCTTGCATCTGGATTCGTGACAATATGCCTGGTCCTGGACAAAAAAGCAAGGCAAAACCGAAACCCGGCAATGTCTCTGCCTCTCGATCCCAAGTTGATCTGAATCTCGTTGATGACATCGATGGCGCCGAAGGATGGGGTCCAGTTATCAACATTCTGTGCGATTACCTGGATTTACCCGACCTCTCGACGCGCAGCGGCTTGAAAAAGGTGCACGCGAACTTCGATAGCATCTACCGTCGCTTGGATAAACTGTACACGAGCAGCGCGGACAATGTTAGGATCAAGGCTGGGGTCTGTGGTATATATGCACGATGCTGCGTGGATTCACTCCTGCGGAACAAGTTGTTTGAGCGAGGTGAGTTTCGTCCCAAAGAAGAGGCTCAATCGTGGACGAAGCTCCCTCAACAGGCTTTTTGCGGCAAATCATTCCGCTGCTGGATGTCCCCTCGTGCCGCAATCTCATTCTGCGTGCGCTTACCACAGTCACTCACCATGGTGGCATTGAAATTCGGATGGAAATCGCGAAATCGTATCGGCCCTTGCTTTGCGTCATGAAAGACTTTCCAGACGACCCCAAGGCTGTCGAGCTTTCCATCGTTACGCTATCTCATTGCTTCGTCGCTGCTCTCTGCGATGACGGGATGAAGCTCGATCCCCGCCTTGCAAAGTCTTTGGATCTGGAGGGCGTCGTGAAGGCCATCACGGACGCTCTTCATAAGCCATCCGCGTCCCGTGTTTTGATAGACCATAGCGTCCAGCTGTTGGCCGCGGTGACACTTCACTGCAAAGTGCCGCCGACGACGGTGAACTTTCTCGTTGCCGGGTTGCGCAGCAAGGATTGGATCTTTAAGTGCACCTGCCTTGGTGCGCTACTTCGCCTTCACCAAAACGAAGCCGAGGAAGATCAGCGAGGCATGGACCCCATGAAATTCATGGCCTGTGTGTCCCGTCCGGCGCCATCACACCTCAATGAAGTCTTGCGCGCGTACGGCTTCGAAAAATGCGAAACCTACGTGACGCTCAAGACAACTGGCGAATTCCAGCGTGTCATGATGGGCGTTGTCTCGTCGCACGACCTGTATTCGCTGGGCCTGACTCTAGCCGGATTCATTCTCCGGTGAGTGGATAAAGGGCCTCCCAGCTCGAGTATCACTAACTGGCCCTCGGAAGGACTGAGTTTTCAATTTCGGAAGGCAGGTTCGAGGGTGAAGACCCTGTGACTGGAAAACGTGAAGTTATGGACGTCGGGTTACCGTTTACGATGTGGTCCGATGCGCTTCCGCATTGCGCGAAAGCAATCCGCAACAAGGGCCTTCCTGGACAGGCAGACATCGCGGATATTCTTGATATGAAGTTTTATATCATGAGACAGCGCATCCTAGATGCCGTCAAGATCGCTAACGCTGCTCTGAAGCGCTCCCCCGGTTTCGCATACGCCTACTATGTCCTCACGCTCGCCTCTGATCCTGTAGTGGGGTTGCGTGCAGCCAAGCAGGGTATGAAGTGCACGAACATCACGCCTTTCGTGCGCTTTCAGATGATGCAACGGGCGGTAGAGCATGCGGGCGAGATGGGAATCCAGATCCTGCAAGAAGCGTCGGGTGTGGACGACAAGAAATGGGTCGAGGGAATTGCGTTCTTGACGAGTGCGATGGAAGACGCCAAAACGTACATAAACGAGGCGCCCCCGGACAACCGCCACATGAAGAACGTCTCGTATTGGTATATCCTTCTGCGTATCACAATTGCCGAGGAGATAAGTGCGGATCTACGCGAATTGCAGGTATGTGATATTAGTCTATTATTTGCCGGCACGCAATACTTACCAGGAATGATCAGGGATCCCTCCGAAAATTGAAGATCGCCGACGACTGTAGCAACTGGATTGGCGTGCCTCCGCCTAAGACGTATTTGCGGCTTACGCAGCAGACAGTGGTCAAGCTATTCACCAATGCCGCTGCCGAATGGGGCGACTTTTATGCAGGAAAATTGACTGGTGACTCGCCCGACCTGAGGACGGAGAAGGTCGAGGACGACTTGGCCGCCTGGTTGGGTGACCTACATCTCGAGGACGAGCACAATGAACACTCCAAGCCGACGCCAACTTTCAATAGCAGCCACCTCGAACTCTATCGATGTTCGTGGTGCGGCAACCCGTCGGCCGTTCTCCGCAAGTGTGCTGGCTGCTCGAAGGCGAGGTACGTTGCTCGCTTATCGCATTATTTGCTTTCTAATTCGCATCATTTAGGTACTGCGATGGCTCCTGCCAGAAGTTGCATTGGAAAGACCACAAGAAAGCCTGTTCTGCAAACAAAAGCGAGAAATGAAAGAACAATACTTCAGTACTAATTCTATGTATATTTTCATTTACTTATTTTACATCTACTACATCAATCCCACCTTTTCTTGTAAAATTCCGGGGATCGAGATTGGAAAGGTATTGCCTTGCAGTGAGCCGCTGGCTTAAGCTCTTAAGTTTGAGCGGTAGACGATTTATTCTTTCTAGTGTGACCCGCGCGTTACTCCGCGTCACCCATCTCTTGGTCGCGCCCCTACAGGCTTGTTTTCGACGCGTGCTCCACCGTGTCTTTTCCGTCCTCGATCCATATTGTGATTATGTCTTCGTCAACTGTACCCATTCATGGAAATTATCACGGGTACGCGAACCCATCGAGACTCGATTTCCAACACTTTTGATCTCACCTTGGTCTGCAGCTACTATGCTAAACGGCCCTCTGTAAATGACCCCCGTCTCGAGCTTCTCCCCCCTTCCACGTTCACTGGTAAACGTGTGCTCGATATCGGATGTAACGAAGGCTGGGTCTCTTGCGAAATTGGTCTGTTCCTTGCCTTCAATCCCGAAAGACACTCATAGTGAACAAGGCAGCACAGTCTCACGGCGCTACGAGAGTCGTGGGGGTAGATATCGATGACACGTTAGTGCGCGCGGCGTGGCGGAGACGGCGCACAGTTTGGTCCGCACAAGGGCCTCCTCCCGAGGATGAAACCGACATAGTTGTTGGTACAAGTCGCAAACGCAGACGTGTGGAGCCCATTGGGGAATCGGATTACTTTCCTGCCTCTTGCGCCCATTCCCATGGGCCCTTGCCCATACCGCCGTCCGCCCCCGAGCTATTTCCCCACAATATCTCGTTCCGCACCGCGGATTGGGTAAACGACACTATTCCCGAAGACGAAGGCGGGTACGATGTAGTCCTTGCGTGCGTCCCGAACCTGTCGTTTTCCTTGGTATCTCACTACTCATATGCGTTTCTCAGATTCTCAATTACCAAGTGGATTCACCTCAATGGCGGCGACGCAGCGCTTAATACTTTCTTCGCGCGCGTGGCTGCTGTTTTACCGTCTGGAGGCCAATTTGCGGTCGAGCCACAGGCTTGGGACACCTATCGCAAGGCGAAGCGTATGGATAAAGTTTGATCATCTCTTCTCTGCCACCTTCGTTTCCTCATTGCTTGCAGAGGTTGAGGGACACGGCGCAGGGGTTGGTGCTTCGCCCCGATGATTTCCCGCGACTGCTGGCCCGGGTTGGCTTCGGAGAGCCAATTCGACTGGGCAGCGTCGGGGAGGGAGGTAAGCGCTCTTCACCGTCACCCACAGACACAAGCACTGACGCCCATTGCAGGCTTCCATCGCCCGGTTGATTTGTATACCAAAATCTGAGCGCACCCATGGATTTTTAGATCTACAGGCCTTGGCCAAGATATGCTACCCGGTTCCAAAATTAGAACAGATGGACCTCTCCTTGGCGAGATGAAATAATTGCTGTCACTTTCCCTTCAAAATCGACTCCTCCCTTGGTCGCGACAAGATCAGTATTGCTGTTGTTCTCTGCCACTCCCAGTAAAATCTCGAGATTGGTGGAGACCAGCTCTAGCGACGTTGCCCTCCCAAGCGCTCCATTTGATTCAATTTGCGCCTGGGTACGAGGAAGTTCAGCAAATATCATGCCAGCAAAAAAAGGCTTCACCCAGGCCATATCGAACCGCGTGTTTTCAGCTTCAGAGGGAGGATCCTGGACCATCATACCCACAGTTACATTGTGCTTGACGAGCCCTGCGATGGCGCTTGATTGCGAGAGGGGTGGCCCGGGGAGAAGACGTTTCTCCTCCCATGTCGAGTGAAACGGCCGTTGCGCGACGATGACGCCGACACCGGCTTCACCTATTTCTTTTGCCAGCAGATGCGCCTCCGCTGCGCCAGCGAGTGTCAGTCGAATGGTACTCGCATTCGCCTCGTCGACCTCTTTTTTAAGCGCAAGCAAGCTCGCGATGATATCTGCACTGTCCACACGGACAACCAAAGGAATTTTGCCCTAGAAAGCGGAGTGAGTTTCAAGTTGTAGCGTAATGAGACCGTGGTATAAATGACATACCGCCAGAACGTCGCCAAAACGTTGACCAAGGTCGTCTTTGCCCTTGCCAAGTAGCAGGCCGCGAAGTGCGGCGATCTGGGTGCTGACGCTGATCCGAGAGGATGGAGAAACTGCCACATGGAGTGCCGCGATCTCTTGAATAATGGCACCGTCCACCAGTTTGTGGGTCGCGACCGTGCTGAAGACGGCGCTGAGCCCAGAGAGGAAACGGGGCCCGCTAGCAGAGAAGAAACCGTCTGTGGAGGGTGCAGTCACGGCAGACGTGACGCCATTGCGGTATGCGAGAAGCCTGTCGCGGGTAGCAAAAAGCAGCCCGTCGGTGGCTTTGATAACGGTCGTGGCAATTATCTCAGGAACTTTCATGCCCAGCGGATCGAAGACAAGTCCATCGTTGGTCGATGCTGCACATGGAGATTAGGAATCCGTGTGAGGGGTGTTCAAAAGTGTCCCCTACGTTCGCGGTAGAACATGTGGGTGAGACCGAGCGAGCTGCCAAAAGAAATGAGGCCAGGGCTGGGAATATATTGGGTCAGTATCCTTCTGCGCAAGGCACATATCGCACAAGATTGATCCTCCTTCAAGGTCGAGGTGGAGCGCATCCGAGCGCGAGAGTGCAGCGGGGCACGCAGCCTGCAGCCCGCTGCACACGATCTGTCCCTTCTCAACAACAACAACGTCTTTCGTACCAGTCGAGGCGAAAACCTCATTGACGCGACGCGTCGCGGGATTCTTCAAAAAGATACTGCCCACGTTCCTGAATACCACAACGTCTGACTTGGCTGTCTTTGGCTCGAGAGGCGGTAGCCCATCGTATTTGATGGCGTCCGCGACCTCCTTGTCAAAGTTGGGTGTAGCTGGAGCATGCTGCGCGGATTTCGGCTTCACCGACGTGTAGGGCTTTTCGAGCTGTGCGATTCCGTCGATGAAAACCTGCTTGGGGGCGGCTCCGAGTGCCAGCGGGTGGCTATCCCAGACAACAAGATCTGTCAACGCAGTCAAGTAGTCGGCGGCGTAGGAGAGCGTCTTGCACACCTGCGTCAAAGCCTTGAACGATGCGACCGATGCGGTGGTCCAGCCCCAAAACTTTGGCCGGTGTGCCTGTACCGGTCATTCCTTTCAGATCGCACAGACCATCAAATCACGCACTGGTCACCGACGCCAGCGCCAGATTCGCGCGCAGACCGAAGTAGTGAGCCTGCTGGGCTTCGTATATCAAATGTCGCGAGTCCAATACCGGGTGGTCGCTCTGCAGACAAACGAACTCGGCACGTTTTCCGGAGGGCTAACATACAACCCACCTTCATGACGACGTCCAGTCCTTTGTCCGCTAGAATGCGGGGAGCCAAGTTGGAGCCACGGTACGCCTCGCGCGTGAAGCGCGCGGATGTGGCGAAGAGGGCCACTGCTGGTGGAGGGCCTGTTTTGATCCGCTTGTAAGCACAGTTCTTCTCTTTCTTAAAAAACTCACCATAAGCTTTCTTGATCAGGTCTGGTACCATGAACGCCTCATCTGTATAGAGCCACCTCAGGCCCCTACAAAGTCGTATAAGCAACACATACGCACGAGCATGGTGGAAGGCGGCGATGGGGAATTTGAACTCGTTAGTAAGCTAAACAGAGCACGTTAGAGTTACTTGCTGATGCTGGTGTTGCAAAGAAAATGATGTACCCTGACCATCGCGTCGATGTCCACGGCCTCCAAGCAGTGAACGTGGACTTTGACTTTACCACGGAGCACATCTACCAAGGCCTCCCACTGCAGATCTACGGGGAAGTCGCCCAAGCCGGTCCACGCACCCGCGAGCACTTTGGTACAATATTCATCCTGTTTTTCCTTTATCATGCGTGCGGTGTTATAGGCTTGGCGGAACGCCCATTGAGTGTCCATTCGAGTACTAGAATAGGCGCGGCCTGAGGCGAGGGTCGACTATGCTCTACGCCTCAACAGGCAAAATCCAACACGTACTAGGGTTCTCTCCTGAAGAACGGGGGAAATATTTTAGACACGCATGCACGGAGCTGCGATAGAGATATACCGCAAGCGTGTCTTTCAAAGTTAGCATGAAGTCGACGGCGAATGCGAAGGTACTCAACATACTTCATCTGTCGCCATCTCGGACGCTCAATATATGTCCCGTTGGGAGGTTCTAGGAGCATCGAAGACGAAGAGCGCTCTGCGGTGGGCCGCAGTTTCATCACAAACGCTTGCCCACCTACGATCGACATTCAGTATTTGCGACGCTGCCGATAGGGCGCTCCAAACAAACCAATTGCGTTCGCACTGCCAGGTAAAATATTTGCTACAGACACTCCTCCAGCGATAGCTAGGCGGTACGAGTCATCGTGCGTGTTCAGTCCATCCAGAGAGCGCAGCCACGGAAGAACGGGACCTTTGAGTGAATTGGTGTCCATGGCGCCCGCCAGGACAGGCAAACTGGAAACTCCTAGATGCGAATGTAGGTCTACCAGCCTGAATAATTGTTTAATCTCGGTCTAGTCAGAGAATGATGGAGTAGTCGAGCTAGACATCCTGTGCAAGGCCAGGATCGGCTTCCGGGATGCGCGAAAGCCAGAGAGCGGGTGAGTGACCTGGCAAAGCTCAGATCACTCGATGCTAGGCCCCCACTGCACCAAGCCGATTCAGAAAACACGAACCCTGGGGAAACCCATGCTCCATTGGCGTCCAGTACATCTACGTCGTGACACGAACGCAGGTTGACGGAGCCAATTTCCTTGATGAGACCCTTGTCGATGAGTATATCGCCTCGAATAACTTCGTTGCCGTCGTCCAGCCCCGTCCAGATTGTCGCGTTGCGAATAAGTGTCGGTTTCGTCCCTTCTTCAAAACGGTCGGACTGCGTTCGCGATTGGAAGTCGTCAGGCGGGCCTGGGATCAAATGAAGGGCCTTGCACTGCGCAATGATGGTCTGAGCATCTATTGGGAGGGTTTCCGAGTGCGAATTCAAGGGCCACAGTAGATACGTGGAAAAGTACGAGAGCACACTGGCAGCAAGCAACAGGAGAGTAAGTCGACGGACGCTTTTTCTGTTTATCTGACGCGACGGGCGCCCTTTCTCCATGGTCGAGGTGTGGGGCTAGCCGTGAGGACCATCGTGTGCAAGTTGCAGCCGCGACGGCGATCACAAGAGAGTGAATTTAAGCCTTGATGCTTGAGCGCTTCAGCGATGTGTGCTTAATGGGCGGTCGGGTATTGCCGGCCTCTCCTGCGGGAACTACATGTTTCTCTCTTCGTCGTCGCTGACGGAAAGCAAGTCCCCAACCATCGCCTAATCAATCTACATAAAACCTAAGCGACAGCGACACGCGTGGATTTTTAAATGTACAGATTCGAAATTACAAGAGATGTACGGCTCCTTGACGAGCTGAAATAATTGCAATAACCTTCCCTTCGAAATCGAATCCTCCTCTCGTTGCAACAAGATCAGTGTTGCTTTCCGCTACCCCGAGTAAAAGCTCCACATTGGACGACACCAACTCCATCGCCTTGGCCCTTGGGATCGCTCCATTAGATTCGAGCTCCGCCTGCACATGAAAATCGTGAGATCGGAGAGAACTATTATCCAAGTAAAAGTTTCTACCCAGGCCATGTCGAAGCGCGTGTTCCGAGCTTGGGAAGGATCTCCGACCATGATGCCCACCGTAACGTTGTGGGCAACCAGCGTCGCGATCGCGCTGGAATTCGTGAGAGGTGGTCCGAGACGGAGACGTTTTTGTTCCCATCTCGAAGGACACGGGCGCTGCTGAACGAGGACGCCCACACCTGCCTCGCCGATCTCTTTCGCCAAGAGATGCCCCTCTGTAGCGCCAGCGAGCGTCAGTTGAATGGTGTTCCCTTTCGCAGCCTCGACCTCCTTCTTTAGCACGAGCAAACTCGCAATGATGTCTGCGCTTTCCACATTGACAACGAGCGGAATTTTGCCCTACAAGGGTAAATCAGCTTTCGTGGGATGTGGATCCAAACCGTGGATTGCCTACCGCCACGACATCGCTGAACTGCCGAGCGAGATGTCCTTCACCAGTGGTAAGGAGCAAGGCGCGAAGCGCCGCAATTTGCGTGCTGACGCTGATAACAGAGGAAAGGGAAAGCTTCACATGCAGCGCAGCGACCTCCTGAATGACCGCACCATCCACCAGCTTGTGCGCCGCAGAGGTGCTGAAGACGGTACTAAGACCCGCTAGGAAGCCGCCTGAAGTGGGGGCGGTGATGGCGGATGTGACACCGCTGCGGTATGCGAGCAGAGCGTCCCGGGTGGCGAAAAGGAGGCCGTCGGCCGCTTTGATAACAGTCCCGTCAATTATCTCAGGGATCTTCATACCCAGCGGGTCGAAAACGGGCCCATCGTTGGTCGACGCTGCGTAGTGTCATGAATCAGTTGGGCAAGAAAAGTGTGGACGTACCTTCACCAGGGATGTGGGTGAGCCCGAGCGTACTTCCATAAGAAACGAGGCCAGGGCTGAGAAACGGTTAGCATACTGTTGTCGAGAGATAGCGAAGCACCGCACAAGATAGATCCGCCTTCGAGATCGAGGTAGAGCGCGCCAGAGTGTGAGAGCGCACCGGGGCACGCATCCAGCGACCCACGGCACGCAATACGCCCGTTCTCGAAGACCACAACGCCTTCACCGCTGGCCGACGTGAAGACCTCACTGATGCGCCGCGTCACCGCGTTCTTCAAGAAGATGCTGCCCACGTTCCAGAACACGACCACATCCGACTTGGCTCTCGGCGGCTCGAGAGGCGGCAGGCCTTCGTACTTGATCGCGTCGGCCGTCTCCTTGTCAAAATCTGGTGTAACAGGGACATGCTGAGCTGATTCCGGTTTGCGTGATGCGTGCGGGTTCTCGAACTGGGCGATGCCGTCGATGAAGACTTGTTTCGGCGTTGCGCCTAATGCAAGCGGGTGACTGTCCCAGACGACAACGTCTGGAAGTATGTCAGTCGAGGTACAAACAGAACGAATCTCAAACAGCACCTGCATCAAATCCTTCGATAATACGGCCGATTCTGTGATCCTGTCCCATAATCCTCGCCGGTGTGGCTGTTTGCTAAATTATTGGACCGTCCCGCAATGATTGAAACGCCACCCACTGGTCACAGAAGCCAGTGCTAAATTCGCTGGTAGGCCAAAGTAGTGCGCCTGCTGCGCTTCGTATATCAAGTGTCGCGAGTCCAAGACGGGATGGTCGCTCTACATAAAGTTTCATATATCACTCTTTATCTGGAAGAAAAAAGGCTTGATTTACCTTCATAACGACGTCCAGGCCGTTGTCTACTAGGATACGTGAAGCGAACTCGGACCCACGTGAGGCCTCCCTTTTGTATCTCGCATGAGTAGCAAACATCGCAACTGCGGGCGGATGTCCTGAGGAACATTCGTCAAAGGCCACTATTCTCAATCGATGGACTGACCGTAGGCTTTCTTTATGAGATCCGGCACAAGGTACGCCTCGTCTGGAAAACGAGCGAGCGACGTCAGGATCGCCCTCCACATGGACATATAAGTACACACGGGCATGGTGGAAGGCGGCAATGGAGAATTTGAACTCGTTCGTCAACTAAAAACGATCAGAGAGAATTCGGCTGTTTTGAACAACGTGAGGCGATCACGCTACGCACCCTAACCATCCCGTCAAAGTCGACACCCTCGTAGCAGTGATTATGCACCTTGACTTTACCCCGCAGCACGTCAACTAGTGCTTCCCATTGCAAATCTTCGGGGAAGTCGCCCAGGCCGTTCCACTGACCCGCAAGCGCCTTGGCACAATAGTCGTCCTGCTTTTCTTTGATCTTGCGCGCGGTGTTGTAACCTTCGCGGAATGCCCACTGGGTATCCATACGCGTACCGGAATACACGCGACCTAGAAAAGTTAAACTTCATGTTAATAGATGTCAAGCATCCTACCAGGGTTTTCTCCGCAAGCATGTCTTCGAACGGAGGTTATAAACGAACGAGGAGAATTGCCAGATGACTCACTTCATTTGTCGCCACCTCGGACGCTGGAATGGTTCGACGTACGTTCCGTTCAGGGAAAAGGGGGGCTCCAGAAGCATCGCGGAAGACGACCGTTCGGAGGTGGGACGCAGCTTAATGACGAATGCCTGGCCGCCTGCAGATATTATTTAGCCATGATCGCTCGCAAAAATCAAGACAGACCTATAGCGTTAGCACTACCAGGTAAAACGTTCGCAACCGTTACGCCGCCGGATATGGACAACTGGTATGCTTCGTCGTGCGTATTCAGACCATCCAACGAACGCAGCCATGGCTGCACGAGCCCTGCATGCGAGTTGCCGTCATTGGCGCCGTTCAAGGACGGCCAACTGCCCACTCCTAGACGAACATTCGAACTGAGCATATTTCAGCCAGGCGTTGTTTGTCTGACCTAAATGCGAGTGCAGGTCGACAATTCTGGTATGGGAACAAGTAATGCGGAGCACCAGGAATTCGTTTCGTGCACTCACCCTGGCGAAACCCAGCTGCCGGCCGCGTCTAGCACGACGACATCCGTGTACGAACGCAAAATCGACTCCTCCACGACCCCCACTTTCTTGATGAGACCTTTATCAATTAGAATGTCACCGATGATCTCGTCGCCCTCGTCCAACCCCGTCCAGATTGTCGCGTTGAGAATCAATGTCGGTTTTGTGCCCTCCTCAAAGCGATCCGACTGCGTTCGCGACTGAAAGTCGTCAGGCGGGCCTGGTGTCAAATGGAGGACCTGGCACTGCGCAATAATGGTCTGAGCATTGAGTGGGAGGGTTTCCGTATGTGAATTGGGCCACAACAGATATGTGAGGGCGTAGGAAAACACAGCAAGCAACAAGAACGTCAATCGAAGCAGCTTGACGGGTTTGCTGCCTTGCTGGGGCGATGGGTACCCGGACGGTTTCTCCATGACCGAAGGTTTGGAGCAAACCGTAGCCTGAGATGGCCCTGGGGCGTGTGGCTAATCCAAGGCAAAATTTAGACTTCGATACCAGTGCTTCCAATGTGAGAGGTTGATAATCGATCAAGTCATGGTTCGAGTCTAGCAAATCTTGCGCTATTTTTGGACGCTATCTAAGTCGGCCCGGCGAACAAGCGTTTTTGATATGCGCCCGCAGGCCATTGAAAATTAGGAGCTTGGCAAGAACTTGGTTGAATCCATTCAGGTAACCGTAAGTATGATCAGGAGAGCTATAACGCCAAGATTGAATGGGATTGCGATTTGGGCCACAGTAGATGCACGAGCGACAAGAAGCCGAAAGGGCCTGGGTTCACGCGTCTTTCCTTCTGCAGTGGTGCCACTGTGGTGGTTTTGGAAAGGGTGCCTATCTCGCCGCGGCCATCACTCCCTCCACGGCACCCGGGCTCCGGCTACGCGATTGCCGTGGACACCTTGAAGTTCACTAAAGTACTACTTAGTAGCACAACCGATGCTTTCTCAAATTCTTGTCCTGGCACTGACATTCCTCGCAATCGGGTGGGCAAGACGGAATCGGAGGTGTCCACCTGGGCCTCGAGGGCTTCCGTTAATTGGCAACACTCTTCAAATCCCCCAGGATCGTCAATGGCTCAAGTGGGCAGAATGGAAGACCCAATATGGCTCGTATTCGGCATCTGCTGTTTCTATGTTTCCGTTTTCATGTTCAGCCGTAGGCGATGTAATAAGAATATCGATTCTCGGAACGCCGACGATCATCCTGTCCTCTATGCAGGCGAGTCTCTTGCACTGCGGCTGACTTTCACTTGTAAACTCGTCAACGTAGGCGGCGACCGATCTGCTAGAAAGCCGGGGTCCGTTATGGAACTTAGTTCAATTTTCTCCGACTCATCAAGCACGAAAGGGAACATTTATTCCGATCGGCCTACGGCAACGATGGCCGGAGAACTGTAAGTCGGACAGTATTTTGAGTGCTCATGATCGCATCTTCCTATTCAATTTAGAGTCGGGTGGTCTCGTGGATTGGGCTACGCTCAGGCCTCCCATAATCCCCGCTTTCGCCAGCTTCGCACGCTATTCCATCAATTCATGGGCCCGAGAGCGTGTGCGGAAGCCACCCTTCTTCAAATACAAGAGCAAGAGAATCAAAAACTATTGCGCAAACTCTTATCGGACCCCGATAATTTCGATGATCATGCTCGGAAGTAGGTAGCGCCGTTCCAGGTGTCGATCTCTGAACCGAATGTCGTAGCTGCACGTCTTCCTTGATTCTCGCGTTGACCTATGGGTATCCAAGCGATTTAGGAGACCCTCTCGGCTTTGTCAAAATCGCTCACGATGCCATGGAAGGATTTTCCATCGCTTCGGAACCAGGACGGTGGTGGGTTGACAGCTTACCGGCCCGTAAGAACGAATTCGCACTTTAATTGGGCGTTCGCGTTAGAAACTCATGCGTCGCAGTCAAATACCTTCCCGCCTGGTTCCCCGGTGCCTCATTCCAGCGAGAAGCGCAACGCATGAGAGCAGATCTTGATAAGCTCTTCAATGTGCCGTATCAATTTGTTAAATCCGAAATCGTGAGCAACATTTTTCTTTTGAATTTTTGGATTTATTTCGCCCTTTTGTAGAGTTCTGGCCACCCCAATCCATCATTTCTGCTCAGTTATTTGGAAGAGAAGAATAGCGAGGAAACGGCGGAAGAGGAAGAATTACTCCAGGGCTTTGCAACCGCTTTATATTCAGGTAATTATCGCAGCCCTTTAAACTTGTCTGGGTCTACTAATAATCGGGTTCGCTAGGGGGCGCGGAAACCGTAAGCCGAGGCAAAATTTCGTTCAATTTGTGCTGAAATTTATTAAAAGACACCATCAGCGTTGACGTCGTTCATACTTGCGATGGCACTCAACCCTGACGTCCAGGATCGCGCCCATGCGGAACTTGACGCACTCTTAGCGCAGTCAAAATCTTTAAGACTGCCAACATTCAAAGACAAGGCTCAGCTTCCCTATGTATCCGCCATTGTTAAAGAAGTTTGGAGATGGAATCCTAGTGTACCGGTAACATTCAGCATTTCTTGTTTTCTTATTTGAGCAGTGCCTGAGTCGGACCGCTTAGCTTGGTGAGTCTGTGGAAACCACTATGAAGCTTTCAATCAGAATATTTCCCTCAGGCCTTCCACATGTCGTAACACAAGACGACGAGTATAGAGGTTACACAATTGAAAAGGTGGGGTCCATGAATCCAAATATTTTACTTCGACTTCATTATTCGACACCAGGGCTCCATTGTGTGGGCAAATATCTGGTACACTCTGAATTCCGGTGAGGTTCGTATTTCTAATATCTGACCCAGGGCTATCCTCCACGACGAGAAGATATTCCCAGAACCGTTTACTTTCCGTCCGGAGAGGTATCTGACAAACGATGATGAAGCCAATTCCACTGTGGCTGCAGCGTTTGGGTTTGGACGCAGGCAAGGGAATAAACAATACGCTAACTTTCAACCGTCCTCACGCATTTGCAACTTGCAGGGTATGCCCTGGAATGCACATCGCGGAAAACAGCGTCTTTATTGCCATCGCGACAATACTTTGCATCTTCCGCATCTCCAAATCCGTCGACGAACAGGGCAAGGTCGTCGAGCCCGTCGTTGAGTATGATGGCTTTATTAGGTCAGTTGCTCTGACATAGCTACGTTTTTTAAACGAATTTGAGCCCACCATCCCATCAGCCATCCGCGGCCCTTCAAGTGCAAAATCGAGTTGCGGTCGGAAGGGTCGAGGGCATTATTGACGATTTAAACTTTGGAGGTCACAAATTCACTTGTGTTCGGTGTTGAATTAATGATGAAAAATGAATCCATTAAAAGTCTTCATCATCAGAGTCGACTATGTCTACGTCCGCGTCCACCGGTCCAAAATCAATGCTCAGTATTGCTGTATCCTGAAACTGCGGCAAACGATCTCGCACAAAGCTTTCTGCCATTTCCACGTACCCATCCCACCACTTTCCTCTTTCTAGCTCCCTATGGCGAGAAATGGAAAAAGAGAAGGTCACGGATGTCAAGCAAACAAACTGCGGCTTATCTAGACAGGTGCTCAAAGCGAGCCAGTCGATCGCCTCCAGTGTTCCGACGGTCTGCGAGTGCACACAAACACTGAACTTGAGGCTGCGAACACTGGGAGAACGTATTGCATGAAGAAGATGGATGAACCAATTCATACTGCCTCGTCCCTCACTGCCGCGGTGGTACAGCATGAGGTTCGCGAAATGGATGGAAGTCAATTGCCGGTTGTGCTTGAGATTAATTTGACGATGTATGTCTGGTGTTGCATGAATATCATCCTTGTGCAAAATAACAGAAAAAACTTACTGGGTACAGATTCTCCGCTCAGTGTGAGATGTTTGAGGTTATTCTTAAGCGATAATAAGAATTTCCCGATCATGTGGGCTTCGTCTGGAAAGATCGGTCCAAACGCAACCTCCTCAACATCGTGATTGACTTCCATTATCCACCGAACCAGGTCCTTTTTGATAGACCCAAGGGCATAAATGCTACGCAAATAGCGAGCGGTGGGCCGAGGCGAATCTCCCTCAGAGAGGGCAGATCGACAGGAGGGAACCAGCCGGTGAAGCGAGAGCTTTTCCAAGGAAGGAAAAGAACAGGTAAGGTCGATGACGCTATCGAACGTTCGATAGGGACACTCCCGTAGTTCAAGCGTCTTCAAAGTACTTTGAAAGTAAAAGGCCAGGAAATTGAGAGCGCCATCAGCCATTTCCTCCCAGTCGATGCGGTGGAATGCCAGGGATTCGACGGCGGTCATGCGGCCCGTGATGCGGGGTAGGAGTGCATAAAATGACTTGGAATCCGAGTTCAATGGCCCCCAGTCTTCCAGCACCAAAGATGTGATGTAGGGAGAAATAGTGGAAAATTGGCTGTCCACCAGCAGGAGGACTTGTGGTAGACATGATGGTGAAATGATCAGGGGGCGAAGATTGCGAAAGAGGTTTATTCTACTGGATGGTACCCAGTTTCTGCAGACGAGGCCGCAGGAAACAAGAGAGGATTTGCAGCATAGAGATATGATCACGTCGTAAAGTTCCTGCGGAAAAGCAGACATGGGGGACAATTGTCACAAAACAGCCAGCTGCGCTTTTGAGGGCGGACCTTGAGTCGGATCATCATCAGTTGATCATCAGAATAGACATTTGGCACTGCTTGGGGCGATTCGATATTGCCAAATGGGGAAGGTGCTGCCAGTCTCAGCGCCAATTCCGAGTCAGCGCTCAGCTGCTCAACAGCTCACGATTCTACAGCTTTGGCGGCGGCCTTGAATATTTCACAATCTGAAACTGGTAGGTACTATGAGGCCTTGCACAGGATCAAGCCGATGAGGTCATTTGCAAGTAATTTATTCTCCGCCCACGACCAGAATTGTTCGTGGCTCGCTGTATCTCACCGTAAACTCGTCGAGAAATGACCTAGGCACCAATCGAAATGCCCACATTCAACCTACCTGGTTCCACGGCGTAGCCAACGCCGACGTTGACGCGAACATAATCCGCATTTGTGCGTGCTGGGACCACAAGATGTTACCCTGGTGATGCAATGCAGGTCCTCCCTGCTAATAGCTCGGTGAGATTTCGGCTCTCCCCTACCGTGGTGAAGGAGTATTTAAGCCTTGTGGAAGCTCCTGAGAAAATAAACCGGACGTCAACATAATGCTCAAGGCAGTTCAATATCCCCTACTTGGAATTTCACTCTTCGTCTCTTTTGCCTATGGCCAGGGCGCCATATACTCTCAATGTGAGCTTCTCCACGTTTGCCAGCGGCTTATCAGATAATAATCTCATCTAAAGGTGGTGGAGAGGTTCGCATCAGTTCTTGCGCACATTCTGGCTTTCTTTTCATGTTCACCGAATCAAGGGGTGGGCTGGAGCTACTACATGTGTGGCAGGTGCCGCCTGTACCTTTGTGAGTGCCTGTAAGTCCCCCGCTATACCTTCAAGTTCTACAAACTTACAAACCCCGACGCAGACTACTCTCAGTGTCTTCCCTCGACTGGTGCATCGACGACGACCTCCGTTGCATCCACAACTACAACAACATCCATAACCTCGATTTCGACCCCCCCAGTTTTCACCTCGACGTCTACTCACACAACGACCTCTACCATTTCTTCGACATCCTCTGCTCCCATTACCTCAGGCACCTGTGCTCCCAATTCGCCAGCGGCAGGCTCAGGGACTTTAGGATTTACGTCAGCTTTCTTTCTTTCTTTCAATTTGAAGTAAATTCCAACTCGTCCATACGTTCAGCGGCGTCAACATTCCAGGTGAAACAAACCAATATGTTCATCTGGTTATTATTGATCAAGCTATCAAGGGTTTGATTTTGGCTGTGACACTTCCGGAGACTGCAACGTCGGCGCTGCCTATCCGCCTTTGACCCAGTATTACGGTTTGTGCTTTCCCGCTTTCTATCTTGCTGTTCGCCCATATCAATGATAGGTGCGGACGGCGTGGGCCAGATGACGCATTTCGTCAACGACGACGGGTACAACACGTTCCGCTTGCCCGTGGCCTGGCAATATCTTGTGAACTATGTTCTTGGCGACCCACTCGACGCTACCAACATGGCGATATACGACGCTCTTGTCCAGGTTCGTATTCTGCATCATCGTGACCATACCGGACTGATCGATGAGCTAGGCGTGCCTGGCGACCGGCGCATACTGCATTATCGACATCCACAACTATGCTCGTTGGGACGGGGCCGTAAGTCGTTGTATGATCAAGCAGAAAACATGTTCAGAATTCAACCATGCTCCAGATTATTGGTCAAGGCGGACCTACGAACGAACAATTTGCGGCCACATGGGGCGAGATCGCAGCGATGTACAAGGACACCCCGAAGGTTATATTCGGAATGTAAGTCAGCAATTTCCCACCTGAAATTTCCGAGCTGACTTGCTATTTATGCAGAATGAACGAACCACACGATATTCCGGTCCGCTAATTCAGTCAAGAGCTGGATTTTCCGTATACTAAATCAGAATCAGGATATCAACCTCTGGGCTGGGTCGGTCCAGGCAGCCGTTACTGCCATTCGCAACGCGGGGTGAGCACTCAAACATGATGATTTTTGTAAATATGCCTCATCAGCACACAGAGCGACTACACAGATGATCCTCCTTCCAGGCAACGACTATACTTCCGCGGAGACATTTATTTCCAACGGATCCGCGGATGGTAAGTTACTTCCGGGTCCCCAGCAAATTAAAATAACGGAGCCGATCTCTTCGCGTTTCTTTCTCTTTTAGCGCTCAACAAAGTCGTGAATCCGGATGGAAGTATCACGGGCCTCATGTACGCCATCCCTTAATTTTCCGTTTCTCACGGCCAACTTTGCGCAGCATGGACGTCCACAAATACCTTGATTCCGATAATTCAGGGACCCACTCGTGCATACCGTCTCATTGTTTGACCGGATGAAGATGGGCTCACCTAGGAACCATGCAGTGAGTGTGTCACCAACAACATCGATGATGCCTGGGCGCCGTTGGCCCAGTGGCTGCGATGCAATGGCCGGCAGGCGTTCAACACCGAGACCGGTGGAGGGTTAGTCTTTCTTGACAGAAGCTATAATATTACCACCAACTCGCCCCTCTTTTGACGTATAGGTACGACGACCCTACGTGTTTCGTCTACATGTGCCAGCAAATAGCATACCAGGCGCAAAACAGCGATGGTATGTCCTTCGGCTCTGTAAACCACCCATAACTCATTTTAAATCAGTATTCCTTGGATATGTTGGTTGGGGTGAGTGTTTCTTTCGACTTGAGTGTTGACGTCGCTCAATCATCGTCGTAGCCGCGGGTAATTCCTCGCAATGTGTCTGTTATTATAGCATCTTGGCCACTAACCAAAGATTTCAGGAAATTTCTATCAAGGCTACGTGATGTCGGAGCTGCCCACGAACACCGGTACAACCTGGACAGACACCCCGCTCGTGGCCACATGTATGGCTCCGATAGCAGGCGCCCAGAAGGGATCAACAGGCGAATAAGTAGTCAGATGATTTCGAGTCTATCTCTCGTGTATATAGAGTCATCACTGGCTTTACCTATACCTCTGATCAATAGACTGAAAACGCAATGGGTTTCATCAACCGTGGGAACTCTATCGGAATTTCCCGATCGCCTTTCCAACAGCCAAATACCATGCAAAGCAGGGGAGGAACAGATTAGCGTCTTCAAGGCGCGACAGATTGACTTCAAAACGTCTCCGGTCTCTCCCAGGAGTTGATCGTCACTGAGCTCTGCAAGTGGGTTTCAAACAAGTCTCCCAGACCAGTGACTGTCTGTCTATAATGTGTCGGCTATGTTGGTGACTTGTGCCATATAGCGGCTGGACCTGAGCCTACAAGTCTCCGTGACTGGCTTAGATGAGCTACGAGTGTTCAGAATCAGTCTCGAATGACCTAAATCTCGATTCGAAGGTCGCGGGCACTATTTTGAGCCATGTAGATCCAGAAATTCAACCAGATATATCCCCGAGCTCGACCATATGGGGTTCGATCCCAACGCTTTGAAGCAAGTTATGGGTTTTGGTTGGGAGCCACCAGCGTTCCGGGAGATTCAAAAGATGTGCCTCGTCACAAAGGTATGGAGGTTCACAGGCTGGGTTATGAGGAGTACTAATATGGTTCAGTACGGTGACGACTGTAAATTATTCACACCTCAACGATGCCGGGTACTCCGCGGTGAAACCGAAGCATTCTCCGCTCGCTGCTACGCGGTAAGCAGCGCATTATGGCCGCGCTGACGCTGTCAAGCGCGACGATACCGGAAACCCAAAACCGCAGTGTCCGTAAATGCAGAAACTTCGGGTGGCAAAACAGACTATCGAGGGCGTCCCACTCGATTGGGTCTTCCTGTGGGTGCAGCTCACCAATGTCGCGAATTGCCACCCCAAAGGACATTTCTCTGAGGTTCGGGGTCCGCGATAAAAGCTCCGGAATCCATCCGACCGCGCTGCTGAACTGGTACACCGAATAGTTGATAAATTTGTCCAGGATGATTATGCAGAGAGCCGGATTATGGGCCAAATCGACGCGCGCGCAAAAATCCTCTGGAACAATGAGTTCGAAACGATGGTCAAAGTCGGAAATATGGGTGAATATTACCTGCATCACCCCCAGCGTCCAGAGACGAGAATTCGAGCTGGAGGGTCAAGAGATGTGACCCGAGACAGCGCAAAAAACGACCGATGGAATACGTGTCTTCGGGATACACCGAGCCCAGGTGGATGTGATTGATTGACGGGAGTGGATCGTGCGATGCAAGCCAGTCTAGGATGTCCCGCTTGTAGCAATTGCTGAGGCGGAGACTATGAAGTGCGCCAGAAACGGGCAGCGCGAGGTCGAAGGAGGGGTCATCCCATCCAAGATCGTCGACGCTCAAAATCTGGAGCAGAGGTTTGGAGGAAACAAGCTGCGCAAGGTGGTTCACAGAATCAAACTGTGCTGCGCGGATCTCAAGATGAGTAAGAGCCTGGAATTCAGCCAACAGCAAGGATATTGTAGAAGGGTTCATGCGCCCCCACACAACGTTCTGGATCAGAATCTCTTGGACGGAGGGCAAACTCGCAAGAGCGCCAATGGAGGGGTCAAGCCAGTCCGAATCGAAAGAATCCGATCCACGAACAGAGTTGGAGCTCAAAAGCTCCAAGGACTGAATGTATGGTCGAATAGTGGATGCAGGGTGAGCGAGAAGCTGAACAAATGGTTGCACATTTCCCCTTCGGAGAGAAACTGGTCTCTCTGCGAAAATATAGTGTCGGCTTGCAGCCAGCCAGGATCTGCACACAAGGCCGCAGGACGCAAGTACGTGGATGTCGTCCTGGATTTGTCCTATAACTATGTCGAAGAGCTCAGGTGGCAGGGCCGCTTGGCTTTGCATTGGCATGCGAAGGAAGTCGTCACTGGCAGTATGCTCATGTTTGATCATTGATGCCAACTCTGAAGCGGACCATGAGAGCCATCCTCTCTGTGAAGTTGGTGCAAGGCGAAGACGAGCACGAAATCCATTTCATCTGGCTGGCGGCACTTTTTTGGCAGCAAGACCACTTGAAACACAAAGGCGCCTGCGGTGCGCTGCGCGCATGCGGTCGCCGTCGGGCCCCGTCGCAACGGGCTCGAAGGAGAACCGAGCGTGTACAAAAAGGCCGGCGTGGGATCCGTCCTGGCAAGTTAACTTTCACTCTCAAAACGCTCCCGACGTCTCGTTCGCTGCACAATGCGTTCAATTTTATTCACTATCTTGTTGGTCTGGACGGTTCTTGCCGCTGATCAAAACGTCACAATCGACGACACCGACTCTTCCATTCATTACAGCGACGGTGGGCATTCGTTGCCATGCGCAATCGACGCAGAGGGAAACATTTCGTCTGGCCAGGGCGGCTGCTTCAATAATGGGCTCAAGAACTGCAGTTCTGGGGCCCATGTTCTCCAAACGCAGACAAGCACCCTGTCGATGCAATTTAAAGGTCTGTTCAATGGTCAGGTCCTGCTCCAGCACTGAGAGTTGGGTAGGATCCGCCATCTACATGAATGCGTTGCTCGATGATATCAGCAATATCTATACTGTTACACTGGATGGAAATTCAACTGACCTCGATGGGGTGCGCCCAGACGGTGAATTATTATGCTACACTCTTTTTTCCCAATCCAGCCTGGATCCTACTGTGGAGCACAACATCAGTCTATCCATCAAGGGTCTATCCCCTACGCGGAATACCACCCTCGGGAACGACGATACCTTTTTCTTTTGGCTCGATAATTTCGTGTGAGTCTTGTGTCAAAGCTGGTTTCGAAAGTTAACTCAATACCTCACCAGTGTCACGACGCCAGGCGGTAATGGCACGTCTTCTTCTGCGACCTCCAGCGTGTCTGGAGCTTCCAGCAGTTCTGGCAGCCCTCGTCCGAGCGGAACAAGCGGGGGGTTGAAACCGATACCAGTTGGGATATCTTTCGGAGCCGCCGGCATCTCCATGCTGTTTCTTCTTTTGTGACGGAGTAGGACGGAGTTTCCCCAGTCAGAATGAACAACAGCTAAACTGCTCTAAACTGTTGCTCGGTCTCCATGGATACATGCGATGTCTAGGCTCGATACTGTAAGGTTTGCCAAGCTTTTATTCTTGACAGTTCTATTGGTATCACGATCCACGTCCGAAACTCTCGTCTGACTCCGTCTAAATTTTCCCTCTACTTTGTACTAGGACAGAGCTTTGAGCTCTGAGGTGTGCGTATTCAGGCGTATTCTGACGACTTATTTAGTACGTGGCCGTACAAGCGCCAGAACTGTCGAACAGATTGTTATCAATCCATGTTTGAATGTGTAGAGTGCCTGTACCTCGCGGCAAGAGACCTTAACGGCAACATCTATGTAGGGTTCAAAGTCTTTGTACTTGAATGCGCACTATTCCCCAACGTACCGACTTCCCCTCTAGAGATTTTACTCTCTTTCATCAAAAACAACCTCCATCGCGCCATGGGCAAGGCACATGGCTATGACCCCCACGAGGAATACGCTCGCTCTTCGCGTTTCTGGACGGGATCAAAGCCATTTGCTTACTGGATTCTTGCCATCGTCTTCACGACTCCCCACCACTGGATGAATGCTGAGCTAAACGGGAAGGCGATGTAATTTTCCAATTTGTCATTTATTCAACTCTCTGGTGCGCTCCAGTGACGCTGTTGCGATAGCGTCTGTCGACATCCCGTATTTCCATCGTCGCATTAACCTCTCTCAAAAGGAACAGCACTGGGTCCTCGGGTTTTTTGCGTTCCCGTGGAAGTCATGTATTGTGCGCTCCATGGCTTGCGGGCTCATGCAGCACGCCTGGAAGTCGCTCCGTACGACAGATCTGACGGTCAGACGTACGTAGGAGTCTCATCTGTTTGGCGACAGAGTTTAATCTGTTCTCAGAGATCGACAGTGTCATATCCCTGCAACACAGAAAGCCATCTGGGTGCGAAATTCGAAAAAAAAAAAGCATCACTGAGATACTGTCAGGTTCTTTTCATTCACTGTATTTTTCAACTGCTTCCCGACTGTTGTACTATCTGCTATAAGCATTGGTAAGTACTTCGGACCTTTAAACGCCTTTTTGGATTTATCGAGAGCATCGTGATCTGCCAGTTGTACCCTATTCCGCCGTCCTGCCCGCCGGAAGCCTGACAGTTGACACCAGCAACAGTGTTGTGGGAATCTACAGGTACAATTCTAAATGGCTTTTAGGCCCTTACATCGTGAGTTTCATCCCCAAAGATGGGGTCCACTCTGAAGGTTGTAATACGCGAATAGATTGGCCTAACCGTGACTTTCATTGCAATCCTGTTAGGGAATCACGCTCTCTGGCGGCACAACGTAAGTAACCGCTCATTCAAGTTCAGCCACATCGTCACCGCCACTCGGACAGTAATCTTCGACGACGCATTACAAATGCGAAGCGACACCACATTCCCCACAAGGTGATGGACCAATGCGGCACCTTGCGGTTCGGGCTCATCGACGAGAACAAAGAGGGTTTTGCCAAAGCGACCGACTTGCAACCAGACTGGAACGACGATAACGAAGGCTGCTGTGGATGCCAGCAGCTCGCATATGGACCACTGACAAACCTGACTGTAGTTTTCAACTTTAACTGCTCTAGATTGCAGATAAGACTTGTCGTATTTTAGTTACCGCTGTCGTATTCTCCTCCTCCGTGCCAACCGTGATCCTTAAGCACCCCTCACATCCAGGCTCGCCGCCACGATACCGCACAACCACTCCGTTCTCCTCTGCCAAGGAACGGTATAGACACTGTGCGCGGGTGTTGTCGGGCTTCCCATCCGCCCCGAGGATGGGCACGACTATGAAATTGGCGTCGTTTCCGCCGATGGCATGGCCCACGCCAAACGAAGCAAGCGCAATGAGGTCCGCCAAGAGGCTGTTGCGCGACGCAACAAGGGTTGAAATTTTGCTGCGCATTTGGGCCACCGACGCAGGGGAAAGCGCTGATAAGGCGATGTGGGCGGTAGGTGTGGAGATGTTATAAGGTGCTTTGGTATTGGTGAGGACCTGAATGAGTGGTGGTTGCGCGAGCGCTACACCCAATCTTGGCAAGTCATTTGTTAGACGACCTTTGAAAAAACTAGAAAAATATCTACCTGACCCCGGCAAGCCCAAAACTCTTGCTGAGAGTTTGCATCACGACAAGGTTACCATACTCTTTGACAAGAGAGACAGCACTGGCGTCGTCGGAGGCAAAATCGATGTAGGCTTCATCTACCACAACAATACCCTTGAAATTGGGGTAGTCTAGGATGGCACGGATGGTGCTCAAGGGTATCAGCGTTCCAGTCGGATTACCCGGAGAACAGAGAAATATCAGTTTGATTGAGGGAGCAGCGTCCACGGCGTTTTTAATCTACAACTTGGTTTAGCCAATAATGGGCGTACGGAATGAATCTAACCTCCGACACGCGAACGCTAAAGCGTCCACTTTCTCGGCCCTCTCCGGCAGCACCAGTCAACTCCAAAGGACACTTGACTGCTTCAATGTCGTTGATCTGGGCGCATACGCTGTACATCCCGTACGTCGGAGGTGTAATCAAGATTTTATCCTTTCCGGGACCAACACAGACACGCATGAGGAGATCTATGATTTCGTCCGAACCCACACCAAGAAAGACGTGATCGACGCCTGGTAAGGAACGAAGGGACGCGATACGTTCCTTGATCGTGTTTTGGGCCGGGTCAGGGTAGCGGTGGAGATCCAAATCGAACATGGGGTCTTTTTCGCCTCCTGAACGCGTTATCGAGTGTCCCAGCGCGTTTTCGTTGGCATCCAACAAAATTCCATCTTGATAGTCATCTCGCGCGCATCGATATGGATGAAGCGCGAGTATGTTAGGGCGTATGACTTTGAGAATATCGAAGTGCGATGGGCCTGACGTCGACGGAGAGGCTGCGAGACCATGGATGGACATGGCTGAATGAGAACCGAGTCAGAAATTCAGGATTCAAGTATAGCCGATAGTGCCGATGGCTGATCAACTAGACACGAAAATATGTTAATCCCTGACACTGATGCTGACTCAACCACGGTTCCCCCTTGTTGATACGACCCACGTTTGACGTGCTGACGCAACTTCACATTTCACTTTTGGATCTTGATCCAGGTTTTGTCTGATGTTGACTGAACTCAATCTTCATCTTGATTCAACGGTGGCCAACTTGTTGATCCAACTCGACTTTCGACCCATGAAGAGAGCCCCAGATTCTTTTGTTGATCTCACTCGAACTACAGTTGATCCAACTCCAAACCACTTATTGAGGAAACCAACCATTTCGGCGGCTCAACTTGTTAATCTAACCTCACTTTTTACTTCTTGAATTCGGACAATGTTTACAATGTTGAACCTCACTATCAATGTACATGCTGAATAAACTCGACTTTGGATCAGCCGCAATGTTGATCCAGCACCAGTTCAGCATGCTGATTCAACCGCACTTCTGTTGCAGAGCCTGTTGATTCAACTCCAGTTTTCTATAATAGGAAATTTCTAATCAAGGCACAATTTGCCTCGCTCTCCTATCCTATCCATCATGGCTAATGCAGGCGGCCTCATCAAGCACAACACAGTCATGCACTTTTCCGGCCTCTCATTGGTCTCTGGTTCTGAGGGAGCAGTCTGAAAGTGGTCATGGATATAAAATAAACCCAATGATGGCAGTGCTCACCTTTTGCTTGAGAATGCGGCCCACATGGTAATGAGAGTGAGCAAGGGTGGAGTACAGACCAGATGGTCAATGAACATCGGTAGGTGAAGGACTTGTGTTGAGCTGTGGAAAGGCTCTTGCAGTCTGTTTTATCAGTTTTCTTGTTGGAAGGACAATAACCTGAGAGTCCTGGAAGAGCATCAAGAAGTGAATAATAAGTGGAGAAGAAGCCACCGGCCTCGGGACTGGTCGAGCGGGATCGTTTGCTAGCCATTAAAGAACAAAAATCAAAGTGCTACAGGGGCATTTGAAATAGTCAAGAAATGTCGCCATTATTGGAAACTAGACAGGTTCGATCGGGCCGAACCCGGCGACTCTCTTATTCTACAATCATGGTGGGCTTCAACTGGGCTTCAACAATTCTCCGAAAATCGGGTAAAATCGACCATTTTTTTGCCTTACACTTGAAGGCGAAGAACTCAATGCATTATGGACAAAGCCTCAAGGTGCCAAATTCAATGCCGTGGCTGGCAAATTGGCAACAACTTCCTTGTACTGTGGCAGCGGAAGATTTGACCGTCTCGGATCCATTCAGCTTTAATGGCTTTCGTCGCACTGGCTCTTCGCTACAAGAAAACATTTTGGGCCCGAGGAAAATAGTGCAACGATATTGCGTAGTATATAGATTCACTGGACTGCCGAAGCACAATATTCCCTGACACCAGCCTCGTTAAGTGCCAAGTAAGTGCATATTACCAGCAATATAGCACCTGAGCAGCCAATAACCATGTCCCTCTGATCTTCTTTGCCCCATCGTGCGAAACCGGCACATTCAGCGCCCTATATTACCATCTATGCGTCGTGGGAGGTAAGGCTTTCGTGCAGTCCGTTTGGACATGCGAACTTACCGCATCGACAAAGATTTCATTTACTGTCTGTAGCCGCGTCCCAGCTACGGCTTCAGTGGTGGTCTCCAAACGCCTGCAATCTTAGGCTTCCAACCTCATCTCCCGGGCGGTAATAGACTTAGATGGCTAATGAACTCGGCTGGCATGTGAATCTGGACCTGGTCTCTCGGTGCGCGGACGCCCGTCTGTGTAGGCCACGATAGTATTGTTTACCGCACGTCTAGCAGGACTCCATTGAACTGCCACCGCTCCAATTTGACCGACCGATAGGTACTTATCCGATCCCCGTAGTCATCCTGACGTGACATCAACCCGCAGACGGCCACCCGATCCAACCTTGTCTCTCATGCATGACTTGCTCCCTTAACGCTACGGGTAGGATATCCAATGACCCAACCACGGCGAACACGCTGTCCGCTGGGAGGCGGTTAGTTGTGTGGTCCGGATAAAATGGCTCCCCGGTTGCGTGCAGCACGGTACCCCGCAGAGCGCCAGCAACTCACGTCCAGATAAGGTTTGATCCTCACCCTCGTCCGTTGGCTGCGAGGCGTTCATTCCAAGCCTATAGCTAGGAGGCCAATCTCGATCCCGGACCACGACCGTGGACTCACTGACTGGGATAGGAGCCCGATCATATTGGATTGGATCATGTCTACCCAGGGTATTCTCCGCGTTGTTCCTTATGTCAGTATTCGGGAGGCCGCACAGCTTATCTACTTCTTCAAAATCCCGCGTCCTACCACGATTCCAATGATCCTTCCCACCCGAGCGAACGGAGTTGTATCCCGTCCGGCCTCTCGACCGTGTCGATAGGGATGTTTTGCTCCTGTCCATCCGCTGTTGTAACAGCCCAAATCCTTGTCAGAAGCCCAGCAAGATTCTTCCCGCAACTTCCATTCATCAATCTACCGTGAGGACTGCGACATTTGCGTGATCATGGGCGCAGAACTAGTAGCCTCCAAGTATCCCTTCATTCGCCCACGCCTTGTTTCCGGCCTTTGTTACGAATCCGAACAACAAGGACAATACAAAGACTCTTACGAAGGCACTTCCGGCATATATAATGCAGACACCTCAGCCTTGTTCCAAGTTCAAACACAAGGATGGTATCGCTGGCAAGATACACACGCATGACACTGCCGGCAGCCTGGCTTGAGAATGTTCATCCAGGCAATTGAAGACGATTATGGACCCCGCGGGAGTAGTATGAGCGCTAGACGTGGAACGATTCACAGGCCGCAGGCGATAGGTACCCGTTGCGGGCGTTATCGCCGCAACAAACGTGCGAGCCAGCGGCTGAATGATCGGCGACATGTTGGCGGGCCTGTTCAAGTGGGGTACTTTTGTCGCACTACGCCCGATGACCAGCAGACCAGGTAGCCTAGCGGTCCTAGACTCTAGACTCCTAGTTGGATGCTTGCGCTGAAGAATGCCGGAGAAGCGATGGAAGGGAGAGCGGCACCTCTGGTCAAGTCTGGGAGTTCTAGCAGCCGTACAGGGCATGCGATTTCTTCCAAGTAGTGACGGACCCATGGCCAGGATCCAATAAATTTGCCCCTCGCCGCGTTGGGTCAACCGCGAGGCCAATGTGCCTTTATGCTGTCACCGCCAGTGTTTGTTCAGCTTCCAAATTACACTGAACGATGTTCGAAGATAAATATTCCAGTTGAAAAAAAAGAATCGACCTGTTCACCGTTTCTGGATCCGTTCCATGGTTCAAACTTCACGCGATCGGCGAGCCCGTGCGGCAAGAAAAGGCATGCCCAAATTCAAAATTCAATAACTTCAATTTGCTGCGCAGTCGTCGACGTCATGATGTCCAGATCTATAGGCTTCTTCAGACGGTACCAATTCCAAATATAAAATTCTTCGAGTTGCCTCCGTCCCATTAATAGATTAGTTGGGTGGATCGACGAGGAGGGGCTATTTATAAATGAGTAGGAGGCACTGGAGTGTTGACCGCCCCTCGGTGTGCTGCGGACAGGCACGCGGGACGCAGGAGATCAAGTTGGGCTGGGGTGTTAGGCGCGTGTTTAATGAAAAGAAACGAAACACGGCTGGTGGAATATTATTCTAGCGGTGGCTTGAGGAGAGAAAAGAAAGGGCTCCCCTGTTTTTAGAATTTAAGCCTGCAGTCACCAGTGGAAGACAAAGTCGAAAAAAAAAGCCTCGTGATTGATTCCGCCAGTCTTCTTTCGAGTCAAACGTACCGCGAGCAGACGTGCTGTTTTTCAATGATCATTGGATGTATGGGCGTCTGTCGTGCATTGCTCTGGTGTGAGTGAGGACTTCTTCGATTTCTCCGGCAGCAATGGAGATAGAATTCTTCTATCATACCGCATACCTCGGTTGCATCGATCCTTCGTGGCTGGGAATCATGGAAGCACACGAGGGGAGAACAGCGCAGAAGAGTTGGTTACCAGGTGATTGTTTGCGCGGAAAAGTCCACTTTTCAATAATCCTTTCTGCTGTTGCTCGGGAGTCCGAGTCCGAGTCCACCGGCGCGCATAGCATGCGGAATACACCGAGCGCACGAGGGAAGCCAGGCAGGGGAATCAGCGTGATTCAACCGCACACACTGTGACAGGCAGACGGAGACAGACGGATATTTGGTCAAATGAAAGAAGATTGACCGGCATTGCGGGGAACTTGTCGATTCGGTGATCTGCGTAATTTCGCTGTTTTGCGAGCCCCACGCCGCTACCCGAGGTCAATACCAGTGACGATTCCATGCTTGATGTACCCCAAAACAACGATCATGGGTTTGGTTGCGATTATGGCGCTGTGGACAGAAAAGGACCAGAGACGACGAGCTGAGCACGTCCCTTTGCTTCAAGGCCCAAGGGGACTACAAAAGACATGACGGCCAGGATCATCTGGTATGGAGACGTCATGATTCCGAGGCTCACACCGCATGGTCAAAGCGCCGCGGATGTTCAAATGCGGCCGGCAACGAACGGCAGGCTTCCTGGCAATGTCGGAATTTGATTAACATTGAAAAGGAGACCCCCCAAAAAAACAGAGAACAAGATGGGCGGGACTCCGAATGACAGCTGTACTGGCACATGAGAATGTAGATGACAGAAGAAGATTCAAAGAGATTCTCAGATCTGATCAGATGTGCTGCTGCGGAGAGAGGAACCAATCCAATGGAGAAGCGCGAGTGATCACCGGCTCGTTGCCGACTCCAGCAAGCAAAACTCCCCAGAACTAACTCACCGGCTTCCCCGCCTCCTCTCCCATCCCAGCCTCCTCATCCGACAATCCAGCCATGGGCCGCAGAAAGATTGAAATCCAGCCTATTACGGTGAGCAGCGCATCTTCTTACGTGTCCGAAGCGCGGCCGACGAGCTTTTTTGCGCCCCAACAACGCCCAATTATACTGCGCTCGTACCGCTCGCTTACGCCCGTATCTTTAGCACGAGAGGAACCGTTCGGTAACGTTTTTGAAGGCATGTGTTCAAATCAATGGCTTTTTTGCTATTTTTGTGTACTTTTTGGCTTGGCATCGGTCCTGACCTGCCCTCTCTAGCGCAAAAACGGCCTCTTTAAGAAGGCCTACGAGCTGGGAGTCCTCTGCTCTGTCGACGTCGCAGTCATCATCTTTGGTGAGGCCCAGCGAGCCCTCGTCGCTGCTTGTTTTCTGACCCATGTTCTATTTTTATCCAGAGGAGCGTCCTGGCCATCACCATAAGCTATACCAGTATTGTTCAACCGATATACGCGATATAGTAGCCCGGCATGTACAGGTGTGGTCCTATTTTATGTCTCTTTTTCGTGCTCCTGATACCCCTTAGTACGAAGGAGAGCGAGATACTCGCAGCGCTGCCGACTTTTCTGGCAACGCGAAAGCTGCAGATGCAGAGGGCGACGATGAAGACGAGGCTGACGAGGAAGAGGCTCCCCCTCCACCACCGCCACCCAAGCGCACAAAGTCGAAGATAAGCAAGGATAAAGACGATGTGAGTGTCGAGTTTTCCTCTAGTTTTGCTTGGCGATTCGATGCGAGAAGCCTGGCCAGCTTTTAGAACTTTGATTTCTGGCAGCCTTCTACACGACGGCGGAGCGCCTCTGATATAACGGCCGTCGCCCAATATCATATATCGACTCGCGTCGCGTTGTAGCCGTGGCCTTCGGGCTTAGACTTTGGGTCACTGGAGTTCACAATTTCGTGACTGTTGGCCGTGGCAAAAGTCAAGCTAAAATTTTGGCCATTGACGCTACAAGTCTTCCTCTGAAGACTTCAGGACTTGAGTCCAGAAAGGTCTGGTATGGCTTGCGGCCGAATTCGAACGAAACGTTTCATCCCCCCACTCAAAGCCAATGGCGCCGTGGCGTAGAATAGTCTGACAGACCTGACTCGCAATTCGGATACCCTTTTCTTTTGCCCCTCTTCAATTTGCTCGGCTTTTCTCAATACTGATCTTCTCCAGAAGGACTACCGCGCCAGCAGCGGCATGGCGATCCCCAGCCCCCCGATATCGATCCGCAAACTTCCCAGTTCGACTTCCACTGCGATCCCTACTTCCAGCGATCGTCACTCCGCCCGCAGTAGTGGGAATGGGAATGGCATGCACCCACCCGCGTCCAAAAAACCTCGCCTCGCTGCCTCCTCCCGCTCTTCCGACGAGGAAAGCAGCAACAGCCTCACTCTCCCTCCACCCACCTCGAGCGGGTACAACTTTCCTCCCGTGCAGCAGTACCGCGGGGGCGGCGGCGGCCCATACGGCCTCCCCGGCCAACCCGGCGGCGGCCTCAACCCCTTCTTCCCTTCCCTCTTCGACGCCCCTCCCCAACCGCCCCCCTCCTTCCGCGGCCACGGGCAGTCACAGTACGACCCCATGCTGCACCACCTCCTCCGCACCCAGCAGCCGCGCGCCCCGAATCCATTCGGTGTCGACTGGCCCGTGCACAGCGGCGGTCACCATCCCAGCGGCAACGGCACACAGGGTGCGTCCTCCTGGAATATTGACCATTTCATAAATTCAATCCTCGATTCCGACGGTCTTGATCCTGAAGTCGCGGCACCGCACGACCCGAATAATTGGCTGGACTTCCTCTCGGGCGCGCCGGTGCCGCCTCCTGGGTCTGGTTCTTCTAGAGGCGGGGCGGGCACGTCTTGGGAGCGCGGTGGTGGGGGCGGCGGTGGAGGTGGAGGAAGGAAGCGCGCGAAGTCGGCGAGCAAGTCGGACTCCGAGCATGGAGAGGACGTGGACGGATAGCGAGCGAGCGCGCTAGATGCGCGACGACGACCATCCAAACGCTTGAGAAGGTCAAAATATACGATATTGAAACGGACGGCTGCTTTCTTGTACCCGTGCTTGTGTGGCTCTAATTCACTTTTTTTTGGCACTTTTTGCTTTTCTCGCAGGAATTTGGACGTGGCAGGGAAACTAGTACTGCTCCATGATCATCATCTTGTCCCGATCAGGAGATTGATGTCCATCTTTTAGCGCCTACGCCCAGCACTATCCAAGGCATTCCTTTTATTACTAATTCCAACGGCCTTCCTTGGCTCTCCGCCTCGTGCTACGAAGCCGTTTCGGGAATCGCTCTCATCAGTCTATTGCTCAGCAGAAACTTCAAAGGCTCGCTGTATCGCCGCAGATACCCTTCTCGCAACAGATTTATTTCCGTGTTACGTCTGTCTCGACAGATGCCAAGAGGCGAATTTTGGCCGTCGGACGAACAGACTCAGCAGGCTGGTTTCTCAAATTTCCCTCCAGCGGCCCCTTTGACCGTTGGTTTTGAACAATCAAGCTCTTACCTTACCCTGCACTTTGTGTGCCTCTTTGAAACTCATCTTGCACGGCTGGACGGACGGCTGGTGCTAAACCTTCATCCAGCGCTTATCATCTGCGCTTCTTGGCAAACGATTTGTAATGGCAGACTCTCTCTCCCAGTGGCTAGTATCTTCTCTCTTCCCCAGACATTAATCCCCAGTTAGGACGCCTCGGACGCGAACAACATATGCATATCATTCTGCCGAAAATTTCTCTCGCTAAGGCCTACAGTTCTCATTTTCTATCGCCGAATCCATCCCCAGTCAGCGTCTCCTTCCTGACTCAGCGGTGTTAGAAAGGTAATAGATGCGTGGAGCGCTCCCCGCGGTCGATTACTCGACTCATTTAAAGGTCCTGGCCCAAGCTCAGTTCTCGCCATCCCCATCCTCATTGCAATGGCGGGCGAGCAATACGATTCAGAATCTCAGTCGTCTGCGCTACTTCTGCTGCCCAAGGAGCTCCCGAGCCGGGCGTCGTGGCGCGATTTCCTGCGCGCGGAGGTCGATCCGGACCATGCTACGGCACCGCTTGCGGCTTTCTGCTTCATGACTGGGTTTATGTGGGTATTCAGTTCTCTCTGCTTCGTAGGGGGTGTCTCTTACGCTCGTCCCAGCGACGCCATTTCATTCACCGCGATCTTCGTCTGGTGCGGCTTCCAAACGGGCAATTTCGCACAGGTAGGTTCTTTTTATTCTTCGTATACTTGGTGTAATGACAATGGATTCGGCACTTAGCTCGCACTCGCGGCTGCACGAATGTACCGCGCCCAAACCATTGACATCTCGATCTCGGATCTCCAGGCCCTCGTCTCCCTTCTTGCGTTTAACCTCGGCGCGTTCTTCGGCCGTCTTGGTGACCGAATGGGAGCGCATACGCGCGGCTGGCTCATTTCCGGCACTGTGACGCAAGCTGTCCTTACTCTCGCCGCGGGGATTTGTATCCAGGAGAGCAAGCAAGACAGCATCGCCATCGTGCGCGGCGAGCCGAGCTGGACGAACACTCTCACGTTCATCGGCCTCGCGCTCATGGCAGCGAGCCTTGGCTTGCAGGGTATCATGGCGAAGCGCCTCAACACGCAGTTCAGCACGACGGGTGCGCACCTCTCCTTTTTCTCCAATCTAATCTATTCGCCCGTTGACGTGCCGCAGTCGTGCTGACCGCCGTGTGGATCGAGCTCATGACGGACCCGCACCTGTTTTACCGGCGCAAGATCGTAAGCAGGGACCACAAGTTCCTCGCACTAGGCGCGTTATTCGCAGGCGCGGTCGCCGCGCGGCTGCTTTTGGAGCAGGTTGGCGCAGCGGCGGCACTGGGGTTTGGGGCTGGGGTTCGGTTAGCCGTCGCGGCGACGTGGTGCTTCGTTCGCGGCAAGGGGGATGGATATACGCGTCTTTTGGACCACGAGCCGCAGGATGCAGCACAGACTGACGCGATCGCTCCGCCACCTGAGGTCCCAAATTATGGCACCATTGCGAGAGGCTCACATGAGGCGCGTTGGTAGCAAAATGGTCGACGAGTCTTGCAGCGCATTGTATATATTGGCGGGAGAGGCAGCCGCAAAACGAGATAGCGGCGACGCAAAACACATTCATTGATTTTATATACAAACCAACTAGAGACATTCCTTGATATAGTCTGTAAAACAATAGGCAAACGCAAAATACATTCTTTGATTTTATATACAACAGAGACATTCCTTGGCCTACGCACTGATAAGAATATAGTCAGTAAAGCAATAAGCAAACACGAAGAGAGGGGAGCGAGAGCCTCAGACGAGATAAATGTGTCCTTCATGAAGGTCGGACATATGCTTGTTTATAATAAAATACATCATAGGGACGTGGGGGAGGGAGCAAAGAAGGGCGACTCACAGCAACCACATGCACCCAACGAACTCGCCTGACAAGGGAGACGGTCAGTCCACCAGGACAACTCCAGCCAGAAAATGGGACTTCAGCGGGTGGTGTGTGTTAGCGTAGGGCCCATATATTCGTCGCCCACTAACTCGCTTCGTCACAAGTTCCGAAAGGAAGGCGGCCTTACCTGCGATACACTGGAAAGAAAGGAAAGTAGTCAGCAACTGGACGACTTCGGCATGGACAGAACGAAAAGAAAGGCTCAGTTGGTGATGCATGTTGCGAGAAAGGATCATCGATAAATCGTCACCGACTCGAAGAATGGAAGAATATCATCACAGCCACGAATGAAACGCGAGACCTACCTCTTGAGAATGTTGAAGACGATGGTAGACAGAGAGAAAGAGTCGATGGGAATCAAAGAAAATTTATAGGTCTCCGGGCCGAGATGCCGGTAGTCGAGCTGTGCAGCTGTCAGTCACGGCGTGACCGCGCTTAAAATGGAAACGAAATTTTGGGAAACCTCCTGCTCTCTACCTCCACCACCGCAGCTGGTATTGTGCGTATGCTTTCTACATCATCTCTCTTTATTCCTCCCTCCCTTTCATGATGACCGAACTTTTCAGTTCTGCTTCCGAACGAGAGCAATCAACCTCTTGTGGACAACCTTTTACCAAAAAACTTGCTGATCTTTCTCTTTCTTCTGTCGTTGGATCAATGAACTGCGCGCTAACTCCCATTTTATTACAGACTCTATATCTCTCCACATTGTTCCTCCTTCAAGGTAAGCCTCGTTCTTTGCTCAATCTCCACGACGAAAATAAGTTCATCCATTCGTTGAACACTTCCTCTGTAACCGGATACCATGGGCCCCTTCTACTTCGTGGAGGGCGTACTCTCTGCCCCGTTCTGGGGTAGAGTAGGCGGCGCATGATGTCTGGGCTCAGTCGAGGGCAAAGAAAACACCGGCTTCTCTGATCCCATCCTCTATCCGTCTCAAGCTCCGAACCTTATACTGACTATTTTTCCAGGTTGGCCGAAGTTCCTAGTCCTTCTACTTGCGCATGTGAACGACTGCATGAATATAATTTTTTTTTGTCGCCTTGAATTGCATGATCTTATTGAGGGACTGGCGGCTCAGCTGGTGGCGGACCTCGAACTCTGGCCTTGTCTTTCCGCCCTCATTGCCATATACGCACACGCTACTGGTGCATTTTTTTCGTCGTTATTCCCATACTTGAGAAGGAGCTCGTGGTCGATGATAGCCAAAAACAAAAAAAAAAAGAGGCCACCTACGATAGTGTACGCTGGCGAGGAACGCCAGGGCGGGTCTTGCTGCCCAGACTGTAGCGTCGGGCATCGTCGTACCGCAGCTTGCCCTCTGGGAGACAGGCCGAGCCATTGAGCCGAAAGAGGGCTGGCAAATGCTGCGATGTGGGCATTGAGTTGAAGCAGATAAGCTCAGGTCCTCTAGAAAATCATGTCCATTGGAACTTTTCACGAATTTTCAGACGTTTTCGTGCACATTCACAGCAAGGAAATGCGTTTGAATCCAGGCTTCAAGCTTCACCTTTGTCCCAAGCCTCATATTATCAAGTCCGAGTCCTTGAAACGAAGATATCTGTCTCTTCAACCCAGTGTGCTCGCTGCGCCTATATCAAGTCTTTATGTCCTAGTCTTTCACCGAACACCGTGCACCAAAGATCCTCAACTTCACGCCCCTCTCTGAAAACCACCCGACAATGAATCGACAGTGCCTTCCGGCAGACGGTCGATTCAGAGGGTCAGGGCGATGGATGTACGAAGCATTCACAGAACATTATATACATTTAAACTTCCAGTATCCGCATCTATTATCAAATCCCAAGAAAAACATCTACGGAAGGAGTTCCCGTCTATGGAAGGAGTTCACGGAAAAGCCAGAGGAAGAGTCGTGAGTTTAGCGGCGAGAGCGGGGTCAACGACTGGCAGGCTTCCCGGGAATGACGATCCACGCGAGCATGATCAGGACACGGAACCCTGCACCGACGCCGAGTGCACCTGCGGCGCCGATCCGAGTGGCAAGGATGGCGCGGCCGGTGAAGGCGCCGAAGAAGAGCGCGACCGCAGCAATGAGCTTGTGGTCGCGTGTCTTGACCTTCTCACGGAGCTTGAATAGCCGCGGGTCCGTGACGAGCTCGACCCAGACGGTCGTCAGCACGACTGTACACCAATGGTCCGTCAGCAAAGCTCCAATACGACCTGAAAGAACAGGAGGGCCACGTACTGGTTGTGGTGAACTGCGTGTTAAGACGCTTGCCAACAATGCCCTGCACGCCGAGACTCGCGCTCATGAGCGCGAGGCAGACGAAGGTGTCTACATTGGTCCAACTCGGGGTCCCCCGTTCGGCGGCGATGCTGCCCTGTCCGCTCTTCCAGACGGCCAGCGCGGCGCCCATGGTGAGCAGCACCTGAATGAGCGTGGCCAAGACGAGCCAGATGCGCTTGTGCGGGCCCATGCGGTCGCCCAGTCGGCCGACGAACGCACCAGCGTTGAAGGAGAGCAGGGAGGTGATGGCCTGCCTGTCGGCGATGTGGAATGAAGTGTCGTGCCCTACGCCGGAGGGGGCGATTTCCCAGAGGCGCGCGATGGCGAGCGCCAGCTGAAATATTGTTAGTTATGAGATTTAAACAAGAGAAGAGACGCAATAGAAGGATTCGTTGGTTAGGAACCCTAATTGAGCCTTCATCTCCGGAAATTAATTTAGAGAATTGGCCTTCGGTAAAGAAAGAAGTCCGAGTGCAGCAACCGTCGCGACAAAAGCGCCTTGAGATGCAGCTCCCGCCGTACTCGAGAGCCCCGAAGAAGTTTGCTCATCGATGATCGCCCCTTCGGCGAGTCATAGAAAACAAAACGAAAAGAATGCCAGCCCAGGCGCGTCCCTCGCCAGTGAGACCAAAAGCCACCCCGAACCTCACCTGTGCAAAATTACCCGTCTGGAACCCGCACCAAACGAAAATCGCGGTAAATGATATAGCGTCACTACAACTTGCTGTCAGAATTCTTGTCTGCAATTACAAGAACGTCCCCGACGCACATGAACCCGGTCATAAAGCAGAACGCGGCCAGCGGGCCAGTAGCCTGTGCTGGATCGACTTCCGTGTTCAGGTGCTGCCAGAAGGTCGGCCGGGAGGATTTCTCCATCGCCAGCTCTGCGTCATGCATCGTCGTCTCTTTGCTGTTGGTTTGCGACTCTCCGTCGATTGTGGCCATGGTGAGATGAGGGAAGTGGAGAGGGGAACTAGGGAGTAATGTCGGTCATGAGGAGACCTGTTATAGGTATCGTTTCTGCTTGGCGCCAAAAATTTATGTGATCTCCAAGATCACCGCAACGGCATCTCGTATCTCCGCAACGGCGCAAACCGGAACCAATCATCTCACACTTGGTCGAGCTCAACGGTTGAACAGGTACAGTCACGGCGAAATTAGATGCAGGACCCCATTTGGCCAGCCGTCGCTTGTGTCGCTTAGGCCATAAATTCTCATGCCCATCATGCCAACAAACTTGTCAATTTTCCTCCTCACCGTGCGTGACAATGCCGCCGCTCTTTCTCGCTGCCCCTGCTGTACTCCCGCCCTTCCCGCTATGATTGATATATCTGTACATACACACTGCAAAATTCCAGAAAAAACATGTTAATTCATTCACTGTCAACTAGCATGCAGCTGTCCAAGCGCGCTCTGTGAAAAATGAATTTTTGGAATGGGGAGGCTTGCTTGCTGTGGTTAACAGTGAGCAGAAGGTATTTGACAACGATTGATCTGAATCACATAAATCCTCGGCAGAATATCCGTGGGCCCTAAGCGACACAAGCGACGGCTGCCCAAATGGGGTCCTGCATCTAATTTCGCCGTGACTGTATCTTGACTACATTCCAAGAACGTACATATTGATGAATGCTGAAACAGCTAGTGTTACACGTTTGTGCTAAGAACCTCTCGCAGCTCGCCAAGCAGTCTCCCTTTCCCTCATTTCAAAAGTGGGTATTCACGCCCAAGCGGATGAGTGGCGATAACCCGTTTGTCCGTGAAATCGTCGATGCCAAAGTGTCCGTAGCCGGAGGAACCGCTGCGGAATCAATAAAAACAGGGTCAGCGAGCAGCAAGGAAAGCCAAAACGCGGCCGCACCCAAGCCCGACAGCGCTCACGAGGTTTTCTGGAATCGTCAGTCAGTTTCTAGGTGCTGGGAAGTACAAGTCACTTGCCGCCGTGGAAGGTAGATCCATTGATATTTGTGTAGCCTGTGCGTTAACTAAGGTAAGTTTACAGGTTGACAAGAAATTAGGGGAGCCCACCTGCGCGGATAAGCGGCGCAATACGCTGCGCCAAGTACATGTCACTCGTCCACAGAGATGCGGAGAGAGAATAATCCGACGCGTTTGCAAGCTCGACGGCCTCTTCCGGTGTGTCGACCACCGAAAACGCGATGACTATCCAAGGCTCAAAAACGCCTTCAGTCAAGAGAAGCAAGAAGCCTACCCGGCCCAAACGACTCTCGTTCCCACAACCTCATTCCTGGCTTCACCCCTGCGATCAAATGTGGGCGCACGACCGCGCCTTGGCGGCTGAGGTCCCCAAGGAGCACCTCCGCCCCTGCGGCCCGAGCCTCAGTGATCATAGAAATAACATTCTCCGCCGAGGCTTCCGAAAAGAGGGGCCCGAGCTTGGCGTTCTGGGAGTCTGTTTGTAGGTCGCCCACAGTGAGGGACTCGGAAAGGATCTTGATCTGCGCAATAAGGGCGTCGGCCGCGCCGCGCTGGACAATGACACGCTCGGTCGACATGCATATCTGCCCCGAATGCAACATCGCGCCCCATACTATACCCTGCGCCGCGTCGGGGATGCTTGCGTCATTGAGAACCTGGTCATTTGCTCAAAAATAAAATCGCAGACAATTGGATATATTTACTACTGCCGGCGCCTTTCCGCCTAGCTCGAGGATGGTGGGTTTGAGGTACTTGGCCGCTTCCGTGGCGATTATGCGGCCCACGCGGTCGCTCCCAGTGAACTGCGGCGCGGGAATTGAGAATCACTCTCGCGGATATAAGTTTAACAGCGCTGACGTTTATCTTGCGCACGAGAGGATGCCCGATGATCTGTGCCGTGAGTACCGGGGAGGATTCCCGAGACATGGAGATGTAATTTAAGACGCCATTCGGGAGCCCCGCTTCGCGGAAGAGCTGCACCGCAAGCGCCTGGGTGCGGGGGCTGTATTCGGATGACTTGATCACGACGGTGTTCCCACACATAATCGGGACTATAATAGCGCGGAGTGTCAACTGGAAGGGTGCATTCCATGGGGAGATCCCGAAGCTAACACAACATCAGTGCGCACAAGTGTGAAAGTAAATGGAAACCGACATGACACCCATAGCCCTCGTCTGCATCTCGCACATCACACCAGGCACGGAGGACGACATAAACGTCTTGCCGGTCAAGTCGGTCGAGAACGACGCGACGGTGCGGATAACCGGGGCGGCCGCCGCCCACGCTCCCATGGCCCAGAAATGTGTGCAGTTCGTCTCTTCCATGGCGGTCTGCACAACGAGGTCGCGCCAGTGGTCCGAGCTCACGATATCCGCAGCTTTAAGAAAGAGGTCTCGTCGCGCATAGGGAGTAGTATGTTCCCAGGTCTTGAAAGCGCGCCCAGCGGCCTCGACGGCGGCGGTGCAATCCGCGCTTGATGCCGAGGCAGAGGTGCCGACAACTTTGGATGTGGAAACGTTGAGAACCTCAAAGGTTGCATTGTCGCTGGCGGGGACTTCCTGCCCGTCGATGAAGAGCGGTGTGAACGGAGGCATGGTTGGCGTTATCTCGAGAAAGGTTCGTGAAACGAAGATATCCGTCTCTCCCAACCAGGTCGCTTGCACATCGAGTCTTTATGCCGTGTTCCCGTGGACCGTGGTGGGAATATTCTGATAGTTGGAGGTCGGAACCCCGAACGAAGTCATGTGTGGTCTCTTGTTTCTCACTGAGCATAAAGACTTGATGGAGACTCGGCGGTTGAAGTGGGTTGAGACAGATATCTTCCTCTCAAAGAGAGTAAAGACTTGGGGATACGGCAAGATTCTATCTAGCCCGTTCGAGCGCTTTGGTTGCTACAAAACCTTTTTCAAAACGTCGATGAGACCGCGAAGGTCGCGTTTCTTGCAATTGAGCGCGCCAGTCAGAGGAATTGGAAAACTTAAGTCGAAGAGAAAAGGAGACCGGTCCGAAAAAGCCGTTGCCATCTGTTGCCATCTAGCACGTGCTCGATCTCCAACTTTTTTCTCTTGACAAATTGGTGGTCGCGGTGGACATGTATCGCTGTCTCTCTGATTTCTGACCCACAACTCTCTCCTCAAGTTGGACAATCGAAGCGGTATAATCACCCAGTCCCTGGGATCGATCAGTCGTGTGTTCTGGGGACAAGTCGCTTTCGCCGTTTTTAGCTGCGGTCCTGGCTGCGGCTGCGGGGTCTGCGCTGCGCCAATGTCGCATGGTAGCCACGTACAGAGGATTAGCTTGACTGATGCCAACAATATTTTTAAGGCGCCCTGGTATAAGAGGAAGTCGCGGACCCGGGTTGGATTTTTGCGTTCATTTGGTACCCATCTCCAGATAGCCAGGCACCGGTGTTCCTTTCGAGAACTTACTTCCATCGACAATGGCAGACCCTTCCCCCCTGGTCCACTCTGAAGATCTTGCTAGGGAGGATGAAGAGGCGCGCAAAGCTAGGAAGAAAATGTCTTGGTGGAAAAGACCAGCCTCCTGGTGGCACGTTGGAGCCTCACCGTCGTGACAACGAGCTCACCAAAACCCAGGATGATGGTGCTCACTCCTCTTAGCACTGTCATTCTCGCCTCCATGGTCGGGGCCAAAGTTGAGCTGTACACCAATCTGGTCTGCCGTGTTCATCCGCCCAAATTTCAGCCCACAAGCCCGGATTTAAATTTCTTCTGGCCAAACACTCTTCGAAATTTCCCGCATCCCATTTCTACGCAGACATTCGACGATTTCACCCCTTGTTCTTCGGATCCTGGTGTCCAGGCTGCTGTCGCAAAATTCACAACCGGTACGCATCCGACCGCACATTTTCCTGACCACAGTTTCTCAAGATTCTATCAGTTACAACCACTGTAACCGGGATCTTGACCTTTATTTCCGTCGGATGGTGGGGTTCGTTCTCCGACCGGCGTGGCCGGAGTCGGACGATGAGAATATTTGCTTCTGGACAACTTCTATCTCCATTAATCATCATATTCGTCGCCAAATACGTTGATGTACTTCCGGGCGGATACTGGTTTCTCCTTCTCGACGGCTTAATTGAGGGCGCTATCGGTGGTGAGTGGCAATAACTCGATATTACATAGCCCATAACCTACCTTACACCAACCAGGGACTGCTGGTGAATTTGCCGCCACCCTTGCGTATCTGTCGGACGTGACAACTCCAGAGAAAAGGTGACAATTGTCTCGTATGGTTCTTCACATTCGTAATCTCTTCCAGATCTGGAATTTTCTCTGTTTTGATGGGTTCTTATCTAGCAGGCATTGGCGTTGGTCCCTTATTAGGCAGCCTTGTCTTTCGGTACGGTTTTTTCTGTTCTATATCACAACTCTGTATATAACTTCGCAATTGACAGAACGACTGACAGCCTTCTTTGGGTGTTTTATCTGGCGGCGGCACTTAAATTTTTCCAATTGTCTTGGGTCTGGTTCCTTCCCGAGTCGCTAACCACGGGGAAAATGCAGAGAGCTTCCGCTAGACACCAGGAAATTTATTTGCCGCGGTCTGAACGCCTGTTCTTCTTTTTGGAACCTCTATCTCTTTTATTGCCAAAGAAGATTTCAAATCTGAATTCCTCGAAGGTCGGAAAAAGGGATTGGAATCTCACCTTTCTAGCCTTGTGTTATGGTGCGATGCTGTTGGCCTCGGTTGGTGCACCCGCAATTTATTTAATACAATTGTTCTTAACCACAACAGGCCTCTTTGCTCAACCAATTCCTGTATGCCGTCATCACCTTTCAGTGGGACACGGAATACGTGAGTTTCGCTCCATGTCCCGTCTATTTGGTTCCTCAAGAAGTACTTCAGCTCGGCTACTGCCTAAGCAGCATTGGCGTCGCCCGTGCGGTCTTTCTCATTCTCATTCTCCCTTGTCAGCAATTCTTGTGCCGTTCGTCATTATTTCTTCTGACCCTGCCCACTGCAGTCGCCATCAAGGTTGTCAAAGATAGACGTACTAAAACCTTCAACTCACACCCGAATTCCGAACATGAACCATTGTTGTCCGATCGCAATAGACCTGAACATCCCTCACCTCAGACATATGCGATCGACCTGGGCATCGCACATTTCTCGATCTTGGTGGACATAGCTATGTACGCCTTGTTACCCTTCGCCCCTACTGGAGCCATCTTTATATTGTTCATCACTCTCGGGTCCTTTGGAGCGGCACTCCTTCCCGCCATGAACAGCCTCGCGCTCGAGCTGTACACGCGGAAAGTCGGAAAAAATGCAACCGTGGAATCGGGCAAGCTTCTCGGCGCGATGAGTGTGGTGCAGGCGATGTTGTCAGTCCTTTTCGGTTTTCATGTGGTATTTTCACCTGACATTTTTTAGTGCCAGTGTACTTGGCCCGCCCATGTATGGGTTCATCTATTCGGCGACTGTCGCAACACATCCCAGAACCATTTTCTTTGTGGCTGTGGGCAACAGTGTTGTCGCCCTCATCTTTCTAGCTTTCGTTAGAGTGGCTCCGGATGCTGGTGATAGCGAGCACGACGCGTAGACTCACATTATTGTTCTCGAATAATAATATTTTCTGGCCAACGCCCAGCTCAGTTCCAGTGTTATTGCAAGGAAACAATCCAGCTCAAAATGGTGAATTTCAATTTAATAATTTATGCGTCTTTGTCGCGCGTGACGCAGATCACATGAACATGTGTCACTGTCACGCCGTGTTTGTTTTCTTTCGCCCGGACAAGGGGTGAGCGATCTCTGGATCGTGGAAGTTGATGTGTGCACGTGAGCGCCACTGATCGATCACGGAACAGTCTTCGGCAACAACGGTCTCAGTCCCAATAAATAGTGGAAGAAGTGGCATACCATGGGCCGGTACTACGCGGAAGATGGATGTCGACGCGTTTTGCCAAGATGTAGACGCGTTTTGCCAAGAAGTAGTTGAACCATTTTCCTAAGATAGATTTTGGCAGTGGGAAAGTACAATATTCACATGGTTATTAGCTCTCCATCGTGGTTGCTGCAGATTGGTGCCGGAAACGCTGAATGTGTGAATGGGACGCGATGGACGCGTCGTGCGGAGCGGTCAGTTACAAGTGTTTGGCAGACTGATGGCCGCCCGAGCGCCGCTGACTCAGACCTGCCTTATTTGGGGGGTAGGTACCCCGTGGGAATATATCCACGATCGGGAGATCGAACACCTCTTGCGCCCGGACCACTGCTGCCACCAACAGAGGTACCGCCCCACATTTTTCGGGCCCCTCCCCGTGAACGGCTGGGGAGACTCCTTCCATGTAGCAAAAGAGGCCATCGAGAAATACGTCGATGAACCAACTACTAGACCATGTGCCGCGACTGGTCGATTTGGCCGCAGGACGGCTGGAAAACTTTTCAGGCGAAGGCTCCCGTTCATTGGATGAAATCCCGTCTCTCATATTGGGGTCCTACATCTGGAAGTGGCATAAAGTTTCTTAGGTTGCGTTTCGTCGTGTGCTGTGTCTCTCCGAAAACGAATGGAGAGCCCAATGATATCGACGAATGGTGAAGACTGACCTCCATTGAGTTTTTTTGTCGATTGATTCTGCAATACTTAGGGTCCTTTTGAAAAGTGGCTCCGAGACGGCCGCCAAAATGAATGGAAGCATGGACTCGTAACATTGAGCGATGGCGATACCGTATTCCCGAATTCCACTTTAGACACTTCCGGTCGTACACTCACACGGCAGGGACCTCTCCCAGGTTACGAAGTTCTCTGCGAGGCTCGGGAACCTTGCATTACGATCCAGCCCTCTGTAGAGGCTTTCAAGCGTACTTTTGAACACATGTCGGACGGTCTACGGAAGAACCTCGATTGGAACAATGCCCTGGTTGCGGGGGGGATCGTTCTCGGCACTCTAATTTTCGTGGATACCGACGGCCGGCCGCACAGATGCGCGCTGGCACTCGTCCGACATTGACGTTTACATCTACGGGTTGTCGCCAAACGAGGCGAGAAAGTCAAGCACCTCTTTGAAACGTTTTCTGTCTTCAAAAGCGCGGTTGGTCATGGAACGGGAGGCCAAATGGGTCGAGATACAACCATTTCTGCTCTCAGCTGGCTATAAACTGCGACCTCGCTACCATCCCAACTGGGTTCCCTCGTGGTGGAGTCCCACCTGGCAGGAAGGGGAGCACAAAAATCGTGGGCCAGAAGATGGGCATGAACTGTATTCGGCAAGTTGTATCTCTTGTCGTCGGCGGCCAGTATTTGACTTGGAACAGACTTGCCTCAATGCCGTTCGTGTTGAGGATGGGAAGAAAGTCGTGCTGAAATGGATGGCAACGACTTCCGAGGAGCTTCAACGTATCAAGTAAACCTCGAACATATATGACCCACGCAATCGAACCATCCCGATTATCCAAATCCTACCCTTGCCCAACGGTATCCACGTCCTTGTCATGCCATATGGCCGTCAATTCAACCATCCCGCCTTTCACTGTCATTTAGAATTTGTGGAAGTGATGCACCAGTTTCTAGAGGTATTTAGGGCGCTGTCTTGTCGTTGTGCAGATTTACAGCGTTCGTGGTGGTAGGGCCTTGAATTCATGCACGAACACGACCCTTATCATTTGTATGTAGTTCTTGGTTTGCAGTGGCTTCTTGACCGTTCTCCTAGTGACATTGCCCCCAAAAATCTCATTATGGACGAAACTCGCGTTGTGCCCCATGGTTCCCACGTCTCCTACCCTAAAGCACATGACGGATACAGAGGCGTCTTTTCATCGGAAAATCGCTGCTCTGTCGGCCCCATTGACTACTATTACATTGACTTCGGGCTCTCAAGGCACTATTCGAAGGGCAAGGACACGGCCTTGATGATGGGCACGTTGAGGACCTTCCCAACCATCCCCGAGCTTTCTGAGACAGTACCATACAATCCCTTCAAGGTTGCTGTCTTTCAACTTGGTTTGCCCATGGCCAACGTCATCAAAGTTGATGTTCAAGTGTTACATTCTGTCTGGACAATTTCTTTTGACTTGCACTTGACCCGCTCCCCGCAGGAATAGCCTGCGCTCCGCGTGTTTTACCCTGTTGCAGACCGCATGATGAGCACCAACCCGCCCGATTGCCCGGAGCCAGCGCAGTCATTGCAGGAATTCAACAGCATTGTCAACCGGATGTCACCGAAGAAATTGCGCTCACCCATCTTGGGGAAAGAGGGAGATGTCACCTATTTTCTACAGAAAGTGGCGAGCGTTTTTCAGGAGGATTACCCACCGATGAAGAGGTACAAGAGGTTGATTGGCAGCACTGATAAGGAGATTTTCTTGACCGCCTCTTCTGTAGTATCTAGTGTCGAGCTGCAATTACTTAATGTCGCGTCCGCACCACAATTATACAGTTCGGTGGAGTTTCTTGTGGCTCCTATCTTATTATATCCCAACCAATATTCATGGAATCACAATGCCAGAAAGATGGATTGAGTGCATCTGAAAATCGACATGCTTTGTGGAACAGGTTATCACCATCTTATCGCGGGTCAAGCAATGAATTCTGTCCGGGATGATAACATAACACTCTTCCTGCTTTGTATCGGACGGGATGTATTCACAACCCACGCCGTTACACCTACACTGCAATTTATATGATTTTGCAACGCTACATTCAAGTACTAGAGGAATAAGTGCCTCCGCAGGTTTCAATCACTAGCGCTCGAGGTACATAGAGTCCAATTGTCCTGCTTACAGTAAGCAGGTATGCGGGTCATTAACGTCCTTATTAATTGGAGTGGATATTTTGGCCTCAGAAACGGGCACTAATGTGTAATCGAAATCCCGCATAAATTGCCTTTTCTGGTCTCTGGCACCATCAATTCACAGTGCTGTCACCGCGTAACCATTTTTGTCGCGTACCTTCTTTCACTGAAATGAATTCGTGAAAAATACACAGATATCGCGCACTGCGGTGGACTTCGTCAAATGGTTAGGGGTCTACGCGAATATCCAATTGTCAAGCACAACCAAGCAACAATTCATTCACCTCTCCTCTGACCTTGCCGCGATGAGTCTACTTGCAACTTCAAGTGAAGTGTATCGCGATTCGCCGACGCCTATCATGACGACTCTAAACCAAAGCAGCTCAGGCTCCACGGCCGTCAAGGCGCCAGAAAAGCTGCTAGTGACAGAGCGCGAGGCCAAGTGGGTAGAAATACAACCATTCCTGCTCTCAGCCGGCTACAAACTGCGGGCGCGCTATGACCCCAACTGGGTTCCCTCGTGGAGGAGTCAAAACTGGCAGGGATTGCAAGGCGAACGCAAAGACTCGGAGCCGGAAGATGCACATAAAATACGGGCAAGTCGGATCTCTTAGCCAACCAGCAGTAGCTCACTTGGAACAGAATTGTGACGTCCTCGATGCCATTCGAATCGAGGACGGGAAGAAAGTCGTGATGAAGTGGCTAGCAGCGGATTCTTCCGAGGTTCAATGTATCCAGTACCTTTCAAACATATCCGATCCACGGAATCGAACCATCCCGGTCCTCCAAATCCTGCCTTTGCCAAACGACATCGACGTCCTCGTCGTCATGCCGTATGGGCGTCGATTCAATCACCCCGCGTTCCACTGCCGTGGAGAATTTGCGGAGGCGATGCGGCAGTTTCTGGAGGTACGTGGGCGGCCTTTTTGCTTTTATGCGGATTCCCAGTGTTGCTCGCAGGGTCTTTCATTCATGCATGAACACAACATTTGCCATTTGTACGTTGTGATTCCTCGTTCTCCACCGCCAGCGTGCCGGCGTTGAATCCCATTTCCAGCGACATAGCTCCCAAAAATCTCATGATGGACGAGTCCCGCGTCGTCCCTCGCGGGTCCCATTTTTGCTACCCAAAAACACACGATGGATATCGAGGCTCCTTCGCGTGGGAAAATCGCTGCTCCGTCGGCCCCGTCGACTACTACTACATCGACTTCGGGCTCTCGATGTACTATCCGAAAGGCAGGGACACTGCCTTGACAACAGGCACGCTGAGGAACTTCCGGACCATCCCCGAGCTTTCTGAGACGGTGCCGTACAATCCCTTCAAGGTCGATGTTTTCCAGCTCGGCTTGACGATGGCGAATGTGATCAAGGTTCATTGTCAAGTTTATATTTCGTCTATACGGTGTTTCTGACTTGCATTCCACCCATTTGCGACAGGATTACCCCGACCTCCATATATTTTCCCCCGTCGCAAACCGTATGATGAGCACCAACCCGTCGGATCGCCCTGAACCGGCACAGTCATTGCAGGAATTCAACAGCATCGTTGCCCGCTTTTCACCGAAGAAACTAGGTTCACCAATCTTGCGGAAGACGGGGTCTGTGACTTATTTCGCACGGAAAGTAGCGGGCGTCTTTCATTGGAAGAATTATCCCCCCACAAAGAGATACGAGGGTTTGATTGGTACTACTGATGAGGAGATTTTCACTCGCCGCTTATTATGTGGTCTCTATCTCCTAATATAGGTATCTACCAATAATATAGAACTGTACTTACTTCTTATCATCTCTGCACCAGAATATGGACCTTCGTGGAATTTCTCGCCGGTATCCCAAAAATCAGAACGCGGAAATGGCACCGAGAATGCATTTGAAATGACGACGCGAGGCGGTATTGAGAACCTTGGTCTATATTTCATTGAATTTTAAACAGCGTGTAGTGGCCACAGAATAACGCTTTTTTCAAACCCCCGCATCAAATTGCCTTTTCTGGACTCTGGCGTTGTTTGTCTTTGCTGGCCTCACATCCATCAATTCATGCCTGTTCTTGACCGCCATGCATCCCATTCTATCGCGTACGTTTCTCTCAAATAAATTCATTTTTGGCTCTTAGAAAGTGCACATCATGATCACGGATTTCTTCCATCCCGCTGTGAGTGGCGTGGAGAACCACGTATACATAATTTCCGTCCAGCCTTTCACTTGAGCTTACTTGTACATAAGTTAAAACTGAGTCTATTTTGAGCGAAACGCACGCGATAGAAATGGAAGAACAGGGAAGAGTTATGATCACTGGAGACAAACAACGCCTGAGTCCAGAAAAGGCAATTTTATGCGGGAGCAGAATGTTCCGTCGAAAAAGAGTTTCCCATACCCTAGAAATTCCTCAGATATTCGGAAATCCCCCAGAGTCTCAGGCAAAACTGGCCAATATGTGCCCGCGTTTTACATGTTTGCATCAGGATGCCACTGCATGGAATAAAACATCTTCAAGTGGTGACCAGTCCCACCGCGCGCACCACTCGAACCCGAACGGTATGCACGAGCCCGCAGCCTCGCGTTGTCATTGAAATCTTCCAGGAGCATTCCACCAGTGGTCACGGAGTCCGTTTTTCTCTTGGGCGTTCTGATTTTGCGAAATGACAACGAAAAAAAAAGAGACAGGTGCCAGCATAAAACTCAAAGGAATCATCAGTAAAGGCGGTGCAGAGGCGGCAGTGAGTACAGTCCTACTAGTAGATACCACACAAGCGGTGAAGGAAAATATCTTTATCACTCATGCCGATTAAACCCTCGTACCTCTCTGTTGGGGGGTAATCCTTCCGCCGACGAAACATGCCCGCCACTTTCCGCGCAAAGTACGTCACAGCCCCCGTCTTCCGCAAGATTGGTGCACGCAATTTATCCGGCGACATCCGCTCGACGATGCTGTTGAATTCCTGCAACGACTGCGCCGGCTCGGGGCGCTCGGACGGGTTGGTGCGCATCATGCGCTTTGCGACGGGGCGAAACGCGCGGAGCGCGGGGTATTCCTGGGTAGGGCAGGCGCTCAGCTCAGGTTCGAGTCGACTGTCCGAAAATGGTAAATAAAACTCATACATACCTTGATCACATTGGCCATGGTCAACCCAAGCTGGAAGATGTCGACTTTGAAGGGATTGCACGGCACGGTGCGCGAGAGTTCCGGGATCGTTGGAAAGGTCCGCAGTGTCCCCGTCCACGAGGCGGTGTCCTTGCCCGCAGGATAGTGCATCGAGAGCCCAAAGTCGATGTAGTAGTAGTCGACGGGGCTGACGGAACAGCGGTTTTCCCAGGAAAATACACCGAAATATCCGGTGTGTGTTTTTGGGTAGCAGAAATGGGACCCGCGGGGAACGACGCGGGTTTCGTCCATCAGGAGGTTTTGGGGAGCGATGTCGCTATCATACGAGAAAAATCAGATGAGAGCATGGTACGGGGACGATTAGTACAAATGGCAAATATTGTGTTCGTGCATGAATTCGAGGCCCTGCGCGCAACCCTGTGAATCACCGCGAAACAGCTGCTGAGATAAGTTCTGCGTACCTCTAGAAATTGCCGCATCGCTTCCACGAATTCTGCACGGCAGTGAAACGCCGGATGGTTGAATCGACGGGCGTATGGCATGACTACGAGGGTGTGGATATCGTTGGGCAGGGGTATGATATCCAGGACTGGGATCGTTCGATTGCGCGGATCGGATATGTTGGAGAGGTGCTTGATACATCGAAGCTCGTTGGAAGTCGTTTTCATCCATTTCAGCACGACCTTCGTCCCATCCGACTCGCGAATGGCATCGAGGGTGTCGCTGTTCTGTTTCCGTTTCCGTTTCCGTTTCCAAGTCATTTATTCAATTACTACTGGCAACCTGGCGAGAAGCGCTACAGTAGAGCTTACCAGAAAGATTCTGTGCCTGTCTTCTGGCCAAAGTTGGCTTTGGTGGTGTTCCCCTTGCTGCAGCCAGGAGGGGACCCAGTTGGGATCATAGCGAGGTCGCAGTTTGTAGCCGAGGTTGAGCAGAAATGGGTGTATTTCGACCCATTTGACCTCGTACTCTGCGACCAGCACTGGGATTTTCGGAGACTTCGTTGCCTGTGAACCTGAGGTGCCTTGGTCTGCCTCGGACTCGGCTGGCGGCATGACAGACTCGGAGCTCGCGGCTTGGTCGGTGCACAAGGTAACGGAGTTTCTCGCGTGGACATACATAGGAGTCGCTTAGACCGAATGATTATAACAAGAACAAGCATGAGATCGCCAACGCGATTTGTTTGACTGAAAAAAGGGCTGAGCAGAATTGTTGTAAGGTTTTTCAAGGCGCCCACCCTCGCCTCGCTTCTCTCTCGAGCTACTTGTTCAGACAGATTCAGAATGAATGAGTGGATGCATGGACGCAATAAATATTAGTGTTATTATACTTATGTGCAGCGCGCGCCAGCCTTTCTATGTACATACCCTTCCCCTCCCACGCCTTCCCACCCCACCCCGCCTAGTACACAATGAATCAGCACATGCATCAATCGCCCGGCGTCCAACGCAAGCCTGGATAGGAATTAGGATCACTCACATATACTTTTACGGTTTACGACTGCTTATGGTGTCCCGAAATACACGCTGAGGACCCACCGCGCGACGTTGAAGCCGAGGAGGGAGACGACGTACGCGGCGCCGAGGGGGAGGAGCGGTGCGAGGAGGAGGGTCGTGCGCGCGAGGAAGGGGAGCGCGGAGAGGCCGAGGTAGAGGCCGTAGATGTATTGGGCGAGGCTGGGGGGGGGGTGTTAGCGAGCACGAAGGGGGGGGAGGAGGCAAAAAAGGAAGGATAAGATAAGATAGAAAGGGAGGGGAGAGAGGGAGGAGGAAAAGAGAAAGGAGAGTGATGTGGAGCGTGAGCGGGCGAGCGGTGAATGAAAGTATTAAGTAGAGAAGGAGAGAAAGTGAGATAAGCAAGAGGAAGAAGTGCGAGCGTGAGGGTATAATACGGGAGGGAAAGAGGTCGCGGCCGTCAAGTCGCGCTCATGCCCGTTCGCTGCGCACCGAACTCCTTTCCTCGCTCCTCGCTCCTTCCTCCAACCACGCACAAAACGACCGACGAAAATCCCCTCCAAAACGAGACGGACGAGCGCGCGCTCTCCCTGCTCACTCATCCCTCCACAACTTCGTTGCGCAAGGAGAACGCCTTGCCTCCTCCTGCCTGCCTTCCTTCCAAGCAGCCGACTGAAACACCCGCACGCACACGCCTGCCCAAAAAAACGAAACCAAAATCCGAAAGCAGATTATAGTGAATGGGAGAGACGCCGAATAACAGGGAGAGAGCAACGCCACGCCAAATAATAGGGAGAGAGCCACGCCGAAAACATAATAACAGAGAAACACGCACCCGGCCAAATAGAGGGTATTGCCGGCCCAGAGGCAGACCCAGTTGTCGCGGCGGATGACGGGGAGGAGGAAGAGCTGGGCGAGGTAGAGGGTGAGGTAGAGGGGGAAGAAGGCGTTGGTGTGGACGTCGAATGTGTAGCTGGGGGAGCGCGTTTTTAGTATACGCAGTGGAATAAACAGGAAACGCAAACACTCACCCCCACTCGACTGCGTCGTGCCGCGGGACGGGCGGCGGGTAGCGTGCGCCTGCCGCGGAGGTACCGGCGTGTGGTGCGAGAGAGGGCGCGGCTGGCGGGAGGAGGAATGTGCGGGAGACTTGCCTGGGAGGTGTGTTAGCGTCGCGTCGAGGTAACCCCACGCACGCACCATAATATTGTGGATATTATGACGCCGGTGAGCAAAAAGTCGCGGAAGATCATGAGGAGGGCGAGCTCGACTGCCGCGAGGATGGAGAGGGAGTAGATAAAGGCCCATGCGGCGGCGGCGACGCAGAGACAGGCGGAGATGAGGACGAGGATGGCGGGGTCGTCGCGGGCCCAGGTGTTTTTGGTTTCTGTTACTTACATGTTACCTCGAAGAAACAAGCAAGACGCGGCCACACGCACGCTTGTGAAAGTAGACATTGCGGTAGACGCGGCGGGGGGCGATGCAGAGGTAGGTGAGCTGCCATGCCGCGAGCTCAAAGTCCTGCGAAGCACGGAATTCAATTTATAGGGTACGAAAGCATAAGTAGAAGCTCGCCATCTGGTGGAAGCGGTGGAGGCGGCGAAAGATGACGGGTATTCGCGGGGCGGTGGAGGACGACGGGGTGGGGAGACCGCCGGCCTCTGCAGCGTAGGCGGACTGCATTGAGGAGAGGTCGAGCGAGAGGGCGGGCACGTCGTGGAATAGGCGCCGACGAGGCATCATGACGGAGTTTGAATTTGTTTGCCACAAACACTCATCTCATGGCAGACGAAACCGAGGTGCTCGACTGGGACGAAGACGAGGACGCTGTCTCCCTCGGCGCCAGCGATGAAGAGCCTCAAATCGACGAGGTGGAGGCGGTGGTGGAGACTGCACCAGAGACGAGCAAGCAAGAATCGAACAAACCAGAAAACGCGCGTGCAAGGGAACGGGAACGGGAACGAGAACGGGAACGAGACAGGGACAAGGACAGGCGCAGGGAAAGGGACAGGGACGACGTGCGCGAACGAGACCGGGACCATGACCGCCCACACCGCGAACCCCGCGAGCGCAGGCCCCAGAAGATGACCCTCGCCCCACCCATCATGCACGCCCTGCCCCCAAAGCCGTCCACCACCGTCTCTGCATACGCTCTCAGTCTCGGCGCCAGCACCATCGAGGCCACCCTCATGGCACCCAGCAGCCTCAAGGACGCAAAGGACGGCGTGCGTTGCGCGTTCGTTCGTTGGAGGGTGTGGCACTGACTCTTTTATTCGCAGAAACCAAAGCCGACTGGGACCCCAACCGAGGTTAGTGGTTCTGCACTTGATATTTCTTTCACTTTCTGCTGCTGCTTTGACTGTGGCACGCTTTTCTGCTCGCCCTACTTTCATCTCCTTCTCGTTTTGGTATGCGCCACACACAGCCTCCGCGTTGTGCGATATCATGTGCATTGCATATCGTGCACGCCTGTTGCCACAACGTCTGCCCTCTTTCTCTTTGTGGCCGGGAACGAGGACGGCGCTTGTGTCATATCATGTCATTTTGACGACCTTATAATCATCTTGCGTTCCGACGCGACGCGCGACGTGGATCTGATGACTAAATCTACTGCGCTCTGTCGCAGCGGTATGGAGAGCCTGGCTGTTGACCCTGCCTTTGTTTTGGGGCTTCCTATGTTGCCGTCGCCTGCTCCTCCTCCCCTTTTCTTTTCTTTTCTTTTCTTCCCCTTTTCTTGTCCTTTCCTTTGCTCCCTTCCCGCCTCGCTCTCCTCTCTCCACGCGCGCTGCCGCACCGTCCAACCTCGTGGTTGATCGGCCTCTAAATTGGCGCCCACCTCGGACTCGACGGTGGAGTGTCGAAACTGTGCTCCTGCTTTTTCTTTATTTCATCTGTTTCTTTTTCTTTGTCTTTCCTTTTGGCGTTGCATCGTTCCGCTTCCGCGATACCATGTATTTGTATCTGCGATGTGATCCCATGGCCTGCGGCTTTTCGTTGCTTTAAATTCTGCTACCTTTTTCCCTCGGCAACGTTGCTCTACGTAACCATTGTCGGTTCATTTCTCGTTGTCCTTGTTCCGTATTTTTCTGCGCTCTCGTCTTCTGTTTTTTTTTGTGGTTGCCGCGCCTTGGATGGAGGGCGCTTTCTGAGGGCGTGTCGTCTCTTGTCTTGGTTCTTTTTGTCTGTCCTTTTTGCATTCTCCCCTCCCTCTTCTGCATACTCTCTGCCGTAATTCATCTACTGACAATCCTTCCACAGAAACCAAAATCCAGCGCAACATCAAACGGCGCCGGGACTCCCCATGCTAACCTGAAGAGCAGCTCCACAGATCGCGACCGTGATCGTGACCGCGAGCGTGACTCTGACGACTGGGACCCGCGGCAGTCGTCCTCTTCTTCGCGGAACAATCCGAACAACAGCTCCAGCTCCACCAAGCCGTTCAAAGGCGCCTGGGAGCGTCCGCCCGGCGACGACCGCGAACGGCCGCGGCGCAGCGACGAGCGAGAGCGAGACCGACGCGCCGAAAGCGACGCCCGAGACCGAGATCGACGCACCGACAGCGACCGCCGCGCCACCGACGACCGACCGCCGGCGGCGGCGCACACCACACGCGGGGTTGGTGTCCTCGTCCCCTCCCCGCCCCAGCATCTTTACCTTTACCTTCTTCCCTCTTCTAGCAGCAACGGGACCGGGACCGCCGTGAGCGCGACCGCGACCGTGACGACCCGCCACCTACGCAGACGCACGCCGCGGACGGTGCCGCGAACCAGAGCCAAAACGGGAATGCGGACAGGGACAGGGAGAGCCTGTCCTATCAGGACCGCCACTACAGGCCGGAGCCTGCGTCCGGGTCCGGGTCGACGTCCGCCGCCGCCTTGGCTGCACCCGGGAACGGGAACATTCATAATTCTGACCATAAAGCACACAGTCTTCCCACTGGCGTGGCGCGTCCAGAGTCGCCCTCGCCGCCGCGTCGCGCACGACGCGGAGATGATATGAATAACAGCGGCAACAACAGCGGAAGTGGCGGAAGCGGACGCTGGTCCCCGCCGCCGGCGCACAATGGCCCCAACGCTGGCCCTAACGCGCATAATCATCACGGTCCTAATGGTCCTCATCCTAACAACCCTAATCCTAACACCATCCGTTCTGCTGCAGGCGCCCCTGCTGCTCAGGGATGGGGGGCGGAGCGCGACCGCGAACGGGAGCGGGAACGCAAGTACCGCGAGCGAGGTGACCCGGAGCGTGAGCGTGAACGTGAACGTGATCAGCGAGGCCCACAGGGACCACCACCAGGACAAGCACAAGGACAGCGTGGCGCGCTCGACGACGATCGCCGTGCATATCCGCCACGCGCAGCAGACGAACGGGAGCTGCGACGAGACGGCGGCCGCGAACGCGAGCCTTGCGAGCGGGAACGGGAGCCGCGCGATGGGCCGTCGCGCACCGATAACACCTGGCCAAGAGAGCGTGACCGCGAACGTGAACGGGAGCGGGAGCTTCCGCCGCATCAATACGAACGCGAACGTGAACGGGAACGGGAACGGGAACGCAAGTACAATGACGCCTCGCCTGTGTATGACCGGAAGCAGGACTCGCCGCCCCCAGTCCCGGCACGCGGCACCAGCAACCCGAATCTGACGCAGAGTCAGCCTAGCAGCCATCCCCGCGAACCAACGATGCACCCAAGTCGCGTTCAACGCGAACGTGAACGCGGCGATTCTCGCGAGCAGCGCGGCCCGATAATGTCTGCTCCTAGTACGTTGACTCTCCATCCTAAACCTACCCCCCTGCTCTTTCGCTTTCGCTTTCGCTTTCGTCGCCCTCGCCACTGGTTCGTTTTCTACGGATACGCATATTGGCGGTGAGCGGTTATAGCTACGCGTGGACGTCGTACTCGTCTCGTATTTGCCGCACCGCACCGATGGCCCCGCACGACGGCCAGACCAGGTCGCGTATTAACGCCACCCGTTGGCGCGCGTACGCATACGCATGCGCATACATGGTCCCCATTCCCGTCTCAGTCTCCGTCTTCGTCTTCGTCTCCGTCTTCTATCCTCTCTCCTCTTCTCGACTCGCTGGAAGAAATAAATACTCATGGGTTTTTTCTTCTTTTCTTCCCCCTCCTTCCTCCACTCCTCCATCCACCTCTCCTCGCCCTCGACAACCGCCCACGAATATATTTTCGTGTCGTGCCGTGCCGTCCGTCCCCCTGCATGTATCTCTCCATATCATGTACCCTTGCCATTCCACCCCACCATCCCTCCTCCCCAATCCCATCCCATCCCCTTTGCTCGCACAGGACACAGCAACACTCGCAGGTCGCGCTCGCGCTCGGGATCCCCGCCCGGCGCCCAACAGCGGAAGCAGCGGGAGAAGACACGGTTCGCGCCCGCGGGCGACGGAGGGAGCGGGAGCGCGAACGGGAGTGCAAGTGGGCCTCCGATGCCGAGTCAGGTACAGGCGCAGCTGCAGGTGCTTTCGATTCAAGCTCAGACGGCGACGGCGAGCACGAAGAAGGTGGAGGTGACGGCGGCGTTTGGACTGGTCTCGACGGGTGAGGTGGATGCGTATGTACCGGATGAGTTGCTTGAGGATGCGAAGGAGGCGGAGCGGCCTGTGCCTAAGAAAGAGGTGCAGAGGGAGAGGGAGAGGGAGCGGGAGCGGCAGAGGGAGAGGGAGAGGGAGAGGGAGCGGGAGAGGGAGAGGGAGGAGGAGCGGCCTGACAGAGGGAGGCAAGAAGAAGAAAAAGTCGAGGAGCCCGTTAGCCGTGGGTTTTCTTTTTTTCTTCTCTCCTTTAGACGTTGCGGAACTCAACGCACTGTTTGCCAGGTCCGAAGCGCGCGCCGCTCCCACCGCAGAACGAGTTCTTCCACGAGCGGGGGTCGCGGTCCGCCAAGTCGCACTCGCAGCCGGCCCTGCCGCCCTCTGCGCGCTTCCCGCCGCTGAGTGGGGATCACCCGCCGCTCGGGCCCAGGGACGCACTACCGCCGCCTGTCGCTGTAGAACGGCTCCCCTCGGGGCCGCGCCGGTCGTCGAGCCGCGGCAGGCATGGGCACGCCACGCAGATGCAGGTCGACACCGATGTTGATATGCCGTCTCCGCGCGAGGTGCAGCCGCCGTCGCAGCAGCAGCAACAAGGCGGCCCCGCGCCGCAAGTGCAAACGCCGGCGTCAAGCAGCTACCCGCCTGCCCAGGGCCCGCCGACCCGCGCGGGGTCGGGGATGTATGCAGATCGGGAGTCGGGGACGGGAGCGCCGGCGGACAGCGCAGGGGTGCCGAGGGGCCCGAGGGCGATGGCTGCTCCGACGACGACGACGGGAGGGTACGGCCCGAATGCGGGTGCGGCGAGCGGCGGGTTCGAGGGCGGGAACGGCGGTGGTGGGTATGGGCGGGGGCGCGGACATGTCAATGATCGGTCGCCGCCGCCGCACTTGGGCGGCCATGGGGAAAGACCCCCGCGCGGGGCCAACGGCGGGTATCGGTCGCGAGGGGTACGTTGCTTTTTCTTTCTTTCCTCTGGATTTGGGCTGTTCGCTGATAGGTATGTTTACTCCCTTGCAGAGAGGCGCCCCGCACATGTCAGGGTCTAATAATGTGCCTATCGGGACCCGCCAGTCGTCGTCAGCCTCTTCGGTCGGTGAGGGACGGTATCCCCCTGCGCCCGCCCCGCCAACGGGTGGATTCGATCAGGTATTTCCGGACAGTGGGCTCTCGCGGAGAGCGAGAAGTCGTGGTCGGGGATCAGGGCGAGGCGGAAATGACTTTGGTGCCTCGGTCCGTCTCTCTTTGTCTTTCTTGTTAGCGAGGTGTTGACGACCATTGTGCAGACGGGGTACAGAGATAGCTATCGACCTGACAATGGCCCCGATACTGAGTCAGGCCGGTATGGATCCCCTCCGGTGAGCGTTTGTACTGTGTGTATGAAATGAATCCTGTCTTAACAAGCCTTGATGACAGCCGGAACGAAATGTGTCTCCTTCGTACTCCCGTCCGAAGGACCATTACGAAGAAACGGTATGTCCTTTTGTGCGCTTCATTAGCGCCTCTGACGCCTGGTTCCAGCAACCTCGGTTTGAGCGAGAGCCAGCACCGCACAGACGTTACCCCGAGAGCGAAACCTACCCATTGCCGGCTCCGCCGCCGTTGTCGAGACAGTCTTCGCAGACGACACCAGTGCCGTGGGATTACAGTGAATCGCGCCACGAGCGGCCGGAGCGATACTCGAGACGTGAGGATGGTCCTCCTTCCGCAGACGGAGCGAAGCCTGAACGCGAGCGGTATCCATCCATCGACGAGCCTCGTCGCAGCCTCGAGGACCGGATAACACTGGCGCCGACTTCGAGCAATCATCACAGCCATAGCCAATCTCCGCAGGAATCCCGTCCTCCCCACCCGTTGCCGCTGAATCCGTCCCTGCGTCGTGATACGTACTCACCGGACGAACCTAGGCAGTCCACGAGCCATGGGCATCCCGAGCCCTTCCATGGGCATCAGCCGCTCGAGGGAGAACGCCGTGGCTCGTTCCGCAAGGAGCGCGACGCCCACGCTCCGCCGCATAGCGATAATTTGGTGGACCGCGTCGGGGGATACGACGACGCTGTGTCTGGACGCTCGTCCAGAACGGGACGCGGCCGCCGCCCAGACCCGTCGCTCGATAACGGCCCTGCGCTGCCCGTCGACGCGCCGTCTGCATCGTCGTCTCATCATCGCGCACCGGAGGACATGTCGGAACACGGGCAGCGGCCGGCGGGCCTGCACCGAAATGCGTCGCTCCTGGAGCGGATGGCTGTCGGCGGCGATGGCGGTGCGGACGGGAAGGCAAAGGCGGGAGGGAACTTTGACGACCCGCCGTCGTTGCGCGACCGCGTGCAGATCCCGAGCAAGCGCGACTGGGACGATATGGGGGGCCCCGTGGGCTCGAGTCCGAATGCGTACGGCGGCGGTCGAGAACCGTATTTCGAAGGAGAGGAGGAATCGGCTGCGAAGCGGAGACGAAAAAGCGGCAAGCCGAAGCGCGGGAGGAGGGGGCGAATTGACTGAAAGAATGAAAGAAAGCGGGGGGTCTTGTGGGGTCGTCAAAATGTGATTCTCGGTCGTAAAGTCCATTTGGGCTTTGGCTTGTTCCGTTTGTATATATATCAGTCTGCACTATTTGTCTGAAGTTTTGTTTTCTTGGCCCCAGCTCATGATGTTTTGTGCAAGCAAAGTCTTCGGCGGTTGAGTCGATGCAATTTAAATTTTCTTCAATCTCACCGCCACCAACGATCTTGAGCGGATTTGGCAACATTGATTCTTGCCTGAACCAATCCCTTTTTACTTGGTGTGGGGTTTGTGCGCTTGGTTTCTTTGGGTAGTAGGTACTTGGTACATAATTTGAATCATGATGTCTCGCAGCATATGTAGCCCGAAAGGAAACGGTAAACTATTGATGGCTCCTTTTCTTGCTCTCGACCAGTGACCTTCAAGGCTAATGACTGTGCGTTGGAATATCTCGTCAAATAGATCGCCAGATTTGACATGCTCTCGTCGATGGTAGAGGTTCAATAGGAGCGGAAACATATTGGTGACAAGGATCTCCAGGATCGTTCAATCTCATTTCACTTGCTGATCCATGTCTGTCAGTGTCAATGTCAAGAGGGGAGGTTTAAAAACCGGTTTGTTGCTTCCGTTCTCCCCAAAGCGACCATGACCGCGCAGTTTCCACGAGAACTGGTCGACGAAATCCTTGATCATTCTGCAGACGATCGTCGCTCTCTCAAAACCTATTCCCTTGTGTCCAGGGAATGGGTCTCCCGCTGTAGATCCCACCTGTTTGAAAAATGTGCTCTCTGGCCATCTAGAATCGAAGATGAACGCAACCAAGATGCAACCGGAGCGGAAACATGAGTGTGACAAGGATCTCGATCGTTCAATTACGAGTCCTAATTTATTAGGACTCGTTTATCAGCGGCGAAGCCGCCAGGTCTTTTGGGGTCGCCTGCTCCACTCTTATTCTGCGTCGATCTCCATTAGGGAATTCTTACGTGTTTAAACGTGACTTTGACGTTGTTATCATCAGTATATCTTTGATGTTGAGGCGATATGGTCTTTTTGTGCTCGTTGTCGCTTTTCTTCCCTCTGCCTATCCCCTTTCTGTGTGCTGTTGTCATGTTGCTGTTTGATTGTTCGCTTGTATATTATCCTTAGACCCTTATAGAAACAGTGACGCTATAATTATGATTGATCGTCTCCTCCGGTGATTTTGGGTGCTCAATTCTTGGGTTTCTTAGCCTCAGTCCATCCCCTTTTGATGTGTCGATGTTGAGATTGTTTTTGCCGTTGCTTTTATATTAATAATATTATGCGGTCTTCGGAGTGTTCCTTTTGAAACACACTTGTCGTGACTCTCGTTTTGCCTTCTCAACTGCTCGCCCTCTTTGTTTCCTTGTGAGCTTTGCGATCTTCGCTATCGTTATTCTTACCTGGTATGTATGTCATGAGCCACCCCTGGCGTTTACGTCGCGATCGATCTGAACTTTGCCACCCTTATCCATTCCGTGCACATCCGTCTGTGGAATCCGTGAGACGGGACTTCCTGGGTCGACTTGCGAGGCACGTCGTAACAACAGCCGAGTTGTGGTGGCCGAACAGCAAGTAGTTGCCAGGAGGGAACGATCACAGCGGTAAAGCAGGTAGATGTCCGTAGCATACATTTGACGCTGTGTATGTAGTACGGGACCCGCTATGTTCCTAAATGGGACCACTGCGGTGCAAATAGACTTCCTTCCTTCCTTCCTTCCTCCCCTACCTGATATTTTTGGTTGGACAGTATGGCCATCCTGCCAAATGAAGTTTTTCTTGCCATCTTCGTGTCTCTCATGCAGGGGATGTTCTGCACCAAGCGGCCTGCCCCTTGTTTTTGGAATCATCCTGATCGGGTTCATTGGGCCGCCACTCACTATAATCTTCTTTGTGTCTGCCGCTGCTTCAGCGCCTTGATTATGATGACCCCAATCTTCTGGTCTCATTTATGTGTACACTCTTGCATGCCTTGCAGCGCGTTGATAGCAGTGCTGGCAAGGGCCTGTCCACTCCCTGTTTTTGGAGCTTCGCTTCATTGGACGTCACAACCTGATCCCTATGTTTGCCTCCCTCCTTGACGTCCTTTCTCCTGCGCTCGGTCGTTGCGTGTATTTTTCCGCTTTCACCATCAACTACCACATTACCGACTTTCTTTTTGGTCGTCTCGCCGGCGTTGCGGCGGCGTCAATCCAGCACCTTCATTTGAATGTCATCCCTGTCGACCTCAGTGCTCAGCGCGGAGCTCATCCGATTCCAGTCGTTTTCACGGGTGTACTGCCGTTGTTGACTTCGTACACCTTGCGGAATGGATTTTTGGATTGGAAGGATCCCCCTTTTTACTCGCGCATCCACCATCTTTGACTGGATAATCAAGACACTGTGTTTTGCCCTGCCCTTAGCGATTGGGCAGGGTTTTTCCGGTCCATGTTGTCTTTGGTTGTGCTCAACGTAGAGAACATGGATTGCTCACAGACCTATCTGATTTTGCGTCAGTTGGATTTGCAAAGGGTGCCTACTATCCAATTGCCCCGCCTGTACAAACTGACAGCATTCAGGCATATTTTGTGCATGGAACCCCGCAATCCACACCTTGTACGAAACGACCTTGGACGCGCTCCACCTCGATAACAGCGGTTTACATTGTAATTTCAACTGCTCGCGCTCCACCTTTGCTGCAGCCACCATCAATTTTGGCCCGAAGACAGTGACCAAACACCACATTGATGGCCTTAACCTAGCATGGGGCTGGTGCACTATCACGGCCCTTGGTGATTTTAACCCAGATCGTGCAGGCCACCTCGTACTCTGGGACCTCAAGCTAGTCATTCGCTTTCCCCCCGGATCTACCATCCTCATCCCGTCCGCGATTCTCCGCCACTCCAACGTCAACATTGCGGAAGGTGAAAAGTGTTACTCTTTCACCCAGTTCACTGCTGCTGGACTTTTTCGTTGGGTCGACAACGGCTTTAAAAGTGACGTGACCGTTAACCAGGAACTGGCAGCACAGAATAACACAGCAACAGCAGCTGCGTGCTTGGATGCCCGGCACACATGCTGGGTCAATGGTGTTAACAGCTTCAAGCATTGGGAAGGGGAAATGTAATAAGGCACGCCTTTCGCAGAAGCTCAATTGCGTATTCTAACTATTGCTTGTTGTCCTTACAGGCAGTCTCATCACTCTACATATTTACTGGATGCACAACTCCTGTAATAGCCTGCATCGCGTCCATAAAATAGGTTGTTGCCCATAGTATGAAACACATTGCATAAATTTGGAGGACCAGGAATTCGGTGTAAACTCAACCCAAAGGCAATGACATCTTGATCGTACTTGCACCGAGTCACCATTAGGTGTATTCTGTGGCAGTCTGCTTGCTCGGAATACTGAGTATTCGCGCGTCACTGTGATTTTGGTCTTACCTGCCCTTATGGTGTTGCAACCTCTTGCCCTATCTCTAGGGCTGTAGTCCCCGGTGTTCCGGCTGCTCCCTCCTTTCCCTATTATACTCTAGCTACCTCCATCCATTTCCTTTTGGTAGCTTATGAATACCCTCAGTTTTTTTTTAAATTTACTCAGGCTCCATTTCGGGAGTCGCGTTCCGGTTAAACCCCCCAACTGAGTCCGACAAAAAAACTGCTCAGGGCAATTAGAACGTATCTTGATTATCGATTTTGCACCGCCATGCTGGTTAGCCTTGGAAACTTCACCGTCCCAGTTCTTACTCGTTATCTTGTGAGCCCCCTCTGCTTTTGCTATTGTATCAGTGTTTTGTCTCGACCTTAAAAACCCAGCCCATTGAATATCATGATAACGCCCCTTGAGCGTGCTGCTTTGGTCACATTGTAGTAGGTTGCTGGCCTAGACTTGGACAGACAATAATGGCCATTCTGCAGGTCTGCCCTCACTTCAAGTTCTGGTATGCCAGATGGTTTTCACCACGAGAGCTGGCTCCCAGAGCTAGAAGGTGGATAGGTGATAGGTAGACAACATAAAGAGCCTGTGACATATCATGTCACAATGTGATATTGTCATAATCATCATGGGGTGTCGCTGCATGGTGCTGAGAAAAAAATGGGCCAGCCTGCTAGCTGAAGGCCCCAATGCTCTCGCGTCCGACACAATCAAATACGATGACGCGACAACGGACACCTTGTTCGGTCCGAAAACCACCCGTTCAAAATGCGCGCACAAAGTCGCCCATCTCAGTGCCAGAAAAGAGGACCGACTTACAGAGTAGCAAGCCACTGAAATGTACAGAGCCTTCGAAGAAACGAAATCTAGCATGCTGCACAATACACAGACAGTGCAGGACAGTGTGGGGGCTAAAACTTGCCTTGCAACAGATATTAGACCTAATGGAGGAAACCAGTTGACAGCGGATAGCAGCCCATTCTCGAATGGTAAGTATGGCCATAACTTCCGACATCTTCAGCTGCCACACGGTTTGTAGGTGTCTTCAGGCACACATCACATTAATCACGCCTTGGGCGTTTGCGAAACTGACTATAATCTGTATGGATAAACAACAGTACAGGGTTATTGCAAGTACAGACCTACCCTCGAACACGCGGATCTATGAGCTTGTAGGCAAGCTGTCAGTGGACCATGTGGATGGCGACGCCAAGAGTAAAACTATGACGCTAAGTGAGATGTTCGCGGAGGACGGCACCACAAGAGTTCTGTACGGACCCATACAATTGGTCAACCACAGCTATCGAGTGAACACCGCGGTAAGCGAGCCTACCCATTCTTCCCAGACGCGCAGTTCCTTCTCATTTCCAAGTCACACAGTACGAGCAATATTCGGATTCCAGGGGCAATGTGATTGTTCTCGTATCCACTACATTCATCAAAGCTGGAGAGCAGATAACAGTTGACTATGGTGATGGCTACTTCGAGGATGGCTGCCAGTGTCAATGCAAGTCATGTCAACCCAATGCCTACAAAGGTGACTGGAAACGAAGCAACCGACCCTCCCGCATCATAGTCGATGCAAAGGAGAAACAATGTGCAAAAACTGAGAGGAACAAGAGGCGGAAAGAGTTGAAGAAAGTGGCAAGGCGGGGAACGACGACCCAGGCGCATGCAACGTGCTGAATAGCGCAGGATCCCGCGTTGTGGACCCAAGTTTACTGGTGTCATATGGATGGCTAACAGAGTGCAGTGTGCGTCCTTTGATTGCAAACTTTGTAATGTACAGCCAAATGGTCTTTCTAAATGGTCTGTCTGGGAATTAACATTGACACCCACTAATCAAATTCTTGACTGGATAATTGCGGGAACTGCAAGACACGCGTTGAAATAAATGAACTACTGTAGCGTTTCGACCAAAGGTTCAGGTGACGGGTGACACGGGCCTGTGAATGAACAATTTTGGCCTCGGTGACAGGTGACAGTGCAATTTTGGACCCAAATAGGCCTAAAAACGCGAAATTTTTCAGTCCGGCCACTGCCGAATTGCCCTTTATAGTAATTTTATCGTGATTGCCGAGGAATGAACAATTTACCCAGTGAACAATTGAGGTGACGGGTGACACCCCGTGAACCTTTGGTCGAAACGCTACAGTACTATCTTCCTTGCAAGCAAGAATCTATTTGATACTCCATTTCTGGTTCGTATATCTCCCTAACAAACTGGGCCTAAGCCAGTGACCGCCCATGTTTTCATTTTGATTCCCTCTCTGCAGAAGAAATTGAATTCTTGCTCCGTCTTCGGGTATGAATTCGGGTAGGAAGCGGAGTTGAAAAAAAAACGGAACAGTCCGGACTCGTACCGCCATGCGGAGCACTGGCCTCAAACCACTAGTCTCTCTGTCAATGTCAATGTCAAGAGGGGAGGTTTAAAAACCAATTCGTTACTTCTGTTCTCCTCAAAGCGACGATGACCGCGCAGTTTCCACGAGAACTGGTCGACGAAATCCTTGATCATTCTGCAGACGATCGGCCCTCTCTCAAAACCTATTCCCTTGTGTCCCGGGAATGGGTCTCCCGCTGTAGATCCCACCTATTCGGGGAATGTGCTCTCTGGCCATCCAGAATCACCCCCTTCTGCGAGCTCGTGCGGTCCCCCCACTGCACTTTCTTGTCGCATGTCCGCACCATAAACAACGTGAAGCATTACGGAGCCGAAGACTACGACTGCTTCAATGAAATCGCAGCGGACCTCGCCTGCCTCGTAAACGTCTGTGAACTACAGATGGAATTCACGACTCCCTACCTTCCCGAGAAATTGGATCCTTTTCTCCGCACGGCCTTCCCAAAACTTACACACCTCGTCGTTGATTTGCAGGGGTTGTCCGAGGAACCCATGGCGCTTGTCAATATGATGTGTCTCTTCCCCGCTCTGCAGGAGCTGGACATGGAAATGTCCGGAAAATTAGAGGATATCCCCGCCGACGCGGTGCCACCGCCAGAGCTGAGCAGCTTGAGCCTTTCCGAGTACTCGGCGGGCGAGATTTTGACGTGGTTGGATGCCACCGGCCATCTTCCCAAAGTTCATTCGCTCACGCTGCCTACCCTAAAGCATCCCGATATACCGATCGTCCGCACGGCGCTTCGGAAGATCGGCGGCGAGCTTCACCATCTCGACATCACTCTGCGTGGCTCGCCCGAAGGCGGTAGGTCCCCACACTTGCGTTTTTTTCGTCTACTTATTCTGTGCAGTTGAGACTTTGGAGGTGATCGACTTGTCGCTGCACCCAAAGCTCAAAACGTTGGACATCCGCGACTCTGCGTGGGGCGACTCCGAGGCCACAAACACGACCCCATTGATACCCAAGTTCGTCGCAAAGCTCGCAGCCCCTGCGCTCGAACACCTTCTGCTGGAACTCGATCTATCTCGGACTGCGTACGAAAACCTCGACTGGGCAGCGCTAGATGCATTTTTGTCCCCAGCACAATTCCCACGCCTGCGGAGCGTCGTGGTTAGGTGCGAACAACATGGCGATCACGGCTACGACTTGCGTTTTTACAACTTGGGTGAGGACGATGAGGAACCCGTCATTGACTTTGAACACGAGTTTGTCCGGAGGGCGTTGCCCTTGTTGAACGATTCGGGACTGCTGCAAACACATTGGGAGAAAACGGAATGTTAACCGCTTTTGCATGCACTGTGAAGTTGGTACAATAAATGAGGGGGCAGAACTACTGGCGGCTTTATAGACGTAAGTTGGTACTACCAGTGGAATTGTTTATTTCGCAAACCCATGATGCTTCCCTTTGCATGCACTGTCTGTAAGCTGGTACACGACGGCCGTTGGGAACCGCCGAAGGAGATGAGTCGGCTACGAAGGGCGAAAAAGCATCAAGTCGTGAGAGAAGGGGCGAATTGACCGAAAGACAGGGTCTTGGCTTCCGTTCGTGTATCTCGTTCTGCAATTGTCTGAAGTTTTGTTCTCTTCGCGAGTCAACTCAGCCCAGTATATAATATATGTTTTGAGCAAGCAGAATGGGCGTTCGAAAGTCGAAATTAACCATCTTCTGAGGCGGCAGCAAAGGTTGAAACTCAACCTAAAACTCAACCTAAATTAGGATGCATTCAAACATCCATTAGGTTGAATTTCACTGGCCTTAGGTTGAAATCTACACGGTAATAGGTTGTTCTCCATAGGTATAATGGTAACCTATTTGTGTACCAAAACATCCTACGGGACCATGCTCGATTCCGCTCGTTTTCAACATGTTATAGGATGATTGCAGTTGGTACAATAAATGAGGGGGGGAGATGGATCATTACTTGCGGCTTTGTAAATGTAAATTGGTTGGAGTACTGCCAGAATCGTTTATTTCCCAAACCCATGATGCGTCACGGTTCCGAGAAAAGGCGCGCCAGGACCGGATACATCATTATTAATGTCACTGAAAATTCAAAATAGGCGCTAGCGACTTGAGTCGGAAAGTCCAGTGTCGTGTCATTCAATAGTGCACACCGTCTATCGGACCAGGATCTGCTCTCTAGACAAAATTCAAAGGAACAGCATGAGGGGCTGTCAATGTATGGTGATGTCACCGCATGTATTTGAGGAAAACGTCGCCCGCGAAGGGAGATGGGAGTTTTCAAGTTGTGGCCAAGTGAAGGCCATCAGTCGGCATCTCCTGACATCTGATGTGATCGGTCAACGATCGGTGCCACTCTTTGCACTCAACTTCAAAATCTAAGCAATGCCTTGCCATCGAACCATTCATTCTCCGCTTCGCACCCTCTCTGTACTCCAAGTTCTTCCACTCAGTGGCAACAAGTTGGGCTCCACCCCCTCGTGGAATTCCGAATCCTTCAAGCCAGCGCCGAGATGCCTTTGGCACGTCTTCAATGGCCATTTTGTAGGTGTGAAGGCCTCTCAGATCGCTCTCCGCAATCGCGGTTACTCCATTGAACCCCGTTTACGAGTCCTGTTTTCCTGCATGAACTTGGCATGAACTGAACTGACAACTCCAGCCAGCCGCTAATGATTCTGATCAGGGGTTCTCTGCGACTGGTTCCGCAAATCCGAAAGAAATAAGTTCCACGAATATTCAACCAAGTAAGTAACTTCGACTCAGGCTTGACTTGGGCTTCAAGTCAACCGACTGGTACATCTTTGTGATGCCATGAAATGGGCAATTTTCTTTCTGGCTACCTATGGAAAGTCGGGTATGTTAATTTCCATTCGCCTGCAGTTACTAGGTACTCAATATTCTTGTATCCAGCGGAATTCTTACGCTTTTACCGCCACCACCCGTTACCGGGTCCAACCCGTTCGAAGCCGTTTGTTGGCCGTTTGATTGGTATAGACTTGCCGCGGCATTCTTAATTAGGTATTTCACGATTCTGGTGTTTTTGACGGTCCTTATTGTCCGTCCCCGTCATTCCGATCATGATCCTGCTCACAGCAGCACGAATGGAGAAGGACGTTTGACAATGGGAACGGAACAACAAACGGTGAGCCAAGTGGGGAATGATCTGATCACACCACGTTGCTGCGATCGAGGAAAACAATAAGAATGACAGCGATCTTCAAATTGGTTACTGTGAACAATTGAAGGTGAGATCTTTCCTGGGCTGGCAGATGAGATGCACAAAAGCAGGTGGCCGCATTGCTATAAGGTTCAATCACCGATCCTCGCTTGCTCGCCTTTCCTCCGGGTTCCCCATTCCTTTCTCAGCCTTTTCCCTTTGCAATGTCCGTAGACAATAACAAGTACGATACGGAACTTAAAAGCCCCATCCTCGAAGACGATCAGGACCCTTCCCTGCCCAAAATGCCCCGCTGCAGGTCTGGCGCCTCCATGTCTTCTTCTCCTCCTTTGAAACCCTCCGACCCCATTTCCACTGCGTCCTTGTTGGCACCTCGAGCATTCCCTCCTCCTTCTCTGACTGGCGTGCCCGTCGAGTATATTACCGATCAACTTCATAATCTTGCGCCGCACTATTGGGACAAACCAGACACAGCCGACTGCACTCTTGGTATGTCTGACTCCTCTTCATCTACTGTGTGAATCGTTTGGTCTTACGGCGCTGCTACAGTCATCCCAGTACCATATCCACGCGGGAAAGCTGGTTCCACTTTCCCAGATATGCCCGCCTTCTCGATGTCCAGTGACTCGAGTTTGGGCCGACGGGTCACCGAGCCCGCTCTAAATTCAGTTCCTCGAATATCTTTAAAGGTAAAATGCCCCACGTTTTGCTTGTCCTCTCATTGATCCTTTGCCTGCTTTTTCCTAGCTGCACAGGGACTATTTGTCCGCCCACTCCTCCTTCCTACGGGGGCTCTTCAGCGGCTCCTCGTCGCTCGATCTCATCAGCAGTGCCGCCCTCTCGGAAGCGCCTTCGCGGCCCAGCCCCTCCGGAGAGTTCACCGTTCCAGCCAATCGTCTCCCGCGCCTCATGCCATGCTCGCCAGACCACCCTATCCTCTTCCTCCCCATTCCTGACCCGTCGTCCATCCATCTCCTTGTGCACTGGATGTACTTTGGGAGCACTTCGTACATCGAAGACAGCCTGAACAACGGCTCAGTAGAGTGGGAAGGCATCGCTCGGAACGTCGAATATCTCGGGTTACCCGCAGATATCAAAGTGTTCCTCGGGCATTGGTACGGGAACTGGCTCCATGCCGAGCGCGGAGGCTCGTCTGAGTCCGATGTGGAAGAGGACGACGACGACGCCGACACCGAGACTGTATATTATTCCGACGACGAGGACGAGTCCGCCGACGTCGCGGCCCCCTCCCCGGCACTTGCACGCCTTGATCTGAGCGCCGCCATGGCCGCAGACGACAATGCCTCTGACGATGCCAAACGGGGCAGGCCTCGGACAACGCGGCCACTCTCCACCTGTTCATCGCACAGCGTCTAACCCTTCTCCCTCTCTCTCTTTCCTCGCCTCACCTCGCCCTATTGGGCACTTATGGCCGCCTTTTTCGGCATCTGGTCTCGACATTCGTGCTTTCGCATCTTCGCATTATCATTATACATTCCGTCTTGTATCCGCCTCCGGCAACAAGTGCCGCACCACACTCCCTTCATTCGATCTTTGAGCGCAGTCTCATCTCAATGCTTCGCGCTATGAGAATCCACTGCTATGATAGCCGAGCTTAATTTCAGCTACGCGTGGTATTCAGATACATACATCCAGGAGCGCCCTTTCGGTGTATATAGCGATGTCGACACGTACGATAGCCAGCAGTATAAATTAAATTTCAATAAACATTAGAATCTCGAATCTCTTCGACCCATCTCCAGATCCAATCGTAGAACAATTAGGTTTCGATCTTGTGGGAACGCGCTGCTAACACCAGGCTCACGGACATACTTGGCTTTTTCCCATTTGCGTCTGATTGCGATCAGTCTTCGGGAGTAAGACAATAAGACTGTGACAAGCAGAAAGATGGCAACGGACGAAAGAACAAAAAACTAGAACCGAGAACAAAAGGAAGGCGAGGCAAGGACGTGTTCGTGTGTGGGTGCGATGCAATCGACATTGTAGACGTCGTTCGGATATTTGTATAGAATAAGGAACACATAGCTCCCGCCGTCTACGTTCAAGTTGACGCATTTCTGCCATGCCCTAGTAGTTCTTGCGATCCCATCGTGTAAACGCATTGATTCCCAAAAGCAGCTGACACATAGTCGCGACGAACGGTTGCAGAATGCGCACAATACGTTGAGTGCGATTGCCGTCGTTATACGGATACGGGTACTGGTCATTTAGCCCAAAACGAATCGGTTGACCTGAAGCCCATGCATCCAAGACCGTCGTGGGATGCTGGGCGAAAGACAGATTTACTGGCACGGTTTTCAGTCGGGCAAGGCGCCGTTCTAGTCTCTGTTGCAAAAGCGATTTACGAAAGAAAAACAACGGGTAATTGCCGACATAGGATGCGCCGCTGCGTCAATGAGTCCGTTGCTAAACATGCGCAAGAGACCGTGATGGTGAACGCGTAGAGTTCATTACGCCCACGTCCTTGACCCGGGAGGCGTAGCAGATTGGGGGTGCGGGTGCGGAGAGGGTCGCAGAACAAATGTCAGGATCAGTTGCGCGCGTCCAGTGAAATTTGAAAGGAGTCGGCGAACTGTCGGGGCTGCACCATGGAATGAGCGCGAGACAGATGCGGTTTATACGGTACGGCGCGATAAACGAAAGAGGATGCACAGCCACTTCCTTTTCCTGCACTTCTCTTTATCTCAGAGGTCGCCGGGGGTTCGGCGGTTCGACACCTCCATAGAAGCCAAAAAGTTGCTCAAGAAGTCCTGGGATAGAACATTATGGTGCTCACTTCGTTCACGAATGTTGGTTTAACGCGTCGAATATCGACGCTCTGGGAACGAAGAATATCTACCCTTAGTACGCTATTGCCCGAGAAGCTTCAGGCCGCAGACCTTCTCGAGAATCTCCCCCACGCCTTTCACAAGTACTACCAGAAACCAATAGCGCAGAATCCAGAAGTCTCACTTCGTATGCGACATCGCGGTTCTAATATAGCGTGGACACCTTCACCACTCCCGAATCTCTGCCGCGGTTTTTTATATTGCCACGCGCCTCAGCCTGCATCACCCCTCGCAGCGTCTGTACGTTTCCGACTGACTCCCGGCTTCGACCCCGCCTCTTCCGTGTCCCCCCAAGCCGCGTTCGCTGCCGGTTCGGACCTTCAAGTCCCTGACGCCGACGGCCTGCCCTGGTCTGTACCCATGTGGACGCTCGCCAGAACGCGCCGATTAAACGACTACTCTGATCTGCTGCGCGCCGACGGCGTTCAGGTGCTCGATCCACCGGGGAAGAGCGCAGAGGACCTGACCGAGACCTCAGTCGCGCTTTACGCACTCGGCCAACCGTTCCTCGTCGAGTTCCATATGGCCACTTTGCGCGTGTACCTCTTTATGTCCCAGCCCGTGCCCCCGCTCCGTGGCCGCCTCGAACTGGGCTTCTTCGACGCAACGAGCAAGGAGTTCCGCCAGCCGCATCGAGGTCTGTGCTCGCTCGCTCGTTGAATATCGTATCTTGTTCTCATCCCTCGACTTAGGGATGGCTATCATGACGCTGGAACGCCTTGAGGGACAATCCGCTAGTAGGCTTCCTGTAGTTGATGCTGGCGCCGTCGGCCTGCGCGTGCAAAAGATTCTTTCGGTGTCACAAGAACATCCGAGCTCAGAGATTGCACCGCCGGTCGAGGGAGAGATACGCCCCTTAAAAATTGCCCCCGTACTGTTCAAGGAGGCGACCAAACCAACCGACCCTAAATACAAAGGTGCTCAGACGCATCTGTCGTGGGTCGTCAAAAGGATGCCCCATGTGTCTGAGATGGCCGTTAGCTAGCAGCAGCTCGCTATGTGTGCAGTTCGCATTAAAAGCGTTGTTCGATTTGTATGGAACGCGCGTTGTCGACGTGGACAGAAATTCATTCCCGTGCCCTATTTCAAGTATCTCACGTCACTTCAAGTTCCGCGAGGCAGCCGACGTGCCAGTCACGCTGTTCATTTGAATGCGTAGAGCGTGTTGAGCGCGACAGACAGAATGCTCCGAGCGGAGTTTGATTTTGCAGATTCGCAACGGAATCTTCCGCCCTCGCATCGAGCATGCTTCGTCAGGCTGGCGAATCCCAGACTGTGACAGTCAACACCTATGGTGCGAAAGAGAATTTGCTACACCTAACATCGTTATTCATTTCGCTCAGGAGGAGTAGGAGGCAATGGTGGAAGAGGCGGTCAACGGGGTGGTAATGGGGGTACTGGAGAGGGACCCACTACAAATTTCGGATCTGCTAGGCGCGTTACCGTGATCCACAACTATCGCGCGCGTCGTTTGGGGTCAATAGATTCTGATTCCTCGGAAGGAGCCAGCGAATTCGCTGGCCCCTCCAGGAATCTGCATGGGAGACCAAGGCAGACGCCATACGGTACGCTTTAGATGAAATTCTATACTTTCCTATTTCTTATTTCAAAAAGATCGCCCTGTTCACGCATACAGCCGCCTGAATGATAACGGAGTCAAGGTCTGCACAGTTCAATAGGAATTACTGATATGGATATTTCAGCAGATTATTGCAAGAAAAAATCTCAAACTCATTCGCGAGATTGGTAGCGGCCCGGGATACTTGCTCCATGCTGGTCAGCACAGGGACCGCGCGGTTATTGTGAAAGTCTTCAATGCGGGCCCCAGCCCAACGCTTCAGCGGGTGAGCAAGGAATTCGGTCAGGGACCTTCCGCCTCACTTACTTGCCATTACTGGAAGAAACTAGACCTAACTGTGGCTCTTGCGAAGAAAGTCCTGTACGTAGCATTGGCCTGGTTAACCCATTACTCACAATGTGTCCCAGGCATCCGAATGTCTTCGACCTCTATGGCATTTCTTCGTCGAACTCTCTCGACCACCACTTTATTGTCTATGAAAACGGTAGTTATTGTCCCTTTACAAATGTAGCCAAGAAAAGAACCATTTTCAGTCCGGTCGCAGAATGCAGAAGGTCCCCTTGCTTTGGCCCTGAAAACCGATCTGAAACGAAGTATCACACTCGGATTCAAAATGGTATATATCTCGTTCACGAACCTGCGACAGCTCATGCGAACTTTTTCCAGATGGCAGAACTTGCTGTATGCAGCTCTATGATATTATCGGATTTCTGGACTATTAATACATACTTTTTCCAGGCAGGACTAAACTATCTCTTTGTCCAAGGTGTATGTCTGGGCTCGATGGGAGCAGAAGTGCGTTGATGTATTGTTTATCGCTGTCCAAAAGCTAACTGCCGCTCCAGAATTTTGATGTTCTACTCGATGTCGACGACCGGTTTGGGATCATCATTGACCCACCAGAGGAGGGTGTTCTTACACGCCACGCTCCTGCTAATTTTCAAGAACGAGAAGAAAACGCTTGGGTTGTCTTCACCGCACTCTGCCAAAAGGTTGGTTGTTTGACTGCTCATTTGGTTCAAGTGCTAAGCCGTAATTCAGATCTTGATATCCGCCAATCGTGCAGTACATCGTACGTCCATAATCATGTGGTACTCCAAAATTTTCATACAGGCGCTCAGACGAACAAATTAAAAGGGATCCTGCAATTCTGGATGCTGTACGTCAAAGGCCAGGCGTGCTTAAGAATTTAGCGTCGTCGTCGTCGCTGTCGACGTCGTCGCAACACATTCAAGAGGAGGAACTTGATGTTCTCCCTCGACGAGAGTACGTGTGGCGGACCATGGATCGCGGCCAGCAGTCTTTGGCGACTGTTGCACGCAACATCGCCTTCGAGTTGGATATCGATCCATCCCTTCGCAGGATGACTTGGACAGACGGGCGAAGCCCCCATCGCTGTGAGGGATACGTGCGCGAGGAGATCACGCTCGCGACCACGACACTGGATAGTGCTGTCGTGGCTCATGATGTGCCCGGTCTGTCGGAACGTTGTTCCGTTTGCCACGAAATCGTCGGTCTGAATGAGACCTTTCGGTGTGTTTGTGGGGATTCCGGTTAGTGCGATTTGACAATGGGTCACAGCTAACTTAGAACTCATGTCTATAGGTCCTGGATCGCGGCATACGATTAAATGTCAAGTGTGCAAGTGCTGGAGCCATAGTGACTGTATCGGAAATTCAAAGAGGGACTTCACATGTAGGCTCTGCAACGGTGGAAACAACCACCACCTCGCGCAGCACCAGGCGTACACCGCCCAGGCACAGGCCCAGAATTCGTTCAGGCGCCCGTACGGTGGGCTGGTGCCGTCGCAGCCCAAGGGCACGCGAGCGTACCAGGACGCGGCGAGCTACAACCACCACCTCGCGCAGCACCAGGCGTACACCGCCCAGGCACAGGCGCAGAATTCGTTCAGGAACCCGTACATCACGCCGAACTCGTTGACGCCGGTGTTGAACCGGGACGACGCGATGCGGGAGTGGGAGCGGAGGCAGGCGGGCAAGCCGAGCGCGGCGCAGCCGTACCCGCAGCTCGAGTACCTGCAGCAGCAGGCGGAGCTCGCGGCGCAGGCGGGGACGGCGACGAATTGGGCACGGTACCAGCCACCGCCGGTGACGGGCAAGCTGGTGCGCGCGCCCCGTTCCCCAGCGGACAACCGAGACCGGGACGATGCGGGCGCAAGCGCGAGGCAGGACGTGGTGATGTCGAATGTGCGCTCGGCGGCGGCGAGCGTGATGAGCTCGTCGCCGGCGCAGGACTCGGTGCCGCCCGCGCTGGCGCGGCTGCAGCACATGAACCAGGACGTGATCGCGGGCCGGAACGCGTTGACGCCGGTGTTGAACCGGGACGACGTGATATGGGAGTGGGAGCGGAGGCAGGCGGGCAAGCCGAGCGCGGCGCAGCCGTACCCGCAGCTCGAGTACCTGCAGCAGCAGGCGGAGCTCGCGGCGCAGGCGGGGACGACAACGAATTGGGCACGGTACCAACCACCGCCGGTGACGGGCAAGCTGGCGCACGCGTACCGTTCCCTAGCGGACGACCGAGACCGGGACGATGCGGGCGCAAGCGCGAGGCGGGACGTGGTGATGTCAAGTGAACGCTCGGCGGCGGCGAGCGTGATGAGCTCGTCGCCGGCGCAGGACTCGGTGCCGCCCGCGCTGGCGCGGCTGCAGCACATGAACCAGGACGTGATCGCGGGCCGGAACGCGTTGACGCCGGTGCTGAACCGGGAGGACGCGCTGCGGGAGTGGGAGCGGAGGCAGGCGGGCAAGCCGAGCGCTGCGCAGCCGTACCCGCAGCTCGAATACCTACAGCAGCAGGCGGAGCTCGCGGCGCAGGCGGGGACGACAACGAATTGGGCACGGTACCAGCCGCCGCCGGTGACGAGCAAGCGGAAGGACGGGGTAAGACAGGGGAGCAACGGGTTGGACGCTTGGCCACGGTGAGTGGGTGGCGACTCGAGGGTGGTCAATTAGGCTCGAATCCAGCCGCTCACCCATATGTCTATCGACACATCATAGACAGACAGTCACTGGTCTAGTGGTCAATGCACAGTGCGATTTCCTTTTTTTCTGTCCTCCTTGTTGCGTTTGCGTCGAAAATGCGCATCTATTGAGTACATACGGTACCAGATCGGCTTGCAACCGTGTTCACGTTGCGTTCTTATTTTTTTCTCCCTCATGTCTGTTTAGTACGCCTTCCATACGCCTTCATCACCAATTCCGCTCTGCAATATTTTTGAGCCAGAGACTCTTGGACTGATAGCAAGCATTTTTGTATCCGCACGCTGTATCGATGAGGCTGCTGATTATTTAATCTATGAGCGCGTCGAAACAAAAAGAAATCTAGGTGGCGCATCTTGTATTGGAAGTTGCGCTAACCATACAACCTATCTTGAACATCCTCCACCTCCCACGCGCCGGTCCAGTACACGACCTCGCACTTGAGGCCGCCTCCCCGCGCGATACGCTTGTGCAGCCCGCAAAAGCTCGTATTCGACAAACGTTGACGTCGAAACGTCATACTACTCCAACAACAGTGGCTCTTCCTTCCTCTCGCACTCACCCACGCAGATAGAATCGCAGCAGTCCGCGTTCCACCAGCAAACCGGGCGTCGCAGCAGCAGCAGCAACAATAAGATCATGTCGTCCTGCAGTAATTCGCCGTGTAGTGACGATGACTCCAGAACAACGACGAATTCGAACGACGCGTACGTGAACACGCCGATCTTTGACATGAAGCAACGCGCGTCGTCCGGGTCGCCGGAAAGGAACATACTACGGCGGTCTATATCTGGCAGGAGTTTGTTGGCGATCTAATGGACTGAAAGGGAATCGTGTATCCGAGGGACTTGAAGGGCAGGTATTACTTGATAATTCGCGTATGGTGTACAGTTACTAGTAGCGCCCCTAGTTTGCTTTCTTGAGTACCCCGTCGAAGACGACCATGAGCTCTCGACTTTGGGCGGAAAGATGCGCGGAAAAGAGGCCGGTGTTGCCGCTTCTGCTCGAACGTTCCCCGACGTCCCACAATCCATACGGACGTCGTCGTGCCACTCCCGCCATCGCGGCTCCCTGAACGAGCGCGTCCACCAGCAGCCGTCGGCCTCGACCCGAGTCGACGACTCAATGTTGACTTGGCGCCCGTCAAAATTGTCGCTCTTCCCCGGTGAGCAGTGAGCGTTTACACCAGCGTAGCTGGGTTGACATTGCAGACCAGTAATGCCTTCGAGCGGCCTCTTGTCGTTGTTTGAAAATAGGGACTCCGAGTCGGAGCTTGATTGAAACGCCGCGTGACGGACGCGTTCAATGAACGTGACACCGCGCTTTGACTCGCTTTTAAATTCCGCGCTTTGACGCTTTGACGCCTGTAGCTTGGACGGCTCACCAGTTCCCTATTTATTCGCACCTCGCTGGCTCGCGTTTTATAGTCTCTCCAGATCAGTTTACGCGCACAAGTCGCGTAGTACGAAAATGCCGAGACAACCTCGCTTGAACGCGCAGTACTTGGGCTGGTTGCAAGAGATGATGGACGAAGAACGGGACAAAGGTATTATTTTTTGTTCCCTATTCTCTTTCGAGATTTAATTTGGCGATGGCAGAGAGCAGACGCTACCTTGTCTACAAGAAAGCCCTCAATAGCCTGAAGTCCGCCACTAAGCAGTTTGCCACTCCTGGGGAACTGTTGGAGGTCGACTACATTGGTCAAGTCATTGTCTCTAAACTACAGAAGCGCTATGATCAGGAGAACCTGGATATTGGTTGGCCAAGTTCACAATCAGGAGCGGCGGCTGCTGCCGCTCCAAAGAAACCTCGTGGGCGTCCACCCAAGAGATCTGCGACCGAGGTCGACATGGACCCTCCTCCGGTGGCTAAACGACGCACGGTCAGTGCCGCTGAACTCCCGCCACCAGTCACGCAGCCTGCACCGCCAATACTCCAGAGGTCTGCCACGATGCCTGCGAACGAGAATAGACCTTTCCAGTTCTGGTATCTAGGTGAAAGAGACTCTCTCCGATTTTTTCAGGTCCTGACCGTGTTTCCTGCCGTGTAGACGGCCGCAAACCCGTCTTGAGCCGCGAGGGTGCCGAGGTGTCGTGGTGCGAGGACGGCAGCCAGCTGCTGCGAATGAAGATCGGGTACCCGATGTCTCAGGCTGATCACCCATTGACCGCTCAGCTCTTTGGGCGTGAACGTCGCCGCGACAATACCTTTGTGGCCGAAATGCGAGAGGATACTGCGGACCCGTTCCCCCAATGCACGGCCTATCCTGATCCGTCTCCCCCAAAGACCTCCAATCTCGCTGCCCTTCTTGCTGCAGAAAAACTTGCGAACAAGCGGCCCAATCATAGTCTCGACCCTTCGCGTCAGTTGCCTCAATATATGCAAAAACAGATGGATCCCGTAGCCAGCGGAAGCCGCAAGAGTAGCAACGCTGTCGCCAGCGGAAGCAGCAACAACGCGACCAGCGCCGTCCCCAGCAGCAAACCCGACAATGATATGCGTCGCGCGGCTGCGACGCGGTCTTACTCGAGCCTTTCTCAAGGGAGCAGAGCCTCGTCTCCTCCTGGCTCCCAGCCACCTGCTTCTGCTTCTGCTTCTGCGTCCATTCGCCCACCTCGCCCAGCAGTTATTCGCGCGGCCACCATGGTCGCGACATCTTCCTCCGCGGTGGCACCTAACCTGCATCGAACAGCCTCGGCGCCCGAGCCCACGCCCGTCCTCCACACCCGCCCGCGTCTCTCGCACGCCGTCCCGCATCTCCCCGCCGTGGAGCACCCGTCGCTCTACCGCCCCCTGACCACCTTCCCGGAATTCGACCCGCGTGTCTTCAAAGCCGGGACATATACCGTCAAGCTCGTCCTCGACCATCGCGAGCAAGGCAAGAACGACCGCGAGGCGATCGCCAAGGCGCTGCGCGCGCGCGGTGTGGACGTCGTCCGCCGCGCACTGGAGATCGGCGATGTTGCGTGGATCGCGTGCTCGAAGGAGGACGGCGCGGAGTGTGCGCTGGACGTTGTGCTGGAGCGCAAGCGCCTCGACGACCTTGTTGCGTCCATCATTAACAAAGATAATCGGTTTCACGAGCAGAAGGTTTGTTTCCGGATTTCTTTCCTCTGGAGGAGGCTGACAATCACCTAGTTCCGGCTGCACCAGAGCGCCATGAGTCGTGTGCTGTATCTTGTTGAAGAGTACGACACACAGAGACAGAAGGAACAATGGGCGCTGCAGATCAGCACCGCGCTGTCTTCGACGCAGGTGGTAGACGGGTTTTTGGTTCGGGCTTGCCTTTTGTTGATGTCTTTCGCTACTAAATTCTTCGTCCCAGGTCAAGGAAACAAAAAACCTGAATGATACGATCGCCTACCTCACCACCTGGACAAACGAGCTTATTCGCTCGCATGCAGTGCGTGCCTCGCCCTCATCTCATCGTATATAACTGCATGTTTAATAAACACATTTCGCAGAATAAAGACCTCTTCGTTATCCCGACGTACATGATCCGGCGGCACTCGTACGTCGACCTGCAGAAGTTCCTCCGCGCGAACCACCCGAACGAGTGCTACGTGACCTCGTTCCAGGACTTCCAGGCCCTGAATCACAAGTCGGCGTACACGACGGTGCGCGACACGTGGGCGCGGATGCTGCTGTCCGTCAAAGGAATGAGCGCGGAGAAGGTCGGTGCGGTCATTGAGAGGTGGGACACGCCGCGGGCGCTGTGGGAGGCGTTTTGCGCGGCGCAGGAGGCGGAGGCGGAGGCATTGGAGCGGGAGGCTGCGGCTGCGGGCCCGTCGAAGGGCAAGGGCAGGAAGAAGAAGAGCGAGGTGCCGGAGGCTAGGCTGATGCTCCAGGGCGTTGGGAGTGCGGAGGGCGGCTCGCGCGCGATTGGGCAGGCGCTCAGCACAAAGCTTTATGAGCTTTTCATGTCGGAGAATTATGGGGAGGAGGAGTAGATGGATCTGGAGGATTTATGGGAGAGGGATCTGAAATTTTCTTTGCATACATAGATTTTGCGGGATCGATCGTTTAATGTTTTCTTGTCTTATATAGTAGTAGAGTAGATATCGTATAGTAAGTAGACGGTCGTATAGTACCATTGGTAGCAGGCGCGAACCTAATGATAATGTAACTTGCAGCGTTGTCGACATCCGGAGCCACTGTGACCAAAGCCAGAAATACGAAGGCGACAACACTGTTGCCCACCACCACGAAGAAAACCATCAACCTGAAGAAAAAAGTACTCGAAACAGGAAAAGGATCCAGACGAAGGGTGGGATGTCTAGGAGTCTGCACAGAGCAATTGAAGCAACGCGCGCCTGAAATACCGCGTGCTTGCGGGACCCTACATCCGCTGCAGGGATGGCCGAAGACACGTCCATATAGCAGAAAAGCATTCCATTGACCGAGGGCATTCGCTTCGAGGGTAGAACAATCAATGCACAGCTGTGAGCGATGTGAGGGCATCGATTGCGGCGGGCCCCTCCGTAGCTTCCTTTGCGGCACCTAGCCTGCCTAGGAGACCTGTTCGTCCTTCTCCTGCTCAGTAGCCTTCCCGGCGAGCTACCCAAATCATATCCGTGAGCATACCTCCCCTACTGAGAACGACGACACCTACCTCGGCAAACACATTCTGATCCCAATGCTCTCTCACAAAATCCATATCCTCCCTCGGCATCCACCACTCCAGCAGCAAGAAAAAGAGACAATCCACAATCAAGATGATCGTGTATATCGGGCCCGCAAACAACCCCAGCTGCATCGTCCGCTGCATACGTTCCCACAACTCCATCTGCGGTGACGCCAATACGGCCTCGTACACCGCCTCCGTCCGGCCCGCGACTTGCTCCCAGTCGTAGAACGTCTTGATGCGCGCGTGCGCGTGGAGGGGGTCGTGCTTACCCTCGGAGACGATGCGAATCGCTTCGCCGACGGCGCGGCAGACATCTGGGCGGGAATAAAACAATGAAAATGAGCTTTAATGAAAGAATAAAGAAAAGCGTGACAGACCGTCTTCGTCAGGATTGGCAAAGCTGATCATGTCTTTGGGCAAGATCTCCGGGACGCCCCCCACGCGCGTGGAGACGACATAGAGTCCCGCGCACGCCGCTTCCAGGATGGCGATCCCAAACGACTCCGTGAGCGCTGTGCTCATGTATATTGCGCCCTGGTTCAGTACCTACAAATGCATCTTGCATAAGGTCCCCGGATTGCGAAGAACAAGAAAAGGCTTTATTTACGTCGCAAGCGTCCTTGTGCCGCACAGGCCCCAGCAGCTTGATGCGATCCTGCAACAGATGCTTTTCGCGCATTTGCAGAATCTCGATGAGCTTGGGGCCGTCCCCGCCGATAATAAATCGGACATTCGGAAAATCGCGGCAGATACGGGGAGCAGTCGCCACCAGAAGGTCAATGCCTTTCCGGTAGACGAGTCGCGAGAGGAAGACTATTGTGACTGCGCTCCAAATTTAATGCAAGCTAGAAAATTCAAGAGATGATTCAAGACGTACTGACGTCGGTGGATTTCGGCGGCGAGGGTTGGAAGCGCTCCGGTATCAAAGCGTTGGGGATGACATATACACTGTCGCGGACGGAAATGCCACTTGGATCTGTATCGGATTTTTCAAGCAGCTCTCCGCGGAGGACAGTGTTTTCGCGCCTGGAGGCGCCTCGATTAACGGCGAACAACATTAGTAGAGACAAAACGCACCCCGTATGCGAGACACAAATGACCGCATCCACGTTCTTGAGCGTTCCAGCCATGAGTTTATTTGTCAGTATACTTGCCGCGTCGTCGAACCCGAACAAACTGTGGTCAGTGAACACCGTCCGGACACCCAAGAGATGCGAATGCAGGATGCCTTCGTGGCCTAGCGAGGAAAGGCTGGCATGGGCGTGAATTAAGTGGATATGCTCGCGGATGAGGATCGTCCGCAAGTAGGGCAGGAAGGTGAAGAATTGCGGGAGCGTGGCGGAGGACGCGATCGGAACGAAGGGGATGTAGTACACTTTGAGAGACGGGACGAGCCAGCGGACGCCGACGCGGTCGGGTTGATGGCTGTGGGTTATCACGATCACCTGCAGGTATTGGTTCATTTGGTGCATAGGCGTGCATGCGGACCACCAACCTTGTGACCGCGACGGATGAGATTCGCGCTAAGCATGTATACGTGGTTCTCCACGCCACCCACAGCGGGATGGAAGAAATCCGTGATCATGCTGTGCACTTTCTATGAGCTAAAAATGAATTTATTTGAGAGAAACGTACGCGATAGAAATGGGATGCATAGCGGTCAAGAACAGGCATGAATTGATGGATGTGAGGCCAGCAAAGACAAACAACGCCAGAGTCCAGAAAAGGCAATTTGATGGGGGAGTAAAATGTTTGTCGAAAAAAGCGTTATTCTGTGGCGACTACACGCTGTTTAAAAGTCAATGAAATACAGACCAAGGTTCTCAATACCGCCTCGCGTCGTCATTTCAAATGCATTCTGATGGGTGTTCAGTGCCATTTCCGTCCTGATTTTGGGGACATTGGCGAGAAACTCCACAAAGTTCCATATTCTGGTGCAGAGATGATGAGAAGTAAATATAGTTCTATATTATTGGTAGATACCTATATTAGTAGATAGAGACCACATAACAAGCGGCGAGTAAAAATCTCCTCATCAGTCGCACCGATCAAACCCTCATATCTCTTTGTGGGGGGATAATTCTTCCAATGAAACACGCCCGCTATTTTCCGTGCGAAATAAGTCACAGACCCCGTCCTCCGCAAGATTGGTGAACGCAATTTCTTCGGTGAAAAGCGGGCAACGATGCTGTTGAATTCCTGCAATGACTGTGCAGGTTCAGGGCGATCCGACGGGTTGGTGCTCATCATGCGGTTCGCGACGGGTGAAAATATACGGAGGTCAGGGTAATCCTGTCGCAAATGGGTGGAACCCAAGTCAGAAAAACCGTCTAGACGAAATATAAACTTGACAATCAACCTTAATCACATTCGCCATCGTCAGGCCGAGCTGGAAAACATCAACCTTGAAGGGATTGTACGACACCGTCTCAGAAAGCTCGGGGATGGTCCGGAAATTCCTCAGTGTGCCCGTTGTCAAGGCAGTGTCCCTGCCTTTCGGATAGTGCATCGAGAGCCCGAAATCGATGTAGTAGTAGTCGACGGGGCCGACGGAGCAGCGATTTTTCCATTCGAAATAGCCTCGATATCCGTCGTGTGTTTTTGGGTAGCGAAAATGGGACCCACGAGGGACGACACGGGACTCGTCCATCATGAGATTTTGGGGAGCGATGTCGCTGGAAATGGGATATGAAATCCGGCACGCTGGCGGTGGAGAACAAGGAATCACAACGTACAAATGGCAAACGTTGTGTTCATGCATGAATGTAAGGCCCTGCGAGTAACACTGGGAATCTGCATGAAAACAACAAGCGGCAGCCTGCGCACCTCCAGAAACTGCCGCATCGCCTCCGCAAATTCTCCACGGCAGTGGAAAGCGGGGTGATTGAATCGACGCCCATGCGGCATGACGACGAGGACGTCGATGTCGTTTGGCAAAGGCAGGATTTGGAGGACCGGGATGGTTCGATTCCGTGGATCGGATATGTTTGAAAGGTACTGGATACATTGAACCTCGGAAGAATCCGCTGCTAGCCACTTCATCACGACTTTCTTCCCGTCCTCGATTTGAATGGCATCGAGGACGTCGCAATTCTGCTTCAAGTGAGCTACTGCTGGTGGGCTAAGAGATCCGACTTGCCCGTATTTTATATGCATCTTCCGGCTGTGAGCCTTTGTTTTCCCCTTGCAATTCCCGCCAGTTGTGACTCCACCACGAGGGCACCCAGTTGGGGTCATAGCGGGACCGCAGTTTGTAGCCGGCTGAAAGCAGGAATGGTTGTATTTCGACCCACTTGACCTCGTCCTCGGTCACTAACAGCTCTTCTGGCGCCTTGACGGCCGTGGAGCCTGAGCTGCTTTGATTTAAAGTCGTCATGAGAGGCGTCAGCGAATCGCGATACACTTCACTTGAAGTTGCAAGTAGAATGGCGGCAAGGCTAGAGGAGAGGTGAATGAATTGTTGCTTGGTTGTGCTTGAGAATTGGATATTCGCATAGACCCCTAACCATTTGACGAAGTCCACCGCAGTGCGCGATATCTGTGTATTTTCATGAATTCATTTCAAAAGGTACGCGACAAAAATGGGTACGCGGTGACAGCATGAATTGATGGTGCCAGAGACCAGAAAAGGCAAATTTATGAGGGGTTTTTTGTTTTATTTTTTATTTTTGGGACGTTGCGTTGGCAGTAACACACTCCTCTGCAAGGCATTGGAGGTGCACCCGTCGGGTTTACATATTAGTGCCCGTTTCTGAGGCCGAAATATCTTAATAAGGACGTTAATGGCCTACATACTTACTTATTGTACCACAATTTGACTCTATGTACCTCGAGCGAAGGGGTTATTCTGTGGCCACTAAATGCTGTTTAAAATTCAATGAAATAAAGACCAAGGTTCTCAATACCGCCTCGCATCGTCATTTCAAACGCATTCTGATGGGTGTTCAGTGTCATTTTGGCGTCCTGATTTTGGGGATATGTACTGGCAAGAAATTCCATAAAGTTTCATATTCTGGTGCAGAGATGACAAGAAGTAAATACAGTTCTATATTATTAGTAGATACCTATATTAGTAGATCGAGACCACATAACAAGCGGTGAGTGAAAATCTCCTCATCAGTCGCACCGACCAAACCCTCATATCTCTTTGTGGGGGGATAATTCTTCCAATGAAAGACGCCCGCTACTTTCCGTGCGAAATAAGTCACAGACCCCGTCTTCCGCAAGATTGGTGAACGTAGTTTCTTCGGTGAAAAGCGGGCAACGATGCTGTTGAATTCCTGCAATGACTGTGCAGGTTCAGGGCGATCCGACGGGTTGGTGCTCATCATGCGGTTTGCGACGGGGGAAAATATACGGAGGTCAGGGTATTCCTGTCGCAAATGGGTGGAATGCAAGTCAGAAACACCGTACGAAACATAAACTTGACAATCAACCTTGATCACATTCGCCATCGTCAGGCCGAGCTGGAAAACATCAACCTTGAAGGGATTGTACGGCACTGTCTCAGAGAGCTCGGGGATGGTCCGGAAATTTCTCAGCGTGCCCGTTGTCAAGGCAGTGTCCCTGCCTTTCGGATAGTGCATCGAGAGCCCGAAATCGATGTAGTAGTAGTCGACGGGGCCGACGGAGCAACGATTTTCCCATTCGAAATAGCCTCCATATCCGTTGTGTGTTTTTGGGTAGCAGAAATGGGACCCGCGGGGGACGACGCGGGACTCGTCCATCATGAGATTTTGGGGAGCTATGTCGCTGGAAATGGGACTTAAAGCCGGGACGCTGGTGGTGGAGAACGAGGAATCACAACGTACAAATGACAAACGTTATGTTCATGCATGAATGTAAGACCCTGCGAGCAACATTAGGAATCCGCCTAAAAACATCAAGGTCGCCCACGCACCTCCAGAAACTGCCGCATCGCCTCCGCAAATTCTCCACGGCAGTGGAACGCGGGGTGATTGAATCGGCGCCCATACGGCATGATGACAAGGACGTCGATGTCGTTTGGCAAAGGTAGAATTTGGAGGACCGGGATAGTTCGATTGCGTGGATCGGATATCGATATGTTTGAAAGGTACCGGATACATCGAACCTCGGAAGAATTCGCTGCTAGCCACTTCATCACGACTTTCTTCTCGTCCTCGATTCGAATGGCATCGATGACGTCCCAATCCTGTTCCAAGTGAGCTACTGTTGGTTGGCAACGAGATGAGACTTGCCCATATTTCATGTGCATCTTCCGGCTGTGAGCCTTTGTTTTCCCCTTGCAATTCCCGCCAGTTGTGACTCCACCACGAGGGCACCCAGTTGGGGTCATAGCGGGACCGAAGTTTATAGCCAGCTGAGAGCAGGAATGGTTGTATTTCTACCCACTTGGCCTCGTCCTCTGTCACTTGCAGCTCTTCTGGGGCCTTGATGCTCGTCGAGCCTGAGCTGCTTTGGTTTAGAGTCGTCATGATAGGCGTCGGCGAATCGCGATACACTTCACTTGAAGTTTCAAGTAGAATGGCGGCAAGGTCAGAGGAGAGGTGAATGAATTATTGCTTGGTTGTGCTTGACAATTGGATATTCGCGTAGACCCCTAACCATTTGACGAAGTCCACGCGATATCTGTGTATTTTTCACGAATCCATTTCAGGGAAGGTACGCGACAAAAATGGGTACGCGGTGACAGCATGAATTGATGGTGCCAGAGACCAATTTTACGCGGGATTTCGATTTCACAGAAATAACATACTTGCTCACGTAAGCCCACAATTTGACTCTATGTGCCTCGAGCGCTCGTGATTGAACCTGCGGAGGCACTTGTTCCTCCAATACTTGAATGCAGCGCTGCAAAATCATATAAATTGCAGTGTAGATGTAACGGCGCGAGTTGTGAATACATCTCGTCCGATACAAAGCAGGAAGAATGTTATGTTATCATCCCGGACAAAATTCATTCCTTGACTCGCAATAAGGTGGTGATAACCTGTTCCAAAAAGCAGTCAGTTCGATACAATACAAGTGAATCCGATGCCGAGTCTCTGACTCACAAGATCAACTCAAAACAAGAGAGGGTTATCATGCCCAGACAAAATTCATTGCATATGATTTGCAATGACATGGCGATGACCTGGCCGCGCAAATTAGTTTGGTGGCAATCAAATGGATAGTCCCACTCACGTTATTCCTCTGTAATTTATTTTCGTTATTTTCGCCGTCAAGAAACAACGTCCCAAGGCTCGTAAGGTGGAATCTCCAGGTTCAAGCATTAAGCTGGCCGGCTCAGGGACCTTCTAGCTTCCGAAGTCACCGGAATCATAGCCATCGAAGCCACCGGAGCCATCGGAATCATAGGGATCGTAATACCGACGGCGTTTCTCGGCCAGTAGCGACTCATCTTGCATCCATCGCGAAAATGCGTCAAACTCGTCGTACACCTGGCGCCTTGCCAGTTCTGCGCGGAAGCGGCGTGCTTGAGGATCGGGGTAACGAAGGTGCTCGTTCACCCTGCGGAACGCGTGCAACATCTCAAATACCCTGACCATGCTGTCTGTAAACACCATAATTGGATCAAGGAAAACGAACACGTACTCGTCAACGCGCCGATCAAGCTGCTGCCACATCAGCTCTTTCCGAATGCGCCAGAAAAAAAATCCCTCTTCGGAGCCGGGCTCCTCTGCAGTGAAACCGGACACCGCCGGCGTGAGGATCTGTGTCTTCGGTAGCCCAGCCTGCGCCTGTGCCTCGCGGACAACTTTGTTTGCATAAACAGCAAACTCGCGGGGAAGGAGCACTTGCAGCATGAGGTCATTTTCCCGGCTCAACAAAGCGTCGACGGTCGGCGCGCAGGACATGCGCCGGTATTTATTGAGGTCCGTATCTTTCCAGACACCGTGCGGCTCCAAGCGATAGTAGTCATCGGTATTAGACCAACCCCATGTATCCGTCTTGTTTGACCAATGAAGTTCCTTTTGAAAGCTTTCGAGATTGAAGTTCTTGTCCCACTTGTATCTGTAAAAGATGTAAGTTTCACCCTGAAAATCAAGGAAGACGATTACAGTAGATTTGGTGCGTCGTCGTAACTTTTCAGCTACGCCCATACCCCTCTGTGAGTGAAAGGATGCGAAATGAGGAAGAAACCCACCGCATGCTGGTCGTAACCGGTACTTGCCCAAGCATCGCTCCTCAGGCTGTGTGAAAATGAATATAAGAAAAACGAGGTGAGCATTGGGAAGACTCCCACCTAACCGTACCCTGGTGCGCCATTTCCCACAGAGTCGCACAGCGCATGAAGATGCGGAACCCGTTCAGGCACTGAGAAGACCGATATCGGACGCGTGAGTGCATCAGGGTCCCGACAAAGCCGACTTCCTTCTTTCCCCCAACTTTGGTGGTGACCCAATCGCGCTGTTTCGCCGCGATTGACACAATATCGAAATTCCGAGGTTCGCTGGTAGAATCATCTGAATCTGATTCCCGAGTGGCGAGGGACGAAACGTAGGAAGGCAGAATCCGAATTCCGTAGCCCTGGATGATGTGTGAGCAAGATCACCGCAAGGAGACAATGTCGGACCTTATCGGCGTACTTGAAAATGCTACATGAAAACATCAGAGAGCTGTGGCAACCGCGAGATGCACGGCTTACCGCTCTTGCGTACTCGCACGACGATCGGATAGGTAGTGACCATGGATGAGGTTCATCGTAAAGACGTTGCACCCCACTGTCATTGATCTAGTCAGTCAAGATCTGGGGTCGATGGTACGACGCACTCTCGAGGGCTCTCGCGGCGCGCGGGAGCATCCAGAGAGCGGTACCATCCCACCCCATCGCACAAACGTCAAGGTCAAAGTTGAGTAGCACTGTCTTGGGCGATTCGACTAACTTGAGCACGATTTGGATTCGTCGCAGCGGATACTTCGCGTAGAATGTGATAGTGCTGCAGTTTCGGACCACGAGCGTTTGTGTCCCCGCCGGGAGATTAGCGCAGAACGTTTTAAAGATATGCTTGACTTTCTCGTTCGCCTCATTCGGCGAGAGCCCGTAGATATAAATGTCGATGTCGGACGAGTCCCAGCGCGGATCTCTGCGCGGGCGACCATCGGTCGTGTCTACGGAAAGTAGAGTGCCGAAAACGATTCCCCCGGCAACCAGGACATTGTTCCAATCGAGGTTCTTCAACAGACCGTCCGACATGTGTTCAAAGGTACGCTTGAAAGCTTCGACAGAGGGCTGAATGGTGATACGAGGTTCCCGAGCCTCGCAGAGAATCTCGTAACCTGAGAGAGGGCCCTGCCGCGTGATTGTACGACTGGACGTGTTTGCAGTCGAACTCGGGAACACACTATCGGCATCGCTCAGTGTTACAAGGCCGTGCTGCCATTCATTGTGGCGACCGTCTCGCAGCCACTTTTCATTCAAAAGGACCCTGTGGCAGGATTAATCGACACAAAAAAGGATGTCGAAGTTTTCACCATTCGTCAATATCATTAGGCTCTCCATTCTTCTTCGGGTCAGAGGAGAGACATAGCAGCCCACGACGGAATGTTGCGTAGGGAATTTTATCATACCACTTCCAAATGTAGGAGCCCAATACGACGGGTGGGATGTCATCTAAGGAGTTTGAGTCCTCCCCGAAGGAGTTTCCCAGCCGTTCCGCAGCCAAATCGACCAGGCGCGGCACATAGTCAAGGAACTGGCTATTTCGCTTCGAAACAAGTCGTGCATGTTCATGGACGAATTTCTCGATCGCATCCTTTGCCGCATTGAAGCAGTCCCCCCAGTCGCTGACTCGAGCTAATAGTAAGTTGTCTATTAGTAACTCGCTATCCATGTTGTCGTTGGTGAAAAAAACGCGGTGTGACTGTGTGTCATGTGATCTAAGTCACGCGTTCGGATGCTTACAACTGAGTCCGTACGCGCTGTAGGAGTTTAATTTGGAGCTTCCGCTTGGGTTCCCAACTTCTGAGGCCCGAGTTGAAATCAGAGTATAATCGTGCACAAGTGAATTGATGGGAGCTATGGTCACCAGAGACAAACAACGCCTGAGTCCAGAAAAGGGAATTTTATGCGGGGACAGAATGTTCTGTCGAAAAGGGACTTGCAATTTTCTAAAAGACCCTCAGTTATTCCTGAACCGCATTTCTCAAGCCAAACTGGCCAATATATTGGGTCTGCGTTTCACGGCACAGTACATGCCAGACTTTGTAAAGTCGTCCTCATATCATTTTTGTGGGGAACATTTTCGTTCCTGAACCGCGGCACAGACGTTTCCCTACCAAATTTGCTCGCGGCAAATTTACTCGAGTGAATTCGGCGACAGAAGCATCACATAAACCCTAACCCCGTATTCTTCCCACGTCACCAGCTTCAAGTAAGCGCACAACTTGACAAGTTGACATCCCTGCATTGAGCTCAGGCTGATGCAACGCTTTTCCAGCAGAATCGGCATAAATTTTCGGAGCATGTCCACCTCCGCACCCCCTGCGCTCCACAAATTCTTCGTCCATGCGCCCGACAAGACCGATCCCGACGCTTTCTCCCGTCGACTTTCCGTTAGGACCAAGCACCTGGAAGTCGCGCGGAAGGCCATCGATGCTGGCTCTATACGTGAGTATCCTGCACTTTGCATGGGCCTGAGTAGATTCCCATCTATCTTGCAGGTGTTGCCGGTGCGCTGCTGACGCCGGAATCGCTCTTGTCCTCGGACAAGAAAATGGTGAGTGGAGTCCTTTTTCTTGCGCTATGAGATGGAAATTTATTCCCGCGCCCTGGATTGGTAGATCGGGTCTACGTTCATCTTTGAAGCCGAGAACATCGAAACAGTCAAGAAGATCATCGAGAGCGATATATATTACACGTCTGGCGTTGTACGTATGTTTCGGCTGACTCGACAATATTCTGAAGAGATCTATTTCAGTGGGATCCCGAACGCATCGTCATTCTCCCTTTTGTGGCCGCTACACCTTTCCCATGACTGTGAAATTCGATGGAAAACAGCCTTCATCCTGGACTTCTTGTTTCGAAGTTGACGAATCGAGTCTGTAATGAAGAGCGCGTTGTATAAGTACTGCAACGGTGATCCTCGGACGGAGTTCAGACCCTCTTTTCAAGGACTGCCCAGGATTTCACTGAGATTGGACCGACTTACTGTCCGAACTGGCAACAGACCCCATTGTCCTCAGCGCCTTTCCAGTCTTGAAGATGGTTATGTGTGGGACAGTTCATGATCCTACACCTTGAGGCAGCCGTCTAGAGCTTGCTCCCGGCCTCTCCACTACTGTTCGCGCGCAAAGGATTTCTCTCGGTCTCTTTGGTAGTTCAGCATCAAACTCCTTGTGGTACGGGAGCGCCGGCAGCTTTCATTCATGACGCGTAGCGTCTTCTTTGAGGTCGACGGTCAATCGTTCGCGTCTACGCACAATTTCTGGGCTATCTTTCTGATATACTTTCACTTTTTCCTTAGACGGTATGAAGCCTACTTGAATTAAATTTAATTACTGTTACTAACACTGTTGACTATATACAGCACATCCCCCATCGCATTAATCGCATTTACCGTTTCCTTCGCATCGATCTTGCTCACCGCATTCTGCGCAAAAGCTGCAGCTGTGCGGAGCCCGCCGGCCGCGCTGGCCGCCCCAGACAGAACCTGGCTCTGGCTAGACTGTCGTCTCTCCCTTGCCGCCGCCTGCACCCTGGCTATCCTTGCCAGCATCCTTGGATCTGCCTCGTCCGGCAGCACCCCTCGTGGCAGCGCACCCCACGCGCGCACCGGACTCAGGTCGTACATTTGCACAATACGTGCAAGCCCAGTGTGGTGGCGCGATGGATCACAAAGCACCTCGACGCTGGTGATACTGAGGAACCCGACGCGCGTGAGCAGCGGCATCGCCCCACCGACAGGCGCCGCAGGCGAGAGAGCGCGCGCAAAAGACGCGCCGAATGACTGCAGCTGCTGTTTCACATCTGCCGGCGGGCTCGTGGCCTCGCGCACGCGAGGTCGGAGAACGTATTGGATACCAAAGAGATCGAAAGCACGTTTCAGCGCGGCGTCGGCGTTTTCTTCTTTCGTCTTCCCCAGCGACGCGACGAGGTTCGAGTGCCCTTCGGTAAGATTAGATTAATTAATTTGGGATTATGGTGATTTATGGTGTACGCACAGATATTCTGGTTCCCCACGTATCCCTGGTTGATAAGGAATCGGGAGTACACCTCAGGGGTGAGGTTCCCCGTGCGTTGCGTGTCGAGGTATGTGAAGATCGCGTTAATCAGCTCCATGAACACTGGCGTGGGACTCATATCCGCGTCGAAGAACGGGCCCCACGCGATAGGTGGTGGGGGTGGTGGACCAGGCGGAGCTGCCTGTGGTGAGGAGATCATTCTGGGTGTTTGCGGCCGCGAATTATCGCGGGGCGGCATTGTGTACGCCGAGACTCCTCCTTGGCTGGTCCCTGTGTGCGCTGGATATTGGGGTGCGGCTTGCACCTGCGGCGGAGAATAGCGTGGCGGCATCGTAAGCGCCGAGACTCCACCCTCGGTGGTCACTGTCTGCGGGATGACAGTTCGAGGGAACTGCGGCTGCGTTGTAATATTGTTCCCTGCTTGGGCACACGGGCTCTCAATCTGGGCCAGTGCCGCCATCGCAGCAGACGCTGACGTTGTGTACGCTGACTGCGGGAGCGAGGATATGATCAGGTTCGTGCTTCGGCGCGGCTGCATGGTCATACTTTGGCGCGGCTGTACGACCGTACTTTGACGCGGAGGGAGTATGGGCGCCATGGGTGCGGGACTGTGGGGCGGCGGAACGGGCTGTTGCGCGATGGGAGCCGGAGCCGGAGGCAGCGTGGGGGTGGAGGTGAGCGCGTACATGGAAGGCGCGGGACTGTGGGGCGGCGGAACGGGCTGTTGCGCGATGGGTGGCGGAGCCGGAGGCAGCGTGGGGGTGGAGGTGAGCGTGTACATGGAAGGCACAGGCATTTCCGGGAGCGCTGGAAGCGGAGGATCCGGTGACGCCTGGCTGGTGGATGGCGGAGCGAAGGACGGCGAGGCTGTGAGCGGCGGGGAGAGAGGTTGTATCACATCGACCTCGACTGCCTCGGGAATGCGATATACAATCGTCGTCGATAACGACACGACCGGCGCCAGTGCTCCGCCGCCGCTCTTCCTAAACACGCGCGTCCGGTGCCCGGGGAGATGCTCATCTTCAAATTCTTCAGCTCCTATGGCGCAGTTCGCGCACAGATCGTATTCATGGCACTCCAAACATTGGACGCGCGCATCGGTTGGGGCGATGGCGCGTAGGCAAAGGTTGCAGCCAGAGTAGATTCCTGGGGCCATGGGTGGAGGCTTGAAGGCCAGTCGCCTGGTGGACGCGTTTTATTGAACGTCCTGCCTGTCAGTGTCAAGTCTAGGTCCCTGATCGACGCGATGAGGCTGTACTTTTTATCAGACATGGAATTTCTTTGTCGCGGAGTCGAGTCGCTGCGCTGAGTGCCGTCATATGTTGCGAGTTTTGAACGGAGAGAAGAAACCAATGGATTCGGGCATGAATAAGAAGTTGGATTCTATAAGCAAGGCTTGGGCTTGGCCTTGCCCAGCGTCAGTGTAAAAACAGCAGGCGCCGAATGCAGTGCAATTAGTCCGAAAAGAGAGCTCTAACTCCATTTGAGAGTGTGCGGTGTACGGCTAAGTGTACGCGCGTGAAGGTGATTCGAAAGGCCAATTGCGTTCCTATTGTACACTTGTATTAGAAGGTAAACGCGGTACGTAATCCGAGAGATATGTACAAAGTGAAGAGTAAAACGCTCGCACGTCTCGCGCACAAATGGAAGCAAAACACGGACGGCGTCGAGGCAAGGGTCCAAAACATCACACACACAGTGCGCCCACCAACACATCCGCAACTTCCATCCCCCTAACTAAGCAATTTACGCCTTCGTTCCATTCACACTGCTCCCTGCGAGTCGGCCCGCAAGCCCGTCAACGTCCTCCGCTGGGACCGGGCCTTCCTCTGCAATACTGGCGCCCCCAGGCGGCGTCGGCCCCTCCCACACGTCCTGTATCATGCTCATAGTACTCTCCAGGCTCCGCCGCCTCGTACTCGGGCTCGTCATCGTCGTCCCCAGGCTCGGCTGTCGGTTGTGTCCGCGGCGGAACGTCCCCCCGGGTGACGTGGGCGACGCAGCGCTCGGGCTGCCCGCTATGGGCGATCCAACGGTGCCGCCCCCGAGCGTGGTGTTGAGCGAGAGCGGCGGCGGACCGGTGCCGTTCTGTGCGAGCGCCGCCTCGAGGTTCGCGGCGTTGATGGCCATGGAGATGTCCTGGTCGTACTCGGCGGGGGTCGAGGGAATAGAGGACGACGAGCCCGAAGATAGGAGCGCCTTGCCCTCTTCCGACGACGCGTCGAATAGCTCCGGAGGAAGCCGCTCGTTTTCAATATCGGATTTGCGTCTGCGGTGGGGTATCAATTACTGTTCTCGAGAGGAGAGGGACTCTACGCACGCATCCTCGAACCCGTTGATCGCCTCCTTGATACCCTCCGAGCCGGACGCCAGCGTGCCGTACGGAAGCTTGTTGGAGCCCGACACACTCTTAAGCTCTGACACCTTCTCGGATTCCTCCCTGGCCAAGATAAAATCAGTAGCTGGTCCAAGAACCAGCAGGGAAAGGGAGCCGCACCGTAGCAAAGCAAACACCCGCGCCATCCGGCCAACAGCCATAATCTTGTTCTTGATGACTTTCCGGCGCTGCTCTGAGTCTGGCGACATCGGCGACGTAGGCGACGCGGGCGATGAAATCATAGCCACGTCCTCGTCGTCCTCGAGCTCTTCCTTCGTGCAGGTGTTCAGGACGGCTACAAGCATGTCCGTGACTACAAGGGGATGTAAAAAACGGCGTAGACGGCAATAAACAGGAAAGAGCGTACTCTTCTCGCCGACGAACGGTAGAGACCAAGTGAAAACATCCATGAAGTTGGGCAGCCAGTACGGATGTGGCGTGCAGTTGAATTGCCTGATGTTCATGACATTGCTTTCGTACTTTAGCACCGCAGCTTTGTTGTTGTACACATCAAGGTAATTTGGCGCGGAGAAAATCGTCATCACAGACGGGAAGCCTGTGGACTTGGTTTTGCGGTACATCCGGTAACTGCGGAGACATAGTCAGAATACCGACATGCAGGTGAAATCAGAACAGACCCAGCGTCCTGAGCCTCATGCGCCCGGATGATTGACAACAAGTTGTTCCGCTCGAGGAATTGGCATGCTGCTTGATATCTGCGCCGCCGCTCAGCTTGCATGAAAGGATACCAACGATAGACGCACGTGAAAAAGTATGAGCAGCCGCGGACATGGTTATGCAGGAAGCTATCCGTTGTCTTCTCTGACCCGAAGTCCTCGACCGGGTCGGCCCACAGGATATCGCACATGAGCCCCTGTGTCGGTGGCTCGCGGAAGCGATCAATCTAGAAGATAATTAATGGGCCACCAACAAGGCTTAAGAACAACTCACAGCCCGAATGTCGTCCAGCGTGTTGAGCTCAGGAGAAAGGCCACCGTGGATACATAGGAACTGCTTGTTCATGATGGCCGCGAGGGGCAGGGCGCAGAAGGACTCCATACACGCATCGTATATGCGTTCAGAGTACTTGTGTTTGCCTGTCGCCAACCCCGTCAATATACCGTGCAGAATCAGAGGGCGACAACACACATTCAAGCTTGAAGGTGAAGTAGTCGGTTAAATGCCGGCATTCGTGGTTCCCTCGCAATAGGAATAACGTATCGGGATACCAAATCTTTAAAGACCATAGATATAGAACGCACTAAAAAGGCGATGGTCTGATGAGTATCAGAGTCCTTGGCACCCTGCACTGATCTCACCTCGACACTGAAGTAACCCCGGTCGACGTAGTCGCCGAGAAAGAGATACCGCGTGTCGGCGGGGCTTCCTCCCACCTCGAATAGCTTCATTAGGTCATACTGTAGCAGAAATTAGTGATCCTCCAAACTCGAGGTGTTAGATCACGGACGTATTGCCCATGGATATCGCCACAAACTAAAAACATTGTTAAATCCGGTCGCCGGGCGACGTGGAAAAGCGACACACCAGTGATGGGCGCATCGACGTTGAGAACGTTAGGCTCTCGCCGAAGCATCTCCGTGCCTTTGGCCAAGATCCAGAGCGCCTGTTCCTCGCTTACCCGCCCCTCGCGATAAAAATGGTTTTTCAGGAAGGCGATGTCAGGTTTGGACTGGTCCGCTGAAGAGAAGAATTGGGCAGGGGTCGGGATATTTGGAGAGGGCGCTTGCACCTGGAGGAAGGCATTAATGAAACGATAAACACTGGGGTCAATTCCGAATAGCGAAAGGCAGTCAGATACACAGCACGGCATCCATGGAGAACACAGCTTCTGAGCGCCAGCCACGTTGCAGTACCGTCTCGCTCACGCCCAAAGAGATTCCTGAACATGATCGCCACGCAAGAGAGGATTATGCACGACGCTAGAGTGTAGATCGGGGAGGGGTACGCGCTCCACACCAGCCCTATTCGACGGAGCTGACAAGACCAAGTGCAATTCACATCGGAGGCGCATAGATGCCACGGAAAAGAAGAGATACGGACATCTTTGATAACACGCTCTTGGGTGCTTATAGTAGTGCCGTCCTCGAGTATATGCTGTGTATAGTCGATGTCGGGAACCGGGGGCCGATTCTGGATCTGCTCGATGGCATGGGCGACTTGAGTCTGCGCGTTGACGCTCATTGTGGAGGCCGGTCAGCGCCCGAGAACGACAGCGATGGCAAGAACGCAGGAGGAAAGAGGAAAGAGGGAAGATGAAAGAGCTATGTACTTCCGCTTGTCCCAGTTTGCTGCCATCCCAATTAGGCTACCGCCGGCACAGTGGTCTGGCAAGCGAGCTGATTCGAGGGATCTGCACATGAACGGGAGAGATTTTCCGGGTAATTATTGGCAATGAACTGTGCCTAACGCTGCCTAACGCAACCTAAGTAGAACTGACCCGTGATTCTCTGTGAAGGATGGATAACGGGGATGATTTTCATCATTAACACCAATATTTCTACTCTGGAAATTTACAGCTAGCAGGTGAACCCTTCTGTTGACGCGACAGCATGGCACAAATACGTTCCCACTGTTGTGTTCGTGGGGAAAGTAAATTCACTGTCAAGAATCCGCAGATCCTGACAAGGAGCCGCCCCACTGCATGAGAGGTCCGCGATGGTTGACACCAGTAGGCTTCCGTCAAGTCCCGACCAGGTGATATTACTGATCTGCATAGTCGAGGTATCGCATTCGCCGACAGCACCAGAAAAGGTCGTGCTTAGATCCAGTTCCATTTAGATGATTCAATTCAAAGATGGAGACGCACCACTGCGTTATCTCTGCCACCTGCGCACGTCTTGAGAACGAGGTTACGAGTGGTAAGTCAGTGCAAGGGACTGACCTGCGTCGTGAGGTTGGTGAATGTTGAATTGGTCCAAGCTGGAAACGAAATGGTCAGCCTTTGGAATTAGATCGCTACACAGTCGCTCACCGATATCGCGGACGACTTCCAGGCGGTCAGTTTAAGTTCCTCCCAAGACTTGAAACAAGCACACACCTCCCGTCCCTCCGCCTCCTCCGTTCGGCGGGAAACCCTGCTCAACTCCGGTCCACGTCTTGATGTATCCTACATATCTTGTCCCAATGAACGAGCAGTTCCGTGTCAACACCCGCTCGATGGCCTCGTATGTGTTTGGATACTGCCCTGTGCTCCCAATCGCGACGCCAAGCCCCGGGCCGTAGAACACAGAGTTTTCAATAAGAATATCGGACGAATTGCGTTTCATGGCGATCGAGTCGTCGGCGTTGTGGATCTCCCAGCCCCGGAAAGTTATGTGGTGTGAATCGAGCGTATCTGCGCCGTCGGTGTTGCGCGCGGGTTCCTGTTACAGTGCATTGATTATTGAGAAGTGAATCCAAGCAAGCCGTGGAACTCACCGAGTCATTGGAGAGGGAACTGACAAAAATGTCAAGCATATCGACATAACTCGAAGACGCCAGTGTCATTGTCCTAGAAAAAATCGTGAATGTGTGTTATGATCATATCAACGCGATCCTGTGCATACCACATCTGAGACTGGAGAAAACGGATACCCGTAAAAGTCGAATGGTGGGTGTCCCATATTGTCAAAGCATGCGGCCGCCCCGCGAGGTTCGACACGCCTTTTGTGAAATCGTACCTAGGTCAGAAGTTTAATTAACCGGGCGACGCTGGCGGCAGGCACCTACCAAATTTGCCCATTTCCATTAAACGTTCCATACCCGTGACCATCGAACACAATATTGTTCCCGCCCAAGAACCACGCCGAGCTCTGGTTCTGGAACCCAAGGGGCAGCGAATTGTCCAACCAATACGTGATATTCGCAGCGGACCACTGACGAATTGGACCCGGCGTCAACCACAAAAAAGAATAAGTGAACCCAGCACTAACCAAGAGCGTCCCTTGTAAATCAATCACTACATCGTTCAGCCCAGTCGTGTTCATCACTTTCTCGATCCAGTAGGTCTCGTTCAGAAATTCGATCTACATGGACAATATCGTCGGTCAGCCTGAATTCCACCTTGGCTACTGAAATTAAAAGGTTGAAACGTTACGCACCCTCCCGCCTTGCCCGCACAAATCGAATGCCTGGACAATGGCGGGGGAATCATCTGTAAGGTTTCCCGAGGCGTGGACCGTGCACGTCGTCTGCCGTTTCACGACATGGCCACCGAACGTACCGGCCACACTGGTGAGGAGCAAAAGTGGAAGGAACTTGGAGAGCATCTTCGGTTGGGAGAACGTTTCTTCGGTGCCTCTGCCAGCTTTAAAAGGACCACAACTCTTGGTCTCATGGCCGCGTCCCTGGAGCGGGTGAAAGCCTGATGACCGTTGTCTCCTTCTAAGAACTTGAAGCGGCGGGCCGGTAATTGATCCAGCCGGGAGGATGGGCAATCATCAATGTTCAGCTCTCAAAAAATATTTTGAAAGCTTCTCTACATAGTGATAGAAGCTTGCCTCGGTCGGTCTTGTCTCGGTCTTGAATTTAGAAGGGGAGCTTCACATATTTCAACTTGCCGATGCATTGAATCAGTCTTGCTTGGATCCGGCTGCACACAGGTTGCGTCATCGACATCTGGACTCAAGTGAATTTGCATGGAAAATATATGAGCCAGTCGTGAGCGGTAGGCCAGCGGAGGTGCTTTCATTGTCGGCGAGTCAATAATGATTCACCTAAAACCAAACCGTTAGCATATATTTCGGATGTATTGGACAGATTTGGACCCCGACGCAGTGGCTGCCACTCACTTCGCTACTGGCATGCAGAGTAGGACTATTGGCATGCTCGCATCTTCAATCGAGGCAGGGAATGGCATGGAGACTGAGAGAAGCGACCCTTGCTCAAGGGGTTGATAGACAGAGAAGAATACTTAACTGGCAGGCAGCTTGCGGATGACGCAAAAACAGCGCAAGAACCTAAGGGACAGCTCGAAAGGCCCCGTGAATAAAGTAGGCTGTTCGTGAATCGGACGCTATATCTTCTTGACGGAGCACTGGGCGGTTTTTTACAGCAGGAAGGCGAGCTGGAGAACAAGTTTGGATGGTTCAAGTTCAAGGTGATGCCATGATCAGTGGATCAAAATGCTGAAAGCGTTTTGCCCACATGACCGTCACGGTCACGTTTTGCGCCTTGCACGAAACGACCACACTGATCATAATGGATGCCGCAATGGACGATGTGGAAGCACAAGATTCGATTTCTGAACCAGATGATGAACCCCAGAGCTCAAAAAAGCTTCTACCCCTCCGGCCCATTGAGCAGCTGCGACTGAACCAATACATTTTGACCCAACGAGACCGACCCATTTCTTCGTAGGCGATTTCTGAATCCCATTCAAATACTTATTCAATGAAACGGTACAGGCTTGACTCCATGAAGAAGTTTCTTGACTCCTCGGATGATGTAGACTTGCGCATCGAAGAGCAGAAGGACCAATATGAAGAAGATCTGGATCGTTTGTACACCGCTCTCACAGAAGAGTACTTGGACGAGGCTGAAGACCGGTACTACGCTTTCGATGAAAAGCTCCTCCCAAACAATGATATCCAAGTGAGTTCGAACCAACCGAACGCGTGATAGGCACATCTGAGCCCAACCATAGGCATTGTACTGGGATTTGCGAGGCGAACACTCTAACCACGAACCTGAGTGGGATTATGCCGTAGCTCACGCAGAGTACGCGTATCGAACGCGAATGGAGGAAATAACCCGTCATTTCAAAGCGCGGGAGAAGAAGGCAGTTCAGGATTTCCCACAATCCATAGAGCAATATCGTCTGAGGCCCAAAGACATGCAGCATCGTGTCGCGCATTTCCTAGTGCTCGAGTCGGATGAACAGAGAGAAAAGATGCTGTCTGAATTCGATTGGGCTTGGAGGCAGATAACTCCCCTGCGAGAACAATTCCAAGCGGACGAGGTGTGGTCTTTTCGTATCTTTTTTTATATCCGAGGTTTCATTTCATTTCTCAAGGCTTTTCAAGATGAAGTCCGCGCTACTATTGCCGAGCTGAATAACGTCGTCGATCCGAGGAAAAGATAAAGCTCAAGTGTGAAGGGTATGTTCGGTGAGGATCTCGTATTTCTCGTCCTATTCTACTCATGGCACCTCTGACAATGCACCGAAGAGACTGTTGCCCTATTTTTTTCCTGGAAACAAAGCTGCCAAAACTCCGAAGAGTCGACACTTTTGGAGACCATACTGAGTAAGGTTTTTGTAGATAGTCCAGTCTTCTTGCTCATCCCAGTTACAGTTTTAAAACCCTGTGAAGCGGGACCGTGTAAACACTGCAGACAACAATAGGGGTCTCCTAGTCCAGTTCACACCAACTCGGCAACAATGTCCTATTTAACCGATCTAGGTTTTTTTTTTGAACGATCTGGGTCATGATGCCAATTCCCACCGGCAATTCCTTTCTTTCCTTTTCAGTGGCACACCTGCCCACCGTCTCTTCGCATTCGTCATTTTCGCTTGTTATACTTGGTCACGCATGGTTCAATCAGTGATTGGGACTAACTATGACGTCTAATTTTAAACCTGGAAATTATGACGCTGCGTGTTCCCAAACAACGGGTTATGTTCCCAAGCTTGCTCCAGCGTTTCTGTTCCTTTCTACCATCATGTCCTCGACCGACTACGACCCTGAATCACACAAAACCGGTGGCGGGCGATGGCATTTGGATCTGCATCCCGACGTAGAAAAACATTCCCCGCGCAGTGCGCTGCGGTTCGGCTCCTTTATACACCCAACGCATGTCACCCTCGCGGCTGCAGAAAATAATCTCAAGTGGACATCCAGAGACCACCGCAAAAATCGCCACCTCGCCACAGATCCAAGGACAGGTCGGCCGCGCCGGAGTGTTGGAACCCTGCAAAAGCTTGCAAACATGGGGAGAATTGAATACTGGAACATCAGCTGGTGGGTTTCCATCGTGAGTTCTTTTTTGATAGGTATGTATATTTCTTAACTAGACTCTTAGGCGTTTACTGTCGGAAGTATTGTTTGGGTCATCAACGGATTCATCGCGTTCCTCCCGTTTGTGAACACTCATGTGGCGAAAGATGATGTGGGTGGAGGATGGACCGCCTGGCTTGGTGCCACAATATTCGAAATCGGCTCGCTCTTTGGGTTGTTGGAGGCTTGGAATCGCGGGGATGCGGCTGATTTCGGATGGAGCGTAAAAAAGCTCATGCACAGCGAGCTACCGGACGATCCGGACAATAGCACCGACACGCCTGGCTCCGAAACCGCAGCAGCGCCGAAGAAAAAGTGGATATGGTTTTCTACGGACGGCAAATATTTCCACGAACTTGGGTTCCTGGCTGCATTTGTGCAATATTGGGCGGCTACTATTTTCTGGATTAGCGGGTGACTGCAATTGCTTCCCTCTGTCCGACTGCTTATTTATTTTTGACAGGTTTACTGCGATTCCCACTATTCAGACGGCCATCATGCCTAAACAGGGTCTCTTGGATGGCGTGTTTTGGACTCCTCAAGTCATCGGCGGCACCGGATTCATCATCGCTTCGTAAATAAACGAGCTTTTTTCTGTGGTTATATTTTCTAATGCCTTCTGCACAGAACGATAATGATGATCGAGACGCAGCAGAAATGGTATCTTCCTGCACCGACCTCTCTCGGCTGGCATGTTGGCTGTACGCTCACTTTTTTTTGCGTCGTGGTTGCGATACTTATTGAACTTAGTTTGGAATATGGTCGGCGGCGTCGGTTTCACGCTTTGCGGCGCGTTCGGCTATGCTCTGAACAGCAGTACGGGCATAGCGTACCAAAGCTCATGCTCGACCTTTTGGGGCGGGTGGGCGTTCTTGATTGGGAGCGTCATACAGTGGTATGAGGCCGTTAATCCTGTGCAGTGACGAGTAAATTATCTGTTTCGATAGCATGGACTTCTTCTCTTCATATCAATTTATATGCAACGTTTTTGATTTAGAACTTGAATGAGCAAATCAGCTGTTTGTCCCTGTCAAATCTTGAAGGGATTCTCACCAATTACGTAACGATCTTCCAAACATATGTAAGGAGATATGTTTTTTTTGATCCAGCCTATTTTTAAGTTTTCGCTGCTAATTTCAACCATCACACTGTCAATCAGTCACTGTTCTGACTTTCATCTTCCCAGCGGCCAGCCTCCTCACCTCACCCTTTGTTGACAGGCAAAAAGCAAAAACGGTCCGTTTTGATACCACAATGTCTTTGAACGGTCAAGATCTTGAATCCCCCAAGAACACTGGCAACGACGGACGCTGGCACTTTGACCTACATCCCGATGTCGAAAAACAATCTTCTCGCAATCCCTTCTCCTCCTCCTTCCTGCACCCAACCCAGGCCACTCTGGTGGCCCCAGACCAAAATCTCGCGTGGAAGTCGAGAGACCACCGGAAAAACCGCCACGTCACGGCGGATCCAAAGACAGGCCGCGTACGCCAACGTGCAACGACGTTGCACAAGCTGGGGAATTTGTGCAAGATCGAATACTGGAATATCAGCTGGTGGGTGGCCATCGTGAGTAGCCTGCGTCTTTTATTCCCATCCGCTGCAATTGAGTGTCGCCTCCAGGCGTTTACGCTGGGGAGTGTCATTTGGGTCGTCAACGGCTTCATTGTGTTCCTTCCATTTATCAACACCCATGTAGCGGACAACGCCGATGCTGGTGGATGGACTGCGTGGGTTGGGGCCACAGTGTTCGAGTTTGGCGCGGTTTTCGGTTTATGGGAAGCTTGGAATCGTGGCGACGTCGCACTGTTTGGGTGGAATGTGCAAATGCTGATACACCCCGAAAAATCCCCGGTCAGTACACCCGGGTCCGAACAACCTCCCATTGCGCCAAAGAGAAAGTGGATATGGTTCTCCACGGACGGCAAGTATTTTCACGAGCTCGGTTTCGTGGCGGCGTTCGTGCAGTTCTGGGCAGCTACCATTTTCTGGATCAGCGGGTAAACTTTACTCTCTTTTGGTCTTTGTTCTCACAACAATTTGGCTGAATCTATATTGGTCAGTTTTACTGCACTTCCTTCCATCACCAATGCCATCGAGCCCAAAACAAGTCTCTTCAACGGAGTGTTTTGGACTCCTCAAGTTATCGGCGGCACCGGATTCATCATTGCCTCGTAAATACAAATACCCTCTTCGCTTCGAATGTTCTAATTTCAACCTTTCCGTCTAGAACAATCATCATGATAGAAACACAGAAGAAATGGTATTTGCCTTCGCTAACCTCGCTCGGATGGCATATTGGTTGTATGTCTACTTCGTTTGGGTTTTAAAAGTGAAATCGCTCATAACGTGCAGTCTGGAACCTCGTGGGCGGTATTGGCTTTACGCTTTGTGGTGCGCTGGGTTACGGGTTGAACAGCAGCTCGAAAATTGCGTACCAGAGCTCCTGCTCGACGTTTTGGGGCGGATGGGCATTCTTGATTGGGAGCGTGATTCAGTGGTATGAAGCCGTGAACCCTGTACAGTGACGAGTAGATAGATTCGTGTTTTGATATTAATGTTGCAAAGCTGTATTGATCCCAGCGGTTCAGTCCAGCAAGTCAACCACGACGGGCTGGACCCCAGGCCCGCCCATACCCACTGGTTCGCCCTGTCTGGTCGCGTTCGGGCCTGCGGGCCAATTTGAGGCATTAACAAACACGGTCTGTTCGCCCTCAGGGACTGTCTCTTCCCCGATACCTGCATCGGCGTCTTCTTGAACACCATTCATCTGCGACGTATTCTGCGCCCCAAGCCCATCTGTTGCCCAGAGGTGGACGTACGCGCCCCGCGCCTCGTGAATGTGTCCGAACACATGGAGCCGCGGGCGGAGTGTGCCTAGGCGCGTGGCAAGCGCGGGGCACCCCGCATTTGTGTCTCTTTTGGTGAAGTCCAAGAGGTTGTACGGGGGCCCGTGTGTGAGGCTGGTTTCGAGAATGGCAGTCTCGTTGGTGAGGAAGCAGTACACACCAATTTTAATTGCAGATTGCTTACAGGATGTCGGTTTGCGGGAAGGCGGAGACGATGGCTAGTTATGTGTGAAATGGAAGAAAAACTGACGAAGATACGCGTACCTTCAGCGTCTGACGCATCGTAGCCGAAAGCGCGGACACGAGCACCGAAGTTTGGGCTCAGCTGAAATGATTATACTTCAGTACTACTTGGATAGAGGCAAAAGAAAGCCAGAGATATTCACCGGGGAGCCATAGACGCTCCACTCCCGCCCTTCAGGCCGCACCCGGAATTTATATTCCTCATCCCGAAGGTAAACTATATTGGCTGCCACGGCGCGTGGGCCCGTTAACAACTCAGAGATCGGGTCTGGTGGCTAGAAATCCGTGAATCGCTTGTATGGTCGCAAGAGGGGAGTCGCGGACCTCCCAGACGGCCGGCTTTTCATGGCGTATTGTTTTGATCCAGTTTGCGTCATACCATTCTCGGTCAAGGCCAAAATCGCGGTTGCCAGCGATTATACTAGAAAACAGAAACCCAGATCGAATATTTGGTACTCATATGCATCGGTCCGGGACAACGGGGGGTGGATAAAGGAAAGAAGGAAAGAATTCAACAAACATTTTGACTGGGTGTGGAAGCGCGTAGAGCCACTCCATTGTCCGAGACAGGTCGCGAAACGTACCGTCCCGCGTGAGGTCGCCGCTGTGCAGCAAAACGTCGCCGTCTGGAACGGGGAAGACATGGGCATGGGTGTCTGACAGGAGAACGAACCGGGTCCAAGTGGAGCCTGGGGTCGATGCGGGTCTGGGGAGAGGAGCCTGGGGTGGGTATTCGAGCTGGACTATGCTAGTTGGGGAGATGATGCGGGTGCGCTGGGGAAGAGGGGTAATCGCCATAGCGCACAGAGTCACCTTGGTGGTGGGATATCTAGTTATCCAGGAATGGAGCTCAGCTTTGGCCCTTGAGCGACTTTGCTGCTTTACAAAATCGGACAGGCTTGGGACAGGCAGAGTCCGCCGCTTGGAGAGGTTTCGAACAGAAGCACACGGTCGCAGCGGACAGTCAGTTAAACAAGAGAAATGGCTAGAGATGCCCACCTGGACCTCGAGTTGGAAGGAAGAACGCGGTAGGATCTTCCGAACAACGTGAATATCGGGTGTCGGGCCGACAGTTGTTCACGAGATAAGATTAGATGAATCCTGACCGACAGCACGTCCAAAAAAGTCCAATGCAATATGTATGTACCAAATATCGTAGAAGCCCGAGTCCAAATTATCATGATAAGAAGGAACACGGCGCTTCCGTAGGTCGTACGTAGTAGGTCATGACGATGCAGAATATATAAATCGTGTGGGTGGGCTAGCTAGTTCGTATAGTGGTGCGAAGGGCGGAAAGTGAGCGCGTAGTGTACGATACGAAAGGTGCATGCAGGGAATCACGCGACACACAGTAGCAAGAATAATCTAGAGTTCAGCTCGTCTCGTTACGAGTCGAGCGAAGGAAGAATTAAGCCCAGCGAAGAAGAATTACGCGGCGGCCTTGGGCGCAGCTTCTATGCTGCCGACGCCGTTAATACTGCTTGGGCTCCGCAGTCTCCTCCTCGACGGCTTGGAGGCCTGCGGCGGTAAGCGCGCAGTACCCAGACTCGAGACCTGGCTCGAAATACCGAGGGACGAATCTGGGTTGTGAGGTTAGTATGAATTCATGTACAGAGAGAAGGCCACGCACTTCGTCCCTTTCTTCTTCCTGTCGGCCGCCATATCCCTCTGCCGTTGCTCTATAATGACCTTCTCCTTCGTCGCGTCGCTGAACTCCTTCTTTAGGAGTTTCGAGGTGACGGTCTCCCACAGTTTCCGGCTCTCGTACGGTATTTGCTTCTCGAGCGGGCGCACAGTCTTTGGTGTAATATCGAGCGCAGAGAGATCGAGCAGCGTCGCCCACTCGCCGTCGTCCTTTGCGGAGGAGATGTCGAGGCGCGAGGACGCAGCGGACGCGGCCGTGGGGTTTGCTGTCGGGACTGGGAGCGAGACATGCGACGGCGAGGGTGACGAGTACGACGACGGGGTGGTGTCGGGGTACGAGTTGACGCCGACGCGGCGCCAGCGGATGCGGTTGCGCCACGAGCCCTCGAAGACGGCGACGACGCGGTTCTGCGGGACGTGCTTGATCTTGGTCCACTCGTTGTACTGGGTCTCGCCCTCCACGACGGTGTGCACCACGCCCTCGCACAGGAAATGTGCGCGCCCGAGCCAGGACTGCGTTTTCTCAGTCAGTATTTCGTTGCAAGAAAAAAAGGGTGCTCACCTCCTCCTTGTACTCGATGATCGCGCGGAACCGCTGCTTCCCAGCGGTACTCGTGCACGAGATGATTGTCGACTCCCCGACAGTCACATAAAAACTGCCTCGCAGCAGCCCATTGACAAAGGCAATCGGATGCGTGATATTGTATTGCTCCCCAGCGCCGGGCCCGCCAGTGATATTGACATAGATGCCCTTGTTGTAGCCGCCAGGGGACACGCGCAGCGCCGTACCCGAGATGCGGGCGCTGATCTGGTCGATGCCGTACATCTCCAACTCACGCGCGGGGCACGCAGCGTAGTACGCGGAGACCGGCGGGTGGTGTGAGACTTGCTCCGTGAGGAAAACAACGCGGAGCTGGTCCGAGGAGGCGGCGAGGTTAAGCTGGGACATCTCCGCATTCGGGGCCTCGAGGGATGTGGCGGCGGTGGAGGGCGACTTGCCAGTCTTGAAGCTGCTCAAACTGGTACGGGTGCTCTTCGAGCTGCGGCCGCTCTTGATGCTGGCCGTTTCCGCCTTGGACGTCGATGCAGTAACTGTGGGAGTAGCCGAGATAGGCAACTTTGCCGGCACTACGTCCCAGTGGGCGCGGAAATGCTCTCCTAAGACAGAGTTATACGGTTTGCAGACCTTGCCATGCTAAAGAACGGATAGTGAGAATATTGCAGAGCGCACAGGGAGATGAAGACGCACGACGAATTTGAGGTCCTTGGTGAAAGTAAACCGGATAAGGGCGAGCATCCGTTCAAAAGGGTCTTCCGAGTCGTTGATTCTACACTAATATTGAGCACCGGAGTCGCACAAAGATTTGGTTTACACACGCAGCAAACATGTCTGGTCGGTCGAGATATTGCCAGTACTCCAGATTAGGCATCGGCTCCAGTAGTGACGCGGGCAGCGAAATACGCCTAATTCACAAAGAAAACGCTTCAGCAGTGGCTTCCACGTCACAAACGCGAATAGGACACACATGGCGGCAATGTCCTTCACCCCAAGAGAGTTCTTGACGAGCTGGACGATCATCTTGAGCCGGCCTCCCTCACCCTCGCCAGATTCGGGGACAGAAATGGGAGGACCCGGTGCCTCGTCGTCGGCAGTATGAGTGTCGGCGGCGAGGGATGACATGGTGGTGGTAGGAGGAGAAAGAGAAGAGTGTTTGTCTGATCCGTATTTGGGCAGCCTCCGAGTCTTCCTTCTTGCCGCCATGCACGTTCGTCCTTACAATCGTTCTTTCACCGGTTCAACCTCAGTTCTGGCACCACTTCCCTCTGAGCATGAGCACTGGACCCGTATCCACTGGTTACGGTTATACGCGTCAAGATCCTGTTGCCACATTTTCTTTTACTCTTCGCATTCCGGGTCTTCCGGGCGCAGTGCCATAGGAACTGCCAGCAACCCATTGTGCGACTCCTCTGGAGCGTTAATTTACTACAACGTGTATCGCTCACTGTCAGGGTCGCGAATCGCGACCTGACTCATGCCGAGAGGAACCACGTATACCAAGACAATATTCAGTGCAGGTCCCAGGAAAGAACAAGTCGTGTACTCTGTGTTTTCCGAAACATACTGGGCTTTGCTTTGCAGAACCGGAAAGCAAAATCATTTTTGTGTTCAACTAGCTCAGAGCCGCGCTCGCACCATAACTGAATCCATGGTCCGGATCTTTCACCGACTACGGATACATGATGAACGACGCGCGGACAGCGGGAGGAACCATCGCCTCAGAATGATGATCATGGCGTCTCTTGACTCAGACTTTCCGCTGGCGATGATCAATGAGCTGAGTGTTTGAAGGATGTATGGCGAGTGACATGGCCTCTGGGTATCAACTCTAGGACTCTGATACTCAAGCCCAAAGTTCGTTGACTTCGGATACGTGAATGGCTCCCTAACGGCCCTGTCGTACGAGCACCAATTGGGACCTTGTGTCGGCAACCAAACCTTTCCGGCACAATAACGACTGCCAAAAAACTCCAAAGAATTTACGTGGTCGTCGCCATTGGGAGTGAATGCCGTGTTGTCGAACGAACCAAGGGAGTTATTATTCCGGCCGTCGGACCTTTCTCTTAGACTGTGCCCACTTGTTAGCCATGAATATTTGTTTTCCTTCGAATATGGTTATGTATCGCATCTTGCTCGTAGCAGAGCTGCCACAAACGGACCGGACTCGGACCGTCCCGAAGGAGAAAGTGACTCCATCCAACTGATAAATCAACTTTAAATGACTCTGCTCCTTGTCCTCGTCCGACGCACAACGACTCAGGCTCACTTGAACCTTCATGCCGACCATCGCCCTCCCCCACCGCACCTGCATCACTTCCCCCACTTCCGTGGTCCAGCTCGAATACCCCACCGACGGCGTCCCAATTCCAAAACCCGCTGCACCAACTAATGGCGGCAACTGGACGCGCTTCGTTCTCCTCTCCGACACGCACACGAAGCGCTGCGAGGTCCCCGACGGCGATGTACTCCTGCATTCCGGAGACCTCACGCAGCGCGGGAGACTTGACGAGCTGAAGTCGACGATGGAGTGGTTGTATGCGCTGCCGCATCCAGTCAAGATGTAAGTCGCGTCGCTTCAAGTTCGCTAGGATCAGCACGAGATCCGGAGTCGACGTAAATCTAAACAAGTGAAGCTGATGCGGTTTACGCAGAATAATCGCAGGCAACCACGACGATATCGTCGACCGACAATGGTACGAAAAGAATTGGCAGCAAAACGCCGCGCCCGTGGTAAGTAGTTTTCTTGATGATGACTCGCATTCGTGATAACACTGCATGTTTTTTTGCAGCCAGCCGAAGCGGTCCATGAACTGTTGAAAGGACCGCAAGCGGTCGCGGCCAACATCATTTATCTCGACAGTGAGGAGTGCAAGTTCAAGGTACGGGATGGCGGCAAGGAATGGAGTGTGTATGGATCCCCGGTATGTATCTTGTTCAATGGCTTATGTATACCTCTGATATTGATTCAATTTAAATTCCCAGTTGTCTCCGTACTGGGGAGATTGGGCTTTCGGCTATGAGAGAGAAGACGGCGAGGGTGCGTGCTTTTCTCCCTTCCCCAAATTAAAAATCCTCAACACAGCGCCACAACGATGTTCAATTTCCTTATACAGCTGTAATTTCCAAATTCCCCAAGACCGATATTCTGTCCGTATCCTCATATTTAAAAAAATTCCTATAGCTCATCTTTACGTATACCTTACAGGCTAACCCACGGCCCCCCACGAAACGTCCTCGACCTCACAATCAACAAAGACCGCGCCGGGTGCGACGCGCTCGCCGCCGGGGTGCAGGAATTAAAACCGAAGCTGCACGTCTTTGGGCACATACACGAGGCGCGCGGCGCGTATGTGCATCGCTGGAAACCCGGCGCGCCGCTGCCGCGCGCGCAGAATGCATTGCAGCTGGAAGTGAGTCCAGGGTCGGACACTCAAGGGGAAACGGAGGCGTACGGTTCAGAAGACGACGAGCCGTACCACAGTGGTAGCGAAGGTGAAGATGACGATGACGAGCGGGGCAGCGGTTCGGACGACGGGAAAATCGTGTTCGAGCAGGAGATCTCGGAAACGTCCACGAGGGATGGTATGGCTGAAGGAGAGGGAGCTGTTGAACCTCAGCTTGAGGAAACGATTTTCGTGAATGCGGCGAATTACCCGATGGGCCGGAATGCGTACCAGGCGGGAGGAGTGCGGGTCAAAATGGGTGGACTGGGTTTTCAGCCGGTCATTGTTGACCTTTTGGAGTAGGAAGGAACGAGGAGGAATGTGTTGTATCAAGTTTGTGCTGTACATTTGTGAATTTAGATTCAAATTTGATACGTGATAGGCGGATGTGAGAGGAACTCTCGACTACGGCGCCATGGGTGCACACAAGTTCACAAGTGGAATAATTTTGAACTAAGGTCAACGTGACTTGTGTTCAACTATGCTCTAAAAGTTTGATTGTTGGAAAGCCATTTCGGCTCGGATGCAGATGGAAACTGCCATGTTGAAGCAAGCTCCAAATATTCATAGTCAAGGACATAACATAGGAACTCGTTGCAATCTGATAGAATATATATAGTTGTAAGTACATACTCACTTGAATATAATCTCCGTTATCGACGCTGTACCCCAAAACGTGTATTAGTACTTAAGCTACTCATAGATCTGCGACGGGATCTACGCGTAACTAACTGACGATTTTACCGAGCCTGAGGGTTGGCTGCGAGCTTGCATGCAGCATTACTTTGCTAAATCTGACTAAATTGTCACTCGCTATTTCAGTGTTGTTGACCACTAGAGATGAAACCTTTTCAACCATCTCGGAGGGTGAGAGAATCTAAATTAGAGGTCACTGTTTCCATTGAATTCAAGTTGGCTGAGGCTGTGTGTGCCAACCAAGGGGAATTTTTGGTACTCCCATCGAAAGCTTTCATCCACTCGTTCCTATGGATTTCCGTTCTCAAAAGTACGACCATGAGTCATTTTGCATGAGTTGAGCGGAGTAGTTCCGTTATGGTGGCAGTGCGCCGATCAACAGTCGATCGTTGATACCCGTCTCAAGGACCCGTGAATTTGACTCGGAAATATATCTTCTTCCCAGTATCTTCCACCTCTCCCTTCTCACCAAGTACAATGCCGCCTATAGACAACTGGAAGAAACCGAGGAAACCACCGGCGTGTGATTCATGCAAGGCCAGTTTGTTGCTGGTGAAATGCGTCTGTTTCTCACAGAATGCTATTGGCAGGTCCGTCGCGTATTGTGCCATCCCCAGCCAGGCGGCGCACCGTGCCCTCGTTGTGTGGAGAAAGAGATTTTGTACGTGGATTTCGGTTCTCTAATCTTAATTTACACCAGTGGTTAGATGTACAACGACGCCGGTGCCCCGCGGGAGGCCTCGGAAGAAACCCGTCCAAGCTTTGGGACGACCGCATCAGACGACGCCACCTCTGGTACTACATCCCGGACCCAACTTTGGAATATCTGCGGCATGTCCAGAGTTATCTCCTGAATTTGTTGCGCATTGTTTTGAGGGTGAGGTTAGCTCACACGACTGAGTTTAATATCATTGACCGGTCGTAGGCCTCAAATTCAACGCTTTGTACCAACATCCTCTCATCATGGCCACAACCATCCGGTCTGACCTTCAAGCCGTCTCATTTCAACTGCATCTCCTCCCTCCGCAATCTCGCGTTCTCGCCCTCTGCAGCGTTGCCTTTGGATCTCTGTGCTCATTCCACCCGTCTGTACTCGGAGATGGCCCGCGGCCGGAATCATTTCTGGATCCTGTTTTCTTTGCGTCAAGCCCGGACCTCCTTGGGTGTGGCGTACGTCGCGCAGCAGCATGCCGCGCCCTCCGTTCCGAAGCGCTCCGCGCCGCCTGGGAAGTTGGCATAATCCTCCTGGCGTCCAACGAGAACGCTGCTTCATGCTACATTCTCGATCTCATGGAACAAAGTACATTCGCATTTCTTTCGTTGCAAGAACATCTCTTAGGTTATTTTTTCAGCACACGACATCCCCAGTGCAGGACGACCGTGGGCGACTGCATATATAGCGCATATGCGTACACTTGCTCCAATCTGGCGGGCATCATCGCCTGACCTCCCTTGGGGCGGGTTCCTCTGGATAGCGTATCTCGTCGGTGTGGATACATATATGGCTCCACGTTCCATCTGATGCACCATAGATGTGTGACTGCCTCATTTCGGCTAGGAGTAGGACGCCGGCACTGGTGTACGTCTTTTCCCTCATCTTTCTATGTCTTATCACGATTTTCATGCAACGCCAGAGTTGCGCAAGACCAATTGTTGCTTTGCGGTCCAGAGCCTTCACTAGAGACTCTGCTAGCCACTCTCGAACACTCCGTGAACAACTCTAGTCCGGCCCTGCTGTGGACATCAACAAAAACATGTATGTGGTTATGTCTCAAAATGTCGTGCTCTCATCCTAGCTTGGATAGATATGTTCCATGTCACCACTCTGGCTCGCGAGCTAGTCGAGGAAATTACCGGAGGTTTGTGTTATATGATATATTCGAACCCAACCGCGGCTTAATCAGATTCATAGACTTTGCGCGTACCAAACCTCTATCCCAAGTCGCCGTTCTGAATTTCCTCGACTCTCTCTCCAAAGTATATTCCGTCCTCATTCTCCTGCTCGATCGTGTCGACATTCTCATCGCCGCACCGGCCATCAGCCCTCCGGCCGTCATGGACGACTCCAATCTCGACGTCCTCGCCGTCACCGCTGCGTTCGGCGCATGTTTCGGCTTCAGCAGCATCGTCCTCCCATTCTACCGCGAGCTCCAATTCCGCGAGACCGGCGACGGTGCGCCGACGCGCGAGCGTCTGCGCGCCCACGACATGGCCGTCCTCGGCGGCCGCGAAATTGCGCGCGGTATACGTTATCTGCCGAATATCCACTGCTCGCCAGTCCATTGGGCCACCATCCGCTCATGGGCGGAGTTCGCGGCCGAGGAGGCGGATATGGCGGGCACACCGCTTCCCCCCGAGGATGCGCGCGATCTCGAGACGTGCGTCTTTTTTTTTTTTTTTGATTCAACACTGCGCACAAGTTTTGTTGAGTTTTCTTTCGCACGGATTTACAGTTTGGCGGACGAATTGAAACTTCTAGGATACTCTCTGGACGTCGCGTCTGCTCCGGAGACGTTCGCGCTAATTGAGCGACTCGAAGGACACGCCAATCGGACCTTCGTCTCTATGTTTCTCCCAGTGGATAATGCCTCGCATATAGATGAAGGACTAGCAGGGACGACTCTTAATTTACAACATCAATTTCATTAGACATGGAAAAATATGGTTGGAGGGAGATATGGGTGGCTTCTAATGTTTAGGCCTTTTCCAGTGCTCCGAGACTCTGGAGAATATTTCGTGGGACAATCGGACATAGTATCGGAACACGTGAGGGGCGATGAAGAACAAAGACGAGTGGTGTAATGGATCCCGCACCATCGTTTACTGCGAGCTATCGTCAGCCGCAATTGTAGCGCAGATTTCTCTTTGAAGTTCCTGTACAAAGCAGTGAGGAAAAGTAGCCAGAGACACGTGAAAAGAGTAACGAACTTGATTTTCTTGAAATTCATCTTTCAACTGGGTTACGTCTCTCGAGTCAAATTCAGACAACTGCTGGTATTCCTCGGATTGCGGGACAAGGTCGGCGTCCATTTCTCGCTGTTTGGCTTGACGCTCCAGTATTTCACTCATGCGGGTGCGGAATGTTGACTTTGTGTAGTCGACTGCATAATCCCATTCTGAATCGGGTGTGGGTTTCTCGTGCAAGGCCTAGGTCGATGCGTCTCAGATGAGGCATCCCTGAAGCGTGCTTGGCACTCACTTTAACGTCATCTTCGTCCGCTCGCAATTTATTCTCGCAGGCATAGAACCTGTCCTCAGCCTCATCCATGTAGTCCTCTGCCAGCGCCGTGTAGAGATTGTCGAGGTCGGCAGAGTACTGCTCGTTTAGCTCTGTGGTGCGAGCGTCTACGTCGTCGGGTGATTCAAGAAACTTCTCCATGGATTCCAACCTGTTCCGTATTAGTGCATTTTCAACGAGTTCTGGTGTGGCCTACGAGGGAATCGGCCGGTCTCTTTGGGTCAAAATGTATAAACTGAGACGTTGTTGATCGAACGGAGTTAACTTGAAGTTTCGAGGCTGCGGGAGCCCTTCTGAAAAGCTCTCGGATCCTTCCGCCGGCTCAGAAATCATCTCTGGATTGTCGATTTTTTTGGCATCCATTTGTAGCCTTGAGTATATATGAGAGGAGTGCGAGTGGCGTTGGTTGGACTGTTTGGTTCAAGTTTGTTGGACCGTCACTGATCGTTGGAAACGAAGGGTGACATGTGTGACTCACCTCAAGCTTGACCCTCAACATTGCTCCGGCTTTCTTTTGGTTCGTCAGCCCTCTGTGGCTGGTTGATTGCACCGTGTAATTGTCAATTTGCACGAAGTGCGCGCTGATTCCTGTTCGAACCCAATAGGCTCCGACCACGCTTGCCGGCTTTGCTTAAGATTTCACTGTTTGGATGACATGGCGCCACTCCTGCTTCCCCATCGCATTCGCATTACTTCATCGACCAGTCTCGTACAGCTTGAACACTCCGAAAAAGGACCCTCCCCCAAACCTTGTGAAAACTGGACCCGCTTCGTCTTAATCTCCGATACGCACACCTCCACTTTCCCTGTACCTGACGGGGATGTTCTCTTGCATGCCGGCGACCTCACGGACTTTGGAACCCTGAACGAGTTCAAAGCCGTTATGGAATGGCTTTATGCGCTACCCCATCCGATCAAGATGCACGCCGTTCTCTCACTCCAGTCCTGCAGCGCACTGATCCATGATTGGAGGCAGAATCATCGCGGGGAATCACGATTATGCTCTCGACCGCGAGTGGTATTTGAACCACTGGCAGGAACTGAAATTCCATCGCGGATTCGAAGAACCCCAGGTAGGGAGTCTTGTGCACATTTGTGTTGAGTTCAATTCCGTTATTCAGTCGGACGCCGGAATTCGTGAATTATTCCAAGGCCAACGCGCAATCGACTCCGGCATTGTTTATCTCCAAAATGAAGAGTACAAATTTCGCGTGCGGAAGGGAGATAGAGAATGGAGTGTGTATGGATCTCCCGTGACAAATCCTCGGCACAGCTCGCCCTCCCGATGCTGATCTCTGTGACAAGTGCACTCCAGTCCCTGGCGGATGGGGTTTCGGATACCAGCCCGCAGACGGGGAACGTTTATCGTTGTCTTCTGGGACTCTTGAAACTGATAGTGACATTGCAGACAGCGCTTGTCTCTACCTTCCCAAAAGCTGATATACTGTAAGTTCATGGGATATTATCATGCACTCCAGCTCACCTATTTAGAATGACGCATGGGCCGCCTCACAACGTCTTGGATGCGACAAATCGTGGGGAAAACGTGGGCTGTCCCGCCCTCGCTACGCGTATTCAAGAACTTAAGCCTCGACTCCATGTTTTCGGACATATCCACGAATCCAGAGGCGCATATGTGCACCTTTGGAACGGGAATTCAGGCCAACCGAACGCCCAGAATGGCGTCCAGTCTAAAGACGCCAAAATATCATTTTGGGACAAATTTAAAGCGAGGAGCTTACTGGGAAAATTACAGACATCCCGGTCAGACTTGCAAGAGACCATAGCGGATGATTCTCGGGAACAAACTTTATTTGTGAATGCCGCCAACTCGCCTACTGGACTCAGATTTCGAGGTGGTGTGCGAGTCAAAGCCGGCGAAGAGAGCTTCCAGCCAATAATTGTAGATTTGAAAGAGTAATCGTAATTTTCGTGCGCTTGTTTCTCACTACCATTCAGGTGATGACCCGCTGTCAGTCTCGCAAATGAATATTGGGCCGGTGGATTGCGGAGTCGCCCGATGTTAGCTTCGCTTGAAATGCAAGTTACATTCAACATGGTTCAATTCAAGCTGCTTGGACATCGATCTCGCCGCACTCCTGAACTTTCTCGTCTCCTTCACTACAATAATTTCGTCAAGATCGCCGATCCCTGCTTCCAAAAGATCAATTCATATACGTGTTAGCTACTGAGTATAGCTTGCGCCATCAACCGCCTCTCTCTCTCTCTCTTCAAGTCAAATCTAGGCAAGTCAAATAAGTTGCAAACAAGCGCCAAGCCCGACATCACCGCAATATTTTTGGCGCTCGCCTCGAAAATTTGGCAAGCCAGTTCAACTTCCAAAGAATCTCGCACCAGCCGCACGATGAGCTGAATTCACACATCCATTCAACGGCGTCGCATGCATATGCACCCATTAATTCTAGAATTACGACCATACATAATATTCTCGCCATTTGTTCTGCATTCGACTCGATTCAAGCTTTACTGACGGCCCAATAAAAAGGAAGTTCAATCCTGTTCAGCCGGTAAGAGGATTGTTCAGAGTGCGAACCATAGAATGCCTCACTATTTCTGCGCACGCCCAAACTCCTCCCTCCCCTTTGCGTCGCCCTTGACCCACACACTGACGCTCATCGCCGAGCACCTGAAATCCGCCCACCCATCCTCGCCGATGACGACCTCGCCCCCGTGCCAACCCAGCACATCCGTCCAGTGCTCGCCGGCGTGCTCCTACGTATACCCCAGCCCAACATCAGATCACATATATAGCAGAGGGAAAAGCCACAGACCTTTCCGACCTCCATGCGCTTCAACCTACAACCAGTGCAACATTAATTAATTTTGTCTCTCAGCCGAAGGCGAATTGAATGGAGCAAGACGCACCCCTCGTCTCCATTGCAAATAACGACCGCCATCCCGTCCGGCCGGCCTTTATCGGGCTCACCCATACGTACCCAACTGTGATACAACGCGTGAATACCACAACAGGGAACGACCAAAAAATCAAAAACGCACCCAACACAGTTCATATGATCCCAATAATCGCGGAGCTCGCCGTACGCAAAGAGCTTGCGCGCGCGGACAAGGTCCCCGAGTTGCGTGACCGGCTGTTGCGGGTTGTCGCCCTTGCACCCATACATGTCACCCCAGAACACGCACCTGTGTTCAAAATATGCGTTCAAGTAAACAAATGAATTATGGAAGGACTGGAACGGAGGAGGAACGCACGGGTAGCCCGAGGGCCGGAGAAGGATGAGCGCGTACGCGAGTGGCTTGAACGTGGGGTTCACCGCCGACTCGAGAGACTGTCCGACTTGCTGTTCGGATATCGATGGTTAATACATATTCCACTCGAACGAAAATGAACCGTTTTGAACTTACAGTACTAAAGCAGATCGTGTTCATTCAGTATGGAGGAGAAAATGCGATTTAAAAGCAGAGAAACGTACTCATGGTTCTCAACAAGCGTAACCGCGTCGATGGGCCGCTTCTGCACCACCGTCCCGTCCCAGATGGCACGAAGGTCGTATTCGCGACCGCGGTCGCCCGCCTCCTTGAAGTTGTAATGCAGCGGCGCGTCGAAGACGCTGAACTGCACGGAAAGCGAGCCCAATATTTAATACCAAAAGGAATGGAATGGTGAAAAGATTCCGACTGACCTGTGTGCCAAGACCGTCGAGATACGCTTCGAGATCCGTGATCGAGTCCTTCCAGAACTCGCCGACCGCGAACATCTTGGGCTTGTTCGTCTCTGCGCGCACGCTCTTTACGAAGTCGGCGATGAAGCTGCGGTCGATGTGCTATATGCCGATCCCAATGAGCTTTATAACTTCGGGAAACAGAACTGAAAGAAATTGAACCTTGACGGCATCGAAACGGAATCCCGCCGTTCCCAGTTCTTCTGTCACCCATTTCCCCCAGTTTATAAGGTCTGCGCGCACGTCCGGATGGCTGTGGTCGATGTCCGCGCCCACTGGCGTCAAAGAATGAGCCCAAAATTAAGGGGGGGAAAACATTAGACCCACTAAGATAATCGTAATTTTCGTTCTCGTTGTCGACGTCTTGAGCCCAATCTTTGCCGTCCCCTTGAATCTTGTATATCGCGGTCTTCTTGTTCTTGTCGTTGTAATCGACGCCCGTGAAGTGGTGGAAGTTGTATTTCAGGGCGCTATATTTGTCACGGCGACCAGGAAAGTCGAATCCCGTCCAGCCCTGGTTGAGGATGAGAAAAGATCCCCGGTATGTTTCGACCGACTCACCTTGATGTCATACAGGTCAGAGACCTCCTTCGTGCGATCATCGTTGTCGACCTCCGTAACGCCAAACGTCTCCTTGCGATCTGCACCAAACCGATGATTGAGGACCGCGTCCACGTAGCTGACGATGCCATTCTCTTTCGCCTTGTTGATTGCAGCGATGAGTTCTTCCTTGGTTCCCCAGTTGGTGCGAACGCCGCCCTTCTGATCGAACTCGCCCAAGTCATACACGTCGTAGATGTCGTATCCAACCGAATTTTGGCCCGCTGCCTTGGTTGGTGCTGTGGCGAGGTCAGAATGCGAAAAGGAAACTCTGAAAGGCGATCCCTACGTGGCAGCCACATCGCCGTTACTCCAATCGACGCCAGCTCGGGTACCATCTTCTCGATACGCTTCCAGTGTACGCCTCCGCCCTCAGCATACCACTCGAAGGCTTGCAACTAATAATGCTCTTTGTTAGATGTAAGTGGTGTAAACCTTTGTGAAGGCACTCACCATGGTATAGTTCTGGTCCTTCTTGTCGGAGTATTCTGCATTCGCGTGGGTAGACATGGTGAGCAGACCAGATGCAGAAACAGCACGACGATGGTTCTTAAAAACAAAGACGCGTCCAAGCAGCCGTCATCGATGACGTCACGCGTTTTGCAGGAACGTGTGTGGTTCGGGAAACATTCCTCTCCGTTTTGAATTCGGGTCAGTGAGGTAAGAACGTTGATATAAAGAGTCTGTCTACGAGAGACTAGGTCCCGAAGCCGTGGGCTCTTTTTTCTCTCCAAGGATCAACAGCTTCTCCGTTTCTTCCCTTCAGCACGGGGGAGGTACAAACCTAGGTAGCAACCATTCATCATGGTATTGAATAGGCCCTACGAAATTTTTTGGCGCTGTTGCACCCGAATTTCGCCAAATCTCCTGCAAGGAGAGGCGAGATGGTTGAAACTGCCATGCATCAATATCCGTGGGAAACAAAATCCACGGATGAGTCCCGGATTGATCCACGGATACGCTAGTCCTAACGGAGGTAGAATGTTGAACCAAGTGCACGTGACTCAGGTTGAAAAAATTTGGTCAGGCTGCCAAAGCTGTAGACGCATGGCACGCCGAGCTCGAGTCGAAAAAGCGACCAAAGATACCAAAAATGCAGATCTCTCTGAAGAGGGATGGGCGGACGCGCTGGCGATGGAGCAGGGCAGGAACCTTCAAGCCGTGGGTCTGGGCTTTCACTTTCCTTATAATTCTGATGTTCCGTTTGCAGCAGCCAGCCCGTCGATAGACAGTTACTTCATCCCCGATGTGGTCAAGCTCAAATTCCGCAGAAGTGGCGGTGCGATAGCAGCTAGATAGGAGATTAGGCCAGTTTGTAGTGATGGGATCACATCTTGGCTTCCTCTGCCTTTGTGATCACCGTAGACCTCGCCACAGATCGCTGCCCTGGTGACCAGAGTGCGACTCGAGCCTACGCGCTGTTTCCTTTTCATCACGCTCGATCTTGCGCAATCCATGCGACACTGCGCAACACCTCGCTCTCGTGCTGGCATTGACGCCAACTACAGCGCAACCAAGAACACCAGAGAAACACGAGAGACTCAGAGAGCGGGAAGGAACCCACCGAGAATCCGAGGAGAACCGACGCTGGCGCCAGACTTGCGCACACATTCGATTCTGAAGAGCAACCCACCAGACTTCACATAGTTTCGTACACAGACGAGGAGACGCCGCAGCAGCTTGCCATGCTCTAAAACTGAGACCATCGAGGACAAACTTGAGGAGGCTGAGCTCGAAACTGCCCACGAAACCGATACGGTACGGAGACCCGAACCCGACGTCCGCTTCGAAGCCCGTTCACGAGCCCCGCCCAGACGATCAGAGCAGCATCGCGCACGGTCGCGAACATCTTGTCATCGCCATTTAACTGGCCGCTCATGAGTCTTGCTTCGACATCTTACTCCAACTCTACGGCGACAGTAGGTGCCTCACGATCCGCTACTCCGACTACTTTGGGACCGGCGTCCCGCTGGCCTCGATCACTCAAAGCACCACTACGACGATGACGGCTACTGCTGCAATTAAACCGACGATGCCCGAACCCGACAATTTCTACGGTGATTACAGACGAGGCAAGTAGATGGGGGAGGAGTATCTCCTCGATTGAGGAAGTTCTTCCGCTGCGGGAACATAACTAACGCGGCAGTTATGCTCTACGAGGCGTCGAACGGACTGCGAGGCGAGGCGCGAGAGTGGTGGAAGGGGCTGCCAGTGAACCAGAAGGATACATGGGCAGCATTCAGTGCCGAAAACTGGCGGTGCTTATTTTGGGGACATAATGAATAAAAATGTGATTCAGCCCAACCTCACGGCCACGCAAGTAGCTTTGTGGTCCGTTGTGCAATTCATTCTATGAACATTTAGGTGCTACAGCCCAACCCACGTGTAGCAGAGAAATCTCAGAATACATGTTCAACGTCTTTTACGCCACTGATCAGGATCATTGGTCTAGGCGGGGCACCAACATTGAATCCTTTCCGCCAGTCGGGATCGTACGGCAAGGCCCGGAGGCCTTCAACGGTCGTAGCGCCTGAGAAGAAGTTGATAATGAAAAGCCACCAGAAGGACTAGGCACACACCACTACCAAGCCACGCCGACATCCCGTCCGCGCAGGATAGATTAATAAATGGAACCTCTGCATGCGTCGACCCCTGCAGCTGATGAAACATGCTGTCTACATACTCTTGGCCTTCACCACGATCAAGTCCCATGGCAGCCTCTATATCGCGGAGAACGTCCTTGATGAGGAAAACCCCGCATGAGAGGACACGGAACTTGTGCTTGACTTTGGTGGCGGTCGGCACATACTCGACCTCCTTGATAACGATGTGTGTTCGCCCGCGTTTGGGGTTGCGATGGAGGCCAAGAGCATGAATCAAGCGGAGTGCGTCATGGTTCGAATTGCACCAAAGCGACCAATCTGTGGCGCGTTTTGCACCGTCAGGATCGGTCTGACTCATGCGTTGCATTTTCTCCTGCGTCGCAGCCATTTCACTGACGAAAGTGAATAACGGAGGTTTCGGCATGCAACGTTTTAACATACCGACATTGAAGTCTGAGTTAAATAATCAGCGAAATGAACCACATCATGTTTTCAAGTCACATACTTGTGATATTTCCAATTGGATCTCTGACAGTCTTTAGAGCTAAAGGAACACAAAAAATCAACTTGAGTGGAATGAAGAATCAGAGAAACTACCAGTAGTATATGTATTTACAGTTGCTGCACTTCATGAGCGATACAAAAGGTTCTCTTGCGCCGCAGGTTCGACAGGCTTTAGACATACGGTCGTCTGCTTTAGAAGATTGCTTGCGGTTTTCCAGCCATTTCTCTCCGCCCAGCCCCTCAAGGATCGGACCAGCAGGGAGCAGAATGCGTCTCAACATTTTGTCGACCAAGAGCCGAGGGTTCTGGCGGAACCAGTTAATTAGCCATTTTTCACTGCCGGTATTAATAACCAGTCAGAGACCAAGGTGAATGCACGATTTCGGACGTACTGAGTTTCAGCTTCATCGACCTTACCGATATTGCGCAGAGCGCGCGCCATGAAAGTTCGGGTACTGATCAACTCTGATACACGACTAGACGGCCAGTTGTCTGACTCGATCCCAAGCATTGCTCGACGCAACATCTTTGTTGCCTCTTTATCATCGATTCGAGTCCGGACCAGCGCCTCGCCGTAAATCCCGAAAGGCATTCTAAAGGAGGGAGTGAGTTGCGAAGGCGGAACGCGGGTTGTAACATACGGATTTTGCAACCACATCTCGTGGCCACGAGAGCACTCCTCGTCAGCCATCGCTTTGGCGAAGGGGACAGCTTCTTCAGCACGATTGGCATCGCTACGAATCCTCCGTCATTCCAGAGGACCAGAAAAGCACGGGAAAACGTACAGAAGATGGGACAAAATTTTTCCCCGAGCGTTTTGAAGCTGGATAAGGACCGGTTAGGGCCAATTAAATGGAAATTGCAGGGGAATGGCAGGCGAGAACGTACCGTTAGATACTTCCATCTTTTATAATCCAGTTCTTCTTTGAGAAGCCCTAGGGCTCGGTGGACTGTCTCTGGGAGTTCCTCTATGACACATATGAACTGGGAAAGTGCCCAAGTGCAATCATCCACAAGATCTTCAGGGACTGAAAGAGAATCAGACAAGAACACATATCAAAGGTCAAGAAGCCAACCATCCTCTACTCTCACGAAATAGCTGAACTTGCACAAGTTTGATAGCGTGGCATTAAAGATGAGAGCAAGCTTGAGGCGCATCGGAAGTAGCTCTGCAGGTGCCAGGCGGAGAGGAAAAGTGTAATCTTGATAGTTTTCTGGTCGTTTTCTCATCTCCCTAGCTGATCCAGTTTGAGTCGCATAAACGTGTGATGCAGCAGAACTTACAACGGACTGCATCGGCATTGACTGATGAAGGCGCTGGGAAAGAAAAATCCTTGGAAATATTGAGCCCCTGGAGGTGAGCTCTTGGTTCGTTCTTCGGCCGCTCTGAGTTTTGTTTTGCCATGTCTATGGCCGTTAAATTCAAATTGCGAGGAACTGGGTTGGCAAAAACATTGATGTGACGGAGCCGCAATGCCGAATGTGATTGCCGAGGTTCAACCTCAATGGTTTTGCGCCAAAGACAAAGAAACGGCGAGAAGAGAAGGAAATCTGGGGTCGCGCGTATGTGACCAATGAGAGGTCCTTCGCTCAAACGCTCCCCACGCACACTTCTTCTGCATGAAAGAAGTTCAAATGTGAGGGTGGCGAAAATCACTGTTGAATGTAAGGATATGCAATGCACCATCCACCGCCTCAAAGCCGCGCCGTTTCAACAAGGAGTTCTACTTATCTTCAAGTTCACGTGTATTCTTTTCAACCAGGTAATATTTACACGACTCGGAGGGAGGTTGAGCCGTATGGTTACAAGCTCATGCGGATTTCTATTTTGTGCGTTTTAGTACTTACACTGTGCACTTTAGAATTTATTGGGCGACGCTCCGTGCCTTGCTCCGTATTCTCTGCAGAAGCAGATGGCACGCCGTTGTCGCATGTTGAATGAGGGCACTTGACTCAAGTTGCAAACGCCAAACGGAAATCCGAATTTCGATTCTGGGAAAATAAATATGTTTAAATACAAATCGTTCACTGGTACAAAAAAATCATTCAACTGTCCCCAAATTGAGCAAGACGAACGTCTATTGACGCCGCATCCCTCATCTGCGATGAACGAACGAACAACAGGCGTGCGTCCTTCCAAATCTTCCTCGCCTCTATTGTGTTTCCCCGTCGGATAAAAATGTCTCCGATTCGAACCATACAGTCCGCTCGCCTTCGGTGTACGTTCATTTCAGAGGCCCCCTGCAATACGGCGTAAAATATGTTCAGAGCAGTCTCTTCATCGCCTTTGGCCAGGAAAATGTCTCCCAAACACCGCAATGCCTGATGGGTGAGCACCACATCTTTATAAACGCGCACCGCGGCAAGATATGTCCCAGCCCAGTGGAAAGTGGTCTCTAAATCCGACATTCCGTGCCTGAGATCCCCAAGCATTTCCAAGCATTGTGTGATTCCTGGGATCATGTACGCCCGCCGATAGGACTGAAGGCACGAAGTATATCTGTCTCGTGCGGCCGCAGTTTCACCTCGCGCCAAATGGACACCCGCCATCAGCCGGTCGCAGAACAGCATGCCCTGCATCCAGTCCAAGCGCTCGACCGTCTGCTTGGCGACTTCCAGGCCGCGAATGATATCAGCTTCAGTCCTTCCTACAGTCTGATCGATCTTGACCAAGTTCAGCAGGGCATTCGCGTGAAAATACCGGTGCCGATCCTGGTCGGTCATGCGCACGACCCCCTCGTACAACGTGCGGGATTCGTCGTACTCGCTCTTCTCGAACTTGATCCCTGCCTCCATGTCGAGCATGTTGACTTCCCGCGAGGAGCTCGTATACCCTTCTGTAACCAGAATGTCGCGGCCCAGTTTGCACAGATCGGATGCGTGGAGCAGCTTGGTTATGGACCAATATGGTGTTGGCTGCTTGTCTGCATCCGCCAGCCATTGTCCCGAAATGGAGTGTAGAATGCTGGTGTGGCGGTCCACCGTCAGTTTAATCGCGTTGAGCTGTTCCCGAACGTTTTGCTTTTCAGTTTCCGTCAACCCCAACCGATTAAAATGCAGGGCTTTGGGCAGGTTGCCGGACGTATACTGGTACCTGGCGGCGATTTTGTAGAAATCGACTGTAAGATGGATTAGTTTACTGACGCTCCGCTCACTAAGAGTGTGGTCTACTCACAGCGGCTGGAGGGATCTCCTTCCTCCGATTCAGAAAATTGGATTCCCTTCTCAATCAACACTTCCGCTTGATCGGGTAGAAGATTGTAATAGTCTACGACATCGAGACAGGAACATATATGCTCCCAGCGTAACCGTCGATCGCCGTTCGACTGGATATGATGAACCGCCTGCTGGGTGAACGGGCTTTTACCATTCAGGACACATTGCGTGAAAAGATCCAAGCCGAGAATGCTGCGCATGAGATGGCGTTTATCCGAGGAAGAGAGTTTCCGAGACAAGGCGATTTGAGTGACGCTATCAATGTTTCCGAGATTCGATGTGAGTCGCCATACGAGTTCCCGAGACGGCAGTTCCTTGTGTGCTTTCCACAGGGTCAGAAGACTCTCCCAATGCCTGCGCAGGCATTCCACCGTCTCATGCGGCGGCGGGTAAACACTCTTTATGTATTGGCGGATGGGACTCAACACCTTGAGGCGCCCTTGTTCCATGTACGCCAAAGACGTGCGGAGAAGCACTGCCCTGCATTGCAGGATATTGGGAATGTCCAGCGCCTCACGTGAACGCATATCGATTTCACAGAGTCCGTCGGGCAGGAACGAGAGGAGGATGAGAAACCTTTTGGCGTTTGGGGAGGAAAGCATCCGCGGGTTCGATTTTTTGTCATGGCCATCAGATAAAAGGGCGTAGTTCTCGGTTTCCCACCGATGTAAGGTATTCGAGTAGCCTTCGTAGGATGCTACGGCTGCCATAAGGCTCACGGCAAGCGGTAGGTTTCCGCTGAGCCTCAGAAGTTCCTCTAGGTCAGATCCTTCCTCTGCATTGGGAGGCACGTCGGCAATTTCGATGAACGTTTGGCGCGAAGCGGATGAATGAAGAGGCTCCAGCGGAGGAAGAAACGTGCGAGTCCACTTTACTCTCGCAGGTCTCTCTGCACCACGCATGGTAATCTAGACGCCAGTTAACCAAGGGCCAACACAACTGTGTCGCAAACTCGCAAACTCACAAGCAACGCCAACTGCGGCACCCCGCTCAACAAGGCAAGCAAGTCTTCAACCTCCACTCGACTTTCAACATCCTCCCATGACGTCTCGAGATTATCGAGCACCAACAACGTCGTTCCACAGTTGATAAAATGGCCCACAATCGCTGTCGAAAGGTGTTTTGAAGGCTCGAGGCCTAGGTGAGCGGCAATTATATCAACGAGCTGACTGTTCCCGAATGCTGATTCGCACGAGATGAAATGTCGCTGCTCGTACTTGGAAATAATGTCCGGGTGATGGAGTGCGGCGACCGCCAAAGTCGTTTTGCCCATGCCTCCTGGACCCAAAATTGCGAGGTGCGCTGGTTGTTTTTGTAGGGTCTTTACGATTTGCGCTAGTTCCGACTCTCTGCCATGGAAAAATTTCGGAAGCGGCGGCAACAAGGAGAATATACTGGAACTAAGACCAGAGTTCGTCGGCAAATGGTATGAATCGCGAAGCCGACACTAACCTGTTGCTTCCTCGGAACTGACGACGGACGTTACTTAAAGTCAGAGGGCGACTCAAAACATATAGCACCTACCGAAAATGAATATTCTGAAGCCTTTCCATCCTCTTGAGCGGCAAGAAGGGTCATCAATTCTTCGTGTCGCTGTTGTGCATTTAACTCAAGTTCAATCAGATCAGTAGCCAGTGTGGCTCCGTTCAGAATCTTCAATCGATGTGAGAAACAGCCCCGAGCCTAGAATGGATATCGTACCTTGAAAGTACTCAAAATGGTCTCTAATTCTTCTTCATATGTACGAAGCTCGACACCGATTTCATGCTGCCGAATCAAGCGCTTGATCTTTCCTAGCTCCTGGTGTAGTTGCACAGAACTCTGTATTTTCCGGAGAGTTCTTGGAGCAAAATGAGACAAGTTTTTGTCGTCGTTGGACAAAGCGGGACGTACTTAACGAAGAGTCCGATGCTGTCTAACAGTTTGATCGGTAGAATACCCTGTTCCACCAGGCATACATGAACGATGGCGCCGACAAGCTGATGTATGAGCCCAACAATGCCCAGCAGTCCCTTGTTCGTCTTCATTATCTAAATCGGGCAGTTCAATCAGTTGAACGGCTAAAGGACAGAGAAAGCGAACATTTATTTCACCCAACAAAACCGAAATCGTCTCCGCGGCGTCTTCTAAAAAGGGGATATGCCATGTTTGAGTCAGATCCCGAAGCATTTCGGCTGCGGTGGCGGCGTATTTGAGAACTTCGGTTGTAGCGCCCTTCTGTTTGGACGCTCCCTTCGCCATTGAATGATAGAGTGAGGAAAATAAGTTGTCGCGGGTCCAGACATTCAAAACCTTTTATCGGTGCGGCGTGTCGTCACGCCATCGTTAATTGCATCGTTAATTAAGGCCTCGCACTTGGAGATGAGATCTAACACTGGCAACAAAGAAGTAAGCGATCAACTGCGGTGTGGACGCCCGATTTGGAAAGAACGCAATCAGATGAGCGGACTGTGCCTGTGGCACCACTGTCCGACGAGTCCGACGTAGAGGGTATCCAGAGACAGGTCGACAGAATGCACACGCCGAATGACATCTTCCTTCATCGAAAACACATGCGAATTTGTGGGCTGTACAAATTTACAACGACGAGCGCTACGGAGTTGATTGTCACTCAGTTAGATGAAGGTTGCCGAAACAAAGTGGAAACATACAGTATAATAGAACCTCGGGGCCAAGTTTTTTCACCTATCTCCGTAGTGACACGCCCGCAAGTAGAATAGCGTGCCATGGTCTTCTCTGCCCCCGCGTTGCATGTGGTATTCCGCAGAATCCCCGGTCCAGCGCCACAGTGTGAATGCCTTCCATGCATTTCCGTTCGGTCTCTTCGTTCTATCGACCCCATATATATCGAGCAGTCCGCTTTCGAGCTGCGTTGGGCTCGTGATCGTCATGGTCCGCGTCGGCGCGGAGGGATCGCTGGGACCCGGCATCAAGAGGTGAGCGGGGAGATCGCGCGTCGTGCCCGGCTCTACCAATACTGTCAGACTGTGCGTGCGGGGATCGATTTTTTGAATCTGCAGTAGATATAGACCATTAGCCGGGCGAGGGGAATTGAAGCAAAGTCTTTACAATGACATCCTTCTCCACCACTACAGCTAGGTTTGAGAAATGCCTCTTATAGACCAGAATATCGCCTTCGCGCAAAACCGAGCTCTTTGCAAGGTCGACAAGTTTGAGTTCCGCAGCCTCACTAGAGTCATAGAATTGACGGACCCAAATGCAGGAACGAGTAAAAAAATATCGTACCCAGCAAGCGTCGGAGATGAATGAGGCGCAGTGGCCGGTTCTTCCTTTCCATTCTCGCGTTCCCAAACCTCATCCTTCCACGGGGCTGCGAGACTGCCGTCTCTGATCCCCTGCTCATATTTCTTCACTTTTTCGGCATGGGCATCAGACAGCCAATCAGAAAACAAGTGATCCTGGAATGTATGTGCGGCGGCAAGAAAATGAGAGTCGGTGAAAAGCGAAGTATCTATGGGACCCGATCCACTGGAGTCGACGTTCATCGAGTCCGTTGCCGCGGGATGGTCGGATCCGATAGAGGGTTGATAGGAAGAGAAAGCAGTGGGAGGAAGCAGAGCAGAAAGCTGAGAACGCGAATCTGGTGAGAGCATATTCCAAGAGTTCGCGTTAATGAGATCCTGAGAGAACCGCGTCCATATTGAGTTTTTACCGGGGGGTTAGCCGGCAACGCACAGATATGTCCATCTTCGCGAGGCGACTCTTTGCGTTCTGCAACATGAAACGCAGTTGTTCTGCAGGGTCCACATCCTTAGCTTTCCGCTTTGACGGGACGACTTCTGCAGCTGGAATCAATTCGCGTTGAGTGGGTTTCGGCTTTCGACCCGAGCGACGGAGAGCAGAATCGTCGGCCATGAGCGTGGCGTAAAAGTCGTGGTTCGGTTCAACGTGACTGCGTGATCAGCGCCGACGGATTTAGACGCGATCAGCCTTGGATCAGCCCCACCATTAGTTTCAAAGGGATCGGGCCGGCGGTCGCGGCTGGAAAGAAAGAAGGGGAAAGGAGGGACTGTTGGGCGCCGGAACGCCAACGGAAAGGAAAGAGGCGAAGAAAAAAGGGAAGGAGAAAAGGGGAAGGAAAAGGAAGGAAGAAGGAGGAGAAAAGAAAAAGGGAAAAAGAGACAGGTTCTATTGTGTAGTGGTTATCACATTTGCTTTACACCTTTCGGTGCGCGCAAAAGGTCGCCGGTTCGATCCCGGCTGGAATCATTCTTTTGCTCAATTTCTACGGTTTTTCTTTTTATAGCTATAATTGAGCTTGGGCTTGAAAATCAGTTCGCGTTCTATCAGTTTTTGTCAGATTGTCTTCGTAACACCAGGGGCAAAACCCGAGGCATATGCACACTGGAAAGGGAAATGTTTGTGGTAGGATAAAAACCAAGTCTGGTTCCACTAGTATCAATTTGAGTTTTCCTCTTACCTTGAACTACGAGAATCAATGTTATGTCAACCAAAAATGAATCAAATGGTTTTAAAAGTGCTTTCAATGCCACAAAGAAAGATAGTTTCTGCAGATCATGAAAGACTTGCAGAAACTTGAAGTTTCATTGCAGCTTTCAATGATATCAAAATATCCAGTTTCGGGAATAAAGAGAGTAGCACTGAAAAAACCACCTCAGTGCAGCTTTCTGACATCCTGAAACAATCAGTTTCAGTGGTTGAGCTATTTTTGCTATTGGCCCAGACAATGCCGGACCAATAGCAAAAATAGCGCAGGTTTCTTGATGCCTGAAACACATTGTTTCAATCTGTTTGAAAGGCACATTGAAAGCGGTTCTTTCAACATGCCTTTCTTTATTGGTGAAACTCCTCCTTTCATTGGGCTTGAAAGTATCGGACGAGGTTCTGTGCAGCATGGACTACAGACTATTAGATTAGATATGACGTGTGACCGGTCGTCACGTGTGTTGATATACCGTGACGAACCGTGTCGACTGCCCTCACTCGCTTACCACGACGTGGACCGCTGTGAGGGTAAGTCTTTCTGTTGGTATTCATCCATACTTTAGCTAACGGTTTCGTAGTTAGAATACTCACGTAGCGTATAGGTTCCAATAGGTTATGGGCCTTTGAGCTCGCGTGTTGACGACCACGAGCACGGACCTATACGATACACCTGGCGACCACAGATACCCGGCGAGCTGGTATTACGATTGTGCAGCGCGCTTCACGACGATCTTTTTTCTTGTCAATACGAACCCGCGCGGTACTATGAACCCCGACACTCGCCCAGTGTCATCTCCCTCAAATCCATTCCAGCCGAACCTGAGCGCCCGCCAGCAGCATTGGCCGTCCCAGAATGACGCACAGGACCATGGCCACGCAGCGCGCCACCGGGCATATCCGTCCCTCTGCGTGTTGCGTCGCCTTTCCAAAGCGCGACCCCCGCTCATGACATGTTCCCCGGCTGCGACACGTACCCCGGCTACATGCCACGCTTCGTGACGCCTCCGCTGTCATCGCACCCGACGTTCCATCACCCACTCCCCCAGTCGTTTGCACAGCAGTTTTACCCACCACCCGTCGCTCCTCCCCACCATGCACCCCCACCTCAGTTCTACCACGCGATACCCCCGCCAATGCAATACCACCAGCCCCAATTCATACACCCGATGGCCTCGGTGTCTCAGCCACACCTTGCGTCATCTCTGGGACCGATCCCGAAGGTCTTCTCGCTGCAAGGGCAATGGGCGGACGCGGACAAGCTATCCTTGGAGTGCGGGAACTGGATTCCATGGGAGTCGAAGATAACACACAAGCTCGGTGTCCAACCCGGTGCCCTACGCTTCCTCAGCCACGACAACACCTGCCTGTCGCCGTCGATCCATCCGGCCCACTACTGTGCGTGGGTGGACTCGGACACGGTCGTACACTTCTACCTATCGGGAGCGTGCGTCTCGACGGAACGCGAGCACTTTAAAACGTGCACGACCGCCGTGGTGATCTGGGACGCGTTACGGAACCGCCACGAGCATCGCAGGCCGAAAGGTCAAGTGAAGGCGCTGCATGAGTTCTTGTCTGTCGATTTCGCACACGACCCTACCACGTTCTCCACTACGATCGAGCGCCTCACCGACCTGAACACCGCGATATGGGCAGCGGGCCCCATCGACCCCGACTCCTTCCTTCTCGTTGGGATACTGGCGGCGCTCGCGTGCAACCACCGCGACTTCCTACGTAACATGCTCGCTCTCCCCAATTTGGACCTCGCAACCCTCAAGGACAACCTCCGCTCCATTCACGATTTCGACGGGATCGCGGGTGGCCGAGGCGGCACTGCGAACGCTGCCCAAGGCGCGAACACGGATCGAAAATGTTGCACCACGGCGGGATGCCCGAAGCCTGACACCCACATGTGGAAGTATTGCACAATGTCCGGGAGTGGCATGGAGGGGAAGTCGATACGGGAGGCTCAGGTGAAACAGCGCACGGATGAGGGCAAGCTCAACGCGAGGGGCGAGAAGCCTCGCGACGGGACGAACGGGGCGAAGACCGCACCCAGGATCAAGGCGAAGCCTGACGGCCGAGCCTACATTACAGTCGACGGCACCGACTTCTATGTCACGTCGACCGACCCCGACACAGTGCCAGCCCAGATGCCGGCTCCGAATGCGAACACGCTTGACCTGGTCACTGACCCACTCCCCGCAGGCGCCGACATGGACACATGGCTCGCTGACGTCGACCCCCACGTCTCCCTGAAATGGGACGACTGGACAGCAAATGCCGCCACCGAAGAGTTCCTCATATTTGCGGACTTGGGCGCCAATGTGCACATCTCGCCATGCCGCGACGACTTCATTACCTTTGCTCCCATCGCACCTCGCGCGATCCGCGGCTTCCAGGGGACATCTATCAATGCATTGGGCATCGGCACCATCGGCACCGACAAGTTCACAATCAAGAACGTGCTGTACGTGCCCGGCGCCGCGATACGTCTCCTCTCCGTCCTTCGCCTATGCCAAGACCAACCCTTCACCTTCCATTTTGATGCCGCTCGCGCGTGGGTGACATCTGCAGAGGGAATGGTCTGCACGGGTGCGGTGCACCCAACGCGCCACCTATACCAGCTCGATTGCTCTCCTGCATCGGCCGCGTCCATTGCATCTGCCGACACGTGCAATCTCAGGAGCTGGCATCTCTGCCTGGGACACGCCAACCACCAGGATGTCGCGGACATGTACCAAGACCAACTGGCCGAGGGTATGGATCTCGATACCTCTTCTGATGCTCCAGTTTGTGACGCATGCATACACAGAAAACAGGCTCGTGCAATCATACCGAAGGTCCGTGAAGGCCCAAAGTCGACGCAGAGGCTGGAGCAGGTGCATGTGGATCTGTGCGGAAAGGTTGCGGTCCGTTCGCGAAGCGGAAACTCTTATACTCTTGATATTGTCGACGATTACTCTACTCGTGGTTGGACCATCCCCATCCCTAATAAACAGACCACCTTCACACACCTCCGCGCCTGGGCCATTGCGATTGAGGCTAAGACAGGCGACAAAGTGGGGACCTTCGTCATCGACAACGGTGAACTCAAGTCCGACGCTTTTGAGAATGGTGCGCCGAGCGCGGCACGGAGATCAAGTACACCGCACCCCACGTCTCCAAGATGAACGGGAAGTGCGAACGCTACCACCTATCAATCCATAGCAAGGGCCGCGCCATGCGCATCTACTGCAAGGCACCCCCGTTTCTCTGGGACAAATTTTGCGTGACTGCTGCATATCTACATGCCAGAACACCATCAAGAGCTCAGGGTGGGCGCACCCCATTCGAGTGCTTCGAGGGCGTGAAGCCAAATATTGCTCACCTCTGTGAGATCGGATGCTGCGCGTTCGTGCTCATCGAGGGCAACAACCCCAAAGTGTACGATCGCTCCCTTGAATGTGTTCTCATTGGCTATACCCCATGTTCCAAGTCATATCGGTGCTGGGAGCGCTCCACTGGGAAAGTATACAACTCGATAAACGTGCGTTTTATCAAATCAGGTCAAGTCGAGAAGGTATCCTGGGATAAATCTCGGCTCGCAGACCGCGCTGCGTTGGGCACACCTGTGCCGTCTGCCGCTGGAGTACCTGATGACCAGTCCTCTGACGACCCCCCGAGCCTCACCACTGCCACTCCGGACGTGTCGGATGGCGCGCGATCTGTGCCCACCCCATCTCCATCTCTGCCTGTGGTGTTGGTACCCACTTCCCCCGGCCCTCCTCCTGGTCCCCCTCCGCCGCCACCATTACGCCGGTCTGAACGTGCTCCCAAACCTGCACGCCACCGTAATGCGCTTGCCGCCAACGAGGTGCCCAGTGAAAACGACGGAGAGCTAGCGATCCTCCACAACATCGAGAAGACAATTGCTGAAACTCCAGAGGACGACGATGGCGAAGAAGCGGCCATGTGGGCTCAACTTAATGCCTACCTCACGGAAAATCCCATTGACGTCGAGTTCCCAGACGACCCCAAAACTTATGCTGAGGCCATGGCGTCGCCGGACGCTGAGAAGTGGATTGAGGGTACTCACGAGGAGCTTGAGGCCCTCCGTCATTTCGGCGTCTACGAACTGGTACCACCCACCAACGTCCCTCTAGGCAAGACCATTCTCGATGTGAAACCCGTCTACGTGAGGAAGCGCGACTCCGGCGGCAACGTGGTGCGCAACAAGGTACGCTACTGCGTGAAGGGCTACCGCCAAGTCTACCGCCATGACTACACTCAAACCACATCACCGACCGCGTGCCTGGAATCTTTCTGCGCCATTCTCCACGTCGCTGCATCGCGCGGATGGGACATCCAACAAGTCGACGTCAAGACTGCGTTCCTCAACGCCGACCTGCCACCGGATGAATACCAGTATACACGTCAACCAAAGCACTTTGAGGAGAAGGGGAAAGAGCAATGGCTGTGGAAATTGGTGAAGTCGTTATACGGGCTGAAGCAAGCAGGGCGGGCGTGGAACAAGCACATGCACGAGGCGATGCTGGGCTGGGGTTTCCACCGCCTGCTATGTGAATGGTGTGTTTACGTCCGTCATGGCCCCGGGGGTGAGACCACAATTGTAGCCGTTCATGTTGACAATATGATATGTGCCTCGAGCTCCCCGCGGCCGGCCGCCAACGACACCTTTAAAACACAACTACGGTCCCGTTGGGCGATATCTGACTTAGGTGAAGTCCGGTATTGCCTCGGCATCAGCGTTGTCCGCGACCCCGAACACGGCACCATCTCTTTATCCCAGACTGCGCTCATTGACCGTATCATCGCGCAGTTCGACCAAACGGACGCCTACACTGTGACCACGCCCATGGAGGTAAAAGTTGACCTACGGCGACCGACCGACACACTGTCTCGTGAAGAAGCTGACCGCCTGGCCGTCATCCCCTACCGCTCGCTCGTCGGTTCCCTCATGTACGTGGCTATTGGTACTCGGTCCGACATCTCCTTCGCAGTCAACGTCCTCGCTAGCTTCCTCGATTGCTACCGACAAGTTCACTGGCTGGCCGTTATCCATGTTGTACACTACCTCAAACTCACCCGCGCCTTCGTCCTTGTCCTAGGCGGCAGAAACACAATCAGGCTTTTAGGCCACGGCGATGCGGATTTCGCGAACAACAAAGACCAACGGAAATCCATCATGGGATACAGCTTCAGTTTGGGCTCTGGGTCGATCTTGTGGGCTTCGCGGAAGCAAAAAGTTGTCACACTCTTGTCCACCGAAGCAGAGTATATCGCAGCTTCAGAGGCGGCGAAGGAAGCCTGCTGGTTGCGCATGCTCCTCCGCGGGATTGGCGTCGCCGTCAACGGTCCTTCACGAATTTTCTGCGACAACAACGCCGCCATCATCCTTGCCGGCGATCAGTCCTTCCACTCGCGCGCAAAACACATTGATAATCGCTACCACCACATCCGTGATTGCGTTGAGAAGCTGAAGATCACGCTCCCCCGCTTCACTTCCTACGACAATATTGCCGACACGCTAACAAAACCTTTGCCGTTCACCGATTTTGCACGTCACCGTGAAGGACTCGGTATCGTCCCAGGGGGTGTTCTGGCTTGAGGGAGTGATTACGCAGTCCACGCTGAGGGGGTGTATCGGACGAGGTTCTGTGCAGCATGGACTACGGACTATTAGATTAGATATGACGTGTGACCGGTTGTCACATGTGTTGATATACCGTGACAAACCACATTGACTGCCCTCACTTGCTTACCACAACGTGGACCATTGTGAGGGTAAGTCTTTCTGTTGGTATTCATCCATACTTTAGCTAACGGTTTCGTAGTTAGAATACTCACGTAGCGTATAGGTGAATACACTCGCTTACCACGACGTGGACCGCTGTGAGGTTAGAATACTCACGTAGTGTATAGGTTCCAATAGAAAGGGGCCTTGACAGCTATAGTCCTTGGCCCACTTTCATGAAGCAAAGAAACTGGTGTTCTTTGTGACATTGAAGGGCCCTCTGAAACAAGTTGGATTATTTTTGGTTTATATTACATTGATGCTCGCAGTTTCAGGTAGGAAGAGAACTCAAATTGATACCAATGGGATCAGAGTTGGTTTTCATCCTACAACAAACATTTCCATTTGCAGTGTGATGGAATCCATTTGCCTTACAGGCATGTCCTTCACATGTGGGTGATCCATGGAACAAAGGTGTCAATCACCTTTGTCCCATCTTTGTTTTTGGCCTTGAGCCACCCCCAAGAACAAAGATGGGACAAAGGTAATTGTCATCTTTGTCCTATAAATCAACCACATGTGAAGGACATGCCTGTAAAGCATATGGATTCCATATGCCTCGGGTTTTGCCCCCAGTGTAAGTAGCGGAAATTAAACTGACCGGTCCTCCCCTTCAGATAAAAAATGTTTGAGGGAAATCCCTCCACTATTGGGCAAAATCAAGCCCAAGACCAAAAAAAACCATGATGGGACGGGCAAAAGTCTATGGGATATAGTTTACAGCCAGCCAAATTTGATGAGACCAATTATGTGACCCAAATCACACTGGAGATTACCAAGTTTCAGACAGTTCAAAGTGTAATTCTAAACATAAAGTTTTGAGTTAAATTTCGAGCAAGCCCAAACTTGAGCTGATTAGTATAGTTTAAGTCCGTCTGAAATTTCATCTTAAACTAATAGAATCAGTTCACTACTCAGTTAACCCAAAATGTATTCCAAAACTCTGAGTTTCGGATTGCAATTCAGCTTGACCAAAACTAATAACCAAAACCTTTAGTTTCGGTATTGATAACAGCTGACCTGAAACTTAAGATATTGGCTGAGCTGAAATCAGAGCCCGAAATGTTAAGGTTTGGAATTGTTTTCAGCTTGTCCGAAATGTTAAGTTCCGGCTTTGATTTCAGCTCAAGGTGAAATCCAAACCAAAACTAACTGTTTCGGCTGCGCTGAAATTTGGTCGGCAGATGATCCGCAGACCATCTGCCGCTCATCCGCAGACCATCTGCCACTCATCCGCGGACCATCCACCACTCATCCGCAGCTCATCCGCAGACCATCTGCTCCTTGTCTGCAGACCATCCGCTCCTTGTCTGCAGACCATCTGCTCTTTGTTTAAAGACGGTCAGCTGGGTGCCAGTTCTCGAGCAGGTAGGGATTCCAAAGAAGTGCTTGAAGTTCGAACAGGGACAACGAAACTTCATTAGAAAGAGAATCCCCATGGTGGACTTGCGCTGCAGGGAACTCAGGAAAGTACAATTACTTAGTTGATCTGCGGACGAGGAGCGGATGGTCTGCAGACAAGCTGCGGATGAGTGGCAGATGGTCCGCGGATGAGCAGCAGATGGTCTGCAGATCATCTGCTGACCAAATTTCAGCGCAGCTGAAACAATTAGTTTCAGTTTAGATCTCACCTTCACTGGTTGAAGTATTAAAGTTTTTGACCCCAAAAACTGGTGAAAAACCAACAAAGTTTTTTATCAGTTTTTCAATCAGAAATTGCATGAAAAATTCATGAGTTTTTCAGCCGTTTTTGAGCAATGTGGTAAAAAATTTGAAAGATGTGAAAAACTAATGAAAAACTTATAAAATTTGCACCAAACTTTTGATTCAAAATACAAATGAAAAACTCACATAAATTTTCACCCATATTTTCCCTAAAAAAACTTGAAATGTTCAACCAGTGCTTGAGCTGAAATCAAAGCCGAAACTTAACGTTTCGGACAAGCTGAAATCAATTCCAAAACTTAACATTTCGGGCTCTGATTTCAGCTCAGCCGATATCTTAAGTTTCGGATCAGCTGTTATCAATACCAAAACTAAAGGTTTTGGTTATTAGTTTTGGTCAAGCTGAATTGCAATCCGAAACTCAGAGTTTCAGAATACATTTTGGGTTAACTGAGTAGTGAACTGATTCTATTAGTTTAAGATGAAATTTCAGATGGACTTAAACTATACTAATCAGCTCAAGTTTGGGCTTGCTCGAAATTTAACTCAAAACTTTATGTTTAGAATTACACTTTAAACTATCTGAAACTTGGTAATCTCCGGTGTGAATAGACATACTACACAAATTTCTGGGCTCAAAATCGACTCAGGACGACCGCTACAGGTGATTCTAACCACCCTTGTCTGCGAGAACGTGTCACGCTCATTTTGACTTTCGCCTGCTGAACTCGTCCCGTCTCGAATTTGACTCCGGAAATTTGTGTACGACGTATATTTAGTCTGCCCAAATGTATCTTTCGAACTTTCATAGAAACTGGTTCCCTGTAAATTATATCCCGCTGACTTTCGCCGCTCCCATCAGTGAATTTTTGTGTCGGGCCTAATTCTTGCCTATTACTGGATGGTTTTTTCTCAAAGTTTTTCTATATTATGAAAGTTAGGACCTGTCGGTTCAAATTCCGCCACTTACGAAGACGATCAGACCGGAACTGATAGAAAGCGAACTGATTTTCAAGAACTAGTGCATTTTCAAGCCCAAGTCTAATTATAGTAGGTCGCGTCTCTGACGTGTTCCTCTTTTCGACGCAATGGCTGCAGGCGTCTCTCTGGTCCTTTTCTTCACCACCGCCGTCGGCGTAATCGCGCCATGGTTTTACTTTGGCATTCAGAAAGCTCCAGCACGCCCCTTGACATCCGCTCGGTCTCTGCTGAATATATTTCTGCTGGTGCATTCTTTGTATTGGCTGTACCAAATAATCGTATTGCCGCCCGTCAACATCTTCGCGGCGCTCAAGATACCATTGAACACGCCTGCCGATGCGATACGGAGCATGTTGATCCAGCGGTCGGACACCGGAGACCTTCCAACGCCACTCGAGACGCTGCTCAAACATCTTGGGTCCTTTGACGTGAAAACCTACTATGTTCGGTGCGTCGAGCTCACGCGCGATGGGAATTCGAGTATCCTGAACCGCCTCGGTCAGATTTGGCCACTCGGTGGTTTCGACGTGCGATTACTGCCTGTCCTTTGATGAATTCGGCATGTTTGCACTCCCTCGAGCCATGCTTTCGTATATCTGCGCAATTGCTGTCATCGGGGTACGTTGGATTCTCTAAAAATATATACGTCCCATTGAAAGTTTATTTTCTAGCTCGTAACCATTGTCAACTCTGGCCGCGAACGTTACCGCACCCTCGCAGTCGCAGCCGTGGCGGGAGCCTTCTGCCTCGAAGCATACTACATCGCGACCGTCAGCATCGAAATCCCTCGAGACGATAGCAAATATGTCTTCATGGTCCGTGGCCTCTATGATTTCCACGCGTGGACCTAACCCCCCATACGCAGTGGCACGACAACCTCCTCCTCGCACGCCGCCTTTTCTTCCTCATCCTCCCGCCCGTCGTACACATGCTCCCGCCCTCCGCGTCCGCCGCCGCCCTCGTCAACCCCACCCTGACCGCCATGCGCACCGCCGAGCAGACCGCGCTCCGGCTGCAGCTCCTGCGCCTCGCGCGCGGCGCCGTCATGCGCGTCCCGCACCTCCGCGAACGCGCCGTCGCGTGGTGGACCGCCGAGGCGCGCGAGGGCGAGTGGGTCCGTTCGGATGAAGGCGTCCGCGAGCTCGCGCGCAAGCTCAACGTAGGATTCGACGAGGGCGACGGCGACGAGGATGCGGGGCCCCTGCGCATGACTGCACGCAACTCGGTCGCCGCGCTCAAAACGGGCTTTGCACCGAGCGAGTACTGGAGAGTGTCTCCGCCTTAGATGGATCTCACTGAATGCCTGCCTGTAACTTATATCTACACTGTATCCCTGCACAGTCACTCGTAATCTCTTGACGCAGACGAAAAAAAAAGAATAGCATAAAGCGAGACCTAACTATGTGTCGAGTAAAACATGCCCTGTCGACAAAGCATCCAAGGGCAACGGAACGGAATGGAATACGTAGAACAAAGAGAAAATAGAATAACGCGCCAGCCATATTAGACGGGGGCGCAAAATGAGATACACATCAGCAGCAGAAAAAGAAACACTGGTGCGGGTGCGGTCGTTTTAGGAGTACTAGTAATCGTAACCCTCAACCTTGAAGGTTTGGCCATACTGCAAGTAGCTGTCCATAATTTTGAGGATCGGCTCCGGGAGGCCCATGCTGAGTAGCGTATACGAGATCTTGGCGTGTCCGTGCACCTGCCCCAGCTTGAAGAAACACTGCGCGATCTGCGTCGGGTACTGTGATACGATCCGCGTTGAGCATCGCTTGAATCCTGAAAAGAGAAACAGAAGCAAAACGCACCGTCATCTCGGTGTATTCAGCATACTGGTACGCCGCGACGCGGATCGCGGTCTGGATACACCGCTGGATGTCGCCCTCCTCGGCGTACATCTCCATGAGCTTGTTCCACGGCTTGACCGAGTATCGCGGCGTGTCGAGACAACGCTGATACGCCTCCTTCGCCTCCTCCTTGTGATGCAGCCGCATCCCCAAGTCGCCCAAAATCTCCCACTCCAGCCCCGTCTTGCGGTACGCGACGTGCTGCGTCTTGAAGTGCGCCACCTCCGCGCGGAAAATCGTCCACACCCGCAGGTCCTGGTCATCCACAAATCAGCCGCGGAGTCGTTAGACTCGAGAGAGAAAAGGTACCTCGTAGAGCACCATGAACAGGTTGTCCAACCACCGCTCGCACAGCCGCTTGTTGCTGAACGAGAACGGCTCCTGCGGTAGTGACGAGGCCGGCTCATTGGCCGTCTTTGCGTCCTTGTCCCCGGCGCCATCGCCCTCCGCAGCCTGCACCGGCCGCTCCAGCGTATCCGCCGGCATCGCAGTCGCTGGCGCCTCGCCCTTATCCCGGTCCGACTCTGTCGAAATGCGGATCGTCGGAATCCCATTCTCGCTCGCATTCCCGTTCCCGTTCACCCCGCCCCCACTGATCGGACTCGTTTGCGACACCGCGCTCCCCCCAGGGCTCACCATCCCGCGCGTCGACGCGTTGTCGTCGCCCTCCGCGAGCGTCGTCCCCTCGTGGCCCGAGATGGCCGACTCGGACGAATCCCCGCGGACGTGGTTCGAGATGTCGCCCTGCGCCTTCTGCATGCGGTACTCCTCCTCCATGACGAACACGGTGCTCCGCGTCTTCAGCAGCTCGTCCCAACCGATCTGCGCGACGAGCCGCGTGAGGAGGGCGTATGCGCGGGCCCAGGTGCCGCGGAGCCCTGGAGCGGGGAGGCGTTGGAGGGCGGGGTCGGCCTGGGGGTTGTGTTAGTTGCCGTAAAAGTTGGGGATGGGGGGCACCCCGAAACGACGTACCTCGTCGTCCTCCGTCTTCAGACGGTCCGGCAAGATCTCGCCTATCGAACGATGAAACGGCAGGTGAACCCGCGCGGGCGTAAGTTGTCGGTGTGCGTCGCGGCCATTGAACGTGAACATCGGGCACGAATTGAGCGTGAGCAGCGCCTGTGGAGCAGTCATCAGTCCAAGATTCCATTGTCGCCGAAGAGAATCGAAACGAGACGAAAAAAAGAGTAAAAACCGCCACCCACCGACTCGAACATCCCCAGCTCGACATACACCTCCGTCAGCTTCTCCCACGTCACAAACTCGCTCGGCGCCGCGTTCACCGCCTGCCGCGCGAGCTTCAGCGCCCAGTCCGAGCGCCCCTTCTCGCGCAGGAAGTCACACTGCGCGTGCAGCAGCGTGTACGAGGACGGCCCGGGTGCTGTGCGCAGCGCGGTGGACATGATTTGGAGGGCCTTTACTTCTTCGTCTGCAAATGTATTATGTTAGGTGAGATGGTTAAGGAGAGGGAGAGGGAGGGAGGGAACAGGACGCACGCATGCCGAGGTATGCGCGCGCGAGGAGGGAGGAGACCTCGGGCTCGCGCACGACGAGCTTCTCGAACAGGTTCGCGGCCTGCTGGAAGCGCCCCGACGCGCCAAAGTACTTCATTAGCCCCGCGGTGAGGTGGTTCGTCGTCACCGACGCAACCTGAATCTCCGGATCCGAGCCGACCTGCCAGCCTGTGCGTGTGCGCACAATAAGTTTATTATGACGGCGGAGTATTAATAATATGTGGCGCACCCTTGAGGAACAGTGCCTCGGCCGCAGCGAGGAAGCGCAGCTCGCCCTCGGGGGAGGTGATGGGGTCGAGTTTGCGGTATGCATCGAGCGCGTGCGTGGGGTCGTCGGAGTAGAGGATCGCACGCAGGAGGGCGGACACATACGTCTCCTGCCACATGTCGGGGGTGGCATCGTGTCTTTGTTTCGCATGAGACTTGGAAAGAAAGGAATATCAATCGCAGCAACGCACCGCTCGCCGCGCAAGTCCACCACATATGCAATCACGCCTCCGGGTATCTTGACGTCGACGCGGAAGTCGACGCGCGAGAAGGCGTTGAAGCAGCAGTAGCAGCCGTTGCGCACTTTCCACACGGGGGTATTGGAAAACCACGCGTTCGAGCCCTCGATGGCGTAGGTGAGGGAGTTGATGTATGCGGCGAGGGACGCGGAGGAGGAGGCGTCGACGCCGGAGACGAAGTGATATGAACCGATGTCGCGCTGGCCGGCCTTTCCGGTGCTTTTCACGACATGGCACAAGTCGGGCGGTCCGAGCTCCCTAAATGTTGCTGCGCCGCGCCGCGTCAGCTTCGAGCGAGGCGTTGCGCACAAACTCACAAAGGCTCTCTGTTCGAGCGGTGAGCGACTCTCCGAGATCGACCTGCGAGAGCGACCGATCAGCGGAAACAAACGGGCGGCAATAGCCTCTACCTCAAAAAGTTCGGCGATGTCCTTAAATGTCGCGGTTGCTTCTGCCATGGGCAGGGCTCAAGAAAGAGGTAGACGTGCTAAACAACGGGTAAAGGCCTAGATGGGCTGTGGCACCCGAGATATGGTTTGCTGAAGGATCTGAATGAACAATAGGCCGTTAGTAAATAGCATTGGATGACCAAAACGACTGGAATGGAAGGTGTTGGTAGTTTCGCAGCGGGACGCCCTTTCGATAGCGTCGCGTCACGAAATATTTTGCTTCAAGTAGATAGCAGAGTAGACGCTTTCCGATGGCGAGACCCAGCTCGCCCACCGATCATCATTCCCAGAGATGACCATAGAGTTCGCGACGACCGGGACGATCGCAGAATGCATTCGACTGGCTGCCTTGCAGCATTCCCAACGTTTGCATGCAAAGAAAATCGGTGCACGAGCACCAAAATTTGGAGAGATCCGCGTGAGCAATATCGAAATGCGCACCTCCGAGACGTAGTTGCGGAAGGATCTGAACGAACAATAGGCCGTCAGTAAGTGGTATTGCAGGCCAAAAAACAAATGAAATAGAGGGAGGTGCTAGTTTCGCTGCGGGACACGTTTCCGGCATCGTCGCGTCACGAAATATCCTACGTCAAAAGCGCACATGAATGCATCTGACTGGCAGCCTGCAGCATTCCTAGCGTGTGCATGCAAGAAACTCGGTGTCCCGAGCACCAAAATTTGGGAGAGATCCGCATGAAGAATCGAAGTCGAAATGCGCGTGGCGTACCTTGATAAAGTGGCAAGTCTCTCCCAGCCCAAATCCGCGTCTTCTCAGTCCTATTTCCCCAATGTAAGTCGTCGGAATATAACCCTTGTAGAACGCGAGACCTCGAGCAACAAGCAAAGGAGCGGATGCAGTGAGCGAGTGCGGCGGAGGAAGCACAGTCGTAAACAAGCTTTGATGCGAGACTAAATCCAAATACAGTATGAAAACAAAATCCGTATTCCTGTCTATGCGATACATTTAACAACACTGTAGAAGTCCGACTGTTGGAAGTCCGTATACAATTAGTTCATTTACTTCTACTCTATCGTGCGCAACGATCGCGGATGCCGAGTTGGATCGACGCAATGCGATACCGGGTGTCCATCTAGAACAACCACGGCCCAATGGCTACTGTGCAAGGTCAGCATCCAGAAGGATGTGAAGAGAAGAGGCAGACGTACTGCTTTTTGCGGTGGAGAACGACTCTGGCGGCTGTAAGCACGTCTGATGGATCAAGTTCAGCGCCTTGACCGAGTCCTTCGCCTCAATAACGCAGGAGACGTTAATCTCGCTCGCGCCTTGGCTAATCATCTGAATGTTGACCTGCCCCTGCGCGAGCGTCGTGAACATGCGCCCCGCAATACCGATCATATTGCACATATGCTTCCCCACCAGCGAGAGAATCGCCATGTCGTGGTGCGCCGAGACCTACACACGCGAATTAGGCTCAAAAAGCAGCTCGAAAGGAAGAGGTTATGCGCACCGTCCCGCTCTTCTGCAGCTCCCTCAACAGCCGATCGAAGATCTTGTGGTTCAGCGCGTCCTCAATCGCCATACTCACATGCACTTCGCTCGTGCTGATCAAATCCACGACGACGCCGAACCGGTCGAGCGTCCCGAAGATGCCCGCGAGGAACCCATGCGACACACTCTTGCGGTTCGAATTAATATTCAGCACAATGATGCGCTCTTTGATCGTCACCGCCGTCGGATGTCGCGGAAGCTGCTTCACCGTGGCCGATGCACGCGCGCTCAGCATCGCGAGCGCCAGCGGCGACGCCGGCTCCGGCACACTCTCCACGTCGTTCTCGACGTCCGCCTCCGGGTCGGGGTGAATCACCGTCCCCCCGCCGTGTGGGTTTTTCACGTTCTTGATTCGGATTGGAATTCTCTGGCGGATTGCCTGCACGCGCATTTGAACGGTTAATTCAAGGCAGAATCACGGCAAGATGAGTGCACATACCTGTTCCATGGTGAACGGATGTACCACCTCACTGCCGTAATACGTGAGCTCCGCCGCCTCTGCGGGAGATATGATCGAGATGAGGCGCGCGGTGGGCACCTTCCGCGGGTCAGCGGTGAATATCCCATCGACCTCCTTCCAAATCTGCAGCTCCGCCGCCTGTAGGCCGACGGCCAACAGCGCAGACAGCAAATCCGTATACCCGCGCCCGACTTGCTGTAATAAGGACCCCGGCACCGGCCCGAAGAATCCTACATGCCAGACCTCATCAAGAGGAAGAACAGGAAAAAAGAAGGAAGACGTACCAGTAACGACAGGGACGCGGCGCCCGCATTGTTTTACGCGCTCACCCACAGCAAGCGAGAGCTGGTCGTAGAATTCTTGGTTCAGCGTACCGTCGTCGTCGTCCAGATCCTCGATGGCCGGCACGATGTTCTCGAGCGAAACATACTCGGCGTCGATACCCTGGTCCCGGAGCACAGCAGTCATGATTTTACACGCCAGGCGCTCCCCCAGGCCCACAATAGTGTCCTTCGAGCGCGGAGAAATCTCATTAATGACCTAATTGCACGCGCACAGAATGTCAATTCAAGCTGTTCCAAAGCGGCCGACGCGGAAACTCACCTGCGAGGCGTACAAGAAGCTCCTCAACCAATCGCAATCTCTCTCAATCTCCGCCTCGAGTTCTTGGAGTATGCCGGCATCCTGGACGGCCGCCCTTGCCGCCTTGAAGTGTTCCTGGCGAATGAGCTCGACCGTGGCATGGAATTCCGGTAGCGGGGCGTCCCCCATGGGTGTCATGCCCGACGCCGGGCCCCACGGGTACGCCTCCCCGCTCCACGGGCTGGGGCTGCATAGGGGCGGGCTCTGCGAGCCCTCTTCCGAGCGCCCGAATATCCCGTTGGACACAGGCGTCGCGGTCCCCGAGTGCGTCTTTGGGCGCTTTAATGTTTCGGATGCGGCCCGTAATAGCAGACTCGTCGTCCCGAGCGCTTTCGTTGACCCCGACCGCGCTGAGCACACAATGGCGACTTTATTCGAGTCGATGTAGCCGCTGTGCGTATATGAGATGCAAGTTCGCAAAAGTAGAGCATGGAGATGCGCACGAAACGATATCCCGCGCGATATTCACCGCGAACTTGCCCACACTCGTTCCCCCAAACTTCTGCACCAGCCATCTCGAAGACGGATCGATGCTGTTCTGGTGCAGATTCGGCGGCGTGCGCGGGGGGGACGGGGAGAGTGAGGAGGAGGACGAGGAATCAGAAGAGGACCGAGACATTAGGGACGGGTAGCAGTGGAAAATAGCTTTTAGCTTTTCACTGTGCTATATATTGCATGAAAGTTAATTCCAAAAGGCGATTGAGTCACGACAGGAGTCGACACGTGGGATTGATCGATCGACATTGCTTATTTTAACTTTAATTTAGGCGCCCAACAAGCGCCCACAAGAGTGTCAAGAATGGGGGGGGGGGGACGTGTGATCACGCTGTTAAATTTTGTTTGGAAGCCAACAGTCGATACAACAAGGCTCGATTGCCCGATCATTGTGCCTCGGGGTATTCAACTTCAGTCTAGGAGAGCTCCAAGGGTCAGTGTATTTCCGGGGAGCGCAGGGAGGCGCACTATTGGGACAGCAAGCACCCACCGGATACTAGGCTGTTCTGGACTTGGCTGTGTAAACGGCGTTCCGAGCCGGTACCAATGAATCCTGGAGTGACTAGGTTAGAGGCGTATTCAGATGGGAACACGGAGCGGAACTTGAGTCGAAGCGGTGGAACGCCTACCGCGACAAAATAATATTGCGGCTGTTGGTCCCAATGCTGTATGGAGGTGTTCAACACGCGCACGGAAGACGAACCACGGTGTTCAAATGGAATAAAGGGGCGCGTCGTTGAGCGGAAAAGATACCGAGAAATCAGGCAGCTGCAATGCCGGGCTGTAAAGAAAACAGTACATTGGGTTCCGAGAAACGAAATGAAAAACAGCACCTACCATCCTTACTAGCAGTTGCCACAACCCGTCCTGCTTCTTTAACAGGTCGCTGGGGTATCGTTCCGCTTTTAGCGGGTTCGGCAAGTCAGTAATACGACATTCCTCCCTAGTGGTACATGCTCTTGACTCGTACTTTCTCCGTAGATATCTTCAGGCTTGAAGGAAAAAAGCTTTTTGCCTCGTACCTTGGTTGTTTGTAGGCGTTCCGCTGTGTTCTTCCATCATCCTTCCCTTTGGGTGTTTTTCGGCGCCTGCAGGGTCCCTCGTACCCAGATATATATTCATAAGCCCTATGAAAACCAGTCACTTTGAAAACGCAGTTGGAAGCCTGCAGTGCTCTTTCAGGTTTGACTCGGAGGAGCTCCAACAGCCATGGCATGCAATTTCACCGGCCCGCTGGTGTACATCGTATGCGCTCGCAAATTCATTGCTAGTGGGACCCGAGCAGCGAGAATTGGACAAGAATGATGAGAGGCTCCGGGTCGACTCGAGTTTCCAGAAAGTTGGACATGGTGACTGTCACGATTCACGTGACTGTTACCGACGCGACTCTCACCTCACACCACTTGACCACCACTTTCGCTGAGCTTCCTGCCACTGTGGGTCTCGATGGAGTCCAAGAGAGTTCAATTATTGATCCGACGGCTTCACGCTGGGTCAGCACACGTCTCGACTGCGAGTTGAATGTTCTTTGCCTTGGCGCTTGTTGGGCGCGTGGGTTGGCCGAATCCATATGTCCGCGCGGCATTTTAGTTAGTCTATCTGGTTCCACGTCGATATTGCACACTTTTCCGGTCAAATTTTTGATATACCATTTAATTTACTTACGAAAGCCAAAAGACAAAAAGCTCTCCACTGCCAACAGCGACTCCATGGCAACTGGCGAGTAAAACGAGGTAAAACGACTCTAACGGCGACGCCGCTTTCATCCTCGCTTATGGGGCTGGCGGCGTTCGAAATTGGCATTCACTGATAGATCAACGACCCTTACCATTCTGGGTTTCGTTATTGTTTTTCTTCTTGTTCTTTTGGCCGCCCGCCACTCTTCAAACCAAGTGTTCAATCTAATTGTCTCAGCGCCTCTCTTGTTTTTAAAGGCCTGAGTGTCCGCAGTGCGGAATACACCTTGTCTCTTTGATGGAACCGCCCCGCCTATGAGCGTTCCTCAGGCGGCCCCAGAAACCCCCCTTCAGCCGCCTCCGGCGTACGGGGTGAGCAGCACTGGGGTCCGCCATCGATTCCCGTTGGTGGACAAACGCGGGAAGCAGTGGGGATCACTCATCCTTGAGAGCGGGGCACGTTCCCCGAGCTCGATTCCCCTCTTTTACGAGGACGATACCATCTACGGCTCTGTTGAAATGGACGTCGACAAGGCTGATTCCATGCGTTCAGTCACTGTCAAGGTATTGCCAATGAGATCTGCTCGGATGTAAGTATCTTGCTCACCCTATCTCGGCAGGCGGCAGGATCAATTGTAACAGGGCATATGGCTGACGATAGCACGAAGTTTTGGAAGGTTTCCACCTGTCTGTGGACTCGCAAAACTGCTTCTCCGGATGTCGGGCGTTGCGCTTGGCCATTTTCTATCCAGATCCCGAACGAAGTCGTCCTCTCGCAAATGGGCGGCCAACCCTCGACCTTTCGACTCCCCGAGAATTTCCTAGAGCGTCAGACAAGAGTTACAATTCTTTATGAGATCTCAGTGACCGTCTCCCGAGGGATTTTTCGTTCCGACAGCTAGTAGGTTCTCTGCTATGTGCTGTCTTCTATGCTTAGTTTCCATGCCGCAGCTTCAAGACGCGGTTCCGATATGTGCCGTGCACCCGACCGAACCCACCTTCTGCCCTCAGACAACAGGCGTATGGTTTTAATGTCCCGCTGCGCGGTCCCAGAGACGATACGGAAGGATGGGAGACCAGTGTCACGGCTATGGCCCACGGACACCTCTTTGGAACACAACAGGCTGTCGTTCAATGCACTGTGAGCCTCCATTGTCTAAGATTTTCTCCTACCATACTCACATTCAGTTCAGCTCTCCCTCGCTCGACCAGTGCGTTTCTTCTTACACTTCTGCTTAAATGGCACTGACTCTTCGCTTCAGCTCTGCTATACCCGAGGCTCCGTTATTCCCTGCTGGCTCACTCTCGAGAGCGGCAACACTCAGGCCCTAGACCTGTACGCGGCGCCCGATGCCGTGGTCTTGCACCTCCGGCGTTGTGTGCGACACCGGAATGCCTCTCCAATGGCAACTCAAAGCGTCGATGGGGAACAGTCCCTTACGACTCTCTCCTTGGCAGCGTGGTGGCCGCGCCCGGAGTACGACAGCAGCGAGTACACACGTACTCTCGAGGGCGAGCTTCGTGTCCCGGCTGACCTCATTTCGTCGTCCGCGATGGGGGCATTCAGTCTCTCTGTGCGTGTCCCAATCTTAACTGTGAGCTCGCACGATCTGACGTTGCAATTTTCAGTATACGGTCGACCTGGGCCCACCTGACTGCGTTGGTTTCACACCGTCGGACAGCAAGGTGCTGATCAGCCTCCCCGTAGAAATAGCAACGATGTATCCCTCCGATAGTAAGCTCGCCACTCTCGTTTCGGTACAAACTGACTTGCTGCGTTGTGACAGTGCCTCGCCCTGTGGTATACGCGCCACCATCTTATGCCACATTTACGCCAGATTCAGGACCAGGCGATGCCTTTATATTTTCGCAGAGGATGGGGCACGCCAGAAACTAAAACATAGGATACGCCGGATACGGTACCGACCCGATGGTTTTCCTCGGGAGACAGGAAAACCTTGATGCGTTCGCTGGCGGGCGATAACTTATTGGTAGATATATATATATATATATTCAGCACTAGCGCAGAACTTACTTGTACTTGGAGAAATCGATGTTGATGATTAGGTTTATGTGATGAATTCGCGCCTTCCCAGTATCCGCCTTCTTGGTATCTCGGCCTGGTCTGATGACCGCAGGGCAACACCCTGTCAAGTCCGTCTGGTGCGGGTTTGCTTTGGGTTTCGTCGCAAACTTCCTCTCTTATCCTTCAACCGTGGGAAACATCATCTTAATCTCATATCTGGCCAATATTCGCGGGCCTGCGGATAGCGGTATCGACGGTACGATCCTGATCGGCCTATGTCATCGGCCTCCCGCCCCAATGTTCTCACTATCTTTCAAGTGTACATCAAGAAAATCAGTTTGAATATTACATCCTTGCCATACCGTATTCCTAGTCCTACCCTGCATGTCACATGTCGGTAATCTCCACCGCGGATACTGATAACACGGTCCGTACCTAGATTCCTTGATTTCATCTGCGCCTTCATGGAATTGTGGCACCCATTATGATGATTGATTCCACCAGGAGGTTCCGATGTTGCGCATGAAGATTCTGCGCCCATATTGTGATATGAGCCTGAAAAGATAGCCAACTCAACAGCATGCATATGAGTTTTGATCACAGGAGTTCACAGTCTGCACCACCTTGGGGCTTCGAGGTTCCATTCCATCTAACCGGTAAATACTTGATTGCGGATAGTTGCGGCACAAGTGTACTAGGCGGCACCGAGAACGGGCGATATATGTATTGATTAATGAGTGTACATCGGCGGGACGGCGGGTCAGTGGTGGGCTTTCTGGACACGGAAATGGATCCTCCTGAATCTAGGAGGAAGTTGGGAATCTGGTCACGTCGATATCTCTATGTCCCCGATCCCATTCAGAAGGAATATTTCCCCGATACTGCAAGAAACAAAGGCACCGTCTTTCTCGATTTCTGCATGCATTTATGGATAAGAATTGTATCTTAACTAAATGTTCAACACCTCATGTTGACGTGTGGAAGCATTGAATAATTGCGCGCTGGTTTCTTACGCAGTTCCCAACCGCTACTTATATGATGTTGAAACTACCCACTGCCGATTAGTATTCGCCTCGCAGAATCCGTCGAAGCTGCTGGGCACCCAAGTGAAATGATCTAACATGCGGCATGTTAGATCATTTCGTTTCTTTTTCTGAATTCTTTTAATTGGATGGCCGTGTTTAGGTGTGGCCATATTCTAGCATCCCCGCCCGACGTCGGTGATGAATTGCGCCCTATCAATGACTCCATTACTTGATTGAATTGAGTGAACTAGCCAACAAAACCTACGCAACCATCGAAAGCGGGCGTGACCTTGAGACCAAAAAAGGGAGGAGAGGATAACTACCCTAAGATGCCCACGTATGAGCTACAGCCAAGGTAAGATTATGAGATAGGGGGCCAGTCAACCGTGGGAATCTCGCTTGTTCTGAAATCAATCCCATTTTCCTGATAATCATATTGCTTTTCGAGTCGTCTGAGTTCTGTGTGCGGTTGTGAATAGTCTGAGAAAGAATCCTGCGATTCCATTCTTCTTCTCTGGATAACCAAACCGCAAATATTTACTAGATATGAATATGGCTCTCATGAGTGACTGAGCCGTAACAGTTCAACTCGAAGGATTTGCCCCCGTGCTGTCATGCACTTTTCGCGACTGGCCAGAAATCTACATATGTGCGGCGCCAAATTCTGATGAAAAGACAGCTGACCGCCTTCTCACGTTAGATGCCTGAAAGCTTGTTGCAGCATCGATCACAGACGGAGGTCCAACTGGCCGAGCGGGAAACTCATGCGGCTATCCTGCAGGGAGTAATTTTTTGCCAGTTGAGTTCTTTTTTCAAGTAGGAGAAAGCAGATATCATATTCAGTATAGCGACGTCGGGTTCGGAGTTTCCTTCCTCCCACCTGCCTTCCTAAATCATAGAGCGGCGCGTGGGTACGGTATGGTATAAATCGCGCCATGCGGAGGACATGTTGATGCGAGCATTGCATTTCAATGACGCGGTGAAGGACGCGTTGGAGTGAATGTGATGCAAACGTGAGTGAACCGACCGCTCAATTTCAAGTCCCCGCAAACATAACAGCTGTAAATACCTACCCCGCAAATAGATAAATGCCGACGTCCACCGTGGGTCTTGGGGCCTGGGGTATTTCATCTATGCCTATTTTCTGTTTGTATTACTGGAGTGGATAGATTGCGATACGAGGCAAAGTTATAAAGCTATTTGTGGTGCTCATTGCTATCAAATGGAGGCGATGGAGTGCCAAATGGGAGGTACAGTCGATACGTCCAGGCACACATCGGGCGGAGAATGAGTCGCCGATCGATAGAAGGAGAGAAGGATCCGGCACGGTTCGGTGCGGCATCTTGGCTTCTGTATGATCATGATGTTCTACCGCGCCTGGAAGTTCTATTCTGCCCGGCGTCCTCCAGTATGCATCTATGCGAGTGCATAGCCCAGTCGACCTGCCCTTTTACTCCCAAGGCAAACAAATAATGTGTACTCACATGTTCTCTGTCCTCTTTTTACGGATTCTCCGTACTCGAGGGCCATTGCTCAAATCGAATTGCGAATTGCGGTGATGTGACCGTGTGGAGTGGGTCCTCGATGCGAATATTTCGGACCTCAAAGTTCTATAGCTATTGATGAGCAAGTGGCTTCGGCATTTATTCTGGATGGCGGTTTTGTCAGTGAGGGACAATATATCCTATTGAGACAAACACTTGCGTGGTCTCAATCTCTCGGTCACCGGAATAATTGTTTCCCAAAGCACGACGCCGCAATCAGAATTAAACGAAGGTGGTGAGGATTCACCATTATCACAACTTACTTGTGCGAAGCATATATGCATTGCCATCATCCTTCCCTTTTGGTGGATGCTTCCGTAGCCTTCCATTCTGTTGGATCATTGGATGGTATATAGCGGACCTACACGGACCCACACACTCAGCCCTGTGGCGTCTGTGGCGTCTGTAGGAACATGATATCCATCGGCAATGTGAGCTCGCGCACGGGCCGATGCTGATTTCGAGACAGAGCGCGCCGCCACCGCCGCCGCACTTGCGCCCCTCGTACTTCGGTGTTCTGCTATCGGCAAGCGGCCAGCAACGGGTACCGCGAAATTCCTGCATTCATAATAGGTGAGGTCCATAGATCCTTCATGATATGAGATGATACACTAATACCCGCCTCGAGGCCGGTCGCTCGGGGCTCTAATAGTACTTGGACTTATATCTGCCGCCCCGGACGCTGAATAAGCACGAAAGTCGTTGTAACCACAGCGGTGATGTCGTCTCGTCCCCCCACGGTTAGACCCTAAGTTTCAGTAAGCGTACAGAACGTGATTTGGAGAACAGGTCCACCACAGCAGAATATAGAGAACAGAGCTTGGAAAAGCGAAATAGGCGGAGCTCTGTGCTATGTACCGCAGTTTACGCTATTATAAGTTACGTCGAGTGCCAGCGATACACGCCTCGAGGCCGCTTGGTCGGCTGCAACTGCCGACCCCGACCCAAATGATTACGCGGGGGGAATCCCCGCATGGCGCATTCACATCTATTCACATATTTGCATAACAAACATTCTTCTCACGGTTCGGCTTATATGGCGAGGTACGAGCTAAAGCGTTTGTTTACAAGAGACTAGGTTTGACTTTCACCTCAGTGTGCGGGGGATTTTCCTCCGCGATCCGTCAAGTTATTGTCAGTTGATATTTGTTAGAATTCATAATTCAAGCAGCACGGCTGAGGGAATAAACGGAGAACAGCAGAAAGTGACCACGAAAAACAATCAGAAAAGGATTAGAGCGGAAATGATGAATAGTAAATTAATTTTAGTGCCCCGTTACCGTCGGCATTCTCTTTCGTTCCGTTAACCGAGCAGGTCTTCCTTGCCTCGAGGCTCGAGATGGCGACCCGGGATAAGCGGAGTGAAGTAAGTTTGGATCATTCAGGCACGGAGTTGAACCGTGAGAATGGGATCAACTGGGATCGGACCGTGTTCCGATGCGAATTCAAGTTGAACATTTGAGAGGCGGATACGCGACGTGACGAGGGGCACAAATGGATGTGGATCGATTATTCGATTGCCGGGAAGCTGGCTTTAAGGTTAGGGGCGGGGCGGGCCGAGGGAGATGAAGACAAAAGCCGTTACAATACGAGCCGACTTGACTCTCAAAGGAAAAGAGGAGGAATGACGCACTGCTGGAGCCAGAGCCAATCCACAAGCACCGAATCCGAGAATCAATATTAAATTTGCTGAATGGCAGAAGGGCTCCGGCTCCCACGGTTCAACTCGCGAGCGCGTGCATCTGCGTGCATGTGCAATGCATTGCACTACAGCCGGCGGCCGTGAAGATCACCGAAGTACGTCGTGCACAGAAATACTGATCAATAGACACAGCACACATGTATGTCATATAAGAGTATCACACGGTTGGATTTAATCCGCCGAGTCCGTCAGAAAAGCAAGCGGAAACTTGTTGCTTGGAACGTCAAGCGGAGTCCGGAGGCGACGGGGCCAAGTTTCTGTGGGCTGTAATAGACAGGATGCGCAAAGCCGCATGCGGAGTTTCTCTCTTTTGCATCTAGGTGCCTCCAGAAATGTTTATATCAGCACCTAGACTGCCGCAGCAGAGCAGAGAAAAAGCCGCACAGAAAGATGTTGCGTGCCATGCGGCTTTTGCGCATCCTGTCTAATGTAAGTGCACAGCAATAATGGAATGCGCCAGATTAGTGCGATTTCAGCGCGCTGACTGATATCATCTACCTTTCCTTTCTTGATTGAAGACAGGTCCGGGTTGTCGCGATGGTCAGGCACCAACGGAGTTGAACCGTGGGAACGGAATCAAAGTGTTCGGACCGAGGTCCGAAATGAATTGAAACTCATCCAAGCGCCAAGCGAACCCGCAAATGTGACGGTACCTACAATGAAATTAATTAATTAATTAACCACTTCATTCAATGCTTCACGTTCCTGCGGACTTTAGACTCCGGATCACGGGAAGTCGTCTTGGTTCAAAAACCAGACTTCAAGTTCGTAAATGTGCCAAGCGAGGCACAACATTTGGGCTCCTACGGTTCAAATTCAGCTCGACCTGGGTTTGCCGCGCCGCGTGGATGTAAAGCATCCTGACCATCGGGAACAGTCGGGGCTACATAGAACTTTGCGGGGATCACTCGTCGACGTGTGTGATGGACGGGCGTGGCTGATAGACACGATCGAGAAATCAATATCCAGTTAAGTGTGGAGGGACGGCAAAGTTGGCACACGGGAAAGCCACAGTTGGGGTCAATTAGCATCACAAATTCTGACTGGTCATCCTTTCAGATGAAAAATTTCGGAGAGTTGGTTTTCATAGCAATATCATGGTTTAGCGAGGTTCCATCTGGCCGTGTAGCATGGTTCAATATTCTATGTTTCCCCTAATTCAAGTTCTGCGCGTGTAGTTTATAAGTCTTACTTACAGCGCGTTGGCTCGGCTCATCGTCACCGCGACAGTGATATGCGCCCGGACTTGCATGTCCCGTGCCAGCCAGGGACGGGCTGCCCGTCCCTGACGGCTTCCCCACCGACGCGATCCCCATGGGCGATGTAAGCTATATGCATAAGCCTCAAGGCACGTCTTCCCACGGTTTGACTCCGGCTCGATTTAACGTTTGATCGCCTCGGCCGACATCTTGTCGCGCGTACGGACATACCGCGTTGGCGGCGTTCCGCTCGCCGTAAAAAAACTTGAAAATGCTCCCGTACGGGTAGCCTATAGCTAAAATCCGAACGAACGGAACGGCTTGCAGATGCTTATTTATCGGGTGCTGATGATTGCAAGTACCCCGTTACCGCTAAGTACAGAGCGGATCAAAGGTCCCCATTGAAATATTTTCAAGAACGGTCTCGGAATAACGACGACTGACATGACGACCCGGGATCCCCGCCTCCCCGATAATGAATTCACATGTAAAGTAAGCGCGATTATGATCCATGGCTAGGCACCGCAACCGCAACATTGACATTGAACCGTGCGAACGAACGTCAAAGGTTTCGTACCGGGTTCCGAGGCGGGCTGAGTTCTGAATTTGAGGCAAGCAGATGTGTATGCTTGTTCACGGCGCAAGAAGGCGATGAGCGCTCGGGTGCGGGGTGGTGGGGGAGGTGATGATTGAATGATTGATTGGGGGCGACAAGGTTAAGTAACTCCGTTTGCGCGTGGCATGGTTCGGGAACTTTGGAAGTACATAGACAAGTGAAGTCGTGGCACTGTATTGTATTTATGTACATATCTATGAAGAATGCTTGGATTGGTGTATCGAATCTGATCGAGTGAATAAAGCCTGCGGTTCGATTTTGACATGTTCACGCGAAACGGGTGAGGTGCGTGCTGGACAGGTGTGGGTGCTAGGCAGCGGGAGCAGATGCAGTCAGGAACTGAATATAGCATGACATGACAAGACAAGACATGGGAGGGTCGCACGGTTGCGCTAACGCTAACATTAACACTGCCGAACCCATCTGCCAAGTCAATCAGAACTTAAAGTCAAACGCGGAGGGTCGGTGTCGGAAAGTTGGTCGCGAGGTTCGACCGGGTAGGAGGTCAAGTACACGCGCGATTAATATTAGAATATTAATTTTTCGTTCCTCGCGGGTTGGGTCAAATTAATATTAAGTTGATCAATGTGCGGACATCCGGACATCAGAAAGTCAAAGTCAGAAAGTCAGAAAGTCAGAAAGTCAGAAGGTCAGAAAGTCAGAAAGCCAGCCAATTGCAATAGGCAATACGCGATAGGCAGGTGAGATTGCACCGGAGTCGGAGTCGGAGGTCGATGGAATCGGAGAGAAGATTTGGTGCGGGGGCCGTTCTGACATTAATATTGTGTCGGTCGAAGGAAGGTTGAATGAGCGTTGTTGAACTTGCGAGGATCCGCCGCCCGACTCTACCAAATTTCACAGTAATTAGACAATGGAGATGAGTAGGCCGCGGCCTCGCGCGCACTGCAATAACACACGACATTATTGAATGCCACTGCCTGGTTGGGCGCGGTAACTAATAGTATGAGCTAAAATTTGTTTGTAGCGCCTGGCTACGAGAGACTAGGCGGTTACTTAACTAACAAGTGCCTCGGTGGAGTCACTCGAGTTGGAACTTAGCTATAGATTCGACCAAGACCGTGAAATCGCGCACCACTTGAAGTTAACAGTGATAAGAATGATATCAGCCCCTTGCTCAAATAAATTCACTTTGTATTGTTATTTTTCGGTTTTAAATTTCCTGAACATCGTCACCTTACTTGAGCTTTGAGGGATTCGAAATCCGGCGGTCACTCCCGTACGATAAGTAATTAGCAAGTATGATAGAATATCACCGCAATAATGGAGAGATCACGGTCAGATGTGATAATCATGACACGATATCACAGAATCCCGCTTCCTTCCTTCCTTCCGTGCTTCCTTGCTTCCACCCCTATTCACCGCACCTTCCATTCCGTATTTCATATTATTATGAGAGAGGACATCATACCACATCATATCGGAGTCCCGTCTATTTCGGTTTGCGTGTACGTACTGCGTAGGCCGCGGGGGATGTGCTGGTTTGGGAGTTACTCCCAGCGTATAGTACATACTTGGATATGCGAATCAGAATTTAGTCCCTTGCTTTCATCGCGCCGTGCTCGTCTGAAATAAATCTTGTTCGATATTTATTCTTCCCCAAGGATTCAGACTGACTCGGAGGCTACCCTACAAGAATTCCAGGAAGGACGAACGGAATATCGCATCGCCGCGCGCCCGCCCACACCGCTCCTTGTACGATGTGCGATTTATTTCCCGGAGATTCAGAGGCTCCCCTGCCGCAGCTCGACAGAATAAGTAAGTACTACATCATATGCCCCACATATATCAGAACTCCGCTTCCTTTCCATTTTGTTTTATTCAAATTGCGGTCTACATAACCAGAGCTGCTTCTTTGCTTTCTCCATTTTCCCGGCGTATGTACAGCCTACCCCTACCCTGCATGATGATGAGTGATGTGAATGTGATGAGGGATCTGATTCGCGGGAAGAACTTATTGGGAGGTGGATGAAGTAATAAAATAAATACATAATTCGCTGCGGAGTGCTTGGTCGACGAGGGGGTGATCGCGTGTCTGGCGAGGGCGTGGTGATACGCGCCGACGCCGGTGAGCGCTACAGAAGTCATCATGATCATTGATGCCCGTGAAATCCGTGAAACCGTGAAACTTGCAAGTATGCCAGGATCAGTGAGTGGGTGGAAGGTGGGAAATTTGAAATGAAAGATGAGTCCGCGGAGTTGGTGAATCACACTGTGTGAGTGGGGCGTTTGTGAAATTCTGTGCCCGCGGATGCATATCCATACAACATACATATGTGGGAGACTCGGGCTCCGACGCGGAGAAATAGGCGCCGAGCGCACGCAGACGGCCGGAGAATTAATTCGACGACGACTCGGGCTAGCGATGTTGGGGTTGGCGGGGAAGTAAGTCGAGTGAATGCCAAGCCCACCGCTGTAAATATACACCGACTAAGTACATATACCACGTCACAGTGAATAGAGACATATTATACAACTGCGGTCCGCGAATGGGTAACACCGACGTCGCCGATAGCTGTAAAATGTAAATAGGGCACATGTCGGTACCTGAACGGCATTTGTCTATTTTGCTTTTCCCCCAGGCACGGAAGTAACTCGAAGTCGGGAAGTTGGCTGGGGTGAGGAACGATCGGGGATAGAGTATGGTGGGATGATTGTAGTATGTAGTTGCCGTCGATTCTGCGGTGATATGGATTCGCATATGATATCCCCCCAGGCGAACGGAACACAGATCCATTTCATGCAGATCAGGCACCCGGGCTGGCTAGCGGCGGTTTCCAGGCCACGGAGGCAGAAGTTGGCTCCGGCGTAACAGCAGGGCTCTCACGTGCTGTGCCTGTCGAGACGTCTCTATATACCGTTGGTTGGCACCGCTGCTTTCGGATTCACTTCAGACTGAGTCTGTCACTAGATTGAGTCGCTTTTCGTTCTGCCTTTTCGCTTTGTCGCGCCTGCACGAGAAGAGGAATTGACTCGGATGAGTCGGTACAACAACGACGACCCGCTGGACGCGGTGCTGAGGCCGCCGAAGGACGAGACGGCGGAGGAGGCGGCGATAAGGGAGGCGCGCGAGGAGGAGGCGCGGCGGGTGAGCGCGCAGATTGACGCGGACATCAAGGCGGAACGGCAGGTGCGCAGGAAGAAGCGCATCGTGCGGCTGCTGCTGCTCGGCCAGAGCGAGAGCGGCAAGAGCACAACTCTACGACGTCCGTCGCTCTCTCCCTCTTGCTTGCACTTTTCCAATTCACATCCCACAGAATTCCAACGGCTCTACACGCCGACCGCCTTCCGGGACGAGCGCATTCTCTGGCGGGCCGTGATCCAGCTCAACATTGTGCGCTCCATCCGGACCATCCTGCACGCACTCGACCCCGCCTCCGCGCCCCACCAACGCCGCCGCGCCGCCTCGACCGCCCCGTCCGCCTCCATGCTCGCCCTCGCCGGCCCGTCCACCCAGCGCATACCGCCCCTCCCGGGCACGACCGCGGACATCACCGACCCGTACAACACCACCGACACGTACAACCCCTCCTACCAGGGCGGGTACAACTCCGGCGACGACTACTACGCCGCGAGCGACCCCGAGAGCGACCCCGAGAGCCGCTCCGCGTACCACGCCGGCGGCTCGCACTTTGCGTACAACGGCGGCGGCGGCGGCGGCGCGAGCGCGACCTGGGACGGCCTCAAGGCGCGCCTGCTCCCGCTGCGGCACGTCGAGGCGCTGCTCATCGCGCGGCTCGTCCCCGCGCACGAGAGCGAGCCGACGCGCCTCGGGTCCGGGTTCGCGCCGGGCGACCCCGCGGCGGAGGCGTATACGTATGGGAACCAGGGCATGATGGGGCAGATGCCCGCGGGGCTGGGCTACGCGTACCCCGCGCAGGCGGACCCCAACGCGGAGCCGGGCCCGGGGCGGGAACGCGAGATTTTCGTGAGGCCCGGGATGCGCTGGAAGGGTGCGTGGCCCTCTACTCGATGTGTTGGGGCGATTTTACTGACGTGGGCTAGCAGCCCCGAAATCTGAATCCCCCACACGGCCCCTTGGTAGGCCCTCCTTCCTGCGTTGATTCCCCGTTTTAAATTATCTCTAGGCAGAGGCGCCGCCGACGCCGAACGCGACGAGCCGCAGGAGGCGCTGACGGCGTGCGCGCCCGCCATGATGGCGTTGTGGGCGGACCCGGGTGTGAGGGAGGTGTTGCGCCGGAGGAAGATCAGGCTCGAGGAGGGGCCGGGGTTGTGAGTCCTTTGCGTTTCGCTCTCTGTTATTTATTGCCTCCTCCCTTGCCCTGCCCTGCACTTTTTTTCAAGTGGGCGGGTTGGGTAGGCGGACACATTCCTCCCTGCCTCTCTCAGAAAAACAAGCCAACTAACACCTCCCCTTCCGCGCACAGTTTTCTCAACGACCTCGAGCGCGTGACGGGCCCGAAGTACCTCCCGACCGATGGTGTGTCCTCGTTCTTCTCCTTTACTATTATCTTCTTTACTTTTATCCGGGTTTTATCCTTCCGTTCTGTCTTGCATCGAATGCGGGATTTTTGGTTGCATTGGAGCGGGGGTTTTTCCGCGGCGTGCCGAGTCGAATCGCCCGCACGTACAGAGACCGGCCGGCGGACATGCGCTTTTGCGTTGGCGCGGACGCCCGATGAAAATCAGGGACGTTCACCCTGCCTGTTTACCGTTCTATTAACGTTTCCACCCCATTTCCCCATTCCCATCCCCGTCTACTTATTTGACGTTACATCTTACATCTTACATCTCACCACTCCTTTCGTTATATCGTTATACGATACATTCCACCCCTCTACTTACTTCACGCTACTTACTTACCGCCCTAAACGCTTCGCCTCGCTAACGCTAACGCTCGCTACAGACGACGTCCTCCGCGCGCGGCTCAAGACGGTCGGAGTGGCGGAGTATACGTTTGAGATGGAGGTGCGTTGCGTTTGCGTTTTTTGTTGTTTTGTGGTTTGGGGGTTTTGCGCGTTTTGCGTTTGCATTCTGCAACGTGCACTCGCCTCCCCGTTTTTTCCTCACACCTTCTTCCCCTCCCCTCCCTTTCCCCTCGCTCAAACCAGAAACGACTCGAATCGAATCGAGCGAGCTAACGCTAACGCGCGCGCACACAGGTCTCCACGGGGCGCGAGACGGGCACGGAGTGGCGCATTGTGGATGTGGGCGGGAGTCGGAGTCAGGTGAGCGGGTTTTTGTGTTTTGGGTTTTCTGTTTTCTTTGGCGTTTTTGGTTTTTCTGTTTTCTTTGGTTACGCGTTTTTGTTTTTGGGGTGGGTGGAGGGGAGGGGGTGTCGTGTGCCCACGCTAGCTCTAGCTCGGATTCCAAAAAAAAAGTGGGCGGAGGCGCTGGCGTAGTGGCGTCGTGGCGCGCTACGGTGACTATAGCCAGGCCGACTAACTTACATAGAACTAGACCAGTGGCGCGACGATCTGGGCCGTGGTGGCGCGCGCGGTCGTGGAGCACCGGCGTACCCCGCCCGATGATGCGTTTTGTTTTTCTCTTTCTTTCCTTTTCTGGGCTTTCCCCCCCCCCCCCCCCCCTAGTTCACCTTTCTCTACCGCTTTTCTTTTCACCCTTTGTTTTTCTTCCTAAAAAAATTACTCACCCATTCCCTCACAGCGCGGTATGCTTCCCTACAGTTGAACCCCGAGCGTGTATTGATTATGGTTATGTTGGGTGCGATTTGTAGCGACGTGGGTGCCGTTTTTCGATGATGGTGCGTTTGCGTTTTTTTGCGTTTTGTTCTTGGTTTCTTGTGCTGGAATGGAGGGACTGGGGGCGTCCCCGCTTCCCCGCCTCCCTCCACTGTCCTTTCTCCCCTCCCCTCCGATCTGCCTTTTCTTTCTCTTCCCTTCCCCTTCCCTGCACGAAGAGGAAGAGGAAGAAGAAGAAGAGGAAAAAGAAGAGAAGCGCGTCCCCGCCTCCCCCCACTGTCCTTTCCCTCCCTCCGACATCGATCTATCTTTTCTTTCTCTTCCCTTCCCTTCCCAGTCGTACGAAGAAGACCCGGTGCTGACGCCCCCTCCATAGTCGACGCGATCATCTTCCTCGCGCCCATCGCGGGCTTCGACCAGGTCCTGGCGGAGGACCGGACGGTGAATCGGCTGGTGAGTCGTGTTTTTGTGGCTTCCTCCCGCTCCATCTCTGTGGCTTGGTGCCTGCGATATGCACGTCCCAATACCCACGCCTTTGCTCGAACCTCCGCCCTCCTTTCCCTCTCTCTCCGCCTTCCTCCCTCCCGTCCTCCCCGCTCAATGACACAAACGCTCACCCCCCCTCCCTCCCTAGGAAGACTCCGTCCTCCTATGGAAAGCCGTCTGCTCGAACAAGCTCCTCGCGGGCGTCGACCTCGTGCTCTTCCTAAACAAGTGCGATATTCTCGAAAGGAAGCTGAATGCGGGGGTCAAGTGCGTGTTTTTGCGTTTGCGTTGTGCGTTGTGCACGAGGGCACTAACCCATGCGCCTGACAGGCTGGTGCGCTACGTGCGCAGCTACGCGGACCGCGAAAATTCGTTTGAGGCGGTTAGCCAGTGTACGTCGTGTTCCTTTCTGCGAGTTTGTGCGGTTGCGGGAGAGAGGCCGGGGTTTACTCGCGCTCATTTTCCTACTCACGGCCTATGGCGTACTTGTGACGACCGCCTTGCATTCGTCCACCAACGCATATAATTCCTGGTCGTTTTGCTTGCTGACGGCACTATCCCACAGACCTGCGGGGCAAGTTTAGCGCAATCCACCGCGAGTACTCACCGAATCCGCGCAAGTTTTATGCGTTTTGCACGAGCGTCACGGTGCGATGCTTTCTGTTTGCAAGTTACTTCCACTAAGCCCTAGCCCAAGGACACCGCCACGACGGGCGGCATCATCGCTAGTGGTGCGTTCTCTCTCTTCCATCCTCTCGAAACACTACTGACGCCTCACACAGTCCGCGACATGGTCGTCCGGCAGCACCTCAAGCAGTCGAAGCTGCTGTAAGTAGTAGCTTGCTTGCGTGTGTGGGTTTGTATCCGCTCGCTGCTGGAGCAATGCGGAGTCCGCGCGCTGATGTGAAATTGTTCGTTGCCTCAGGCTTGATTATTAGGAGGGGTGGAGATGGTAAGGGTGGAGATGAGATCTAGAGTGAATGCGACTGCAGCAAGGGGTGGGAGGTGGGAGAAAAGCCACGAAGGAAGGAGAGCCGAGGCCAGCGCAGGACGCCACTAGAGCCGCACCGAATAGATAACCTCCCTCGCCCTTACGCGCCTACACGCCACCGTCCCTCCCTCGCGCCGCACGACGCCCACGACCGCCACGCGCACCTAACGCGCCTACGACCCCCCACGAACGCATGCCCCGCGCCTATCCCACGCACGTTCCCTCTCACGCCTCCCCGCCCACGCGGCGCCTCGACCCGGTCTCTCCGCAGGCACAAGGCACGATTCGACGCTTAACGACCGACGCCGCCGCCGCCGATCAAACCGCCTCCCACTACCCATTGCTTTCGATGTTGCTTTTGTTGTTGTTTGATGCTAGCGCTCTGCTATGCTGCTGTATCTATTCCATCCCCCCCGTCCCCCCACACACCTGCGCGCTCGCTCATTCCGTCATTTACTGTACGCCCGAAGCGCTATTTCTATGTATCTTTCTTGTGTATAATTTGGATATTCGTAGAGAAGCGTGTCGATGAATCCTTTCGGATATCTTCTTATCTTACGTATCTACATAACTGTACGGGGCGATCCAAGCTCACTTGTAATTGACTGACTCGGGCTCAGCCTAGCTGAGACTCTCTGATTGGTGGATTTGGAGTTCTGATTCCGGGTGCTCAGGCGGTGCTCGCGCATAATGACTCGTTTCTCGCGCAGTCTCGCAGATGGTGGAAGGCTTAAGTGCGCGGAATATTCGCAGTCTAGAGCGTCACGTAACGCGCAGATATAAATCCCCACAGTGGAATAATAGCGGATAGAATAGGATGAAGCCAGTCAAAACCGAGGGAATAAGATGCATGCGGAAATCCGTGCCACCAGTGCCGCGTCGTCGCTGTGAATCTGATAAAACATTCGAACCTCCACAGCTGACGAGCTTTCTGATTGAATGTTCTGGCCCCGGCGAGCCAAGATATTTATACACCCGCACCAATCTGCATAGTCGCAAGATGAAGCACATGGAAGGCCAATAAGCCAGTACGCTGGTTTGACGGCAGAAATCGTGATAACGCGTCCGATGCACGCGGAGGCACATGTCAGAACAGCAAAAAATCAGATTCGGGAGGGCGCCGACAAGATTGAACAAGAATCTACAAGATTTAGGCTCAGGCGCCATTGACGCATCGCGTATCAAGACAAGGATCTACCGAACACCGACCCCGACCAAGCTAAATGCGGAATCGACGAACAGTGTGGAGTGGATCAAAGATGGGATGGGCAGGGATGGGTGGGGAACGGCGTGTATTTTTTGGGTGGAATTTCTGATTGGGTGCGAGCGACCACCGGTTAGCGAGCTGGTATTTCGTGGCAGATGGATAGAATTATTGGAGAATTCTGATTCGGTGGATATGAGCGCGAGACCACGCCTGAACAGACGTGCCTGAAGCTGTACAGGACGCGACTCGGTGCTTCCCGGCCGTCAATCAGAGTCCTCTCCGAGCATCCAGCGACTCTGCGGCGAAATCATTATCCTAGCCCTAGACTAGAAAATATTTAATTTTTTAGATTTAGGAGATTCAAAGAGAATGTAAGTACCAGGTTATCTGGGTCGTGGTCCCCAGGCCAAAACGATCCCAGGTGATCGCGCTCGAGTCGCGATTTGAGAACCTTCTGCAGTACGAATTCAGAGAGACGCTCTACCAAAAGGGGTTCCACGGCAGTACGGCGGTAGTACAGGATGGAGCTCTGAAATGGCCCATCGGCGGTTCGTCCCGGTCCTACACGAGAGGAGACGAAATCCAAATAGCTAATTCCCTCGAACTGCATGAAAGTCTTGCATTCGAAGGAGTGCAGCCGGGGGACGAGGGGATCCGAGTCTGCTGCCCACGTCAATCCACGAAGGAGGGCGTCATTAATCGGGAACAGGGCTAGGATTTCCGTGTAGCCATATTGCTTTGCGTAGTTATAGCGCGTGGGGCTGGGGTCTGCGACTGATAAAACCTCTATGCAAGGCAAGTGAGACAAGCACTCGAGTAGCTGCTCCGCAGAGATAGCGATATTGGAGATTTCGAGTGCTTGGAGAGTATCGCGCAGTGATGAGCGCGCGGCGAACGCTAGAAACGCGGTCTGTGACCAACGAACTGGATTCTGGCCGGAGTCTGTCTCCAAGAGCAGGGAACGAGCCCGACGTAGGGTGATGCATGCGAGAAATGAAATGACTGTCGGGCTTTCCTCAATCACCGCCGCATCGGGCAAAAAGCCGATGGCCAACGAACGAACGTCCGAGACCAGTGCCGGAAGATCATAAGTCCAATCAAGGCATAAACCGTGAAACGAAAGGTTCGTAATCTGCGGACAGAGAGGCAATTGAGATGTCAAGTTGTCGAAGTCATCCGGCGTGGATAGGCCTGTGTATGACAGTGAGCGCAACTGCCCCCAGGGTAGTTTTGGGTCTTGTGGAATCGGGTTTTCAAGCGAGAGGTTTGTTAGTCGTGGTGCAAACTCGAAAAAATCAGCTCCGTCTGGTAGACCACTGATATGGAGTCTTTCGAGAAGAGGGAGATTTCCTTTTGCAACGGCGAGCTGACTGCAAGTATATGCATGATGCTGTCCATGGTAGTTGGTCCATATCATCGCTTCCTGCCAGCGATGGGAGGACCGAACCAAAAGTTGTACGACCGGGCCACCAGCAAGATCGCGGATACAAATCTGGAGCGGCACAACGACGGATCGTTCCAAGGCCGACCTCGCGAGCTGCAGCATTCGCTCGAGACAGTCAGCGCTTTCATCGGCGATGTCTTCGCCGCTAATTTCTTCTTCTGTCCAGAGCTCATCAAAATCCATTTCAATTTTTCTCCAGAGAGCTGGCGTGCCCATGACCAGCCTGCGCCAACTGGCGCACACTTCTGCGAGACGGAGCAGATGCCCCAAGGAACCGATGCGACCAGTGTCTGGCTGGCCGTCCCACTCATTTTCATAAGTGGGAGGCCGGAATGGGGAGAATTTGAATATCTGCAGCAATATCTCGTTGGGGAGTCGTCGAATAGGGCTCGCGGCACTGAGGCATGCATCGGCGTGATACTGAAGGACAGTGCGGTCCGCGACCATTCTGTTCAGGATAGATTGAAGCTTTTCTATCTCCTCATCGTACTCCTCGAGAATTTGCGCTTTTGCAGCTTGAGGTCGATAATCGATCAAGGACTGTCCGGATCGAAGAACGGTTTGAAGTTGAGCCCTCTCGGTGGAATTCGGGAGAACGCTGGTAAAAGGGCCGTAGGAGTATGTGACGCACTCCATGGAGGCTCAAGAAGCTGAGCAGAACAAGTCGTAGTGGCAAGAAATCGAATTTGATCCAAATTTGATCTTATTCCGTATCAGGATGGAGTTCCTACGGCCAAGGGTTGATTTCTAACTACGCAAAGCTTCGACCTCAACCATTCAGTGCTATATCCCATGTCTGAACTTGCCACTCACCCCACTACTCTTGAATCCCCGGATGATTTAGATCGGATTCAATACGAGCTACAAAGAAAATACTTCCAGTCTCGCGAATCTAAATGTCCAAGCGTATCCCCGCGTCACATCAATATTTTTTTGTGACCCTCTTTTCAATCGACAGTCATGGAGATCGCGAAACGGGTCTTGGAGGACCCGATAAACCAACCAAGGGCTCACCTTGACGGGCTCGATATTCCCAAGAGTTTGTCCTTGCCAGCGCTGCCATCAGTTCGTGCGGATGCAATTCGTTGTATGTTTTCCTGCATTACATTTCTGTGCGATAACCCACTGACATCCGTATCAGCTAGGGAGATGAGGAAACGACCAGACGAATATGCAAATATTGTTTTTGTTTTCCAACCAGGCAGCCCCGCAAATAAGGAGCTGCTTCCACCGCACCTCAACCTAGCTCTCGTCTTTAATACTGAGCTGTCAAACTTGTTTAAGTTCGGTTACTTGGCCCGGGTGGAGGATGGTACGCTTCTTTGGATCTTGCTATGTCTCCTCATCTCATTCTCTCGTAGTCCCCGAAGATATCATAGATGATTGCGCTTGGGCGCTTTCCCTGTTTATCCGCGTTATGGAAGAATGCAGCGAGACAGTACTCAGAGCTGTAGGACACGTCAAAGGCAACAACGACTATAGAAAATCCAAGTATTTAACGGTACGTTTTCACCTACAATAACCATTTCTTTGTGTCTTGATCAGACTTTTCCCAGCTTCTAAATGCTCGGGGGAAGATAGTGTTGCACTTCCTGTAGGTCCTCTCCTGCTTTCCTGGTCCTTTGGGATGACCAAGAATTTATAGCCATTCTGATCGTGCAGAAGAAGCTGTCCCCTTCGCCAAAGCGATGGTTGCCGAGGAATGCAGTCGTGGCGATGAGATGTGGTTGCAAAACCCGTACGCTACATCCTTCATTCCACCAAGCGAAGGCTCACTGCCTTTGTCAGGATGCCTTTCGAGATTTATGGCGAGGCATTGGTCTTGACCCGAATTGACGATCAAGAGGCAGCAAAGATGCTGCATCGAGCAATGCTTGGGATCGAGTCTGGCAATTGGCCGGCTAGTGGTGTATCGGAGTTGATCAGAACCCGAACTTTTCTGGCGCGCGCTCTGCGTAATATTGGCAAAGTCGATGAAGCCGAAACTCAGTGCGTCGAGAATGCTGTATTCCTCTGGCTGATTATCAATATTGACAGTGAAAAATGGCTGATCAACTGGTTCCGCAAGAACCCTCGTCTCGTAACCGACAAGGAGTTGAGACGCATTCTGCTCCCTGGTGGTCCGATTCTTGAGGGGTTGGGCGGAGAGAAATGGTTAGAAAATCGCAAGGAGTCTTCCAAAACAGATGAACGTAGGTCTAAAGCCTGCCGAACCTGCGGCGCAAGAGAACCTCTCGTAACGCTTATGCGGTGCAATAACTGCAAATATATCTACTACTGGTAATGTCGAATGTTCCTCTCTCATCCTGTGATTCCACTGTAGCTAATTTTCTGCTTCTTTAGCTCTAAGGATTGTCAGAGATCACACTGGAAACATCACAAGTACGCGTTCCATCGTTTGCCACGGTTGAAGCCGTGATATCTAGTCCTTTTCGCTGACTCCTCGATTCAGAGTTGAATGTCGGTATGTCAAAAGGGTCCATGCCGAATCCTCCGTTATTCATTTTCGTCAGTGAAATGGTTGCGACGCAAGAGAAAATACAACGCATGAGTCTGGCCGATCCTGACAGCGCAAAACGCGCCACAGATTGGTCACTCTGGTGTAACTCGAACCATAACGCAACCCAATTTGGGTTGGTTCATGCGCTCGGGCTCCATCGCAACCCAAAACGCGGGCGAACACACATTGTTATCAAGGAGGTCGAGTATGTGCCGGCGGCGACCAAACTCAAGCACAAATTCCGTGTCCTCTCATGCGGGGTTTTCCTCATCAAAGACGTTCTCCGCGATATAGAGACTGCCATGGCACTGGACCGTGGTGAAGGCCAAGAGTACGTGGACAGCCTGTTTCATGAGCTGGAGGGGACGCACGCAGAGGTTCTATTCATCGATCTATCCCTCGGCGACGGGATATCGGCGTGGCTTGGTAGTGGTGCGTGACCAGTCCTTCTGGTGGCTTTCATTATCAACTTCTTCTCAGGCGCTACGACCGTGGAAAGCCTCCGGGGCTTGCCGTACGACCCCGACTGGCGGAAAGGATTCAATGTTGGTGCCCCGCCCAGACCAATGATTCTGATCAGTGGCGCAAAAGATGTTGAACATGTATTCTGAGATCTTTTCTTCGCTACATGCGTGGTTGGGCTGAAATGTTTATGGAACGGGACGCACATCGGAGCAAAAAGTTACTTGTGTGTCCTACTTTCCTCGCAAACAAAGCGGTAAGGAGGCCTGCACTTCAAGCGGAAATAAACCAACGATAGCAGAGTATGTCCCTCAAAGTTCAAAACCTGCGAGGGAACGGTGAATCCTACACTGTATTCAACCACCATAAATATAAATGCAGGGTAAGAGGCGATAAAGAAAAAGCTTCTTATCCGTAGAATCCGTCCAATACTCATACTCAGTTTGTAGCCGACCGAGGAAAGAAATGGCCACATTTCGACCCATCTATTTGGCCTCTGCCTCTGTTCTTAACGACTCTTGCGGGGACTTTCTTCCAGGACCGAGCTTGCAGTCCCTTGGCACAAGGTCGGCGTCATAACGGTTTGTTGATGGTTAGGGTCAGCGATGAGCGGTACATAATTCGCCTGGGACAAACCGAGAACTGAGTTTCAACCCAAGTCACGTGCACTCGGTTCAATTTCCCTGCATCAACGTTACCTACATCGGAAAAAAAAACGAAGACCATGGGACGCATCTCTGAGTGCAGAATCGCCCGACATTACTTGCTAGTCTGAGCTGGCAGATCCAGCGAACCTAAAATATCCCTCCCTACGTAGGTCTTCGAGAGTTGCAAGTTTGACGCTCACAACTCTCGAATATAAATACCAGCTTTTCAACAGAAAATTCAATGAACACCACCCTACTTCCTCTTCTGCACCATCAACAACGCCGTCGCCGATCCATTTCGCAACACGGCCTCCCCCTCCTCCCCCTCCTTCACGCCCATCACCTCCCTGAGCGCGCGCGCCATCTCCGCCACGCAGTCCCTCTCGGTTCCCACCAGCTCCGGGTGCGCCTCCCGCCAGCGCGTAACCATGCTCGCCGTCCCGAGTCCAGCTGTGAGACTCGCTAGCGTGCTCTCCGAGGTGCCGCCGAAAAACTCTTTCCCGTCCGATAGGACGCCATCGACGTCCCATTCTTGACGCAAGAAAGAGGACTGGTTGAAGGAATCGGATGCGGATGGCGCCGAAGGAGAAGACGGCGTCCACGGCAGGGGAAGGGTGCGGTACAGGGTGCGGGAGAGCTGGTTCCCGGGCGTGGTATAAGGCCCTAGGACGTCGTCTTCGAGGTGGCTGAGGATACGCTGGATGGCGGGTGCGTTGGGGGTAGACGGATCTGGCAGTAGAGGTCAGGACGTCGAAACAGAAAAGGCGTACGAATAGCGACTTACGGACGAACAGCGACGTGTGCGTCCAGATGGCGACGTGCCCTCCAGGTTTGAGCACCTTCGCCGCGGCCGCCCAGAACTTGACCATGTCAAACCAATGCGCCTGTTCATCATGGTCAATTTAATTTTTAATTTATCCAGTGAGATGCACGCACCGCCATCGCCGCCGTGATCAAATTCACACTTCCCTCCCCCACCCCTTCCATTACCAACTTATCAATATCCTCCGCCGCACACACCCGAAACTCCACCTCCTTCCCGGACCTCGTCGTCCCTCCCATCCCCTTCGCCGTCGCGATCATCTGCTCGCCAGGGTCGATGCCCATGGCGGCGTCAAACCCAGACGCCATTCCGCGTGCGACCTGGCCCGTTCCGCACCCGACGTCCAGAAGGAAGGCCATGCCGCCGTCGTGCTCTTGGTGTCGCGCGATGATGAAATCATAGAGGACGTTGGAGTAGCCCTTGCGGGATGCGGCATATGCGGCTGCTTGGGAGGGGACGTAGGAGCGGAAGGTTGGGTCGGATGTGGGCTCCGAGGTTGCCATGGGGGATGAAAAGTTGAAGACTTGAACAGGCGCCGGTGTTTGCAACGCAGCTACGGGGATTGGTACCCTGGGTCAGTCTTGTCCTCACCAATTGACTCTTGAAATGACTCGGATTCTGCGCGGTTTTGCGGAGAGACCAGCTGACTGCATCTTATCTTATCGCATTCTTCAAACTCCGCTTTCGGCGACTGGGTTCAAACTTGTGGTGGAAAAAAATACAGGGTACCCGCAAATACGCAGGCCCAAAGCCTCGTTGTTCATTGTTCAGTCCATAAGAAAGTTTTATCTTGAAATGAAAGGTTTGCAAAACTGGACTGATTCGAATCCATCGCGGTTCCTGCGGATCGACCAAGCGAAAAATCCAACATCCCACTTTGGATATCAGGATCCCGAATCAAACGTTGAATCGTATTCGCCAAAACGTACGTAGGCGGCTATACCGGGCGTATGACCCTTCCTGCACACATGTGCCTGGCACGGACCAGATTGTGCAACGATAGGCAATGACGATACCCGTCGCTCGATGCAGTATTTCTTGGGGATGTGCCTGCCTCGGAGTCAGCCGCAGGTTTTTTCCGGGATGTCGTTGCCGCAGTATTTACATCTTCCTTCCCTGGCGTGCGTTAATGAAGTCTGTTTTCGGTATAAAAATACCGCAAACCTGGGCTCAGAGTGAAGTCTGCGTTTAGTCGCGTCAAAACCCCGATAATATCAAGCGTTGACAAAGCTCCAGTCGGTCCGAGGCCTCCAGGATCCGCGGCAAGTCTGAAGAAAGTCGAGCTTCCTATACGTCCATAGGCTAATTGTGGGGAATCGAGGCTAATTGGCGAGGCTGAACGGGGTTGTCCTTGATAATTTGAGAGAGGCCAGAGGACTTGAAGTGAGTGGGTCTTTTTTTTTTGGCTTTTCGTATCAATTGAGACATTGAGGAGGATTCCTCGGAACTGCGCACAATCGAAATAAGAGTCGCCGCATCGGATTGGTGAGGTTGGTTGGTGTCCCGCCTTGAAAATCTGTGTCGACTCCAGTTCATTTCCCTTTGATAATCATCGTCTTTTAATTTCGCACAGGCACGAGCGAGGAAGAGAAGCCAGGAACGATGGAACGTGGATGTGGCAAGCAAAAGTAAGGTACTGTATTGCCATGTGGCCATTGATGGAGTCACGGACCGGCGGCGCCGTGTAGCGCTTAACACTTTTTGACCACAACCTCCACTACCTCGCCTCTGCCCTCAGCATGTCGATATCGCCGCCCATCCGGCGGCTGTCGGTCAGCTCCATGACCAGGCAGGAGGAGCTCATCAATGCGTACGAGGCAGAGGAGGAGCGAATCATGAACGTCTTGTCAAAAAAGCTGGAGCAGGTGGGCACAGATTGACTCACATTTCAGCGTTTTGTTGAATCTCGGTCCATTAGCTTCGGGAGGAGAAGATCGAGTTGGAGAACGTACTGGAGGCAGAGTCCGAGTCGCATGTGAACAGGCTTACCCGGGAACTGACGAGCCTGAGACTGGCGCAGCAGCAGCTCGCTGGCCTTGGTGGGTCGCCGGTTGGGCCCTCGGATCCGTCTCTGGAGATCATGCTGGCTGCGCTGCAGAGGGAGAACGAGGTGCTTAGGTCTCGGCTTGTCGACATGGAGAGGGACTACATCCGAGTATCAAGGCTCAACGAAGTGTTCCGTGAAGAGTTGCTCGAGCATCGAAACCGCGTACGTGCACCCCGAACCTATGTCCGCACGTTTTCTGAGTCTCCTGCAGTTAGGTATGCCTGTGGACCACCTCATCGGCCTCGCCTCCTCGGACCCCTACTCCCAGCCAACACATCAGCGCTCACAATCAACGTATTCGTCCAACACTTCATCTCCGACTAACTCGGTGCTGCATGCCCCCATTACGCGCCCAACTAACGGTGTCCCTATACCCCGGCCAGCTACGCAGAGTAATGGTGTCCCTATACCCCGGCCTCCGACGCAGATGCGGCGCGTGAACAGCAGTAACATTTCCGAGGGAAACACTCCCCTCTCGCATTCGCCCTCCTCCTCCTCAGACTCGCCATTCCCTTTCTCACCCGTCACGTCGCCAAATCCGACCGGCAGCTACGTCAGTGTCAGCAGCATCGTCACCAGCCCCCCGACGTCGTACAACCCCGGTGGCGTCACCTTCGGTGCGCCTTCCCGCGGGCTCACGTACCCTTCTGTCCCCCCGCCTTCTTTGTCCTCGTCTTTCGGATCTCCAACTGTGTCGTATCATTTCCCACATCGCGACAACTCGCTATCACCGGTGGAACCGCAGAGCCGACGAAACTCGATCCGACGCGGCGGCGGTGCGCGTGTCGTGGAGTCGGGCAGCCTGCACCGCAGCTCGAGTCAGAGCCGTCGGAATAGCGTCGAGCGCGGGGGGCGGCTGGCGGAGACGGGGCAGCTCGTCCCGCGGAGTCATCCTGATGGCCACACGTTGCCCGCCACAACCGAGGCGCCTGACTCGCCCCGCATGCAAGGAGGCATTGACATTCCCCCGAACTTGAATGGCAGAACGCACGACTGAAAAGTTCGTCGCTGTTCTTGCATATGGTCGTCGTGCCCGGACACTGAGAAAGATCGTACTGTATATGATAATGTGCCCTAGACACCAATTACTTTGTATATTAGCCACTTGAATTTCTCTTTGCATCTTGTTGTATGTATAGACTTTGACTCGTAGCTATCATCTATGCTGTGTCGCGTGGCGGTGTTTCTGATGTCATCACCACTACTGGTCCCGTTTGGGAAACCTATCTATATTTCTGCTCCAAACCTTTTTTTAGAAAGACCGAGTAGACGGATGAGTCCAAAATCTGCCACAGAATACTGCTATCTTTCCAGATTTATCCTGCTTGCCAGATAATCAAATTCTGGGAAGAATCCCGCAGTTTGTCAGCAGACATAGGAATGGCGAAAGATTGAGCATAATAGCGGGATTCCGCGCAGGTCTCGAATTGAGACATTTTTGCGCCGTCCGCGTAGGGTCACGTATCGTGACACGCGTGATACAATGAATTTTTTGAGCTCGCGTCGACGCACTTCAGACGGTCCTGAGCTTATACCTTTTCTGGAGCTCTATTTTTCTGCTGATGTTTTCGTACTCCACATCCTGGTATCCTATTCCCGCCCTGGCAATGGCTCCACGGAAAAAAGCAGGACCTTGACTCCCTCGGAGTAAAAAGCTGTCTCAATCTACGCGTAAGTGCCTCCAAATTCGACGTCCCCTCGCCGTCGACTTCAACAACGGAGCAGATGCCATAATCTGTCAACGAGACTGCAATACTGAGGAAGCGACGTCCTCGAACTCCGAAATGCCCGCGGTCACGCCCAGACCGAACCCATACCCTTGTAATAGAACCAAACCAGAATCTATTTTCCACCAGATCTCTGAAATGAAAAGCTGAGGCCCGTCTCTCGGAGCGACTAATAAAACGGGTAAAAGGACTAGAACGGGATTTCACAAAAGGAGGTACCGGCATGGACATCCCCGCTCTTGGCAATAAACTGGGTGAAAATCATCGCGAACTCGGACCTTGCACCCATGTTCAGTTTTCGATTCAAAACCTACAGTTTATGCTGCGGCATAAATAGACTGTGTTGATCACCATCCAGAAGGAACTCTACGCGTCTCGGAGGCGGGCATTGGCAGGAATCATTCAACATCGCATGGGGACTCAGGGACGCGGGGTACGCGAAGCGCGCCTCATGTTGATGGCATCATTGCCTTCCATCACGTTGCTGTCAAAATGACTCCGTCACTATAAAAAGCCATTATTTTCCCACAGAATTGATTCCGCGGCTTGCTCTCGACGACCATGTCGTGGGGCCAGAGCGGATACTCAGATGAATATGCATCCCATTCAGCATCCCCTACCCCGCGCGACCCAAATTACCAGCCTCAGCCGTGGGAGCAGCCACAACAAGAATCCCAGCACTCCCAAGCGTCCGACCAATTATCCCAACAAGCGTTAGAACAGTCCCAAGAACATCACCAGTCATTGTCGTTACCGCCCCCACCTCAGCAGTCGCTCTACCCGCAGCAACACCAACTCGAAGACCCTCAGCATTTAGTACCCAGTCAAGTACCTCGGGGTGGTACTCATGACATGACCCCGATACGGCTTCACCCCACGGGGACGCCAGGGCGCTCGCCGCCCGTCGAGATTAAGCCTGTGATGCTGCAAGTCGATACTACGCTCCGTTCGACCGCCCACGCCGGCCCCAGTACGCGACCCGCGTCGCGTGCCCGTCCACATTATCACCCGTATCCCCGGCCGTCGAGTGCGTCTGGCAGTACCGCAGCGCATCGACGAGAAATAGAGGCGCACCACCATGTCCGCTTTTCCAGCCAGTCAAATACTCCGCATGGATCTGCGCAACATTCGCCCGCGGCCGGAAGACAGACGTTCGCGTCGCCGATGAGGTGTGCCGCTCGTTTTTCTGTCCCTCGTCGTTGTTTCACAATCTTCCTAGTGAGTACGGCGCACTCGCACAGCAAAGCACGTCGCCATCGTTTGTATCAGGATCGCCGTTGGCCGCGCCGCCCGAGGGAGCATTCACGCCGATTGCCCCGCCAGAAACTGCTGCAGCTGAACTACGACCATGGTCCATTTGACCTCATTTGCCACATCAGTCCAGTGACTTACCTTGATTTGCCAGGGAACCCCCCGCAGCCTCTGCAGAAGGGCGGCGATACATCATCCGCGCAGACACGCACTACGACCCCAATACGCGCGTTCTCACCGCGCTGCTCGAGCTCCCCGGCATGCGCAAGCACGACCTTACCATCACACTCGCGACGACGCTCTTCAACCGCGTCCGGCAGGTCACCGTCAACGGCCAGTCGCGGCCGCCGTTTTCCCCAACGTCCGCGCCCGTCCCCGTGCTGCGTGAGCGCCGCTATGGCCGCTTCACGCGCGCGTTCTCCGTCCCTGCAGACACCAAGGTGCGTAAATTTGTTTGGGTGCCGTTATGTCTGACCCGTCTTTTTGTGTGCCAACGTGTTGCCCCTTCTTTCGTTGCCAGCCCGAAGATATCGATGCTGCGATGGAGGATGGGGTCTTAGTACTGAAAATATCATGCGGCCTGCCGGCTGCTTCGGCTGATGACCATGAGATACCCATTCGATGAGAGCGCGAGCGCATCTGAAGACAGACGCAACCGTCGAGAAGACATAAAAACGCAGCATTAACTTAATCCACTATCCGACATATTACAATCTCCCACCCATCCGCATATTCGCATTCTGAAAAAAAGCTCACCCAGCTAAGTGTCGTATTTTCTCATTTTCTACTCATCTCGTCTGTTCGACGCGCGCTACCAAGCATTTGACCTCCCCACGAAGCGCACACACCCAGCTCCGTCTTACCTTGCACATATGTATCCGCCCCGCCATCTTCTTGCTTGTTTTGCTTTCGGTTGGAAAGATTCGAATTCGCTTGTCTTTTCTTTTCTTGGATTGCAGCTAGTCAGAGTAGTCTTGTCTAGCCGAGTAGATTTTTTGCATCTGTACAGAACTGCCACGGACCGTAGTCGTAATTATTGCTACATATTGTATTGTATTGGTATATATTGTGCGTCTGGTTTGATTCACTCTGCGTGAACCTATAATGAAGGCTGAATTATCTTGTGGGCTATATGAATCACTGGCTTATCAAGTTGTAGGATCCTACTGGGATTATGAAGGTTGGCCATGCTCCAAATCCTGCATGTTCAACCAATATTCAAGCACGCATGTCGCCCGGGTTACAACACGGGATGTGGACTACATGGCACGAGCTCGAGGAGGCGGATGCGCCAAAACGCTGGGCTTTCCTTCTATCTTTGCCAACCACTCGCCGAGTACTTGCCTCGAGAAACGGACATAAGCCGTCGAGAAATTCGGATAGACCTCCTTGTCCTCCGTGATAAGGTCGTCTTCCGTGTCCGTGAATTTTTCTGGAATATCCACGAGGACAAACATCGCCGACCGGAGGGTCGGTATATCTTCACAAAGCGATCCAATTGTCGGGATAGGCGTCCGGTCGGCCGCGTAGGTCACATACGCGAGGTTGGCGCAGCGCGCCGTGTTCGGGAGGTACAAATCCCCGATTCCTCGAAACGGCGTGAGATTACGAAGATCTGGGGGAGCGTAGACGGTGAGGTCTTTGAGTGCCGCGGGATGCTGTAAGTGCGCCAACGATGGCGGGGAGGATGGGTGGTTTTTGTCCCACATTAGATAGAGGCTTTCAAGCTGGAGGGCGCCACATTCGCGGTGGAGTTGGGCCCAGATCTTCCATGTCACGGCGAGATGTCTGACGCGGTCTGAGGCTGCGAGGAGCGCTCGGATGAGGGACAACTCTTCGGTCGAGATTTCGCCCAATATATACGGCAGATCGAGGGCCAGCGTGTGGATGAGATTGGCGTTTGGGAGCAAGAAGTGGCTGATTCGTTTGGTCCAGTCACTGTTGTGCCGGCGGACGACGACTGTTCGGAAAATAATTGCTTTCGTCCTGTGCGCCCGCATTTTATTAGGGCCGAAATAGACGGAATTCATACCAACCATGTGTAGAATCGGGACGATACGAGAGCCATTGTGCCACACATATCTCTATCGTCGCTCAGCAGCGCGTTGTTTATGGTTCGTTCGACATCTTCAGGAAATATTGGCTTCGGGGCGGCGACCTCGACGCTGGCTGCCATGCTAAGAGGGTCTGCCGCGTGGTTAGTTTTGGAGGATGGTTCTGAGAGGTCCATCGTCTAATGCACTTCGCGAGAGGATGAATTGAGTGTTCGAAGGGAAGCACAGCCAAGCCAAGGGATCGCCGACGGCGTTTCGGCCATACTTGGTTTCCGCCAAAACAATCACCATCACAACAGCTCAGCGCTCAGTGCTCAAATTTGGCTCAGATTGTACCTACTAGTTATCTCGGTGCGCCCATGTGCGTCCATGCGGCTGTGGTCTCTGGATACGTAACATCGCGACTGAACAGTGCAAACCAAAATTATGGTCAGTATACTAAGGATCGGTGAAGGGCAAGGTCAAGGGTCCGCCAATAGACCGGTAACCGTCCTGTCCAGTGTACGGGAATTCTACGGGGAGGTAAGTAGGCAGTATTACGCGGCACGGTCTGAATAGCGAACAGTTCTGTCGGCGTTCACAGAATTCCCGTAAACAGGCCGGTGCTGGTCTATTCCGCCAAGGCTGCGCAATGGTTTCATGGCACGTATGAACAATGATATCAGAAAACTCCCCGCAGCCCGTGGTGGAATTTCAAGCTCATGATATCCTACAGGCAAACTATCTCACTGGTCTCAAAATTCGCATACGAGGTCACTCAAATCTATTATCCCACTCCGCATATTCCGCCTCTGCCAGTACACTGATTGTTAGAACCGCCGCAGCCCGACTAGTTTCTTTTTTCTGCTCTTTCTCTCACGGCTTTAGATAGATGTTCTGACAACGAATAGGGAAGTCAAAGTTCGGCTATGGGGTCGATTCTCCCGTCGATTCATCATTCATGTTTCGATTCAATCAGATTCGACCATCACTTCAGACGTCGATTCTCCACCAAAAGTCGCCGGAGAATTGAGGTCCGGAGTCGAATCATCGATTCTCGTCGATTCACGAGAATCGACGCCTTGAGCGAACTTCGACTTCCCCTCATACCTCGTCAAGCCGGGTGAGAGTCCAAGGCGAATGTGTGAGAAGCTTGCGCATGCCGGGATAATCTTGCGAACACGGTGTTCAACGTTTGGACCATGTCGTGTATAAAATATCACTATCACTATCAACTCGGATGATTAACGACTCTCCCGAATCCTTGTGAGAGCGCCACAGTCGGACGTTTCATCCATACATCGGGGATAACAGAAGGCTTTTGGATGAATAAAAAGCGCGCGATTCACATATTCACGGTCTTCATCTTCTTTCCTCTTCGCTTGGCCGGCCCATTTTTCTTCTCATTATCATTCATTATTTCGTTTACATTAACCCTCCTTTTCATCACCTGCCATGCACATCCCTTTTGCCGTATTCATTTCCCTTGCACTTGCTCTACCCACATTTACGGCCCCCATCATTCGTGATATCGAGGTACGCGCTTTTGATTTTGTTATTTTATCTTGGAGCTGAGAATCATTCGGCCCTAACAATACATTCAGCCACAGGATCTCGCCGTACGCTCTGTAGATGAGAAGCCCACTGCCCTGTTCGCGCGAGATGGCGTGCGTGGCTGATCCAGTTATTAACGATCGCACAAGCTGAGTATTGGTATCACCCAGTCCCTTGAAGCTCGCAAGGCGGCCGCAGTCAAGACAGCCCCGAAGCCCATAGGTGAATATTTTCTTCTGCGCGACCTACCTACCTACCTGCGCGTCGAACCTCAAATTGACACTGCTCAAGTCAAGCCGGTGGTCCCGAAACCTGCTCCAGTAGCGGCTCCAGCGAAGGCGGCTCCCAAACCAGGTATATTACACCTTCTTGGAGGGTCAGGGATTTTCTGGGCTAACATGGTCGTCCAGCCGCGCCTCCGGCCAAGCCACCCGTCGCACCTGGTATGTTACCGCTTTTTTTTTTTTTTGATTTCTGGAGGTAATAATACTTGGTTGGGAAAGCTCCGGTCACAGCTCCTAAGCCAGGTATTATTTAATTCGTACTTGATGGATTCTTGGACTTGAACATCGGACAGCCGCGCCTCCGGCGAAGCCCCCTGTCGTGCCTGGTATGTACATGTTCTTCCCCATTTGTGTGTTCTGGAGGGATTATGGACTTAAGCGTCGCACAGCCGCACCTCCAGCCAAGCCCCCCGTCGCGCCTGGTATGTAGAGCTTCTTTCACATTTGTCGGTTTCAGACCGGGATAGTATTTGGACTTACACAGCCGTACCTCTAGCGAAGCCACCTGTCGCACCTGGTGTGTACTACGTTCTCTATCACATTTCTAATTTCTAAAACTCATCGTACATTCACAGCTGCTTCGGCCGCGGCACCTGGTATGCCACTGGTCTTTCTTGTTGGTGCGAATCCTAGGATCTCATTTTTCTTTCGTAGTTGCGAAACCTCCCAAACCAAGTAGATCCTTTTTCAAACACGTTTATTTTTGAAGCTCACCAAAACATTCAAGGTGCGCCTCCTGCGAAGGCACCCACCAAAGTTTCCAGCGCGGGTATGTACTCCCCTCCCCTTGGTCACATTCACGGAACTTACAAAAGCTGGCCACAGCTGCGGAACCGTCTGCCAAAAAACCAAGTATACCCGACTTCTCTTGAGCCGGGAAGTCTGCGACTAACAATGAACGCAGCGGTTTCAAGTGCTAGTCCTGTTCCATCCGTCAGTCCAAGCCTTTCACGCGGAATAGCCGTTCTTGACATGTTATTTTCTTTGAAGGCATCCAAAGCCGCAACCTGTACAATCAACTCATTGTCCGGCGCGGCCAGAAAGCGTACCTCAACAACGCTTCCGGGACGCTCTCTCGCCACAACACAATTCCATGCCACGTGCAAGAATTTCGCTTCCTCAATCAAAGCGCAAGTCGAGGCTGGAACGTTCGCTTTGCAAACAGACCGGATTTTCCCGAATGAATTTACTTGGTCTGGTGAGTCGCTACCTGAGTAGCTGGTTGCGTGTACAAATCGGTCTGCATATGCAGGTGGATTTTATCTTACACCGGATCAAACAAATGCTCAATTGTTCGGTGCGACGTTTCTGGCGGCCAAGTGTGCGAGCGAGGGCGGAACCGTGGTTATGGGTTCGTGAAATTTCGTCACTTGTCTTCTAGTATACTTATTGACCACGAGTACTATTTGGTAGAATTCACTTTGGACTCCTCTGCCCTAAAGTATATTTGCTCTATACCAATAGAAGCGGCTCGATTCTGACACTATTGTCAGAGTTAACAAGGTGGGCACATCTGCATCGACTGTAGACATGGTGTGTATTACTTGGTCATTCCCCAGTGTTAGATTCAAGTATCTCCCACAGTTCCGAGCAAACCAGTCGCAATTTGGAAATGCTCTCATTTGATTCTTGAAGCAAGCAGCGTCGAATGCAGCTCCTGCTGACCCTCCCACTGACGATGGTATCAGCCATGACGACAATCCTGCCCCTCAGACACCTGCCTTTCCCACGCAAGCCCAAGTTTCAGCGATACTGGCAGATCCAGCCAACAAGAATTTGTTCAATGCTCAAAACAGGGCAGCTTTCACAGCCATGGAAAATATTAATATAGTCGCTGGGGCCGGATCCATCACGCCGTCGCAAAGGGTGACCATCCAAGACGCAGGAAATAAAGTACATAGTTGGCATTCCTCCGCTCCAGTCACCATTCAATCAGGTTGTGTTGGTCACCAAGAAACTCCCGCTTTCGTCCCAGTGGCCTTCAAAGTCACCGTATAGTCAGCTATGTTCCGTCCTGTCTTCTATACCCTTTTTGTGAGAGGTTTATTGCTTCGGAAGAGGTAGATTTATTTTCACAGTGATTACGGTGGTTGACTACTGTAGCATACAATTATGGACGTGTTGTATGTCAGTACAGTGCCTGCTTGTTCCTGATCGGGACCTCTGCAGTTATACATCCTTCCTTCCTTCCGACAACAGCAAGCACTTGCTTTTTTGCACTTATATTGCGGAAACTCACGTCGCAACAGCAATCAAGTTCGTGACTCAAATGGACCAAGGGGCACTCGGAATTCGAATAACGGATAGGGGGCTGAAAATATTTTTTTAAGGTCTGCTAAATTACAAAAATATTTCTGCGGCATCTACCAAGGCCATTGTGAGTATTTGGACACCTCTGGGGACCAAATATATGTCCTACAGGGCCTTTCATAGGCCTAAATGTGTTTTAAATGTTATTCTGGCTTAGTTTCAAATATACTATGAAAAGATTTTCAAGACCTTGACCCCCTGTCTGAAATTTGAATCCCGAGTGCCCCTTGAAACGGACCTCCCTGGCGGAGGCACAGCCCAAATTGGTCGCATTCCTGAACACGAAGGGTGCCACCTCTGCTGAGACATAGAATTGGGTTGTATTGTTGTTGTATTGTGTAATGTACCCGAAAGTTGTATTCAAGTTTATACTACGAAAACATCACCATATGCATGAATGTCCAGGAATTGCTTATCGTTATATGCAGATGGTTCGACAATTCAAATCTGGGTAACAATTAAAAAAATGTGCCAATTCTAGAAGCAGTGGAAATAACCTGGATTGAGCATTCACAATAATGGCGACTCAGAAAGCAGGCCCAAATTTGATGTTCATTTGTTCGAACAGCGACCTCAGATAGACGCCGTGCGACGAGGGTAATATTTTGTGCCTTACACACAAAAAATCTACTTGTTCCCTGAAATGGTCAGCGAGTAGGCAACATGATAGTGCAGCTCAAGTCAAACGAGAAAGCAAAAGCAATCCACATGTTTCGTGCTCAATAGGAGTATACCTTTTGCAGGGCTTCTAGTCACTGATTAGCCACACACGCCACATTAGCATTAGCCCAAATACGAAAACGTTGCACACAGATGCTGTTCTGGGCTCACCGGGCAGGCCTAAAAGTAGAATGGTTCGAGCTGATAACACGTCGAGCCCAAAGCACTTGAGATCCGAGGGATACTGAACAATTTCGGTTGGTTCCCTTTTCATGTCGAACCAAATCTTCTTGTTCTTTGTTGACGTAGCTGATGAAACAAAGAAAACCTCCTCCCAAAGACCTGTCTTGGACACCTAAAAAATATGGGAGGCTTACTCTCGACCCTGCGAAGCTCTATAAATAGCTAGTTGTCCGCTGAACAAAGCTGGACGGGTTCCAACGCCAAGTTTGCCAAGCTTGTACGGATTTCGACTTGCTTCGAATTGGTGAGGGGTATGGCTCGCGGGTCGTTACGTCGCCATTCTTTTGGCCCTCCAATTTATCGCCTTCCACAGCTATCTTGCAGCCAGAAGTTGAAGGTGAGGCTAAACAGTGGGATATGGAACGGGCTCATCGTGGTTCGTCCTAACTGAGAAATTTCCTGGACGACAGCAGAGCCTGAGTTTTCTTCCATTGGCTCGATGACAAGTATAAGCCGCGACAGACGATCATCCTAGGACCTATTATAATAGGGTGAGATGACTGTTTGAGTTAAAGAAGGGTGATATTGATCAAAGGGGCCCGTCACTCAAGTTTCTGCTCCTTTCTGCCGCTGGCACTTGGTTGATACCTGTCAATGTCAGTCGAGCGTCCTATTGCGTCTCGTAAAACCTTTTCGGTCACTGCACAGCATCCGGGTCGCCTGCGCAGCGACGACTATCAATAGCATTTTCTTGGCTTGTCTCTCACCGTCACCAATGGTGTCCGGTTCGCCGAATAGTTTCTCACCGCGCGGACGGTTTTCTTGCTCGCTTGTAACTCGAAGCGTTTTTACGCGAATATGGCGCTGGTGGCCCGTCCTCCTTCTCTTGACTGTAGCGCTGGGGTTCTCCACTTCAACATTCGCCCCCCGGCGCCTCCGATTTCGCATCTTTAAGTCAAGTCGTCCCCTGGGTGGGCCGCGTCCGCCACCCATAAACTTGCCCAACGGTCCGGAAGACCTTTGGACTGGCCGCGCCAACGAAGTGCGCAAAGCTTTCGCGCACGCGTACAGAGGATATCAGGCGCGCGCGTTCCCGTACGATGAACTGTTACCCGTGTCGGGGGGTCGGGTTAACAAGTGCGTTTTTATACCTGGGACCCGACAAAAATGCCGACGCAATAAACTTCAGTTTCCACGGATGGGGCGTGTCGATGTACGACTCACTCGACACAATGTGGTTGATGGGTCTTGAGGACATGTTTTATGACACAGTAGAAGATGTCGCGACGCAGACGTTTAATATGGCATCCGTATGCATTTCGCCCACCTTTCGATGAATATACTCATTAGCGGCAGGGGGAGCATGCGCATTTTTTTGAGGTGGTCATCCGATACTTAGGAGGGTTACTCTCTGCATACGCCTTGTCTGAGGACCCCAGACTTCTTCAACTCGCAGACCTTCTGGGCGAGAAGCTCCTGCCGGCGTTTAATACACCCAGCGGCTTTCCGCTTCGAGGAGTAAATACCAGGACGTGAGTGGTTCTCTTTCTGCGCTTGATGCTATAATAACGTCAATCAGAGGCGCGACGACGTACGGCGCAGACGGGTACGAAGGCACTTGCTTGGCGGAGGCGTTAAGTAACCAGATGGAATTGTCAGTTTTCCCTTGGTTCTGCTCCCGACTTTTCTTAATTCCAAACTAGCAAATATCTTGCGCACCTCACGGGGAAATCAAAATACTACAAAGCGGTAAGCTTTGTCCCAGTCTGAAGTTACGACCCTGATTGACGCACGCAGACTGAACAACCGATGAAGGCGATATACGGGACGGAGAATATCATGTATGGCGGATTGCTGGCAACGGTGTGGGACGTGACCACGGGCAAACCCAATCAAAGTGCATACATTTCTTCCATTATGCGCTCTAAGATAACCCGTTATTTAGCTGAGTTTACGGCCGGTGGATGCGCCGACTCTGCATACGAGTACTTCCTGAAGCAGTGGCTCATGACCGGCCAGAAAGAGCCCAAGACACGCGACCTCTGTGCGTTCAGTGCTATCCAGACATACCCAGACTGAGCGCGGCGACAACACAGATATTCGCAGCGCCAACGCGATCATCGAGAACCTCCTCTATGTCGGGCCGCGCCGCCAACTGCTGTACGCCACGGACCTCATCGAAGGCACACCGACGCACCGCTTCAACCACCTGACATGCTTCCTCCCCGCGCTCCTCGCGCTCGGCGCGCACACGCCCGCGCTCCAGCTGTCCGAGGCCGACCGCAAGCGGCACACGTGGGCCGCGGAGGGGCTCGCCAACATGTGCTGGGCGATGTACCACGACACGACCTCCGGCCTGGGCCCGGACAAGATCCTCGTAGACGAGTGGTCGGTCCCGGCGCACGGACGCTGGGCGGCGCGCGTGGCGGAGTGGGAGCAGGCGGGCGCGCCGGGGCTTCCGCCGGGCGTGGCCGATGTCGGGCGCGAGACGGAGCGACAGGCGCGAGAGTACGTCGCGACTACGGATAGGTATCTGCTCCGGCCAGAGGTATGGCTGTCTTTTACTCTTCTCTGGTGAGAATGCTCATTTGTGGCTGGTGTAGGCGGTGGAGACGTTTTACATTATGTGGCGGACGACCAAGGATGTAAAATGGCGCGAGAGAGGATGGTGGGTCGAGCTTTGTCGCGCCGGAGCGGATCCTAATTGTGCCTCCCAGGGCCGTCTTCGAGTCTCTCGAGAAATGTGCCAAGGTGCGGTACGGATATACGTCGCTCCGATATCTGGACGACCACCAGTACAAGCCGTTCCAATCCGACGATCAGCCAAGGTGCGCGACCCTTCCTAATCCCTTCTCCAGTTTACTCAAAGTCTGGTGCCCAGCTGGTTCCTCGCCGAGACGTGAGTTGTTTAGTCTCTCGCTACGACTACTTCATTCCGACTGACGTGTTAATGCAGGCTAAAATACCTCTTCCTCCTGTTCACGGATGAGGAGCTGGTGCCACTGGACAAATGGGTGTTCAATACCGAGGCGCATCCGCTGCCGGTATTCGAGTGGACGCAGAGGGAAATAGAAGAGTATAAGATTGATGTATTATAGCTATAGTGGTATGTTTACCACCACTCTTCTTCGGACGCTGCACCTCTGCATTCTCCGCGCTCGGTCCCTCAACGGCAATGCGCCGGGGTGTTGGTGGCTCTGCAACGTACGACTTCCCGGGAGGACGCTCTACCCTTTCCTCGTGCCTTTGGACGCCTGCGCAGATTCCTCTGGTCAGGCCGAATCACTAGTTTCCTTCCGCTGCGACACACTGTCCTAACCATACTATGCATGCTTGAAGCCCTCCCCCTTCAGACGGAAGCCCGCCCCCTGCAGGTTCAGAATTGCCAGACTTATTTCTGCTTTTGAGACGCAGGACCTACAAGCCAGAGGGTTCCACCCTCTTCTCATCGCGGCACCGAGGGCTGCAGGTTCAAAACTGTTAAAATTGCAGGTTTCCGAGAAGAATAGGACCTACACGCAGGACGGTTCCACTTGCGCCTGAGCGGGGAAAAAGCCAAAGCTGCGAGAACGAGGGCAATCGAGAACTTCATGGTAAGGTTTTCAAGACAATCTCTGGGCTGATTCGAACTAACGCTTTTCAGTGCCCTTCATGCCTCCTGGCCTCGTACGTGAGCCACTGGTGATTTCCGCTGCGGGAAAGCGCATTTTCTCAATTAGATTCACTGCGATCATAGGCCCTCAACGGGCACGGTAGGCATGCCTAACCCGGTACTTGTTGCCCAGTTAAAATTGACTGAGAGCCGCTTCACAGCTACGCTGTCCCAAACACCGAGCTCATACGAACATCATGCCACAGCTAGAGAGCCTTTTGGGGCTATCTGTACCGAATCAAGGCGTACCACAATGTGATATCATGAGCTAAATTCTCTACAGTCACTACAATCTATGAATCTACGAATGGTCGTATACCATCGGGGGCTCGAGACTTCAGAGCCACGCAGTCTGTTTGATCGAATTCCGCCGATTGGGGCTTCCTCAGCTCATCGTCTCGTTCTAGTTTGGTCTGGGAGTGTAACTGCTAATCTCGTTTCTAGGGCATTTGTGCTGTCCTAGATTATCCACCGAGGATTGGTGCACTATTGGAAGCTCAATTGATTTTCAATGGCTACTCCACTACGAACGAACGCCCGAACGGGCTCGTATACTTCTGGAATGGCATACCGGCTGGAGGGAGGTGGCCTCAATTCTAGCGCCAGCTTGCGGCCCAGTGACGGCTAATACTTCCTCCGGATATTTCCTTGCTGCGGTTCTCTTGCTTCTTGAGTTCTTTGTGCGGCGCTGGCCACGTCCTCTCCTCAGCTACTTATGGTAGCTTATGGTGATGTCCTTCTCTACTTCAAAATTTGCCCCACGGTGTCTTGGAACCAATTCTAACGTGTCCCAGCCAACTTCCCGGTGTCGTTCTGCGCGGTGGATTTAAGGCGAGGTGCATCCCGCTATCTCTAGCGGAGACCTGCCGCAACATTACCCACGTCCATACTGTATCCATACTGTATATAGATCTATGGTCTAAACAAGATAAAATCTGCACTTATAGTGCGGCTATGTACTTCTTAAGGTTAATGCCAAGTCCGCTGCGCGCCTCGAATTACGAATTACAGGCATATCGTAGATGAATACTCATTACAGGTATATCGTGGATATGGATAAATACTTCACTAGTCCATTGCTATGGCTACACGGGTCGGGGCGATATCCGGATATCGCCCAGCGCTGGCGGGCTCAATGGGTGCGGACGCACAGGGCGCGTCGGCGTATTCCCCAAGGAGCGATTCGGCGTATGGCCCTGGATGGGACTGCGCCCGAAGGGGCGGCCGCCTTCTGCAGGCGTCCGCAGCGCGGTGCGCTCGTCCGCGTCCTCGTTCCACTCGTCTTCGTCCTCCTGCTCCTGCAGGCGCTGCAGCCCGACGTGCTCCCCGGTCGCCGGCGTGGAGGGCTCGATGCCGAACGCGTTGAAGAGGGTGGAGGTCGGCGTGCGGTACAACGAGGAGCGGCGCGCATGTCCGCGCGGTGATGGCAGGCCCATCGTGAGGCTGTCGCGTCGGATGCCGTGCCAACCGTCGAGCGAGAGGCGGCCCTCGAGCGAGACGCCACCCTGGTCTTCGAGTGCCTGGGCGGACTCTTCCAGCATTGAGAGGTTGAGGATGTGCACGCCGAGGAACGTGACGATGAACCCGCAGAGGAGGGACACGGTGTTGGTCGCGCTTGTCGTGTTGAATCCCTCGAAGAGGATCAAGGATGCGACGATTGTGGCGCTGGAGAAGCCGACGTAGTACATGGGGTTTACGCTGCGAAGAAAATCTCAGACCAAAATGGGGCTACAGCAGGCAACGCACATATTCACGGAGAAAATATCGAGGGCCTTGTTGTAGTAGTTGAGCTGGATAAGGATGCATCCTACGGAAATGAGGCCGAAGACGTAGGTACTCGGGTAGATGAATTGGTTTTTGCCGGCAAAGGTGAGTTTCACGGCGAGACCGAAGCCCTTGACGAACATGACCGAGACCGACCCGACGATGGAGGCGATGGAGATGTAGACCACGGGATTGGTGCGACCGTGCTTGGGGACCACCACATACGCCAACACCACAGCGCCAACGGACACGGTCAGGCAATACAATAGAAACCCTGCGGGTGGTCAGCATACACATTAGACTGTACGATTAAACGCACCTGGTTTCAAAGCATATCCGAGAAAGTCGACGATGGTTTCAATCTCTTTGTCGTCCGGCGCGTGAAGAACAATGATCACTGAGCCGATTAAGCAGAGCGCGCATCCTACCCGGCCAAGGTGACCTAACCGTTCATTGAGCAGGAAGGAGGCAAGTATCGCCCTGCAAAGCAGTATGAGCACACGGAGGAGCATTCATCGACGGCCAAACACACCCTATGAGGACGCTGAGAGCACCAAGCGGAGTTACCAAAACAGGAGGAGCGAATGTATATGCTGCAAAATTGGCGACTGGACTCCCAGCGGTTAGGACACGTTCTATGAGCAAAGAAACCTAGCCCTACCTTCGCCCAAAATCACTGCGCAAACACGAAAAATAAATGAGCGTCCCTACGATGTATTTTGAAAACACACATGTCGACATTCCCGCCCACCATACTGGGTTCCGCAGATACGAGAGATTTTCAGAAGCAGAGGTGCCATCTGCGGCTGCGGTGAGGCCCTACAGAGGGGTCAGCACTGCGTGAATGCGTGCGCTCGCTGCCGCGTTACACCTTTTTCGTTATAACAGTGCTCGTTCCAATGGCTGCTGAACTGGACACCGCCAGGGCGAGTCCAATGTATTTGTCGTCGACCATGAAAATCGTGAGCGCCGCTAGACAACCAGGGCGCAGAAAAGAGAGGCGTTAAAGGAAAGGGCGGATTGATCGTTCCGAAAGGCGATTCACCGCACAGCACTGCCACGTACGTCGATCTTTTTCCGTCTCAAGTGCGCCTCAAGGCGCAATGTTCAAGGCGAAAAAAAATCTAAAAAAAGGCAAGGTCGACTACACTTTAACTCTACGATTTCCATGGTATTTGCTTTTCTATAATTTCATACAAGCGCTCGTTCATCGAGAAGCCAACCAAAATCGACACCAGACAAAAAAGGATCGGTATGTAGTTCGTCGAAGGTGTGGTGAGTTTCTCGCCAACGAAGATTGCTTTCACCGCCGACTCGCGAAAACTTGAAAGAATGCACACGTTGATATTCACCTCAATGGAGGAAGGATGGAAGGGGTTGCTTGAAGTTGCCGACCCCAGGTCCCGAGCGGAACGGCCTGTGCCAGGAGGATATATATATCGCCACGGCATAAATAAACCCGTCGTCCGACGCTCAGATTGTTCGTTGCATCAATAACTTGCATGGCCAGGCAAGGCCGCGGCCATGGCACGAGCATGCCTGTTGATGGGAATGTGGGCCTTGTCTCAATTTCAGGTGGATCTTTCTGAGAGCTAGGACATCTAGCTTGTATTCTGGCGGCTTTCTCCGAGTCTCGTAGAAAGATGCGGCAAAGAAATCCGGGAACTAGGTTTGACTGGGGAAACCGCTCTACATAGAGACATCGGAAACATAACTTGGAACGGTCGCCTGGCATCGTACTGCCCCAGCATGTCGACGATGACTTGCGGCAAGGAAAGCAAAGAAAGAGTTTTCAGTACGTTGTCCCAGCTCGACCCTATACAAATTATCCTCGCGGTAGCGCGGCGAGTATGTACGGAACGGACGAGTTACAGTGTCCGCGGGAAGACGTCCAGATAGCCTTCCTAGGCAAAGACAGCAAGGCGTAATGTGCGGGTGAGCATAAAAGGAACGCTGGGGAGTGAGTTGACCGAAGTCAGGGACTAGGCGATGTGGGCCGGCGGTGCTGAAATCCGAGGTTGCGCATACGTGGTGCCAGAGAAGAAAGCGGTAACTTGAAGACGAGGACAAAAGAATGCACTGTTGAGCGCCCAGTGATGCTACTTAGTAGCTGGTATCAAGTCTAAAGTAAGTGTGGTTTGCGCGCGGTCTGCAGCCCAGCGGGCAGTAAGGACAGCCTCCATTTCTCGAAACAGCCGCTCCTCGGACCTTCTGATATTAACGGTCTCGAGAGTAGCTGGCACGATATCGTTGTGTTGGAAGCAAGAGGCCGCTGGAAAAGGAAATTGATGGCAATCGTGATGGGCACCGCCACCCCGGACTTGCTACTTGATCTTCCTCCCACTTGATTGTACTATCTGCTCGAGATCTTCTTGATCCTTTATTGACTCATCCAGCGTCGTAAGATCCACCACAGCACAAAATCTTCCTCGTCGCATCTTTGTTGCATCTGCCACGGTGCTTTCAACTTGCTTTTCATTTCACATGAATATTATTCCTACTTTCGGGCCAATGGTACGAGCTGGAAGTTGAAGGTCTCCCAAGAGTCCTGGCGCTCTGTCCTTTTCCTTTTCGGTGCTCCCCTCACGTCTGCCTCTTGGGTTTGGGCATGATCCACTTGCAGATCGACAACACCCGCGCGCCGCAACATCCGATTTTCAGGGTGTTTTGCTATCTGGGGTTTGTAACCACCGCTGTTGCATATATCAATACAAGTATGTGTTTAATCTGTGATTATTATGGTAGCTATGCGCCCGAAGCGCAAATATCAATCACTGCGCGTCTCCAACCCAGTACTGAGACGAAGCCTAATGCTGGTCCCGCCCACAGATTCGATATCATACATCGTACATACTAGTTACATTTGTGCTGGTGATTATACAAGATATTGTCTAAAGGAAAACGAGCCAATTTAGGTTAATGTCCAGGTTGCGGAGGCGAAAACGAGATCAGCGGGATCGAGACCGTTGGGGATATGGTGCGGGGCCAAATAGCAGCCTCGGAGAGTCGGAGACCGCCCTCGGCTGTGTCTGGGTTTCGAAATCTAGGTTTTGGTAACCCGGGGTAGACGGGGATGGGGTCGGAGGAGACGGAACATAACGTGGGGCGGGAAGGAGAAGAGGGAAATATCGCATCCATTCAGTTGCGACGGGGTCGAGGGGTAGTCGGACTCGTCGCATCATCCGCAGGCGCCGCCGACTGGTCGGAGCCCTCTCCGCCTGGCGCTGGGTGGACAAGGGTGACGAGTTTCGTCTTGTACGCATCGCGCTCTGTGCGCATGCGCTCGAGCTCCTGGATGAGCTGGTTGTACCCCGCGCGCTGCTTCTCGATGAGCTTCCACAGCTGCTCGTTCTTTGATTTGAGGCCAATGCGCTCCGAAATGGCCTGCTCCAGGGCAGCTAGCTTCGGATCCTGCGAAGCGGCATGGGCATGCAGGAGCGCGTCCACAGAGAGTGGTGGAACGGCGGGAACTGGGGTGGAGGTCATGGTGGTTAAGAGTAAGATGGAGTTAGATTGAGCCGGCGATAAATATACAGTAGGTGATTTATTCTTGTCAGTCTTCTGTGTCTCAGAAAATGACCAACTTCTTTACCCAGAAAGAAAAAGACATGGCAGCCGACTCTGTGGCGATGCCTGGAATCCTGAGGCCTGGTTATACAGTATATAATAGGGGCTAAAAGCTCGCGGATTGCTGCGCTGCTCAATATCATATGCGGATTCGGTCCAGTCCGTGCAGAAACGGTTGTGACTTGTCCAAGACTTGTCGGTAATTGACAAGGAAAGTGAACTGCCATGGCTGGTGGCGGTGCTGGTCCGATTGCCGAAGGCCGCTTGGCGTCGGACGTTGAACGTTGAACGTTCAACTTGGTTTCCAACCACGGTTGTAGGGGTTGAAATGAACAGTGCGTCTTTTTTCCTTCTTGTAAAACTAAGTATTGGGCAAACGTCGACTCACAAATTGTGTGACAGAATTCGGATGGGAAATCCTGAACTCTGTCGCAAATCGCATGATCAACCCGTCCGATCGCCCTAAGCTATCACAGTCGTTGCAGGAATTCAACATCATACCCGAATCCATGTCACCGACAGAATTGGGTTCACCAATCTTTTCGGAAGACCAGTCTCTACTCCTCACAAACATGATTTTGTCTATCAAGAAAAGATATTGTACATTCGAACAATCATTTACAATTGAAACTGACGTTTACTTGAATAGTTGAAGCAGTTCGGCCATTCCCAGTTGTTTGTTTTTAATTTTATCCCCGTCAAGCGCCATCTTCGTCAACTGGCGTTTCTTCTCTTGCAACTGGCAGTATACGACAAATTAAATGAAAACAGTGGAGCATATAGTCAGTTGTTGCGTACCTCTAGTATCCTGTCCTCTACAGTGTCATCTATCTTGAGCTTATAGATGTGGACGTCGCGCGTCTGTCCAACGCGATGAGTTCGGTCAAACGCTTGCTCCTGTTTCGAGTGTTGATTAGAAAGAGATCAAGTGAGAAGATTGTCATGATCACTTCGACGGCAGGATTCCACCACCTGAAAAGAGTGAGCAGAAGAGTGATGAAAGAAGTAGGAACTCACATATCGACGAGGATTACGCGGCTGCAGGCTGTCAGATTGAGACCTTTAAATAATCAAATTTATTTCGAACAGCAAATCTGGCAAGGTGTGGCGTACCTACGCCTCCAGCCCTCAAAGAAACCAAAATAACCGTCTTGACGGGATCTTGACTGATGTCCGCCAACGCCTGTGTTCTCTCCTTGGCCGACATCTGTCCATCATCTAGGAAGGAAGAGAATCAGCATCTCAACTTGAAGTTTGGGGTCAAGAATCTCACAGCGAACAAACCCGATACCAGTGGCCATCAGAAACGACTCGATGATATCTAACATCGCAGTGAACTGCGAGAATATCACGGTCTTCTCCTGACCGCCTGATTCTCTGGCGATATGTTGAAGCAGCCGTATGATTGCGCGTATCTTGGCAGAAGCGCGCTTCGGATTTTGCAGGTTCTGGGATTGAACCTTTAACGCGGCGCAGTTGATGCAGTGGTCGGGCCACGCTTTGTCGGCGGTGTTGCGGCGGGTTAAGCTGGCGAAAATTTAAGTAAAATGAAAACGATATACGAGGCCTGGAGGGAATTCACCGAGTCCTACAGAGTTGGCACTTGGGCTTGCCATCGTCGTCGTCTTCCAGGTCGAGATCTTCCATCTCGTCCGACTCGTAACTTTTCAAGGCGAGGCATGGATGGTCGCAGGCTTGGGACAACCAAACCGAGCGGTATTAAGCAAAGCACAAAATACAAGCCCAGAAAATTTAAACAGACCTTGCCGCAGTCTCAATATGAGATGTAGAACATTCATATACGTGCTTCCCTCGGTCTGGGCTAGAATTCTTTTGAGGACAGTGTCCATCTTTGTTTTCAAGGCAATGTAGAACTGCTGTTCCGAGGGGTCAAATTTGCAGGGGAGGATGACGACGGAGCGCTTGGGAAGCTTGAGCTCTGATGCAACCTCGGCCTTGGTCCGGCGAAACATCACATGCGTGAGGACGACCTGAACCAACATCGATTAACATTACAAAGCAGCTGAGAGAGATCAATTGAGAAATACGTGGAGGCGCTTTAGCGCTAAGTTGGCGCCGGTACCCTTAGAAATAGGTTTAGCGATCAGTGCATTAAACTGATCCCAGTCGTTGAGTGGCTTGATGTGCAGAAATTTGAACAACGGGAAAAATTCGTCTACTTTATTCTGCCTTGAAGCGAGGAAGTGGCATGATAAACTTTACTCGAACATTAAAATAACCACGTATATTGGAGTGGCCGTCAAGCACCATCGAAATTTGGCCTGGAGATCAAAACATGCTTCAGCGGTCTTGGTCTTCCTGTTTTTTATGGTATGGGCCTCGTCTACGATGGTTAGCCACGCGACAGAAAATAGGTGCTCGTAATCACCCAAAATTATCCTCCACCACTTGGTGCTGAAGAGTACCGATCCTTGCGTTCGGTCGTGTGGATTTACGGTGGAGTGCTCGGAGCACACGATGCCATACGTAGTCAGGACAATATTTGCGTCCGGAAGAAATGCAACGACTTGGGGAAGGTTTAGGGTTTCAATCTCGGCACGGGGAACAAAATGGCAAGTCACTTTTGCCTCGCTTGGAATCATGGTATTGCATGACTTTCAATCCAACGGTGAACTTCTCGATCTCGGTGTTCCATTGTTGCATCACAGCCAAGGGACAGACGACACTGTCCGCGAGTGAGTAGATGTAGTTCTCGAAAGAGAATATACTACGGACAGAGCAGCAGTCGCCCAGCCATCCTCTCGATCCTTTTTAGTCGGCGGTCCGTCAAGTATACGCGCCGCCGCTTGAATCGTCTTTCCCATCCTGGGGCTATCATCGGACAAGAGGAAAGACGGCGTAAGGATGATGATACACACCCCATCTCATCTGCGAGGATGCCCCCTGCTTTCTTCTTTGTGGAATCTTCTCTATCGCGCATCCAAGCACGACTCGGAACTTGGTGAGGCATCAAACGGAACCCTTCGCGGAAACCGCGGACATCGCCATCGTCTGCGAAGGTGTCGCTGGCGCTGTTGTTGTCACCGTGGAACAGGTCCCTCAGGGCTTGTTCGGCTTCTTTGGGGGTGAGAGATCTTTCACGAGTAGTATCTGGCAGAGGTATCTCCTCCCCTGAATTCACGGTCTGAGGACTGCCAGGGCTGCATAGAGGGGGAGTGAGGAAGGCCTTCAAATCGGCGGTCTCGACTTTATGAATGGGTCTAGAGGTAGATTTTCGACTCATAGTTCGAGGCGAAGGAGGATCATGAGAGGGGAGAACAAAAGCACACCCCTTTTGAGGACAAGGTGGTCGCTTTGTTATGTCACTCGAACACAAAGAATACGAAGATTCAATTGAATTCCTAGTCGTTACCAGACGTTCTTCGGGCAGTGCTCCCCAAACTCGCTCCACTCGTAGGCAGTTCCAAAAGGAGAAATACGAATGTTGAATGATAGCGAGGCAGATTATGACGAAAAAGTGGGGAGCGCCTGTTCGGTAACCCAGACGTTCCGGTGTGATCTACGTGATTGAAGTCGGAGATTGAAAAAGAAAGTATCCAAATGGCGGGCTAAGCGAGTGATGGCCCGTCATTTGTGACGCGATGGGTTGCCATACAAAATGTTCTAGTGACAATCTGCACTTTTTTTCAATCTCCGACGTCAATCACGGTGCAGTCCGAGAACGGCTGGGTTACCGAGACAGGCTGCTGACCATGTCAAAAGAAAATGTTGTGTTGAGGCATTGGACCTCCCAGCATTCACGCCATCTAATACTGGGTTCTTCATTTTGGCCATTGCCATGCTCAGCTAGAAATATATTGCTACAGAAGACCTTTGCTAGCATGATAACAGTATATACCAGGTGTAAGGGCAACCTCAGCTCGGCGCAGAGCGCGGGAGACTAGCGGGAGAATCCGAAGAGAAGAAAGGATGAGGATTCTCACGCTAGGCGAGGTTTTTTAAGTACTAGCCAGTAGCACGTGTCCGGAGGGATCGGCAGAGGTCTCGAGCTTGATCACACAGCACGTGCCAGTGAGAGCGGCCGGACGGACGGAAGGGAACAGAGTCCGGAGGGACGGGAGGTGACGTTCCGGATGGAGGCGCAGGCTGGGGTGCGAGTCCGGAGGCCGGACGAAGGATCGGACGAGGAAGCGGGGCAGTGCGATGGGCCGGAGCCGGACGGACGGACGGATGGACGGACGGACGGGCGGTTCCCCTGACATCACCCCCCCCTTGGAATGCGGCGTCCCGACGCATGAATCGGACCTGGGCGTCGCGCCTCCGGAACGAGAGCGAGTCGAAAGCGGCCGAGGCGATCCGGCGCGGGGCGTTGGGGTAGCGGCGATAGTAGGCATCGATGGCGTCTCGAGCGAAGACGTCGGAGTGCTTTACCCATTTATTGTGTTCCGGGCCGTAGCCTTTCCACCGCACCATGTACCAGAGGCTGCCATAACGGACCTTCGCTTCTAGGATCTCCTCGACCTCCCATTGAACGTCGTCGTCCGTCTGAAGGACGGGTGGGGGTTCGTCGTTCCGGGGGCGTCTGGGGAACGGGTCCGGTTCCGCGAGCTGGAGTTTCACCACCGGAAAGACCGGGTGGAGCTGGGAGTACCGGGGGGGGAGCTCGAGCTTGTACGCACCCTTTCCGACAACCTTCACGACCTTGAAGGGGCCGAGGCGTTTGTCCGCGAATTTGACGGACGGACGGGTCGTCCGGATGTCGGAGGCGTCTAGCCAGACTCGGTCGCCTACTTTGATCTCCGGGGCGGGCGTGCGTCGGCGATCGTAGTACAGCTTGAACTCGTCTTTGGCCTTAACGAGCGCGGCTTTGGCTTCCGAGACTCCGGACGCGATCCGGTCGCGGAACTCGTTCGCGGATTCCACGTTCGAGCGCAGTCCGTTGGGCTCAAATCCCATCCGGGGGAGCCTTCCGGTGTCCGTCATGAACGGGACTTGCTGCGTCGAGGAGTGGACGTGGTTGTTGTACGCGAACTCCGCGGCCGGGAGGAGCTCGTCCCAGTCGTCTTGTTTGTAGTTCGTGAAGATCCGGACGAACTGCTCGAGTTCCTGATTGACGCGTTCGGTCTGGCCATCGGTCTGCGGGTGGTAGGCGGTGGAGGTCGCTGGTTCTATCCCGATGAGGCGCCACAGTTCCGTGGTGAACTCCGCGACGAACTGCGGCCCACGGTCGGAGATGTATTTCCGGGGGGTTCCGTGGTGCCTCCAGACATTCCGGTAGTAGAGCCGAGCGGCTCCGACCGCGCCAAGGCCGGTGTGGCACTCGTTGAAATGGGCCCGCTTACCCAGGACGTCGACTACGACCATGACCGCGTCGAACCCGTGCGCGTCTGGGAGCTCGACGATGAAGTCCACCGAGACGGTGTCCCAACGTTCTTCCGGGATTTCGGTCGGGTGGAGCTCTCCGTGGGGCAGCTTCCGAAGCGCCTTCGTCCGGTTGCACGGATCGCAGGTCCGGACGTATTGGCCGACGTGACGGGACAGCTGGGGCCACCAGTAATTCCGGGAGATGAGCTCGAGGGTTTTGAAGGGTCCGGCGTGTCCGGCGACCCGGGTGTCGTGGTGCAGGGCGATGATTCGGCGCCGGAGGTCCTTATTCCGCGGTACGACGACCTTACCGCGGTAGTAAAGGAGCCCTTCTGCAACACGCCACTCGGACGACCGGGGGGGGCGGACGTTCCGGTTCTTGAGGAGTTCTCGTGCGACAAGCGCGACGGGGTCCTCAAGGTCCGGCTCACCCGTGAAGGCCTCCCGGACGTCACGAAGGAGGGGGACCTCGGGTCCGGCCACCACGACGCCTTCCAGCGCGCGGACGTGGAACAAGTCCGGGCGAAGAAGGGTAACGTCCGTGTTGTCCGAGCCCACTCCGTGGTCCGGACGGCCCATGAGGCGTCCGGGCTGGTGGTGGAGCGCGAAGTCAAACCGGGACAGGTACAGGGACCACCGCGCCTGCCTCCGGTTCAAGTTCTGCGCCTTCCGGAAGTACTCCAAGTTTTTGTGGTCCGTCCAGATCTCGACCGGGTGCTGCGTACCTTCGAGGAAGTGTCGCCACTCCTCTAAGGCCCGGATGATCGCAAGCATCTCCTTGTCGTGGATCTCGTAGTTGCGCTGGACGTCACTCAGACTTTTGGAGTAAAACGCGACCGGATGCCACTTCCCGTTCGCGTCCGGCTGAGACAGGACGGCTCCGGTGGCGTAGTCGGAGCTGTCCGCCTCGACCCGGTATGGACGCGACTCGTCGGGCAGGACCAAGACGGGCTCCGCGGTTACCGCATCCTTGAGGGCTTGGAAGGCGGCAGCCGCGGCAGCGGTCCAGGTCCAAGCGACGCTCTTCTTTGTGAGGTCGAAGAGGGGCCGCGCGATGTCCGAGAAAGCCCGGATGAATCTCCGGTAGAAGTTCGTGAAGCCGAGGAACTGCTGCACGTCCTTCCGGTTCTCCGGAGCAGGCCAGGCGGCGACTCCGGCGACCTTGACCGGGTCCATCTCGACGTGGTTGTGCGAGATGATGACGCCGAGGTACTCGATCAACGACTTCTCGAACTCGCACTTCTCCGGCCGGAGGTAAAGCTTGTGCGCCCGGAGCCGCCGGAGGACTTCTCGGACGATCTCTCGGTGGCGCGCGAGATCGGAGTGAGCGATGAGGATGTCGTCAAGGTATACCATGACGTCTCCGGACAGGATGAGGTCTTGGAAGATGTCGTTCATCATCGTCTGGAACGTGGCCGGGGAGTTGGTGAGGCCGAAGTACATCACCAGGGGCTCGAAGAGTCCTCGGTTGGTACGGAACGCGGCCTTCCACTCGTCGCCTTCTCGGATCCGGACGTTGTTGAAGCCCCACCGGACGTCGAGTTTCGTGAAGAACTGGGCTCCCTTTAGGCGGTTAATGAGGTCGTTAATCAGCGGGAGCGGGTATCGGTTCTTCACGGTCATCGCGTTGAGCGCTCGGTAGTCCTGGACGAACCGGAGGCTTCCGTCCTTCTTCTTGATGAAGAAGACCGGAGACGCCATCGGGGACTTGGACGGACGGATCCGGCCGGTGCTCAGCCCATCCTCGATGAACGCGTCGAGTTCCTTCTGCTCGAGGGGGGAGATCGGGTAGACCTTGCAGTTGGCCGGCTTTGCGTCCGGGACGAGTTCGATGGCGTGGTCCCACGTCCGGCGCTCCGGTAACGCGTCGAACGACTCCTTGTCAAAGACGTCGGAGAAGTCCTCGACCCAGGTCGGAACCGAGGTCCCAGGCGGGGCCGAGTTCCGGGCGAAGGCCTCCGCAAGCCGTTGGGAGACGGTGCTCCCGGCGCGGATTTCCTCGGCCGGAGCGAACGCGGTGTAGAGGATCCGGTCGCCTTCCTCTAGCTCGTCATCGTCGTCTTCGTCCGGGTCCGGAGTGAGGTCCGGACAGTCGTCTCCGTCGCCATCCGGATCGTACCCGTCGTCTCCGCACCACTCCTCCGAGTCAATGGCACAGATAGACGGGACGGGACCTTCGCGGAGCTGCCGGAGGATCGCGGCGGAGATCTTCGCGCTGCGACGGACAGCGCGAAGCTCGTCTCGGCAGGTGCTGCAGCTGGTCGGGCAGCGGGTCATCCGGACTTCCTTGGTTTCCCAGTCGATCTCCGGGTGGTGTTTCTGAAGCCAGGAGTAACCGAGGATGACGTGCTGCTTCCCGAGCCGCGTCACGGCGAGTTGGATGCGTTCCGAGTGACCCTTGTAGTTGACGACCATATCAACTACGCCCGTAATGCCTCCGGATGCATTGGGTGTGCCGTCGACGTTGAGGACCGGGATAGGCTGGGAGAGCTTCCGGACCGGAAGGTTGCGGGAGATCACGTACTCCGAGTCAATGAAGTCTCCGGTCGCTCCGCAGTCGACCAGACCTTTCACGGACATCTTAGCCGCGGTTTCTACCGACTGCATCTCCAACGGAATGTGCAGGGAGTTCCGGCCCTCCATGGAATCAATAACGTACTGCCGGGGCAGTTTGCGTTCCCATCTCGGACGGTGGACGCGGGGAATGGAAGGGGTTTTTGCCTCCGGGGCGGGAATAGGGGGCTCCGGCCGGGGGGCGGAAGCCGGAGCAGGGGGTGCGTCTTTCGTTTCAACTGCTGATTTATTGGGTATATCTTTGTACAGGCAGGAGTAACGATTAGGGGACGCGACCGAGGGCGCACCGCTCACTCGACCGCGTCCGGAAAACCCTCCGGCTCCACGTCTCCGGCGTCCGGCTCGGTCGGAAGCCCGGCGGTAGTAGAGAGGCGCGCGAAGAGCTCTCCGAGGAGGTCGTCTCCGAGTTGACGGACGACCTCGTCCAGGACGTCTGCGTGCCGGACGTCCGAGGGAGTCAGGCAGTCTCGGGCGAGGTGTCCAGACGCACCGCAGCGGAAGCAAGCGCGCGGTGCGAAGCGCGCGCGGGTCCGGTCAACTTCCATTGGAATGCCAGGCGGAAGGGCGGGCGCCGGCGCGGCTTTGGGAGCAGGCGTGAAGGAGGGGACTGGGAGGAACGTCCCAGTGCGAGGGCGTGCGGCCGGAGCTGGGGCGCGAGTCGGAGGTGCTCCCGCTCGGACGCGGGCGAGGGCGTCGTACTGACGGAAGGCGCGGAGACGCCATCTGGCGTAGTCTAGCAGCGCCGGAGCGGTTCCGGACGTGGTGATCGCTGCGTTGATCCTCGGGTCGAGCCCCGCTCGGTACTTGGTGACGCGGACGAGCGGATCCGTGTACCCGGCCGTGGCGGCGAGTTCCTCGAAGTCGTCCGTGTACCGGTAAACGTCGCGGGAGCCCTGGTAGTAGCTGTGGGTCTCCAGCCGGAGGAGAGCTTGGTCTTGCTCGTTTTCCTCGACGAACCGGAGCCGGAACTCGGACTCGAATTCCGCCCAGGACGGGAATGGGAACGGAACGATTGCGGACTGTTGTTCGGCCCATCGTCCGGCCGCGTCTCGCGCCATAAAGGACATGGCGTACCGCACGAGTTTTTCCTCGACGAGCTGTCCGTGGACCATGAAGGCTTCCGGAACCAGTCGGAGGTATGTGAGGACGGAGTGGAGGAACATCCGTCCTTGGGTCCGGTCGCCGTCGAAGACGGCCGGGGGGTTCGGTCGGAGAACCGATTTTGCTGCGGGGGTGAGGGTGGTAAAGTCTGGACCCACCGCCGGAGCCGGAGCGGCAGGGACGGGGGCAGTCGCGGGTGGATTTTGGTTGTTGTGTAAAACGCGGAGGAGTAGGGCTTCGATGTTTGCAAGAGAGCCTTCGACCGCGGTCAGCCGGGATTCGGGGTCGGCAGCCGGTTCCGGGATGTAAACATCCGGGAGCTCGGGTGGCGCGGACCCGCTTCCGGGCGTCGGAGCGTCCATCAAGGAGGAGGGGTCGAGGTTGGAAGTCGGGGAGGCCGGAGCGCTAGCGTAGCGGTCCGAGTCCGAGTCTACACCGAACTTCGCAATCTTGACCAGTTGATCCCTTAGATCCTTTCTTCTGCTGTAAGGGCAACCTCAGCTCGGCGCAGAGCGCGGGAGACTAGCGGGAGAATCCGAAGAGAAGAAAGGATGAGGATTCTCACGCTAGGCGAGGTTTTTTAAGTACTAGCCAGTAGCACGTGTCCGGAGGGATCGGCAGAGGTCTCGAGCTTGATCACACAGCACGTGCCAGTGAGAGCGGCCGGACGGACGGAAGGGAACAGAGTCCGGAGGGACGGGAGGTGACGTTCCGGATGGAGGCGCAGGCTGGGGTGCGAGTCCGGAGGCCGGACGAAGGATCGGACGAGGAAGCGGGGCAGTGCGATGGGCCGGAGCCGGACGGACGGACGGACGGACGGGCGGTTCCCCTGACACCAGGCATATATTTATCTAACAAATAGCAAAATATGCGGCTTTCCTGAGAATTATATTGTGTAAAGACTTGGAAAGTCGGATTCATGGCTGAAGTGAGCTGTCTGTATCAAGTTGAGGTTCATTTGCACACAAAGAATGGAGGCTTTCATTCAAAGATGGTGAAAAACTGGTTGGGTAGAAAATAGGGGCTTGTTATATTCGCGACTGATGTGACCTAGCGCAGGTAAACTCACAGCGCCAGTTCCTAAATTCAGAGGGAAATTAAATTAGCAGCGCTTCTCTAAGTTTTGTAAAGCAATGATGCGGCCCAAAAGCAAATTTAATATATCTAATTTAGGACTTAGCAAAATCTAATCCCTAATCTAATGTATTAAAACCCAAATAAAGGTCTGTGAAACTTCAAGTATCTCCGCGCCTTTCGCCAGTAATAAAATGCAATATGAAAAATAACGGATAGATGGTTGTGAAATGGATTCGAAAACTTAAGATATCAAGTCTGTAGATATCCTGGTCAATACTTTGGATTTTGAATTACATTTAGAGGACACTGAAATAAATAAAATGAATTCTTGTTTAAAGGTGCTCCAAACTGGTAACGGACACATTTAAACTCATCTGCGGATCATCTGCAGATCATTGTCTACAGATCGTGAAGGCCCCCGCAAGGTGAATGTGAAGAACTTCTGAACAATGAAGTTTCATAAATAGTTTCAAGCACCTTTAAACGAGAATCCATTTTAATTATTTCAGCATCTAAATGTAATTCAAAATCTAAAGTATCAACTAGGATATCTACAAACTTGATATCTTAAATTTTGAAATCCATTTCACCACCATCTATCCGTTATTTTTCGTATTGCATTTTATTGCTGGTGAAAGGCGCGGAGACTTGAAGTTTCACAGACCTTTATTCGGGTTTTGATACATTAGATTAGGGATTAGATTTTGCTAAGTGCTAAATCAGATATATTAAATTTGCTTTTGGGCTGCATGAGTTGCTTTACGAGACTTAGAGAAGTGCAGCTAATTTAATTTCCCTTTGAATTTAGGAACCGGCACTGTGACTGCACCCGGTCTTCGAGGGGTGCTCTTTTTTCGATCTTTCTGTCCCAAACCACGGAGTCTCCCGGCTGAACCCCGAGAAGATCTGGAGCTGAAATTATTGAATTCCTGAGAAAAGCTGTGAGCAGTTCTTCTCTAACCGGCAAGTGGGATCGAGCTATTTTTGAGCCAAGGCGGACGAACAGTTTCGCCTTGGTGGTGGCGAAAGGAAGCGCGTGACGCGAGTGTGACCTCATCACATTCGCGCTTTTTGCTCGTGACCACTGCCAGTGTGTCTTCTCCCCGTTCCTTGTCCTATTTTCTTTGCTCGCCTATCCCTCCTCACACTCAACGCGCTACTACTACGATTGACAGCAGCGGACGCTATCTCTCAAAACTTTGCGAACAAACAACCCGCGCCCTCCATGATTCAAACTGGGCTGATTCCGAACGCGCACAGTGATCTAGTCACCGACGCGTCTTATGATTTCTACGGTCTTAGACTCGCGACATGCAGTCTAGATCAACGGTCTGTCTGGATTTTTATTTCTTTCCGACCGGTTTCTCATTTGCTCCAGAATAAAACTGTGGCAATTGGAGGAGACTAATGGTAGCTGGGCTCTTGAGGACGACTGGAAGGTTGGCCCTTCTGGCAAGCTTTCGCAATTATTTCATGACTCCATCTAGGCCCACGACGCCGCAGTATCCAAAATCAGTTGGGCACACCCCGAATTCGGCACTATAATAGCCTCTGCGTCCTTTGATCGAACGGTAAAGGTCTGGGAGCAAACATCGGGAGTTGGTCTCCCCGATTCGCAGCAAGTTGCGGTTAATGGCAATGGCAATGCTGGAAACGCGTCACAATCGCAGACCCCTGGGCCCTCTTCCTCGCGGTGGATTGAGCGTGCAGTACTGCCCGAGGCACGAGGAACCGTAAGAGCCGTGGAATTTGCGCCTCACCACTTTGGCCTGAAATTAGTGCGTCATTATTTTTGCCTTGTGCTTCACTAACCCGTGCCCTGCAGGCCTCCATCTCTTCTGACAACCACCTGCGAATTTACGACTGCCTAGAACAGCCATCATTGACGACATGGCAACTCTCTGAAGAAGCGGACGTTCAGGCCTTGCCACTGAGCCCATCGTTATCGCCGTTTACTCGCGCGCAGCAAACGAACGCCCTCGCCACTCCGACGCAGACCAGCTCAAGCCTCGACGCTGCCTCTGCCCCCCTTATTGCACAGGCTCTGCAACAAAATCTGCAGCAGAGCTCTTCGGCGCAACCGAGATCCGGGCTAGGCAACCGCGAAGCCCACGGTGGTTGGTGCCTCTCGTGGTGCAAGGACCGCTACTGGGGCGAGCTCATCGCCGCAGGGGCTGGCGCCTCTGGTGTAATCAAAGTGGGTGTCCTTGGTATCTTATCCGGTCATGTCTTGTAGGCTAACCGTCGTTCTATTCTAGATCATCCAGCTGCTGCCTTCAAACCGGCCCACAACCATCCTGACGCTCGATGCATCCCCCGCTGCTGAAGGCGCTCCACCGATTGAGCCAGACGCGGGCGGAGTGGCGTCATCTGCGATCACGTCCGTCTCATGGGCTCCGTCTTGCGGCCGGTCGTACCATCTCATCGCGACAGGGAGCAGGGACGGGCACGTCCGTATCTGGCGAGTCAAGCCAAGTGAGGAGGCGGACGACGATGTGGGCGGGGACGTTGAGGAGGGGCAGTGGACTGCGAGCATTGTCGCAGATTTCGAGCAACACAAGTACGTTCGCCGGCTTCCGGAATTTTATCCATTTCCTGACATGCACACCTTCCGTAGGTCCGCAGTGGGGAGAGTAGAGTGGAACATCACCGGGTTTGTTCCCACCCTCCTGCCTCCTACCGAATAAATACTGACCTCAGTCTTTGTAGCACCGTGCTCTCCTCAGCGGGCAACGACGGCCGCATCCGGCTGTGGAAGGCCACGTCTGGAAACGTCTGGCGCCCCGCCGGCAGTATTGGGGTTGAGCAGTCGGAGGACCACGAAAACGAAAGCGGAAACCGTGCGGATAGGGATATCGAGATGGAGTGACCCGTCGTTCGATTAGCATTTGTGGAGAGTGACGATATAATTGCTAACTGCAGCCCATGGCTCTTTGACGTTTGTTGCGTCAGTAATTTTATTCCTGGCAATGACATTAGCACTGCCCGAAAATCGGGATCGCGTCGCTCCTGGGCTCGTCGTGAACCCAGCTAGCCCCAGAACGACACAAGTGCTATTGACAGTCCTTAGGCTCTGCTGTCTCAGCGGGATTGCGCTAAATGTCTCCGAACACTTGTTCGTGGCTCGAACACCGGAGACGCCTCTGCTGAGACCTCCGGCTGGAGGTCTCGGCCGTTTTGCGTTTTCAGACGCCCACCGACATTGCTCCATATTCGAAATTGCCTTTTATGGTAATCGAATTACCGTAATGGGCCAACGCCTTGAGGTCAATTGTAATCTGCGGCCGGCTAGTAGAGAGTTGTATCAGACGACCACAGGCAAGAGAAAAAAACGGTGACCCTGGGTGACTACGCCTTTCAAAGAAATTTATGGAGGATGGGACATCAAAGATGCCCGGTGAATGACGGCTTATGATGGACACATCGGGTTTGACTCTGAAGGTCATCTTATGGTACTTATCGGATGAAAATTTTATGCTGCGCAATGAGAGTATCGGCGGTTAGTTCGGCGATATGGTCTCATGTCTTGAAGAACGCAAAGCACCGCATGAGCGTTAGCTCCACTCTCGGAGACTGTGGGAGTAGACGGGACGAACACAGTCAATTTTGCGCTGTAATTAGCGGATTCTGGCTGCAGCATCATCAGAAATTTGTTCATCATGATTTGTTTCTATTTTTTTTGGTTTCGTTCAGGGTTCGAGGACGTCTCGACTGTTCGACATCCTTCCAACGGTTTTGCAGGGACGGGGTACAGGGCGGGGTTTAGGCACTGATGACAGATACCTGGTACTGTCAGAGCAATGAAACGGATGTCTGTCACGGAAGCAGCTTATTTGGGTTACTTTTGAGGTCCTACAACGCCACGGATAGATTCAATGTTTTTGGAGAATACCACGGAGAGAGGAATCAGAGGGAATCAGCCTTGGCACCCACAAGCCTGAGGTTTCAACAAGGAGGCACGTCAAACTAGACCTTCGGCCAATAAGACGGCTGGAAATATAACCCGCTTTGACCGGTCCGCAGTCTTCTGCTAGCGGACATGATGTCCGACACAGGTTCAAGGCTCAACGGTAAGAGTCTCTGGACAGCGGCCGGTCGAGAAAGACCGACGATTTGCATCGTGCCGAATGACCAACCTTCCGCATGGCCCGCGCTGAGACAGCTGGGCTGATAATTAGGAGCGAACGAGCGCCGCCGTAGAAGTTGATGTGATGCATGGTTGTGCGAGCGATTAGAACGGCTGCGAACAGAATGTATGTCGCTGGTCGGGACCACGGAGATGACCTAGACCACAACCAACAGCCTAGTGAAGGTTCAGGTCCGGAATAATTAACAGATCCATATGGAGGTTGAACATTGAACAATTAAGACCGGGGCGCTGAAACATCGCATGAATACTTTGAACAGGAGGCACCAAAAGATTTCCCTAGCCCGAGCCCAGAAACGGAACCTAGGCAAGTAGGCCATAGGAAGTCGTTCGTGAGCAATAAACTCGGTAGCAACGATTGACAACCATCAAATCAGGCAACCTTGAGCCTCGAGGCCTAAGGCGTACTCCTGACGGAAGCAATGGACTCTCTAGGTGAAATGAGAGAGACCAGCCCAGCAGCCCACAAAGGTGGAAAAATTGACGCGGCTGAGAGGGGCAAGTTGGATTTCTCGGTGTGACATCGGCAGAAGCATCACGTTCGGCACATCACGAGTCTGGCGTAGGATGACCGTTTCTCCGGTCTTGCACTTATTTGTTCTACAGAGCCCCACGCTCTTCTGGACTCTACCACCATCGTCCGCTTCACCGCAGGGACGATTTCTACACGTAGCTGCTCACTGGACACGTCCAACGGAGGGAAAATGCACACACTACCCGTCACTCTTTTCATTTGTGCGCTATGGAATATTGGCTCAGTTTATGGGTACCTGAAGCGGAGGGAAGATCGTGAGTCGAGCTTGATAGTTTAATATATTTATCTCACCTTGCTACACAGCGACAAGAGTGGCGCGCGCCACGATTCTCCCTCCTACATTTAACTTCAATAACCCCCAAACATGACGACATGCCAACCAGCACTAATAACCTGGTCGTATCAAGCCAACACCCTCCCAGATCCCCTGGAATTGACGTTGGTCATCACGAATCAAGGTGTTGCTCAGCCTTCTGCGCCATCGTCAACGAGTACTGGGACATTTAATCCCCCTGGCGCTAGGCGAAGCGTCAGCGTCACCCAGCAAATTGTTGCCGACTTGGCCCCATCATTGCGCGTTTTCACTTGGGACTCGGTCAATGTCACGGCGGGATTTTATGAGATCACAGCGACACTGTCTCTTCTGCCCGATTTTGCCCAAACCTCCTCTCAATTCGTCGTCGCAAACGGCTCCGATGTCTCTTGCATCGCGGCTCCTCCCTCGTCTTCCGCGACCTCGTCCAGTCCTACATCCTCGTCAGGTAGCCCTACATCCACTGGCGGGGCCTCCCCAAGCCCCCCAGTAACGCTACCGGTCACCTCAGGAGCATCGTCCAAGGTCAACCGCGGCGCAATCGCGGGGGGAGTGATTGGCGGCCTGGCAGTCAGTGCCGCGGCCATTGCCGCATACTTTTACTTTAGGTATGCTTCCGCGTCCACCGCCTCCCGGGGATCCTCGACAAGTCGGGCCCCCCGAAAATGGGCCGGTCTCGGCTCCACCGACTCGAAGGCCAAGGCTTATCCCTCCGCCCCCCGGTCTCCTGCGGCCAATAGCGGTCGCCATCATTCGCAGTCGGACTCCGTTGGCCCAATGCTGTCTTCGCACGACAGCAACGTCTATGTGATCGGAAGCGTCGGCATCGACTCACGACCTTCACGAATAAACGACGCTTTGGAGGAAGAGGATGAGGTTAACTCCTACTTCTCGCCTTCACAAGAAAAGATTTCGTCCTCGATCGGCTCGACGGCACGATCCCCGTTCTCCGAGTCGGGCCATGGGCACGATGATGCCGTGCCTCTTGAATATATAGCACCCCTTCACGGAAACGCCGGCGTAACGCGCAACTCCTCCACCTCTACGTCCTCATACATGAATAACAACTTCAGCCGCCCCCGCTCGCACCCCAGTTCGCCATATTCTTCCCCCACAACGGCCGAAGGAGGGCCTTTCAGCGACCCCGCGAACAACACCTCCTCCTCCCTCACGGAGTCGCCCTACCCGCCCACCCCGAGCCCCGCATTCCCGTCCGGGACTTCGGCGGAATTCCAAGACGCACCCCCGCCCCCTCGCCGCGGCTCCGCAGGCGAGCCAGTTGCAGCGCCCTCGCGCCGCACGCCGCGCAAGCCCGTGCCGCAGTACAACCCCACTGACCCTTCGCTCGTGTCCCCGCCCCCTCCTATGCCCACGCCGCTGCCACCCGTGCACGACTCCGGCTCCGACAGCAGCCGCGAGGGGAGCTTGCGCGGCGGGCGCGTTGGCGCCGGCGCAGCGCAGGGGCTGCCCCGGCTCGCCCACAAGGGGAGCTTCGGGGACGGGCGGCCGGTGCACTACCTCATCCCCGACATGCCGCCGCCGCCGCGGGGTTGAGTGGGTCGGTCGGTCGCCCCTTGAGCTTGGTGCTGCCCTGGTTTCGCTGGATTACTGTATACGTCGCCTCTACTCGTTCCGCCTATCTTATCAACTCACATACGCCTTCTACATTCGCGGCTCATCTACTGCACTCATCTTCTGCACCTCATCTTCATTGTTTCCGTCGTCGGCCCTATCTACTTGGCATTGGATGGACGAGTGGGGGTCTGGTGTGGGGATTTGACATTTCCGCATATTTAAATAACGCCTTCGCTTGCTTGCTATCATCTTGGTTACTTAACTGTAAACTGCTGTACTGCTGTAGGCTGTACTATCGCATGCGCATCCCGCCCACTATCATAAATTAAAATCGCAATTGTTGTTTATTGGATCCGAGCCTCTTCTACGTTGTTGGGTGCTGCTCGTAAGCGCTCGAGGGACCCACCTTGGAATTCACCTTCAAAACGAATGGCGGCGTGGAAGAAAGAAACGTGCGTTATGACTATGTATGTGAATCAGTGGCTGTGCGCTTCCATTATCTCTTTGACCAGTCCACTTTCTGACTTTCTCTAAATGCACCTTCACAATCGTCGTTGGACTTGCATGTAGCTCTGCGACGCGAATATTATTTGGCTATTCTTGCAGATTACCCCCACCCCGCGCAGGCGGCTCTCAAGTCTCGGCTCTGTCACACTGAAGCGCGATGAACAAATGCTCGGTGTTTGCGCTAAACTTGAATCCGTGCGGCGAACCGAGTCCGTTCGAATTTCCGTTCAATCGACCGCGCGTTTCGTGCTGCAAGTCCACTTTGTCGGTTCCAAAGCCAAGCTTGATTTCCGTATTTTCCGACTCGACTCTTCGTGCCTAGCTTCCTTCCCTGGGCTCGCTATCTACTCAAGTTGTGCTTGAACATGGTCTTGCGTAGGCTCCAATCCTTCAATAGACATTCAAGGATTTTTGTGTCGCACACTCCAAGAGCTGGGGGAAAAAGAAGATCATAATACACCGTCTTATTGGTTCGCCTCCGCCTACGGGGAGTAGTGACCATGCTGGAGGAAAGAGCCTGAAATCACTGAATCACGCGCCTGGCCCTTATTCATTCGCATCGATGGGAACGACTCGGAGAGGCTGTCGCCAAGTGCTCGAAGCCACTGACACCGCAGCCTTTACGGCGACTATCTGATCAACGGTACGCTGACACGCCCGACATTCATGGCTGCTGGCCTATTTGGTCTGTCTGTCGCCGCCGGTCTATTGTGCGATGCGTATCCATCCGTGGGTCTGTCGCGCATGTTCCCCGAGGCTACCCATGGCTGCGCCGGACCTTGACTTGGTCGACACATCTCTGATCACCAGGGTCGCTTGTCGCTTAGGTTTCATATGCCGCAGGCCGTTCCTCGTCCTACATCACACGCTTGAAGTCATCAGGCTCCCAATTCCGTTTTTTCATTTGCTCAACGAAAATATCTCAGCTTCGCCTGCAGCCTCGGCGATGACTTCCTCCTCATTCTCCGAGCTTCTGAGCCTCCACCCGCGGCCCAGACGCGAAGAATCCGAGCGGTCATTAAAAGACAATGTTTCGGAAACGACTTCTCCGACTCTGCTGAGAAGCCAGACTTTGGATTCATGTCGGCTGTGTCCCATGCTTGCACGCGGCAGATGTCCCAGGTCCATGTCATCTGACAGTCTCAGAACTTGCGCCGCTCAATGGAGACAGGGCTGACCTCACGGGAAAGGTGGAATGGCGCGCATCCGATCTTCAAATGGCTTTTCTCCTTTTCTGGACTTCATCTAAGGTGCGAAGCGTCCGCATATACTCGCCATGGAGTTCAACCCCACCGACCCTTCACTCGTGTCCCCGCCCCCTCCTATGCCCACGCCGCTGCCACCCGTGTACGACTCCGGCTCCGACAGCAGCCGCGAGGGGAGCTTGCGTAGCGGACGCGTTGGCGCGGGGGCAGCGCAGGAGCTGCCCCGGCTCGCACACAAGGGGAGCTTCGGGGACGGGCGGCCGATGCACTACCTCATCCCCGACATGCCGCCGCCGCCGCGGGGTTGAGTGGGTCGGTCGGTCGCCCCTTGAGCTTGGTGTTGCCCTGGTTTCGCTGGATTACTGTATACGTCGCCTCTACTCGTTCCGCCTATCTTATCAACTTACATACGCCTTCTGCATTTGCGGCTCATCTATTGCATTCACCTTCTGCACCTCATCTTCATTGTTTCCGTCGTTGGCCCTATCTACTTGGCGTTGGATGGACGGTGGGTCTGGTGTGGGGATTTGACATTTCCGCAAACTTAAATAACGCCTTGGCTTGCTTGCTATCATCTTGGTTACTTACCTGTAAACTGCTGTACTGCTGTACTGCTGTAGGCTGTACTATCGCATGCGCATCCCGCCCACTATCATAAATTAAAATCGCAATTGTTGTTTATTGGATCCGAGCCTCTTGTATGTTGTTGGGTGCGTCTCGTGGGTTTTCTGAAGCGCTTGGGAATTCACCTTGACAGCATTGGGAATTCACCTTCAAAACAAATGATAATTTGGAGAGCGAGATGCAGAAAATTCAAAGTCAAATCGCGTCGTGGAAGAAGGAAAGAAAGGAGGACGCGTTATGACATGTAGGCGAATCAGTGGCTGTGCGCTCTCATTATCTTTTTGACCAGTGACCAGAGCGTCCACTTTCTGACTTTCTCTAAATGCACCTTCACAATCGTCGTTGGACTCGCATGTAGCTCTGTGACGCGGACATTAGTTGGCTATTCTTGCAGATTACCCCTACCCCGCGCAAGCGGCACTCTGAAGTCTCAGCTCTGTCGCACTGTGAAGCGCGATGAATAAATGCTCACTGTTTGCGCTAAACTTGAATCCGTGGGGCGAACCGAGTCCGTTCGAATTTCCGTTCAATCGACCGCGCGTTTTGTGCTGCAAGTCCACTTATCGATTCCGACGCCAAGCTTGATTTCCGTATTTTCCGACTCGACTCTTCGTGCCTGGGTTCCTTCCCTGGTCTCGCAATCTACTCAAGTTGTGCTTGAACATGGTCTTGCGTAGGTTCCAATCCTTCAATAAACATTCAAGGATTTTTGTGTCGCACACTCCAAGAGCTAGGGGAAAAAGAAGACATAGAGCCGGCGGACACTTCATAATACACCTTCTTATTGGTTCGCCTCCGCCTACGGGGAGTATTGACCATGCTGGAGGAAAGAGACTGAAATCACTGAATCACGCGCCTGGCCCTTATTCATTCGCATCGATGGGAACGACTCGGAGAGGCTGTCGCCAAGCGCTCGAGGCTACTGACACCGCAACCTTTACGGCGACTATCTGATCAGCGGTACCCGACATTCATGGCTGCTGGCCTATTTGGTCTGTCTGTCGCCGCCGGTCTATTGTGCGATGCGTATCCATCCGTGGGTCTGTCGCGCATGTTCCCCGAGGCTACCCATGGCTGCGCCGGACCTTGACTTGGTCGACACATCTCTGATCACCAGGGTCGCTTGTCGCTTAGGTTTCATATGCCGCAGGCCGTTCCTCGTCCTACACCACACGCTTGAAGTCATCAGGCTCCCAATTCCGTTTTTTCATTTGCTCAACGAAAATATCTCAGCTTCGCCTGCAGCCTCGGCGATGACTTCCTCCTCATTCTCCGAGCTTCTGAGCCTCCACCCGCGGCCCAGACGCGAAGAATCCGAGCGGTCATTAAAAGACAATGTTTCGGAAACGACTTCTCCGACTCTGCTGAGAAGCCAGACTTTGGATTCATGTCGGCTGTGTCCCATGCTTGCACGCGGCAGATGTCCCCGGTCCATGTCATCTGACAGTCTCAGAACTTGTGCCGCTCAATGGAGACAGGGCTGGCCTTGCGGGAAAGGTGGAATGGCGCACATCCGATCTTCAAATGGCTTTTCTCCTTTTCTGGACTTCATTTAAGGTGCGAAGCGTCCGCATATACTCGCCGTGGAGTTCTGGATGCTTTCTGCGGGCCGGACTGAAGTCTGTGTCGGCGTCCTCGGATAGTAATCATAGGTCCCGCGAGTCTTTGATCGGTCCAAAGTCCCTCCCTGTACCCTGACCTTTCAATGAATGATTTACGTGGCTATCCATGCTGCAATTTAACGTCTTGTATGTTTTTAATTTCGCTTGCTGTCCTCTCTGCCCTGCGTCCGGAGCTCCTGCGCAACGACCGAGGAGGAAGTACATTTACCAAAGAAACACGTCCCGGGTCGCAGCGGGGATTGGCACATGCGTTCCGTGACGAAACTAAATCTAGCAATCTCTAACTTCTGTGAGATTACGCATTCCCATCTTCCACGCACGGGTGAAAACGCGGAAGATTCGAAACAAAACGAACCAAGCCAAACCGTGACCAGAATGAGGGAAGGGATAATAAATTAGATGCTGTAGATTTTACATATGCATTGTAGATATGATGTGAGGATGGTTAGCATATATTATAGCAATGAGTATATGTGCTTGTTTTCCCTCGTCAAGACCATCCATCCGGCGTCCTGTGTCGTAACGGGAGGGGGAGCCAGGGTTTCCGTTGATTTCTGGAGTGGTTGGGATTGGAAAGCCCTACTTTACGTATTTTGGCCAATCTAGGACTATCTTCAGACACGAAGAAATGTCGGGACGGAAAAAGTGACATACCGACGGAGTCCGGTAGATGCAACCACCGCTGCGAGTGCCGTGGCGAACCCCGTTGTGCCGTAAAAGGCCCATGGGTGAGTCTCGATGTGGCTCATCAACTGCAATTGCATGTGAACCCAGAGAAACGGCGTGGAATGTGGAAAATGACTTACGTTCATACCAAAAAGCCCAGCTACCATCGCGCCGGAGCCAATGCCCATTGTCATTATGGAGACCTGATGGAAAGATTAAGCAAGTCCTGCTGCAAGTATTGGGATCAAGGCACCTTCAGATCAAGAGCCAACAAGGCATTCCGATTGGAGTCCAGTATCAGCTCTACTATCTCTTGCGTCGATTGGACGTTGGTCTAAATAAAGAGTTAACAAAGGACAGCTATGCAGATAAAATTTAATTTGACCTCGATATTTTCTGCTTCATTGACAATTTCTTCAGCCTGCTTGGAGAAAGACTCTAACAAGACTTCCAGGTCCTCGTGGTCGTCAAGTTCCCTGATGATATCCTTTTTCTTGTCGGTGAGGTACATAGCAGTTAGGTCATCGTCTGTTTATGTTGTATCAGCGCAAGTCGGGCAAATTGACAGTTTTATTCGCTGGCACCTTGTCCGAGGACTTCTTCTAAAGCTTCCTCAATCTGTATCATGACGCAGGAAATGAAGACACGACTTCGCTAGTGTTAGGACAACAAACCAGCTTGGCTCTATTTTGGAAGCTTGCCAGCCGCCTAGAGTAATGTAACAGGCGTTTAAAGCGATCGTGGTCGATATTGTCCTCCATTTCCGCGAGGAGGCCACCGACAAGATTCCGGATGAAGACCATCTCGGCTTCAAGGGCGCTCAGAACTGACAGAAGAATCGACTCTAAGGCGCTGACAAAGAAGGGAAAAATCAGACGGGTCGGATCCGCAACAGACCCAAATTACCGAAATTCGTAGGGCAAACCCGATCCTTTAGTTTTGAGATTGTGCTGCATGTGACGATGTTAGTCGCAAAAAAATTTGGACAAGAAACGACTGACTTCGAGGTGGTACAGAAAAACGGAATGTAGTCGTGAATCTGCAGAGCCAAATGTATCGAATAGAATCACCGTGTCGGCCTTGACCAGAGCTCGAATATGTAAAATATTTACCTATAAACTTTCATTTATCTCGACATCCTCCATGAAAGCTGAAACGTACGAGAAAAGCTTCTTTTCGAATCAGGATAGTCGGAACCAGGTTAGGTACCCTCGAATCGATTTTCCGCAGATCTCGAGGCTAGTAGCAATGAAAATTAGCTTGGCACGGCGGTAAAAAACCCTATTTTCTGGACGTACATTCAGTCGATGTTCACCACAAAGATCCGACTTTTTGAATTGTCCGGATATTGTTTTAACATTGCCTTTGGAATATTTAACCAATGATCCGCCCGTATTATTTCGGCGTACCCTCTGAATCCAGTACAGTACCTTGGTCGCGAGGCTCAGCGGGCTAGCAGTAATGACTACTTGAATAGCTCACAGCGAAGCATTAGATCCGTGGGCTGACGCCCTTTCATGACCTTTTCCAGTATGGCCGCTCTCGTCGCTTCTTCTTGTATCTCGGACAGGTCGTTAAACTCGACTCCGCGCGATTGTCTGGGTCCCCGTGAAACATTCCGAACCATTAACATCGGGTCCAGTGGGTTCCGACGCGTATCCCAGGACAACAAGCACCGACTGGACGAAAGTCGACGGGTGCTCCCAGTGCATGAACCAAATACAGAGTGAGAAGTAGATGCTTGAGGCCAGCCCGGTGCAGAAACAGAGCGAACAGAGGACCCAAGTACCGGCTTTACATGCCGCCAGGAGAGCCTCCAAACCATGCGCGATTAGCAGAGCAGGTTTGCGGTGAAAAATTGAGCCGGTTCATTCGGGCCGGGGGCGTAATCCATACGTCATCCGGTGTGACCCAACTTCCTCTTTCCCCACATTTCCGTTTCAAGCATGGTTACGGTTCTGGACTTCCCCAATCGAACCGACACAATGGCACTCTATGGTATAACCTGAATTTGCCGCGGCCTGCTGAATTTTGTTCGCCCAAGGTTTTTGTGGCTCGCACTTGATGCCGCCACTTTCAATCCTCATCAGCTGCAGACTATAACTTGCCACGGCCGCCGACACTATAGCCTGATTTTGTCTCAGATATGATCACGCTTCAAACAAAGCCTGGAAGCAGCGTGCCCTGGAACTTGGCCACTTAATTGCATCTCGACTCGAAGGCGTGGCAACGTGTTCGGGCTTCCAAATCGGACCGTTCCGTCTTGTGCGCTTGGGGAACCTGATCAGACATCGAGGAGGGCGCATACTTATATATAACCGATCGGTCCACCCACTCTTCACTCTTGACTGCTTCCTATATCATGACCTTGGCCTGACATCGACTATCACCTCTCTTCCGCTATCATGTCTGAGACTCGACGACTCTTGGAAGCATCTGCTGCCCTCTCCCAGCTTCTCCGTGCCAATTCCATCCCGCACGCATTTTATGGGAGCGTGCTTACGGCTGTGCTCGCCAATAGTTCTCATAGCGATGTAAGGTATCCATGTTAGGCTTGCGTTTTACTCATTCTTTGCTAGGAGATCTTTTGTATCGTTGAAGGTGGACAAAACCAGCCTCATCCATTTCGACGCGTACGAGACGCCTTGGCCGGAAACGGAGATTTTACGGTCACCCATTCGCCGTGGACCAATCGGTAAGGAGTACAGTTTAATCACGTTCCCCTCCCGCTCATTCTGGGTTAACGTTCAGGCTACATGTTACTTACCGTCGTTTCATACCTGCGATCGAGGTAAGCTACCTTCTTTCATCTACACTCCCCACCAATGACACACGACCAGATAGAGATCTTGCCTGCTGGGGAGACTGGTCCCCGACATCTCGACTCCAGAACGGTCATGAAACTGCAGGGGCTACCGTTCCTGACAATCTCCGAGTTCATTCGCAGCAAGCTGAAGACTTGGATGATGTACGCTGTAACCGCGAACCGCGATTGCATCCATTTTGCCAGCTAACATCCCCGATAGTCGGGCGGAGGATCGTGATGCCCAAGATATAATCTACGTTCTCTCCCGCTATTGGAATCGGGTGGACATGAACCGGATTCCTGAGCAAGATATGAACCATTTTGTATCGCGCAATACGTCGGTAGGTCCCGCCTGGGCGGCTGTGAGGAGGAAGTATGGAGGGTATGTCAACCAGCGCTCAAAACACGCCGCACGACTGATTTTTGAGATCGTCGTCAGGTGATGACTTCATGTTTGCCGTCGGCCATACGAGAGGTCACTGGGAAAAATCTATACTATCCACAGACACATCTGAAAACTTGTACCTTCTTGTCCTGTCAGGTTCTAACCCTCAAACTTACCAAACTATGGCGCTTCTGCAAATGTCTATCTCGTCGGACTACCACCCCGATCGATTTGAATTTGGTGCCACCTGACATCTATGCGGCGCTTCGCTTGAGTCACCCTTTCTTGCTATCCCAACTTGTCAAACCGCTAGCTTTTCCCTTGACGGCGCCGCCAGGCACCATTTGGAATGTCGCCGCAACCATCCAAATCTGGGCACCTAGTGGCGCCTTTCTCTCATGTACTAACGAGTCGACCCATCCTCGACGGCGGCCACCCATATTTACGCTTTCGGTCTGGGGAAGCAAGGCAATCAATTCTACCCCAGAATCTAGCAATATCGGATTGATCCTTCCCCCGTGTTTCCTATTCTGCACCTAATGACAGCAACGAGGCACGGATTTCGGCGACTGCTTATTCACTAAGTATTGGGATAACGACAATTCTGCACAAAACGGCTTTCAATCTGCGATATTTCTTTTTCTAAATACCATTTGTTTATCGGAACAAACTGTTATCACCTCCGGGTCGGCTACCAGGAAGCTGCCACAGAAGACATTTAAGATCTGCGGCGAACCACCTACAAAGAACACACACCAATGACAAGGCGCCGAAACATCCGACATATCGACGAGGTTTTCAAAGAGCAAGTCGGGGTATTCCGGGCCCGGTTCGGTTCCCACCAAAAATATAGCACGTTCACGCTTTAGAAGTTCTCTTGAGTGAATGCAAATCAAACTGCCAAGGCACTCACGTTGTGTTCGATCTCATGCTCAGAGTCCAGTTCGGTTCCCGAATCAGAGGAATCATTGCTGTCGCACTCTGATGACCAATAATCCTCCTCATCCTCTGCGATATTCGGGTTCCACCTGAAGCCGTTCCTCCAAGTCAAAAGCACTTCATCGCCGTCTAAGAGCTCTTCGTCTTCGGGTTCAAAAGGCAAGTGCGGCGCAGCGTATTTCAAGTGCTGAAAAAAGGAACTCTACTTAGCCGATCCTGTCTGCAAACAAAAAAGTACAAGAGCTCACCATACACAAAGAATTCTCGTTCAAGAACCGACGACAACATGTCTTGCAATGTGGGTGATCGGTGGATGACTCGATGTGCTCTGAACGAGCTACAACATCGACGAAATACAAGTCGCACTGGTCGCAGTAAACATCTATCGTGGGGTGGGACATGGTGTTTTGAGTGAGAGTACGCCCTTCCAATGCTCCTCTTATGTGTTCCGCCCTGTTTCGATTTACTTCCGCTGTCTCAAATATTGGCTTTGATCGGAGGCAAATCAGCGATGTGTCGATCATTACATGAATGAGCGGAACAAATTTGGACGTCCTCGATCCCTTGGCCTCCGTCGTCTTTCTTTATGTATTTCCCCCGAATGGATAATCTCCCGATGTTGAATAATAGTCCAAGTAATGGTAAGATATATTCTAGTTCAACTAATCTTTGTCTGTCCTGTCCAGGATAACAGGCAGTGTGTTTGCTTTGTTCTCTTGGAAAGAACTGCGTTGATTTGGCCTCAAAGATGATACGCGCATATACTAAAGTACCAGCCTCGAATTTCAAGTTTTTACGCTCAGGTTTCAAGCATTTGAAATCATTTAGAACGGAGGAAAGCCGCGGACAAAAAAAAAAAAGAAGGGTCCCAGGGCCACTGATTTATCTCACATTCTGCCTTATTCTCACCAGGCACTTCGATTTTTGGTGTAGAAGGCATGTTATTTCAAACACTGCAACTTATTTAGGCATTCAATTGGTGAATGAAAATTATTCACCTTTCTTGAGGCCATGGGTATTGGATGATCTCGACCACCTATGGGGTGCGTGGCGCAATGGCTAGGGTGTGTACGTCCTACCAGGCACTCGAATTTCTGGCGAGGGGTCAGGTTGAAAGGTTGTTCATTTGGTGAATGAAATTTGTGTAGATCCTCTGGGGTACTATCCCCCCCAGGCCTAGTACTCGGACAAGCAAACATTTCTCGTCCAAAACTCAACCGTTTTCCGAGATTCTTGGCTCAACATAAGCGGTAGGAGGTGCCCTGTAGATACAAGGTCAAAAACCCTTACAACCTCGCATCTTTCACATATATATTACCACGGAAAGTTGGCAACGTGGGCCATTTTCGCTGATTTAGCCTATTTCAAGGCCTAGGGTCCTCTCCCTAGGTTCTTACTATCTACTACATGCATCCAGAATATACATTTACATCGTAAGAGTGCGCATATAAAATTTCAGAGGCATAGCTGTCTTGCAGCTGTCACAATGGACCGAAGGATCAAGGCATGCCCGCCAAATTGCCAACAATGATGGGAAGAAACTTCATGCTCCCTGTTGACCATCCGGAGCATTCCTTATCTTCTGCTTTATGGATATCATAGTCCTGATTGAGGAGCTTCACTCTACAAGATTTTGAGGCACTTCGACCACAAGAGGGTCAGATATGAATCCGGCAATCCAAATTTGATGCCTTACCTAGTACTCGGAACCTCGGAAGAAACGATGCCGTTTGGGCAATTTTTGGTTATTTTTCATGAAGTAAAATTTGAATCTGGGGTAAAAGACAGATTCCCATCGATCTACATACTCAGCCTGGCACAACGACCTTTGGATACAATGCTATATTGCGATTTTCCTTACGTGTCCGAGATCTCCGGGGAGATAGTATTAGCGATCGTCTGATCTCTATCCTGCATGGGTGCGTGGCGCAATGGCTAGCGTGTTTGGCTTCGATGCTTACGTAATCAGCTACCAAAAGGCTGCAGGTTCGAGTCCTGCCGTGCTCATGTTTTTGCGCGGGGAGACAATCAGTTTTCCAGCGGAAAAGTTACCCTGATCACAAATCGGATGGCAAAAAAAAGTTCTAAGTCCACTTGAAATTTTGTGTTCAATAGTCTAGACTTCATCTCTACATGAAGCTTGGGGTGTGAATGAAGCAGACGGAGGTGCTGGAGAAGTTTCTGGGCAAAGAACCGGACAAAGGGCCAGAGCCAGAGGGAGGGCTGGAGCCAGACGGAAAGATGGAGGAATAGCAGAGAACAAGCTAAGGATCATCTGCCCAGGTGTCACATCTTTTATGTGTATGTGACTGATGTGACTGTGTGACTATGCAGCTCCACACATGATGAAACATGTGACCAAGAGGTAAGTTCCAACAGAAGAGACAGAATACTGGGAAATACCCGAAAGAGGTCAGTTGACTCTAGGAACCAAGAGGAAAAGGACGGGTGCCATGTTTCGATCTGATCAATGCACGTGACAATGCCACACATGACCCACGTGATACCGCCCTCTGACATTACCAATGATCGAGCAAGTTACCGAGGATGTCGATATTTGACACACGTGTACCTCTAGGTCTTATTTAAGACACGGGAATTTGGCGCCCCATGCTTGACGCGTGGTCCTTAGTAACGACACAAGGACGCAGGACCAAAGAAGCATGCCTGTGGCACGGAGTATGGTCAACTTGACGTTGACGTAGGAATATTGGAGCTACGCCTCGTGCGAAGGCAACAGTTGATGCATGACAAACAGAACAATAACGTGTGGTAACCACTGGGACAATAGTAGTTGTAATTATAGTAGTTAGTATCACACAGTTTCGTTTACAGTATTTAAGCAGTAACTAGGATGTAGTTTATTCTGTACCTCTCCTAGTTTTTTATTCGACTTCATTGACAATCCCAAAAGCCACTCCCCAATCCTGCTCATCTTACCGAGTCGGGACAGCCAAGTAAGGGTTGTTCTTGTAACATAATAAAACACTACCTTCATACCATTCATACCCCTCTTACCGCTACCGACCTCCTCTCCTCACCATCCCCTCCCCTATCCACTACTTGGTTACGCTCTCCTCTTCCTCATACCTGTGAAGATCTATTTCCCCTATATCCAACCGCACATCGTCCACACTGACGTTAAAGAACTGCAGTGCCCATTGGAGCGTGGTCCACCCTATAACAAACGGTCGCTGCCTCACGGGAAACATTGAGTCTGTCTCAGGGCAATAGCAGATGCAAGGAGTGCTAGAGTAATCTTCGGAGAGCTCTACCTCGCCGCCATGGGGGGTGTTGTAGAAGACCCCGGACGGTTTTGTTCACAACAGACCACCCCAACCTCACTCACCGCTTAGTGCGGCCCATACCTAAGTCGCAACATTTCGCGCACCCACATCCACCACCCCTGACTCTTCGGAGTCCAGCCAATCCTCCGCACCAACTCCGCCTCCACCTCGCCCTTTCCTCACACCACCTACCTCTAACCAACACCTTCCCTCTGACAATCCCGACAGTACCTTCAGGTTGTTACTCTTCATCCTACTATCCTCACACACTTTGATACATCATCCGAGGCTGAACAGGGCCTCTCCTATTCATCCGAATACCCCCAAAGCTTTCACACCACCTCTCCCACCTTCACACCTCGCACCCCATCACTACCACTAAACATGTCACACGAAGGCATGGAACAACTCAACCCGTTGGCAGAAATGCCGGCACTCCAACCATGACCAGTGATGCCAAGGATGTTGATGGCTGATATGCTGGCTGCGATTGCGGCCAATGCAGCAGAAAGAGCTGTTCTGTCAATGCCGAGGAGCAGTAATGGCTCCTCAAAGATTTCTCTTGCCAAGGTGCCGCCAATGTTTGATGGCAAGGACAAGTCCAAGTGGGAGACTTGGCACGACACCCTGACTGATTACATTGGGGCCTACAAGTTGGAGTTTGAATCTGACAAGAGAAAAATTTATTATATGATTTCCCTACTCGGGAAGTCAGATGGTTCCTCATGCCCGGCGACAATATGGAAGAGGAACTGGAAGAGGAGGACGTTCAGAGGAGGATACCTCTCCAACCTCTACGCTTTCGAGGAGCTAATTGAAGAGCTTGAGATGTCGTTCAAAGATCAGAATGGCGTGCAGTCGGCACACTTGCGCCTAACAACCACTCGGCAGGGAAAGGCCGGGATGGCCGAGTTTATACAAGTGTTCGAGTTGAATGCTGAGGAGGCTGGATATACCCTGGCAGCAAACACAATGACGTCTTCTTGATGGAGACGTTGGAGGGTCTCATCAACAAGGAGATCCAGATCCAGCTGTTCGCTGGAGGGATGGAGGCCCCCCAGACGTACAAGGAGTTGAGGCGGTGCCTCACTACAATCAACAACAACCTGGAGCATGAGAAGCTCCGAGAGGCCCAGGTGGCCCGGAAGAATCCATGGTGGCAGCAGGCTCCACCTAACAAGAATGCTGGCCCCACAGCAAAGAATACGGGAGGAGCACCAAATTTGGCAAGAACCCCGGCCCCGGGAAACTGGGTACCAATGGACATTGATGCATCCAAGACGAAGGCTGGTGCCTTCACCTGTTACAACTGTGGCAAGCCAGGCCACATGAAGCGGGAGTGCCGGGAGCCTCCTAAGAGGAAATTTCATATCCGGTTGATCAAGACCAAGGACTATACACAGGAAGACCTGCAGGCTCTTACAGCCATACTGCAGGAGAAGGGTTTTTAAAGAGGGTCCCGGTCAAGGCCGCACAGGTGTCCCCCCCCCTAAAATTATTAAGCATGCACATTTTGGTCCGCTTGAGGTGGACAAGGATACAGTTTTGGCTACGGACATATATATTGAGAATAGTAAAAATACAAAAACATGTCTTCCTTTTTCCAATGCTACTGACATTGATAAATTATCTAAATTACATGTGAACAAAAAGGCCCCCGGATCTCCGACTGGTGAAACAAAGGCAGAGAAGAAAGAAAAGGGGGACAAGTTCCTGAGGGCTCAATCCTTACCATATGAGGAGGAAGCGCCAAAGAAGGAGAAGATGCGGTATTGCTTGGTCCAGGGACACCACCAGCATACGCGCTCCGGACACGTATCCCGTTCAGGTTCAAGAAGCTCGAGGCAGCAAAATGGCTCGCTAGGTGAGCCATGGGAATTTCGGAGAACCGCCTTCGGGCTGAACTCCATGCATTTCAGGCAGAATGTGCTAGACACGAGATGATCGTCTCAGTAGAACTGGAGATGCTGGAAACCAGAAAGATGTGTTGGGTCAACACATTGATGGACACTGGGTGTACAACCACATGCATGGACCGAGATTACGCCAAAGCCCAAGGGTTCAAAATGAAAGAACTTGATAAAGCCATTGTGGCGAGGAATGCGGACAGAACCAAGAACACAAAAGGAAAGATCACCCATTACGTGGAGCAGATCATGTCCATTGGTTCGCACCGTGAGAGACAGAAGTTCCTTGTCACAGGTCTCGGGAAGGCCCGTATATTTATCAGGTACGACTGATTCTTCAAACATGACCCAGACGTCAACTGGTGAGACCAGAAGATTATATTTAGTAGATGCCTGACCGAGTGCAATATGCCCGGACCGGAAGTCTCGACTGGTGTCGAGAAGGAGATGGTGGAGGAGGATGAGTCGATATTGTTGATTGACTTCTCTGATGTGATTGCACTGTGTATGCAAGGGTTGCTAGTCAACGTGTGTGTGCATGGCTCGCAGGCGCAGCAGATGGCTGAATGGGAGACAGTGGGTTAAGAGAAAATGACTGAAGACAAGATCCCGGAACAATATTGGGATTTTGTCAAAGTCTTCGCAAAGGAGTCCTTCGACTCTTTACCAGAAAAGAGGCCATGGGATCATGCGATCAAATTAAAAGGCTGTAGATTGCAAGATCTATCCATTATTGCTGGAGGAACAGGGAAAGCTTAACAAGTTTCTTGAAGAAAACTTGAAGAGTGGAAGGATCAGGCCGTCAAAGTCACCAATGGCATTGGCATTCTTTTTTATTAAAAAGAAGGACGGGTCCCTTCGACCGGTACAGGATTACCGGAAACTAAATGAGATGACGGTGAAGAACAAGTACCCATTGCCTCTCATTTCGGAGCTGGTCAATAAGCTCCAAGGCCCTAAATATTTCTCTAAACTGGATATCCGCTGGGGTTACAATAACATTCGGATCAAGGAGGGAGATGAGTGGAAGGCAGCTTTTTGGACCAATTGGGGATTGTACGAGCTGCTGGTCATGTTTTTTGGGTTGACGAACTCGCTGGCCACGTTCCAAACAATGATGAACAATATCTTAAGGAATCTCATCAACGAGGGACACATGATCGTCTACCTTGACGATATTCTTACCTTTACTGAAATCCTGGAGGAACACGGCTGGATAGTGCGCCATGTCCTAGAGACATGAGAAAAACATAAATTATTCCTCAAGCCGGAAAAATGTGACTTTGAGAAGACTGAGATTGAGTATCTTGGTGTTATTATTTCCCACAACTCCATGTGGATGGACCCAGCAAAAATCAAAGGGATCATGGAGTGGCCCGAGCCAAAGAATGTCAAACAAGTACAGGCATTCCTCGGCTTTGTCAATTTTTATAGACACTTTGTATGCACCTTTAGCAACCTAGCCCGGCCACTGACTAAATTAACCGGCAAAGTTGGATGGTCCTGGGGACCGGAACAGGCAGAGGCTTTCCAGAAGCTCAAGGAGCGGATTGCCGAGGATGTGGTATTGGTGCTGCCAACAGACGACGGGAAATTCCGTCTAGAGGCTGATGCATCAGATGGGGCGACTGGAGCTGTGCTCAGTCAGGAACAAGATGGGGGATGGCGACCTGTCGCATTTATGTCACGGACTGAACAAGACCAAGTGAAATTATGAGATCTATGACAAAGAGATGCTCGCAATCAGGAGCGCGGCAGACGTTTGAGGTTCTAACGGATCACCAGAACCTCCAGTATTTCAAAAAGCCGCAAAAGGTAAACAGGCAGCAGGCGCGCTGGATCATAGAACTTTTTATTATGGCATCGGGCCGGGCCTTAAATAAACAGGCCGATTTATTATTGTGTTGTACAGATCACGACCAAGGGAAGGAAGACAATCAGGATGTTGTGCTTCTTAAACCTGAGTGGTTCCGAGCAATGGAGATAGTGCTCGAGGGTGTGGAGAAGGAGTTGATGGATGTGATCAAGGCCGAGCACCGGATTGATGGAAGCATGCGGAGTGCGCTGGAGAAGAAACTGCTGTTGTCACTGGGGGCAAGCTGTGAACTACAGACCCTGTAAACTCAATGTAAATGTGAGGGAAACTTTAAGTTTTCTCAATAAATACCTATCATTTACAGTGCCTGTAAATTGGGAGTAAATTTGGAATTTCATCTGGAATTGCACCCAATTTACATGCCTTGTAAACAATTGATATTCCTGGGAATTAATCTAAAAATACCCATCATTTACACCATGTATAAATCTGTGATTTACATGCAGTGTAAACGGTGAGCAAATCTAGATACCAAACAACATATTTATAGCTACACTTTCCATAATAAGGAATTCAGAAGTGTCAGAAGGGGTCATTATATTGTCATGTGAGTCCAGGATTCCTAATGATCAGGATAGCTGTCAAGCTTGAATTGATTGGGCCTTGCTGTGTTCAACTCCTGTTTCAACACACAATTGAACAATCAGTAGGAATTTTCTGCCCATGGGAAATTAACAAAGTAAATTCTCCTCCTAACAGAAATTTCATTGGTTATTGTATGGTTGAGGCATTAAAAAAAAGATGCATATTGTGAGGATTGAACCCAGAGCAGCCCAAGATGATTATATACACTGTTGTGATGTGTACAAAAAATATCATTGGTGGCTGTGAGAGGCGTTCTGGAACGCCTCTCACAGCCACCCATCATCAACATCAAACCTGAAACATTGGCAACCTTGGCCCTCTTTAGCTGAGCTTCAAGATGTCATCCAACTATTGGATCCTCTATACTCATACTGGCTTCCCCAAAGTGGAAACCCCTGCTTATTCCACTCACCTGGCAGGTAGCTCTTTCTTGTTGGTGACCTTCTCAATCAGGGAAATGATATACAATCCCAACCTAGCAGAGACTCTAACAAAGTTTTATGGTGTCTTCATGGACTGCTTTAATTGTTTAGCAAGATACAAATGACCAATGAATGTCAAGATGACAAGGTGGGTCATTTATTGTGAACTCTGGGGGCAATCTGGTCACATTTCTATCAAAAAAAATGAAAGGGGAGCAACATGAGAATGTTATGCTGCACAAGAATGCCACATACATGAAGAGCAGTGAGTCAAAGAAGTGGAAGTTGCAATGTTCAACTCATGTTCCAACCAGAAATCCCACATTCTGGCTCATTTTGAGACCAACAAGAAACTGACAGAGAGCAAAACAGAAATAGAAAGTCTTCATCAGGAGCTCAAGTGGGGCAACAGTTTTTCAACCTTGCAATATTCTGACAAACTCCAGGTGAAAATAGCCCCCAAATAGAAATGATATCATTGTTTTGAGTGGTAGACATGCAATAAGAATGTATGAAGCCAAAATTCAGATACAGAGAAAGAGAGCAGACTGAAACTCAATCAGAAAAGATATAGCTGTCACCCCTTGTAAGCTTTGGAAGTGCTCTGGCATAATCATCCCCTTAAAGCCAGCATCCTAGGAATCCTAGACTCACATGACAATAGAATGACCCCTTCTGGCAATTCTGAATTTCTTATTATGGAAGGTGTAGCTATGAATATGTTGTTTGGTATCTGGATTTGCTCACCGTTTACACTGCATGTAAATCACAAATTTACACATGGTGTAAATGATAGGTATTTTTAGATTAATTCCCAGGATTATCAATCGTTTACAGGGCATGTAAATTGGTTGCAATTCCAGATGAAATTCTAAATTTACTCCCAATTTACAGGCACTGTAAATGATGGGTATTTATTGAGAAAACTTAAAGTTTCCCTCACATTTACATTGAGTTTACAGGGCCTGTAGTTCACAGCTTGCCCCCAGTGTGTGGAAGAAAGAGGACAGTGTTATTTATTATAACGGACTTATCTATGTTCCAAGAAACAAGGAACTTCACGATAAGATTATTGGGTTGCACCACAATCTGGCTATCGTGGGACACCCCGGAGAAAACTGGACACAGGAGCTCGTTGAGCGGAACTACTGGTGGCCGAGGATCAGAAACAGTGTTTCCGAGTATATTAAAGCCTGCGAAGCATGCCAGCGGTCACGCGTGTTGTGTTATCAACAGGGAAATCTTGCAGAATTCCTCGAGCTGTCCGCGTGGTATGGGGATACTGCGCTCGACCCACATTTCGTGTTCAACTAGCGGAAATTCCACAGGTGGGAAGAAGTCCTTTCTGAAACTTCCTTTTTCTTCATCATTCCACGCAAATGCCTGCTCATGACTCCCTATTATTTCATGCAGCGCTTTCATCTCCTCTGCCCATAGGAACCTATGTCTCCAGTGTGCAGGTGTCAGGGGAACCACCCGTCCGTCCGTCTGTCCGTCCGTCTGTCCGGCTCCGGCCCATCGCACCGCCCCACTTCCTCGTCCGATCCTTCGTCCGGCCTCGTCCGTCCATCCGGCCTTCGGTCCTATGCCCCAGCCTACGCCTCCGTCTGGAACGTCGCTCTCCGTCCCTCCGGACTCCGACCCCCTCCGACCCCCCGCGTCCGGTCGCTCTCACTGGCACGTGCTATGTGATCAAGCTCGAGACCACTGCCGATCGATCCGGACACGTGCTACTGGCTAGTACCTATAAAAACCTCGCCTAGCGTGGGAATCCTTATCCTTTCTTCTCTTCGGATTCTCCCGCTAGGTGCGTATTCTAGAAACCTGTATTTAGTACTGTCAATTGAGTTGCTTCGGATTCTCCCGCTAGTCTCCCGCGCTCCCGCGCCGAGCTGAGGTTGCCCTTACAGCAGAAGAAAGGATCTAAGGGATCAACCGGTCAAGATTGCGAAGTTCGGCGTAGACTCGGACTCGGACCGCTACGCTAGCGCTCCGGCCTCCCCCACTTCCAATCTCGACCCCTCCTCTTTGATGGACACCCCGACGCCCGGAAACGGGTCCGCGCCACCCGAGCTCCCGGATGTTTACATCCCGGACCCGGCTGCCGACCCCGAATCCCGGCTGACAGCGGTAGAAAGCTCTCTCGCGAACATCGAAACCCTACTCCTCCGCGTTTTACACAACAACCAAAATCCACCCGCGACTGCCCCCGTCCCTGCTGCTCCGGCTCCGGCGGTGGGTCCAGACTTCACCACCCTCACCCCTGCAGCAAGATCGGTTCTCCGGCCGAACCCCCCAGCCGTTTTCGACGGCGACCGGACTCAAGGACGGATGTTCCTCCACTCCGTCCTTACATACCTCCGACTAGTTCCGGAAGCCTTCATGGTCCACGGACAGGTCGTCGAGGAAAAACTCGTGCGGTACGCCATGTCCTTTATGGCGCGAGACGCGGCCGGACGATGGGCCGAACGACAGTCCGCAATCGTTCCGTTCCCATTCCCGTCCTGGGCGGAATTCGAGTCCGAGTTCCGGCTCCGGTTCGTGGAGGAAAACGAGCAAGACCAAGCTCTCCTCCGGTTGGAGACCCATAGCTACTACCAGGGCTCCCGCGATGTTTACCGGTACACGGACGACTTCGAGGAACTCGCCGCCACGGCCGGGTACACGGACCCGCTCGTCCGCGTCACCAAGTATCGCGCAGGGCTTGACCCGCGGATTAACGCGGCGATCACCACGTCCGGGACCGCTCCGGCGCTGCTAGACTACGCCGGATGGCGCCTCCGCGCCTTCCGCCAGTACGACGCCCTCGCCCGTGTCCGAGCGGGAGCACCTCCGACTTGCGCCCCGGCTCCGGCCGCACGCCCTCGCACTGGGACGTTCCTCCCAGTCCCCTCCTTCACGCCTGCTCCCAAAGCCGCGCCGGCGCCCGCCCTTCCACCTGGCATTCCAATGGATGTCGACCGGACCCGCGCACGCTTCACGCCGCGCACTTGCTTCCGTTGCGGCACAGCCGGACACCTCGCTCGAGACTGCCCGACTCCCTCGGATGTCCGGCATGCGGACATCCTAGACGAGGTCGTCCGTCAACTCGGTGACGACCTCCTCGGAGAACTCTTCATGCGCCTCTCTACCACCGCTGGGCTTCCGGCCGAGCCGGACGCCGGAGACACGGAGCCAGAGGGTTTTCCGGACCTGGCCGAGTGAGCGGTGCGCCCTCGGTCGCGTCCCCCAATCGTTACTCCTGCTTGTACAAAGATATACCCAATAAATCAGCAGTTGATACGAAAGGCGCACCCCCTATTCCCGCCCCGGAGGCCAAGACTGAACTTCCCCCTTCCCTTCCCCGCGTCCGCCGTCCGAGGTGGGAACGCAAACTACCCCGGCGGTACGTTATTGATTCCGTAGAGGGCCGGAACTCCCTGCACATTCCGTTGGAGATGCAATCGGTAGAGACCGCGGCTACGATGTCCGTGAAGGGTCTGGTTGACTGCGGAGCAACCGGAGACTTCATCGACTCGGAGTACGTGATCTCCCGCAACCTTCCCGTCCGGAAGCTCTCCCAGCCAATTCCGGTCCTCAACGTCGACGGCACGCCCAATGCGTCCAGAGGCATTTCCGGCGTAGTTGATATGGTCGTCAACTACAAAGGACACTCCGAACGCATCCAACTCGCGGTAACGCAGCTCGGAAAGCAGCACGTCATCCTCGGTTACTCCTGGCTTCAGAAGCACAACCCGGAGATCGACTGGGAGACCAAGGAAGTCCGGATGACCCGCTGTCCGACCAGCTGCAGCACTTGCCGGGAGGAGCTCCGCGCCGTCTGTCGCAACGCGAAGATCTCCGCCGCGATCCTCCGGCAGCTCCGCGAAGGTCCCGTCCCGTCTATCTGCGCCATTGACTCGGAGGAGTGGTGCGGAGATGACGGGTACGATCCGGGCGACGACGGAGACGACTTCCCGGACCTCACTCCGGACCCGGACGACGATGACGGTGACGAAGACGACGAGCTCGAGGACGGCGACCGGATTCTCTACACCGCGTTCGCTCCGGCTGAAGAAATCCGTGCGGGCAGCACCGTCTCTCAGAGGCTCACGGAGGCCTACGCCCGGAACTCGGCCCCGCCCGGGACCTCGGTTCCGGCCTGGGTAGAGGATTTCTCCGATGTTTTCGATAAGGAGTCGTTCGACGCGTTGCCGGAACGTCGGACGTGGGACCACGCCATCGAACTCGTCCCGGATGCGAAACCAGCCAACTGCAAGGTCTACCCGATCTCCCCCCTCGAGCAGAAGGAACTCGACGCGTTCATCGAGGATGGGTTGAGCACCGGCCGGATCCGCCCGTCCAAATCCCCGATGGCGTCTCCGGTCTTCTTCATCAAAAAGAAGGACGGAAGCCTCCAGTTCGTCCAGGACTATCGGGCGCTCAACGTGATGACCGTAAAGAACCGGTATCCGCTCCCGCTGATTAACGATCTCATCAACCGCCTTAAGGGAGCCCGGTTCTTCACAAAACTCGACGTCCGGTGGGGCTTCAACAACGTCCGAATTCGAGGAGGCGACGAGTGGAAGGCCGCGTTCCGTACCAACCGAGGGCTCTTCGAGCCCCTGGTGATGTACTTCGGCCTCACCAACTCTCCGGCCACGTTCCAGACGATGATGAACGACATCTTCCAAGACCTCATCCTCTCCGGAGATGTCATGGTATACCTTGACGACATCCTCATCGCTCACTCCGATCTCGCGCGCCACCGAGAGATCGTCCGAGAAGTCCTCCGGCGGCTCCGAGCGCACAAGCTTTACCTCCGGCCGGAGAAGTGCGAATTCGAGAAGTCGTCGATCGAGTACCTCGGCGTCATCATCTCGCACAACCACGTCGAGATGGACCCGGTCAAGGTCGCCGGAGTCGCAGCCTGGCCTGCTCCGGAGAACAAGAAGGACGTGCAGCAGTTCCTCGGCTTCACGAACTTCTACCGGAGGTTCATCCGGGCGTTCTCGGACATCGCGCGGCCCCTCTTCGACCTCACAAAGAAGAGCGTCGCTTGGACCTGGACCGCTGCCGCGGCCGCCGCCTTCCAAGCCCTCAAGGACGCGGTGACCGCGGAGCCCGTCTTGGTCCTACCCGACGAGTCGCGTCCGTACCGGGTCGAGGCGGACAGCTCCGACTACGCTACCGGGGCCGTCCTGTCCCAGTCGGACGCGAACGGAAAGTGGCACCCGGTCGCGTTCTACTCCAAAAGTCTGAGTGACGTCCAGCGCAACTACGAGATCCACGACAAAGAGATGCTCGCGATCATCCGAGCCCTAGAGGAGTGGCGACACTTCCTCGAAGGTACGCAGCATCCAGTAGAGATCTGGACGGATCACAAAAACCTGGAGTACTTCCGGAAGGCACAGAACTTGAACCGGAGGCAGGCGCGGTGGTCCCTGTACCTGTCCCGGTTTGACTTCGCGCTCCACCACCAGCCCGGACGCCTCATGGGCCGTCCGGACGCGCTGTCCCGTCGCCCGGACCACGGGGTAGGCTCGGACAACACGGACGTTACCCTTCTTCGCTCAGACTTGTTCCACGTCCGTGCGCTAGAAGGCGTCATGGTGGCCGGACCCGAAGTCCCCCTCCTCCGTGACGCCCGGGAGGCCTTCGCGGGTGAACCGGACCTTGAGGACCCCGTCGCGCTTGTCGCGCGAGAGCTCCTCAAGAACCGGAACGTCCGCCCCCCCCGGTCGTCCGAGTGGCGTGTCGCAGAAGGGCTCCTCTACTACCGCGGTAAGATCGTCGTACCGCGGAATAAGGACCTCCGACGCCGGATCATCGCCCTGCACCACGATACCCGGGTCGCCGGACACGCCGGACGCTTCAAAACCCTCGAGCTCATCTCCCGGAATTACTGGTGGCCCCAGCTGTCCCGTCACGTCGGCCAATACGTCCGAACCTGCGACCCGTGCAACCGGACGAAGGCACTCCGGAAGTTACCCCACGGAGAGCTCCACCCGACCGAGATTCCGGAAGAACGCTGGGACACCGTCTCGGTGGACTTCATCGTCGAGCTCCCGGACGCGCACGGCTTCGACGCCGTTATGGTCGTGGTCGACGTCCTGGGTAAGCGGGCCCATTTCAACGAGTGCCACACCGGCCTTGGCGCGGTCGGAGCCGCTCGGCTCTATTACCGGAACGTCTGGAGGCACCACGGAACCCCCCGGAAATATATCTCCGACCGCGGGCCGCAGTTCGTCGCGGAGTTCACCACGGAACTGTGGCGCCTCATTGGGGTAGAACCAGCGACCTCCACCGCCTACCACCCGCAGACCGACGGCCAGACCGAGCGCGTCAATCAGGAACTCGAGCAGTTCGTCCGGATCTTCATGAACTACAAACAAGACGACTGGGACGAGCTTCTCCCGGCCGCGGAGTTCGCGTACAACAACCACGTCCACTCCTCGACGCAGCAAGTCCCGTTCATGACGGACACCGGAAGGCTCCCCCGGATGGGGTTCGAGCCCAACAGACTACGCTCGAAAGTGGAGTCCGCGAACGAGTTCCGAGACCGGATCGCGTCCGGAGTTTCGGAAGCCAAAGCCGCGCTCGTTAAAGCCAAGGACGAGTTCAAGCTGTACTACGATCGAAGGCGCACGCCCGCCCCAGAGATCAAGGTAGGCGACCGAGTCTGGCTGGACGCCTCCGACATCCGTACGACCCGTCCGTCCGTCAAATTTGCGGACAAACGCCTCGGCCCCTTCAAAGTCGCGAAGGTCGTCGGAAAGGGGGTGTACAAACTCGAGCTCCCCCCCCGGTACTCCCAGCTCCACCCGGTCTTCCCGGTGGTGAAACTCCAGCTCGCGGAACCGGATCCGTTCCCCGGACGCCCCCGGAACGACGAACCCCCGCCCGTCCTTCAGACGGACCACGACGTTCAATGGGAAGTCGAGGAGATCCTAGAAGCGAAGGTCCGTTATGGCAGCCTCTGGTACATGGTGCGGTGGAAAGGCTACGGCCCGGAACACAATAAATGGGTAAAGCACTCCGACGTCTTCGCCCAAGACGCCATCAATGCCTACTATCGCCGCTACCCTAACGCCCCGCGCCGGATTGCCTCGGCCGCTTTCGACTCGCTCTCGTTCCGGAGGCGCGACGCCCATGTCCGATTCATGCGTCGGGACGCCGCATTCCAAGGGGGGGGTGATGTCAGGGGAACCACCCGTCCGTCCGTCCGTCCGTCCGTCCGTCCGTCCGGCTCCGGCCCATCGCACCGCCCCACTTCCTCGTCCGATCCTTCGTCCGGCCTCGTCCGTCCATCCGGCCTTCGGTCCTATGCCCCAGCCTACGCCTCCGTCTGGAACGTCGCCCTCCGTCCCTCCGGACTCTGACCCCCTCCGACCCCCCGCGTCCGGTCGCTCTCACTGGCACGTGCTATGTGATCAAGCTCGAGACCACTGCCGATCGATCCGGACACGTGCTACTGGCTAGTACCTATAAAAACCTCGCCTAGCGTGGGAATCCTTATCCTTTCTTCTCTTCGGATTCTCCCGCTAGGTGCGTATTCTAGAAACCTGTATTTAGTACTGTCAATTGAGTTGCTTCGGATTCTCCCGCTAGTCTCCCGCACTCCCGCGCCGAGCTGAGGTTGCCCTTACAGCAGGCAAAGCCTACAACCAGGAGGAGAGAGTAGAGATCGCCCTCCCCATACATCCCACCTCCTTTGCATGGGCTGATAGCGCGTCATGGCACATCACAATGCAACATTGAGGTGTACTCTGTGAGCTTTACTTGTGTTTGTCCACAGAGAGGCATGAGGCAAACCTCTACCTATATCCCCTATACAGCCCCCCACTTCTTTGTCGTGCATTCTCGAGACAGGCACCAAAGAAATGCACGAGAAAGAATTACCCAATCAGCCACGCTTGCCCCCCAGCTTAGAACTGCTGGGAAAGGAATCCTTGGATTGTCCGTCGCTGTCCTGGGACAGCCGGTTGTGGGAGCAAGGACCCAGTGAAGATAAAAATTTGAAGCCGAGTTCTCCAGAAATAATCCTCGGAATAAGAAGTATGTGGCGGCTCAATGGCTAGATGCAACCCGCAGGTCAGTCGTGAACAGTGGCCCCCCAGATCGTAGTCAAGACAATGAGCCGCCGAAAGTGCGTAAAGAAAAAGGATGATCACAGCCCAGACCATGGCCACGATCACGAGGAAAAAAATTTTGCCCCCCATTTTTGAGCAGATGAAGGAGACGGAGCAGGGAGCGAGCATCAGAACAACGCCCTCAGAGAGCTTCACCCTGGCCCACACCCCGTTGGTTCCATGCACCGCAGCGGAGTCTTGCACTTGGACTTGATGCTTGCAAGTCAGCCAGTGAGTCCATTGAGGGCACCGTGTTCCCCAGTCAGGGTCGCAGAGTCTCCTCGAACCACAAGGATGCTGCTCGCAACAGTAGTATGCCAGTGGAAACCGTAGCGAACACAAAGTTACATGATGGACAAATGGTGCGTGTCTCACTACCTCACGAAAGGCCGCGCGATGACAATATAGATAGTGAGGACATAGAAGCCCCCAGGATGATGAGTGCGATTGCGGGGAACAATGACGCTGAAGGATGAGGCCAGTAAGAGCGAAGAACCCAAATTCCCTGCTCGGAATTTCGGATACGAAGCCCGATTGCCCTATTTGGAAGTCCCAAAATCTCTCTGCGAACTTTTCGAGCTCTTAGCAATCCAACACCAATATACACGCCGTTGGAATTCTATCAAGAACTTCAAGTTGTGGCCGTGCGGTGAGCAAGATCGCGCAGCTCGGCGTAGGCCGTGAGGGAAAGGAGAGCGCAAATATTCTTTAATACCGTCAAAAACCTCTTGTGCAAGGCTTCCCGGTGGGCTGGTTCCCTTGCCAGCAGAGCATGTTCAGAGGATGAAAAGGCAGCTACTTTCTTCGTCGCCGTAAAATGGACGGGCAGTGGGAACCTGCTCGGCTCTCGGGACGATGGTCCGCAGATGGGATTACCGGATTCGGAACCTCTGAAATCCTTCTGGCGAATCTTCGTCCCGATTTTCGCTTGTGTCCCGTTCGTCCCATTGTGCAGAAGAAAGAGAGATCTTTTATTACTAAAATACACCTTCTCCAGCATTTCCCAGACCAGGGCACCGGCAGTACACAATTTCCCTAGCAAGACTGTCGAGACAACGTCCCCAGCTTCTAACAAACTCGGAGCGGTTATTGGCTGGTGAGAACCGTAGCGAATGTGCGGTCGGAGGCAGATCAACGAGAGTTGGGGTGCGGAAGTTCGAGCGGGTCTCCCATACCGCGCGCCGAATGGGCACTGCGCTCCAGGGGCAAAATCCACAGTCCACTGATGGTAATGCGGAACTCGCCGGTAGCAAACCACAGTGAACACGACCATGAAGCTCGCGGCCGTGTTACTGGAGTGAGAACGCTCCAGCAGAGGGACGGGTTGCACTACGACGTGGGCGTGTATGCAGCGTGCGGCGCGAAATGCAGGAGCAGAGAGGCGGGTCGTGCAACAGATGGCGCTGTCGATGTCGAGGACGCGGCGACGGGGAAGAACTCGAAGTGGGTCACGCGTGCATGCGGGCGCAAGCATGGACGACGGCGCGGAGGTAGACTATGGCCTGAACACAATGAACGAGTGGACGCGCTCGGCATGTGGCGAATACCGTCGAGCTTCCCTCGAGGGAAACTCCGGAGTGGTCAAACGGTGTGGACGGACACGCCGGCATACAAGTGGAGCTGTTCGGCGAGACACGAGGCGCTTGGCGGGAGCGCGACGGCCATCGAGGTGAGCAGACAGCAGCGGCAGCGGGTGGCTATGCTTGACCAGGGTGTGTGGAGGGCAAGCCTGGACGAACTCGCGCGTATACGCCGTCAAAGGCATGGAATGCCCCCCGGACCAATACCAGGCCTGCCATCTCGAAGCGGGGTGGGCAGATGTGCACCCTGCTGCTCGTATTGCACCATGGTTGGTGTGCGCCTGACCGTAGTCGCAGTGCGGGCTTGGACAACGGCGTTGGGTGCAGACGGCGTCTTCGACGTCGACATCGAGGAGTGTGGCGACGTGCAGTCACGCGTACATGCACTGGTTTGGTGACGGCGTGGAGGCAGCACGTGGCTTGTGCGAGTAGACACGCTTGACGAAGAGGGCGCAGATGGCATGATGAGCAGCCCCGGTCTTGCTGGCTCATTCCGTGGAAGATGCCCGTAATCTCGAGGGAGAAGGGACGAGCGCGCTGGCGGTAACCATCGACTCGAAGAGACGAGTCCGGAAGACAACCGAGCGGCCGTACAGTCTCACGCGGCAGCATGTACACTCGGCAAGGGCGCGGCGAGAGCGTGCTGAGTCAGCGAGGGCTTGGACAGTCTCGAGGAGTGCGGTGGGGAGCATTTGCTCGGTGCGAGCGCTGGCAGCGTTGACGTGGGTGTGCGTTTGTCGTGCCGGCAGCGGTAACGGCGGCACAGAGCGCAGCACCAATCAAGGAGGTTCCTCGTCGCCCACTCAGTGCACAGTCGCACCGAGCGCAGACGGCCTTGAGGATCGAGGTCACGAGTGGCGCGCTTTTCTCTACGCGGGAGTGTGTACGGAGCGCTCGCTCGATGGGGGCGAAGCAGCGTGTGATGAGCAGCAGGGACGGATCGTGTCCTGGTCGTAGCTGCAGCGTGTGGTGCGCGTTTCCTCAACGGGAGCGCGGGATGGCGCCCGAGGAGAGCAGTAGCGGCGCCGGTGTTGCCGAATCTTCGCTTGACGAAAGCATGTGCAGCGTCGAGGAGTGAGGCGGCAACGCACAAGCCGTGAGGTGTCTCGCGCCGCGGGTGCTTACTCGGCAGCAAGGGCACGGCGACGCGAGGCTATCAAGGATGCGTACTCGCTCCGCTATCGGGACTCGCGCGTGTACCGGCCTTAACAGGGCACGAGCGTGGAGGACGGTACAGGCAGCCACAACGAGGGCACGGGCGGCCTCAGTGTCGATGCGGGTCGCGCAGTGGGCCTCAACCGTCGAGTGCGGGCGTGAGGTGCAATGCGAGCTGCCTCGTGGGCAGCGGCGTGCGGCACGCACTCACTCGACGGGAGCACGGAAACATGCGTGCTTGGCCCAAGCACCGAGACCACACACAGCTCGCCGGAGAAGCCGTCGCGAGGGTGCGGAAGGCGCGATCGAGAACTGCTCGGTGTACGGAGGGCGGAGGCGTCACCGTAAAGAATGCACCGAGGGGAAAGCCGCCATGTCGCGGGCGTGGGTTCGCGGTACACAGAGTATCGAAGGCGAAACCTTGAAGTCAGAAGCCCGTTCGCGGATGAAGGCGGGAGACAAGGCTTTGCCACGTCGTCGACAATGACAGCGTGGGACCGCGGCGGCGTTAACGCGCGTGGTGTTCGGACCTTGGACCAAATGCCGCCCCTCGTCGCTGACAGTCGAAGGTTATCGCAACTTCGTGCCGGCATGCAAGTTGACGGCACCGGTGAAACCATTGCGCGCTGGTAGACGTCCAGATGGGTGCGCACGCAGAGAGGTAGTGGACGCCGGTGCAAGCCTCACCAAACGAAGCAGACAGCGGTGTAGGCTAAGGCAGCAGCTTGTCTCGAGTGAGGACTGGCGGGCAGTGCGAGCGAGGCACACGCGGAGCAGACTCGAACATAGATTCTACCTCGCCGATACGGACCGTTGCGAAAGGGAAGAATGGCGAGGTGCCAGCCATCTACCAGCATTGGAATTGTAGTTGCAGGGAGGAGCCGCTCTTCATAGCAAGACTCTATCGATTCCAGCTCATCGCGAGTGGGCACAAAGCGGGTGACCAAGCGGAGGTGAGTGGGAGTAGAAGACAAAAAGAGGTCGCCACATCGTCCATGACGGCGTGGGATCGCGGCGGCGCTAAGGTGCACAGCGAGTCCCGGAAGCGAGCGCAAGCAGGACGGCGGAGAACGGTGCGTGCAGCTTCTACAGACGAAGTGTGTGTAGTCGGGCAGCAGCATGCGACGCAGATGAGGTCCCTGTCGAAAATGCACGGCGCGACATGTGTATGCTGCCCTGTGTGCCCGCCGAAGCCCCAGTCGGAAGCGAAGGCGAGGCAAGCGAGTCGAGCTGCTAGGCATGGCAGCCACAGCAGGAATTGTGACCATCCACTCTTTGTTGGAACAGCCGTTGTGAGCGTGCGCGGGACGCGGCCGTAGGCTGCCACAGGCGTAGTTTCGCGGTACGCAGACTCCACTGTCGATGGCGGGACCTCGAGGTACAGCGGTGGCCACGCAGGCACGGATGAAGCGGAAGACAAGTAAGAGGGCTTGACCACCTCATTGTGCGGCACGTCTGCGGCGACGCGTGGCCGCTCACTTCCTTCGGACTCGCCGGATAAAACCGTTGCGAGGATGGAGGCGGACAGGGCGCCTGCATACAAAGGCAGCACGCCGTCTCCGAGGAATGAGGAAGGTGATGGTGACAAGCAAAGGGGCGAGTTAACGAGCCCCGATGCCACGTCGTCGAACGTTCCAGACCAAGCGCGAGGTGTGCGGACATCGGCTTCTGCGTTCAGTGGGCAGCGTACCATGAACTGGCAACTCGCTGAGAACCACCGGAAACCAAGCGCAGAGGTGCCGAGATTGTATGCAAGAACAAGCTCGCATGTAAGGGATTGCTTCGAGGGCTGGCGTCACAGTCCGTAGCTCGAAATTCCGTGCGCACGATTGTCGAGGCATAATTACCGTCGGAGAACCGGGTGCAGGAGGGCTGCTGGATGCCGGCGGGGAATTGAGAGGAAGATGTATGCTGCCACGTTGTCGTTCTTGCCAGCACTAGCGCGAGCGACCTGGCCCGCGGGTCGAGCTCGGTGCTCGTCGAGCGATGACGCAGCATGCAGCTAGGTCGCATGGCCTCTCAGCTTCAAAACTTGCTGGAAGAAACCGTAGCGAGGAATATCCACAGGAAGTATGGTGGAGAACGCGCCCAGATTCTCGCATACCGCGCTTGAGGGAGCACAGGTGGGGGCTTGTGAGGGTTTCGCACCGCGATGTCACGGCAGAAACCATGTGGGTCGCTCTCGTGCCTGCGGAGGGAAAACTCACATTTATCCCAGTCCATCCCTAGCTTCTAATTCGTCTCAACTCTCCAACGCACGGCCAGAGCGAGAGTGGTAGGCATATCACACAACACTGTTGAGGAGTTGATCATAAACGAATAATGAAGCACCGTTGTAGTGGGGAGCATATGACCGGAAGAACCGTAATCACTGAGTACAAGGATGACCGGTAAACCGTAGTCATTAAGTGTAAAAAAGAATAGAACAAGGTGGTATAAAGCTCAGGCTTCCTGGCCTCTCACGGAGGCGGGCGGTCGCGGGAACACGAGTTTGGGAACTCGCGCTGAGAGACGAGCGCCCCGGAGGGCCGAGCTCAGGACTCAGTAAAAGGGTCGGGTCCTGATAGTTTTCGAATGCCGTTCAAGAACATTCGACCCAGGGATCATGATGGGGGAAAAGGCGAAGCCCCATCGTAATTGACCACTGTAGCGAGCGCGCTCGCCGGTTCTGGCTGTCGAAGGTTCAGGGGTCACTTGGCCCAGGTTTCCTCTGGTTGCAGCCTGAAAGGAAGGGCAGGCCGCCCTCAGAGGACCTGTGGCCAAGGAGCGACATTCAATGGCGAAAGGTCTCCAACCAGCTTGGTGAAGACCCCTGTGCGTCCACCACTGTGAAGCGACCTGGCTTCAGCATAGGGGCTTCTCACTGGAGGAGACCTTTGAAGACAGTGCCGCGAGCGCTGACCCAGGATCCAAAGTCGGATCCCCACCGTCGACGAGAGTTGGTAGCCTCTCGTCCGGACTTTGTGTAACCCTGCAATTGGACCCTTGTCACCCGAAGGAGGAAGGCAGTTAAATGGATGCCTAGCCGAGTTGCTGGGTTAATGGCAGTGCACCGTCCACAGGTCAGACTCGAGCTATACTCAGAGGATGATCATAGTGGTGTGGTGTAAAGATTAACTGCTTATCTAATACATAAAGCTGTGTGTTCCGCGGAATGCTGACTAAGCTAAAGTACGATATAGTGCATAGTGGCATAGAGTGCATAGTAAATGGATGACCTCCCTTCACAGGACCTCTGGGCATGCTAATAGTGCACAACTCTATAACCCATCGTCACAGGAACCCAGCATGCCGATTCTCAACATCCTCTTTGCGCTCCTGCATATACCGTCCTCTCGGTACAAACTCCGCTGGGTTAGGATTCAATGCTGGTAAGTCCTTCAGCGGGTCTCCTTTTATTTCCCTTCTAATTCTGTATTGCTCCGGCAGCTCAGTATAGACAGGGCGGACCTTAAGTCCAACCAGCTTGTACTTCTTGCCCGCAAATACAGATATAGGTTCTTCATCTGGCTCCTTGCTGTCCACTTCGTTCAAGCAAGCAAAATCGACTGCCTGAGTACAACTGCAGTGCACGTCCATGCCTACTGTATGCCAGGTTCAATTTATCTGCCTAGGATCCTGAAGATCTTTGTATTCCTTGATGGTTTCCTCCAAAATGTTTGCAAAGACTTTGTGAGGTATCCCTTCAATCTCCTCGACAGCTTGAGTTCAATATCCATCAAACAAGTCTGCCGCTGCATCGTCCTCCTGCATATCCTTGGCATCCTCTGATGCCGCCACATATGCCTCAATAATTTTCTCGGCTGTCATCAACCCTCCTCTCAGCTGGTAGACTTTTTCTATTTTCATTTCCCGCTCTTCATCAAACCTGATAATAAATGCCAATTCCTCTCCTTGACCAGGCGTGGTCAGCTCTTCGAGGCTTTGCGAAAAACTGGTTGCAAAATTCTTTGATTGACATTTGCTTGTTCGGGCTTCTTTTCTTGCTTCGAATCTTCTCTGACCCGGTCATAGGTGGGTACCGTCCACGACCTCTCCGTATTTGGATCGGTCAGCATCAAGAGCTGATTTCCCGTGTCATGATCCGTCCTACTCTTCGTCAAAATATCAAACAGCTTTCCCAGCAAGACTTTGTATGCCGGGTCCCGAATGACATGTACTTGAAGATAAATCTTCAATTCCCCCCACCAGAACGGTACGTTCCTCGCCAATCCCATTGACTTCTCCAATTGACCATTCGCGCTTTGCACGTAGATGTTAATATTCGTGTCCCAAACCAATCCGCACACCTGCACCTGCGTGAGTGATATAGACACAATTTGGGATCCCGAATCCAACACACATTCAACTGGCCCTTGGCTGTTGATGTACAGGAAGGTAACTTGTAACGGTACGGAATCCCATGCAACATATATTTGCCTTGGCTCCTCCCCACTGCTTAATCCTTCCAGATATTGCAAGTAGGGGTCCTGTGCGATCACAGATCCCACCGGTAATCCTTCCAACTTTTCCGTAGTCACAAACACCTCTTGCACTTCAGGTAATTCTCCAACCTCCATCGCATCGCACATTAGCTGACTACCCAGTTCAGCTAAGTGGACCGTTTTTGGTAAGTCAACCTCTAGGACTCCTCTCGGCAAACTCGCTTCGGGTCTTCTTGGTGCCTCCTTCAATTGCTGCCTCACCCTTGTGAGTTGCAATTTCTCTCCTTCTCTGAGGTCCTTGCTCATCCTGAACAGGTCTCCCAGTTTAACCATCACCTCCATATTATTGATGCGCTCCAACAGTTCATTGGCAAGTCCATCCCGCTGAACCAGCGCCTTCAACTCATATGACTTCCTCAACTCTTCCAGATACCTCCGCTCCGTGTTGCTTTCAGACGCTGGCAGAGTTCGAGGCCCAGCACTTACTGGCTTCACAATGCGATAAGGTAACTCCCTCCCCTTCTCCTTTATTTCTTTTGGCTGATTTTCGGACTTTTCTCCCTCAAGAGGCTTAGAGACCACTTGTCTCGTCCAAGCCTCTTTCCTCGGGGCCTCTAAAAATCCTGCTCTGGTGGGTCTGCAAAACCCACGGTACGTATTTTACTCCTTGTCTGAGCATACTGCTCTTGCACTGCTCCTCCCACCTTCATCATACTGAATACGGTGCGCCCCAACTCCTCCATATTAATTGTAGGTGTCGGTACTGCTTGGTTTGAGAAGGGCTGCACCTGCACTTGCATTTGCATGGTGGTGGTGGGTAGATTAAAAGGAGCTGGGGACTGAGTCCGGACTTGGTTGAGTTTTACACACAAGGTGCGTACCTCATCCCGTAGTGCGTCAAATTCATCTTCCGTTGTGTCACCATAGAATGTTTCCGCATAGTGCTGCCCAGCCGTGCCTTTCTGCTGCCAATACTCCTCCACTTGTACTGCTGCTGGCCCTTTGCCTCGAGGAATAAATCCACTGTCCGCCAACTTCTGTTGTCCATCCTCAACCACAATCCAACCTTTATGGATGTGCGAGGCCTTGATGGTACACTCCTTCGAGAAGTGGTCTTGACCATCACAATAATAGCACCTGTTCTGCTGCATTGGTGTGCCATACCCCCTATTGTACTGCCTTTCCGGGCTGTACGTAGTAGGTCGGCTATTTCTCTCTCCCGCATCCCGCTGCTCACTATCCTCCCGAGCAGGGCCAGAACTCTTGGTATTCTGGAATGCCTTTAATAATTCTTCATGCGCTGCCCTGGATTGTTTTTGCGCCACAATCAAGGCATCTTTTAAGCTCGATATCTCTCCTCCCAGCTCATCGCTCCGAGCATCCCAACGTTGATAAGCCGTGAAAACAGCCACACGTGAAACGCAGCTATTTTGCGATTTTCAGTATAAACAATCACGCAGATATCCTGAGAAGCTTCCACGAAGCCTCACGCAGAGAGCTACCAGTCATATAGCTAGAGTCACGCTCACACGGAGACGATCTCGAATAACCAGACAGTACCTAGGAACCCGCCTAGAAGCGCTGACACTGACTTGGACTACAGAAGAGTTAGAAGGAATCTATATTTGGCAATCGCGGACAGAACTCAGTGGTCGCGACCACCTCCAGAGACACATTGTTTGTCGCGGCATTCCTGGAATTAGTGGACGTGTGTGTCACATGCAAGCGGAGGGCTCCGAGAACAGAAAAGCGGTGAATACCCCGAACAGCTATAGCTCTGAGGTCCGTGCAGATCCGAAGCATGACCAAGATGAATTAGGTGACCGATGCCAAAGTGCGCTCCAGGTGGAGCTGTCCGATCAAAGATGGCAACAGCCGAAACGCGATCAATATAGCTGAACCGCGAGAGTTTGACAGTGCCCGCAAACCGTATAAGTCGCTCGCGAAGAGACCCCAACCTCAGCAGGAGAGTCTGAATAGGGCTAGGATGAAGAAGAGACGCGTCTAGGCAAGAGCGTCGCCCGAGCTGCGAGTCGCAGACCCAGCATTATCACCAAGATACCATAATATTTCAACTTGAATCGATCGAGTCTGAACCGGTGTTCAATCTACCGGTATAGAGAGCCAATAGTGTTATTCGAGCAGGGATTTCGAGTCAGATTTCACGGATAAACAGACCAGTGTATATAATATTATTTAGTCATCGGGTTAAGAGAGTAGTATAAAAGAGCAGGCAGTTTAGCAGTACACCCTGCCTCTAGACACAGTAGTGTTGTAGACAGGTTTGGCTCGAGAGCTCAGTAGCCCAGTGCGACTGTTCTTTCACCTGATATAAAGTGACTTGTGGTTTGGATTAATATCTGTGTGGACTTGTGAACTTGAACTGTGGAATTGTGTCCGTGAACGTGTCTGTGTCCTGTGTCTTGTGTTTGTCTTGTCATTGTGTCCGTGAACATGTTCTTGTGTGTCCTGTGTTCTGTGTTCTGTGTCCCTGTGTCCACGAACCATCGTTGTGAGCTTGTTAAGCCAACGTGTTAGCAAAACCCATTCCTCGGAACAAACCATGCCAGACCTTCGAGTCCGTTTCTTATATTAAGCAACCTACATTCATCCGTGAACAAAGGAAAGTGCTCCTCGAACCAACAAAAACGCACCACACTCAACTACGAGACTCTCTCGAACAGTTGAAACCTGCACGCACTTGGCTATTTGACCTAATACTTGGTCTACACCCCCAAACTTAAACTATCATTCCTATTAAGGAAAGGTGTCGTTGCGTGGTTTTGGTTAGGGTTTGGTTTTTATAGAAGTTAGCTTCATGAACCTTTCTCGAACGTGATCCATCCGCACTAGGAGTGACTGTCTTTCACCGGATGAAGTCCGATAAGGGCCGGAGCATTCCGGAGAGGGCCGGAACGTTAAGCCGGAAGAGGATGGAGATGAACGGATGATAACCGGAAGTCATCCAGTCGTAGTCTGGATGTCGTCCGGGATTGAGCCGGAGGTAAACCAGCGTAGACCGGGAGTTGGCCAGGAGTTGACCGGGAGTTGACCGGAGGTTATTGGAATGTATACTGGAGTATACTGGAAGTGGTCGGATGAGGTCCGGATGAGTCCGTGGTGGTACGGGATGTAACACTAGGACATCATGATAGTTGGAGGCAAAGCGCGTAACACTGTGACAAAGTCAGAACACAACATGGATACACAAAGGCAATGCACTCACCGATAATGGTATTTGATGTGCTGTCAACATGTCGTAAACAGGGAGGAGCTTGCAGTGAAGAGGATAAGGTTTAAAAAAAATGTATTCAGGAGGACCTGAGCTCAGGGTACAGGCATACCATCAACCCATTTATCCTCATGACTCAGAAGCCGGGTGTCTGCATACAGGAGGCCACAAAATTGGAGGTGACTGCTGAGCAAGGGAGGAAGATGGTGGTACAAGGCAAGGGGATCAAGGTGCCGATAAACAAAGCCACACTTTTATACTAAAGGTAAGAAGTCAAGTGCATCTAAGTGCTTGGCTTCAATGACACTACCAAGCATACACATGCCTAACATGATTGCTACAGGCACCTGTCTGGATACATACACCTGAGTAGGCTTGTGCAGGGTCGTAGGTACGCAGACATGTGAGTCTTGATATCTGCCCATGGGTGTCTGCCCGCAGTTATCTGTCTGCATTGAGGCCACTGCGGTCACCCTGCTCCACCTGGATGCCTGTAGTAACATGTTTACATATGGATGTAGGGCTCAAAGCTCTTCGGCCAGGTGTCCACGGGCACATGCCCGTATGTATTTTGTCCCATGGGAATTGATGGGGGACTCCTCATCATTACTGATCCCTCTACCTCCTTCCCTCTCTGATTTTCGGACTTGTTTTTTGGGGTTACTCGGACTTGCTTGATGTTTCCAAAATTAGATGCTAGACCTCAACCAGTTGTATGATTGAGATGACTCATCTTTCCTACTCACCAAGCACCTGGCCCGTCCTGACAACGCAGGAAAACAAGATGTTGTGCGCGTTCTTACCGCAGCAGGCCCCGGGAAGCTCCTGGCTTTTTTAGGCCGAAAATTTGCGATTTCCTTGTCCAAAAATAAGCTTTTTTAGGCCCAAAAATTGTCAGCCTTGTCCGGCTATAAGCTTTTTGATGGGAAACTCGAGGAATTTCCTTCAGACAAGAGGCCGGATCAGTCGCATCATTCAGCAGTAGCCTTTTTTGCTGATTTTTCACAAAATTTGGAGTCCCACGTGACCACCCCTGTCCGACATAAGCTTTTTGAGGTTTAGTCCCGTTGTCTCACCACACCTCCATACCCATCTCCAAAAAAAATATGAAGGCCAGTGAGAGCCAGTTTAGGTCCAGATCTGCCAAATGCAGCCCTCAGGCATCTCAATCCGCCCATTATGAGCGCGACAGGGTAGTAGTCACGCCATGTGACACCCAGTGATACCCAGTGATAATTACCCATTGGCTTTCTCGTCGGATTCTCATTAGGTATCACTGTGACTCGCAAAATAGATCCTATAATGTGCAGGAGCACTCTAATATGCATTTGTACTTATTATCTCTTGCTATACATACTCTAGAAACCTAGAACACAAAATTAGCCAAAACAGAAAGCAAAGCTTAACAAACAGCTCGCGAGGCAGTAGTGTGGTCAATAAAATTGTCAGAATAACTCAGGAAGAATATAAACAAATTATAAAGAGAGGCGCTCAGAGGCATGTCTGAGTATTGAATAGGAGGATTTCAAACTCCGCGAAAGCGTGCCGGCTGCCGGTAGCATTGATGGGAGCGTGATCGTAGCATAAATTGTAGCATTCCCAACTCCCAGTTTTTGTGGGAACATAAGCTTTTTGAGGCCAAATTTGACGATTTTCCGGACAATCCTTGGGGGGAGCTTCCCGCGGCAGTGGCATGCGGGACCCGATTGAATGAGTAGCAACGCTTCCCTGTTTTCAAGTTGACAAATTGTGGGTATTCTAGACCAAGGCCATTTCTCATTCCAAGAGTTCATGAACAAAACGGCCGCCCCTTCACTTTTCGCGCGTTCGTTCAGACATCGTCTTTGATCGATGAAAAACAGTTTTTTGGGACTGTGCTCTGTAATATTTTAAAGACTCGATGAGCCGCTTTTTTTCTTCCGAATAATATATGTTACAAACTCTCGCGCCCAAGATATTCGTACTGCTTCTCTCCTTGAGACCTCCTCAGCTACCCCCAAGCCTGTTCCCTCCGCCACCCCAATTATATCCCGTCGTCCTCGTGGTCCCCGCCCCTGCAGTCGCATCCGCCGCCCTCCTCGGCGGAATGACACGCACCGGCGTCCCCGAATTGGCACCTGTGGCCCCGTCCGGCGTCCTCGCCCCAGGTAGCGGTGCGTTCCCCTCGCCCATCCACTCCCTCAACCACCTCGGCGCTGCGCTCCACTGTTGCAGTATCCCGCCCGCGCCGCCGACCTCGGGTCCCCACACGCCCCACCACCACAGGTGCCCCACGACCGCGCCCGGGAGCGACTGCGCGACTGCACCGGGGCCGGCCATGAGGAGGTCCATGCCGAGCATGATGTAGGGTAGGTACTTGATCGGGAGTTGGATGAGGCCCATGATGGAGGTCATGGCGCCGGCGGGAGCGAGCGCGGAGCCGACGTAGGTAATGCAGAGTAGGAAGGGGCGGAAGAAGATCATGGAGTTGACGGGGAGGCTTGTGATCTGGAAGGCAATACGGACACGTCGCTTGCGTCAGTTTGTGAAGGGGGAACAAGCAAAGGACGCACCATGATGCCTATGCCGGCTACGAAAAGCTGCCAAGCTAGGTCAGCCGATCTACCTGCAAATGGGCCCGACTCTAGCTGGTCCATTGTACGACTAGAGAGTCCCGGTCAGCCTTACAAAAAATGACTAACACTGCGAGCATAGACGCACTAAACCATAGCCAATTCTACATTAACCGGGAATTAGATGAGAGAGCGCGCGAATGAATGAAGAGGTATCCACGCACCAAAGATGAAATTAATCCCGCTGCCTGCAATGGCACGATGCGATGAGCCCGACGCAAGATTGAAAGAGGTATTCTGTACTGACTCCCAAGGAAAAAGCTCGTATACAATCGCCATATCTAGTATCAAATACTAATTCAGCATCCGTATCGTAGGTCGAAGAACCAGCGCTAACCTGCAATTTCTCAAACGCCAGAGAATACGTGTATATGATTTTGTATCCCGAGACGAGCCCTGCCATGCAGGAGAGGGAGATGCTGAGGAAGGAGAAGCATACGACGCGAGTGACTGGTGGGATCTTGCGGATTTCGGCCAGGAAGTCGTCCATTTTCAAGAAAGCAAGACGAAAGAACACGAAAGAAGATAGATCGCCGAAAAAGGAAACTGAAACGTGTCTGCACGTGCAGAATCACGTGTCATACTGAGAGACGCGCTGAAATCATCGCGTCGCGTCCGAGTTTCCGAGCTCACTATGCAGACTGGCATGGGCGGGAGAGTCAAAAAAGACACTATTTAAATCTCAGAGCCAAAAAAATGACTCCAATCAGCTCTATGGACGACATGACATGCACGCGGAAGAGCGGAGTTTTTTGAGAGGAGCAGAGTAGGAGTAGAAGCTTGCAGTCCATGAATTCTTCCGGGAAAAGGGGTTCAGCCGCTAAATTGAAGAAGACCGCGGCCGGCACCACCTACCGCAACGTGCTCACCGCATTTGCTGTTGCTGCTCTTCGTGTCTCTGAGCCATGCGTAGTCCCACTCCATTTCATTTGTGAGGCCTAGGTCGAGCTTGAACGCCGAATGCAAGCTTGCTTGAAGTTTGAACGTTGAACCGAGGTTAGTTTGAAAGTTACACGGTACCGATGAATCGACGACCTAGCTGGTTCTTGAACAAGCGTGTTGCAGATAATTTTGGGGTTCAGGAGGACAAAAAAGACTTCAACTTGCCGTTGAATTTTGGTATATTTTGCACTGTAGGAAAGAACAATCAGCGGGATTTTATTCGCTGAAAAGGTGCTTACCAGTTACCCAGATTCTTCTGGATTGAGTACTAGCACATATTTACACTACTAGCAGCTGCTGTGTTTATTTTAGTCCGTACTTGTCCCAGTACACCTTCATGGCTGCCAGCTCTTCGGTCATTCCATTTTTCTCCAGCCACACGATGAGATCGCGCATCTTCAGGATCGATTTAACTCGACCTTCGCCTATGAGACTCTCGATCTCCTTAACGGTGCTGCTTGCGCCGTCCTGCCCGATTTCTTCACGATCGAGGCACTGAACGACGCCCACGACCTCGCCGCCGTTGACCAGGACTGTGTCGATGGCGGCACGAACGGCTTTTCCTGATGTCATGACGTCGTCCAAGATAACGACTTTTTTCCCGGTGACTGGGACACCGACCATCTTGCCGCCTTCTCCGTGGTCCTTGACCTCCTTGCGATCATACGCAAGGCCAACTGAGACCTGATGCTGAGTGTAAAGAAGGAGCGCAGTCGTCGCGGCAAACGGGATGCCCTTGTACGCTGGCCCAAAAAGTACATCGAAAGTGGGAAACGGGGCGCTCGAAGAGGTTTGAGCAGAGACAATGGTCGAGGCGTATGCAGTTGATAAAATAGCGAGAATCGGCCCCGAACTCAAGAGGCCTGCATTGAAAAAGTACGGAGACACGCTGCATTTTTTCCAAGTCAAGAGCGGGCCGTTATTTGCGTGCAAAGCTACGCACCGGCCAGACTTCAGAGTGAACGAACCAAATTTGAGTGCACCGATCTCCATCGACTGTTGTATGAGTTCCGACTGGTATGATGCTAGTGCAGCCATGGTGGTTCAACGAAGAGAAGGCAAAGAAGGTTTGATCGACAGGTGAGTTACATAACGCACATCAAGCCACAAGCAATCTTTGTGCTTGCTCTTGTGACGGTGATTCTTGTCATGGCCGCCGTTAAAGCCAATCTAAAGCCGCACTCTATATTTTCTCCATGGAATTGGGATGCACTGGATATTCCGCCTGTGGTGTCTCGGCAGATACTCCCCGAGGGAAGATGTGCTGAGCTCAGACCAGTTTCAATTTGCAAGATCAAGCCGCGAACGTTTTGATCAGGAATGTTTCTCGGACCGTGTTTACCGAGGATCGGAGTTAGAAATCCCATGATGAAGTTCTCTAATTATAAAGTCAGCTTTCCCTTTACTCCACATTGCACATAGTTCATGCCCGCCACCTCACCTTCACCCACACACTAATGGCCGTACTTCCCTTCCTGAGCGTCCCTAGGAGAAGTCCTCCAGACCCAGAGAAAGGGGAGGAGACTCGGGAAGCTTCACCGGCACCGTCCGGGCCCCCGAGCGAGGAGGAGGAGGAATATGACGACCTTGGGAACGAATACGAGGACGACGAGGACGATCTGGAACATGAACCCGAAACCAACGACATCATACACGACATGGAGGTCGAGCGGGACCAAGAAACCCCCACGCCCGAGCGTCGGAAGCCCTCCTATTCCTCCTCCTTGACATTGACAAAATCCACCTGGTATACCAGACTGAAAGAGTTTCTCAGTCCGCAAACTACGCCGGAGGATCTCGAGTCATATGTCCCCAACTACCGGTATAGCCCAATACTGTCTGGAATCGTTATCCCATTTTCGATTCTCCTCGAAATTCCCGGCCTTACCGAGGTGCGTATTCGATATTATGTCTCAGTTTCCTCTCTCATTGTTGTTCTAGCACTGGTATATCCGTACTGAGAACAACATAACAGTCGAGAACCGTCGGAATCCCGTTATTCTGAACGTTGGTCTAGGATTCAGCATGGCTTGCGCGTTGGCCGCGAACATTTGCCTCGTGGCGCGCTTTCTGGAAAAAAACGTTAAAGTCATGACAATTGGCTGTATCATATTTTTGTCGGTGCATGGCGAGTCAATTCTGCATGATCAATAACTGGTCGCGTGCTCATCCTCTTGACAGATGTTATAAATGTCATTGCCGTCACGACCTTTGGAGTTGAGCATAGGTTCAACGATGGATTTACATACGGCCAATCTTTTTGGATAACAGGTAAAACGCCTAAATCTTTAGTCCCCCTGTTTTATTTTATTCACCTTCTCCTCTGCAGTTTGCTCTACCATCGTTTCGACCTTCACCAACATCACCTTGATCACAGACTTGATCCGGACACCCGACTTCGAAAATAGCGGTGCGTGTTCGATTTTATGCCGAGCGTGCGAAGCGTTTAAACGTGTCTTAGGAAGCGGACTCACTCGTCGGCAACGGTCCTTGGTCATTCTCGTTATTTTGCTCCTTTGCTATATTGCCTTAGGCGCCCTCATCACCTCTTTCCTCATGAGCCTAGATTTTATAGACGCCATGTACTTTGCTCTAGTCTCCATTGAGACAGTTGGTCTGTGAACTTTTCTCAAAATAACACGTTGTCCACTTATTTATACTTTTGCATTAGGGTTCGGGGATATTCAACCGCGCACGACAGGTGCCCGTATCTTCACGTGTATATATGCTTCACTCGGCATCGTTGGCATCGCGCTGACGGTTGGTCTCATGCGAGAGACCGTGCTCGAAGGACTGGAGGTGGGATACCGGAAGCGAGTACAACTCGTACGCCAGCGCAGGAAGATGGGCCGTTGGAAGCGGCGTGTGACGAATCGCTGGCGCGAGGCCGTCGAATGGCGGCTCCGTGACAGCGGCCTCCCTGTGTTCGTGCGGGACGTGAAAAGCAATGAAGCGGGCCGAGGGCTGTTAAGTAAAGGTTGGGACTTTCTCGACGGGTGGCTGCCTTGGCCTACCGGGGAGAGCTCTTCGTTCTCGTACGGCAGCGGGTTCATGTTGGGGCGCGGGTTGGGGTATGGGAATCATCCGCATGGGATGCACCTTAACCTGGAGGCCCTCTCGTGGAATCAGGTTGGTGCATTTTTTTCTTTCGCCTCGCGCGTTCGGCGACCTGTGCTGATGGAATTTAGTTGGAAGCCGCGGCAATGGAAGCTGGTGTGCCTCTCGACGTTCTCCTGCCGGACGGCTTTAGGGAAAACCGCACCGAGAGTGAGGATGGATCGAGCCATCAAGAACAACCCTCGACTGGCCAAGAACAGCGACCAGTGGGCCCACCACCAGATGCCGACGTTCCCCTCACACACGCACGTCTCGGCCGTATGATCGCAATGCTCGGATCCTTCGCGTTGGCCATTAGGGATGTACCCCTCATTGACCACACTCCTGCCCCTCCAGCGCCAGTACCAGAATTCAGGAAATCACTCACACTCCAGTACGACACGTTACGCTCGGGTCTAGAGAAAGAGGAAGCGAAAGCATTTTATGCCCGATTAGTTGTTGTCTGGGTGCTGTTCATCACTTTCTGGATTGCAAGTTGTCTCTCTTTCCCTCATTTCCATACTGACGCGAATTACAGATAGGCGCGGTGATATTCATGGAGACGGAAAAGTGGCCTTTTGGAGTTTCACTATATTTTTGTACGTGACACGATGATACTTTCGCTGACCAGAACATTGATCGTGCATAGGCTTCATTGCTTTCACCACTATCGGCTATGGTACATTGTTGAATCGTCACAGAAATTAAACCTTTTAACCTCATTTTCTAGGGGATTATTCGCCCCAGACGCCCGCCGGTCGGTCCGTTTTCGTTGTGTGGGCACTGCTCGGTGTCGCAACCATGACAATCTTAATTTCAGGTGCTTTTATTTTTTTCGATCTGAATTACATTACTTATATCCTGCGCAGTCATCGCCGAAGCCTTCTCGTCGCAGTACCACTCAGCCTTACACGCCGGAATATTTCAACGCGCGGTTAAACGGTACCGCGAACGGGCACGTGCGCTCTCAGAGAAGACACGGAGGAGTCGGGGTCCTTCAGCCTCCGCCGTACCCACCCGTCCTCTCCCGTCTGCACATAAATCATCCGAAGATGTATTGAAGGAAGTGCACACCCGCACCCAGACGCGGCTCGAGACACTTCCGCATAAGATTCTCGCGGACGCAAAAGCTTTCCACGAACATCTCTCGTATTTCGTCGGTGCGGGTAGGCAAATGAAAGTTGATCCGAGCGATGAGTTACCGCCAGGGCTACTGCACTTGATGAAAGAGATTACGGGCGCGCAGAAGCTCGGTGAGCGGATTAAGCGAGAGATCCTCCAAGACGAAGATGCGAGACATGTGCGTCCAGCCATTTCCATTAAATCAAAATAATCAAGATGCTGACGTGAGACTAGACTTTGTTCACTTTAAGTATTGAACGTAGGTATTTGAAAATCTCGTGTCGCTCATCGCTGACCACGCCATTGCAGAGGCCCTTCGAAAGATGATAAACTCCGCCGAGGACGCTATACAGGCTCTAGAGGAGCGTGAACGACTGTGTCAACAGCGTGAACAGGAGGACAATGGGGACATTACGCCAACGCAAGAAACATCCCCCACGCACCCCACATTCGGTCGGACGGCGGGCCCGCCGATCGCCCGAGACAAGGGCAAATATTTTCCGCGTTGGGACACATCCACTTCGTCGGAATTTTCGGATTGGAGATAGTGTTTGTGTAACTCGTGTTGTACACCTTGGACGATGTAACGTGTGAATTACGTAGCGGATATATACGAAGTAATTATAGTAGACACTCATGTTTTCAGTTTATGTAGTCCGGATTTTCAACCGTGGGATTTATGGAGAAATAACAAATGCACGCTTTACAAATTTAAAGTGGCTAGCTAGATTTGAACTTGCACCATGTTCTGTCCCAGGCTCCAGATATCATAACCCGAACGGGCCGAAGTGAGTGTATATCGACCTGATGGAACGTGCCATCATGTTAATACACGGGCGGCGTTTCTCAGAATATGCTGGTGCCGAACGACCGCGAATCCCTGTGCCGGGAAACACGGCATATGGAACCAAGGTCCAGATCGCAAGATACTTATGGTTAAAAGCGCAACATCGACCCACCATATAGCAATCAACTTGCCTCCACTACTTCTACTTCCCACTTTCTCCGAGTCGAAGCAAAGAGAGAATGTCATTCGGTGGTGGTGGTCCTGCTCCGCCAACAGCTCTTGGTCGTTATCGGCCCCTTTCTAAACATGCTTCCATCCATGTCTCGCCGCTCGTTCTGGGTGGAATGAGCATTGGCAATACCTGGCAGGCCATCGGCATGGGTGCCATGGACAAAACATCGAGTTTCAAATACCTCGATGCATTCTATGAGGCTGGCGGGAACTTCATTGACACTGCCAACAACTAGTGAGTTGTCGTGGCGTCCTTGCTGAATCTGCTCACCATATCACTGTGTGTGATTCAGCCAGAACGAGACTTCCGAGAAGTTTATCGGAGATTGGATGGAACAACGCGGTAATCGCGAGCAGATGGTGATTGCCACGAAGGTATGCAGCATTTCAGTCGCCTGAATGTCAGGAAACTGAAATTCGAACAGTACACCTTCAATGCGAAGCTCGCCGACCCTAGTATCAAGTTCAAAGTCAACTATCACGGTAACAATTCCAAATCCATGCGCATCAATCTGGAGAATAGCTTGAAGAACCTTCGTGTGGACTACATCGATATCTTCTACGTTCACGTTTGGGACTTTGAGACCTCTATCAAAGAAGTCATGGACAACCTTCACAATTTGGTAGTTGCGCGAAAGGTCCTCTATCTTGTACGTTGCCCTTGAAACTCCACAGGTTGCCGAGTTTGAAAAAATTGCAGGGCATTTCTGATACTCCGGCCTGGATTGTTTCCCAAGCAAATCAGTACGCCATTGATAACGGAAAGACTCCCTTCGCTGTTTACCAAGGCTCTTGGAACGTCATGGACCGTGCTTTCGAGCGGGAGATCATTCCCATGGCCCGTGAACACGGGATGGCGTTGTGCGCGTGGAATGTCCTGGCTAGTGGAAAACTTCGTAGCGATGCTGAGGAGGAGCGCCGCGAGAAGAGTGGAGAACAAGGTCGCGATCTCAAGCTCGACAACAACGGGTGGAAACGTACGGAGATTGAAAAGAAGGTGTCGAACGCATTGGAGAAGGTTGCGAAAGAAGTTGGAGTCGGGGATAATGTTCCCGCTGGTGAGCCTTATATTCCATCGACGTTTCGTTCAACACCCTTTTAATGCCCTGAAAGTTGCCATCGCGTACCTCTTGCACAAAGCGCCCTATGTGTTTCCCATGGTTGGAGGCCGAAAGCCTGAACACCTGATGAAGAATATCGAAGCTCTTACGATTTCATTGTCGCCAGAGCAGATCGCATATTTGGAAAGTATCGTTCCGTTTGAACCCGGATTCCCTCACAACATTGTGGTAAGTTGAGCTCATTTTTTGCCATCATGACATTACTTATTCACCTGCAAGGGTAACGGAGCTACAACTCTGCCTATGCTCGCAATGGTGGCCCAGGTTGATAGGGCTCCCCTTCCAGCCCCCATCTTGCCTCAAAAGACCGCTTGAGAGATTCAGATACATATACGCAACTCTGAATAGGACGGATTGTTGCTTTGAGCCGTAATGAACTATCGATTAATATTGTCCAGCATTGAAAGTACCTTCAACCTGGCCTTCCAATTGGAAGACCTGTTCTTTGTGCTAAAGCTGGTGGGTATACGAATGACATTGATTTGCAGTCTGGAATCTTTCAGGAAACATTGAGATGCACGTTTGAATACAACTGAATCAGTACCAACAGCTTAAATCGCAGCGCATTCTCTCTTCAACCATTTCAATGCCCTCTCATCATTCTGCAACAACCCAGAAACCTTTTCAAGGATTTCGGCGTGATACCCATTCAACCAGCGCACTTCCTCCGCCGTGAACAGCGTTTTGTCAATGAGCGTCGTTTGAATCGGGCACCTGATTGATATGTAATAATGAGCGCCAAGCACTTGGGGAATTAAATATTGCATGCGGAGCTTACATTGTAACATGCTCGAAGCCGAGGTACCCCTTGTCTCCGAAATTCTGCGGAGTGTTTACCTTCCGCACGAGAACTATGTTCTCGATCCGGATGCCGAAGCTGCCGTCGGCATAATATCCTGGCTCATTCGATACAGTCATCCCGGGCTTTAAGGCAGTCGTGTTATACGCTGAATATCGCGCAGGAACACCGGTTAAAACGCGAGCATGGGAGGCAAAGTCAAGAAAATTACCGATTCTGACGCCCATTCCGTGTGGCCCTGATATCGAACAATGAAAAAAAATCAACGGCCAAAGCAGATCGTACCTTCGTGCACGTTGAGATAGTGACCGACTCCGTGGCCCGTCCCGTGGCTTTGCCCCTTTATGAGACTCTCGGAAGTGAAGGGGCGTTTCAGGACCAACTAACCGATAATCTGCCAACATTTAAGTAAGGTGTGCATGGCACGGTTTAGCGAATAACAAACCAAGTCCATCTTGCCATAGAGCTCTCCTTGCGAACGCATCGCTGAGATTCCAATTAGAAATTATCGAGGGTAATAATTTCAAAACGCCGTTACAGAATATATCCTGAAAAAAAAAGGATTCAGCGTTGTCAATTGAGACTGAGCGGAGACGCCGGGATCACCAGTGGTTCCAGTCGGAAATACCGCTGTGTCAATGGAAATGTGGCCTTGCAAAACGCGCGTGAAAGCTCTCTTCTCCTCTGCGGTCGGTGTGCCAAAGTGCTGTAAGAGTCAGCTGAGCTGCTTCGATACATGAAAAGACATGGACGATTATACCCAGGTCCGCGTAACATCCGTGGTGCCGTCGAAAAACTGGGCTATTCCAGCGTAAGGAATACAGCAAAAATTCCGAGCTATTCGGTTTACCTCCAGAGTCGCAAAGGTAGATCTAAAAAATGGAGGCTGTCAAAAACGCATCTCAAAATGAGCCTGGACAAAAACGAACTTGATCCTGTTTAATCACAGCACAGTCCTTGGGATCGGGAGAATAGTGGATGATTGCTATCCAAGTGTGTATTCGGTTTAATTGACGAGGATATATTGGGAAGAAAGAGTAGTACACACCGCCGTTGGGGCCAGTTGACGATATTGTAGGGAATGAAAGCCCGCGGAATAGGTCGAGTTCTCTGCAACCTTGCTTGAACGACGGAAGAATGATGAGGTATATGCGGACGCTTACGATCGATATTTCTCAAGCTGGTCGGCAGCCTGACTCTCGTTGAGCTCAACACCGGAGGCAAGCTGTTCTTCGAGCCACGCAAAGTAACGGGCTAAAGCAGCGCCATCGCGGATATGGCTCTGACGGAAGCCTTCCAACTCAGTGTCATTTTTTATGGCCTTCAATTCAGCTACCAGAGACGGAAGGAGAACATAGTTTCCCTCAAATTCGTGTCAAGGTGCGTCTGGCACTGAGGAAGAAATGCACTGACCTCGCCGACTGCTTCAGCAACGGCAAGACTGGACTTATCCCCAAGTAAAACTTTCTAGACCAAGCATCAGAGAAAATCGATTAAAAGAGATATTCAAAAATTCACCTGACTCCCGTTCAGGTTAAGCTCTTTCGCAAGGCCCCCGAGCTTCTCAAAGAATGTGGTGTAGTCCTGGATCACGACTTCGTCCCCCAAGGCACGACGAGCCGCATCATCCAGTTGGCTAGGGTTAATGAAAAGAGTAGCTTGATCGGGGGTGATGGTAGCATATGCGAAGAAGACCGGATTGTAAGCAATGTCCGCACCGCGCAGGTTGAACAGCCAGGCAACTTCATCCAGCATCGTGACGACCATAGCTTTGCCATCTTTCTTCGCAATCTCCTCACGAAGCCTCTTGATTTTATCCGAATGCGATTCACCTAGGATTTTTTCTAGATGAAACTTCATCCTGGTCGCATTTCTTACCCGAATATTTAGTGTCCAGGGAAAATACTTGGCTTGCTGGCCGATGGGGACGATCCGCAGCCCAGACGGAGTCGACTGGATTCTTGGCGAGAGAAACAAGTTCGGATCCCCGAGACTTCAGTCCCTTGGTCAAGGACTCGGCATCGACTGTACATGGACAGTGAAAAGTTGATATCATCACCAATACTGAAAAACAAACCTGCCGAGATAAGAGTGGAGTCGATGCCTATGCGGGACTTCGGATCGATTTTCTGAATATATTTAAGCTAGCTGCACGCCGTCAATCGTCTGGCGTCTCACTTTGGTTAAAAATTCCTGCCAGGTTGGGACGTCTATCAGATCCGTTCAGAATTCCCAGTTTTATCCATGCTGAGGAGGCAAATACGTGCCTGGAAGACCCTGCTTCATGAGAGTCCAATTTCTGCGAGAGCTGTGAACTCCGATTCGGGGCAGGATCAACAAAATGACGCACTTGTCCAGCTGCTGCTCAGCCTGAAGGAAATACCGGCCGTCCGTGAACAAAAAGGCCTTTTTTCCAGTGATAACAGCGCAGCCTGACGCGCAATTTTAAAAATCGAAAATAGCACGTAACGACACGCACCTGCAGAACCATTGAAGCCAGAGATGAAAGCCCTGCGTTCGTCACACTCGGCCAGATATTCGCTGGAATCTTTATGGATCCCAGATCAGACCTCATGCATCGTTTGTCTGGAGACACGGACGCACGCTGGTCCTCGCTCGGAACGACGAAGGCCTGAACCTGCTCTTGAGCCAGCAAGGTGCGGAGAGTATCCAGCCTTTGCGAGGTGTTGACAGTTTGTGTGCCCGCGCCCATGATGAAGCGTCTGGTGAAGATGATAGTGTGCTGGCGAAAGGGCGGTGAAGACCAAACGAGATGCCGAAGCCCCCGAGCGATCATGCAGCGCAAAAGGTCACTGGGCGTCTTTCCATTTCAGGAAGGTGCTATCCGTTGCCAAATCAAGCGATGCTCACTCGGCAATCGATGTCTCTCAGCTCACCATCGTGTATTTACTTTGGGAATAGCCTTTGACTTCGGAATCGACGGAAATCAACACACACTTCATGCGGAGAGGTCATCATTTTTTCGAATTATTTCTCCGGGTTTTGCGGCGAGGGGAGAGTTGCCGAGTACAATCGCATCATTGCGTGCTTTAAGTTCCCACTGGCGACTCGTACGGTTCACAGTTAACCATGAACGACCCTGAGCTACCCTCGTTCGATCCCTCTGATTTCCAATTGACTCAGCCGCCGAATCCGTCGTGGGCCTACGGAGAACCCATTACTGCCACTGAACAGGGTAAAAAATGGGCAGAAGAAGCGGAGGAAGGCTGGAAGAGCATTAATGCCTTGGAGGAAGATCCCAGGTAGCGAACTTTCCTGCTTTTTCGGCACTGCATCTTATACGCTCAGGTCACTTTATGGACTATGCATCAGCGGTATCGTACCACGGCCCGTCGCTTTCGTCTCGACGATCGCTGAGGATGGATCGAAGAACCTTGCGCCATTTAGGTGCGTCTACGCTCTATATCCAGATAAATGTGTGCTGACTGCGAGGGTACTATTCCAGCTGGTTCAATCAGGTCGCCGATTTCATTTAATAGCAAGTCGTGCTGAGCTGATTGAGATTTTTCATTTTCAAGGTCTCAGCAAAGCCGTGCGTCATCTCTGTGTCCTGCACAGGCTCGCCGAGGCACAAGGATACCGCCAACAATATCATCGCGACCAAAAGTTTTACTGTCAATATTATCAGCGAGCCCTGGATTGCACAGGCGAACAGCTGCTCTATTGACGCTCCGCCTGGTGTCAGCGAATGGACTTTGAGCGGGTTGACCGAAGAGCCTAGCGTTAGTTTCCGAAGAGCCCGATCATGCACCGTAACTCATCTCTAGTGGTAGGTTTCCGTGAAGCCTGCCCGGGTTAAGGAGTCGGCTTTTGCGCTTGAATGCGAGGCCAGTTCCGCTCATGTTCGAATTTACTTGCCGCTGATATTTGCTTTAGCTCCTTCAGAATGTGGAAATCAAGGACACAGCCGGCCAGGTGGCGGCCAACCTTATTCTCGGGACTGTGAAATACATCCACGTTCGCAAAGCTGTCTTGAATGAAAAGGGGGTCGTCGATCCAGCAAAGTTGAAACCGATTGGGCGCTTGGGAGATATCTCGTACGCCGTTATCAGGGACAGTTTCCGTATCTCCAGACCTTCGTGGGCACAAGACAAGGAAGAGCTCGAGGAGAAATTTAAAAGTTCGCTGTAAACTACGCTACGCATGTCCAAATTCAACTACTATGGCGAGGAAATAAACGAGCTTCGAACGGTCTAAGAGCCCAGTACAAAATGCATGCACTGATGAATCCAACTTCAACTCCGATATCCCCGGCGCCGGCTCTTGCAACAGGACCGACATAAAAACTCTGCTCCATGCACGGTATGATGAAAGCGAAGGACGCAAAAAAAGATATGGTGGCCGCTAGGCCCGGTAGGAGTTTTTGTGGCTGATCCCAGTCTTCGGTGTTATAGTTGGCGAGGTTGCAGCGTCGGAAGATCATATGTTCCACGAATACGATGCCGCCAAACGAGGCAGAGTAGTACCCAGTGAGATCTTCACAATAAATCTGTATCAGCACAGATTGAATCACGATGGAGACTATACTTGCCGACGCAGATGACAACGACGCCGTAAAATCGTGTTCGACCAATTATAGCGAGAGGGATGGAGCTTGAATCAATCATCAGTGGATGTTGCTCGATGCAATTTCTGAGGACCTACATCCCGGTCGCAATGATAGCGTACACATAGCGGGGAATTTTAGCGAAAACGCCGCTGACGTTCATCAGGCTTATTCCTATTTAGAGACGAAACTCAACGATCAAGGATTGGAAGGGAAATCCGGAAAACGCACCGAACGAATACATAGCTGGTGCGTTTGGCGCCGAGATTGCCAGCGCCATGATAGCGACGAGAAATTTACCAAAGCCACCGGTGGGCTCCAAGACCGCAGAAATTAGGCCGCCGAGATCGTTCCCCTTGTCGTAACCAGCGGCCCAGGAGGGGACACCCGGCGCTGCTGCCGCAAATGCAGCGCCAACCAAGCCCAAGATGATCTGAAAATTGCTCGGGATCGTGATACTTTGCCGGCCCAATAACGCTTACACTTGGAAGAAAAATACCGAAATAAGTGTACGTAATGATTTTCGTGCTAATGAATATCAGTTCGACCCTCGCTAGACAAAGAGCCTCGAGATAGATACCTAGAGGCATTAGCGTCGTGGTAGACGCCGTAATCCGCCGTCATGGTGCACCAGCTTATTTGCCCCGCCGCAATTGTGGCGGCAAAAGAAAGGACTGATGCCGCTGTTGGTGTGGGATACGAGGGTCCAGAAGCCAAGTGGGGACCTCCGACGCCGAGCATTACGCAAATTCCGATTGCGGTTGGAATCCATGCGACAGCTTCGAACCTTCGCCGTTCGTCGGCTTTGGCAGATTTTGGCGAATAAAATTGTCGCTCACCAGTGTAGGATTTGATAGCCGCAGAAACTGACCTGTGTATCCGTCAAAGTGGATGGAAAGAATGGAGGGTGCGGTGGAGCTTACCACCAAGGAAACCAGAGAGATGATGATAATGCCGACGTCGGGCGTAAAGTGGGGGAATACCTTGGCTAGCATTTGCCCGCCGACGATAACACCGAGGAAGAGGTACACCATCGTAGAGATAACGTTCAAAAAGCTTGGAATGGCCACACCGTAAACCCTGGTGAAGTATGAGAAGAAGATCGTGGGTTTATCCTAGCCGTTTACCCCCACGAAAACCGTCTGACGCAACATTCTTAGTTGAAGGTAAAATATTTGACTTCGAGAACAACTTACGCTTGGACCATGGACCGGGTGCCTAATTTCGGGCCAAATATGGCGCTATGATCGTGCAGAGATTAGAACTTGCACCGATGCCAACCAATGGACTTGCAAATAGGCAGGGATAATGCAGGAGCTTTCATCAGAGTGAGCCCTCTATCTGAGCGAAAAATGATGACCAGTCCTACAAGATATTGGTGATCAGCAATATGATCGCCGTATTCCAGAACGAAAGGTTGAAAACTACGGGACCGCCGGCCCCAAAGACGATGCTACAGGCCACATCAGCAATAATGGGGCTTGTTAGAATAAATACTTACCCTGGTATATTCATGTTGGACGAAAACCATAGCAGGAACAGCTGATAGGTGCGCGTATCTACCCGCTCCGCCTTGAGGACTGGGGCGATGCTATTCAAGTCGAATGTTCAGCGAAAACCAACGACCAGGATCAAAGGAAACTGGCCCATGGGTCTCGATGCCCCAATTCTGCAGAATGTTCGTTAAACGCTGGAAGAAGGTCGCATGAGTGGCCTCAAGGTCGCCCTTTTCTTGTGTAGTGGACATGATAGATAGCAGCAGGCACGTCGCGCAGTTAGACTGGACAAAATCAATGCTCTGACTGACGTACAAGAGCTTCTCGCGAATAGTGCTTCGGGCGAATAGTACTTCGGGCGAATAGTGCTTCGGGCGAATAGTGTTTCGGGCGGGCAAGTGAGGCGATAGACGAAAAATGTGCGATGATGATTAAAAATACATATGCATGCAGAGAACCAAAACCGTGCCGGAAAAAATACAGCGTGCGCCTCATCTCCGTCGCATTCGTGAAAATTGTTGTGGAGGTGCGCGACTCGTGAGCTTGCTTATCCGCTCCATGACGTTCTTCGCAAGAAACACGGTATCGCTCTCCTCCTCGTACGTCTTGTGATGGTCGTCGATGAGTTCAATGATATGGACATCTGCGGGATGGAGAGTCTTGCACTCGAGATAACGAAAGATGTGGATGAATTCATGTCTGACAGAAGCACGTGACATCAGCAAACAGGAAGCAAAACGGGGTGAAACGGAGTACCTGAATATTTTCACATCAACAGTGGTAAGAGCAGAGGCCGGCGTGGCTAACGAAACTGCACAAGAAAGACTGGTCAATTTTGGATGGTTTGTGTCACACAGAGGAAACAAACCTTGCACGAGCCTGATGGCTCCATTCACTCGGGCAATGGCGAATTGTCCGTCATCGACCGCTGGCTGACTGAAACCAACTTGGAGAGTTCCCACCGATTGGTGGTACTGGTACGGGGGAGGATATGGAAGCGTCATTCAGAGGGGAGGGGGACGGGAAGGTGATGTCGAGAGGATTTATATGCAGTTGCTGTTATGTTGTAACTCCACTTGGTCCGACACACCAGGGACACGAGGCAATTGAATCCGGAAGTTGTCAGGTTCCCGTCTTCCTCCCTGCCCACTCGGTGGCCGCACTTTAGCTCATCTGCCAGTGGGTGATCCATAAGCCACCGCAGTCTGCCGGTGCCGCCAGTCAGCCTCCCCCACATCCTTAGGAGCTTCTTTCCGTTTTCTGAATGCCTCGGGACGATTATTCACTCCTTCCGTGCTGTCGGTATGGAAGACAAGAAAACTAAAAACAAGGCCAAATGTCCTAAAAGGGGACTCGTTGCTCTTCTGCTTCCAATCACGACTCGAAGAATCTTTGTCTAATTCTAGGAGATTCTAGGCTTGTGCTATCTCCGCCTTCACAGCTCCCTCGGAGGCAATGTCCTTCGGGTCGCCTCCCTTTCGTATGGCAGTTCTAACGCAGCAACGGCTGAAAAAACACACATTTTTCGCGCTTTTCCTTTGATTTCCCCGTCATCAACTGCGTCGAGTTTTTTTATCAGCGGCAATCGTCACCAATGACGGCCGACACGACTGCTGTAAATGTGCTAGACCAAAATAGATAACTCGTCACACTACGGACCATCTCCTGCGCACCGAAAACCGCGGTGACAGGCCTTCGCGGCGACTATCGCTGATTGAGTTCTCTGATTGTTGATCTGTGAACTTTTCGTCTGGGATTAATAGTCGACGGCTTGGCTTGCGGGCCAGCCCTTTTAAAACGGTGATTTCTGCTCTCTCCTTGCCAGGTCGCTACAAGTACCTGCAACCCGTAGTCGCCTCTCTTAGACCGCTCTTCGGCCAAGTTCGGGATAAATAATCATCTCTTTCTTCGGAACTTCTCTTCCATAAACCATCGATCAAGACGGGCTTGAAAGACTCGACAGCTACTGCAAGATCTCGGAATTTATGGAACCCCTTTGATCAATACAACTCAAGACTCTCTTTTTTGGAAAGAAACCTAGCGATAATAGTATCTGGTCAGGTAGGTGAAAGTCGACGACTTTCAGTTGCCCGCGGACAACCATTCGACATGTAGTCTGAACGAATCACCGGATTTGGTTGGTCCGAATACCGAAAGCTCGTGATTGTAAGTACGAGGTCGTGTGCCAGTGCGGAGCGGAGGTTCTAATATCGGAATGCCTATATATTGCGAATCGGCGCCGAATCCCGATGGTTATTGGAGGTTGTGTGCCACACCGCGCGGAGCGGGGAATCATCAAGATTCGATCACGAAATGCCGCCAATAGGTTGCGCTTTGGCTGGCGGTAAATGTCAAATGTAGATCTGGAAATTGGACCAGGCAAACCCCCGAAAAAAGAAAAAAAACAGCTTTGCCTGGTTCCTTCTTTCGCAATACCCCAAGGGTTGCGACCTTGGTTGGTCACTGAGAAGCGTGCGATAGATAGTACATCAAGTTATGAAGGTGCGTTTCAGTGGGGTTATTCTGAGATTTACTCTCTGACATCCAAGTATTTGTCCCACAAAGAATCGCATGGGCCGTCCTGCACGACAAGCCAGCACCGGAGCCCAAGAAAAGAAGAGGCAAATGTGTACGCACAAGCGAGTCGCTGACAACAGTCTGTACAATATTTGATAGGGCGACGTTCGTGCCATATCCGAGCTGAGCCAAAGTCAAGGTCGAGTTCCCGGGACGTATTTCGGCCAGTTCGGCGCAGGCGCTCGACGCGGGATTTTCCTGGCAAAGTTGGCAACGATCGTTTGCATCGTCTGCGAGAGCGTCTCCTCCGCTGCCGTTGCGTCCGAGGGATATGTCCCCAAAATCTCATAAACGTAGCGTTCGGCAAGGGCCGGAGATTCGACAAGACCGCACCTGTGGGGACCGGTCATTTTAGAAACGGATGTGGAGGAGGTTTTGACATACCGTACGTATACCGATATACATCTGTGATTCCCGCACCCACCGCAGCGGCCGTCCACAGCTCTGCAGGGCTATCGGGGTGTTAGGTTTGATACGAGATCGCGGTAAATAACGAACCAGAGGAAAAGGTAATCCTTGACCACATCTGCAATAACGGCGTTGTCGCTCAATCCACTCGTATATAGCGCCCGGACCTGGTTCGCAATGGCTACGTTGTCGAATGTAGTGGCCATATATGCGGCGAGGTTGTTCTGGCCAATCGCGAACAGGGTACCGTTGTTTTCGCGATCTGTCTCCGTTCCGGATGCGCAGCAGCGGATCTGAATACACGGTAGAGCTATCGGAGAGAGCGTTTTAACGGGCAGAAATCTTTCGAATACAAGACATACCTGTCAACAAGCGTGGTCCAGGTACCGCTGGAAGCTCCGTTCGTGTAGGCTCGAATAGTAGACGCTGAAACCGCTTTGAGGCATGCTAATCGTGTGGCACCGGGCGATTTCCTGCATCCAACCGCTGAGGCGAAGGCGTTGAAGCTCGTGTAAGACGGGGTGAGAAATATCGACGCTACTGCTCCCGAGAGCATTATGGCCGCTCGAACAGGTGCACTGGTGCAAAGCTGGGGGTATGCCAAACATATGCCGCTGCAACAGATTCAGCTCCAGCAGATTGACCCTGGCAGCTGCGAGTAAATGTGCGTGACATTTGAAAGAGAGGGCTAAACGAACGATAATTGTCACTTGGGTGAAGTCACTGCCGAACTTGGCAATATTGTTTTGCATCTGAGGCACGAGTTAATACTATAGCGTCCATTAGGGAACTAAATTTACCCACGTAAATGCAAGTTCTGTGGGAATGTCTTATCAAGTTCAGGACAAATTGTTTCGGAGATGTGCACACCTTGATCGAGAAATCCGAGGGTGTTTTCTGTGAGAGGAAGATCGGGGCTCTGCGGGAATCCAAAGACGTTGGTCCTGGAAGGAAGGAAGATGTTAACCGCGGCGGTGCCTACAAGGAGCATTACGGGTACTGTACCTGCAATCTATTATCGGCGCACACAAGTTGTCAGTATGCAGAATCAGAGCATGACGACAAACTACTAAACGAGACCACTATGATGTTCTATTTCCTGATTCGATGCGAGCGAGGATCCATCGTATTCTTCAGTCCAGGCCGTTCCGAAAGCCAAAGCTCTGCGATTAGGATTCAGACCATATACAGACCGCCTTTCCGGTTGCTCACCCGCCATAGATCCAGATGACGACCGGCAGTCCCTGAGCAGTTGACGGAGCCCATACGCTGCTGCAATGGCGGCAACCGAGGCGGGAAATTGTTGGATGCACGACGGGCCCAGAGCCGTCGCATTCTGAGACGCGGTAGAAGTGAACGCAACAGGTGGTTCCTAACGTAGTGACCCGTTGGAGCTTTCCCGAATCGCTAGGGTCGTTCAAGCGTTGCTCAAAACGGAGCCAAATCATACATACAACACCCTTGAATATCGATACTGTGAACGGAAATGAGCTCGTGAAGTGAGATGCAATTCGTCATGGGCAACCCACGTCCATTGACCTCTGTCCCTTCGGATACACCAGAGGTTGTCGAGACCGAAACAGAAATTGTTTGGCGGGGAATGAACGCCGCGTAGGCATAGTGGTGGCAAGGTCCGGTTCGGAAATCGGTTCGAACCTGAACCGAACCTGAACCGGACGTGCGTTCGGCGTTCAGGTTCAGGCATTTACTGAACCTGAACGCGAGGTTCGGTTCGGCGTTCAGGGGGGGGGCGGGCGCGTTCGAACGCCGAACGCAAAATTGAACCGGAAACAGTCATTTCTATGACTTCAACTGCAAATTTAAGTCATTTTTCGATGTGGAAGTGTAGTTGATACGATGAATACTCAACTGATGAATTTCCTTTTTCTCCTTGAACTACTATCGATCGGGTACCTTTGCAAAAGGGAGTACCTGTGTAAAAAATTGATCTGGCGACCTCGATTTCTACTCAATTGCCTTGTAATAAATTCTGGGGTTGCATACCTAATGCATATGCTGTGCCTGCTATTTTCCAGAATCCGCCGGGAAGAATTGAGCACAGGGCAAAATCGAAGGTTAGTTTTGGACAGATTTCATCAGAAATGATGGTCCGCCAATTTGGCTGGCCATCATTTTTGCAAACGTGCAGTTTTCGATGTTTTGTGTCGGCAGCTTCATGGCTCGGTCCGCAGGGCACAAATAAATCTGAAAATATTCAGACATTGAATTCATATGTCTGGCTTGCTTCCTTTGAAATTTCCAAGAATTCTGAGCTGAAACACCTTCACAGCAACTTCATCAAAAATATTTTGCAAAGGTACCCGATTGATAGTACAACGGGGTCGAGCGTCGAGGTTTCTGACTTGATAGTCGTGACACATCATTATGTGTCACGCCGGTCATAACGCAAACTCATACCGTTTTGACGTTACCGGCTCATGAACTCGCTCGGGACGTCATTCCTGGCACTCCTACGCTTCGTATGATTAATGTACACCTCTAAATATTTTTTCTGGGCTGAAATTAACTCACCTCTTCATTATTAGGATTTTCCGGTTCAAACGCATTCGAACGCCGAACCGAACGTGAACGCGCGTTCAGGTTCAAGGTCCGGGAGTTGCCCGAACCGAACGCCGGGTTCAGGTTCGGCGTTCAGGGTGAAAAGCCCTGAACCTGAACCGAACCGAACCTTGCCAGCACTACCGGTAGGCAGCCTGAACAGCTACAGCGAGAATAAGGTAGGATCGCATATCGAGACTGGCGGGTACTGAAAAGTACTGAGGGGACACCGAAATAAAGGTATCTATTTAAGTGATTGAGTCGCAACGGCCGTGGATACACGCAATGTGTAAGGTGGATATACAGAGGTGCAGGTCATGGGGGACTATTAACCAGTGGATTGTGGGGCACAAGGTGCAAACGCTGACATAGTGCGATGATGGAGGGCGTGGATGGAGTATACCAGACCTATTTCCGACCCATGGTAGCTACTAACAAATCCTAAGTGCCCTTGAAGCGACCAGTGATATTACTTCAAGTTAAGTCAATATTAAGTCCCACAATGGAAAGAAGAAGGCCAGCTAGAGCCGCGTTGATGGACCAAACCAATATGAAGGATTCGAACATCCAACCAATTGTAAGTTAGCAATACGTAGGCTCGCAGAGGCTCGCGGTGAACGTTCTTCACAAGTTCGTCGATCATGATTGCACGTTTGCCGAGATCATCAGTTAGACAAATAGCCTTATATGGTAATAGATAAGATTAGATATAGAAACGGCACATACTTCGAAAGTGGGGAAATGGGGAAGTAGAGTTTCTTAGACGTGTTTTTCTGCCCATCTTCGACCCTAGTTTCTCTGACAAACACCACCTTTACATACGGCTGAATAATCTAACGCGCCCAAATAGCGGGACAAGGATTTGTCGTAAAAGCCCCGCAAATGGTTATTAAACCGAAATTACTCTGCGGTTCCATTAGACCGGCGTAAATTTTTGGCCTCTTCGAAATGCTTCTCTTGACACGCCTACGGGCCCATTCAACGGAAAGGAGAAAATCTTATGCATACTTAAATCTGCATGAACGATGATAGTGAAAACAATCATCAGACCATCAGACGACTTGTGCTACACAACCTTCTTCAGCTCCATTAATGTACCTTCTCCGCATCTAGAAGCCAGGTCTTGGCGCCTCCCATGATCTGAGACGATATCATTCATACATTTAAAGCTCGCGCCGTCCGAGCTTATTGACCCAACGGATAAATTGACTGGTAAAGCAAAAGAGCCGCCGGATGCTTTCCATTGCCACCAGACCAAGTTAAGCGATTGTCGTCCCCAGTACAGTCGAGAATCACAGTCAGTACCACCGGCACTACCGGCCCACCCGGAATCCGGCCCGCGCCTTACCGCACGCACTGCTGAAACCCACAAACTCTAATATTGACTGCATTTAACCAAGCTGATCACCTTTTTATAAGGTCGCAAAATTCAGATATTTTGATGAGATTTGTCTCCTTGTTCCCGGCTCTCCTCCCCTAACCTGAGATCTACAGAACTGGACAAGTCGGCTTCGTTATGACCGGTTTAAATTTAAAATATTTGCTCCCTGGGATTGACACAAAATTGCTTTGAAATTTACGTTCCGTGGATTTCGCAACTGGTCAACAACTGGTCCAGTGCCTGGTACACAAGGAATTTCTTCATTTCGTCTTTGGGAGCCTACGGACCCAGGCTATCGTCTCCTGTTGACCACGGACGTGCTGCGGATCCCATCCTCACTATTCGCTCACTTGCTTACTGAAGGCCTGAAACGATTTAGTCTCTCGTAGACAGACGCTACAAACAGTTTTTACCTCGTTCCTTGGTTGTTTCAACTTGTTTGTAGTAAGGCTCCAACCGTTTCCGTGTGTAACCGGTTATACACGGTAAAAACCGTATACGTGTGCGTGTAGTGTACAGACTTGGGTACACGGTATACTACACGTATACACACAGTTTACACGGTTAATTTGGCCGAACTGGCACATCAACTGGGTTGTCTCTTGGGAAAATTCGGAACATTCCGCGATCCTCATCGAAGCGAATTTGAGAAACTCTTCGCCCTCGGCAAGGTGAGTAAATCATTCTTTGGGTCTACCTGTTTCTCATCTTTGCTCATTTCAGCTGTGAGCGACTGTCATGGAAATATGCTCTTAACCACAACGTTGCAAGCACTTCAAGTCGACATCCAAAGCCATCTACAAGAACGAGCTTGCACCATCTGGAAAGCCGCTTTGCGTGCTGATGGTCATTCGGGACATTAAGCGTCGCTGGAATTATATGGAGGTTATGATGACTCGGGTTATTTGCTTCGGAAGGTATGGGATTAATTGTTCGGTGTACGTATATCTCATGTATCATTCCAGGCAATTGACAAGCGGGTGATCAATCGGGAGGAGTCGTGCCCACTCCTCCTGAGCCTCGGACTGGGAATTGCTTGAAAGGTTGGGTGACATACTTCTACCGTGTATACACGTATATAACCGGTTATACACCGTGTATGAACCGTATCCGTGTAGTGTACAGGAATTCGTACACGTATACTACACAGTTGGAGCCTTAGTTTGTAGAAACGATTTCTGATCTCGACACAACCGCGTTTTACTGCCTATGCACGAAATTACTTGATTGCGTTTGTGGAGCTGCTGTTTCCCGCCGCTCATACTCGGAGCACCCAAACGGATTCGCTTGGAGTTGAGTTGAACCAGAATCATGATCGAGTCCAAAGATCACACAACCGAATAAAGCCGATATCGGCGTAGTCGGACTAACTTGCAAAAAATCCACCCCAAAAACAAGGAAACCGATGCTCAAAATCTTCAGTGGTCCTTCAACTCGATATCGCGCTGCATATTTAGGCTATCTACGCCACACATTTTTCAGCTCTCCTTATCTTGTTCCAAGAACAGCATCTGACAGTTTAAATTACCACTAGCGAATGTGTACTATTTGGTACGCTGCGATATCCATACTGTGCAGTCCGACCAGGAAAACAGACGAATTTCGAACTTGCACTATCCATGGTTGCAAGACCTTAGGCTTGGCCGCACAAGACATCAGCGCACAGCGCCGGCGTCAATATTAACCCGCCTCCGATCCGAGTCCTCCCGCACTTCGCATGACCTAACTGAAGATAAGAATTTGACTTCTCAGAGTCATAGATAAGGCAGAACACACCTAATCTCCCAGCCTTCGCTCAGCTTCTCTCATCCTGATCCACCTCCATGGTCCTCCCCGTCGAACCCGAATTCGAGCAGGTCCGTGCTCGGTTGATGCAGAAGAGATATAATAAGCTGACGTCCAAACGACGAAACGAAGGCATTGGGCGAGCTCACCCACAGTTTGGGCCCCTTCCTCGCCGCGAACCCCGCGTACAAGAAAGCCCTCGACATTGTGCAGATCCCTGAGCGCGTGCTGCAGTTCCGTGTGGTCTGGGAAGACGACCAGGGCCAGCCGCAGGTTAACCGCGGGTATCGTGTGCAGGCAAGCAAGCAGTCACAGCGCGTCTTCCTTCGAACCCGCTAAGCCGAGCCCCAGTATAACTCTGCGCTGGGTCCGTACAAAGGCGGACTACGCCTCCACCCGAGCGTCAACCTCTCTATCTTGAAGTTCCTCGGCTTCGAGCAGACGTTCAAGAATGCGCTGACAGGGCTGGCCATGGGCGGGGGAAAGGGCGGGTCCGACTTTGACCCGAAGGGTAAGTCGGACGGGGAGATCAGGCGTTTCTGTACGGCGTTCATGACTGAGCTCTTCCGCCACATCGGGCAGGATACGGATGTCCCAGGTAGGCCACTGCCCGTCTCCTTGCTTGAGCGTTACTCGTGTCTGAGATGCCTGCAGCGGGTGATATCGGCACGGGTGGGCGGGAGATCGGGTTCTTGTTCGGCGCGTACAAGAAATTGCGAAACGAGTACGTCGGCATCTTGACCGGTAAGGGGAAAAGCTGGGGAGGAAGCTTCATTCGGCCGGAAGCGACGGGCTATGGGGTGATCTACTTCGTCGAGCACGTACGTATCCCAATCATGCCCCCGACCAGATGTGAAGGCTGAAGATGGCTTCCTTGGCCAGATGATCGCAAAAGCTTGCCCGGAATGTAGCCTCTCTAAGCCCTCGACGCTTGTGGCGATTTCCGGCTCGGGTAATGTGGCGCAGTTTACTGCCTTGAAGGTTATCGAACTCGGCGGCACCGTGGTGTCCCTCTCCGACTCCAAGGGGTCCTTGATTGCTACCGACGGGGGCTTCACCAAAGATGTCGTTGAGAGCATTGGTGCCTTGAAGCTCAAAGGCGGATCGCTCGAGTCGTTCACATCGTTTGCGTCGGACCAGAAGTACACGTATTATCCTGGTACGGTGGTCTCTCTTCCAGATGGGCTGTCTTCCTCATGCTTCGTTCGACCAGGTAAACGACCCTGGACTCTTCTTCCCGAGGTACACATCGCGCTGCCGGGAGCGACCCAGAATGAAGTCTCCGCGGAGGAAGCGGAGGCGCTCGTCAAAGCTGGGGTGAGGATCGTGGCTGAAGGATCCAATATGGTCTGTCGTCCCTCTCCGTCCGTTTTAACGAGCACCTGATGCCTCGGTAGGGTTGCACGCAAGAGGCCATCGAGGTCTTCGAGGCGTCGCGGAAGAAGGGCGGCCCAGGTGTCTGGTATGCGCCAGGAAGTGCGTGTTCTGAGTCTCGTCCAAATCGGCGAAGAACCTGATGCCGCACTTTAGAGGCCTCCAATGCGGGCGGTGTGGCCGTCTCCGGGCTTGAGATGGCTCAGAACAGCCAACGTCTCGGATGGACGCCCGCGGAGGTCGACGCAAAACTGAAGGGCATCATGACGGAGTGCTATCAAGTGAGATGATAGTCGCCGCTGCCCGCCCGTGCCCCTCTGATATTTTGTAGATATGTCTGAGCGTGGGATCGAAGTGGTCCGGTGATGAGGCCAAAGACGACGTGCTCCCGAGTCTCCTGGCTGGCGCTAACGTCGCCGGATTTATAAAGGTTGCAGACGCGATGAAGGATCATGGAGATTGGTGGTGAACGATTCACTAGCAGTGAAACTTGTACCATTAAAGGCCATTCTATGTCGATATCCTTGTCCATTTCTGAATGCTCGACGCCAAGAAGTCGCCAGACATTTCTCCGCGTAGCCGTCCCGAGACAGCATCGCGAAAAGATTGAAAGGGGCCTATCCTACAGGAAGGTCGCAGAGAGACTTCTAGGCAAAGGAAATGATATTCCTCCCCACCGTTGAGCTGTCAGACGGCGGTCAGGAAATAAACGCGGTTGTAGCTCGTCAACATACTTCTTCGGAATTTATTCCGCATCGTTCTCGATTTCTCATCCTCGACGACCCCGGCTGTAGCATTGTCCGCCGGGCGTCACTGGTCAACTAAAGACATGTCCGTTCCCGCCTTATACCGCGATGAATGATACGGGTCCACGAGACGGACATGCTTCAGGCGCGCGTCTGGTTCCACGGGCTTCCGAAACAGTATACGGATTGTGCGGCCGTGTATCATGATGGCCGGTCGACAGCAAGGGATACACCAATTTGAGGACGAAAGCCGATTCGTTTAGTCAACAGCTGAGGCTCAAGCGTAGGAGGCTTGTAAAAGTCATTCGAGCGACATGGTGGCTGGAATCAACGGTCACGTTTTACCAAACATCACAACGTCTTTGCCCCCGACGCCCATGTCACCCGCCCCGTCGCGGCGGAGTTCTGCAGTCCTCGTCGGAGCTGTGATAATTTTAGCTATCTATACACTCGCCGGCTTCTCGCATGCCCCAGTATCATTCGCGCCGAGGAGCTCACTGGATCGAGTGGGAGACTCGGAGGTCTTGCCTGTGCCTTCCAGGACATTCGTAATCTCTCTGCCTCGGCGAACAGACCGTTATCAAGATATGGAGCGACTGCGCACCCGCCTTGGCCTCCGATGGACTTACACTGTCGCTGAAGACTCTCAAAGTCCCTTGGTCGATGTAATTATGTCTCAGGTACGGTCCCTACGCCAAGAAGCACTCGGGAAGGCAGAGCGCCCGCTGAACATCACCATCAAACTTCCATTCAAGTGGCCGAGCCCAGATATCGCCCCCACATCTTTCGGAGAAACTCCAGCGCCTGTGCCCGTGCCCGCCTCTGATTTCAAACCTCCTCTGACGTGCGCGACGGAAAACTTCACCCTCTCGCCGTACTCTCCCCGCCTTCCCGAATACAAGATTTTATCACGCAGTCGGATCGCCTGCTGGCACTCGCACCTATCTGCCATTCAGCGTGCGTCGACCCACGCGCGAGACAAAGCCGCACTTATTTTGGAAGACGATGTCGATATGGAAGCAGACATCAAGGAGCGGCTTTCTTCTATCTGGAGCCTGCTTCCGTCTGACTGGGACATTGTATTTTTGGGTGAGTAATTCATTTCATGCCTTGGCGAGGACAAGACCAACATTGAACAAACACAATCATCGCAGGGCACTGCTGGTCTAATGAATCGCACTATCCGCCTCTGGGCTATGCGTCCGAACCGTCGCGCAATTTCGATTTACCTGCATCCACCTCAACCACGCTTCTCCACCCGTCACACGGCCCGCTCTGCACACACGGATACGCACTCTCCCCCACTGGCGCCAAGCGCCTTCTCTTGCATCTCATGCACCCGCCCTTCGCCTACTCGCGTGCAATCGACCACGCATTGGCGTGGCTCGTGCGGAGCGGCCGGCTGAATAGCTTTTCCGTCGTTCCCAGTGTCGTCGTGCAGCGCAAGGTCGGGAAGAGCGATGTGATGCCAATGGCTGGGAAGGAGAAGGGGAGCGGGTGGAGGGATCGTCTGGTCCACGGTGTGCTTGCGGATTCGGATGCTAGACCGTCGTAGTCTGCACCCGAGCCATATTATGCAGTACAAGACGCAGCTGCGCGGCACAGCTGGAAACCGCTCCTCAATTTGATGCTTTGGCGAACATTCTGATCCAATGCATGACTGCTCTTGTCAAAAATCATTCAGCTGGGTGAAATGGGCCGAGTCACGTGACATTCAAAAACCGCCGGCGCTCAGCCATCTCCCTTTCCCAAGCTTTGTCTTGCTGTCTAACTGTCTCGCTTTTTCGAAAAGCATCCGCATTCATCCGCACCATCCGTCGGTACTGCTGTGCGCCTTGTGAGAGCTCTGAGCAATAGGGAGCCTGGAGAGCCCGGTGAAGGGATTCAAAGAGCCATTCCCGCTAATTGCCCGTACTCAGAATGATTTTATTTCCTGGATGTTTGACATGGCGCAAGGTGAACAGCGAGCGACACTTCCACTCACTCTGCGTATACTATCAATCGACATGGCGGCCATTCATACATCGTCCATGGTGAGTACCTCGATTGCTGCCGAATGAATCCAGGGTGTGGATATATCTGCCCGATAGGCTTTCACTCAGGCACTCTCCGACCTGACAATGCACCCCGAGTACCTGTCACTTTTGCGAAATCGACGCAGAACTCCTGCCTGAAATGGGAATTTGATGGGGGCAGTGTCGCACTGCCCTGAAGTGCTGTCAGCGGCCAACATTTGATGGTTGCTGGTGGCCGCTTTGACGCTGTTCACAAACAAGCCCCAAATGTCGCGCGCTTCTTCTTCTCCCTCCATATTCGCCATCGCACCTAGCGATTTGCAATGACGTCGACTCTATGGACGCTATCTGATAGCACCTCATATTCGAATCAGTTTCGTTAATTATATGTCCTCTTTGCCTCAACGGATAAGTGCCCTCTTTGAATTACCTTTGCACCAGCCTTGGGTTCAATCCCCGCCTAACCAATTGTTTTCCACGCAAGTTTTTTTTTGTCACAATGCTACTATGGAGGCTTGCCTTTTAAGTTTTCAGACTTGTGGTCCTCATTCCAGACCTTGCGCACGTACTTATAGTGTTGAGCTGTTTTATTCCCCAGTACTCAAATGTTTGACAAGACTGGCCTGCACCTTTCACATTTGGCATACTTATGTAGAGTACATAGAGCCAATTAATTTGTCAATTCTCGCGCAGGCAGGGACTTGCACTACTCGCCATCGGCATGGCCGGCATCGCTCACAATGGCCGCTTCACACATCAAAATCAAATTGATTGGCTGTGGCGCACCGCCCCCCATCAAATTACTTTATATGGTATAGGGGTTGCGGCGTTTCGGAAACAAGTCGTACCTGTTACCCAGAGTTGCACAGCTTTCTGCCGATTTGGGAAGTGATCGACGCAACCAAACAGAGCCAACACCGCTGACTGCTTTCATTCACCCCCTCTTCCGCTCCATCATTATCTCCCCAGCTCTTCCCGCCATTTTCTCAAGAGAGAGTTTTCGACAATGTTTCCGTTACGCTTGTCGGCAAATACCCACATCTGAATATTGCCTTTTACAAAGGCGCTGCATCACTCGACCTTCCGCGTACATAAAAGCTTATACCGCCCATGTTCGTCCCACCCTCCTTGTTGTCGTTGCTCTCGACTGACGCGATTTTAGTAAGTCGAGTCTCTTGACTCGGAGCCGGACATGCCGGAATCTGATTCTACAGAAAACCACGATCCTTGGTGGGCGGTGGTCCGTGCTGGGTGACTTTCTCTCCGACTGCGTTTGGCATTCGAATAATAGATCCTGTCCTTAGCGGAATCATCGCCCCTGGCGGCTTTGTCGGAAGGCTGCGAAGGAGCAAATTCCTTTCCTCCTCGGCTTCCAGCTTGCGGTGATCGACTCGGAGTGGACGCCCAATGTTCTCAGAATCACCGGTATGTACTTGATTAACTTCGTCTTTATCGTAGTCGCCGACGGTCGCGCTACGTCGTTGGAATTCATCTTGGACACCCCGTCGCCTCTGATCATGTCTTTGCTGGAGATTTCCAAGCCGCATGGGCAGGACGATGCGGCTCAGGCCTCGTCGGACTGCTTTTGACCTGCTGTGGAAGCGCCGTACGAGGTCAGCGTGGACTACGTGCAACGCCGGCAGCTCGTATTCGCAGGCAAGGACGAGGAGGACCACGGGAGCTCGAGAAGCAGATCGGCATTCAGCGGCAAACTTTCATCCGCATCCCGAGCGCTTGATGGTCGTAGAGGCCGTCTTGGGTTGGGCATTTCTGTCGCTCACGCAAAGACGGTACGGCGCGGTCAATGGATAGAGAACGCGTCTGCGCTGAGGTCCTCAAAACCCTGTTTCCCATTGATTCCCCGTTTTCATCTACATTTTGCTTTACGGAACTACGACTACCATTTGTACCAGTACCAACCAATTCTTATGCCGCCCTATAACGAGTCGATCACTTTAGTTCCCCGTAGCCGGTTGCTGTCTCGTATTTGGCAAGGCCCCCCAGTCGGCGCAAACTTTCTTGCTCTCACCATCGCGCCTTTTTCAATTTTGAGTTGTCTCCCCGTTCTTCATTGGGCTCCGCCTGCCTAATCGCCCGAGTAAATACCACTCGCTTGGGTTTGGACTCGGATATTCCGGACCGATCCGGCCCACTGCAGTCCGCTCAACTTTGGCGTGGCAGTGGCTGGCAGTGGCAACCTCTCCGAGTCTTGCGAGTCTCACTACAGTACATCACGATTCGTGAGCTCTAGGACATCTTTGACTCCCCTCGACTCCCCTCTCTCGGCCTGGAGGTCTCCTGTGCATTCACTGGATTTTCTGGCTGTGGCCGCTATATGAAACATATCGTAAATGATCTTGGTTCCGCCCAGAATTGAGTACACACGAACTCCTCGCGGCATTTCTGTCTAGTAACAGTCATATTGCAAAGCCATTTGCCGGGTGACGTGTTTCCACTCAATATAACTGACCCCTATTGTCTTACTCCCTTGCAATTGTGAGTTCCGATTATGTTTCTTTTTTTATTCCACCGTTGTCAACTGATCGATCGAAGTGGGTGTTTATGGGTCCTTGTCCCAACACTTTGTCCTCCTGTCCTTCCTTATCGCGTTAGTTCTAATACTAATCGCGATCGTTCCATCTGTTGAATCTCGATCCTCGTCTTTTCTTTTTTGTTGGTTTTTATGGAACGTTTATTTATCGCTCCGGGATTTTGTCCCTGCCGCTCCGAATAAACGCTTTGAAGGCTGTTCCCCATGGGTAAAAACCCTTGTATGCTTTACACTGTATTGTTGGGAACTTTCTTTATGCGGCAGGTGGCTTGACCTTGTTCCCCTTTAGGCGACGGACCAGTTCTATCGGCATTTGCCGGATTCTGTATCGCGCTATTTTGTCGCTCCTGAAGCCAGATTCCAGGCAGATTCCTCCTCAGGAGCTCTCAGGGAATGTCGTTATGCCCGGTCCTTGTTATTGTATTCTCTTGGTTAGTGTTTCACTCCTGGGAGGTTTCTTTTTTTGTCAATTGTGGACCACCATTTTCGAAGCTGATTCTCGGCTAATGCTTTGTTGCCCTTAACCATTATGATCAGCCTTCAGCTTTGGTGCTTTTCTTGACCGATTTGCCCAAACTGGTTTTCCAACGCTTTGCTTGGTGGCACCCTGACGCTGATTGTCTCTGGTTGCTCGTATAAAAGCCTCGGAATCGAGTTACACTTCTTCCCCACACCGTCTTAATCTGTGCTCTGTCTACTGCTATCCTGTTTCCGACTCATGTCATCTCAACGACCCACGTCGCACTCTCCTCCATCTCCAAACTCTTCGGTATACTTGAGAATGGCTGCGTGTTTTTCCATGCCACCCTAATATTTTATCTATTTCCGCAGATCGTGAATGCTGGTAATCTCCTGCCCTCTGTCAACGTCCTTTTCGATGAGGTTCTCCAACGTGAACGCGCTGGCTCTCATTCGTCGTCCGGGTCCCGTACCCCGTCTGCCTGGTCAGGTTTTGTGCGTCGCAGCTCCTCGATTTACGCTCCATTCAATTGTTGATTGATCGATTCGGCAGCCCGGGCCAGATCGGGGTTTTATTGGGCATGCCAGCCCTCGCCCCCAGCTCCCCCCTCTACAAGTTGGTCCTCGCATGGGACCGCAGGTTCGTTTTCAATATATTTTTGACTCGGATCTCGAAGCTGAGAATACGCGCGTCGGTTCATAAGCTTGTACCAAGACCGGTAGGCAGTTTTTCGCAATCGACGTACCTTTCTGCGACTTGACATATTTTACAGGGCACGGACCATCGGTATATTGCCCACAGCGAGTCCCCCGAAGTTCACCCTCAGGCGCCCCTCCCGGTGATTCCGAACCGAATGGGGGGTAGGTATGCTCAAACGCCGTGCCACAGCAATGGTCAACCACATGCTCCTGGTGTAAATTTACCGCTCCACCTGGTTTTCACTCTCCTGACTCTCATCTCCTAGTTAATTAATAAAACTTCTCCCACCCGGCACCGGGAGCCGCATCCTTCAGCCGTACGAGCATCATTCATTTGCGATACTTACCCCGTTTTGACGCTTTGCATATTTTCCCTAGTCCGGGTCTTCGAGACACACTCCTGCGACGAACGGGACTGGAGCAGCGGGGGCGGCAAATGAGGCCTCCACGCGTATATTTTACAGTCTTCTGGAGGCCGCTGGCAATCCATCGTGCCCCCAATGCGTTCATGATCTTAAAATTGAAAGTCGGCGCCAAGTAGTCGGAACTCACGGCCCCGCCTTCTCCAAGTTCGCTCACGGTCTGAAACCTCAACATCCCACTGCACTTCCTCAAGTACAAGGCTTGATTACCATTCCGTTCACTCCCAAGGCCCTCAACAGCCACGCAGTCTTGTTTGGTGTGTCGCTTACGGAAATTCTGGATTTTCGCGACGTTTTGGAAGACCCGCGGGAGCGCGTGCTGGACAACTCGATGAGCAAAATCTCGTTGACAATCGAGGTTTGTTCTTAGTTTCCTTGTCGCAGTTGAATCTAATCTGGTTCGCAGCATCCTGGATTCCCTGTTGTCGTCAAACAGATTGCCGGCAACTGCCCTCATCGCCCGGTATCCCGTTTCAACCTTGCGTTCAGCGTCGCAGAGGCATATTTTTCCTTTTTCAAGGTGCGCGCGCCCCAGCCCACATGTTTTCCAACCACACTTATTCGCGTATTCTATCTAGACAAATCAATTCAACCCCGCTATGGTTCCACAGGCCAATGCCGCCGTGGTCCGCTCAGTCACGCAGATCCGTCTCGTGAACCTATACACCATCGACAAGATCAATTACAGGGCCCACCTTGCTTACGTGTTTTAAACGTTAAAGATCATTGCTTTTATTTTTAGAATTACTGCTTTCATCTAGGATTACTCTGCTCTGCACTGTACTGCTGTCGATTTTGCTGTGTGTATTTACTGTCGCTGTCGATTTTGTAACTTTAAAATTCAATCTCTGATGTTCAACATCTTCGATGAAACAGTTGGTTGCAAGAGGTGTGGAGCATCCGATGCTCGAAACCGAGGCTTAGAATATTCATATTTGAACATTTACAAGGGCGTCCACCACTTTGATTGAAAGTTGAACTGAACGTCAAAATAAACTCGTGTCAGTGTCAAGGCGCTGATAGCGGCAACGTGGCGATGGAAGTGGCTGGGTGAGAACTAAATACCCCAAAGCGGAGTCCAAAAACTTTGGACAAGCATAATTTCATGAAGAGAGAAGTTTAGTCAACATTTGTATCCAGCAGGAGCGATAGGTAGGGAAGTAAATTTCTTCTCTTCGGATTCATTAATAGCTCGAGTGACCTAGTTGGTCCACACTACCAATCAACGATTGAACAGTTTTCGCCAGTCGGGGTCTCCCGGTGATTCTCGACGTTTGTGGACTCTGAAAAGAAAGTTGTTGAAATGAGCAAGCAAATTAAGCACTCGTCACGCACCATTGCCAAGGTGCGCCGATACTCCATCGCCGAAAGACAGATCAGTGAATGGAATGTTGGCATACGCCCCCTTCAACCCATAAAATGCATTGTCTATGTACTTTTGGGCTTGACCGCGATCCACTCGCGTCACAGCCTCCATGTCGCCTTTGGGACGTACTCGACTTGCTTCACAACGATATTTCGTTTTCCTGCCTTCTGGGTTGCGATGGAGGCCGAGAGCGTGAATCAGCCCGAATTGGGCCGCGTTGTGGTTCGCATTGAGCCACAGTTACCAAACTGTGGTGCGTTTTGCACCGACCGGATCGGTGCGAGTCAACCATTTCACTGACGAAATTGAGCAATAGTTGATTCCCCACCCATCCTTCTACTCACCGACAGTCGATTCTGACTTTAATTGAGCTGTGAGCAGTTTCCAAGTCAACAATAAAAACATACTGGTGTACTGGTGATACTATTTCCAATGGGATCTCTGGCAATCTCCGAGCTGAGCAAATTCAAGTCGTGGGCCACGAGAAAAATCAACGAGGAACATTACCAGTAGTAGATATACCTGGAATTATTGCACCCCAAGAGGGTTACGAGAGGTTCTCTGGCAACGCAGGTTCGACAGCCTTTCACGAGACGGTGCTCGCTTTTGGAAGTCTGCTTGCGATTTTCCAACCGTTTCTCTCCGCCCAATCCGTCGAGGACGGGCCCAGGAGGGAGGAGAATGTGCCGCATCTCACTATCGACCGTGAGACAAGGTTTTTTTGCGGAACCAGTTAATCAGCCGTTTTTCACTGGTCGACCCACGATCAACCGAAGACAAATGTAGTGCATGACTCTTTAACACACTGAATTTCAGTTTCACCATTGCCGACGTTCCGCAGAGCGCGTGCCAGGAGAGCTCGGGTTTTGATCAACTGCCATACACTCCAAACGATGCAGAGAAGCGCTCGACAGAGCGTCTTTACTGCCTCGTTATCGTCAGTTCGCGTGAGGACCAATGTCTCTCCATAAACCCTGAAAGGCGCCCTGAACGAGTCGTGAATTGCCAGCCGGAATGACGTTTGAAGCGTTGAAGCGCACGGATTGTGTAACCGGCGCTCATCCTATGAGACCTCTCCTCGTCAACCATGGCCTCGGCGTGCGGCATAGCTTCTTCGGCTGGATCAACATGACTGGATTTTTGGGTGTTGGTTCCAGCTATAACCACTTAACCAGACTGGTTAAGTGGTTATAGCTGGAACCAACAAAACGCCAACCCTTTGTGGAGGTCATGAGTTCGAACCCCCCAGTGGCCCCGAATATTGTATATTTCGGTTCGCGCACATGAGGTCGACCAGGCTCCCGGGTCCTTGTTTGGTCAATGCATACCACCTCTGGCAGCTGGCCAGCGGGCTTGCGACAGAGTCGAAGCAGCGCGGGCAAAAATCCCGGGGGTTAGACACCCGGGGTTGGCGTTTTGTTGGTTCCAGCTATAACCATTTAACCAGTCTGGTTAAGTGGTTATAGCTGGAACCAACATTGGGTTCAGTGGGACGGATCAGGAAAGAGGTAAACCCTCACAAAAGCTGCAAGACCAACTTCATCCGAGCATTAATGAGCTATGAAAACGGTCCATCAGGTATTTGGCTTCTTGGCAATCTTGGTTTGCTCCCAAATAAGGTAGCGGACACACATCATCGGTTGCCCCACGTGATCACAGTGTGACATACCATATTGGGAAGCCGATGGAGAGAAAACACGATAATTAAACCTGAAGAAGTAAAATAAAAATTTTGGCCCAATAGTTCTCTGGGGATCGGTCTGCCATTGCCTCCTTAGGTCAAACTTCGGTAAAATATTCAGAATTGGGTGACTAGTGTCCAAAATAGGTAGTCAGTGTACCTGAACGCGAGGCTTGAGTGCGCGCATTACCAAGCGAATTTATTGCCTGAATCCCGAGTTGTCGTGGGAGGATTTACTTGAGCGGAACACGCTTGCTGCACTGGATCAGGTTCCATTAGATTCAATGTGTCGGTTTGTTCTCCGCACGCACCGTTTCGCCGATGCGTACCGCCACGGGTTAGATGGGCCGCAGGCGGCTTGGGTGGCTAGAAAATACAAGGGACATTGTATGCTCCCTCCGAGCTTCAAAAGGGACATGCTGGCGGCTGGAATCATGTGAGGAGGCAACCCGAATGCAGGTCTGCAGCAAATTAGCACTATAATCAACTCTCGTCTCTCAGTTTTGCACCGATTTTTTTGAGAAAATTTGGGATTACTCTCTACATATATCTCCAAAATTCTGTTGTGCCAGATTTTCGATAATCTCTCGAGGAGGCAGGCAAAGCACTGTTGATTCCATTTCTGACCCAAAAAGGTAGTGTGACCGTCACCTCACGTGGGGCAACCGATGATGGAGGACGGCGTCGGTGCATTCCTCCATCACGCGAAATCGACCAAGCGCAATCAATATCTTCGAGGACTACACGAAAATGAGACCAAGACATGAAGAGCTGAACGAAGCTACCATCCTCGACTTGAACGTAATAACTGAAGTTAAACAAGTTTGGCAGCTGCCAGTGAGTGTGGAAGATAAGCGCCAGCTTGAGGTGCATGGGAAGCAGCTCATTTGAATTTTGCGGAGCTGTCGGGTGGGAATTAATAAATCCAGTCTTCATAGTCATTCAGCCGTTTTCCTATTTCTCTGGCTCAATCTGGCTGGCTGATATGGTGGGTGTCCAGTAAATCATAGTGGTCGCACAGAACTCTTCGGAAGATGCAGCTGATGCGAGTGTTGGCAAAGGAAAACCCTTGTGGATATCGAGCCCTTCCACTGAGTGAGCTCGTGTATATTGGGGACTCAAAAATCGGCTTCGCGATCTCCATGAAAAAGGTTACAGTACAAGTTGTACGTACTGAAAGAGGTGAGATCAGTGATGTGGCATTATTGATGCCTCACCGGGCTCGCCCTTCCCGATTCCTCTCACTCCCTCAGGCTCTCATTTCTGAAGCTCACCCAGGTGCAGGCGTCCAACAGATTGTTCGGGTATCGCATCGTCTTTCGTCTATGAAATTTCAAGGGTGCAAAATGAAAGGACCTGACCAATTCTTTGTCCAGAGAAGCCCCGGCATTTCCTGATTCAGAGCCAAAAGTTATTTAAAAGTTGAGGCGTTGACGCCACGAGGCAGCTCGAAACCTGACTGAAAGCATAAAGAGGAAAGTCGCCGCTAGGCGCCTTCGACTTTCTTCTTTCCCGCTATGCCTCAAGTTTGCTCTCAATTGCTCTCTAGTGGCATTTGCGAGAACGCATCGTGTACTCATCGGCACAACGTATCTAGCTGCGACATCTGCGGCTTGGTCTTTGGGTCGCCCGAAGAATACGCAGCGCATACAGCTACTAAGCAGCACATTAAGAAGGCTCGAGGCGAATCTGGCGCAATCCTGTTTTGCTCCACATGCCAGAAACACATCCCAGGGACGAAACACTGGAGGATTCACATCGATACTGCTCGTCACAAAACCCAGGCAAAACGAAAAGGCCTTTCCGCGGCTGCTGATCCAGAGGAGGTTGAATCCGTCCCCGGGCATACCCTCTGTGGTACTTGCAACACCCACATTCAGAACAGTCACTGGGATCGCCACCAATCCACTGCTAAGCATTTGGCTCGAGAAAGTTTCGTATCTTTCCGAACGGCTTTGGACGAGGCAGAGAGGGATAAAAACGGTCTTTCGCTCGTCGGCAACTTCGACTTTGGGATCGTTGACGGACCTACCGCGAAATCCGGGGTCACGATCCATCCTACTATCAAGAACACCACTCCGTCTTCAAAGATATCCATTGTCAGTATGACACTGGCATCGGATAAAGGCAGTCGGACGCAATCCCCGTCAGTCCCTCATCTCCTCCTTTGGTCCATGCTGATTTGTGTCACTGCCTAGGTTCTCGGTGGCTTGCGATCCCAATCCTACGATGAAATATAACACGACATACTCTTTCACCGTTACGCTCCGCCAGAACCACAACGGCAGGGCGGAAAACCGGCTCGAGATCTTATTCGAGGACTTGCAGCTTCGGCAACGCTTCATCATCGCTCGCATCTTGCGAGTCGTCGTCGGGAACCGTGAGGACCACCACAATCTTCGACCCGTCGCGCCGTACAAACCTCGGAAACGCACTGCGAGACAGCCTGAAACAAAAGTGGTTGAAGGCATTCCCCCACCTTCGCTGAAAGCCATTCCCTATGTCGTACCTCTACCCAAGGCGCCTATTCCAACAAATTTAGCTTCAGCTCTGTCGACGGGTAACACTACGACCATCGTTGCCAACGTCCGCAGGTTGTTCCTGCCGCACGTTCTGGACAGCAACACATATGCGCTTCACTTCAAGCATTTGTTGTGGATCGAAGAATTTCGGATGGAGTTGGGTTTTCCTTCTTTGTCATTTACAAGCATTTAATTCCCGTCCAGACGCGATCTTGAACACTATGATATTTCTAATGCAAAGCTCAGCACCCACAATCATTACTATTTGTATGCTATTTCTTTCACAGCAGTGGCGACGATTAACCTGAGATTAGCCTAAACGTCCCTGGGCTCGCAGAGAAAAGACCAAGCGTCCTCGTCGGTCAGTTTCCACATAGTTCTGCCATAATATTGGACCTCAATGAGCCTACAGGGGACCGCATTCTCGTGCAGAAGCCCGCCGCGTCAACTCCTGGTCATTGGTTTGAAGGCGGAGTGCATTTCGTACGGAAGGAGGATGTCGGGCTGAGATTTCATTCATCCTTCAGAGCGTCGCCAGCAGACCGTTTCAATGTGCGATTCAAGCTCAATCGCTACCCCTTGCGCCGCCAGCACCTCGCCTTGGGTACGGCATACTCCGAGGATCGGGTCCTCTTCCCGTTACCCCTCCATGTCCCGTCGGCAATGTACCCTACCCAAGCAAGGGCAAGAATGAAAGTCTTCAATCCCCTCATCGCCACGAACGTCCCGCAGCTCCAAGCCGTTATGGCCGTAGTCAAGCGACCACCGGGTTCTGTCCCATTCGTCATTTTTGGACCGTGCGTTTCATCTCTCGAGGAGCTAGACAATACACTGACTATCAATTCAGTCCAGGCACAGGGAAGACAGTAACGATGGTGGAGGCCATCCGCCAGGTCCTCGCAGCTGACCCAAAGGCTCGCATCCTAGCGTGCGCTCCGAGTAATTCAGCAGCCGACCTCATCGCGACCCGGCTCAAGTCGCTGAGTACGAATGAGTTGTTCCGATTCTACGCCCCCTCTCGCAACAAGGATCAAATTCCCCTCGAACTGCTGGACTACACCTACGAGAAGGTCGATGAACGGGGAAGCAGTTACAGGGACAATGATCATGCGGAAAAGCCCCACTTCTCTGTACCTCCTTTGTCGCGGATGATGCGCTTCCGCGTCGTGGTTCTGACCTGTGTCTCGGCTTCGGTCGTCTCAGGCATCGGCATCCCGCGCGGTCACTACACGCATATCTTTTGCGACGAGGCTGGCCAGGCTACGGAAGCAGAGGCCATGATCGGTAGGTTTCGCCGATCTGAGTGCATCAATAGCTAACTCGTGGGCAGCGATCAAGACAATGGCAGATAGTAAAACGAATGTCATCCTCTCAGGCGATCCCAAGCAGCTTGGGCCCATCATCCGTTCAGCTGTTGCGCGGGAGCTAGGCTTCGAAACCAGCTACATCGAGCGCTTGATGCAGCGTGAGATCTACGACGAGAAGAAGGGCCACGGCACCTCGTAAGGGTTCACCCGTCGCTCTTCCCCTCTACTATACTCACAAAACGCCACCAGGGTCGTCAAGCTCACCAAGAACTACCGCTCGCACAATGCGATTCTCAAGTTCCCCAACGAGCGCTTCTACAAGGGCGAGCTGCAGCAGTGTGGCGACCCGAGTGTCATCAATGCGTATCTCAACTCGCCTCTGCTTCCCGCAAAGACGTTCCCGGTTATATTCCACGCGATCTCAGGCAAGGACGACCGCGAGGCTTCCTCGCCCTCTTTTTTCAATATCGACGAAGTATCGCAAGTCAAAGAATACATACAGAAATTGCGCGCGGACAGACGGTTCCGCATCAGTGAGTAGCTGTGACTGCCTCAAAATTCTGCTGCTGAATGTGTCGATTCCACAGCGGACAATGATATCGGTGTCATCACGCCGTACCACGCCCAATGCCTCAAGATCCGCGCTGTGCTACGGGCTGTCGCCGACGGGGTTAAAGTGGGCTCTGTAGAAGAGTTCCAAGGACAGGAGCGTAGAGTCATCATCATCTCTACTGTGCGCAGCAGCCGCGAGTTCGTCGAGTACGACCTTCGTCATACGCTCGGCTTCGTCGCTAACCCACGCCGATTTAACGGTATGTTGTCCTTTCCTGCCCACCTGCGTGTCCAGACTAACGCAAGCGCAGTCGCGGTAACCCGTGCGCAGGCTTTGCTTATCGTTATCGGGGACCCGGACGTCCTCGCGCTGGACCCTTTGTGGCGCGCTTTCCTCAATTATGTGTACTTGGGCGGCGGATGGACGGGTGGTGATATCTCGTGGGACCCGCGTAGCCCAGTGTCGGAGGCCGGCGGATATGATGGAATTACGCGGGCCACCGCGGAGCGGGATATGAATGCATTCACGCGAAGGATGGAGGAGCTGACGATGGCAGGGGTGGAGGCGGCTGATGGTGGAGACGATGCGAATGTGGATCGGCCTTGGCAAGATGTTGAGTGAGTTTGTGCCCATTTTTCTTGGATGTAAAATAGAAACGAAGTAGATACATACGCTCTCAACCGAGTTAGTTACGCCCTTCTAGTTGGCAATATCTAGACAGATTCAGATGTCCGCCTGGAGTGGACATAAGAGCCGGCATGGGCTGGTGCTTTCCAAGGTACGCTGACCATCGCTGTCCAGGGCGCTTGAATTGCAACCACCAGAAGTGGCTGGACCAGGCCAACCATAAAGCGCATCATCGAGCATCCCTGCGGAACCCAACATACCCTGCCGCACCAGCGAGGGCAGCGCAGCTTGCACCGCCGCCTCCCAACGCACGAACGCGTTGTACGGATTCGCCAGTACTGCCCAGATGCACATCAGCAGCAACATCGAGTAGAAGAACAGGCGCAGAGTGCCAAAGAAATTTCAATCCCACTTCCATCGCAGGTGGGATTCAAGAAAGTACTCACAAAATCCCTCGTCCCGGAGCTCAAGACGTAAATGCTCAACGCTCCCGGAGAGACCGACCCCGACTGCTTCGATCATTTCCTGTGTCGACCAAGTTCGTCCGATAATTTGGGTGTCCTGACGTTTCGGTGGGCGCTTGGATTCGTGGATTCACAACATAACGACACAACATCGAGATTTCAGAGCAGTTGACGAGGAGGGCCTGAAGCTGCCGCCAAAGGCTCCGAATCCGACCACACTGGCAGCTCGAGCCTCGAGCGGATCCTGGTGCGTGAACCATACACGCGATAGTGACAACTCCTTCAGACTTGCCGCTTCACTGAAAACACGCTGGCCAACGCGGATTTCAGCGGCCGTTCCATTCTGTTCCAGCCCATGTCATATTCCCTGTTCCAGTTTACATGATCACGCCCTCGACAAGGAAATTTGCCTCAAGTTAAGGAGCAGAAGAACGAGGGACAACATTGTATCGGCCATGATTGAGCAGACGTGTACGGTGTTGCTCCAGGGTATTCACGAACTCTTCATCAAAATCGTAAATAGTGGACTCGGGTCCACCACCACCGACAAATGTGCGCGCAGTTAAAAAACATGAGGCCAGGAATGTTGTGATGGTTGTCGATGATCATGTCCACGAGTTCCTGTGGAAATGTGAGACGAGAGAGTTGACCGGTAAGCCCATCGCCGCGGCCATCAATGCAATCATAACGAGCACAGCCACATTTTGCTCCGGGGCCTTCTTCAAGTTCACCCTCAGTTTCGTGGATTTCACGTGTTTTGTCGCGGATGTCGATCGCAGCCCATGGTCCCATTGGAATGCAGGTCTCTCGACAGTCGCCTTACTTGCTTGCTATGTTCGACTCGAGTCGCTAAGGCTCCAACCGTTTCCGTTTTTAAATGTTTCTAAACATTTGTAAACAGATTAATAATCCTTTTAGCTGACGAGCCCTGGTAAACATTTTACAAACGGTTTAAACGGTAATATTTGCAGGGATTTTCAACTGACCTTGTTACCCTAATTCACTGTTCAATTTCATTCAGAAACTACGTACCTATGACTATAACTAGCGAGGAACGAGCGTTCAGTTATAGCATCTGTCTGAGAGAGACTAACCTATGACTGAACCTTCAATTTGAACATTACACATCCTTGCCCTTGGTTTGATGGTGACTCCAGGCATCTCGGACTTCAATTTGCTACCTATGTGGAGGAAGCCCGCCCATCCGTGCAGGCCAACATGGTGTAGAAACTATGTGCAGAGCTCACAGAAGGTAAGAGACCTTGAGCTCTTATTCAAGCCAAGACTGCGGTCTTCCGTATTGGATAAATACTGTACCATTTCGACCAAGTGTTCAAGTAACACGTAACACCGGGTTTTTCTGAGGCCTTTGAAAATCACCACAAATCAAAAGAAAATTTTTCGGCCATCTTGGTGCATAAAAAATCCAAAATTAATGAACACTTGGTCGAAATGGTACAGTATATTTGTTTTTGAATGTTTGCAAACATTTTTGAACCATTTACTATTTAGTTTATGGGCCCTTGTAAACAAAAACTAAACAGTTGGAGCCTTAGACTCGACCACCAAGTTCAAGCCTCTACTTCATTGCTCTCTTTGACAGTTTCAACCACAATACAAGGGATTTCCTGTTACCACATTCTCTCATCCTCTCATTCCCTCATGATCGTTGGAAGGGACACAAAATTACCATGGTCTTCCTGAAGAAACAAATTTCTTTCTTTCACCACAGTCTAGCAAGCTGTAAAAAATCCAACCCCATGTTGTCACTCTTCCTTCTGCTGTGAGTTTCACCTTTTGCTCTGGAATCCGGTGTGGTGTAAAGGTCAGCATTTATTGCAATCAAATATTGATTTTCTGCCTTCACATGCACATGGTTTCTTCACCTCTGCTGTGGTGCAACGGTCAATATTGCGATATATAGCTGTTTGCCCTCCACAAATGTGAAAAAAAGGATGTCAAAGTTGACTGTACTTTGGAGCCTCTGTCTACCCATACTAGCTACTCATATTCATCTGACATGTCCGGCATGGTATAACAGTCAACATTGGCGAGGGTGAGGATTGCTCCGGTGACCTCGGCCTTGAATATGGTGTGCTGGATTGCTCCAGGCTGCCCTTGTCCTTTGACCCAGCACAAAGCTCAACATGCTTTCTGACCCGGAGAGCTTGTTGTTGAGGATTATGCCAAGGATTTTGGCACTCAGACACCTTAAAATAGTCGCACCCTCCATGTTTATTCCTTCTAAAATTGCCAAAAAGCCTCCAAAACCTTCAAAATGATTCAAATATTCTGAAACTTGTTCGACACCTGCGAATACTCCTTTACATCCTAATACTTCTCTCCCAATCTCTCAGCATGTCCGGTATGGTGTAACGGTCAACATTGCCGCTTTTCATTACGCGAAGTGCGGATTACGTAATCGCGATAATTTCGCGGCAGCTCGGGGTTCGATTCCCCGTACCGGAATATTTTTTGCTCACTGGCCATGCGGTATTTATTTTGTGGCCGCTCCCGTCCCCATTCTCTAATACAACTTGAACACCTCCGAACCCCTGATCTTGTTAAGCACTCCATCACCCGGACATATTGTTTCAGCTGAGTCCTCCTTTCTCCTTCTTTTAGACTTTACCTATAATATCTTTCTCCTCCTCATCAACATACCCATCTGCATCCTCTTGATACTATTATTATTTCCGCAATTCCTCTCTCAGCATTACTCTCATGTCCATCTTTCCCCAATGTCTCCTACTTATTTTTATTTAGTATTGGTATATACTTAGCTATAGTTCACACAGTTCATTGTACATCATTTTAAGCTGAAACCGCACCACCCAATCCTTGAGTGTATTGCACCTCTTGGATGCGAGGCTTGTCTGTGATACATATGTACACAAGGAGGATAACTAATTTTGTACTGGCCAAACATGTGAAACATTGAGAACCAATTTACAATACCTTTTGAATAGTTGCTGGTTCAATATTTGAAAGATATTCAAAATGACTTCTCCATGACTCAGATATCTTCTGCATGATGTTGGGTATGCAGAACATATTTTGAACACATTTTACATGGTGTTCTGTCAAAAATGGATCATTCTATTGAGAAACCCCAATTCTAAGGGAAACCCTGTCTTTTCAGGCAGCCCCTCAAAATTCTATTGAGAAGCCCCTATGTTGCTGGACACTCAGATCAATGTTCAGAATCTTTTGTGATGATGTGCCATATGCAGTCATTGCGGTGCAAGCTCACTAGTACTTGCTGCTTAATGCAATATTATAGGGTGCTCTATAGATCTATTTGAGAGTCATGCAAAATTCCAGAGGCTCATCTCTGTCTGAAATCAGTATTTCTTGGCTGCTCAACCTCTGTCTGCCTTGAATGGTCCTAAGTGTCATTTTTTACTCAGCTTCTGTAAAGGCAACCTCAAGGCTCAGCAGAAGCTCTGAGACTAGCGAGAGAGAATCCAAAGCTTAATTGACAGTACTAATACAGGAGTGGAGGTAATATGCACATAGCCAGGGAGAATCCAAAGAGGAGAAAGGATAAGGATTCCCATGCTAGGGGATTAATCACTGTTGAAGACGAATGGGGGGTTATTTTGGGCAACTCTTGGGAAACATATTTTCCACTGCACACTGGCTGCAAAATCAGTGTTAAAACAGAAGAATTTATTTGAGAGATAACTCTTTATGTTTGAAAACCCCAACGAACTTCCTTTTCAAGGATTTTGGTGTTGAGTTGATCAAGTAAGGAAGGTGTCGCTTATGTGGTGGGTGTGTAAGTGATGTCAGCAACAATAGTTTCGGTATTTAGCTCAATTAAGAGGTACTATGGAGTCCATCAAAATAGAAAAATAGAAATAGGTGAGATAAGTGAGGTTAAGTGTAAGCTGATCAAAATGGAACTCTCATGTCATAATTTGGTCGGGATACGCTCTGATGCGCTGCTCGCGAAAGTCGAACACATGACCGATGATGTGTGACAATGGGTTATAGAGTCGTGCACTATTAGCATGCCCAGAGGCCCTGTGAAGGAAAGTTACTAATCTATGCACTATATGCCACTATGCTGCTATATTGTACTTTAGCTTAGTCAGTGTACTGCGGAACACACAGCTTTATGTATTAGATAAGCAATTTGATCTTACCTTGTACTTGCATAGAGCTCTGCTCCCTGTGACACGTATGGGTCAACTTCCCGAGCGGTAGCGGCTCTCTACCAAAGGTTAACACCCAGGATCCACTGGATGGCTAAGCATCCATCTCTGAAGAGTCTAACTGCTTTCCTGCCAAGGGTGACATGGTCCCTTTTGCTTGGGTTACAGGCGCCTCTGAGACCTCGGTATGGTCTCCTGGCTCGCACTCGATACCTGCAGCCAGCAAGCCTTTGTATCAGCGAGAAGCATACCTTGTTGAAGCCAGGTCGCTTCACATGACACAATCCCGCCACTTCTGCCTGAGCAATGCACACTGAATATTGAATCCCCACGGCAGCGCCCCAGGAACGTGGAATGGATCATGATGAGTGCATGTAGAGTGCATGTAGAGTGCTTTGATTTTTGATCGCAGGGGCTGGACATTCGTGCAGGTTGGAAAGGTGGTGGGATTGCACCACCGTCAGCCTGCTGTAATCATGCTGCTTACATCACGTACTTACAACGCTCGTGCCAAACACGTGCACTCACCTCTTCTTGATCCTTACCACCATCTTCCTGTAACGTCGTATACGCCGTCTCGAATACACCTCCCCAGAAAAGGGACTTATCGTTATCTTGGTCTCTCTCTGTCTTCCCTTTTCTCTCTGGTTCCGTTCGTCCTTTCTCTCTGTCTTGTGGAGCTCGGTGAGCGAGCTTCCATTTTTTTAACGATATCCTTCCTTTCCATTTTTCTTCCTCTTTCCTTGCGCGAGACTCGCCATTGAGCTTGTACACGCACTCGCCCCTCTCTCCCTTCCTCCCCACCGTCCTCTGAGTCGCGGCGAGCATCCGTTCGTCGACGCGCTCATCACTGTACCACACACGTGAAGAACTAGCAAGTTCCACGTGCGTGAAAAAAACGTGCACCATACGTCACACCTGACGTGCACACCAACGACGGCCCACCACAGCCTCCCTCTCTCCCACTGCTACACTGTAACGTACCGTACTCAACGAGCTCGCCCACAGCTCGCTACTCGTCTCAAAACTGGCCTCGAGACAACCCTCTGTTCCGCATTCCCTCCAGACCCGAGGTCAATCTAAGACCACCGGCCTCCCCACGCCGCTCCCCTCTGCGGAGCCTTCATCCATCGTACCGTCTGTGCCGCTTCCAACCTCACCGTCTGCATCACCGCCACCAGCGCCGCCCACGCACTCGTCGGCACCACCGTCACCAACGCCACCTGCGTACTCGGATTCGGACTCGTCTTTCACTTTCACTCCCACTCCCTACTGTACCACCATGCCGGGCACCGCCGCTATCCTCGAGTCCACCGCGACTAAGCCGCCTGTCCTCCACGAGGGCGAGACGACCCAGGCCGTCCTCCGCCAGTTTGAAATTGCCTTCAAGAATTACGTATTGTACAAGTCCCTCGACCGCGCCGCGCAGGCCGCAATCCTCATTGGATGTTTCCGGGACTATCGCATCACCGACTGGCTCGAAATCGATTCGGAGCGCGACGCCGCCCTCCTTATGACGTTCAAGGAGATCATGGCAAAGGTCCGCTCCCTCGTCCTCTCTCCGTCTTGGGAACGCGATCTCTGCGTCACCATGAACCAACGGAAGCAGGGGAAGACGGAGCCCTTCTCCGAGTTCGCTACTGCCGTCCGCTCGACCAACTCCCTTCTGATTAACACTACCTCGCACGTTGACGACGACCGTATCCGCACCCTGCTCGAGGCGGGCATGCTCCCCGACCTTCAGGAGGACTACGAAGATGACCCCGACGCCAAGAAGGAGAAGAGTTTCCCTCTCTGGCTCGTCGAGGTCGAACGCATCGATATCAAACGTAGCCGTGCTAATGCTCGCCTGCGCACCATCGCGGACGAACAACGCAAGGCTGCCGACGTCGCCGCAGCGGGTAAACACAACGCTAACAGCGACAGCAACGACCGCCTGCCGAAGAAGACCCGCAACGAGAACGTACCCCCTGCCTCATCTTCGAACACCGACACCAAGCACTGCCCGAAGCTTACCGCCGAGGAACAGCAGCTGCTTAACGCCAACCACGGGTGTCGCAAGTGCCGCGTCCTCTTCGTCGCCCATGCGACTGACCCAGCCGCGAGCAAGACATGCCCTTTCCCCTCTGCAGACAATTATAAACCCATCACGGCTGTGTCTGTCACTGCCGCCGTCGCCGCCTTGACCGCCGATCAACGTAAACAATTCGGTCTCGCCCCCGCCAAGGGTACCGCCGTCGCCGCCTTGAAGAACGCCGCGGCTGTCATGCCCGACATCGAGGACGACAACGACTCTTCTGACGAGAGCTTGTCTGTGAGTTCTAAATTTCGCACTCCACACATTTACTGGGACTTCCGCATGGAAGGTCCCGTCTCCGATCTTCCTATTTCTGTTCGCAGACTCATTGATAATGGCGCGCACTTAGTTCTGATACACCCGGACCTTGTCGAGTGTCTCGGCCTCAAGCGTCGGAAGCTGCTCGTGCCGGAAGAAGTCGAAGTTGCATTGAACGATGGTACAAAAGAGTGCGCCACATTGACTGAGTATGTAAAATTCCGTGCCCTCTCCGCCGACCTTTGTTGGACGAGACGTACGTGCAGCTTGGACAACGGAAACGATTAGATTAGATCGTGACCGGATGTCACGTGTGTTGATATACCGTGACAGTCCGCGTCAACATCCCTCACTCGCTACCACTACGTGTGTCTGCTGTGAGGGTATGTTCTTATATTATATTCACATACACTATAGCTAACGGTATCTAGTTAGAATACTCACATCGTGTACAGGTGAATATACTCACTCGCTACCACTACGTGTGTCTGCTGTGAGGTTAGAATACTCACATCGTGTACAGCTTCCAACAGGTTATGGGCCATTTGAGCCGTTGTTGACGACGACGCGCACGAAGCCTTACACCAAACGGACACCTATACCCGGCGAGCTGGTATTTCACGACTCGCGCAGAGCGCATCACGAATTTTCTTGTAAATACGACTCTCGCGCGCCACCATGGACCCGATGGACGCTCGCCCTGCGACATCGCCCTCCAACCCCTTCCAGGCCAACCGCCAGTATCACTGGCCGCCCCAGCCTGCTCAGAACGACGTCCCCGGATCGCACAGCGCCCCGCCCGACATCTCTGGCCCACCGCGCGTACCGTCGCCGTTCCAGAGTGCTACACCGGCACACAACGCGTTCCCAGGCCAACCATACATGCCACGCTTCGTAACTCCCGCACCACCGTCCTCGCAACCCTCATTCCATCAGCCCCAGCCGCACCAGTTTTACCCGCCGCCCGTCGCACATCAGCACTACGCGCCACCCCACTTCCATCACCCGGTCCCCCCGCCGCAGATGTATCACCCCCACTTCGTACACCCGATGGCTTCGGTATCCCAGCCACATCTCGGCGGCCCTGGACCCGTACCGAAGGCGTTCGCATTGCCGACGCAGTGGGCGGACGCGGACAAGCTCTCGCTGGAACGGGGGAACTGGATTGCGTGGGAGTCGAAGGTGACGCACCAGCTGGGCGTACAACCGGGCGCGCTTCGCTTCATAGGAAACGACAACCCCTGCCCGTCCCCCGTGCACTACCCGGCTCATTACCGCGCATGGGTCGACGCCGACACCGTCGTCCGTTTCTTTATATCCGGAGCATGCGTCTCGACGGAGCGGGAGCACTTCAAGTCATGCACCACGGCCGCTGCGATATGGAATGCGCTGCGTATCCGGCACGAGCATCGCGGACCGAAGGGGCAGGTGAAGGCACTTCACCAATTCCTGTCGACCGACTTTGCTGTCGACCCCGCTACGTTCTCCACGACGATCGAGCAACTCACGGAGCTCAACACTGCCATATGGGCCGCTGGTCCGATCGACCCCGACTCTTTCCTACTCGTGGGTCTTCTCGCGGCGCTGGCGACCAACCACCGCAACTTCTTACGCAGTATGCTCGCCCTCCCCCAACTCGATCTGGTGACGCTGAAGGACAACTTACGCAATATCCACGATTTCGATGGCATCGCGGGGGGACGGAACGGTACAGCGAACGCCGCTCAGGGAGCGCCCGAACAACGGAAGCGCTGCACGACAGCCGGATGCCCGAGGCCTGACACCCACCAGTGGAAGTACTGCACGTTCACCGGCGGAGGCATGGCGGGGAAAGGTATACGCGAGGCGCAAGCGAAGCGTCGCGCCGACAACGGAAAACCTGACCCCCCCGAAACCGACACGGCGAAGCCACGCGATGCCGGCAGCGCGAAGGGCGCGAAGGGTAACCCCAGAATCCGAGCGAAACCAGATGGACGCGCTTATATCACCGTCGACGGCACCGACTTCTACGTCACGCCGACCGACTCGAGCGCGCCTGCTCCCGAAACCCCGACTGCCAACACGTTGATGACCGACGAGTTGCCCACGGGTGCGGACATGGATGCATGGTTCGTCGAGACCGATCCCCATGTCTCCTTGAAATGGGATGACTGGACGCTGACGGCGAATGCCGCTCTGCACGACGGGCGCTCGGATTTCCTTATCTTTGCGGACTCCGGCGCCAACGTCCACATATCGCCATGTCGCGAGGATTTCGTCACCCTCATGCCCATCGCACCACGCGCGATCCGCGGGTTCCAGGGGACGGCGATTAACGCAACGGGCATTGGGACAATCGTCACCGACAAATTCACCATCCGGAATGTCCTCTACGTCCCTGACGCCGCGATACGCCTGCTATCCGTACTCCGCCTGTGCCAAGATTCCCCCTATACTTTCCACTTCGACAGCACTAGTGCCTGGGTCACCTCCGCGGAAGGGACAATCTGCACGGGGTCCGTCCACCCCACCCGTCATCTCTACCTCCTCGACTGCTCTCCCGCCTCTGCTGCGTCTGTGGCATCTGCTGAAGTGCGCGACCTGCGCAGCTGGCACCTCTGCCTCGGCCACGCCAACCACCAAGACATCGCGGACCTCTACCAAGATCAACTTGCTGACGGTATGGATCTCGACCCATCTTCCAATGCTCCCGTTTGTGACGCGTGCATTCGTGGAAAGCAGACTCGAGCGCTCATACCGAAAGTGAGGGAGGGACCGAAGTCGACGCGGAGGCTGGAGCAAGTGCATGTTGACCTGAGCGGAAAGGTGGCGGTTCGCTCACGCAGCGGAAATTTTTATACTCTCGATATCGTCGACGACTACTCTTCTCGCGGCTGGACAATCCCCGTCCCTAATAAATCAACCGCTTTCTCTCACCTTTGTACATGGGCGATCGCCATTGAAGCCAAGACGGGTGAGAAGATCGGCGCGTTCGTCATTGACAATGGTGAACTCAAATCCGACGTCTTCGAGAAGTGGTGCGCGGCGCGTGGCACGGCCATACATTACACTGCACCACACGTTTCCAAGATGAACGGGAAGTGTGAGCGTTACCACCTGTCGATTCATAGCAAGGGCCGCGCCATGCGCATATATTGCAAGGCGCCCCCCCATCTATGGGACGAATTTTGCGTGACTGCTGCGTACTTGCACGCCAGAACACCATCTCGAGCACAGGGTGGTCGCACCCCGTTTGAATGTTTCGAGAGCGTGAAACCAAACTTATCCCATCTTCGCGAAATTGGATGCCGCGCATTCGTTCTCATCGAAGGAAATAACCCCAAAGTCTACGACCGCTCCCTCGAATGCGTTCTCATCGGGTATACGCCACGGTCGAAGGCATATCGCTGTTGGGAGCGATCTACTGGGAAGATCTATAACTCGATCAACGTACGGTTTATCGAGTCGGGTCAGATGTCAAAGGTCTCTTGGGATAAATCTCGGCTCGCAGAGCGCGCCGCGCTGGGCACGCCCGCGCCCTCTGCCGCTGGAGTACCCGACGATCAATCCTCCGACGACCCACCCAGCCTCACAACTTCCGCTCCGGACGTATCCGACGACGTGCGTGCAGTGCCCGCTCCGTCCATACCTCTGCCTGCGCGACCTCCCACTCCTTCCACTGGACCTCCTCCGCCGCCGCCGTTACGACGATCGGAACGTGCCCGTATACCTGCACGCCCGCGTAACGCGCTCGCCGCCAATGAGGGATACCAGGAAGATGATGGTGAGCAACGGATCCTCGACGACATTGAGGCGACGATCGCGAGTACCCCCGAAGACGATGACGGAGAGGAGACCGCGATGTGGGCACAGCTAAACGCCTATCTCACCGAGAACCCCATCGATGTCGAGTTCCCCGACGACCCGAAGACATACGCGGAAGCGATGGCCTCCCCCGACGCTGATCGATGGATTGAGGGAACACACGAAGAGCTCGACGCCCTCCGCCGCTTCGGTGTCTACGAACTTGTGCCGCCAGCGGACGTCCCGACCGGCAAGACAATTCTCGATGTCAAACCGGTGTACGTTCGGAAGCGCGATGCTGAAGGAAATGTGGTACGCAATAAAGTCAGATATTGTGTTAAAGGGTACAGACAGGTCTACGGCCGTGACTACACCCAAACCACATCCCCCACCGCACGACTCGAGTCGTTCCGAGCGATCCTGCACATTGCTGCCTCACGAGGATGGGACATCCAACAAGTCGACATCAAGACCGCGTTCCTCAATGCCGATCTCCCACCTGACGAATTCCAGTACACGCGCCAACCGCGGCACTTCGAGGAGAAAGGGAAGGAGAAGTGGCTGTGGAAGTTGGTGAAATCGCTGTACGGGCTGAAACAGGCTGGGCGCGCCTGGAACAAGCACATGCACGACGCTATGGTGGGATGGGGATTCCGACGGTTGCTCTGCGAGTGGTGCGTGTATGTCCGCCATAGCCCCGGGGGTGAGACGACCATCGTAGCCGTGCATGTCGACGACATGATATGTGCGTCGAGCACCCCGGCCGCGAATGACACCTTCAAGGACCAGCTACGCACACGATGGGCGATATCCGACCTGGGTGAGGTCAGGTACTGCCTTGGCATCAGCGTCGTCCGCGATCCCGAACGCGGCACTATCTCCCTCTCCCAGACTGCCCTCATCGACCGCATAATTGCGCAATTCGGTCAGACCGACGCCTACACTGTCACCACGCCGATGGAAGCCAAGTCCGACCTACGAAGACCCACCGACACTTTGTCTCGCGAGGACGCGGATCGCCTAGCTGTTATACCCTACCGATCCCTCGTTGGCTCCCTCATGTACGTCGCAATCGGCACGAGGTCCGACATATCATTCGCCGTAAATGTCCTCGCTAGCTTCCTCGATTGCTATCGCTATGTGCACTGGCTAGCTGCGGTTCGTGTGGTACGATACCTAAAACTCACCCGCCACTTCGTACTCGTGCTTGGCGGCAAGAACACGATCAGGCTCCTCAGCCACGGTGATGCTGACTTTGCAAATGACCGCGACCGCCGGAAGTCGATCATGGGTTACTCTTTCAATCTCGGATCTGGGACTATCTCTTGGGCATCGCGCAAGCAGAAGGTGGTGACCCTCTCCTCGACCGAAGCCGAGTACATTGCCGCGTCTGAAGCTGCCAAAGAGGCATGTTGGCTACGCATGCTCCTCCGCGGGATTGGTGTCCCCATCAGCGGTCCATCACGCATTTTCTGTGACAACAATGCTGCCATCATCCTAGCCGGGGACCAGTCCTTCCACTCGCGTGCGAAGCATATCGACAACCGGTACCACCACATTCGCGACTGTGTCGAGAAGCTCAAGATTACCCTCCCCCGAGTCTCATCCCACGACAACATTGCCGACACGCTCACCAAGCCGCTGCCGTTTACGGACTTCGTCCGCCACCGCGAGAGCCTCGGTATTGTTCCAGGGGGTGTTCTGGCGTGAGGGGGTGATTCCGCAGTCCATGCTGAGGGGGTGTGTTGGACGAGACGTACGTGCAGCTTGGACAACGGAAACGATTAGATTAGATCGTGACCGGATGTCACGTGTGTTGATATACCGTGACAGTCCGCGTCAACATCCCTCACTCGCTACCACTACGTGTGTCTGCTGTGAGGGTATGTTCTTATATTATATTCACATACACTATAGCTAACGGTATCTAGTTAGAATACTCACATCGTGTACAGGTGAATATACTCACTCGCTACCACTACGTGTGTCTGCTGTGAGGTTAGAATACTCACATCGTGTACAGCTTCCAACAACCTTAGCTATGAATCGAATTCTGTACGCGCACTGATCGCGCCCGGCCTCTGCGCCGATGTAATACTTGGTCTACCGTTCCTCACTCGTAACCACATTGTAGTTGATCATCATGCACGTACTGTCGTAGATAAACGCGTTAACTACAACCTTCTTGACCCCCCCCTGCCAACACCGCCTAAGCCCCCGAAGGTTAAGCTTCGGGAACACCTGCGTAAAACCAAGGACGACCATAAGCTCCTCGCGCAGGAACTCAAGTCTGTTTGCATGGAACGCCTACAGCGTCTGACCAATGCGAATCCGTTTGAATCAGTACGCGAAGTCGACGTTGTCGCTGCGATTCACGAGAAGATTGTCGGTTTCGAGGAGTCCGAACGACAACGCAAACTCGGCGACAAATTGAAGGCTGAATACCGGCCGATCTTTGAACCGATTCCACATGTGGATGACCTGCCGACAGATGTATTGTGCGAGATAAAGATGAAAGACGCGTATCAATCTATCTCCAGACGGACTTATCAAAGCCCGCGCAAGTACAAGGACGCTTGGCAGATCCTGATCCAGAAGCACCTGGACGCAGGTAGAATACGACCATCCAACTTGCCGTATGCTTCACCCGCCTTCCTCATCCCGAAGGCCGACAAAGACGCCCTTCCACGCTGGGTAAACGACTTCCGGGACATCAACGGGAACACAGTTCACAATGTTTTTCCCTTACCTCGCGTGGATGATATACTTGCTGACTGCGCCAAAGGAAAAATCTGGTCCACTATCGACTTCACAGACAGCTTCTTTCAAACCCGGATGCATCCCGACTCTATAAAATATACTGCAGTCGGAACACCCCTGGGGCTATATGAGTGGCTCGTCATGCCACAAGGACTGCGGAACACGCCTTCCATTCAGCAACGCCGTGTAACGGCGGCCCTGCGGGAACACATCGGGAAATTCTGCCATGTCTATCTAGACGACATTGTCATCTGGTCCGACTCAGTCGCGGAACACGAAAAACACTTGCGCATCATCTTCAAAGCGCTAAAGGTTAATGGTCTATATTGCAACGAGAAGAAAACAAAGTTATTCTGTAGTGAAATTAAATTTTTGGGTCACCGCATTTCTGAACGCGGCATAGAACCCGACAAGTCTAAAATCGAAAGAATTAAGAACTGGCCAATCCCTAAATCCTCCACAAATGTCCGCGCCTTCCTTGGCGTAGTTCGCTATGTCAGCCAGTTCCTTCCTAACCTTGCCCAACACACTGAAGTGCTACATCGCCTGACGACAAAGGCCGCAGATAAACTATTCCCTGAGTGGTCAACTGAACACCAGCTGGCTTTCGACTCAATTAAAGAGATTGTAGCGGGACACGACTGCCTCACAACCATTGACCACCAGAATATGGGACTCAACAAGATTTTTGTCACCGCGGATGCTAGCGACAAGCGCTCAGGCACTGTGCTCTCCTACGGTGAGACATGGGAGTCTGCCCGACCGGTTGCCTTCGACTCAATGACCTTTAAGGGCGCCGAATTAAATTATCCGATACACGAAAAAGAACTACTTGCAATTATCCGTGCCTTACGCCGCTGGCGTGCTGACCTTCTTGGTCATCCTATACTCGTCTACACAGACCATCGCACTCTCGAGAACTTTGACTCCCAACGTGACTTGTCGCGTAGACAAGCCCGCTGGATGGAATTTATGTCCCAATTCGAATCCAAGATTGTTTACGTGAAAGGCGAAGCAAACACTGTCGCAGACGCTCTGTCTCGAACCGATTTCGATGACAGCAGTGATGCAGCTCGCCACGCTTCAGAACCAGTGGATGAGGATGACATTTCCACAGTGGCCGCACTATACTGCCCGTCGCTAGACTCACCGCTGCACGCTGCACGCTGCCTCGCCCGCACTCGGGTACGCAGTCCGGTTAACGCGCTCTGCACTATCATGTCAGTAGCGGTCGATGACGAATTCATGTGCTCAATCCGCGATGGATACACCTCTGACCCATACTGCGCAAAATTTCCCGCACTCACTGAAAGCATTCCGGGTCTCTGCCAAAAGGACGGCCTATGGCACATAGGCAGCCGCATAATTGTTCCACGTACTGGGAACATCCGTGAAACCCTATACCGTCTGGCGCATGACTCGCTGGGACACTTCGGGTTCGAAAAATCATACACTTCCCTACGAGACGCATACTACTGGCCCAACATGCGGAAAGAACTCGAACAGGCTTACATACCGTCATGTCCTGACTGCCAACGCCATAAGTCACGGACCACAAAACATGCTGGCCCTCTTCATCCGTTACCAATCCCTGAACACCGCGGAGATTCGGTCGCCATCGATTTCATTGGCCCATTACCAGAGGACCAAGGAAAGAACTGCATTGCTACATTCACCGACCGTCTCGGCAGTGATTTCCAGTTGGCTGCAACACGCACCAATATCACTGCTGAGGATTTTGCTGTGCTGTTCTTCGACCACTGGTACTGCGAGAACGGTCTCCCACTCGAGATCATTTCCGACTGGGACAAGCTATTTGTCTCCAAATTCTGGGCTGCACTACACAAACTCACCGGTGTAAAGCTAAAAATGTCCACTGCCTTCCATCCTGAAATGGATGGCTCTAGCGAGCGCACTAACAAGACTGTTAACCAGTGCATACAATACCACGTCGCACGCAACCAACGGGGCTGGGTTCGTTCGCTACCACGTGTTCGTTTCCACCTAATGAACACCGTCAACAAATCCACTGGATTTACAGGGTTCCAGTTGAAGACGGGCCGCTCACCCAGACTGGTCCCTCCACTGCTGCCGTCTGCTGTGCAAGGCACACCGGAGGAAATCTCCGCTGCCGAAATCATTGCACAACTGGAGACCAACGTGCTTGAGGCACAAGACAACCTCCTTGCCGCGAAGATTAACCAGGCGCACCACGCGAACAAGGAACGGGGACCAGATCCGGACTACAAAGTCGGGGACCGAGTAAAACTGAACACCGAAAACCGCCGGTCACAGTACTTGCGCGCCGCCAGCGGACGCTGCGCAAAGTTTATGCCTCGTTTCGATGGTCCCTACACAATCACCGATGTACACAAAGAATGCTCCACCGTGACGCTTGATATGAGCGGCCAACCTGGAGTTTTTAACGTTTTCCACACATCCCAAGTCGAGCCGTACGTCGAGAACGACCCGGAACTATTCCCTGACCGCGAACTTCCTCGCCCGGGACCCGTTGTAACACCGGCCGGCGAGAAAGAATGGGAAATAGCTGAAATAATTGATGAACGACCTCGCGGCAGAGGTAAACAGTACCTCGTTCGTTGGGCTGGATACGGCGCAGAGGACGAGCGCTGGTTGGCAGGACGCGAACTGGCAGAATGTGAAGCCCTCGACCGTTGGCTCGAGGATAAAGATAATTCGTAAGTTCTTGTGAGTATTTTCCCTTTTTTCCTCCAGATCACAACACAGTTTTTCTGGGAGGGGAGGGGTGTAATCATGCTGCTTACATCACGTACTTACAACGCTCGTGCCAAACACGTGCACTCACCTCTTCTTGATCCTTACCACCATCTTCCTGTAACGTCGTATATGCCGTCTCGAATACACCTCCCCAGAAAAGGGACTTATCGTTATCTTGGTCTCTCTCTGTCTTCCCTTTTCTCTCTGGTTCCGTTCGTCCTTTCTCTCTGTCTTGTGGAGCTCGGTGAGCGAGTGTGATGCGGGTCTCTTGGGCTTCACGCGGTTGAAGAAGTAAGGTCTCGCGAGTGCGCGGTCCGTAGACGCAGCGCTCGCGAGAGGGGGACGAGAGCAGCCGACTCAGGCCTCTCGCCACCATTGTAACCCTTTGGCCAGGGGGTGGGTGACCCACACCTGGGGCGTCTGCAGCACCGACGCCATGGAGCAGTTGTACGCGTGCTCAGGCATCCAGGGCGGCGGTCGGGGTGTTCCCGTGTAAAGGTCTCAACGCTCGCACATCGTAGTGTAAAGCAAGTAAGATATATTACGGAATCTATGTACGTAATTATATAACGAACTATTTACTGATGAACTATCCGTTGTCATTCAATATGTATAAATGTATAAGTACGCTCGTCGTGTCCTTGCTGCACCTCGTCACAGAGCCCCCCACGTGACAGCGTACGTTCAGAAGAATGGAGTCGGCCCCATCGGGTCATCGTCCTCGTCCTCCCATCCCCACGCCAGTGACTCGTCCACTTCCCCGTCTTCCATGTCCCCGATTTGCACCCGGGAGCTGCTTGCGACCGGTTGTGCTTGAGGAGCCGGCGGCGTCTGGGCTGGGAGCGCGGCGGGCGCGTTGGTGTTCGAGGGAGGCTGCGCCGGCGTGATTGCGGCGGAGGGAGGGCGTTGCTCGGCCAAATCCATGGATGTGATGGTAGGGGCGGCCGAAGGAGGGGATGCGAGAGCGCGCGCCGCCGCTAGAGCTTCCTTCTTACGTTTCCCCCGCCTCCTTCTCTGCTCGTCCTTCCCAGACCGCTGTCCCCTCGTCCTCTTCTTCTTCTTTGCCTCCTCGTCGCTTAGCGCGTCGTCTCGATCGCTCTCCTCCCAATCCCTCTTGCACCCTGCCGTATGACATCTTTTATCGCTGTAAATTATGAGCTTCAGAAATGAGGTTCAGAACCATATTTTATAGGTAGAAGGTACGAGGTTGGTGCAACATGTAACTTGAGGTTGAGGTTAGCAACTGAGGTTTTGGTAACTTATTGAGTTTGAGGTATGAGGTTGCACATCTGACATATTGAGGTTGTACAATGAGATTGAGCTTCCAGGTTGCCACTGATGGTGGTAAACCTTTTTCGTTGAGGTTCAGGTTTCAGGTTGCACTTTGATTTCCCCATTTGGCTCACCATTGACATACCATGGTTTCCCATCAGCATACTGTGGTTTCCCATCAGCATACTGTGGTTTCCCATCAGCATACCACAGTTTCCCATCAACATACCATAGTTTGCCATCACTCAACCATGGTTAACCATGGTTTGTGCTGACAGTCACAACATCAACGACACAGAGTATATAGCTGGTAAGCAGGCCAAATCTACTGATGTCTTTGCACCCCCTGATTATCATCCAACTCAGGCCAAATCCCACTCTTTGCAAATGTGCACCTATCTTTCTATTGTCTGCTACTTGCCTGAATTTATGTAACATCCAGACAACTTCTACTGATGATCATTACAACTCCATCACTACATCACCGATACCCAGTTGAATTATATTTCCTCCTGTTGCAATTATTTGGACTATGCTTTTTAATTCACCTTTAATTACTATGAATCCATAATTACATTACTAATACACAGCTGAATTATATTTCACTCTCATTGCAATTGTTTTGCCACATAATCTCCAAGCTGTTAATTATTTTTGGCTGTGCTTTGGTTCGGTTTGACCTTGATCACTACAACTCTGACATTACATTACTGATACTCACCTGAAGGTTGTTCAAACTTTAATCACTACGACTTGATAACTACATTACTAATGTCTAGCCCCTTTTTCTGTCATAGCAAATATGTTGTCATACAATTTGCTGAATTCCAAGTCACTACTTACTTTTGGCTGTGCTAACAGTTCAGTTCAAGCTAAGTTTTAGTTTCTGAAGATAAACTTGAGTTACTTCCTACTTGAGACGATTTGCACATTTGGGCCCTATCCAGTAGCTAGATGATCTCAGTATGACATATTGATTGTCCTGATGGTGCAGCTGGAAATTCTGCTGTCGTTTAACACTGAGCAAGGTTAGACTTCACGTTTGGAAGGTTGCGAGTTCAATCCCTACCTGTAGCACTTTATTATATCCCTTTTGCCATTTTGGACCAGACTGCTTTTTTCATTTTTTCTAACCTTCCCTCCACAATGCCTTTGTCTTCATTGACCACAATTGACTCATCACCTTCACAGTCACACAGTTGAATACAAATTCAATTATATGCTGTATCAATTAGGCTTAGTGTGCACCTATTCTCAAATAATTTTTTTGACTTAGTCAGCATACCCATGTGATCTCTTTGGTCAACAACTCCGACTCAACTCTCGCTTCTACTCTACTTAGCATCACTCTGCCTACAAACCCACTGCACTCAGCAACCAGACTCCAAGTCTGGAGTGTGCTGGACTTTCAAGTCTAGCTCTTTTTGTTTTCTCAAAATGTCTTTTAACTTGCTGAGGAACTGCAATCCAAATGGCAGGCACAATGGTAGGTGCCACCATTCACATTGCGGCCGAAACATATTTCATGACTAATGCTGACTGTGTTCAGACATGTGCTATGGTGAAGATGACCCAACTTTGTGGCCACAACAATATACCTCTAAATTTCACCACTTGGAGGCCATCATGAAAAGGGGTGCTTGGCAGGAAATCTCCATTATGTGGTGGGATCCCCAGCAAGAGGACTTTGAGTGGGGGAACACCATAATGTGCCGCTTAGGGGAATTGGTGTATTCCATACTGTGCCTTCGGGAGGAGGCCACTTGTCAACTGGCTGGTCAATGTCAAACCTATTGCGACACAGTGGAAGTGAAAGGGGAAACCATCTCCCCCCTCTTTGGTCAACTGGTTGAAAGTATGTGCCTTATTGGGATTATTAATGGCAGCTCAGCCATCGGCATTGATTGATAAGGATATTACTAACGAACGGTCTAAGCAAATACAAGTAGAATATTCTAGATACATTTCTCGGTAGTATACAAGCCTGTAGTATTTACCTGCTAGAGGATCTGATTGCTCTAAAGCAGCCTTCTTACCAACAGTGCTTGCAACTGTACTCTATTTCTTCTCTCTAATTTTGCCCTCCCCATTTAATCTACAACACGCCTCAGCCTGGAACACCTCCTTAATCTCCCATGCACATTCAATAACATGTGCTTTGACATTACATCTGTACAGCGCATCTTCTTAGAATTAGGTGCTTTATTTATATCCATAATCAGAATCCCATTGTTCTTGGAAGGGGGACTGGGTTGTTGGGGGTATGGGGAGGGGACGCGTGATTCTCGCCTCAAGAAGGCAAGCCTGAAGCTGACGATAGCCTTGATGGCAAGTGAGACAAGACTGGAGTGTTGAGTCCAGTGGAATCAGATGATAAGAGGGAGAGAAACCCAGGAGGGAGTTCAATTTGTGGGAGTGGAATAGAATGAAGGAGTGCAGCTTCTGTGATTGTAAATATCACAACAAAATGTGATCAGGGGAGAACAGCCATGTCAGCCCATATCTCAAAGAATATTTGCCCGGGTCCATCCCCAGTTGTTGCAAGTACATTGACAGCATCATTGAACTCGGGTGAAGGGAGGACACCAGAAACACCCAACAGACCACCCAGTTCCCTGAACCCATTTTGGAAGTCCCGAAAGGTTTCTTCAGCAAAATCAAGGGTTCAGCTCGTTGACACCTCAATGTTTGCAGCGAGAGGATGCAAGCCTTGTAAAATTGCCAAAATTGTGGGGTTAATATGACGAGTGACAAGAGGGCCGGCGAGATGGGACCAAAGGCATGCAATTAAAGCTGAGATGGTTGTTGATAGGGATTTCCCATGCTCAACAAGGAAAGATGGAGGGAAAGAGACGCCAGTGAGCGTATGGCTAATGTCAGGGACACCATGCTTTTTCACAATAACATGGGAACTGACTTTCAAAGCTAAGAAATTGATAAGACTAATAACTTGATTGGCCCATGTGAAATACCTGGCAAGGAGGCTGCCAGAGCCTCAGCCATGTGGCAGAAGCGGAGAAGTATGACAGCCAGTCACAGTCACCAGTAACAAGCTTGTCTCACTTGTCGCTTATGGACATTCTACAACTGGCTCCATTTGCTCAGGAAGTGCTGCTAAATGCTTTCCGAACCCACTACCAACGCTTTCAGAATGCAGTCAGTGATTTGGTTGGAAGCCATACTGATGCGATTGTCATCGAGCGACTCGGTGATGATATCGATGAATTTGCAAACATGGTAGCTGAGGCGAGTGTTTCAACCATGGATGAGCAATTTCTTCAATGTGATGTAGAATCAAGCTATCTTTCCATCTGAAGAGTTTGCAACTCTGGAAACAAGTCTAGCTGCGATGTGAATTGATATTCGGCTTGAGTACCAAGAGGCTGTTGATGCATCACACCATGGAAGGCCAGTCATTGTACAGACCATTCGTTCAGGTGGGCCTGGTCGTCTTCGCATTCATATCTATCCGGATTTTCTCCAATGGGCCTATGGTCAGCGACCCACTGCAGGCATCAGAGTCGGGAGAACCACTGCTCGGAATGCTCTCCTTGAGTATGGCATTGCCAAGCCACAGCAAAGTCCTTTCTACCAACCCGATGCCCTTTCTGCTTCCGCCAATGCTGATCCCACAAACAATGATGTTCTTGATCCTGATCTTCCCATTCCATCTGGCGACTTCCCTGCCGAGGTTGAAGAGTTAGCAGCTTCATCTCAGCCAACAGTTTCTTTTACTGGCCCTATGTCTGACATCTCTGATGATGACCTGGATATGCTTCTCCTCCGCTTGCGGACTCATTACCGGCGGGCAGGCCTTAGCATGCTCAATGAAATGCTTCATCAACTCGGCCATCGCGTTGCAATTGAGCGAATTCGCCAGTCCCTCTTTGCATTGATCCAGTGTAGCGGATATTTGAGCGCATCTGTATCCATCGACGTGACTATTGTATCCTTGGTCCGAATTCCTTCTGGCACCATGATGGCCAGCATGGTGAGTTTTTTCGTTCCTTTAGCATATTGATTTTTTCATGTTTCTGTGGCTAGGTCTGATTTGCTGGGACATTGAATGCTGCAAATGTGTATGGTGTCCCATCCCGGATGTGCAGAGACCATGGTGCAGAAAATCTATATGTCACTGCCTGGATGAAAACCATTGTGGGATTTACAGAGGCTCTTATATATGGGGACGGTAGCTCAATCCACAACTGCTTTTTGTTTCTGGACTGATTTTTACTCTTTAGAAGCATTCATAATGTTTGCATTGAGCGACTCTGGATCGATGTCACAGCCCAGGTCAGTGCAACATGGGGCGATCATTTTACCCGGCTAGAAGTTCAGTATGGGCTTGATATCAACAATGTTGCTCATATCTGGCTTTTACATCTCCTTTTCCTCGGCACAATCAATGCCCAACTTACTTTCTTAGCCGAGTCGTGGAACCAGCACCGCATTCAGATTCGGAATGGGGCTAATCGGTGCCCCACTGACATGTTTGTTTTTGATATGTATGTCAATGGTGTTCACGGAGATCAGCTTCCTCAGGAAGAAGAGGATCTCGGCGAAGACAAATTGGAGGTTTATGGAATCGACTGGCTGGGCCTTTGCGACAATAATATCCTCCACTCACAGGCCCAGAACAATTTTACCACAGAAGGCTCAAGCTCTTGGGTAGGCCACACTGGAACCCCTCCTGATCTCAGCCAGGTTATTGTACAGCTGTGGGAACTCTCACAGAAGAGGAGGCAACTGATTTGTATACACTAAGTGGACAAAAAGAATGACTGATGGGTTTTCAGTCATGACTTGGCGACCACGTAAGATTCAGACCCAGACTAAGGCCAAGTTGTTGAGAGAGCATGCACCGACATTTTTTTGTATATTGATCGTATCAAAATATTTTGATGCGCCATTAGCAGAGGCCAAATACCGAAAACGGTGATTTTCAGCTCAATCAAATATTTTTTTGAAGAAAATCTAAATCACTCAGATTGTAGCCTGAGGTATGTAGATGAGTTCACCAAGTTGAATGATGCAAAAATATACAGGCTATAACTCGCTATAGGGCCCGTCATTTTGGGTCATTTTTCGCATTTTTGGCTGTTTTTGGCCATTTTGCAGGCCCTGTAGCGAGTTATAGCCTGTATATTTTGGATCGTTCAAGTTGGTAAAGTCATCTACATACTTCAGGCTAAAATCTGAGTGATTTAGATTTCCTTCAAAAAATCCTTGATTGAACTGAAAATCACCGTTTTCGGTATTTGGCCTCTGCTGACGGCGTATCAAAATATTTTGATGAGACCAATAGACAAAAAAACGTCGGCGCATGCTCTCTCAACAACTTGTCATCTTAGTTTGGGTCTGAGTCTTACATGGTCACCGAGTTATGACCGAAAACCCATTGGTCATTCTTTTTGTCCACTTAGTGTAACTCATTTGCACATCTCATTGGAAGTGCTGAAGATGGGTGATATTATGTATTATACCCTGATGTATTTTGAATGTCAATTGGAAATCGACAGAAATCATGTGGAACAATACTAAACTGCAGTTAATAATGGTAAACTATGGATGACAGGTGGCAGATCAAGAATGATCGTAGTTGTTGATGGCAGATCAAGGATGACTGCAGTTAATGGTGGTCAAATGAAGGAAAATGCTGCCATTGGCTGGAATAACATGATTTTGATTGCATTTGACCATGATTGAACCATGGTTGGACCATGGTTTGACCATGATAGAATGCCAAAAAATGATAATTCTCTGAATTGTCGTCCTGTATGCTCAACTACTCAAGTCTCGTACTAAACCTAGCAGATCTCGTCCCAAAACTCATAATTCTCGTTCTCAACCTCAAACTGCAACCTCAGGGCTTTATGTCCATAATCTCGTACTGCATGCTCAACCTCCCAATCACCAATTATAACCTCAGATCTACAAGCTCAACCTGCTAAAATCATTTAACCTCAGTGCTCAACTTGTCAAAATCATGTAACCTCAGTGCTCAACCTGCTATCTGTGCTCAACCTCAATGCTTGCACCTCAACCTTATATTTTGCATCGAAAAAAGCTTTTATACTGCCGCCCCGCTCGGTCCTGGAGAATCCAAACGACTTCCCAGTGATGGTGCGGCCACCCTGGCTACCAGCGGGAGGTTGGACAGCCTATCCGCAAGCGCACGCTGTGGCTCGGCCAGACGTTGGTGAAGCGGGAGCCTAGGCGGATCGGTGAGACGATCGGGGAGGGGGAGGCGCATTGCGCGTGGCGCCGTCGGTGGGGCGCGCCTCAGGCCCAACGCCACCTCGGGCACTGGATTACCCCGCGTATTTCCGAGGGACGAAGGCGACGGAGGCGGCGGCGAAGGCGTAGGGGCCAGTGCGAAGGGCGGAGGGGGCGAGGGGGTCGGCGAGGGCGGCGCCAGGATCAAATGTGGGAGCCTCGATGGTGGTCCGACAAGAAGGGGAGGTGGAGATGGAGATGGTGCGGGGGGTGCGAGGATGAGATGCGGGATCCTCGCTACACCTAGGAAAGACTCGAGGACCGCAGGATCGAAGACGAGTGCGTCGTCCTCCGCCGAGGCCCCAGCGTCCGGGGAACTTGGTGTGATGAACGGCGCTCGTGCTGCCCCGCCGCTGCCCGACGCAGCTGTGCTGCTGGGCGCGTTTCCCAGGGTATCGCGTTGATACGGGGGGGGCGGCCCTGGGTCTGCGACTCCCTCTTCCGCGTCACGCGTCCATACGTCAAGCGTGTAGGCGGTTTCCTCATCGAAGTCAGCATCCGCTCTGTACTCGCTGTGGATTCCTGGGCCCAGGGACTGCAGACCTCCCAACGCGCGCTGACCGCGCTCAGCATCTTCCATCCTTAGCCACATCAAACCCCGCGCGTGGACGATGGCCAGGAGCTGGGCTCCACTTCGGTACAGCGCGTCGCGCGCTAGCGCGTGGAAAGCCACGGCGCTGAGGGTTTCATCCAACCCGCGCACCACAACGATATTGGAAGCGACAGATGTGGGGGAGACGTCGTCGACCTCCATTCCCCGATCTGAGTCGTCTTCACCGTCGCTGCTCTCGCTTTCGACGGCCTTCCCCTTCCTTTTGCCCTTCCCCTTCCCCTTACCCGCGTTCCCCTTTCCCGATCCTGAGGGCGGTCCCGCCCCGGGCGCCCAAGGCAGCCTCGAAGGAGACGGGGTTCGCGCACGCTTGCCTGCATCTCCCCGAGACGGGGCGGGAGTACGGTACATCCAGTGCGAAGCTCGTTGTGGTCGCGCGATCTCGCCGTCCATTATGAAGAAGGGATGACGAGGGACTGGCGAGCCGAAGACGTTCTCGTCGAGCACTCCCTCGGGGGGAGAGTAACGCCCGAAATGAAGGCGGCGTCCATTCTCCCGATCGTACCAGGTGGACCGACTGTCCGGCTTATACCTCGCGCCCCGGTAGATCCAAGCCGGCGCGTCGTTGTACTCGGCGAGCTCGAAGCGGGAGCCCTTCCCCGGTTTTTGCCCGGCGACGCACGGCGGCTCCACCCATTCCACGCGGTCGGCGTCCACTCGTCTCCGAACGATCGGCGGTGCTAGCAGCCTATTGCGATCAGCGTCTGGCGCGGGAGGAACGTACGGTGGAGGCGCGTCGGTGGAGAGCACGTCCGGCTGAAGCGGCGTGAGGACTGCTTCGGCGAGGAGAGCGGTCTGGTTGGAGGCGGGCACATCCGGGGGAGGCGGAGTCGTAACCACCACGGGGGGCGGCGCAGTCGCATAAGACGCAGCCGGCTCTGGTGTCTCCCCGTCTGAACTCCCCGAGTCGGAATCCTCCAGATCCCGAGACGCGCTGGTACCCATCGGCGTTATTCTCGCGATTGGAGGCCGTGACGCTGGAGGGTCGAGCATGGAACAGTGCAAGGAGGCGGAACGCCTCTCGTTCGCATTCCTCGCGCTCCGTCCCTCCAGAGCCCGACCATCTTGCCTTAGAAAAGTCGCGTGTTGTGCTCCGCCGTTCCCTCGTTCAACCTGCTCGTACGCGTTCTGGTGAGCGAGGAGAGCGACGTCGGTGCCGTCAACGAAGTTGTCGTACGTCGGCGGGCGCGGCGCGACTGCCGTCAGCGTCACTGCGCCGCTGGGAAACTCGTGGACCACAAAGCACGGCGCTTTCGTGAGCAAATACGAGAGGAAGACACCCTCGGTAGCTCCGTTGACCCACACTCCGATGTATTGGTCGTCGGCAGGCGGCGCCCCTCTCGCGCCTTCGAGCAACGCCCGCATTCCCCAACTCCTCATCGGCCTCCTCGCGAACTCCATCGCGACCCATGCCTCTTTCTCCCTCAATCCTCGCTGCAGGGCGACGCCCTGATCCAACGCGTCGCTCCACCCGTCCACCCGTCTCAGTAGCCGAATTCGCCCCTCATCCGCGTATACCGGACGAGCGTTCCACGCTCCCTCCTCGTGAACCGAACGCAGCCGTTCCATCTCTTGGTCGAGGCGGCGCAGTAAGGAAACGAGACGGGTGACGTAGTCCGCAGCGAATTCCCCGTGAGTGGGACGGTCCGGGCGACAAATCCATACCTCTAGGAGGGGGCGGTAGGCATCGTACGCCGCGTCGCTCGTCGTTACTAAAGAGGGTCGCCTCATGTAAGCCCAGTGTGCGTGTCCTGGATGAAAGTACTGCGGAACGTAGAGGCAGTCGAATTTTCCGGCGTGCCCATCGTAGCGCCGTTGGGAAGGGTTTTCGTGAATGCCGGGGATCAAGTCTTCCCTGCGTTCGCCCGGTAAGAAAGGCAGTTGCCTGGAGTTGGGCGACCACAGCTCGAAAATTCGGTGCCCTTGTCGAACGAATCGGCCGGAGACCGCTGGTAGCGCCCATAAGTCGAACGAGAGGGCGCTGTACACAATGGGCGCGTCGTTATATCCAGCAGCACTCGGGATCCTGGCGGATCCGTGGCGCGCTCGGATTTCGCGACTGTTGGACGAAGAGGCGCCGGATGACATGGATGGATGGCAGGTTACGGTCCGGGTGGCGACGAGACGTAGTAATGAAATAAGAGAAGGAAGTAAAGTAGAGGGGAACCGAGTAGTGAAGTAAAGGAAAATCCTGACTCAGCTGGCGATGATTTCACACGCATTGCCACTGATGGCGGACGAGTCGGACCGCTGGACCCGGGTCCTGAGTACAGCGCAAGTGCCCAGCGGTAATTAATATCTACAGAGACAGCGTCTCTTCCCGGACTAAACCGGTCAACGTCTGTCCCGCCCGCGCGTCTTCCAAGGAATCCTCGTCGGCTACAGGCGGTCGCGGAGCGCTTCTTCCAGTGATATTCCTGTCAGCTACCCCACTTTTCATAGCAGCGCTTCTTCCCGAGGTGGCTCCTCAGTCTGCGTCTACCGCCTGACTCCTCCAGCAGCGCTCGCTCCTTGTTCGAATTCGGGCGGCGCGCTTAGAGCGAGCCTGCGACACAATCGCGGGCTAAGTCAGTTTGTGCAGCTTCAAGTATTCCCGCTTGAGAGCTGGTGCGTTGCGAAGATCCTGCTCCGAAACCCAAGTGTCGTCGGCGGGTCCATACCCTTCCCAACGCACTCGGAACATACGCTGATTGCCATTCTTCCTCGGCTTGATCGTGTGGCCTATGATAGCCTCCACGATGTATTCCTCAGACGCCGTCAGGTAGTCGCGTGTCTCTGGAAGGACGGCCCTCTCTCCTAATTCCTCCTTCGAGACATGGTACTTGCGTAGGTGTTCCAAGTTGAAGACTGGGTGCATCGGGTAAGTATCAGGTAGGCGCAGGCGGTAGACGACGGGGTTAATTTTCTCCAAGACCTCGAAGGGCCCGATCGTCCGTTGTACCAGCTTGCGGCCCGTCCCCTGTACGTCGACCAATTCCAGCGAGTGCGGGTTAACCAACACATAGTCTCCTTCCTCGATGTTTTCCACCGGGCGTCGTCCCTTGTTGTAAGCTCGAGCTTGGCGCTCCTGCGCCAGCACGACAGCATCCCACGCTGCCTGTCGATGCGACTCCATCGCTTCGATGAAATCCTCCCCCTTCTGGCTTGGAAGGAAGGGGCGGGCCACCGGGTCTCCGGACGGCACCATTAGTCCAGCAGCCCCTCTAGGGCTGTATCCAAATAGCAGGAAGTTGGGAGCGTATCCCGTCGACGCGTGCACATTGGAGTTGTAGGCGAATGCAATTTGGCTCAGCCATTGCGCCCACGACGAGCGATCTGCAACAACATAGGCCCGCAGCATTTGCTCAATGGTAGCGTTAAGAATCTCCGTCTGCCCATCCGTCTGCGGGTGATGCGCCGAGGAGAGAGCCAGTACGCTACCGTATTGGGACACCACGGAACGCCAGAAGGCGGTCGACCAGCGTTTGTTGCGATCAGCAATAATGCGCTCCGGCATCCCGAAGATATTGACTACCCGGTCAACGAAGAACTTGGCGAATCCTTCTTGGGAGAGGTTGTTGTGAGTGGGTATTATGACCGCATACCTCGAAAGCTTGTCGACTATGACGAGAATAGCGGTAAACTTTTCGCTACCCGAAGCAGGGAGACCCGTGATCAGGTCCAGCGACACGGTGGCGAACGGGCGAGAGGGGACGTGGGCTGGACGCAGCCCCCCCATCTTCTTGCGGTGGTCTGCTTTGATCTTCTGACAGACGTCGCAAGTGAGGGCAAAGTCCTCGGCGTCCTTCGACAACGAGCTCCAGAAAAACAATTCCCTGAGCCTCGTTACGAATTTGAGCGGCCCAGCATGCGCGCTCTCGTGAGGCGATTCGTGTATCCAGCGCATGACCCAGTTCACTCTGGATCGAGGGACGCATAGCCGAGTCTTCCAGTCAGCATCCACGAAGTAAAGCAGCCCATCTCTACCCTTCTGAAACCGGGAGGGTGTAAGCACCTTGTCCGGGTTGGGAATCTCCTCCACGTATCGATCCTTAAAGTAAGGATCTTCCGCGTACCCTTTCTTGAAGTCCTCTACCACCTGACGGGACGCGGAGATGAGTAGGTGGGACCTCGTATTCCAGTCCTCCTCGTCGCGGTCGGGGCGGACTCCCGTCGGGTAAGTCCAGTGATCCCCCTGTTCGAAGGGAAGGTCCGCAGCAGCGTCATCGCCGCGCGCTCCGGCAGCGGCGTCGTCGCGCTTCTGGACCTCCTCCCGTGCTCGCAACATCTCTTCCTCTTGTGACTCAGAGCGCTCGACCTGCGCTTCCCCTTCCTCCTTCGCCCTCTGCCTTCTCGTCAGCACCGGGAGTGCGTACTTATCAATTGCGTCCTCCCACCACCAGATCGCGAACACCGCTTTTCTGGCCGGCGCGAACGCCCCTTTGTCCTCCAACCTCTGCGCCTCCTCTCTCCTCTCCGTGTCCTGCACTATTGTATTCAGATCCTCAAGAACTGGTGATTCGTGCGGCGGCGCCCGCGGCAGCCTTGACAACGGGTCCACATTGGAGTGTACCCTTCCGGCCCTATGCACAATCTTAAGGCCGGGATAAGCTGCGAACACCGCCCCCCACGCCGCCAATCGCCTGTTTGCATTCTCATAGACACGCGCCCATTGCAAAGCGGCATGGTCCGTCACGAAGATGACCTGCTCCCCCTCGATAAACGGCTGGAAGCGCACCAGCGCCTCCTTCGCTCCCAGCGCCTCGCGTTCGGTTGCGCTATAGTTCCGCTCAGCGGACTTCAAGCTGCGGCTCCAGTACGCGATGACACGCTCCACGTGCACGACCGTATCGTCCAGCGTCTTGCCCCACACGTCCTCCTCCTTCACCTCCTTCACCTCCTTCTCCAAAGTTGTGAACAATTTGGGGACGGGCACGCTTGCGTCCCAGGCCGCCCGCAGCTTCTCGTAAGCCGACGTCCCCTTGAGGTCGGCTACTGATATCGGTTGTACCTGCTGCAAACTAGATCCCAGAGCGTAGTCTGAAGTGTTCGTGTACAGCCGATAGGGCATCCCTTGAATCGGATGCCCCAGTATCGGCGCAGCCGATAGCGCGTCCTTGGCTTGCAAGAACGCGACTTCGTGCTCCGCGCGCCACTCCCACTTCACACCCTTAGAGAGAAGCGAGAATAGAGGTTTTGCAATGAAGGCGTAGTACGGGATGTACGAGGCAAAGTAGTTCACCATGCCTAGAAATTTCTGAAGATCGGAAACGGACTGCGGGTGCGCAAGTTCTTGAATCGCAGCGACCTTCTCTTTATGAGTCGACAGCCCGAGACGGGAGACCTTCTGCCCTAAAAGGAGTATGGAGGAATATCCCACGAAGCATTTCTTCAGTTCCAGCGTGATACCAGCTGCTGCAATGGCTCCCAGCACCTTGTCGAGATGAACGACATGCTCCTCCCAAGTCCGAGAGAAGACAACGATGTCGTCTATGTAGACCAACGTAAACAGCCAGAGGTACGGCGCGAGGACACCCTGCATAATTCTTTGAAATATGGAGGGGCCATTACGCAAGCCGAATGGCATTCGTTTGAACTGCCATAATCCTCGGTGTGAGCGGAAGGCCGTCTTTTCTTTAGCATCGTCATCCATCTCCACCTGGTTGAAGCCGGCCAGAGCGTCGAACGAAGACAGCACCTGAGAGCCCGACAGTGCCTGAATGATGTCAGACTGCCTTGGAATAGGGAACTCGTCCGCCACGGTCTGCGCGTTGAGTTTACGGTAGTCGACCGCCAGACGCGGTTTCCCATTGCGGAAGACGACGACGCATGGAGCCCCCCAGGGACTAGTAGACGGCTCGATGACGTCCCTTTCGAACCATAAGTCCATCTGTTTATCGATGACCTCCCTTTTTGCTGGGGAGGCCGCGTACATGGGGATGGACACCGGCTGGGTACCCTCCTTGACGGGGATGGGCGCCTTTTCCTTGACATGCCCTAGTCTTCCTCCGACTCCGAACGCGGCTGCGTTGCGACGCAGCACGTCGTCAAGTTTCGGGCGGATGGCCTCCGGCACGTCCGGTCCCAAGTTCACGAGCTTCGCCACATCCTCCGTTCCGTGTTCATCCCACAGATTCTGCGTACCCGCTGTAGTCTTCGGGCCCCACAATTCGTCATCCTCCTGGCCGTCGCTCGTCTCCTTAGGTGACGGTTGTTGCGGCACCTGGTATTCAGGGTCCTGTATCTTCAGAGTTTCTTGAATGACGCGCGCCAGAGCTTCAGCCGAGGCAGCGAACCTGTCATACTCCTCCTCGTTCTTGGGGGTATCCGCAAAGGAAGACGGGTCGTGGAGCTTTCCCACTATGTCGCCGGCGCGGATGTACCAGGGTCGTAAGCTCGGGTTGGCTATTGGCAGATAGGGTGCGTCGGATCGTATGAGAGTGGTGGGCGCGGCCATAACATCTGCGTCTTCCGAGCTGATGACTACCTTCTCGACCAACCATTCGTCCTTTCCCTCAAACGCACCCGTAACTCTCACGTTATGGACGGTACCCGCCGTGATGAGCACGTCATGAGCGGCGAGCACGGGCGGAGCCTCCATCTTTCCTTCCCTACAGATCCGCCGCCTCGAGCGCTGGTAAGTCTTCCGCCACTGCATCGGGAGTAAGCGCTTCATGGTTCGCGCCACGCTAGTGTGGCGGATTTCGAAGCCGAGGTCCACCGAATGCGCTGACGAGGCGGGAATCACATGCCGCGACCTCCCGACCTGCACTTCACTATTACCCGTGGCCCACCTCTGTACTCCCAGCTCGTACGCCGATTGGAAGTCTTCTCCCAATAACAGGTCCACCTTCATGTGCCGGACTACGTAGGCTTCGAGATCAAAGCAAATGATCTCACCGTCCTTGGACTCCATGTACAGCGGGCATTTCACGTACCCCAGTACCTTGGCTTGTCCCGTGAGGTGGTAGAGTTTCATGCGGATCCCTTCCCTCGGCTTAGCTAGTCCAGGTATTGATGCCCAGAACTCCTCCGACATGAGAGTAATGTCGGCGCCTGAGTCCAAGCGACCCTTGATCACTCGTGAATCCAGTGACCCTACTCTGACCTTGACGTGCAGCGCTCGCGCTCCTAGAGACCCTAAGCCATCAGGCAATTGTCTCACTTTCCGAGCATTGTAGATGGGCGCGCCGTCCTCAGCAGTAGTGGTTGTTAATTCGGCGACGTGGACGGTTTTCCTCCGCACCCTGCGGGGCAGGACTAGAGGGTCCTCGCTTTCCACTGCTTTCCCTTTGTCCTGTACTTTAGGAGGCTTTGCAAAAGCATTGTGCCGACGGCGATTCCTGTTCATCCCGTAGTGGGGTAGATGCGCCGCCTTAGCGTCCTCACCGCTGGCGTCCACCGTGAACACCTCTTTCCACTCCGGGGAGCTCGTCTTCTGATCTGCGCTCGCGGTTCCCATGCTGGGCGCTTCGTCAGTGGACGAGGTCCCATCCTCCGAGCTAGCAGCCACTGGCTCAACGCCGGGCGCTTTCTCGAATTCTGTGGGTTCTGGGCTCTCAAGGTTCTCACTCGGATAAGCGCGCGACAATTCCTGTTGGGCTTGGACGATCATGGCTACATACTCCAATCTTTCCTTCTCCTCCTCCTCTGGGTCTATGTCCACGTGTATCAGCATCGCCTGTCGTAGGTGAAGCCAGGTACTGTAATGGGAGCAGTCACGCGCGACATGTCTCGGGCTGGTGCAGATGTAGCATTCACCGTTGGGCGGCCGCGCGCTGACTCGGGAGTCGTCGCGGCGGAACTCGTACCCGTTGATGCTCTTCCCTCCCGGCCAATCAGGTCGTGGTTTAGAGGGGCCCGCGGTCGCGTTTTTACGGCGATCCACCGCCATAGCGGCCTTCGACGATTCCTTCTCCTCTTCTTCCGATTCGCTGCCCAGGTGTTCGAGCAACGTATCGGCAGCTTTCGCTGACCTGGGGTGGAAGCGAACTCTGGGTGCAGCGCTCGCAAGGGGCGCGCGATTCAGGATCGCTTCCATCTTGTTTTCAAGGAGGTAAGAGGACAGAAGGCTAGCGCGGTTGTGTTTGGCATACGTCATGAGCGCTTCGATGGACGGACAAGTGCGCTCAGAAACTTCCCGACACCAGGCCGTTGGCTGTGTCCGCAATACTCGTCCCACAGCCTGCGGCCCGTCCTCTACGTCCGAGAAGATGAAGGAGTGATATTGAATCCTCCTTTGGAAGAAATCCTCCGGTTCTTCATCAACGTGACCACGCTGACGGAAACGCATCTCTTCAAACTCCTGTACGCGATCCGCAAGCCACTTCGCCGTGAGGAACTGGCGACGTAGCGCGTCGAGGAGGTGATGCCAGTCTCGGGAATAGAGCATACGGGAGTCCGGGGGAATGCTTGTCCACCAACTCCTCGCGCGGCCCGTAAACTTCGTGGGTGCCATTTGCGCCACATGCACGAACATGATAGGGCTGAGGAGAGCCAGAGACGCCATGTTGATGACATAGTCTATTATAGTGTCGTCCCTGCCATCCCATGGCGGCACGATGGATACATTCAGCTTAGGGTTCAGCTGCCATTGCCACTGGGAATCCGGAGCGCCAGCGGGCGAAGCCGCGGCTGCTCCAGGATCTCCTCCTCCTCCTCCGCCACCGCTTCCTCCTCCTCCACCCCCTCCGCGCCCGCCGTTTCCTCCCGCACCTCCTCCATCTCCTCCGTCACCGTCTCCCCCTCCGCCTCCGTAACCTCCGCCCTGCCGGGTGGGCGTCTGCCCCATCCACGCAGGAGGGACGGCACCTGGAGCGGGCGCTCCCTCATTGGGATCGTCTCCGCCGTTTCCCAGGACGGCCGTCTCGGCCACGACGTCAGTGGAGGCCAGATTACGGAACTGGTAGCTCGTTCTGGACTGCATATCCGTTCCCGGACCGAACGTACCTAGGGGTACGAAGGACTGAGAAGCGGGACGTGTGGAGACCCTCAGCACCGATGGCCCCCCAATGATCGGCGCTGCAGCGCTGAGCGTATCTCGGATTGGTCCCAGTCCAGGGAGCGAGTGAACAGTCGATAGACGCGGCGGGGAAGGGACTGCGAAGCGAACGCCAGTGGAAGCGGGGGCGGAGAGGGCAGCGCCTCGCGCGCTGCGAGACGCCGCCTCCTCGCCGACGTTTCCTTCCTTGAGAGTGGGTAGAGAGGAACGCGGACGGTAGTACCGCGCGCGCGGTTCCTCTCCAAGTCGTCCCACTGCTTCCGCACGAGCATCGTCGTCAATGAGGGCGGCGCGTATTGCGTAGTCGCTGCGCAATAGCAGCCGATACACCTCCTTGAGCGGATGCTGTGTACCGAACTCTCTACGTACTTCGGAGATGGTAGAGTCCGCCGAACTCAGAATATCGCTCGCGTCCTCACTAGTAAGCGTCCGCCGGATAGCTTGGAAGTAGGTGAGGACGTGACGGTTACCGTTTTCGATCCACTTCTGAAGACAGGTGAAGGCGAAACGCAGATTGACAGCCGAGTCGCTGCGTTCCAGTAAGTAGAGGAACCCGTAATCGGGATCTAATACGAATCGGCTGCCCCTCGTTGAGGAGTCGAGGAATTGGGCTTGAGCGTCCATGATCTGCTGCAGCGCTACCACGGCGTGCGCGACACGAGCAAGCATCCGGAGGTTAAGGCAGTAGAAGCGCTCGAGGGTAACTGGATCCGCAGACGGCACCAGCCCCGCAGCAGCTGCATCATACCCCACCACTTCCTCCACCAAGGCGGCGAGATGCTCGTACTCGAGACTGCGGTGCTTGCTGTCATAGCGGAGCAACGCGTCGCGCAAGATGAGAGACGCTGTGGGATCGAACCCCGGGATCTTGCCTCCCACCGCTCCGTAATCCAGCAGCGGATCATCTTGTAGGTTCGAGGTGGGGTCGTAGACGCCACAGTGACGCGCTACCGACTCTACGAGGCCCTCCTTGTAGAGATCGATAGCCTTCCCCAGGCCTTGGAAAAAGCGCTCCGGTTCGGGGACGGGAGGAACGTTCATTCGTCGGGCCAAACCGATTGAAATACTCTCCGATTCCTCCCCGCCCCCCACTCCGTCGAGGCTCGACTCGAGGTCGGATTCCTATGACATCTTTTATCATTGCAAATTATGAAGTTGAGAAATGAGGTTCAGAACAGCATTTTAAGAGGTTGAGGTTTGAGGTTTTGTGAAAATCTCAGGTTGAGGACTGAGGTTTAGCCATTTTTTTTAGGTTGCACTAGCAGGTCTGAGATTGAAAATGTGAGGTTTAGTACGAGATTTTCAAGGTTGAGGACGAAGCCTGCTAGGTTGAGTGTTGAGGTGGAGAACGAGGTACCCAGAATACTTTGTCAGCTCCCCATCATTATATGATGGATCAGATAGGATCAAAACTGCAATATTTCAGCTAACTTCAGAAACTAATATTTAACCTCTATTTATTTAGATAATCCAGGTTCAAAATAACAGCTTCCAGAATTTGCCTTGAAATTGATGGCTGTCCGCATTGGGTTGGAAAGGGACCCCAGTAATTCCCGGAATATTGATGGCTTGCTGTATTAGGTGCCTGCCTGCCTTGAAATTGATGGGGTGCACGCATCTGGACTCCTATTGATGGTTTTTTGCTTGAAAAGCCAATATTCATTCTGAAAGCGCCGGCTCTCAGAAAGTATTTTGCATTTTGCAGGCCAATGAGGCCACCTATTGAAAAACACATCTAGAAGACTCTTGTAGCCCTTGATGAGCTCTACAATTTGAGTATAGGGATCAGCCACTTGTAGTAAAATTTTCCGTTTTGGGAAATGAACGCTTTCGTCCCAAAAAGGAAAATTTGGCAAAAAATCACTCCCTCACCCGCTTTTCATCCGTTTTGGATGTTCTAACTTGATAGGGACATTTATTCATACCTTCCAAAGCATATTAGGATGTATTGAACACCATAACAGTGCTGTAATGGGATAAGAATAGCGAAAAAAATGATTTTTTCCTTTGGGCCCAGTATCTTGGGGATGTATAGCTATTCTCACTGTATAATACCATCTTACTATATATTCAGGTTGTCTGAAGGCAATCCCTCTCTCATACCAGCCTATAAATGACAATAACATTACCCTTAGCCCCTGTGAGGAAATCAGATTTTCGCTTGATTACCTGTCCTTGGATTGCTTGCAGCGTAAAGGGTATTCTCACAAGGTTTATTCCTTGTTAACTTGCCAGAAATGGGGAGACTTATGCCTCAGGGAAGTCAATGTATCATCATTAACCTTGATAGTTAATTCCTTGGTTGTGCACCTCATATACCCGGTACCAAGGTTATGGAAACAGTTATGCAATATCCCAATGAATTCATTAACCCATCTGATGAGTTGTAATGCAATAGTACACCAAAATATGGCCTTGAACTTGAAAAATGTGAAATCACATTTTTCACTTCTTTGATAAATACTATTTCTGACTAGGAAGCTGGCCACTTCTCAATTATGAGCCTGGATATTCACCCATATACCATATTTGTCCCTGGGGGGTGGAATACAATCCATGTCGCCCATCCATGCCAATCTTCAGGTGAAAGTGATGCATTGATGGTAAGCAGTGGCGCAGTTGATGTCGGCCCGAAGGGTGAGAACATCAATTTCTTAACCCCGAGTAGCCATTTCGCTTCTTTCTCCACCAATTGTTGGTCAATTTACAACTTTTGAGGCTTGTTGTTCTTCCTTGATGTCATGCTTCTCTTCTGGCATGCAGGAGGCCATATGCTCCCTCTTCCTCAGTGTTAGTGTTCAGAAAATGATGACCATACCAACTTGCTCACCATGCCACAATGAGGCTTATATCAAACAAGCATATGACACTACAGATCCAACACTTGGCATAGTCCACCTGGATAGGAAATTCATCAGTTTTAAACATAGCCCAAATTTATCTGCTCCTGATACCCCTCTTGAGGCAAGGAGTACAGAAAATCACCCTCTTTTCTGTGGTCCAAAAGTTTAAATGTCGGGTTCTCTACAGAATGGTCAGAGGAAGACAGTGCTGGTCAAAGTACATTGATCTGCACCTCATTATCTCCCCCGCAATTTATTTTGGCCAACCCCGTCCTCTCACTAGCTCGGGAGCCCCATTTTAGGGATCCCGCGGCTCTCCTGATCCATCAGGATGACTTAGTACTCCGATTTTTATTGGTCATATGTAGCCCTAAAGGGTCTAAAATGAAGCATTTGAATCCATTGAACATTATTATACACTGCGAGGCCACTCTACTGCCTGGGAACAGTTGACTTTCAATGGTGGCCAGCTTCCGGGTCAATTGCCTGTTCTGGAAGCCCAACGGAAATAAATTCACTGGGGAGTCAAAACACCACCTAAATTGGCACAAATATGCTCCAATTGTGCACAGGATGCATGCCCTTCGGTTAGATGTTTCGGGGTATGGGAAGAGCCCACCCAGAATGCATGCTAGGCCAAACACCCTAAGGTGGCCAGGTTCCCAGCACGTGATAATAGGGCACTTAGATGATGAGATCAAGCTGAATAAACACCACAGAATGAAATATCAAGCTCAGTAGACCCAGAATATGCAAAAGATCACAAGGTTTTGTCAGCCAAATCTATTATACAAATGGCGACGCGACGTAAATGATAACGTAAAGCCTCTCACCAGCCAATGAGAACGTGTATCTGGCTCAACAGCCAATCAGAACACAGATGGATGTCGACAACAAACCTCAAACGTGTAAGCTGGCACGGCAATTCCGGTTACCGGAAGTACTAATGCCCGAGTCCAGATCATCGGGTTTGAGATCCGAAACTTCAAGCATTCTTGCATGAATCTCAGTTTCCAGTGACAAGATCCCTTTCTCTTATATCTGGAGCTGCACAGTCTCCTCAGCTTACTTCTCTTGCACCACACTTGCTTGCTTCAGACTTGAGCATTTTACAGTCTGGACAACTTTTTCAGAATCAGCACTTGCACTTTGAACTGTCATGCTAAGCATCCGCACTCTGTTTCTTCTGGGATTGAAAACTCCGACGGGTCGTAAATTGCCTCTGCTTCTCTCAGATGTCCTTGGTAATTTAAACATGAGCAGAATTGGACATCTCCCGTGGGGCGGGAAAATATTGGTCTCTGTAGGAGAATTGCATCTCTCAAGTGATTTACTAGGCTGTTGAAATCTCCTAGGGGTACAGGCCACAACTTCCAGGCATCCCATGTTTTTTCGTAATTTAGCAGTGGATTGAATCTATGCGTGGGTTGGAGACAGCTCTCCGTGCCTCTGTCAGCCCTCTGAAAATCTCATCTCTCCAGAGATTTGAAGAAATCTCCAATCCGTACAGATGAAACTCCTCTCAATTTCTTCCCAACCTCTCAAGTTTTCAGTAATTTACAATGAGATTCTGTGTGGGTGTCAGTGGAAATTATTCTGTTTCTTCCGGGCAGCAGGTGACAGTAAATCCAAGGTAAATCTCCCACGGGGTGCAGTAAAGAATGTCCTCTATTTATTCTAGACACCACAAATTTAGGAGTCTGGCAGAGTTAGCTACCACATAAAGGGGAGGACAAGGGACATGAGAAACCAAGTTTAGGTTAGTGACAAGTGTCCATCGATTTGACCTCTTTCAAGTCCCTCTTCAGTGCATGAGGATTCAGAGTCTCAGCTGAATTTTATCTCTGTTGCAACAGCACAATTTTCAATGGCCTGGAGATGGGAGGACCAGATGACAGACACGAGGAGCCAACCACAGGTTGGTGACGAGTGTCCACAGATATTTTGAGATTCTTGAAAACTGCTTCCAATTTCATTCTGTCACAGAGCTGGATTTCCCTGAGACGAGGGTACTGGAAAAATCTTGCTGGTACAGTACCACAGGTCTTCAATTTTTCATGGTGCAGAGGTCGCAACAGTATTCTGTGAAATGAATTTCCATAGCGGAGCGCAGGCTTCTGCTAGTAAAGTAAATTCTGCCTTTTGACTGCCTGAGGGTGATTCCAGCCTTTATTTTGGATTATACAGTGCATTGAGAGCTCAATTAATAAAGTAAGTGGAAAGTGACATTTATCATTTTAGAGGTTTGGTACTATGTGCTGGCAGCATTTTAAGTAGAAACAGTTCACACAGTGTAGCATAACAAGCATAAATCTTGAGGTACCTACCCCAGGCAGTGCCAATCACCAAATTTCCTATGATATACAAGCTGAATGTGTTCAGGGGGTGCCCCTTTCTGCCCCCATGGCAGAGGAATGAGGGGAATGAGCAAAAACGATGGTTTCCAATATATTCTCTGGTTTAGAACACTCTTAGACCCTTCCTATGAGTTGAAGTGATCATGGATAGTTGGGAAATACCTTCAGGATCCACAACCAGCACTCCTGCTCCAAGTTATCCTCCCCAATAAAGCAATTGATTATTTTCGTTGTTTTTCCTCTATTAACCTGCTCCAATAGAGATTAGCATGTCCCAATGAGCAGTGTAAGGCATGAATAAAGATCCCTACCAAGTTAGAACATCCAAAACGAATGAAAAGCGGGTGAGGGAGTGATTTTTTGCCAAATTTTCCTTTTTGGGACGAAAGCGTTCATTTCCCAAAACGGAAAATTTTACTACAAGTGGCTGATCCCTATACTCAAATTGTAGAGCTCATCAAGGGCTACAAGAGTCTTCTAGATGTGTTTTTCAATAGGTGGCCTCATTGGCCTGCAAAATGCAAAATACTTTCTGAGAGCCGGCGCTTTCAGAATGAATATTGGCTTTTCAAGCAAAAAACCATCAATAGGAGTCCAGATGCGTGCACCCCATCAATTTCAAGGCAGGCAGGCACCTAATACAGCAAGCCATCAATATTCCGGGAATTACTGGGGCCCCTTTCCAACCCAATGCGGACAGCCATCAATTTCAAGGCAAATTCTGGAAGCTGTTATTTTGAACCTGGATTATCTAAATAAATAGAGGTTAAATATTAGTTTTTGAAGTTAGCTGAAATATTGCAGTTTTGATCCTATCTGATCCATCATATAATGATGGGGAGCTGACAAAGTATTCTGGGTACCTCGTTCTCCACCTCAACACTCAACCTAGCAGGCTTCGTCCTCAACCTTGAAAATCTCGTACTAAACCTCACATTTTCAATCTCAGACCTGCTAGTGCAACCTAAAAAAAATGGCTAAACCTCAGTCCTCAACCTGAGATTTTCACAAAACCTCAAACCTCAACCTCTTAAAATGCTGTTCTGAACCTCATTTCTCAACTTCATAATTTGCAATGATAAAAGATGTCATAGATTCCTCTGTCGAGGTCGAGGTCGTCGACATGGGCAGAGGAGTGCCGCTGGGCGACGTTGACAGCGACGTCGAGGGAAGAGGCAGCGCTCCTGGTGCCGGAGCGGGGTCGGCGCTCTCCTGACCTTCGTTCTGACGAGGCGCCAGGGCTGACGTGGGCGAAGGAGAACCAGGAAGCTGTTGGTAGTTAAGCGGCCCTCTCCTATAAAAGCTTTTTTCGCTGAAAATTATAAGGTTGAGAAATGAGGTTCAGAACAGCATTTTAAGACATTGAGGTTTGAGGTTTTGTGAAAATATCAGGTTGAGGATTGAGGTTTAGCCATTTTTTTTAGGTTGCACTAGCAGGTCTGAGATTGAAAATGTGAGGTTTCGTACGAGATTTGCCAGGTTTCGTACAAAACCTGCCAGGTTGAGTGTTGAGGTGGAGAACGAGGTACTCAGAATTTTTTGTCAGCTCCCCATCATCATATGATGGATCAGATGGGATCAAAACTGCAATGTTTCAGCTAACTCCAGAAACTAATATTTAACCTCTATTTGTTTAGATAATCCTGGTTCAAAATAACAGCTTCCGGAATTCACCTTGAAATTGATGGCTGTCCGCATTGGGTTGGAAAGGGTGGGCCCTGGCAATTCTCAGAATATTGATGGCTTGCCATATTGGGTGCCTGCCTACCTTGCAATTGATGAGATACATGCATCTGGGCTCCTATTGATGGTTTTTTGCTTGAAAAGCCAATATTCATTCTGAAAGCGCCGGCTCTTAGAAAGTATTTTGCATTTTGCAGGCCAATGAGGCCACCTATTGAAAAACACATCCAGAGGACTCTTGTAGCCCTTGATGAGCTCTACAATTTGGGCATAGGGATCAGCCATTTGCAGTGAAAATTTCCGTTTTGGGAAATGAACACTTTCGTCCCAAAAAGGAAATTTTGGAAAAAATCAGTCCCTCACCTGCCTTTCATTCGTTTTGGATGTTCTAACTTGGCAGGGATATTTTTTCATGCAAAAGATTCCACGTCAGGCCCCTTTCTTGCGGTCACCATTCGCCCACAAGCCTCCGCCCTCGCTGCGAGAGCTATTCAAGAACGGCCCATTTATTTTTCACTGTCGCCGAGCTGCTGAGCATGGTCAGGGTTTCCAGTGCATGGTCGCCACTTTGTTGGCCTCTGCTTGTCCGGCGCGGTGCTTATTCTTCTTGTGGCCGCTACTCGGGCTGGTTCTCGGGTACAAGGCTCCAACAAAAATAACAAACACTTTACGGATTTCCCGTACCAAAGACAAACAATCTGGTTCTCGAGCAGCCTCAAATATTATTTTCTAGGGACATGCTAATCTCTATTGGAGCAGGTTAATAGAGTGAAAACAACGAAAATACTCAATTGCTTTATTGGGGAGGATAACTTGGAGCAGGAATGCTGGTTGTAGATCCTGAAGGTATTTCCCAACTATCCATGATCACTCCAACCTATAGGAAGGGGTTTAAGAGTGTACTAAACCAGAGAATACTATATATTCAAGCTATATTGGAAACCATCATTTTTGCTCATTCCCCTCATTCCTCTGCCATGGGAGCAGAAAGGGGACACATTCAGCTTGTATATGGTAGGAAATTTGGTGATTGGCACTGCCTGGGTAGGTATCTCAAGATTTATGCTTGTTATGTTTCGGCTCAATGTTTGCTCAATACACTATGCCTGGGCTTGATCGAACAAGCTTTAAGGACCCAAAGCATGTCTCCTACACTTTGTGAACTGCTTCTACTCAAAATGCAGCCAGTACATAGTACCAAAACTCTAAAATGATAAATGTCACTTTCCACTTTATTAATTGAGCTCTCAATACAAGTTTTGGTGGAGTAGTGTTTCTGAGTAAGTGGGTCTGCCAGTAGGTTAGTGCACAAATCTTCAAGATGTTTCAAAACACTATCTGGTCAAATGTTGACAAAACCTTGTGATCTTTTGCATATTCTGGGTCTACTGAGCTCAATATTTCATTCTGTAGTGTTTATTCAGCTTTTTCTCATCTTCTAAGCAAGAGGTGCTTGATCTCTAGATCACCCAATAATTCTCACGACCCACCCCCCCCCCACCAGAAAAGGAAATCCCATCAAACCATCAATGCGCCACTGCCCGCGCCTTTGTCTGTGAATTTGCCTCTTGTCTGCGCTCAACAAAGCCTCTCGTGCCTCGGCACCACTCTAAAACACTCAGCAAACAGTATGGGACAGGAACTCTGTACATAATCTTCATTGAACATCGATGTTTTCACTTAAAGATAGCACAAATGTAAAGCAGTCTCCAGCTTGAGGGAGGTTTCAAGATATTTCTTTTTTTTTTTTTTTTTTTTTTTTTTTGGTTGTACGTTACACCGTTAGGTGTCGTGATCTCCGGCAACTCATAAGATGAGCCCCTTTGATCCGTAAATGTTTGAGGGACAAATATTATGACCTCAGACCAATGGCAGGAATGCTTTTATGCACGAACGGCAAATGCCAAACAGTGTGGGACTCAACCGTGTCCAATCACGGTAATACCCACTAAACCTCCAAAATAGAGTTTTGTTGCTTATACTGGGGTTCGAACCCATGCAAAATCATGGCCCAGTGATCTCTAGTTTACCCGGAGACCAAGGTGCATGGATAACCACTCAGCCATGCAACCGCTTTTCAAGATATTTCTTGTAGAGAACACATGGGGGCCAGAGAACATTAAGCAGTTTGTAGAAAGAGTCAGTGTTTCTTCTCTCAAAAAGAGAAGTGGTTGTGTTTCCACGGGGATCCGAGATCAATCAGCTGTCTCGCCTATTGAACATCAAATTGGGTGATCCAGAGATCATGCACCTCTTGCTTCTAAGTGCCCTATTCATCAAACAAGTGAAAAATGTGATTTCACATTTTTCAAGTTCAAGGCCATATTTTGGTGTGCTGCATTACAACTCATCAGATGGGTTGATGAATTCATTGGAATGTTGCATAACTGTTTCCATAACCTTAGTACCAGGTATATGAGATGCACAACCCAGGATTTCGCTATCAAGGTTAACAATGATACATTGACTTCCCTGAGGCATAAGTGTCCCCATTTCTGGCAAGTTAACATGGAAGAAGTCTTCTGAGTATACCCTTATGCACTGCAAGCAATCCAAGGACAGGTAATCAAGCGAAACGTGATTACCTCATAGGGGCAAAGGGTAATGTTATTGTCATTTATAGGCTGGTATGAGGGAGGGATTGCCTTCAGACAACCTGAATATATAGGAAGATGGTATTATACAGTGAGAATAGCTATACTTGGTATGACGTAAAGTAACCGGAATTGGCTGAAAACCCGTTTATTCGCGCAGAGTTCAAATGAATATTGCTTTTCTATGTATCCTTCAAGTGCCGTAGTGTTCCTTGGGGAAGTAACAAAAATGTCCCAGCGATTATGGCGCCCAAGCCAGCAGAATCTGGATGGAATTCTGCCTTGTGCAATTAACTGTCTTGTTCTGGCATTTGTAATTTATTTCTGCAGGTGGTTGTAAAGCCGCTGCAGCTCCCAATATCTTTGGTCGTGTATATACATGCCATCAGTATCTTTTGGAGCATTCAAAGCGCATGGTATCACATTGAAATCCCCTCTGAACAGCGAAATTGTTGATTTTCTGACTTTGACCCTGCATGGCCATAAACCGGACTTAAAGCATGAATTAACTGCCTCTGAGATTCTCCAGATACCATAGATTGATAATGTGATCACCTTACATGAACTAGGTTGCGTGTTCGAGCTGTAAACTGCAAAAGACCGGGGAATTCCGGTTACTTTACGTCATACCAAGTACATTCCCAAGGTACTGGGCCCAAAGGCAAAAATCATTTATTTCACTATTCTCACCCTATTACAGCACTGTTATGGTGCTCAATCTATCCTAATATGCTTCGGAAGGCATGAATAAATATCCCTACCAAGTTAGAACATCCAAAACGGATGAAAGGCGGGTGAGGGACTGATTTTTTCCAAAATTTCCTTTTTGGGACGAAAGTGTTCATTTCCCAAAACGGAAATTTTCACTGCAAATGGCTGATCCCTATGCCCAAATTGTAGAGCTCATCAAGGGCTACAAGAGTCCTCTGGATGTGTTTTTCAATAGGTGGCCTCATTGGCCTGCAAAATGCAAAATACTTTCTAAGAGCCGGCGCTTTCAGAATGAATATTGGCTTTTCAAGCAAAAAACCATCAATAGGAGCCCAGATGCATGTATCTCATCAATTGCAAGGTAGGCAGGCACCCAATATGGCAAGCCATCAATATTCTGAGAATTGCCAGGGCCCACCCTTTCCAACCCAATGCGGACAGCCATCAATTTCAAGGTGAATTCCGGAAGCTGTTATTTTGAACCAGGATTATCTAAACAAATAGAGGTTAAATATTAGTTTCTGGAGTTAGCTGAAACATTGCAGTTTTGATCCCATCTGATCCATCATATGATGATGGGGAGCTGACAAAAAATTCTGAGTACCTCGTTCTCCACCTCAACACTCAACCTGGCAGGTTTTGTACGAAACCTGGCAAATCTCGTACGAAACCTCACATTTTCAATCTCAGACCTGCTAGTGCAACCTAAAAAAAATGGCTAAACCTCAATCCTCAACCTGATATTTTCACAAAACCTCAAACCTCAATGTCTTAAAATGCTGTTCTGAACCTCATTTCTCAACCTTATAATTTTCAGCGATAAATACTGTCATACTCTCCGCCCCGCTTCAGCCATGTGGGAGGGAAGACGCGGCGTCGTCGTTCCAAAGGGGGCGAGCGGGGTGGGCGGCGCGTTCACGTCCTTGGCGGACGAAGCAGCCGTGGGCGTGGACAGGCCATGGCAAGGAGCGGTCGAGGAAGGCTTGGATTTCGTCGACGACGAAGGACGCGCCTGACTCGGTTTCCTAGGGGTCACCACCTTCTTGTTGGGCGCTGACCCGTGGATTGAGCCGACTCGGAGAGGGCAGCGTTCACCTTGGCGCCTCCACGTGTGGAGGCGGCGCGATTGATGTTGGGATGAGGGTGAGCGCGATCCACGACTTCGCGGGTCATCTGGTTAACTCGCTTCGGGTTGGCTTGGTTCTGAGACATGGAAGTCAAGAGAAAAACCACTATGTACCGACGGACGGACGCCGAGAATTTATTTCTCGCGTAAGTGGCGGCTACGTGGCGCTCGCCTGCCCTTCTCTCCAGCCACTCATCCCCATTCTGTCCTTAAGCGAGCGGCCTCCCAATCCGGGGCGCTTCCGCGCTTGCGCGGCCTGCAGCCCACCGGTGGCGCTGGGTGTGTGCGAGTGAGACGCCACTCATGAGAGTGGACTTAGAGTTGTGTCGCGGCCTCTCGGACCGGCACGTGACTCCGATCATTCCGGATGGTCGGAGTATCCCGGACAGCCAGCAAGTCGGTGCAGGCGTTCAGAGAGGGATCCTCCTTCCTGCCCGAGCGAGCGCCGCTACGTGGCTGCTGTGAGGGACAGGAGGGAGGGTGATGACCGAGCCCCGCCGCTGTATCCAGCTGCTACGCTTACAATATGCGCGAGCGCTCCGCGGCGGGGAGTTCCTTCCGCGCTCGAGTCCGTTCCGGGAGCGCCAGCAACGCCCTCCTTAAGAGTCCCATGCGGGACTCGAGGCGGGGGGGACTGGATCCTTGGGTACGCGGCTGCTCTCTCGTTCCGGGGGTGCGCCATACCTCAGAATCCTTCTTCTTCAACGTGGTGAAGCCCTCGCGGTGGGCTCCATTGTGATGCGGGTCTCTTGGGCTTCACGCGGTTGAAGAAGTAAGGTCTCGCGAGTGCGCGGTCCGTAGACGCAGCGCTCGCGAGAGGGGGACGAGAGCAGCCGACTCAGGCCTCTCGCCACCATTGTAACCCTTTGGCCAGGGGGTGGGTGACCCACACCTGGGGCGTCTGCAGCACCGACGCCATGGAGCAGTTGTACGCGTGCTCAGGCATCCAGGGCGGCGGTCGGGGTGTTCCCGTGTAAAGGTCTCAACGCTCGCACATCGTAGTGTAAAGCAAGTAAGATATATTACGGAATCTATGTACGTAATTATATAACGAACTATTTACTGATGAACTATCCGTTGTCATTCAATATGTATAAATGTATAAGTACGCTCGTCGTGTCCTTGCTGCACCTCATCACAGCGAGCTTCCACCTGCTGTGAAAATGAGTACACGGGACTGTCGCATCATGACACTATCATGATATGGGAATACTTAGCCTCACTTACCTTGCTTATTTTCTATTTTGATTGCGACTCTGTAGTAACTCTAAGTTGAATGGAACAATGTCGAGTGTTTGAAATAGACTTAGAAGCTCAAGCACGCGAATAAGAGATGGTAAGAACTGAATAGTTGATTGCCCAAAAGTTTGTACAAAGGGGAATCTAATCCACTAACTATGAAATCCCTTCTCTTTTATACTTTTTCTAGTACAGCCCCAAGGCAGTAGTACTGCCCAATAGCTTTCACCATTACTCTGCTGCCATTACTCTTCCACTTCCAGTCCACCCAATTCTTGATCCGAGTCCCTTCCAGATTCGGGTCCCAGGTCTAGGCCACATTGTCACTGGTGATCCTCCACCAATGTCTTACACTGGGTGCAAGGCCTTGTTTGCGCGGCACGCAAATCCTGTGCAAATATTGCGCAAATTCAATATTTGCGCACCGCGCAAATGCTTTATTTGCGTGCTGCGCAAAGGTACTATTTGCGCAACATTTGCACCACTGCACAAACTCAGTATTTGCGCAGGTGTGCAAATATATTACCCAAACAAAGCTGAAAGAGGAAATGGATCAGACCAGCTGACCATTGGGATTCTTGCAATCCTGAGATCTGAGATTCACTCCATTTTAGGGCTGTAATCCCTCAGAATCAGCAAATGTATTGAGGCATATACAAGAAAAAGTACGGCTGGCTTTGTGACTGCTGCGCCACTCGTCAAACCCAGCTTAACCTCCACATTCACATTCACATTGCACCCAGTCCTTCTCTCCTCTTTCATCCCGTGGAACTGATTCGCGCTAATCGACGAATGCTCGCGCTGCATCGAGCAAGTCTCAAATCAAAATCCGGTGAGTTTCGTCTTGTCCTTTTCTTCTGCTTCTCGACTCCGCGTCTCATCGCTCTGACACTCAATTTACCTCGCATCCAGCCCCCGCAAACCATCCAGGCAGTATACGTATCTGTATCAAACGGGTGGGGCGGCCTTGCATGGGTGTATTTCAAAGCTGCAATATTTTTCAAGTACTCATGATCGTCACATTTACTGGCCACCGGAATTCTTTTTATGCTCACTCTCTTGTGTGCATTTCCCCCAGCCTCTTCGAGAGCAAGACAGGCACAGAACAAAACCATCGCATGAGTGAATAGCATTTAAAACATGCTTGAATTTGAATTGATTCCAATAAAAGATAAAAGGACTTCAAATCAGGACACAGGACACGCCATGGGGCACATCACGCTTGGTGTCAACTCGGAATTGACACACGATTCCGACAGACGACTGGGAGTGGGCAAGCGCACCCACAGCTGGAGCGAGCAGGCACACACACTCGCGTGGGGAAATCGCGTGCGGGACCAGCCCAGGGCAGCCGTCCGAGGTTGCGATTGCGTCCGCACCCACTGCTGAGTCATTGTCAACCCACAACGGGCGTTGAGTGCAGATGTCCGACACATGCGCATCTACCGGCTTAGGCCTGACTCGGGGGCATCATCGGCAGGGAGGGCGTGCGGGGATGCAATTGCGGTGTGCTAATCCTATTACGAAGACCGTAAGCGCAGGCAGCCGACAATAAGGAAGAGGTACTTGTATGCATCCGCGCCTGTATGGACCACCACACGCTGACTGTCTCACGTAGGTATAAATATAGTCAGTCAAGTAGATACGTGAGTACAGATGTACCTGAGTTCCGCGAGGCAAGGCGCCACCAGACTTGTGCGGTTTTGACAGCGCCTCGCCTTGTCTGCGCAGCGGTGAGTCGTGCGGACAGGTAATGTGGGACGGTGCTCTGCAGACACGCGCCTTGGTAGCCATACGTGAGAGACGTTGAGCGAGAGGGAGGGAGCAGCACTGAGATGGAGATTGAAAACGACCAGAGGTGCAGTGAGCGCAGACGTACCTTGTCTATGTACGAGCCAATTTCGCACCGTTCCCCCACCTGTCATCTCAAAGGAAGCAAGTACAGGTGCCTCCTCCCCTCTTGAAGGCAATACACGGATACGAGTCCTTTCGAAAAGAGGCACGCCCGGGCTGCGGGTCAGAGGATTTGTGCTCCGAGAGCGTGTAGAGCGTGTCCGACTCGTATTCGTAGCAGCGGATATTGCCGTCTCTGGTGGGTGGGAGTTAGTTAGTTTGTGGAATTGATCCAGAAAGCAGAGGTTTGGAATGATAAAAAGAGGAGAGGTTGGAATTGACCAAGAGAGGGAGGGAAGCAAGGGAGTATAAAGGGGCGGGAGGGGAGAGCAGGAGATATAGGAACGGATTACGTACAGTACAGGCTGCCGCCAAAAGCGGCCGAGCCTCACACGGCCCTCTCAAGCCACTCTCAATAGGCACAAGGTGTCGCAAGGGTACCCAAGCCCTGGTCATGCCTCTCAAGAGGCCTATAGGTCCACTTTGAAACTCCCGATATGTTACAAGGATCTCAAGGGCTAGAGAGGCTCTCAAGGGTTTGTGGGCCTTGCAAGCCCCCTCGAGGGCTTCAGCTCTGCTTGCTCGTATTCCACTTATTCCAGTTGGCTCATTCGTTAACTTTACAATCATCACGGCAGCAGCTCGGGGTTCGATTCCCTGTACCGGAAGATATTTTGCTTCCCAGCCCCCTCTTTTGGTTCTCCCCCTTTCTTTCCTAACATTCCTAGAACTTCCCTCCCCTCAATGAGTCTTCAGGTGTACTCTGCTCTTCCCTCCCACCATGCGTCATTTCGAGATCTTGCTAGCTGTGTACTGGAGATACTGTAGTATTTCGTTCAATTCGTTTTGTCACATGTCACACGGCCAAAAATCTACGAAATTTTTCGTAAGTCACTGCGTCACGAGGCGATTTTGGCTTAGCCGAGCTAGCCGAATGTAGCCAAGCATTGCCGGCGGATCAAATAGCCTAATTAGGCTCAGCTACGAAAGGGTCAGGTTGTCACAGTAAAAAAGCTAAAAAACAGCTTACGAATTGAATGAAATACTACAGTATTACTGGAGTTCAATAAAAACACTGGCCTATGCAAACACCAGATTACGTAACCACCATAATTTCGCGGCAGCTCGGCGTTCAGTTCCCCGTACCGGGATATCTTTTGCTCACTGGTCATATGCAGTATTTATTTTGTGGCCATCCCCATTCTCTAATACAACTTGAACACCTCTGAACCACCACTTAATCTCCTATTGTATTCAGCGAGATAACAATGCCAAGGCACATTTTCGTCCCGATTTCTGGGAGGCCATACTTATTACTGGTTATTATTGTCCATTCTTCTCTCATCAACTCAAAAAATCGTATAGAAACAATCGAGTGGATTATACAGCCAGGTACAAGTAGGTAAGGATACATCGAAGGAAATAATGATATAATGAATGAGCGTGGTGTGAGTACAGTACAAAATGCGAAGCGTAACGTCGTCAGTCGTCAAAGTCCAGGCGTAGGTAGTCCATGTAGTGTAGTGTATGTAGTGGTGGTCCGTGTAGAGTAGAAATAGAAATACAGCAAGGATCGTATAAATCAGTTCATGTAACGCAACGTGAAACAAAATAAAACAAATCATTTCCAAAATGGATTCTTGGTCCGTGAATTCGTCGTCGGCGGGGCAGGGGTGGGAGTCAAATAATACTCGTCAATCGTGCTCGTCGAGAACCGACTCGGCGCACTGATATCCTCCATCCTCGCGCGCGTGGTGGCCGACTTGCTGGACTTGAGCGGCTCCTTGGGCTCGGGGATGCGGGGTGGCTTGCCCGTCACCTGAGAGTAGAGCGAGGGCGCAGAGAGCGTGCTGGTCGTGCTCAGGGATGAGCTGTCCGCGTGTCCGCGTCCGTGGGTGGTGGTGTTGTCGCGCTGGGGCAGGACGTGCTGGTAGTGGTGGTGATAGTGCTGCACCCGCGGGTACTCATAGCTCGCGAGCAGCTTATCCATGTCCCGCGCGTCGCGTGCCTCCTCCGCCGCGCGCATCTTCGCCATCTGCACTGCGTCCCCCTCGTCGTCCCCGTACTCGTACGCGGCATTCCGCAGCGGATTCGAAATCGACATGTTCTTGCGCGAGTGCGAGGGTGCGTGGCTCGCGCGGTGCCCAAAGAGCTTCTCGCCAAAGCGCAGCAGGCGCCAGCGCCACCCCGCATGGTCGAGCTGGCGCCGCTGCGCGAACCGCTCCGTGCCCTTGGCGCGCTGCTTGCGCGCGCGGCGGCGCCAGGCCCACACGATCACGAGGAAGATAAACGCGCACCCGAGCGCCATGAGGAGTATCTCCCACCACGCGAGGGGCGTCCTCCGCGGGGACGAAACGGCGGTGGGCGTGTCGATGCCGGCCGATGAGGAAGTAGAGGAGACAGCGACGAGCTCGGAGAGGCAGACGCCGAGCCCGGCGACGACGGTGCTGTTCCGCGTGCACGCCGCCGCGACACACGTCCCCGAGCGCAGCACCTCCTCGTTGCTCGCACACGCGAGGCATTGGCTCGGCCCCGCGCCGGAGCAGCTCGAGCAGCTCGCGTCGCAAGCGATGCAGCTGCTGGAGGTGGGGTCGAAGAACGCGTTTTTGGCGCAGGTGGGGAGGCAGCGCCCGTCTTGGAGCACGGGCCGGTTGGGCGGGCAAGTGGCGCATTGGGTGAAGAGGGCGCCGGTGCACGTCGCACAGTCGGCGTGGCAGGAGAGACACGAGGTGGAGGTGGAGAAGGTGTTTGCGGGACAGGTGGCGACACACTGGCCCGTCGACGCGACGGCGAGTGGGGTGATGGAGGAGGCGGCGCAGGTGAGGCAGAACGAGGCGGAGCCGGCGCACGTGCCACACGCCGAGTCGCAGGGCGTGCAGGTCGGTGTCGAGGTTGAGTTACTCGTTGGCGCGAACGTCCCGGCGGGACAGCTCGCCACACACGTCCCGTTAGAGAGCACGAACCCAGACACACATCCCGTGCACTGCAACTCGTTGACCGTCGAGATGGAGGTGAAGTTGGGGATCTTGCAAGAGGTGCACTTTGCGCCGCAGGTGTCGCACTCGCCCTTGTCGTTGTTCGCAATCAACCCCTCCGTCCCAGAGCTGGTACATACGCCGTTCGCGTCGGTACCGACGCAGGTGCCGTTGAGGAGGTACGTTCCCGCAGCGCACGTCACGCAATCGGCAGCCGTCCCGCCCGTGCAGGTGCTGCACGCCGACGAGCAGGGCGTGCAGTTCGCGCCCTCCGCAAACGCGCCGGGGGGACAGAGCGTGCCAGAGGACGTGGTGCTCGGCGGGGGGTCGCACTTTGTCTTGTCGTTCGCGTCGGGCGTGAATCCCGAAGCGCAGGTGGTGCAGACGCCGGTGGAGGCGGCGCACGATGTACAGCCGATTTGGCAGACTGGAAAAGGCGTAGTTAGTAGAAGAAAGGAGGAGAAGGAAGGAATAAAACGCACTGGAACAATCCCCCGCATCAGTCAAAAAAAACCCATCCGCACACTGCGCGCACGCTGTACCGTTCGCAGCAGTCGTGAACCCCGGCGTGCACGTACAGCTTCCGTCCGCGTTGCAGGCGCCGTTCTCGCAATTACACGCTGGCGCAGAATCGACGAGACACTTCCCCGTCCCCGTCGGCCCGTCGTCGCAGCTCGCACATCCAGCGGGACACGCCGTGCATGAGGGGCCGAAGAAACCCGCCGCGCAGCTCTCGCACGACGCACCTGTGAACCCGGGGGCGCAGGCGCACGTCCCTGCGGCGGTGCAGAGGCCCGAGGAGGCGCAGGGCGGGGAGCATAGGGCAGATTCCAGGTCGAATAAGACGAGTTCGCTGGAAGGGGCGGAGGAGGGCAGTTGCGTGAGGTCGGGGATGGAGTCCCATACGATGACACGGCTGGAGCTACCAGCGGTAGGCGAATTGACGGCCATCCACACATCGGCGGAGAGCGCGAGGGAGGCGACGCCAGTGAGGGGCGTGGACACGTTGGCGCCGATGGGCGCACTGGGGAGGGATGTGAAGAGGGGGGTGCCGGAGTACAGAGGCCCGGAGTAGATCGACAGGCCGGGTTCCTGCCCAACGTTGAGCGGGAGGGCCAGAGACGTCGACGAATTTTTGAAGCCCGGGGAGGAGGCGAGGGTGGCGGAGGAGGAAGTGAGGAGGTTGTGGAGGAGCTGGGGGTTCGTTGTGGATGTGTATTGGCCCGGGAGTAAGAGGGCTGAAGGGGAGTTGGGGGCGGATATTGTCACGCCGACTGGAGTGGATGTTGGTCAAACCCGAGTGAGCAGAGATAAGGGGCAACGCACGAGATGTGTTAGAAGAGCCTTGAAGGCATTGGCCCGCAGTGCAGACGATAGCTGAAGTGTTGGTTGTTGCCACTAGACTACAGATTAGCATCTAACGGAACAGAATAAAGGGATACTGACGATTACTGAGCGACAAAAGCACCGGTGAGATGATCATGGCGGCGGGATGGTGGTGGTAGCGGAGAGAGAGGGAGAGCACCGGTGCCGACGTGCAATGGTCTGCTCGGGCATTATGCAACACAGTGGCCAGAATCCTTTTGTTCTTCCATTGTGCAAGAACAATGGGAAGTTTTGATGTGGCCATTTCTGGTCGTGTGTCCTTCATTCTGCGCGCACAATGGCGGTGGCGCTCGCCTGAGCATTATCCTTCCGTCGCCGGGTGAACCGAGGGCCATGGTCTGTTCTATTAGATTAATATTCAGATACGACGCATTGGACAATGCAAACCATGGGGTATTCAATTCATTCAACATGCGTGCCCCCAGTCAGCTTTGTCCACAGACTAGGTGCCCTATAATGGCATTCGACATCGCGTTTGAGTGTTGCTTCGACCAAAAAACCCAAGGTTGCAAACGGGAACGGGACACAATAGCTTGTTGTGGCTTGTTTGTACACCATCAGAAATATTGTGTCCGCATTTGGAAATGCCGCTCTGAGAAAGGAAGTTGAGAACGAGGACAGAGGGCTGCGAGAGAAGAGTATGCATCGAAGACTATTGAGGGGCGCGCGACAGGGAAGAAGGCAGATGGATTACTCACCAGCCGGTTTATCCTCCCATGAGGAGGGATAGCGCCATGCTTGGCCAAGGACTAGGGCATTGGCCGATGGCAGGGACCTCAGGACTCTACGGACATTTATAATGCGGGTCTATTAGTCTGTGTCAGACATGGCAGATCTATACAGATAGGCCCTGCCTATAACGCCAGAATGCCTTTTCAGATGCCAGGCTGAACAATTTGATATTCATATATCTCATACAACTAGACAAGTGCGTAACTGTGAGGCAAAATTATGCAGAGAGACAAATCGAGGCGGTCTTACAACACAAGTGGAATAAATAACCGTCGCTCCCTCTCCGGTTTGCAATTTCAAACGAACGTCGCGGCGAATGAAAGGACCACAACCCCAAGCGCTGCGGCCACCGCGCCGCGGCGGTTGGCGACTGCAGACCCGGTTTTGGCAGGCGTGACCAAGCTCGCTGCTGGAGGACTAGCACCCGAGACGGACGGTGCCTGCGACCCCGACGGCGCAGCACCCGACTGGAGGGCGTTACTCGAGCTGGTTGGGAGGCTCGGCGGAGAAGTTGCGGAAGCGGAGGCCGAGAGTGCGATACTCTTGACTGGCTTGCCCTGCAGATCGCATGTCCCGATGGCGCCTGCCCAAAAGTTAAGACCGGGGAGAGGTTGAGCAGAAGTACACGGGCGACCCACCGTTGAAAGCGTTCTCTGCGAATGACTGCGTGACTTGCCCGGACTCGACTTGGCAGGTGAAGCAGGTCGGGGCGTCTGGAATATTGGTGTCGGTGCAGTCGTTGTTTGTGGCGAGCTGGGGGTGGTTGGGTGTCAGCCTTGCGAGGATAAAAGAAAGAAAGGAAGGAAGGAAGTACATTGGCGTTGTATGACTTGCTTCATTTACTAGCAGGGCATTTTGCAAACCCACGACTGACTGGAAGCTGTATAGTCTATGCTACTCCCAACGATGATACGCTATGTCCTGGTCCACTGCAGAAAACTAGTGTGAGACCAAAGCTCAAGCGCGAAGAAATTTGGACGCACAATCGTTTTCTGTGATACGGAGCATGCCGCGCCGCTCCAGCGAAGGTAACGCAGCTTGCACTGCCGCCTCCCACTGTGCGAACGTGTCGGTGGTGTTCCAGTACTTTGAGTTTAGCCGGCATAATTCAATTGTTTTCAAATCACAGAGCTGGTCCAGAGTGGTGTTGATGGTGGCGAACTCCGCATGACTTGAGAAGTCCTGCATTTGCCCGCGGCCCTCAAGTTTGATATGCTCGAGGCAAGTATCGGGTGGACAAGTTTTGAGCACGGCACCCAGCATCGCCAGTATCGATGCACACTGGGACAAGTGCAGGGAACGCAGATTCGTCCCCAGGAATTCTGGGTTCCCTACCAAATCATCAATTAAGGCTGCATCATATTTGAGAAAGTACTCACACACTCCAAAGGGGAGAAAGAGACGCAAACGCTCTACGTATTTAGCTGCTCGGACTATTTTGTTTATTTCAGTCGAGTGCGCCGTCACCGTGAGTGTCCTGACGTGGCCCAAGTGAATCTGTGAATTCACGAGATAACGGCAGAATAGCGGACTTCCAGAGGCGTTGACAAGGAGGGACTGCAGCTGCGGGCGCCAGAGCTGCGATTCCGGCCATGGCTCAGACCGATCCTCCGGCCTGAAGTATAAGCGCGAGAGCGACATCTCCTTCAGACCCGTCGCTTCGCTGAAAAGTGATAGCAGCTGGACGGCAGACTCGATCACGATCCCGCGTATGTGGACGGCCTCGAGCCTCGGAGATGAAAACACGCTGATCAGCGCGGATTTCAAGGGCCGTTCCATTTTGCTCCAGTTCATGCTGTATCTCCTGCAGTCTGTAGCTGCATTCTCGAGGAGAGAAATTCGCTTCAGGTTGAGAAGCGGGAGAATGAGGGACAGCGTCGTATCGCCCGTGATCCAGCTGGCCTGGTGCTCTTCATCCAGCGTCTCGGGATCCACCAACACCGTAACGACGCAAAGATCCTCCACAAGAGGCGCGATATGAGGGACGAGGATAGAAACTGGTAGAACTTTTCACATGATGATAGAGGAGGATCTCCAGGCGGATTAATTTGGATTTTCTTGAACAAGTGCGTCCTAGTTGGGTTGACAAATGTCCGCGCAGCCATGGAACAGTACATGAGACTGGGGATGTCGTCGATATTGTCGACGATTATGTCGACGAGTTCTTGGGGAAGTCCCATGGAGACTAGGGTCAATGGGGAGCGATCTACCACAGGGTTGGACTCGGAGCCACAGTTCGAGTTTATTCGTGCCAAACGGTCACGGTGAAGTTGATGGCTGTCCCGCCTCCTCCCGACCCGATCCATCCCGGACCTTGAAAACGGTGCGAAGCATATGCACACACTCCTCTCCAGCTCCATCACCGACGCTCATAGTGGCAGCGCTCTCCGTGCTCGGAAACCAAGTGAAGCAGGTCCAATACCTTACCTCGGCCTCGGCGCTGGCTTGGGCATTCTCAGTCAGTTCTCGACGCGTGTGGCTGGAGGTCGGCAAGATCATCGAATCTGTCGCAGTCCACGCGAGTAACAGTGTTCGCCCCTATCGTTTCTTTCAACTCCTGCCATTGTAATCATAATCGACCGACTCGGACCTCAACGAATAATAAACCGACATCGCCGAAGCCGCGACGTCTTTCCTCTCCCATCGAACGGATAAATGACATTCTCACCTCCACTGGATTCTGTTGTGGCAATTCCTCTGCAGTCCTCAATTTGGCAGGGGAAGTTCGCAATTTAGCTGAAAAATTCGTCAATCTTCTTCAAAGAGTCGAGCTCTCATCTCACGGGGGGCTCTTGGCGGCAATCCTGCTTCGAGCTCCTTACAACCTCACGCGTCTAGGATGTTCCGCTCAGCCAGACTTACAGCGCACGTCGCTGCGCCCTCACCCCAGCTCAACATTTCGATTCGTGGCTCCGTTCGATTTATGCTACGTGGTCCCAGTACCGCTTGGTGGTCCCAATTTCCAAGTCGTACCTCAGCCCGCTAGCCGGTCATGGGTGTGCAAGGAAGCTTCGTCCTGTGCCACTTTTTCTTTACCTTTTCCGACACCGATCTGACTTCAATCTGCTTCGTTTGCTGCCACCGGTGTCTCGACCGGTGTTTCTTTGCACGCTCGTTCCGTTCTCCCTCTTCTGAATCTGAATCGAGCAACTCTATCGTGTACCCCTCTCTTGCTCTGCGTTAACCGCCCTTCAAGCTGGCCGCTACACCCGGCGCTCTGCACCATTCCAGATCTTTGGTAGCTCGGCCCTGGACTGGTGTCGCGGAAGGAAATGAAGTCGTGACAAGGAGTCGGTCTGCCCCCAAGTCCTCGCCGTTCTCACCCCACATCCGGCTGCTTGACCTCGAGCTTGCCCGTCAACTTTGTGTTACTCGACCCCGGGGACCTCGCGAGGACTCGCGTCTTTCGGCTCTCCTTATCGTTACAGCGTTCCGCGTCCACTAGAGGATTTTTCTGCCCCGAATTGGAGTATCCAGAGGCACGAAGGCGTCAAGAAATATTCGGAGGAGAATGGGACGACTCTGCACTGTTGTCGAGTTTCGGCCTTATATGCGCACGTCTCCTCATAGTTTTGCTCCAGGATTCCAAGTACATCTAATAAACATGCACCATAGGGTTAAAGATTACAGAAATAATACATTTATTGAAATAACAGCTTGGACTTTCCGCGTTCACGCCGAATGGCTCGAGGGCAAGTCATTCCCAACCGCGGTTCACATCGGAACCGACGTTCCCTGATGAAAACTTGTGAGATCAAAGTACGGATCCCAAGAAATCTGGACATACAGGCATCCGCCATCATCGCAGTACTTTCTGTTACCCGCAGTGTGCCTTGCTGCATTAGTGAGGGCAACGCAGCCTGAACCGCGGCCTTCCACTGTGCGAACGTGTCGCTCGAGCCCCAGCTTGGCTTTAGCGAGCACAACTCGACTGTTTTCAAGGCGGGGAGCTGCTTCACAGTGGCGCCAATGGCAGCGAACTCCGCAGGACTTGGGAGCTGTTTCGATTGCCCGTGGCCCTCGAGTTTGATATGCTCGAGGCGAGTATCAGGCGGACAAGTTTTGAGCACGGCGCCCAGCATCGCAAGTATCGAGGTGTAACACTGGAACAAGTGCAGAGAACGCAGATTCGTCCCGAAGTATTCTCGCCTCCCTACCAAGTCGTTAATTGAGGCTGCATCATATTTGAGAAAGTACTCACACACCCCATCGCAGAGAAAGAGACGCAAACGCTCTACGCTTTTAGCTGCCGGGATTATCATCTTCATTTGGGTCACGTCCGCCATTAGCGTGAGTGTCCTGATGTGGGCCAAGGAAATCTGTGGATGCACGAGATAATGGAACAACAGCGTGCTTGCAGAGGTGTTGAGAAGGAGGGTCTGTAGCCGCGGGCGCCAGAGCGGCGATTCCGGCCACAGCTCGCGCGAATTCTGCCAGGGGAATTCGTAGTATAAACGCGATATCGACATCTCTGTCAGACCCGTTGCTTCGCTGAGAGGCGATAGCAGCTGGACGGGAGACTCGATCACGATCCCGCGTAGGTGGACGGCCTCGAGCCGCGAAGACGAAAACACGCTGGTCAGCGCGGATTTCAGGGGCTGTTCCATTTTGCCCCAGTCCATGCTGTACCGGAGTCCATCCCAGTCTATCTCTCCGGTCTCGATGAGGGAAATTCGCTTCAAGTTGAGGAGCGGGAGAACGAGGGACAGTGTCGTATCGCCCGTGATCCAGCTGACCTGGTGCTGCTGCATCTGCTCTTCATCCAAATCGCCGATAATAGGCGTCCCGGGGTCCACCGCTGATAGTGTGACGATGCAAAGATCCTCCACGAGAGGCGCGATATGAGGGGACGATGATAGAAGCTGGTAGAACTTCTCACATGATGAGAGAGGGGGATCTCCAGGCGGATTAATTTGGATTTTCTTGAACAAGCGGGCCTGGGCTGAGTTGACAAACGTGCGCGCGGCGAGAGAACAGGACCCCAGGCTGGGAATATCGTCCTGGATATTGTCGACAATGATGTCGACGAGTTCTTGAGGAAGTCTCATACAAAATGAAGGCAAAAGGGAGCAATTCCCGCACTGCCTTTAGGTGTGGGTCTCAAGTAGTCCAAACCTCACTGACAGTTCAATCCGACAGTCTGTGTCAAGTCCGAGGTGTCAAGCCAATGTCCAGCGCGGCAAATTATTCGACGATTCCGTGGGGAATTCCCAGGTCCAAGGGCAGTGGAGGCGATGCACCAAAGGGAGCTCAGTCGAGTAACAAGTTTATTAAGGCTGAGGTCGGTCCTGGTCGGAGTAGAGAAGCCAAAATGATATTGGGGTTAGGGTTCGGTCCGCTGCGGCCCCGGCCCCCTTCATACTCCTTCAATCGACTCTCAAGCTGAACGGTGACTTGGATCCGCCTCCATACGCCATACGCATTTAATTTTGAGTCGATGTCGTGTGCCTCCGCATTACATACCGTCATCCCGCAAGAACCCACTGGCGACAGGCCAGCTAGCCCATTCCCCGTCATTGCACTACTAGCTAGTAGCACGGCTTCGAATGTTGGATACTAGTCTCGACGGCGCCGTGCCACTCTGGCTAATCGCCCCCTCTTCTCTCTCGCCTTCTCAATCTTCAAGGCCTCCTCGACACCGCGCTTCTTGGAGCACGATATTGGAAGATGAATCACCCTGAGAAAGTCAACTCAGACTCTTTGCTTTTGGTCTGAACTAGTCAGCCGTTGCACGCGTCTGTCGCCCGTCGTCTGTGCAGGCTTCCTTCCCCGCCTGCCCCCGTTCCGAATTCCTGTCTGACAAAAAAATCCACCCAGCCTTCAAGCGACGTCGCCGGGCTTCACCTCACCTCAATTCAATTCACCAAGACATCCTCGAATTCAGTCTTCGTACGCCCATCTTCCGGCTGACTGCGCTCGCCTTTCTGCTCCGTGCCCCTGGAAACCTACGCCCACGTCAGCGTCGCTCTCGCTGGCCTGGATGTGATGAAAAGAAACCTCATCATCTCGACTCTCCACTGTCCCTTTCTCGATCCGACGCCCCGACCCGACTTGATGTTAATTTTCCAATGTGACGCCGAGTCGGCTTCCTTCGCTCGTCCGGCTTGTCCCTCTTCAGTCTGAGAACCAGGACCAAATGAAGCTGAAGCACGCCGTCCAGCCCAATAGCTCCCTGTACTTGTCTCTCGCGTTCTCGTTCCGTTCTCGACGCGTTTCTTCCAGCTCGCCCGGTGGCAGCGTTCTGACGACATATCGTCACCCCTTCCCCTTCCAACTCCCTCCGTCTAGGTTTCTCCCGATCTGACACGTCCCCCGGCCTCACCTCAACAAAACAAAGACACCCTCGAATCACGCTTCCGTACATTCTACGCTCGCTTTCTTACTACGTGCCTGCGGCAACGTCGCTCCCGTATACGGCGGCTTGTCTCCTTTCCCGACGCCGACCCGACCTGATTTAAATTTTCCGACGAGGAGTTTGGCTTAAGCTTCTTTCGCTGGTGCTTCAAGTTGCCGGCTCTCCTTGAATTTGAGCGACTAGAAGCTCCCCTCATCAGTGAAGACTCTCAAGAAACTCCAAGGCCAAGTGAAGCAGTCCAGCCCAGTCCTGCCCAATCGCTACCGGGTCCCTGTACTGGTCTCTCGCATCTTGACGCCTCTCCTTCCGGTTCGCCTCATGTCAAAGTTGTTCCAAGCGCATGAATCGGCTCGAGGATAGGCTTAGAGTAGGGACCCCGGGCCGTGTCCAAAGCGACAAGAAACCGAAGCCGCGCCGTCAAAGTCGCCTCCCTTGGACGAACGGACGAATAAAACTTGTCTCCACCAACTACGGCATCGTTCCGTTGTTCTGGTGGATTGAAGTCTGGGGACTTGGTCTTCCTTCTACAGTCTCCCAATCCGCAATCCAGCTGAAAAACTCGCCGAGGATGCGGCCACCCAGCGTCGTAATTCGACGCGTCGCGGTCGCGGTGTTCCTGGGGCCGCAGCCATTCATCGGGAGTCGAGATCGAATCGAATCGAGTGCTGGCGCTGCTCGATTTTATCCTACGGGCTGCCATCCCGTAATCCGTATCAACGCTAGCGATACATACATACTCCTGAACCGCCCACCTGCCCGCTCGCTGTCTCCACTCTTCGTTTTCCTTTCCCTCAAAAATCCTTTCCTTTCCCGACCCGACCTGACTTCCTTGCGCTTTCCCAACAGCTCTCCCCCTTCCAAGTAAGCAAGAGATGGAGGGAGGGAGCAGCTCCCCGACGGTCTGCCCAATCTCACCAGCCAGTACCCACACCCCCGATTGCTTGATCTCGCTCGAGCTTGGGAGACGCGCCTAGCTCGCTATGTACGCGTCCTCTCAGCCCGTGCTCCCAGGTCGCAGCAGTTCATCGAATCGTCAAGTGGCTGCCTTTTGCCTCAGCCAATGTTTGCTCATCATCTGCAACAAAGGGCCAAAACCTTGCCCTCTTGACATCGTCATCGCTTCGGGATTGGGATTTGATTGGGATGGCGGCCATATCAGATCCATCGCAAGCCTATGTATGTATGTGCGCCTCAATTCCTTTGGTTTTACTTCCTTGGCTGCAGTGGGGTCTACTTGCTCCAATGGCAATCCTTGCGTTGCCTTTAGCACCGGACACATCAACGTGTACTCGTCTTCGGTACGGCCATTTAAGAGACCTCGACAATCAAGAGAAGCAAGTCCTCATACGCGTACATAATTCCCGGATCATTATACATGGTGGTACTACATCCCATCGCCCACCGATCCCGCGGCATCGACACTGATTCTGATTCCCGTCGCAGCCTGAGGCTTTAGAAATTCCCAGAGAGAAAAGAGGAGTACCTCCTCTTTCTCCTCGGCGGGCTCAATTACGCGGAGAGGAGGGAGGCAGGGGCAAAGGGGAAGGGAGAGTTTGTATGGCGTGACTGTGAGTCGGGGGATTTAAAGAGTGAGAGGAATCAAGGTTGAGGGAAGGAATGAAGGACTGTGAGTCGGGATTAGGTATTCGAGCAGTATTATAGTACGCCGAGGACCAAAAAATTGTTCTGGCTAGTTCTAGCAAGTTCATCTGTAATTGTGCCGTTGTTCGTTTGATAACAAAAACAAGGAACCAAGGAACGACGAACGCCCCAAAAAAAATTCGTACTTACCCGAGGCACAATCACGTGCACGTGTACTGTAACTATTTCTCTTCCTTTCCCTGCTTACCGCGATGGGGCTTAAGTCGTCGAGCGCCTCGAGCGCCCAAGGAGCACGCGCGCAAAGCCGCCGCCGGCTCTGAATCGCCCGAACCACCACACTACCCGCCCCAGCGCGCCCATCAAGCCCACGGCGCGCAACCCGGATTGGCGCAGAGGCTACCGCCGGCACTACTGGTAGTGCGAAGGTGCGGGCGCTGGAGGAGTTGTGGAGTGGGTGGGTGTAAGACTGGTGTGCAGACTGGGGAGGAAGGAGGGCGGAGTACGCGTTAAGAGACGCGGCACTCGGCGTTGTTTTTAGACAAGCGCGACATGCCAGAAATAGTCAATGTGTGTGGGCGTTAGCGGCGCACGACCTGGATCGCGCGGTGGCGGCCATGGCGGGGCAACGGACCACAACGGAAGAGTGCGCTGGACGCACTTGGTGGCCATCCATAAATTCTTACTTACTATTTACCGCCCTCCCGCTACCATGTCTGAAGGAAAAGAAATCTCGTCTGGGACAAAGCACTTTTCCTTCCGAGCGCCGACACCGGATGCCTACTGTCTGCCTTGCCTTGCCTAGCTCAACTGTTCTTTTCTCCAAATTGTCCCAAACCGTGCGTGCCGCCACAAGCTGCAACCGTCCTCGGAGCGCTGCGTACATCGTATGCTTGAAAACTGGGCTGAACTGCACTGGAGGCGTAATTCGAAATGAAATGGAACACTCCGTCTCCGACTGGTCGTTCTCAGCCACTCATTAGCAGTATGTTTTTTCTTCTTCCAAGTAGGGAATCCGAGGAGCTGTTAAAAAGCAAAAATAGGGCTGTGTATCTGTCAGTGCACCTCCGTTGCCATAGTGCACGTCTGATTTATAAAAGCTGCGCTGCAGAGCGGGAGATATACCTCATCCTCATGCTCCACTCCTCGGTGTAGTGCAGCTTCGCCCAATACTAGATATCACCCATGTCAGACCGTCATCTTTACAGCCGCCTGCTTCTCGCGAAAGGCCACGGTTATCCCTTGTCGTATCCGCAGCCACCCGACGATCTTCCTCTCGAAACCAGAGCCAAGGGGATACAGATTGGAGATGTTGGAGTTTTGACAACTGGAGGGGGATTTGATACGTTCTTCAACATATGCCATCCACCCGACGACGCCCGCAATCGTTTTGGAGTGCCTGATGGATTCGAAACTGTCGATCTAGACCCTAGTAAAGATGTGTGGTCTGGAGAACGGTATCACCGTCCAGGTTCTCATGTCTCCAACGCGAAAATCACGAAGCGGCGTTTGCAGGGACACACAGATGTAGACAATGTGTAAGTCATACTTTGTTGTATGCATTTCGTTTAGCTTATCAGGCTTGACCCCAGGTTTTTACCCCTGGTGGCAGGGGCAGCTATCGAGATATCCACCGCGTCCAAGCAAGCTGCGGTCCTTCTGATGCCGGACGGCGCCTCCCGACTTGATTTACGCTTCAAAGAAAAATTCAGGCAGCAAGCCTTGAAGCACGCCCGATGCTGGTACGCCTTTCTGAAGAGTCTTGGCTCTATGGTCGAAAATGGCGAATTGTATCTTGTCACCGGGGTCGACAATTCGTCGTCATGGATTCTCGGTGCCGCGGAAAACCAATCGCAGGACGGCAATATTTCTCTGAAACTAAAGGCCGCCCAGATTGGGTCTACGGGTGGGTCGTACGCCTGGCAGTGGGAGGCGAATGGTGCATTTACAGATTCTGGGCCACGCCGACCTCCCGGTGAGGATCCGAGAACTGAAAATCAAACCGTGTTCCTTCGCGGTTTCAGGATTGCCATACATTCCGTCGCTTGGAAAAAGATAGCGCAAGCGATACCGGTTGTGGATGAGAAGCGACTCACCTTTTTGAAAAAAAGGTGGTTCTCTTCATTTGTGCAGTCTACATCGCTCGGCAGTATCTCCCAAGGCAGCAAAAGTACCACTCAAATTGATGTCCCGCCTGAGGAAGTTGACACAGTTGAATTATCTCCTGCAACAGTTCGTGTGCGTGAGTATTCACAGGTCTTCCTCCGCTTGCTTAGCTGCAACCATAGCCTTATCATCCGGCGGATGCCATTAACAATTACCTTCTCTGCTCTGTAAGCTGAATTCGAGATTGAATGCGTGTTGCTAAATATCTCTATAAGACTTCTTTGTCCAACTCAGACATAGCAGCAGCAGCAACCCATGACGATGAATGGATATGTGCCCTGAACGAGGTAGGTTATGGCTCACAATCCATCCATCTGCTCAATTTCCTTTGCCGGAAGGACGAAGAAACATTACCAACTGAGACTGAACTGCTTAAGCGAATTAGTGGTAAATGCACCGTAAGCTTCGCCGATGGCAAGTGGTTCTCCTGAGCTGGCGCGTTCATTCTAATGATACAGCCGAAGGCGGGAAGTATTTCCAGGTCATCAAGCATGAATCCTCGCTAGACAATCTGACCGCCCTTCCCCATCCTGGATCCGCGCCGCCAGTTGGTCTCACCCATGATCTTCCTCGACAAATCTGATCGTTATTTAGACCCAGGGAAGTATCTCTAGCTCGCCGGTAAACCTCGGACGGCTCTCCAGGTCCCTCGGACGACTCTCCGGGTCCCTCGGGGTTCTCCGCTTATCGCATCTCACACGACCATTCGTTCAGAACGAAATGGTGCCCCCATTCCAGCCATCGCTGGACAATTTCAAGAAAGCATACGATAAATATACTAACCCCGCCGAAATTGAGCTTGCCCGAGCCCACAGGCGCGTCTCGGCGGCGAGGAGAGGTGCGAGGTCTGGTCCTTTACACGTATCCCGACCTGAATTTTGGCGCATAGCAGAAGCCGAGCCCAGAGATCCTGTGTGCTCTATCTGCTTCAGCCGCTGCCGGATTTCGCCCAATCCATGGCAGTGCACATTCAAGTCAGTTTGCATCGCCCTTCCTTCAACACGCGCTTATTTCCCCGCAGTGACCGTATGGAGTTGGATGACTCTGACGATGAGGCCAACTTGAAACCACGGAAGCCGATGACGCATGGACTGCGGCTGGCCAGTTGCAAACATTACTTTTGCGGCGTAATTCATTATTCGCATCCGCGGTTCATGGCAAAATATCACTCATGGTTCACAGACGTGTTTGGCGCAGGCGATTTACCTCCGCCTCAACCTCCCATTTGACCGGGCGGCGTACGGGACCGTGTTAGGTCCCCAAGAAGTTGTTGCACCGGGTCTGCATTCCCAGTGGCCTATATACTGCCCTGTTAGTGCCTTTGGAGTGTTCGCTCTTCGCTCTGAATTTTCCAGACTTGTGCAGTGAAACCCGGACGGCCGGGTGTCCCGATAAGTGACGTTACCGCGCTGCAGGTGCTGGGGAAACCAAATATCGAGGAGTGGGATCACGCACAGCTTTTGGCAAAGCTTATACAGTGGTTAGTCGCTGTCCAAATTTACCATTTTATGATATGAATTGGTTGCAGTCCCCACAAAGGCTGTGGGGAGCGCTTCGATCCACCAGATGACGCCAAGATCCTCATACAGGTTGGTGCCCTTCCCTCTTTGGTCTCCTTGTTCTGAACCGCAGGATTCAGTGTCCATGGTGTGGAGGCTCGCTGTGTAAAGCCTGCAAGTGTGTTTGGCACGAAAGTACGCCGCTTTAAATTCATTCCTTGATCATCATAGAGGCTAAATCAGAGGTCTCTAGACATGACTTGCGAAAGGTATCAGGCACACAGTCAATTTCGGAACGGACGCCTGAGGATGCGGTGTTCATGGCTCTCGCGAAGCGAGAAAAGTGGAGGCAGTGTCCAAATGTGTGTATCCGTCCAAGAACTCTCGAGTCAAATTTATTGATCCTCCTACAACAGTGTTCGCGCATGGTCGATCTGAAGGTATCCATGTCCAATACCAGCCAGTGCCCAGTGCTAATCTATCCTTGCTTTCCAGTATGGATGCAAGTAAGCGGGGTTTATAATCCAAAAGTGGAGCTATTTATTTTAAGTCGTAGCCACATCACCTGCGTGTGCGAACACCACGTATGTCTCCATGTTATGTTCGATGTCTACGAGTTCGTTCCTTACCAAGCCCTCCAGTTCTGCTACACTTGCGGCGCCCCCTTCGAGATCGACAACGGGAGGTACCATTGTACTGGAGGTGCGTTCTCATCGTTACTTCAACGCGCCAATTGAAAGGACATTGCTTCTTTTAGGAGAAAATTGTGCCGTGTGGGAAGAGCAAAACCCCTTGGACGACTGAACTTTGGGCCCATATAGACCACTGCGCATTTATTCCGCTGGTGCAGCATTCGTGAGTGTCCCGAATTTATCGTTGTGCTCCGCCGAAGAGTCATCCATAGCTGCCGTCGAGCGATGTATTATCTGGCCGGGCGCGACTGTTCATGCATAAAAATATCTGAACCGGGATCCCACTCTATGTTCTCTTGATTCACATCGTTTTGATATCCATTGTATGTACTCACCAGACTTTTGTGTAGCCCGTCTCTGTATCGTGGATATCTGTATACGTACTTTTGCTTTTTACGAACTTCCTTCTACGAACTCAGTTGCAAATGAGGCTACAATGTTTGTTGAAATGCGCTCGGCTGCCTTCAGTTTTCATCGATTGTCTTCGTCAGTGGCTGAAATTAAACTGATGGTTCCTCCCCTTCAGAATATTTGAAAAATCCATCCACTATTGGGCAAGAATCAGGCCCGAGACAAAACACACCGATGGGGGCGGCGAAATTAAAGTTCAAAGGTACATCGGGGCAGCATAGATATGCATCCTACACAAACGTCCAGAATTTGAGGCGGCGCCGATTCTGATTCTTATTCCCAGCCGCTTAGAAATTCCGAGAGAGAAGGGGTGTCGGGCCTTCGTCTTTCTCCTCGGCGGGCTCAATTACGCAGGGGGAAGAGGGGGGAGGGGAGAGAGGACGGGGAGGGGAGTTGACAGGGGAAGGCGGAAGGGAGGGTTTGTATGGCACGACTGCGAGTCGGGGGATGTGAAGAGTGAGAGGAATCAAGACTGAGGGAAGGAACAAAGGAATTGTGAGGCGGGATGGGATGAGATGGGAGTCGGAATTTATACTATCTCAGATCTGGCAAGTTCTAGCAAGTTCATCTTAATTATTGTACTGTCAGAAACGACACGTGCCCAAGGCGCCAACTTGAACAAGGGCAGTGCTCAGCATGATCGCGCTTCCCGGCATCTAGATACCGCTTAGCGCTACTTACCGATGGATTAAAACTTACGGCCGGCAGCTCGACGACCTCCGGAACAGCTCCCTTTTCTACACAACATCGTTCGAGAGCCTTCCAATAAGTGTCCCACTCGCACGCGACAGGATTGGCGAGACACATAGAATGGTCTCTGAATATAGCCTCCATAACCTCGTCTAACTGTTTGTGTCCATAGTCGTCTCGTGCAAGATATAATTTTGTTGCTTCTCGAAGCCGCTCCAGTTGCTCGGCTGGCAAGGAGACGACCAATCCGGTGCGCAGATGAAAAAATTCTGGCCGAATTGACGTTGAAGATACGACCAACTGGGACATCCTGGATAGTTCCGAGGGTAGTTCATCCAGCAATAATACTTTAAGGCAATTGTCAGGAAGGAAGGAAGGATATATTACTGCCGAGGTCCCATTTAGGAACAAGCAGGCTCTCTACCGACATACAATGCATCCATGATTATATGCAACAGACGTCAATGGCCCCCCTGCTGTGAATAATTAAAGTACTCCAAATGAAGCAATTAACCTCTCACACAGACTGGGCTTAGAAGACAGGACAATGCTGGTTATACGGGAGATCTGAATGCTACAGGGAAATAGGCTGGGAATTCCTGGAATGTCTGCAGGATAGCATGAGTGAACTTTGCCAGGATTACCACTGCCTTTTGGGATGAGATAACGGCAATGAGGAATTCATAATCGGGGACTGAGCCATATAGACTGTGTACAGCCGGATCCACTCCAACCAAAGCTGCCAGGAATATTGTTCTATGGCCCACCAAACGAGGTTCCGTAACACAGCCAAATAGAGCGTGAACCTCATCCTCGACTGATCCGTGGCATAATCTGCACAACCTCCACTCCCGTGGGACTGGGAGACGGTAACGTGAACCGTACCTCAGTCATTTGATACCGAGGTTGTGGTCGCCCAAGAGAAGGCCTGTCAGTACCTTGCAATGTGAAGATACGGCCATAGCAGTCAGATAATGTCTGAGCCGTTGTGGTACTGTCTTCAACAATCTATCCTCACCCATCTCCACCGGTTGCATAGCAAATGTGTCTTGACTAGGCGGTCAATGTCCTTCTGCAGATCATCATCGACAATGGTGACAATTTTCTTCTGCACTGCTTCAAGCTTGTTGATGCACAGCAAGTCATCCGGCTGCCATATTATCGCCTTGGGGAGACGTCGGAGCATGATCAACAAATTGGATGCCCAGGATGCCTTCCCCTCGTGACATAGGTGGACCGAATCCAACAGGGCATCATGAACCACTCGGCCAGGACCAGCCTTGAGCATATACCCCAGGCAGCTGAGGGCTAGAAGAAGTCGCCGAATCCGCACAGGCATTTGCCCAGTCTCCGTGAATAGAACAGCCAGTATCAAACACGAATTCAACCCCAGCAACCGACGGAAGAAGGTGTATTGGACCTCCTGGAGGTCTGCGAGCAACCCCGAGTCCGTGTCTAGAGCGAGTTCGCCTCCGGAGATAAGGTAGCAGTCCACGCGGGCCATATATAGCACGATGGTTTCGCGCACAGGTAGCAAACCAATCCTGTGCTTCAGGCTGAATATTGCACTGCTCGTAATGTTGATTGTCAGACATGGTTCACTACCGGGCGAAAATAATTGATTGTCAGGCCTGACTGACGTAATTGTCAGTCAGGTGCTGACATCTGACACCACAAGCTTTAAGACCCGTGCCTTCGGCATGGAAACACTCAGTACAGTACATTTTTCAAATTGTTTAACATGTTTGACTCAAACAGCTCAGATGGAGTCTGGGCGCTTGTGCTCTCTTCCACATCAAACATGTGCCCAGACTCCAGTGCTATGCTCGTTCCCTCAATTTTCTTTGATATTTCAGATGGTTTGAAGTGAATGACTGTTTCTGTCATTATCTTTGAGAAAGCTATGTTTCAGCCTTTCCATACATATAATTTTGTTCAATTTGGCAATCACACGTTACACCTATTTTTATTTATTTATTGCGGCAATAATTTTTTCTCAATTTATGTATCTGACTTCTTTTACATTTCCATTGTACCAAAGTTTCGGGAGGGTGCTGAATTGATCGAAATTGTACAGTATATCATTGTGTGCCCTACCCTTTCTGCCCAGTAAAATACATTATTCTCCAAGTCCCCAAGTTGATTGCCGAGGTTGAACATTGACTGTGAAATGGTTTCTGGTTGAAAAGGAAAGATTGAACATTCAGATTAAGTCCTAAGTTATAACAATGAATATTCCATCTCAGTGTGTGTCATGGAGATGCCCTCATGCAAAGTAGATTCCAAGTTCATCACAGCTACGGAGAACCTGGTTTGCCTGCACATGGTGGATTCTGAGTTTGCTGCAGACACAATAGATACAGAGAACTCAGTTCACCAAGTACTTTGGGGTACTGGAGATGAAACGTGAAACATGGCCATAGCAGTAAAGGACAGATTCTATTATTATTTTTCGAGAAAGCTATGTCCCCAGTAAAATCCATCATTCTTTGTATTGTTGGCATTTCCTGACGTCAAATGCCAAGGTTGAACATGAACCGTGAAGGGGTTTCTGGGGTTGCAACGAAAAGAATTCACATTTGAATTCAGTCTGTCCTGAGTTATGGCAATCATCACATTATACACCTCCGTCCAGACTGCTCCCAAAATTCAACCTACAATGAAATCTTTTCAAATTCCATCCAATTGTTCTTACAGAAGTCATGGTGTACCACTGAAAGTTTTAGAGAGCTTGTATCAAACAATAATATTTTTCTCCTTGACTGTTGCAGCCTGTGCCTGGGGGGAGTGTGATTCGAACTATTGAACTCCCCTGAGGGTAAAAGAAGAGCAAGAACAAATTAAATTGCAGACCCATGCAGGCACAAATTTTAAATTTGGGTGAGTGATCATGGCAGACTGAAACTCACAATGGATCCATGGAATGAAACAAAAATCAGCTGCAAAGAGAGAAGTGTAAGCCTTCAGCAAGTTTTACATAGAAGAAGGGGTTAGTGAAAAACATCAGAATTCTCTCATTGCCCAGTTGAGTATTAACTGACCTGGATCCTGGAGACATAACACCATTATTCTCAAATGTATGTTTTATCCTGCACTGTTCTTGCCAGTTGTTCCCTGCATGAAGTCAGAAAAAGGCAAACTGATAGTGGATTCAAGGAATCAAGTAGCCTGAGAAAGAGAGTGAGTTCTCTCAAATGCTCACTGGTTGTGCAGGTAAACAGTAAGAGGGTGGTACAAATATTGCACAAAAAGCTTCAATTTCGGAAGTGCGGCACCTTCCGAGCATTCGGGGATCCGGAGGTAATATCACATGATAAACGTGACTTTCACGTGCGACCCCATGACCAACTCGTGACTTTCTGTCAAAGGCTGTGCTCGTTGTCTTTTCATGTATAGGATACTAGATTTAAGACCCGTGTCTTTGCCACGGAGATGCCCGCACACAGCGGATTCTGAGATTGCCTGCACATGGCGGATTCCGAGAGGCGCCGCACTGCCGCTCGCTAACGCTCGCGGCGCGCGGCGCCACCGTGGGAGTGACCATGTGACTCCACGTGCCCACACGTGCGTACACGTGATTTCTCGTGACTTTCTGTCAAAGGCTGTGCTCGTTGTCTTTTCATGTATAGGATGTCAACGGCCTAAAGCAAGGGGTGATCGATCTCTGGATCTTGGACAATGATGTGTTATTACGCGAGACGTGATTGAACTTGCGGCATCACGGCAAGACCTGATGTCTCTTCACTGACACTGCACCTGGGAGCCCGCTCAGCTTGCCTCAGTCCTCCATACCTCTGAGAAGTCGATTCCTCAGTTTCTACTCATTTCTGAGCATGTTTTTGAGCCCAAAATACCGAGGAAGAACTCATCTTTTGAACCATGTGCACCATAGACAAGGTTATGGCCCAGAAATACATCCACAGTGAGGCTATGAGATATTAGCTGTTCATCCTAAGCAAGATTTACATGACCTGGGTCGCAGGTGCGTCGAGCAATGCAAAATGGGTGAATTTGATGGATTTGATGGGAACTTCCTTTTCTGGGGGGGGGGGGGGTCGTGGGAAGGAGTCCATAATCCCGAGATCGAGCACCTCTTGGCCTAAAGGCTAAAATGCCCCCTCAAGTCCAAAAATAGCCGCAAGTCCGAGATTCGCAAATTTTGACCTAGTCCCCGATCAATCACGTAATACCTGACACGCTGATGCCACGTCGATGCTCTCCCTCCATCCCTTCGCTGTCCCGCTCTTCCCGCCAGCCTCAAATCCCTCTGGAGTCTCAACTTACTTCACAAGCCTGTTGAACCCGTACCTCAAGCTCTAATTATCCGGTCCTGAAGGCACGTCAAGCTTCGAGAAGACCTTTCAAGCGTCACTTCAAGCCCCACCATTCAGAGCTTCAAGTCACAAAGAAAATTTTCTGGAGAGTCTTTGTTTGGGGCATCAACTCAAACTCTCAAGTGCTTGCAAGACTCAAGATCTTTTTTGGTGCTGCGCAAGCAACGCCGCAAGCATTCAGCCATCATGGTGATGAAATCTGGAAGACTGGAGCAAGCAGACAGGACCCGGGGCTCAATGCATATACGGGGTATCGGCACTTGCGAGCCACGGGCAAGCATTCTGGGTCATCATCGTTGTACGTTTTACCTGTCGTCTTTGATTTCTTTGTCCTTGTTCTCAGCTTCAGATGTGCAGCCAAGGGTTGTGCTGTTGTCCGACGTCACATCATCTGGCTTCATCACGCGGCCGACAGCCCACCTCTCGTCCTACGGCGGCCCGTGCCACTGTCCCGCTAAGTACCGCGACATCAGTACGATGCAAGATGTTGTGTATAGTTGCAATATATTTATTTCATATCAAACACCAGTGAAAAGTAACCGTCTTGGGAGGTCTTGGGTCTACAACTTGAGTAAGACCGAACCTCTTGGTCAAGACAACGGACAGCTTTGACATCTTGACCAAGACGAAACATCTTTCTAAGAAAATGAACCCGCTTAATCAAGATGGATCATCTTTGGGGAAAATCTATCTTGGGGCATCTTGGGCATCTTGACCAAGACACCCAAGATGCCAAAGACGAACCTGCTGTTTTACTGATGTAAATAAGGCTGTGTGCCTGTCACTGCACGTAAAAGCTGCGCTGCAGGGCGAATCCTCATCCTTCACTCCTCGGTGCAGCTTCGCCTAATACTGGATATCACCCATGTCAGACCGTCATCTTTACAGCCGCCTGCTTCTCGCGAAAGGCCATGGTTATCCCTTGTCGTATCCGCAGCCACCCGACGATCTTCCTCTCGAAACCAGAGCCAAGGGGATAGAGATTGGAGATGTTGGAGTTTTGACATCTGGAGGGGGATTTGATACATTCTTCAACATATGCCATCCACCCGACGACGCCCGCAATCGTTTTGGAGTGCCTGATGGATTCGAAACTGTCGATCTAGACCCTAGTAAGGATGTGTGGTCTGGAGAACGGTATCACCGTCCAGGTTCTCATGTCTCCAACGCGAAAATCACGAAGCGGCGTTTGCAGGGACACGCAGATTTAGATAACGTGTAAGTCATACTTTATTGTATTTGATGTCGTTTGGCTTCTCATGCCTGACCCCAGGTTTTTACCCTTGGTGGCAGGGGCAGCAATCGAAATATCCACCGCGTCCAAGCAAGCTGCGATCCTTCTGGTGCCGGACGGCGCCTCCCGACTTGATTTACGCTTCAAAGAAAAATTCAGGCAGCAAGCCTTGAAGCACGCCCGATGCTGGTATGCCTTTCTGAAGAGTCTTGGCTCTATGGTCGAAAATGGCGAATTGTATCTTGTCACCGGGGTCGACAATTCGTCGTCATGGATTCTCGGTGCCGCGGAAAACCAATCGCAGGACGGCAATATTTCCCTGAAACTAAAGGCCGCCCAGATTGGGTCTACGGGTGGCTCGTATGCTTGGCAGTGGGAGGCGAATGGTGCATTTACAGATTCTGGGCCACGCCGACCTCCCGGTGAAGATCCGGGAACTGAAAATCAAACTGTGTTCCTTCGCGGTTTCAGGATTGCCATACATTCCGTCGCTTGGAAAAAGATAGCGCAAGCGATACCGGTTGTGGATGAGAACCAACTCACCCGTTTTTCAAAAAGGTGGTTCTCTTCATTTCAGCAGTCTACATCGCTCGGCAGTACCTCCCAAGGCAGCACAAGTACCACCCAAGGCAGCACAAATACCACCCAAGGCAGCACAAGTACCATCCAACTCGATGTCCCGCCTGAGGAAGTTGACACAGTTGAATTATCTCCTGCAACAGTTCATGTGCGTGAATCTTCCCAGGTCTTCCTCCGCTTGCTTAGCTACAACCATAGCCTTATCATCCGGCGGATGCCATTAACAATCACCTTCTCGACTCTGTAAGCTGAATTCGGATTGAATGCGTGTTGCTAAATATCTCCATAAGACTTCTTTCTTCAACTCCGACCAAGCAGTAGCAGTAACCCATGACGATGAATGGATATATGCCCTGAACGAGGTGGGTTATGGCTCATAATCTATCTATTTGCTCAATTTCCTTTGCTGGAAGGACGAAGAAACATTCCCAACAGAGGCTGAACTGCTCAAGCGAATTTGTGATAAATGCACCCTAAGCTTCGCCGATGGCAAGTGGTTCTCCCAAGCTGGCGCATTCATTCTAATAATACAGCCGAAGGCGGGAAGTATTTCCAGGCATTGGTGACGTCGGATGATCCAAGCCCCTCAACTGATTCAACTCCTCGCCAACCTTTGCTCTCGATCTGCAACAAGAGCAATGGTTCAATTGCCTCTGGAAATCTCGCAGGACTCGTCGATTATTTCCTCGCGACGGGTATACATGTCCCCTGATAACCGAACGATGATCTGACGTTAAACAGATGAGAAACAATTTGAACCAGTACTTTTAGAAACCCATACTGATTATACGACCCTAGAGGAGCTATTCGATGTGCTGAAGCGGAAATTGCGCGAGGTATCCCAGGAAACGGCGGATGCGCGTTTTCTGAAACGACACAGGTCAGCTCCATTGGTCGAATGAACGACACCCATCTGACTTTGAAGTAGAATCGTACAGGCAATCCTTGTTTGCCTGCAAAGTGTACCTCCCGAATCCGAACTTTTGAATGTTGTCCGGAATTTTGCAACAGCGACCGAGAATAATTTTATATCGAAGCATCAAGAGACTATTCTCAAGGCGGCCGACAACAGAGTAAGTTTATTCCTTTGGAATTTCGCATTTTATCAATCGTGTTTCAGTCGTGCAGTCCTATTCCTCGAAGTTATTATGGGATAGCCGCGGAGCCCAATCATCCGTACGATATAGCGGTTGCGTTGACTCTCATGGAGGCCGATGTTCGGACACCTGTTCGATGGGTTGATTACTTGTCGCATGCTAGCGGTTCATCATCTCGCATCGACGCCTTGTTCTCAATGAATGAGAAGATGACGCGATGGATCAAATACTCAATTTTACACCGTGACGAGATAAAGGAGAGAGCAAGGGCGATAAAACAATTCCTGGAGACAGCCGAGGTCGGTTGCTTATTCTCACTGCAGCTTTATGTTGACCATATCACTCAGGAGTGTCTCAGACTGCACAACTACAATTCTGCAGCTATCATCGCCGCCAGTATTCTAGACTGGAAATCGAAGCTTTCAAAGATTCCCCGGACGATGGAGGCTTTAAAGAAGCCCACGCAGGCGTCGATGAAACGACTCGCCGACATGATTGATTCAGACGAGAACTATCACGGGTACAGACAAATTACAAGGCCAGATACTGCAGAGGATATCCCTCATATCCCTTGGTTGGGCGAGTACACGCATTATCTAAATATCTCATCCTCGATTAATTCGTTATTCAGTCGCTCACCTCGACGATATCAAAAGATGTCTCGAAAATTATCCGAAAACCGTCGAGGTCGGGAATGCACAGCTCATCAACTTTGAGCGTTATCGACAACTGGCGCACAAAGTTTCTGCTCTACCGGACCTGGAGCGAGACAGACAAAACCAGCATATTGCGTACCTGCGCGATCAGCTAGATACGGTCGTTTTCGACGAGAAGGCTGAAACTAGCCGGCTCCAAAAACTGAAAACGCGGGAGGAGGACGACCATGAGAACCAGAGGCCTCGGATAAGAAGCCTGGGATTTTAGCTGATTTGTTGTGCCGGAACTTAATTAACATACTATTGCAATATATTCCGCATTTGACTGAAACTCGCCAGTCTGGGATTTATCTGAGGAGCCCACTGCAGTTGTCCAGCCATTCTCCAAGTGCAAGTCTGGTTAAGATCGAGTCGAGTCAAGTACTCAGGTCAAGTCGTTCCAGTTCCCACCTATCCCAATCCTATGGCAACGTAGAGTGAGTTGCTCCAACGTGCTAGACTCGTGACCAGTCTGCCTACGGGATACCAACCTACTGTGGCGGGGCACGGTTGCCGTAGGCCGGCAAAGTGCTCACCACGGTTTTTGCTAATTGTAGGCAGACTGGTAACGAGTCTACCAACTAGACTCGTAACCAGTCTGCCTATGGGAAACCAACCTGCTGTGGCGGGGCACAGTTGTCGTAGACAGACTAGTACATCTCGGGGCTCGGCAAAGGGCTGGGCCCGGAGTTTGAATTTTAGTGGTTTCCCACGCTAAAATCGCTTACAACCGCGTAAACTCGATGACGCGATCGCTTCGGCAAACGCTAAGCGAGTTCCCATGCTCAATTCCTTTTAAAACTGCCTCTGCTTTTGTGGGATTTCCGTGCCCAAAAATGTAATTTTGAGTAGATATACTTGAAGGGATGAATTTATTGTTTGTGTACAAAGCTTAAACCGAAAGAACTGGTTCAAAATTCAACCCGGAATCAATGATCTTTCTAAAAGTTCAGTGTGGGAGACTACTAAAATTCAAACTCCGGGCTCAGCCCTTTGCCGAGCCCCGAGCTGTACCAGTCTGCCTACGGCAAAGTGCTCGCCACGGTTTTTGCTAATTGTAGGCAGACTGGTCACGAGTCTATCTACCAATGTGCAGTGAGTTGCTGATTGATCCATCTGGTTTGAGCTGATCCTCGAAGCGGCAGCCTGCTTGGGACCCCCGACACCTATTTCTGCCCTCACATTATACGTCGCCGTCGCGGTCTTCAATGGTGCTTGTTCAAATTGTCATTGTACCAGAATTATCGATTCCGAACACACTGATTGATTCACAGAAACATTTTTCATAAAATGCTAATTTGTTGATGCCCGTCCAGTATTTATCAGGCGTATCAATGACAAGATAAATGGATCTGTTATAGAAGCCTAGAGTCAGTTCCAGTTTATTGGAGAGTGACTAAAGCTTGCCGCATTTTGACGGTTCAATTACCCCAGCTGTTCAAGCGTCTACCTCAGTGCACCAATTTCCAAGTCCACAGTGCTTGCCAATGAAAGAGTTTGATCTTCATCGCAGCCATATGTCCCTCAACTATTCCTCCCTTCGGAACAACTGTCTTCTGAACGCGAATAAGAAAGTCTGAGTAACGAGACTATCCCTCACCGACCGTTTATAGATGGTCTTGCTTATGGTGCCATAACTTTCGTAGTTTGAGGGATGTTGAGAAAATCAAAGACTCAAAAATTTAGTTTTCCGACCATTGTACTGAGTCGCTGAAAGGCGAAAAAGAATTGCAAAAGAGAATTTCATTGAAACTTGAGTGACGGCTCAATTGTAGGTGTGATAAGTAGTGGTCCGTCAGGTGGGAGCATGAAGGCTGGGTCGGGGTGAAGCATCGTGTCACGATTCAAGCGTTTTGATCCGATCAAACCTCGTGACAACACCACATGTGACACACGTGATACCACCCTAAGAACAATTACCGATCAAGACGATCGAAGAAGGAGTCGCGTTATAGCTCCATTGACGGCACTAGCCGGGCTTAACCAAGCAGGACACCTTATACCTTATCAAGCGGATCATAAGCAAGATAAGATGAAGTCTATATCTGATCAGAAGACAAGATCAAGAGATAAAGGACTTAAGTAATTCGAAGCGTCATAGCAAGATAGACACTAGAAGGACTTTGACTTTAAGACAAGTCAAGACGGACGATAACAAGTCCAACACATGATGTCACAGGACGCATCAAGGAAGAAGTCCGTAGTCGGATCTAACGATCCAAGAAGGCCCGGAATACAAACTGGTTAAACAAATATAAAAGGGCGCCTAGGGCGCGATGGCTCAATCCTTGAAGGTAACCGTGTGAGTGTGGCAATGCTAGTAAAGGAGGAAGCGCCAGAAGAAGAAACACAAGAGTAGTGCACGCCGAAGAACACGTTGAACAGAACGTAGAAAGGCATTGCCGATCATAGGACGATCATACCCTAGATCGAAGAAGCATCATAAACATGAGGTGCTTATGAAGACCCTGATCGAGGGATCGATCGACGAAGAAGAAAGGCTTACACGCCTTAGAAGAACCATGACCATAAGGCAGACACACACACCTAGGTCGTGTTACCGATCTGGATGATCGAAGGAGTACGACAACACGGTTGTGTACTTAATTCATTATAACATGGAACTTGGCGCCATACACGAAGCGCATGTTCTTATGAACAGACACATGTTTATTATTCACAAACACATGGTCGCTGTCCAACTACACATGGAAACAGAACGGTCGCGGCACCGAAGAAGGATGTTTATTGTCAACTTAACGTTGACATGGGAAAGAGAAGCTACGCCATGAGAGAAGGCAACAGGTTGACGCACGGAACACTGACGGTTACAAGAACAATAGTGCGTGGTAACGAACCGGAACAATAGTAGCAGTATTATTAGTAGTTATTATCACACGGTTGCACCTACAGTATTTAACAGTAGCTAGGACATAGAATATTCTGTACCTCTCCTAGCGTTTTATTCGACTTCATTGACAATTCCCCAAAAGCCACTTCCCAATCCGCTTAGTAATAAGTCGGACGGCCGAGTAAGGGTTGTTCTTGTAACACATCGTGATATTTTACGATGCGTGGCAGCGGAGCTTAAAGCCCGATCAGCGCCGACTACCTTCAAGGTAGCAAAGCCAGGCTCACCTGAGCGAATGCTGTGCCGCTAGGCAGCAGTGCTTGCGAAGAGGACAGTGAGAACTCCAACCAACAATGTGTGGGATCTCACTCTGCCCCAAGATACAGCCCTCCCCGGCATAAGCCTGCAAGGAAATCGTCAGCGAGTGTTCTACCATGGTATAAGGGAGGAGAAAGTGAGGACCCTGTCCCCGAGAGCATCGACCGCTATAAAGCTTGATGTGGTACGCGACACGATAAAGGCCGCGTTCGGAAAAGTAGTGTCGGACGCAGACATTTGGAGAGCTGCCACAGTCAAGGACATCTTACCACCAATAGCCCAGTTTCTATGGAAGGGCCTCCACAACGCCCTTAGGATAGGGAATTACTGGACCCACATCCCCGAGTGCGAAGATCGCGCCATGTGTAAAGTGTGTGATGTGGTCGAAGATCTTGATCATATATTGACACAGTGTAAATGCCCGGAACAAGAAATCATCTGGAAGGCAGCAGAGACGCTGTGGATGGAGAGGGAATCCTCTTGGCCAGCGGTGTCCTTAGGCACAATATTGGGTTGCGGGCTAGCCGATTTCCATGGAGATAAGGGCAAAGTGAAGCGTGGCGCACAACGGCTATACCGGATTCTGATGTCTGAATCCGCGTACCTTATCTGGAGACTCCGAAACGAACGGGTCATATCCCGGGACGGTGAGCCGGCAACAGCAGACTAGATAAAAAATAAGTGGAAGTTTGCTATAAATCAAAGACTACAAATGGACAGAGTACTGGCAAACAGGCCAATCCGTGGGAAACGCCCAGCGTTGGCCCAATGACTGGTCCTCGAGACCTGGTCTGGCACCCTGGATAATGGGAGCAGCTTACCGGCTGATTGGTTGCGGGAGCTCAGAGTTTTAGTGGGTAGTCGCGTGTTCACACAGTCCCAACCCTGGCGCAACAGCCGCGGAGTTGGGTAGCGTGGTAGTCCCACACTGCCCTCGGGCATGCGGAACACATTTCTCTGGGTGGTGGAAACCACTCCCCTGGAGCCAACACTCCAACCTTTACAATCCAGTCGGGCTAACCAATTGTTAGTTGCTGCTGGACTACATACCACCAAAAGAAAAAAAAAAAAAAAAAAAAAAGTAGTGGTCCGTATTCATCTTACAAGTAGCGGAAGCTTGAACTCAAGCAGATAATCAAGAATTTAAGAATTTAAAAGTGTGTAGAAAGAACAAGCTGTCAAGAAATAATAAGGCGGATGATAATAGTGTACTTAGCACCTTCACGCCGAGTCCTTTGGGTGATATTTGTTTGTGTGAAGGATGGAATTAGCTCGACAAGATTTCGGAGTGCCTGCATGAGTGGATGGACTGTGAATTTGTGACTGAAATGTTAGTGAGATTAAGATCTGTGGTGAAACAGGGCCAGGGAGTCACTAGGGTTTTTTCGAACACTGCTCCCATCCGGACACGAAATCTGTTGTGGTTTGTTGTTTGCGCATGCGCATCAGCGTGTCCGGGCGGATTGGCCCAGGGAGAGCCACTTAGATGCTGGGCAGCAGAGGTAGGAAGGTCGAGGTGCATGTGGAGAAGCAGTTCAATGAGCGCGGGCGAAGCGAACAGCCTAGCATTTTGCGTCGGCGAATGGGCATGGTGGCGCAATACCTCGAAAACAGATCAGGGAAGTGAAGTGAAAAAGAACAAACATTGACCCAAATATACATATGGCTGCCGCTGGAACTTAGCGCTGTTGCTCCCTAGGAGGTACGTTTGCTGTACCGAAATAGAACAGCTCAGCGTGGGACCGCGATCATTTTACTTGCCCAGATGTTCTCGTCCACATTGCTCTTATCGTCTGCGGCCGGACTTGGAGAGTAGACAAGTGAAGTTGTTGATTTTGAAGCCAGATAATGTGGAATGAGCCACAGACCAAGAACGTGAACATCGAGGCGAACCCACACAATTTTTTTGTTTCTTGAGCTTTAAATGTAGGCAGGGAATATGTATCGAAGCTGCGAAGGAAGTTAATACCAAAATATGGTTCACAAGCTTTGGGAGCATTTGCATCCTTGCATGCGCCGCAGCACGCTGGAAGACAGAATCTCTTTATCAGCCGTTTGCTATCTAGCAAATTATGGGATGGATTCAGATTCTTGTATTACTTGACTTGGCCGTAGGAGTGGGCACAATGGCCAACGTCAGACGGTAGAGCCATCTGCACAGCTTGAAGGCACATTGAGGATTTTGAATTTGCTGGTTAGCCCAGTCCAAATTGTGCCATATCTTGGTGGTGGACACCCGACGAAGGCGGACGGGAGTGTTGAAGACGACATGGGTTTGGACAAGGTCAACGGGTATCCGGGGTCCTAACCAAGCTGCCGCATCAAGGATCAACCAAATCAGGCGGATCGATCAGCAGCTCACTGCACGTTAGAACGGTTAGAGCAACTCACTCTACACCACCAAAGTGACGACAGGTGAGGTGCAGCTGACCGGCGCAGCCAGCCGACAGCTGAAGCAAAAGGTGGAGGCAGGCAACAGAAGGGTGATTGACAGCTGTTCAGTTCACGTGGATTTTCAGCTGGAGGAAACTTTGATGCATGTTAACATTGTTTTAGCTGTTGGACAAGGATTCAGGTATAAGAAAAATGTAACCATTACAGCTATTTGCGGAACATAGGGCGCGGCCTTTTTTTTTCTTTCTTTTTTTGAGCTTTCACGAGATCAGCTCTTGTGAGCTCAGTTCTCGACCGTTTCCCTTGAAAGTTAGCTCATTCGATTCGGACGGAGAATACGGATGCCTTGACGTTGCCCGATTTTTGCTAACAGGCTCAAAATGATTTGGTGGGTCAGATTGGGGTGTTTTTGCATATGTGAGAGCAGAACGTGTGCCAGAGTGGTAGTAGTGCTCCGATTGAGCTAGATTTTTGTTATGGTGTACTTTAGTGTATTGCGAAGGACGTCACATGCCGGTATTTTTAATGTGAGCTGTACTTCAAATCCACAGCTCACATTCTTAGTCATGGGAAATTGGTCCAGCTGCAACTCACCATATATTTGAAGTGCAACTCACAATAAAAATACCGGCATGTGACGTCCTCCGCAATGCACTAAAGTACACCATAACAAAAATCTAGCTCAATCGGAGCACTACTACCACTCTGGCACATGTTCTGCTCTCACATATGCAAAAACACCCCAATCTGACCCACCAAATCATTTTGAGCCTGTTAGAAAAAATCGGGCAACGTCAAGGCATCCGTATTCTCTGTCCGAATCGAATGAGCTAACTTTCAAGGGAAACGGTCGAGAACTGAGCTCGCAAAAGCCGATCTCGTGAAAGCTCATAAAAATAAAAAAAAACAGGCCGCGCCCTATGTTCCGCAAATAGCTGTAATCGGTAACACTACAGTACAACGTACGAGTTCGTATTTTGGATTTTTATCTGTTTTTGTCGTCGCATTGGCAAGTTGCGTGCATCCTCAGCTGTCTTGGAAAGTGATATTGATCCACAATTCTAGTATGCAGAAGTGCCAACATGTAAGTACTTGGGAGCATTTTCATTTTTTATTTCTTGGAGTGGGATCGAGGTATTCACGGAGTCTCGGTGAGGTCCGACCATCAGCACGTGCATGGTCCGTGCATTTGTTGATCTTTGAGCATGAATCTGATGGTTGCTCGCTTCCTCTTGCTTTTTGCCCAGTTCCTCCCCCTTCAAGTTCTTGGAGCTAACTGTCCCTTGGATCCGAGGCTTGCGTCTATCTCAAGCCTGGACCCTCAAGTCAAGCCTACCCTCAAGTCAGTCGCTGGCCGCAAGCTCTTCAAAATCCTGCTTCGCCCAGTTCCTCCGCCCCTTCTTCTTGATACATCCTGCTTTCTCCTTGAGGCCGGCGTCCATCTCAAGCGTGAACCGCAAGTCAAGGCTACCCCCCCAAGTCAGTGGCGGGCTGCAAGCTCGACCTTCCACCCGTTATCTGTGAGGTCTACCTGCGCTGTCTCTTGCGCTGTCTCCTGCGCGAGCCCCAATCTGCGTGACTTTCTCAAGCTGCTTCAAACCCAACTGACGTGCTCCGGCAATGGGGCCCTCTCCATCTCCCTCATCCCCGACGCCACATACCCCCCCCCGCCCCCTCCGCCCTACAGCCCCACCGTCACCCCCGTATGCATGCCTTCCGCATCCTCCGTCTCTCCGCGGCCTGCCGAGCCGCTCTCACCATCATCAACCCCGCGCTACTGCACCACGCCAACGCCTGGGCACTGCCCGCCCTCACCTGCTTCTCCCTGCTCCTCTTGTCCAACACCCGCCAACCCTCCTCGCAAACCTCACCAACGCGCCCCGCCTGCGCGCCGTTCACCCGCGAGCCTCCTTCTCCCCTGAGCACAGCTCACGTGTGCGGTGCAAGAACGCCCGCCCGCTCGAGGTGCGCCCCGCCATCGAGCACGCCGCGCGCTCTCGGGCCCAACGTCTTGCCTGGTCTGAACTGAACTGCGTGTTCATACCTAGTCCTGCATGTAATGTGAATATATTGCAATAAATACTCTGTCTTTTGTAACAATGTATGATCATGTGCAGAAAAATGTAAGCAATCCATGGGAGCCCTCCCTCAGGTTCAGCTCAACATGGTGAACATGTTGTGTCTCAGCTTTTAGCCAGCCGACGTGTCACCATCATGGTGCTATAGGCGAATCCGTCTGTCAGCCAGCTGCTTGGCATAGTGAGGTCACCATGCCGTTACATGCTGTCAGCTGGCCGTCGAAACCTGGCGTCAACGTGTCACAGCTTTGGCGGTGCACGTTGCCATACAATCCTGTATCTGACTCTTGAGATCTTTCTCCCCCTTCCCGCCGGGGGTGGCTTTCTTTAAATCCTTCCTCGGCGCACTCCGAGTCCTGGGTAGCTTGAGTCCGAGTTTTGGGGTCGAGGATAGGCAAGGGAGGGTTTCGCACACGACTCGTTGGAGCGGTGGGGATGTGAGGAATCAAGACTGAGGGAACGAAAGGACTTGTGAGTCGAGGTGGGATAGGAGTCGGAATTTATACTAGTACGCTGAGGACAAAGAAATTGTTCTGGCAAGTTCCAGCAAAATAATTAGTTGTTGTTATTCTATCTCAAAAACAGAACAAGAAACCAAGCGAACAAACACATATGTGGCCACCTGAGTCGGGAACAGCAACCGAGTGGACTCGCTCTTTCAGAAATGTCGTCGCCGAGAAAAACAAGAAACGAAATTTCATAGCCGAGGCGCAATCACGTGTAATCTGACTCTTTCTCTTGCTTACCGCGATGGGGCCGAAATCGTCGAGCGCCTCGAGCGGGACGCGCAAGAAGCACGCGCGCAAAGCCGCCGCCGGGTCTGAGCCGCCCGAGCCACCACACCACCCGCCCCAGCGCGGCGAAAAGAAAGGAAAGAAACACCGCTCGGACCCGCCCCGACCGAAAGTGTACATCGCGCCCATCAAGCCCACGGCGCGCAACCCCGACCCACTGGACGCAGTGCCCGGATTGGCGCAGAGGCTGCCGCCGCCGCTGCTGGTGGTTTTGCGCTCGCTGGGGAAGAAGGCGATGGTGACGAAGGTGCGGGCGTTGGAGGAGTTGTGGAGTGGGTGGGTGTGTAAGATTGGTGTGCGGGATGAGGACGGAGGGGTGGCGGAGTACGCGCTACGAGACGCGGTGCCGGTGTGGCTGCACCATGTCCCTGCGCATTTGGTGCACCCCGCGCGCCGGGTGCGGCTGCTGACGGCGCAGGTACACGCGGCGATGCGGCCGCTGTTTGGGGACGAGCACGACGTGCCGGACGTGGTCAACTGTGTGTGGGCGCTGGCGGCGCACGACCCGGATCGTGCGGTGGCGGCCGTGGCGGGGGCGCCCGCGGTGCGTGCGACAACGGAGGAGTGTGCGGGGTTGGTGGAGTTTTTGGAGCGGGTGGTGCTGCACACGGACGGGGTGTACAACGAGCTCAACCCGCCGGCGCCGGTGTTGCTCAGCCATCCGCCGGATCCGTATGCGGCGGGCACGAAGGGCGCATACGCAAAGGGCCCGCACGCAAAGGGCGTGAAACATCCCCAAGCGCAGGCGACGCGCTCCACCGGCGTATCGACTCCTACGCCCCCACCGGGTCGAAGCCGCGGCGACGAGCAAGATCTGGAAAGCGCGTTTGATAGGCGCGCCCGCTTGCGCATCGCGGCATTTGGCGCGTTGAAGTATTTGTTGGGTGCGTTGCTGTCTCACTTGTTCATGCCTCCCTCATCCCATCTTATCTCACTTCATCTCAACTAATAATTCGATGCGTTCTAGAGACGACCCCCTCCCTCCCCCTCCCTCCCTTCCTCGCGTCTCCCGCGCTTTGGTCTGCGCTCCAGGACTCCTCCAACGCCTCCTATTATGACGACATCGCCTCAAGTCTCCGCGCCTCCTCCACGTCGCCCACGCCGAAAATTGCCGAAGACAAAGACGGCGACGAGGAAGGGGAAGAAGACGAAGACGACGACGCGTACACAGCGTACCTCCGCGCCGAGATCGCCGCGCCGCCCATTCAGCTCCGATCTTCTCCGAACGATGAGGGCAGCGATGCAGACCCAGATGCGGACACCCTCCCCCTCGGTCGCGCGCAGCCCGCCCTGCGGCGCGCGGCGTGGGCGTTGGTGGTCGCGCTGTTGGCGCGCGCGCGTTCGCGTCCTCGTTCGAGTGTTGACGACTCTGTCTCTGCCGACGCTACACAATCTACACTCCAACCAGGAGTGGTACAAGTCCAAGCCGTACAACAGCAGCCCCAGCCCCAGCCCCCCGCACTCACACTGACCCTGGCGCACGCGCTGCTCCCCGCGCTGTGGGGCGAGGCGGACGCGGGCGTGCAGGGCGGCATGTGGAGGGGCGGGTTGGGGTGGGTGGTGGGTGAGTGTTTATTTAGCGTTTTTTCTTCTTGCGGGGCTTGTTTAGCGTTTTCTCGGGCGCTGTTTGCTTCGCCTTTTGGTTTTCTCGCTTTCTCTATTCTTGCGTGAGAGAGGGTTTTTTGGGAGGAAGGGGAGGCGTTTTTTTTTTGAGCGGCAGGGAGGAGGGGAGGAGGGGTGCAGGCGGGAGGGGGAGGGGGGAAGGTTTCCTTGAGACATGAGGAGCTTCAGCCCGCCTCGCACGGGCGACGCGTATGCTCCTTCCTCTTCCTCTCTGTTTCGTTTCTCGTTTCCTCTTTCTCCTTTTTTTGGCTCCTCGAGACGCTCACTGACGCCTTTGCCGACAGCACACCCCACCGCGTGGGCGCTCGCCCCGCCGGCGGGCGGGTTTGATGCGTTTTGTGCGTGGTTTTATTTCCTTTTCCTACAACTCCTCCTTCTCGACCCCTTGCCATCCACCTTTCTCGTCTCCTTCCCGCTTTTCACGCGCTCGACGTTCTTTCACTACGATTCCTCCTTCTCCACCCCTTGCCATCCACACCAATCGACTCAACGCCAACGCTCTCTCTTCCCTCCCTCCCCTTCCTCCCTTCTCCACTGCTTCCTCCACTACGACTCCTCCTTCTCCACCCCTTGCCATCCACACCAATCGACTCAACGCCAACGCTCCCTCTTCCCTCCCTCCCCTTCCTCCCTTCTCCACTGCTTCCTCCACTACGACTCCTCCTTCTCCACCCCTTGCCATCCACACCAATCGACTCAACGCCAACGCTCCCTCTTCCCTCCCTGCCCTTCCTCCCTTCTCCACTGTTTCCTCCACTACGACTCCTCCTTCTCCACCCCTTGCCACCCACACCAATCGACTCAACCCCAACGCTCCCTCTTCCCTCCCTCCCCTTCTTCCCTTCTCCACTGCTCCTCTTGCTCCTCCTCCGCCTCCGCCTCCTTCACCACTCATACTACCTACCGCTCCCTTCACCCAAACTACCACCCACTCGCCGCCCGCCCCCCATTGCTCCCCTCAACGGCCCACCCCTTCCTTCCATACCTCTCATCATCTTACCTGCTCACCGACCCTCTTCCTCCTACCCACTCCCTCCGCCCTCTCTTCCTCCTCCTTCCCGTCCTAATCATTTTCAAAACCGAGACCGCTAACACCCCCCTTTCCTCTTACTTGCTCACTCGCTAACGCTCGCTCGCCACAGTACACACCTTCCTCGCCTCTGCATGTAACTCGTCCGCCGCGAACACGGCCGCGGCGGAAACGGGGTACGCCGCCGTCGTGGTGGTGCTGGGGAGTGTGGGGTGGGAGGTGGGTTTTTTTTTTTTGGTTTTTGTTTCTTTGGAGGGGTTTTTTTGAGGGTTTTTTTTTTCGAGGAGGGGTTTGAGTAGGAGGGGGAGGGATGATTATTGCGAAAATGGTTCGCGTCCCCCCTCTCTGCGTTCAGACGCCGGTTCGAGCGTCATTTGTGGATGGATACGAAATACGATACGCCCGCGCCCATGAAAGAACGCCAGCTAACACGCGTTTTTCTTTTACAGATCCTCGCCCCGCGGCGGGATGCGCTCTTCGATGCGTTTTGGGCCGCGTTGGGCGTCGAGTCGGGACGAGGACAGCCTGCTGTTGAGCCCGTTGTTGAGCCGAGCGTGGACACCAACGTAGACGACGACGAAGACGCCGACGCGTCGCCAACAATAAAACCGGAAGCGACTTCACCCACGGCCCGAACAGCAGTTGCCGCCGCTGCGCTGACGACCGCGCTCCCCGGCCCGCGCGCGCGTGCGGGGGCGGCGTTTGTGGGGGCTGTGCTGGAGTGTGCGGTGTTTGTGGTGCGGAGGGGGAGGGCGGCTGCGGCTGCTGCTGCTGCTCCTACTGAAAACGGAGGGGAAGAGGAAGGAGCCGACGACACGCGAGGCCTCCTCGGGCGCGAGATTGCGAGAGTGTGGGGGTCGTTGGGGGGTGTTGTTCCTGCTGCTACTCCTACTTCTGCGGCCTCGGAGGGGGGCGATGGCGCTGAAGCTGAAGACGCGAAGGATGGGAACGGGGCTGGGAAGGAGAGGAAGCTGTTACACGTGGACGCGCGGCGGGCGGCGCAGCTGTTGCGTGGGGCGCTGGGCGCGGCGGGGGGCGTGGGGGGCGGTGAGTGGTTTCTCGTTCCCTTCTTTGTCCCTCGCATGTGTACTTTCCTTTTTTTCGCACTACGCGTACACCGCTCTTTAAAACTTTTCTACTTCGCACTTCTGACTTACGCCCCCCATCGATACTAATGTTATTTATGGCAGACCTCCTCACCGCCGCGCTCGACACGCTGGGCGCGTGCCTGCGCGCCGGGGGCCCGCCTGCGCTCGTGTGTGCGGTGCTTGAGGCGCTTGTGGGAGATGGAGACGCTGTCCCGGCGCTCTCTGAAGTAGGGGTAGAAGGGGTAGGAGGAGACGCAAAGGGCGAAGACGACGCCGCGAATATAATGGACAAGAGCACAGAAAGTAGGCAACCCACCACGAAAGCCGCCACCACCGCGCGCATCCGCGCCCACGGGCTCGCATTACGCGCGGATGTGCTGCGCGCGGCGGTGCAAAGCGAGGACGCGGCGCTGCTCGTGCGGGCGCTGAGTGTGTTTGGGGGCGGGGAAGGCGTGTGGGGCGATGTTGGAGAGGTGAAGTATTTCCTGCCCAATTGTCTAAAAACAAGTCGCTGACGTTGTCGTTCTCTGCACAGGCCCTCGACGCACTGCTCGCCCGGCGCGCTTACGCGCTCCTGCTCACGGCCCCGGCGTTGCTCTTCGCGTACCTCGCGCACCGCACGAGTAGGAGACAGGAGCTGTGGCGCGCGCTGCTGCGGGACGTGGCGGCGCACCCGGAGGCAGTGGCGGAAGCGCTGGGGGCTCTACTTGGTGGGGGCGGGGGAAGTGGGGAGACAACGGCGAGGTTGACGGCTGTGGATCAGGATGTGGCGTCGTCGTCTAGTAGCACCGCAGACACCCCGGCCGGCCCGCTCGACGCGCTCTTCGCGGGCCCGCCGCTCGTGCCCATGGCGCTCCTTGCGCAGGTCCTCCAGCGCGGCGAGCTGTTTCTGTCCCCCGCTGCGTGGCGCGCGGCCCTTGGTCGCGTCGTGCAGGCATTTGCGGGTCGTGTCGAGAGCGTGTTGGCCGGGTCCGCGTTGGATGTGGGGAGCTTTGAAGCGGATTTGCAACTGCTTGCGGGTGTCCTTGCGGGGCGCACAGACGCCGCGGGGGACGTGGACGCGCAGACGCTGCTGCCCGCCGTATATGTTTTCGCGTACGTGCTGCCGCGGTGCGTCGCGGTCCCGCTTGGAGAGAACGCGGTGCGCGTGGCGAGGGATATTTGGGCGCAATGGAAGGCGAGTGGAGAGGGTACACGCGCGGAGGTGGTGGCGGAGGTGAAGCGCCGACTAAGTGTACTGGTATGCAGTACGGATGTGTGTGTTGCGTGCGTCCTTTCCTTTCCTTGATTCACCAAGCTCGCCGATTTATAACTTCTATCAGACCGGACGACGTCCTCGACGCGCTGGCGGAAGGCACGTTCGGTGCGCCGGTCGACGTCGTGGCGGACATCTTCCCCTCGAAATCGGCGCTCGACACAATGCTCGATGCGCTGCCCGCAGCCCCGCTCGCGCCGAGCCTCGCGGTCTTGCATCCGCACCTCCCGCCCCCTTCCACGCACCGGCCGCATGCCCGCGCTTCAGCGCACGACCCGCGCGGGTACGCCGCATACGCGCGCATCGTCGCGGGCCTACTGCAGGCGCTCGCGGCCGACCGCCGCGCTGCCAAAGAGAATGTCTGGGCGCTCCGGCATGTGCTGGCGCTCGCCATTGCGGCGGAGGACGTCCTCGCTGTCCCCGCTGCCCCGAGCGCTGTGTTTGACCAGGCGGTGGTGGAGCGGAGCGCGTTGGAGGCGGTGGGAGCGCGCGCGGGGCAGTTGACTGCGTATTTGCTGACGGCCGCGGCGGAGGATGGGTGGCGCACGCGTGTGCTGGAGGCGGTGAGTGCGGGTAAGTCGCTCGTCGGTGGGCTGCCGGGGCTGGTGGTCGACCTTGTTGGGTGTGCGCGGAAGACGGACGGGAGCAGAGAGTGTAGGGTGCTGGATAGGGTGCTGCGGCATGTGTTGCAGGACGCGGATAAGGCGGAGGCGGATCTTTGGATGGCGTTTGCGAGAAAGATTGAGAAGAGCGGTACGTTTCGTTCGTTTTCGAAAAGCTAATTTCGTGCTCATTCGACACAGCCCCCGAGACATGTATCGCAATCGTGTCGGCCGTTAGTTCTTCGACGCTCGAGCCACCGCGCCTCGAGCGTTATCGGAATGAGCTTGCTGCGGATCTGTTGGGTATCTCACCGAGCAAGGCGAACACGCAGGGCCTGCTTACGCTCCGAAAGCTCGCCGCCAGCGCACCGGGTGTCGATTCGGACGTTGTGTTCCTCCCGCAGCAGCGCTCGGTGAACATCTTCAAGGCGTGCCAGCAGTGGGTCGCGTCTGATGAGGACATCGAGGAGGAGCTGGAGAGTGCTATGACGCTCGTGTTCTTCCACCTTGCGCCCTTACTGCAGAATGTCCCCGGGACGCATTGGGATCTTATCTTTGATGTTGTTGAAAACAATCTCGAGGTGCGTACTTCAGCAGTCGAGCGGACACAGTGCTCATTGCTTGAGCAGAGTGCTTCGCTTACGGATGATGATACTCTGGTTACACTCGCGCGGACACTGCGGCTGATCATCCTCATCCAAGATCTCACGGCCACCAACAAGACGCTGCGGGCGAGTTGGGAAGAACGGCAGATGCAGATCCTCACTATGGTGCGCGATTTGGCTGCTGGGCAATTGGGTATGTCGTCCCCCTCAAAACCGTCCAGTTATTCATTTCCGTAGACGATGTAGCGGGCTCTACTCCGCGGTCGACATGCCGCGAGCTTGTCTTGTCCATCGTGCAGGACTTGCCGACGTCCTTAATCACAGAAGACACTCTGCCCAAGGTAAGCTGATTATAAGCAATTCACGAGAAACGTATCTTGACCAGCTTTTCTGTAGATGTGCCACCTTCTGGCAGACCCGTCGGTCGACGTGCAGAAGATGACCTACCAGCTGCTTACTGTCGCTGCCCGGAAGCGCACGGAACACTTTGTCGTCGAGGCGGGTGTAGATGTCGATGCTGTCGTCAAAGCGGACCTGCCGCTCGAGCTGCTCGATATTCTGCAGACGAGCCTCAATTTCAATCAGGGCGATCTTTTGGATCTTGATGAATCGGTGTGTGCGTTTGCTGTACGGGCTCGTTGGATAAGCTGATTCGTGGATAGATTGTCTTTGGGTATCTACTCGGCTGGATGGTGGTTTTCGACCTGTTCAGTGATGCTGTACGTTGACGCTTGTCTTGGTCTTCCTTCCTTTCCGGCTCATTAATCTGCAGTCATTGAAAGTACGGCTGAGTTACATCGACCAGCTGCGGACCCTCGACATCATCGGGACGTCGTTCATACCCAATCTACTTGCCTTACTAGGAGTCGACCAAGGCATTCCAAAAGCATTTAAGCTCGACGTATGGACTGTCGATGAGTACTTCGTTCAATGTACGCCGGAAATAATTTGGAATCGTTCAAACTGACATAACTCGGCAGTATACGAATCCGGAAGCCCTTGGAGTCTGCAGGTCCTCGCGGCACATCTGTACTACCGAGCACTTCTCACCGTCCCATCTCTCTTATACAACTGGGTGCTGGATTGCAAGGACCGCCAACTTTCATCCAGCATCGCGACGTACACGTCACTACACTTTTCTCCTGTCCTCATTCGAGCAGAGCTGTCACATGTGAAGAGCCCTGAGGCTACGGCGGAGCTAGTAGACGACAATCTTACCATCAAGGTGGCTACTGCTGTCAACGAGATCGTGGCGTCGTATCTCGTCGACGAGCATCAGCTCGAGATCAAGCTCAAGATCCCGACGGACTGGCCGCTGCATAAGATCGAGGTCAAAGACGTGAAGAGGGTGGGTGTAGAGGAGACCCGATGGAGAGCGTGGATCCTGGCGGTGCAGCAGACGCTGTGGTCTCAGAACGGCAGGATCGTGGATGGGCTTGGTCTCTTCAAGAAGAACGTCATGGGACACTTCGAGGGCCAGGTCGAGTGTGCCATCTGTTATTCGTGGGTATTTGCCTTTTTTCATTCGGACTTGACTGATGCGCTCGTTGTGGATTGGCAGAATAATCAGTGTGATGGATGGCACGCTACCAAAGAAACCGTGCAAAACATGCAAGAATCGATTCCATTCTGGCTGTCTTTACAAGGTACCTCCGTGTTTCTATCAAAACTGCGCGGGAACTGATCTGGGCGTGCAGTGGTTCAGCTCAAGTCATTCGTCCAGTTGCCCGTTATGCAGATCGGACATTATATAGAATTTAACAAGAGCATGGTGGGCGATTGAATTGAAGCTAGTGCTTATTGAGCGCTCAAGTTCGCCGCGGCGGGCAGTTAGGTCGGAAAAGTCGGAGTTCCAAAAAGCTTGGGACTAAGTGGCCTAATTTAACAAAAGAGGGTGATTGCACGCTATCAACTTCCCCCCAGCTGCCGGTACCAACTTGGCACTTGCGTAGCACCAACTCCATTGGTACATCGCTCCCTTTTGCCTTCATTTTGCATGGCACTTGCTCAAGAACTCGTCGACTTGATCGTCGACAACATCCATGACGACATCCCCAGCTTGAAATCTTGTTCGATGGCCGCGCACACCTTTGTCCACTCATGCAGAACACATTTGTTCAAGAAAATTCGATTTAATCCGCCTGACAATCCGTTTTCTCTTCCATCGTGTCAAAAATTCTACCGCCTTCTATCCTCGTCCCCTCACATCGCGCCCCTTGTGGAAGATCTTTGCATTGTCACGGTGTTGGCGGATCGCCCGTCCGATCTTCTTACCCATTTCAATGGAGAGTGTATGCGGGAGCGCAACATCAGCTGGATCACGGCTGATACTACATTGGCCCTCGTTCTCCCACTCCTCAACTTGAAGCGAATTTCTCTCCTCGAGAATGCAACTGCAGACTGTAGGATATACAGTATGAACTGGAGCAAAATGGAACGGCCCTTGAAATCCGCGCTGACCAGCGTATTTTCGTCTCCAAGGCTCGAGGCCGTCCACATACGCGGGATCGTGATCGAGTCTCCCGTCCAGCTGCTATCACTTTTCAGCGAAGCGACAGGTCTGAAGGAGATGTCGCTATCGCGCTTATGCTTCAGGCAGAAGGATCGATCCGAGTCATGGCCGGAATCGCAGCTCTGGCGCCCGCAGCTGCAGTCCCTCCTTGTCAGCGCCTCTGGAAGCCCGCTGTCGTGCCGTTTTCTCGTGAATCCACAGATTCACTTGGGCCACATCAGGACACTCACGGTAGCTAGGAACTTGACTGAAATGAACAAAATCGTCCCGGCAGCCAAAGGCGTAGACCGTTTGCGTCTCGTGCTGTACGATGGGTGTGAGTGCTTTCTCAAATATGCTGCAACCGCAATTAACGACCCGGTAGGGACTCGAGAATACCTCGGGACGAATCTGCGTTCCCTGCACTTGTCCCAGTGTAGATCGATACTTGCCATGCTGGGCGCCGTGCTCGAAACTTGTCCGCCTGATACTCGCCTCGAGCATATCACAGTTGAGGGCCACGGGTCAACGAGAGAGCTCCCAAGTCATGCGGAATTCGCTGCCATTGACGTCACTGGGGAGCAGCTCCGCGCCTTGAAAACCATCAACTTATGCTGGATAAAGCGGAGGTGGAGCGACACGTTCACACCGTGGGAAGCAGTAGTGCAGGCTGCGTTACCCTCACTGATTCAGCGTGGCATGCTGCGGGTAACGGAAAGTCCAACTACACTGCCGAATGAATGTTTGTCCAAATTTCTTGGGATCCGTGCTTTGATCTCACAAGTTTTCATTAGGGAACGACGTGATTCACGAGTGGGAATGACTTGGGTGTATGGCTTCGAGCCACTCGGCGCGAACGGAAAATCCAAGCTGCTGTTTCAATAAATATATTTCTGTGCTCGTTGACATGATGTTGCATGTTCACGGGATGTACTCAGACTTCCGGAACAAAACCATCAGGAGATGTGCATATATGAGGCCAAAACTCGACAATAGTGCAAGAGTGGTCCCAGTTTCATCCGAATATTTCTTTACGCATTCGTGCCTCCTGATATTCCATTTGGGCAGAAAAAAATCCCCCCAAGTGGAAGCGGAACGCTGTAAGGATAACGAGGGCTGAACGATCGCCAGGGTTGAGTTAACACGAAGTTGACGGGCAAGATCGAGATCCAGCAGCCGGACGTGAGGGTGAGAACGGCCAGGACTTGGGGCAGACCGACTGCGACACCAGTGCAGAGCCGGAATGGTACAGAGCGCCGGATGTGGCGGCCGCGGCCAACTTGAAGGGAAGGGAAAGGCGGCTAACCCACGACAAAAGGGGCGTCCACGATAAGGTTGCTCAGAATTGGTTCAGAAGAGGGAGAGCGGGACAAGCGCGCGAGGAAACACCAGTGACAGCAAACGGAGTAAACGAGGCAAAGTAAAGTCAGGTCAGGTAGGCGTCGGAAAAAATAAAAGAAAAAGTGGACACAACCAGCCGTCCATGCCCAAGATAAAGTTTCATTTCACACCCATGGCTGGCGAGCAGGACCGAGGCACGACTTATAAGTTGTAACCACCAAGCGCAGGACTGGGAGCGCGCGGGGTAAAAAAATCGGGCGGAACCACGAATCCAGGTTTTGAATTGGTACGTTTTGAGATGGGGTGAGGGCGCGGCGACGTGTAAGCGTGACTGGGTGGAAAATCCGAGACACGGGGCTTGTACGGAGCTCGAAGCAGAATTGACCGCCGATGCTCGAGCGGTGGGGGAACAGATGGAGAGCGCCGCGAGATAAGAGATCTACTTGAGGGCTTCGACGTTGTCGGTTTATCATTCCGAGTCGTTGTGGTCGGTCCGGTCCATTCATTGGAAACAAGGCCAGGAGTTGAGAGAAACGATAGCGGCGACACTGTCACTGTCGTGGACTGCGAAGGCTTCGACGATCTCGCTGACTTCCAGCCACACGCGTCGAGAACTGACTGAGAATGCCCAAGCCAGGGCCGAGGCCGAGGCAAGATATTAAAGGACCTGCTTCACTTGGTTTCCGAGCGGAGAGCGCTGCCGCGGATGAGCGTCGGTAGTGAGAGTGTCGAGACCAATGGATCCCGGGATGGATCGGGTCGGGAGGAGGCGGGACCGGTCAGCCATGATCACCACCGTGACTTGCTAGCACAAACCAAACTCGAAACTGTGTCTAAACCTGCGGTAGATCGCTGAACGCTCCCATTGACCTTAGTCTCCATGGGACTTCCCCAAGAACTCGTCGACATAATCGTCGACAATATCTACGACGACATCCCCAGTCTCATGTACTGTTCCATGGCTGCGCGGACATTTGTCAACCGAACTAGGACGCACTTGTTCAAGAAAATCCAAATTAATCCGCCTGGAGATCCTCCCTTTTCATCATGTCAAAAGTTTTACCAACTCCTATCCTCGTCCCCTCATATCGCGCCTCTTGTGGAGGATCTTTGCATCGTCACGGTGTTCGTGGATCCCGAGACGTTGATTATCAGCGATTGGTCTGGAGAGTATCTCCAAGAGCGCCACCCCAGGCTCCAGCTGGATCATGGCTGACCCGACACTGTCCCTCGTTCTCCCGCTCCTCAACTTGAAGCGAATATCCCTCATCGAGAATGCATCTAGAGGCTGGACTGATTCCGGGAAATACAGCATGAACTGGAGCAAAATGGAACCCTCCTTGAGATCCGCGCTGACCAGCGTGTTTTCGTCTCCGAGGCTCGAGGCCGTCCACCTCCGCGGGATCGTGATTGACTCTCTCTGCCAGTTGTTGTCGCTTTTCAATGAAGCGACGCGTCTGGAGGAGATGTCGCTATCGCGTTTATACCCCACGCAGCACGAGTTATGGCCTGAATCACAGCCCTGGCGCCCGCAGCTTCAGTCCCTTCTCATCAACAACAGAAGCATAGACGGAAGCTTATCGTTCTGTCCTTACCTGCTGGCCCACGTCAGGACACTCTCATTATGGATGAACTGGACCGAAACGAACGAAATGATCCAGGCAACCAACTCTGGACGCTCCGGGGGTGTCGAGAATTTGCATCTCTATCTGTGGAATGAAAATTTTTGTGAGTACTTTCTCGAATATGATGCAACCGCAATTAATGACTCGGTAGTGCCCCAAGAAATTTTTGGGACGAATCTGCGTTCCTTGCACTTGTTCTGCCACTCGATACACGCGATGCTTTGCGCCGTGCTTGAAGCTTGCCCGCTCGATACTCGCCTCGAGCACATTACACTAGAGGGCTCCGGCCAACTCTCAGATCATGCAGAGTTCGCTGCCATTGACGCCACTGTGGATCATGTGAGCTCCTTGAAAACAATCAACTTTTGCTACATAAGGGTTCCCTCGCCCTCGAACGACACGTTCGATGCGGCGGTGCAAGTTGCGCTACCCTCGCTGGTGCGGCGTGGCATGCTGCGTATAACGGAAAGCAAAGGTGCGTCCAAATTTTTTCGGACTTGAGCTTTGGTCTCATAAGTTTTCCGCAGGGAGGCTCGATGACGTGCAATATGGTTCGGACGTGAATCATGGTTGGGAATGACTTGGGTGTCACACTCTGAGAACGCGGAAAATTCAGCTGGAGTTGTGGGACGCGCAACGGGTTTGCCACGATATCGCCGCCGTCCAGAGTCCACACTCGGAGAGGATGCACAAGCCAGCGACGAGGACGGTCGAGGTTGGGAACCTGCTTCACTTGAAAGTTGACACCGTACATATGTTTTCCTCCTATGTTGGGCCTTGATTGTTTGGTAAATACTAGCAGGAACCCGTGCTTCGCAACGGAATCGTGACATTTATGCCACTAAGCCATTGTGTTGTAAAGATTCAGAATTTCAAATCAATCAAAAAGTCGAGTCTAACCATCTAACTCGGGTTTCAGGGATTCCTCCTGTCCCTGTCTTCAAGATGAAAGCAGATTACTGTTGAGCCTGTGAATCCTGGTTCAGTTTGAGCAGCGGCAAGGAGAAGAAAAATAAGCAGACACTCGTCACCAACCTGCGGTTGGTTCCTCATGTCCCCCGTGTTCCTGGTTCAGCTTCAACAGAGTGGGGATCCCCACTGTGAACATACAACACCATAATACAGTTTCGGTTTACAGGTACGGTCCCGTACAAGGCTCTGCGCAGATTGATACGGTTATGGTTTCAACTGTACCGTATACTGTATGGACCCATATGGCCGTATACGGTATTTTAGGACTGTAAATCACTCGCAAAAATACTGATTCCAAGTCAGTCAAAGGTCAAAATAATCGGAAAAAAATGAATTGGTTGCTTCCTCTCCTGCAACTTCGCTTTTCTATCAACACCTCGCCGCTCCAACTTGCCGACACCACATCTCCGGCGGCACGAAACTGTTAAAGCACAGTGTTGACGCGTGTTGGCTCGACACTGTCTTTGATTTGGGGTGCTGTGTCTGCAACCGGATGTCCTAAGGAAAGTATTTCAATAATATACTACCCCACAATTTAATCAGATTTATAACCTGAATTATGACCGTATTACGTCATAAAACCTTCAAGTACACCATGCCGTACCATATGAGCCTCCAGAGGAGAGGTTTACAGATACGGTTTACCCTCGTAAATTATACGGTTGTAACTGTATACGGTACGGTGAGGATCCCTAGTTCAGAGATGCATACTGACTACAACAGATCTCTTGCTGTTTGATCTCAATTGCCTTCACTCATGCTACAAAGAGCGACTGAACAGACAATGTCAGTTTCTTGGTCCTGGCTCTGGGCCCCTTCAGAATAAAAATGGTTGTCAGCTCAATATATTTGAGTGCGATGGTGTCATGACATCTGAGCCTAATAACCTTTCTCAAGAAGTTCCCACTGGGCAAAGGTGAATATCTTCAGCTTGCTGGTCTAAGATGATGGATGTTGAGTTGTTGGCAACTATACATAATGCTGCCATTGTTATCGAGCTTGGGGCAGAACACACTGATTTAAATATGTTGTTGTCAAGTGCTGCCAAATGGCAGCAAGGTCTCCTGAGCTGGAAGTCAGTGGACCTTGAATGAATTAGATAGCTTGCGATCTAGATTCAGCCACCAAAATCAATAGATCCAAGATTACTCTCTTATGGCTTCCTGAGTATGCATTGAATAGCTTAGGATCTAGATTCAGCCACCAAAATTAACAGATCCAGGATTACTCTCTTATGGCCTCCTGAGTATGCACCAAGGAACCAAGTAAGGTCACTGTTGCCGTTTGATGGTCCTGAGCACAGATAATGCACCAAGGGAGAGTTCACGGACTTCATAGAGAATTTATGCATTGAGGAAAGAGTTTCAAAGATACCAGCATGCATAAATTGGTAAATTGATGGATGAGGGCAGTCATGATCAGTGGGGTCTTCAAATCATAAATTCAAAATTCAAAATGTAAAATCCAAATGTGCCGCTTCCAAAGGGTTCCTGTGCCCAGAAATACATGACAGTAGGCACAGAAGACCAAGAAGATAGAGATAAGGATGTTTTGTTACCCAGAATACCGCCAATGATCAGTGTTGACCAATTATAAGCAGGCTGAGCAGATAGGTGCATGAGCACAGCCACCTGATTGACATTTGTCTCAATGTTTGTCCGAGCATTTGTCTCGCTTACTTATGACGAATAATCATTGTCTTTTGTATAATAGATAATCATTGTCTTTTGTATAATAGATTTGCAGTCTAAGTTCGCAAGGGCATACCGGTACATGCCATCGCATCGTTGCGCGAGAGCCTCTTGGGTGAAGGGGACAGCTTGTCGTACAATCGGCATTGATTATATTGATCACCCAAAGGATCGGCTGTGGGAGAGCAGGCGAGAACCTACAGCAACACTATCGTCCCCCGAACATTAGGCCCACCGAGGATCAAAGTAAACGGACATTGTAAGTAAAAATGTACCGCAATAATTATAATGAAGGGTACCTTTGACGCGTCCTCCGGCTCTGAGGACGCGGATGAACAGGTATAGTGCGCAAGCGCGCTGTCATCTATGATTTCTTCACAAGCTGCAAATGAATGAGAAGAATTGTCAAGATCCAAAGAAGCATCCTCCACTATTCGGCCAGTAAACGAACTTGCACAAGTTTGACAGCTCAATGGGAAAATTGCATCCAAAATCATGCAATTGAAAAATGGTTTGTCGCGTTGCGATACTCATGATGTCACATGTGCGCGTACATCACAAATTGAAAGGTGCTAAAATTCGAATGTCACGCGTTAGTCACGGTCACACTTCTTTGAACCACCCTCATCCTGGCCTTTTCTTTTTCGCGCTTGACTCGTCGAAAATCTAACCTTTGCGGAGACTTGAAACTAAAAACGCGTTCTGTCGCGTCAATAACACTCACAACGTTACCTCCAAAATGGCCCTTGCACGTCTCTCGAAGATCCCACTGGAACTCCAATATTTAGTGTGTAAGTACTCCATTGAAACGAAATCACGTCTCAATTGCGCCTGATATGCCTCTAGCGAAGGAGCTTGGTCCGTCTGACCTTCTGGCACTCAGCCAAGTCTCGACCTATTGGCGCGCCTTTGTCCTGAGCGACAAGCGTTGGGTAGAGTGGTTCGCAGTGCGTCGCCCCAGGCATTTCCAGTTGCCTGACTTTGACTTGTATCTGCAGGGCATTATCTCATACTCGGACGAAACCCTCGAGCATTGTCTGACGCGTTTCAACATCGTCGAAGAGTTCTCTAAGCGGTGAGTGGCGTCTCCAGTTCAGTTCAAAGAAGATATCTCATCCAGCGCGGTATATATGTAGGAAGTTAGTGTATATTTGCCTGCGCGACTCGTGCGCGGTGTGCGCCGACTACGCGCCGAACCTTTACCTCCCGTACATGAAGGTGCGTCTCGTCTCTCACTCAGGCAGCCCGATTTCTGATCTAGACTGCAGCGCCTCTGTGAGAATTGTCTGAACGATGACGAATTCACCGTCCTTCAGTTTTCCGCGGCGCTCGCAAAGTACGATCTACGTGAACGCGATCTTGCTGGTTTGCTCACGCTGTGAGTTGCGCGTTCGTTATATTTTTATGCGCATCGGTTCATCGCATCTCTTGCGGAAGGGAATGGTGCGATCCGAAGCGCAGCTCCAAGCGCACCATCAAGCTCGTCAGCGAATCCCAGGTGAAGAAAATGTGCGCCACCCTTCACCTCTTCCGATTTATCCTCATTTCGAACCACTTTCTCGTAGTGCGATCCGTAACTGGGGTTCCGAAGCCACTCTCCAAGCCCATCTCGAGAACAAGAAAGCTACCGCGCGCAGTGTGTACAGGGAGAAGAGCGAGGACTACCGTCGGGCTGCCAGTACCCGCGATGCCCTCCAGGAGACGGGACACCTCGTCGCCGCGGAGACGGTCGTTCTCTCCCGCACTGGGCGCAAGATTCCCAAGGCGTTCCCTGCGTATCCCGCGATTCTTCTCCCGGCGCGGCCGACGGACCGCAAGGTGGTGTGCTTTGCACCGCAACCGCTGATGGAGGTTGGGAGCGAGCTTGTACTTGACCTGGACGACTCCGATAACGATAAAAGTGAGGCGTAAGTTGGTTTTGTATCATATTCTGTTACGTAGTGGGTCATGGCCTTTTTGTGTCAAGGGAATTGCTGACCCATGTCTAGCCTGCGTTCCAAAGATACCCTGGATACCATGTCGAACGTGCATGCTGCTTTCTGTGTCTTTTCTTGTACTCCTTATATTCCTATCTTGCTACATTTTCAATCACCTTTGCTCCCGTTTTCACGATCTGTGCATCCGCCAAATACGCGCTGTTTTGGCCGATCTCTATGCCTCCGAACTGGAAATTATTTCAATGCAAATTACCACGGCAGTTCCAGCGCGCGGAATTTGTATGAACGGTCGAACGACAACGAAGCCGCAGGAGAATGCCGCACCTGCTGATTGATATAACCATGAATGCTACCTTGCCTGGCTGCAATGGATGTTTTTAACTTCTTAGGCGAGAATCCTGATCCTTTCAAGTTCGGCCCTTGATCTTACAGCGCCGAAACCGAGACGCAATAGCTCGCCGACGCGGTACCACCAAACCCTCAACTTGAAACCACCACATTAAGAACAAACGTATGTTATGAAGCTAAAGGGAGATACCCGCAATAACTTTGTACAGTCTTGGCCCGTTCCTCTCGGCAGCGGAACTTGAGCACACTTTGAGAGGCCTTTTCTAGATTTCTTTCGTGCGTTGTACAACTCCTATTCGGCCTATATTTTGCCAGTCGATACATGTCTGAGATTTTTACTAGACGAAATGCGCCTGGGATCAGGAAAAGTTCCACATCAGGGCGCGTGGAGTCTGGACGCATCAGGGGCTAAAATAGTGAACTTGCATCATGCCTTCGAGAGACTTGACATCTGTCGCCCTATGTATTCCCACCGGCTCGCTCGGCTTTTCTATGAGGGAGGGCCATCCAGAGGGTAGAAGAAGACTATAGGTGAGGTTATTTTGTAGTATGGGCCAGGGATCGGGCGAGCAGAAAGGCAGAGAGAATCCGAGGGAGATGGGCAAAGAAGAGAAAAGCGACGTAGCGAGCGACATACGTGGCATCGGAGTCTGAAATGACTTGGCAAAATTTTCCCGGTATCTAGGAAGAGCACGTGTGAGTGCCAATGGATTTACCAAGGCCACCGGCCGCTCAGAGAGCGAATGATTGAAGTAAAGCGAGCAACCCGTTGAATTCCGCCGAAAATCGGCTCTTATAATAGAAATCCAAGCCAAAAACCGTTGGAATTCTACGGCCATCAAATTCTATCAAATTCCGATGACTCCTGGGATAGTAGCCGTGTATTTCACCCCACTCGACTTGTATTCTGTCGATCCATGACCTGCGCACCTTCCCTCTTCTGCTAACGTGCTCCACTTCTTGGCTCTTAGCATGGACTCGACCTACACAGTGGATCGTGCTACTTTCGCCGCTTCGTGGGCGCAGGCAACTCCGATCTTGTACGAAACGGCAGTCTGTACTCTACCCCTTGCCCATACTTGATGCTCATCCCTCGAATTTCAAGGTCGAACTTGTATTCTACTGTGACTCCAGGTTCTTCTCGCCTAGGGGAACACATCATTAACGAGGATCCAAAATCCACAGTGATATTCCTCGCGATGTTCTCTTTGGCCGCGTACATATACCACCACAACAAAGTCACTGGCGCCCGCTTCTTGCTGTATTCTACATCCGCAATGTTCGTCCTTGGCACCATTCAGATGACGCTCAAGGTGGTTATTGCCGTCGTTACCCTTCGTATGGTGAGACTGGCCGTGGAGAGCAGCTCCCTGGTGAAGAGTACCTTCATTCACGATCGCATCGTGTTTGTGCGATATATCCTTCTCACGACAAATAAGTTAGTCGAAGGCTGCGTCGCCTTGAATTCTCATCTGACACTTCTACAGCGCATTGACAGACAGTCTTCTCGTACGTGTGTCCATCTTTTTTGTTCTTCAACTGAACCGTGCGAGCTAGATCTACCGATGCTACGTGATTTGGGGTCAGACGATTTCTGTGACGATTCTGCCAATTGCCATGCTAGCGGCGACAACAAGTGGGTCCTTGGTTTCATTCCGCCCCCCTCGGAGCTAATGGACACAAGTCTTGGGTTACGTGACGACAATTCGGGACAACTATCAGTATAAATCAACTATTAACCCGGCAATCGCTTTTGCTATGACGGTTGCGACTAACATCATATTGACCGCCCTCACAGGTACGTACGAGATGTTCGTTTCTGTGCTCCAATCATCTCACTATTGCTTCAGCTGGTCGCATGTGGTGGGTTGGTCGAGAGGTTCGCGTGGCAAGCACCTTGCCTGGAGCGAGGAATTACAACACTGCGGTTGTCATGATGTGTGTCCGTTATTCTATGTTCGGCCCAGATGGCTTAATTAGATGTCCTCCCGGCAGACTAGAGTCTGGAGCCATATATTCGCTCTGTGTCATCGCATATGTCATTTCAGGCGCGTTCCTGACCACCCCTGCGGTGCGCCTTAATTGAAACCTTTCACGTTGGGATATTAACAGCTTTTGCGGCTTTAGGTCATTATCAACAATGTGCTTACTGGGGCTTTGTTTCAGATCGTCGTGAGTGTTCCCCTTCCGTGTTTGTTGTGCATAGCTTCCTTATACGACATTGTCGCCAGAATATAGTCCCCACGCTGATCGCTGTGCGCGTTGGGTTCCGACGTGGGCTTGAGGCGCGGTGGATAGACAGGGCCCAGTCTGGGTCGGCGGTAAATTTGACCTTTACGTCGGTTGGAATGCGGTCCGTCATAACGGATGGACAACGAACGAGAGTTTGAATACTTCACTCAAGTTTAACTGTCCGGCGGTAAGCTCTCGCATTCATGCTGCCCTGCATGGTGCTTACTCAAGCCCTATAGCTATCTCCTTCTCAAGGGTGTGGATGATTCCCATCCAAGGGATGGGAGGTGATGTCGTCTCATCGGTCGCTTGGTCTCTTCCCAGACCATGCCCGGCATAGAGGTCTCGGTCACTTCCTATCGAGACGCTTCAAAAGGTGACTGACGATTACGTCACCACGATGAATCTTCATCGTAAATGATATGTGATGCAGATGGATCATCACAGCGAGTCTTGGAGTAGCGCGGCTTCGTTATTAAGAAGAAGAGATCTCTGAAAAAAGTCTGCCAAACTCAGTAGACCAACTCGCCAACCATTCCGAGTCGGCCACTGTTATTCAACCGACGCCTGCCAATTCTGAAAGAAATGATAATCCCGAAAAATTTTCCATCAGCCGTCTATGGGAAGATTCAAAACGAGAACACTTGGTTGAAAGCATGGCCTTGAAACCGTGTATTCGTTTAACGACAAGCGGTGAGCTTAGTCCATGCCGATTCAGAATAAACAAATAAACGCTGCGTCATTGGGATATCTACGAGCAGAGGCGTCTGTCTGTTCTTGTTTCTTGCCGCCCCCATTTGCCAACAAGTTGGGGTTAGTGTTTCGCGAGTCAAAAACTGTTGATCAAGCAACATAAATATTCTCGGCGATCTCGGTCGATCTATACCATGGTTTGAAAACCTTTGCGCATTCTGTCGGAATCCGCAAGAGTTTTGATCCTTACTCCCTGCAATTATGCAGCCGTTGTATTCATAGACTGAAGATGCCGTGGTAGGAAATCGCACAATCATTCCCAGGTTTGCAGAGAAAATGCTGCCTACGAAAAATCCACATCGTCCACCGACAAATCATTTGACTCGTATAAAAAGAACTGGAAATCTACAGCCGAACATTAAACAATTTCTCGGACGGCTGCGTACCACACCTCTGCTCTGTCCATGACACTACTTCCCGTCGGTTCACCTTCTTGCGTCCCCGCGCCCCAAATCCCGCCGCGCATCCTGAATCCTGCAACCGTTCCGTTCTGTGCATCGACATCGAACTCGGCTGTCACGCCGTCCAGCCCTGAGTCGTACGCAAACACTGATGCCGACGCGTCGTCCACCGTCGGCTGCATGATCCAAAGTCCATTACTTTGGGTCAGTGTTCAAAGATTTCACAGAGGAACGCAAACGCACCGTCGCAATCCAGCCAGATACATTATACACTCCGGCATTGAAGTGCGTCAGGGTGACGTAGCTCGCCAAGACTTTACCCCACGCCCAGACGAGGTCTGCGCCCACGAGCTGCTCGGGGAATGTCACATTCAGTTGTTGAACCAGCCCGGCGCAGGCGGTAGAAGCGGCGTGCTCGGCGGGAATGGTACAGAGCTCGATGTTCCGGCCGTACCCTGGATTACTGTATTTCCTCGCGAGCGCTGCGTTCGGGATGGGCTGTGTCGCGTTTGGTAGCGCAGGGATGGTCGGAAGGGCGACCTCAGACGCGGCGATGCTGGCTTGATATCTGAATATCTCGCCCGTTAGCCGGCATGTTCGTTTTCTTTGAGAAGTCGTAAGGAAGGAAAAGCACCTGGCGCTCCAGTTGACAGGTACAAGCCCAAAGGCGGCATCTATCACGCGGAACTTGACGACTTCTTTGAGCGCGTTGCCGAGGGTATCGTCGTTAGTGAGAACAGCAATGCCGAAGTTGTCGTTCGGGAAGCGCGTTATTTGGGCGTGGAAGCCTGCGGGAAGTCCAATCTACATTGTACGGCCTGATGAGGAACCTAACTGACCTATGGCGTCACCCCCATGCTTCAATGAGAAATATTATTCCACACGATTGCTGCATAGAAGGCAAGTACGAACTTCGATCATGACTGCAAAGAGTTCTATGAGCATTGGAAAATATATCCGGATGCAGAAACTCACCATGCCCACGGTAGGTAGACTGGATCTGTCCTCCGCCATACACAAGCGGCGAGAGTTCGGGCGCCTCTCTGAACAAATTATCTCTCGACTCCTAATTCAGGAAGGAAAAATCCAACACGCACGAATTGCCGTCCCAAACCGAGACCCCTGTAGCGACCGTCTGGATTACGATCGCGGGAACGACAGTCGCGTTTGTATCCGGGTTGAGGCCGTTCAAGAGGAGCATTTGCAGCCACCGAGCCTGTAATGCATAATTCAACCACGGTTCAAACAACAAGTTCAAGGTATATCAGTAAGGACATACCGCATCAACTGCGGTGGTGAGGACGCCGCCGGGACCCGAAAACACTTTTTATTGAAAGCAGAACATGAGAAGGATAGTTGAGTTGGAAGATCGGAATACACACTATTCCCGTCCTCCGTCACGTTTGGCATCCAGTACGGCAAAACGCGGGTCATCCCAGGACCGACTGGATTCTCGGTCACGTTGATTCCCTCGCGCGCGAACCCATCTGCGAGGTTCCCCGTCGCGTTCGCAACCGCAAACGAGTACGTCGTTGCATTCATACCTAGAGGATCCAATATGTGCGCCTTCACGTACCGCGCAAATGGCGGCTTGTCCGGAAGGAGCGCTGTTGGAAGGTACGAGAGCACGGAGTACATGAGGTTGCTGTATTGCGTGTTTTCGCGAAAGCCGGTTGATGGTTTGAGGTAGCGGAGGCGGTTCACCTTTGAAATTGACTCAGAATAATTCGCCTGCGCCAAGTTGTAATGCATGAGAATGACTGACCACGGTGGGGACGTCATCGGATAGGGCGTATGAGTAGTCGTGGCGAGGCATCCCGGTGCGGTGGCTCATGAGATCGGTGATGGTGCTCTGCGACGAGGCGACGGGGTCCATGAACTCCCAGTCGGGAATCACGGACGCAAGTTTCGTCTTCCAAGAAATCTGCGGGACGAGACTCTCGTTCGAAATCAGAAGTCCAGTCGCTAGGATGTCGAAGAGCTTTTGTAGTTATGCTCTGTAAGTTGAAATTCGACATTGTTCGAATAAACCCCTACTCGCCTTGGAGTTGGATCCGATATTGAAGACGGTGTTGGGGCTGATTTGGTTGCCATTAGCCTGAGCGGTCCCGTAGCCCTTGGTCTCAATTTCCCAGGCTCCGTCGTCATTTAGGCGAACGACAGCAACGGCGACGCCTCCAGGGGTATTCCAGTCGGCGAGGATACTGGTTATGGCTGCGTCGATTTCCGCGGTGAGGATAGTAGCCGTTCCATTGGAAAGTATGGAGCTAGTGGACGAAGCATGGCAGACGGCAAGAGTGCCAAGGGCTAAGACTAGTAAAATAAAATGCATATTTGCTCGAGTATGGCTGAGAGTGCGCATCTTATATAGTGCGGGGGTTCGGATTTTTCGCAGGTAGTTGGAAGCTTCTAGAGTGATTTATGTCACGCTTCATCATTATGACTGTCGTCTACTGTCGTCGGTCGCCGCTTTTTTCAAGGTTGTGATGAGGTCGGAGACGCACCCATGCGATTTGCCCTGCCAATTGATATGTAGGTTTAAATTGTTTCGTCTGCTCTGCCGTTTTATTAGCATTGCGCACCTTGAGCCACACTTGACAGCAATCCACCAAATCGTAGATGTTCTGGGAAAAGTTTTGTTGATCAATCCACTGGCATGCTCCGAGTTCGTTTCTCAGGGGAACCGCAGCTCGGCCGCAGCTCAACCAGGAGACACGTGGCGCGACAGAACTAGAGTTTTGAACATGGACCTAATCCGATGACTTTGGATGGTTGATGTCGGCAGGTCGGCATGTTCAACTTCGTTTACCATGCCTGGCAAGAGCCCCGAGTGCGTAGGGCATTTCGATAAGCATTTCTATGACAGTTGTTATCGTTTTTTATTCCAACTCCCCGGATCTAGTCTCAAAATTCAGGTTCTGTGACTCGAGTTCCAAAATTCGCTGCCGGATTTAGGAACTGTCGTGGCGGCATCGCGGCGGCGGAGCATTGCCATCAATCCGCGTCGTTGCCCATCAAATCTCGCTCGCCGGGAGACGGCGAGCTGGGTCAAGGCACAGGTTTTCAGGCTTTTCCAACTACCAAGACCGAGGTTTTGGTTAGATTTTTGCCAACTCGTGCGCAGAAAGTAAGTCAAGTCACAACTTTGAAGCTGTGCGAGAATTCAACTTTTTTGACATCTGTCATCACACGCTCCTATACAATATCTGTCATGGCGCCACTCGATACTTTTCGCCTTTGCCCCTGAGCCTTTTTGGGACAGCTTCCTTTTTGGGATGACCCAGCCGAAAGTTCGCATCAGCGGCATTCGAGGCTGACAAACTCGTGACGGCTCTTCCTCTCCCTCCACCATTGCGATACTCGGCGACCTCGCTATGGACGCACGAGCTCACTGCGCCGTGAAGGCGCCGCCGAGCAGCAGCGGGTCACCTGGCTTCTAACCCCACTCCCTTCACCCACGGCCTCGCAAGACGACCGTGACATCGCCCTCGCGCAGAAGATCGCCCTTGGCGACATCCTCGTTGCCGTTCCCACCTCGCATCCTCTCGCGCTCATGCCCTGCCGTCATTCATCACAAGTGCCGCCCCTCACCATCGCTGGACATGCAAATCATCGCCAACTGTTGGGCGCCGAAGAAATCACAGCCTCGACACACCCACGACCTCTTGCCACAACGCCGGGGACAAAGTATTTCATTGTTAGGTACGTGTTCTGTCTTCCTTCCGTTTTCTGCTGATTCTCCTCTCCTCCTTTCTGTCTTCCCCCCTTGCGCAAGGGAAGCAGGGACGGGCAGGAGGGATGTTTGATGTAATAGCGATGCGGAGTGGTCGCGCGCCAGCGCGCAAACATTTACCCGTGGACTGTGCCTACCCCTACCCTCTCCCTCTTATCCCCTTCCTCTTATCCTCGTCGCTTTTACCTTCCGACCTATGCCCCACATTAGTTTTGATGTTTGTACGCTCGACTTGAGGTTTTTGAATTTGATACGGCATTTCGGCACGGTTCTGACTGCCGTTCTTTGGCCGGAGCTTCCAAAAAAGGTAATTGTCCCAAAAAGGCTCAGGGGCAAAGGCGAAATTTTTGCAACTGCATGGCGCATTATCACGGCCGCTCCCTGCCGCGCACACTGCTAGATGGGAGTGCCTCCAGCAACTCAATTGAGCCATTCAAACGACCCAAATGACTCTCCATGGTCAGCACAATTGTTCCACCTGTCTTACCAAAACCTCGGAACTGACACTAGAAGCACAAAAACGACAATGACAGTCATACATTTCTTCTGAGGCGGGCACACTCCAAACACTGATGATGTTTCCCCCAACAGCGAGGTCCAATTTCGCCGACTGCAAGTTATGCAGGTCGAAGAATAGCTCAAAGATCTATGGGGGCCTTTAAGCGACAATGGTGTACGAAGTAAGATGTATCGGCAACGCCCGGGATCACCAATTTCGCTGGAACCAAACCTTTCAGTTTTCCGCTCCATGCTAACTCGGAGGCGCAGTAAAAGATTCGAAAAAGCTGAGAAATAATTCAAGTTTATGTGAGCGGCTTGGTTTCGGCCTTGAGCTCAAGGTTCCAACGCAATCGAGAGAAGATGGCTGTAGTATTTCGACCAAATGTTCTCGGGGTGCCCCTGTCACCATAAATGTTCACTGGAATTGATGTTCATTTGTCGGCAATCATGGGTAAATTACCATATATGGCAATCCAGCGAATGCCGGACCGAAAATTTTCGCATTTTATTGCCTATTTGACTGGCACCTAGATCAAAAATGTTCAGTTCACGACCCTCTGTCACCGGTCACCTGAACATTTGGTCGAAATACCACAGTATCATACAGGTTGTCTAACTTCCGAAAACATGCGTGCTGGTTCCAGAGCTAAAAAGTCGATGTCTGGAACAATCTCGCGTCAACCAGGCTGCAAGAATTCGAAGGTCGCGGACATCCGGCATTTCAACATTGGCCTGGGCCACGACGCGGAACCGATCGCGATGCTTAGTCAGAACCCCGGGTGCGCCTGCGCGCTCTGTAGAACATGGCGCATGGATGGATGCCTTGGAGACCACAGACCGCACGGATTCCGATACCCGTCACCGCTGATGTCCAAGGTCCAAGGCACACTCCTTCAGGTAAGGACGTCGAAACATGATACGCGCAGACCCTGGTCACGGTGATCTATGGTTTCCTCACCTCATGGACGTGTATGACCCTATGCCTGCCGTCTTTCATGAGGTGCGGATTTTGTGCGGATTCTCGTTTCTTATATACATACTTATCGCCGCCCGCGACGACTCCAAAGTGACAGCATGTTGAATTTGTCTGCGCTGATCACTAGTGGTTACCAGCTTTCCACGAGCTCCAGATGTGTCATGAGAAAGCAATTACATAAACCCCGTGAGCGTGTTTTTGTTCGGCCGAGACATTGACCGAGAGTCGGACCCAGGTTTGCCGGGGAAAGCCGGGGGCTCAACTTCAACCACTGCAGCAAAGGAGCAAGATGCTGCCATGACTCAGAGTCATTCTAAGCTTGTTTTGCCCGATAATTTATGCCTGCCTTCTAATTCACCCCGAGACCCTGCCCTTTATTTGGGAACCTGACCAAGCTGAATCTGACTTGCTGATTTACTGCTGACCAATTGACGCTGACGATTTGGCTCCGATCCGGCGTTCAGTTACCCGCGCACCGCCACCTGCAATGCTTTTGTCCCGGGCCGCTTGTTTCCACACAATTTTCTCGCGTTCTCTATGTCCCGCTTCCGCTGCCTTATAAATGCTGAGCTGAGCCCACTGTGGCCCGCCGCTTCATCCTGTCTCATTAGTGGTCCTTCCGGTGCCATATAAATATCACCGCAACCCCCGCAACTCGTCTCCAGCTTGTCTTACCATGCTAGCGACCTGCAGTATCTGCCTCGAGCCTTTCACCGCCCCGATGTCTTTACCTTGTGGTGAGTCCATCGGTATCCTTTCTGCGTTATTACTTATGCTCAACCTCCACGAAGGACACATCTTCTGCCGAGACTGTATTCGCCGGACTGTTAATTCGCTCAATTCCTGCGCCATACAACATTTTTGTCCAACATGCCGCGCTCCGTGCCCCGTCCGTGCGTCGTATTACCATTCTTTTTTTTTGGAGCAGTCGCTAATGTTCACATTATTGCCAGTGACCATTGACCCTGCACTCGTCCCGGCCCATCTCCGTCCACACATCCAACCGCCTCTCCGCCCGGTCTTCTTCGATGAAATGCCTACTGTTGCATCTTCCAGCGCAACATCTGTACCGTTAGCGTCAACATCAGCCGTGCGCACCCTGTCGCCGTCCACATCCGGCGACCTCCAGAGCGCTGTGCGCGCCGTTGCCGAACTGAACGCGCTGAAAGAGCACTGCGCGATGTGGCGCCAGCGCGCGGAGATGCACGCTGCCGCGAACACCGCCCTCCTCGGCTTCGTGCGCGGCGCCAAAGACTGTGCGCTACGCCTTGGCGCCGAGCGCGACGCGGAGCGCTCGCGGTGTGTGCTCCTCAAGCGCAAGCTCGCAGAACTCATGTGAGTCTGCGTTCACTCCCTACTCCTTTTTGCCGGAGCATGTACTGATACGCTTGTGTTCAGGGAGGAATCGGTATTCACACAAGGCACGGGCACGAAGCGCAGCAGATCTAGGCTCGGACACGAGTCTGAGGAAGTGGAGCGTGTCGGCCTCGGACAAGAGGAAATGAACCAAAGAATGGAACGCGCCGTATTGCCCGTCCCACCACGCGTGGGCCTGCCGATGTTCCTGATGCAATGTAAAGCGTACGGGAAGTTCGACAACCCTGCGGACAAGGAGGAGAGTTGCCTGGGGCCGCCGTTGAAGCGGCGGAGGACGGGGAGTCCGAGTGGGGTGGGGAAGCAATGACACGGCTTTCCGATCCGTGGCGAGCGACCTCGCTGCGGTTCGTGCTGAAGCTTCCGCCGTCCTGTTTCCAAGTCGGATCCTCTTCTCCCGTTTCCCCCCTGCGGGACTCCGCCGCCCTTATTCTGATTTAATCTCATTTCGATCTACTTTCTCGCCGCGGTTGGAGCCCGAAGCTACTCTCTAAGCCCATCTCTAGAACAAGAAGGCTACTACCGCGCGCGGCGCGTACAGGAAGAGGAGCGAGGACTACCGTAGGGCTGTTAGTACTCGCGATGCGCTGCAGGAGACAGGGAACCTCGTGGTCCCGGAGACCGTCGTCCTCTCGCGCACCGCCTTCCCTGTGATTCTCTTGCCTGCGCGACCGACATACCGCAAGGTCGTGTCCTTTTCGCCGCAGCAGCTCATAGAGCGACCCGGCCAACTCTGATGACTCTGATAAAAGCCAGGCGTAAGTCAGTTTTGTATCACATTCTGTGAGTGGTTCATGTCCGTTTCGTGGGAAGGGAATCGCTGACCCATGTTTTAGCCTGCGTTCTTCGAATCTCCAATGTTACCCTGGAAACGATGACCAACGTACATTGCAGCTTTCTGCTTCTTTTCTGTACGGCCTATATTCCTATCTTGCCGCAGTTACCTTTGCTCCCGTTTTCACGATGTATATCCCAGATACTTTTCTCCATATATCTCGATGAAAATCACCAACGGCAGTTCCAGCACGCGGAATTTGTGTGAGCGGTTGAACAACGCGAGGCTGCAGGGAATTGCTGCAACACCGTGACCATCAATGCTACCTTGCCCGGCCACAATGAATGTTTTTAACTTTTTGCGAGAATCCTAATCCTTTCAAATTTGACCCTTCATGAAATGTCGCAGCTCCGAGAGCGAGGCGCGCAAGAGGGCCGACACTGGACCGCAAAAGCCCTCAAATACCGCGTCAAGAAAGGAATTGGACGGAAGCCTAGGACCCACAAATCCTGTTGCGAACGGAGCAAATCCAGACTTGACATCCGTCGTATACCGGTCGTCTGTGCTCGGCGATAGTGAGGCTCTATGTATTTGACGGCAAAGTTCCTAGCTCCTATTTCACCCGCTCGACTCGTATCCTGTTGATCCACGGGCCTCTCATCTACTGACGTGCTCCACTTCTTGGCTCTTCGCCTACTTTAAATTTGGCCGCTTCGTGGGCGCAGGCGACTCCAGTCTTGTACGAAACGGCGGTATGTATTCTACCCGTTGCCCACACTTGATGCTCATCCCTCGAGTTTCAAGGTCGAACTCGTATTCCACGGTGATCCGGCCTTTCTCTCGTAGTGGAACCAATTATCAACAATGACCTAAAATCCACAGTGATATTCCTCGCGATGTTCTCTTTGGCCGCGTACATAGACGCCCTGTACCAGGATGTGCCGCAGGAGCTGCGCGAGGTCGAGGGCTTGTACTGTATTTTTCATATCGTCCATGCGCGCAAGATTTAAGAGTCGTGTACCGTATATCACGAAGAAATTCGAACCGTGTCCGAAGTGGTGGATGAGATATTCTCGGTGATCTTGGCCGATTCGTGTTTTGGTTGGAAACCTTCAGCAAAAGAGTTCTGATCTTTATCTTTATTCACCTTCAATTTACCTTGCTATTATCCAGCCGTTGCATTTTCCGTTTAGAGTTTATGCATCAGGTCAGTCGGCAAGAAAATGAAACGCCGATCAAGCCGAAACGAGGGACATACGCCAAATCAGCCAACTCTCTCCTTCCACACGTAGCCATGGCGAATGAACAGATTATACTCGTCGTGGGTGCATCTCGTGGAATAGGACGGGCTCTGGTCGAAGAGCTCGCTTCCACGCCGAATACCCTAACAATTGGCACCGTTCGGGGTGGCAATGCCGCCCTCGACGCCTTCCTCAACGTCAAAGTCGTCACGCTCGATCTTGTCGATGACGAGTCCATCGCCAAAGCCGCCAGCACGATTCCCGAGCTCGATACTCTCATTATAAACGCAGGCATGGGGAAGCGCGACCCCGTCTCTTCCACATCCACCGCGGACCTGAGCACGTATTTCGACATCAACGTGCTAGGCCCGCACCGCGTCATCCGTGCGTTCCTCCCTGCCCTTCGCGCACGCAAAACGCGCCGCATTATCGCCATCTCCTCGACCAGCGGCTCGCTTGGCCAGCAGGCGCTCCCGGGCTCGGTGGGCCTAGCCGGATGCTATGGCACCTCGAAGACCGCGCTCAACATGTTGATGGTGCAGTTCCACAACGAGCTGCAAGCGGAACAGCCCCGGTTCACTGTAGTGCCAATCCACCCGGGATGGGTGGCAACGGATATGGGGAATCAGTCGCACTTGATGTCGTTGGGAAGTGGTGGCATGCCGCCCGCGACCTCGGCGAGAGGGATTCTGAAGGTTGTGGAGGAGTTGACCCCCGAGAAAAGCGCGACGTTTTACAGATTTGATGGAGAAAAGGTGCCGTGGTAGGAAATCGCACAGATCCCCGAATCATCGATGTTCCCTAGATATGTGGAGAAAATGCTGCCTCCGAAAATCCCCATCGTCCACCGACAAAATCATTTGAAACTCGTATACATGGAACCGACAATCTATTGCAGGTACCGCCGAACATTAAACGATTTCTCAAACGGCTGCGTACCACACCTCCGCTCTGTCCATGACACTACTCCCCGTCGGTTCACTCTCTAGCGTCCCCGCGCCCCAAATCCCGCCGCGCATCCCGAATCCAGACACCGTTCCTTTCTGTGCATCGACATCGAACTCGGCAGTCACACCTTCCAGCCCCGCATCGTACGCAAACACCGATGCCGACTCGTCGTTCACCGTCGGCTACAGGATCCAGAAATCCGTTAGTTTAAGATGGTGTCCAAAAATTTCGGAGAAAGTCAAACAAACCCACCAACGCAATCCAGCCAGATACATTATACACCCCAGCATCGAAGTGGGTCAGGACCACGTAGCTCGCGTCGACTTTACCCCATGCCCAGACAAGGTCCACTCCCGCGAGCTGCTCGGGAAACGTGACATTCAGCTCTTGAACAAGCCCTGCGCAGGCGGGAGAAGCGGCGCGTTCGGTGGGAACGGTGCAGAGCTCAATGTCCGGGCCGTACCCTGGATTACTGTATTTCCTCGCGAGCGCGGCATTCGGAACCGGCTGGGTCGCGTTCGGCGGCGCAAAGGTGGTCAGAGGGGTGACCGCAGAGGCGGCGATGGCCGCTTGATATCTAAGTATGTCGCTGGTAAGCCGGAATGTTCATTTTGTTTGGAAGGGACGCAGACGGCACCTGGCGCTCCAGTCGACAGGTGTAAGCCCGAAGGCAGCGTCTATCACGCGGAACTTGACGACTTCTTTGAGCTCGTAGCCGAAGGTATCGTCGTTGGTAAGAACAGCGATGCCGAAGTTGTCGTTGGGGAAGCGTGTAATTTGGGCATGGAATCCTGTGGGAAGTTTATCTCATACAATTGTGCGCAGGAACGTAACTGACCTAGAGTGTCCCCACCATGCTGCAACAAGAGAGGTTATTCAAGAAGAAAGCTGCCACAGAGAAGGCAAGTGCGAACCTCGATCATGACTGCAAAGAGTTCCATGAGCATTGAAAAATATACGCAGATGCAGAAACTCACCATGCCCACGGTAGGTAGACTGGATCTGTCCTCCGCCATACACGAGCGGCGAGAGCTCGGGCGCCTCTCTGAAGAAATTATGTCTCAACTCCTAATGCAGGAAGGAAAAATCCAACACGCACGAATTGCCATCCCAAACCGAGACCCCTGTAGCGACTGTCTGGACCGCAGCGGCAGGAACGACGGTCACGTTTGTATCCGGGTTCTGACCGTTCAAGAGGAGCATTTGCAGCCAGCGAGCCTGTGTTATACATAACTCAACCAGGGGTTCAAACCGTAAGTTCAGGGTGAAGATCAAGTACCGCATCAACCGCGGTGGTTAGCACACCGCCGGGACCCGAAAGCGCTTTGATACACGAAATGAGACCTACGAAAGACCAGTGGAAAAAGAAATAATTGGAATACCCACCATTCCCGTCCTCGGTCACGTTTGGCGTCAAGTACGGTAAAACGCGTGTCGTCCCAGGGCCAACTGGGTTTTGGGTGATATTGATCCCCTCGCGCGCAAACCCGTCCGCCATGTTTCCCGTTGCGTTCGCCACGGCAAATGAGTACGTCGTCGCGTTCATTCCTAGAGGGTCCAATATGTGTGCTTTGACGTACCGCGCAAAGGGCGGTTTATCCGGGAGGAGGGCCGTCGGGAGGTACGAGAGCAAGGCGTACATGATGTTGTTGTATTGCGGATTTTCGCGGAAGCCGGTGGAGGGTTTGAGGTAGCGGAGGCGGTTCACCTTTGGATAATTTGAGTATTCAGGGTGCTGAGAAGAGAACTCGTAATTTATGAGAAGAACTGACCAGAGTGGGAACGTCGTCAGATAGGGCGTATGTGTAGTCGTGGCGGGGCATCCCGGTGCGGTGGCTCATGAGATCGGTGATAGTGCTCTCAGACGACGCGACAGGGTCCATGAGCACCCAGTCGGGAATCACGGACGCAAGCTTTGTCGTCCAAGATATCCGCGGGACGAGGGTTTCGTTCGAAATCAGAAGTCCAGTCGCTAGGATGTCGAAAAGCTGTCAACTAATAAGTTGAAATGAAACCCAGGTCAGAATAAACTCCCACTCACCTTAGAATTCGATCCAAGATTGAAGATGGTGTCGGGGCTAATTTGTGTACCATCAGCCTGAGCGGTCCCGTAGCCTTTGGTCTCGATTTGCCAGTCTCCGTCGTCATCCAAGCGAACGACAGCAACGGCGACGCCTCCAGGTGTATTCCAGTCGGCGAGAATGCTGGTTATGGCTGCATCAAGGTCCGGAGTGAGGATAGTATCTGTTCCATTGGAAGACGTGGAGCTGGTGGATGAAGTACGGCAGATGGCAAGAAGAGTGAGAGCTAAGGTCGGTGAAATAAAACGCATGCTTGCTCGAGTAGAGCGATAAAAAATCGTCGAGAATGCACATGCTTATATAGTCGCAAGTCGGAGGATTCGGATTTATCTTTGTGGTTGAAAGAAGTAGCACGCTTCTCCATGCAGAGTGATTGGCGTCAGTTCATTCATTATGTCTGCCATCCTCAGTGGCCATTTTATCAAGGTTGCGATCAAGTCAGAGATTCAGCCATGCGATTCGCACTTTATTGCGCCTGCTTTACCATTTTGCAAATTTGTTAGCATTGTACACCTTGAGCCTACTTGAAAATTACAAGTGCGCACCTCGCACCATCCGGATCCAAGTTGAGCATTGATCAGTGCCCAACAAGACAGAAAGCTGTTCAAGGAGCGTTCAGACACGGATTGATATCAGGCATAGTACAGATAGCTGTAATGATATCAGCCATTTATGGTCAAGAAAGCACTCAAGTCAGGAAAGTGCCCACGGGGACCTAAGGTCCGCAGCTTGGTCGGTGACTGACAGAAGACATCCTAAATGAAATCAATAGATGCGAATCTCGGGAGGGCTCAGGCTACGTGAAACAATCACAACATCGGCTTTCCGGTTCGGTGAAAATGTATAAGCTCTTCCAAGCGGCTGCCAGTCGATTGAGCCATTCAAATTTCTATCGTCGGCAATGGTCAAGTTTGAGCCCGTAGACGTTTTGAAATGGTTTGTCCTATTTATCGGTCTAGGCTGCGGTCAGTCGCCCATCAGACTCACAATGTTGGATATCTTGGCCAATTGGATGGTGGATGAATGTCTTCGTCTTGCAGATTTCATCAACATGGCCGTTTGGAACCAAGATGCGGCAACTTGATCCCCGAGATCACCGATTTGATTTCGTTGATGCTTTTGAACAACTTCTGAGCCAAACAGAGCGATTTCACGTTTTCCTACTGTTGCGCTACATGTCGAAGGTCTAGGGCCAAGAATCTCGACATTCTTCTTCCCCTCCCCCAAACATATTTTTTCGAGGGATTCTTTCGACTGAAAATAACATGCACGTGTCAATGCATCTCCGGCATTTCAACCAAGGGGTGTCAGTTCATTCGTACTGTCCACGCGCACAAGATTTAGGTGTTGTGTAGCTCGATAAATATAGCATATGCCAGAGTTTTGACCAGAGCTCCTGGACGCATACGGCTTGCATACGGCGTAACAGCTGTACAGCAGCATATGGCTCAATACCGGAGTATATCTAGTCCGATGCGGAACGAGTAAAATTTTATCACAACATTGGGATATCTGCTGGCGCAAGGGTCTGTCTGAGGCTTTTCTGGCAGCGTATTTGGTATACTTATTACGAAGGTATTCGAACCGTGTCAAAAGTGGCTCCGTTGATTGAGATTCTCGGCGATCTCGGCCGATTCTGTTTTGGAAACCTTTGGTAGCATTCTGTGAGAATCAAAAAGAGTTTTGATCGTATTCATCTCGAGCCGTTGTATTCTCTGCTTCAAATGCTTTTTGGACGGCCCTTGGGATTTCGGGTCGGCAAGAAAATGAAACGCCGATTACGCCGAAATAGGGAAGGATCATGCGCCAAATCAGCCAACACTCTCCTTCCACACGCACACTATGGCGAATGAACAGATTGCGCTCGCCGTGGGGGCATCGGACGGGCTCTGGTCGAAGAGCTCTCTTGCACGCATACCCTAAAACTGGCATCGCTCGCGGTGGTAGCGCGGCGCTCGACGCCTTCCCCAACGTCAAAGTCGTCACGCTCTGTGATGGAGAGAGTCGGCTAGGTAGACGAGGCGTCGGCTAGATAGTCGGCTAGAGATTCCGGCACACGAAGGTTCACAAAGTAGGCTGTTGGTCGAACAGCAAGTAAGTGGCGTATGTTATGGTATTGACCAAGGTGTAACTACGGACACAAACGGTTTATATATGTACTATGTTAGGGGTCAAAGTAAAACGGATAACAATGATGGTAGGGGTTTTAATAGAGTTGCGAGACGCGGGGCGACGAGCGGGAAAAGGAAATTAGAGAAGGAAAGGAAAGGATTGTGGTTGAGGTGCGTGATAAGATAAGAGAAAGAGGCGCGGGAGCGCACCGTTACACCCGCCCTCCAGACCGATGTAACACGGCGGTCTCCAGTTCAGACGGCGGCGACCCCATTCGCGATGTTGCTGGGTCCCGCGATCTCGGTGGGGATGTCGTCGATGGTCATGCTCTCGACCTCTCCATCCTCCGGGCCCGGCGTGTCGTCCACGCGGGCCTTCTTCTTGCCCTCGTCGTCGACCAGGCGCTGCAAGCGCTTTCATTTCTTCGCGAAGCCATCTAGCGAGACGGTGACCAGGCCCCCGGCTTCTAGCTCCTTCTGGGCTTTCTCGTCACCGCGGCGCTTCCGCCATTTAATATTATTCTTTGTCTCGGCATCCTTGAGACGGCGGTAGTCGAGTAACTCGACCTCGGAGGTAGCGACTTCCCCGGCACGCAAGTAGACGCGCATGTCGATGTCGCTGTTGAGGACGCAAAACGTCTTCGTGTCCGCGGGTTCGAGGGTGTCGTCCCAAAGAATCGTTCCGTCCTCGCCAATACGCGCCCAGCCGAACCCCGAGCTGTCGTGCTCGTTCATGGTAGCGGCGAAATAGTCGTAGTAAGCGGGGGCGAGGCCCGGGTTGTCCTCCTCGGTACAAAGTGCGAGGTGGTAGTCCATGTACTGACGGACGGTGGTGGCGGACATGAGTTCGACGGCGCCGTCCCCCGCATCAAAGCGGAACGTCTCGCGGTTGATGCGGCGGAGAGCATGGTGCTCGACGTTATACTCCCGCATGCGCTCGGGGAGTTTGTCGAGATCCTCGGTGAGTGCTCCAAGACGGAAAGGGTGGCGGGGAGTATTCTTCTTCGTCATAGTGGAAGTGGGAAGGTAGGTGAGAAACTCTCCTAAGTTCTCGCCAGCCTTATAAGCCCAAAAGTAAGACATTGCGGAACTTACCAATAGTTCCTCGTTCCCGACAGGAGGTCTCCCCTGTCCATAGGGGAGATCCTTGACGTCGGAAATCCCAATGGCCTCGAAATATTCGTTGAGCGCCTCCAGGCGCTTTGCTTGTGGGTACGGCATCCAGCTCTTATCCCCCGACTTCCACAGGATTTCGAAGAGCGCCTTGGATCGGCGACCGTGATGTGAGACAACGCGGTCCACCGCCCACTCGTTAGTCTCGTCGTTGAGGGAGATACCCAGTTGGCACTCCAACCGCCCGGGGAATCTACGATCATCGTTAGGAACATGTATTCTCAACAAAGATGAATGGAAGACGTCGTGTACTCCCCTCTGCTTCATGTTCGCAGGCAGGTCGAGCTGGAACGAGTTGTTCCCGAAGTCCCGAATTATGGCGTAAGGACCGATGTACTTCGGGATGAGTTTCCGAGCTAGTCCCTTCTCGAAGGTGACGTTCTTCGAGGAGAGATAAACGAGGTCTCCGTTCTCGAATGGTGCGGCTTGGCGTTTTCGATTGGCGTTCCGCGTCTGCTTGATGCGAGCGGCTATCATGGAGTCGTGAGCGCTCATGATAGCCAACCGGTGTTGCAACGCGAAGTTAGCGACACCCGCGTATTCCCGAGTGCGGTCCGAGTCCCATAACAAGGAGCAAGGCATTCATCCTGTATTTAGGAAGAACGGTGAGTAACCCGTTGTCTCTGAGCGCGCCGAATTCATGGCAAACTCAATGGTGGGTAATTTGCTCACCCAATCCTTCTGCCCAGGACCAATGCACTGACGCAGCATCTGCGTAACGGTGCGGTTAGCACGTTCGGTGCTGCCGTCAGTTTTGGGGTGATACGCACTCGACATTTTGAGCTCAACTCCGATTAGTTCGTGAAGTCGTTTCCAGAATACACTGGTAAATAGCGAATCTTGGTCGCTCACGATGGACTTGGGAAGACCGTGTAGTTTATATACGTGTTCGAACATTAACTCGGCCATCTGTCGCGCGGTGTAATTAATACGTGTTGGGACAAGGTGGACCATCCCCGTAAGCAAGTCAATCACGACGGCGAGGGAATTAAACACGCCGTCGTGGTTCTTGGACTCCGGTAGAGGTCCAACGAAGTCCACCCCCACGGAATCCCATGGCTCCGAGGGAGGGTTAAGCGAGTGCAGAAAACCGTAAGGTTTTTGGTTACTCAGCTTACTGCGCTTGCACGTAGAACAGGACTCATAGTAACTGCGTGTATCATCCACAATTTCTTTCCACCAGAAATGGTCCCGCACGTAGTCCAACGTCTTCTTCAATCCCAAGTGGGCCAAGAGTGAATGAGCCTCCGTGATTATTATCTTGCGCAAGTTTCGACCCTTGTACTCCAGTTTTGGGACACAGAGAACCCGGTTGTCGGTTTCCTTCAAGTAAATAAGACCTTCTTCAACCTCGAAGTTTCGGAAAGCCTTCGGCGTCGCCAAAATCTTCTCGAAGAACGGGTCTTCGGCGTATTTCCCTCGGATGAGTTCCTTCAGGTCGAGACCCTGCCAGCCAGAGTTAACGACATTCAGAAGAGAGTCGTCGAGGAATTCGAAATTGTCGCCCGATGTGGTTGTGGGTCCAGTGGGAGGAGGATCCTCGCGTGGTTCGTACACGTCGGTTGCGGGATTTGCTTCCGCGGAATGATCTCGTGACGATGGATCCGCGTGATCTGCGGTGTCACCAGACATCCTCTCTTTTTGTTTATCACCACCACGTCGCCCGGTGTTAATCGCTGGCGACACGGTCGGTGCTGGGACCGCGGGCTCTTCGGTGTTGACCACCGGGGAGCCTTTCTTGGACTTTGGCGACACGGGAATTTTATTCCTCGCGGGTTTCTCTGGGTTAGTGTTCTTGGTAAAAATTACAGGGGTATCGTCCCTTATTTTAAATTTCTTAACGCGTGTAGATTTTCGGGTACCCTCGCCCTCCTTTGGTTCCATACGGGTTTTGGAGCCAAACGGACTACGTACCGGCTTTGACTTTGCGTCAGCCGCGTTCTTACCGCTCGACTTTGGGTCGGCGGCGTCTTCCTCGCTTGACTCCGCGTCAGCGGCCTCCGATGCTCTTCGCGTCCCCGAGCGCGTCACCCGGTCGCTAGACAAAGCCATGGCCTCAAGACCAGCGAATACCGGCATAGAAATAGAGTCCATCTCGAGGTTATTGTTATCAATAACATCGTGATACGTGTATTCTGACCTCGCGCGAACAGTTCCAGGGGCGTCGTTCGAGTAGATTCGAGACAAAGCGTCAGCGAGGACGTTCTCCGCTCCCGGTACGTATTCGATTTCATAGTCAAAGCTAGAAGTTTTCTCAAGCCAACGCGCTTGCCTTCCCGACAGATTCTTTTGGTTCACAAGGTGAATCAAACCCTTGTGGTCTGTCACCCAGGTGAACCGACACCCTTGCAGGATGTCGCGATGCCTCAGCATCGCCTCGACGCCGGCCAACATCTCGATCTCGTGGACGGCGTAATTCTGCTGCGCAGAGTTAAGTTTCGCTGAAAAGAACGCGGCGATCTTCGCTGTTTTCCAACTCTCGCCTTGACACACGACGCCAGCGACCGCGGAGCTGCAGCCATCTGTGACCAACCAGATTGGCGGCGCACCCGGCGTATAATCCAACGGCACGCGATGGTGGTTTTGACTTTTCTCCACGAGGAATTTCACGTCCTCGAAGGCACATTGGTGAGTATAACCCCACCTAAAAGGGACCGAATCACTGGTTAACTCGTGTAAGATTCCCATAGGCTTCGCGATATGCGGCACGTCTCCGCCCAGGTAAGTCACGGAACCCAGAAATCCCCGCAATAACCCACGATTCGTAGGCACCTTCCAGTTAATTACTGCGTCCACCTTGTGGGGGTCCATGCGGATCCCCTCGTCTCCAACTACTCTTCCGAGGACATTAAGCTCCTCCTTGAGGAGCTGCATCTTGCCGGCGCTCAAATAGAGCTTTTCCCTCTCAAGTATGTCAATTATTATCTTGATATGTTTGACATGGTCCTCAAGGGTATTGGAGTAGACGATGATATCGTCTAAGTAAACGTCCATGAAAACACCGATATACTGCCCGAACAAGTGGTTCATCAAGGACTGGTAAGTCGCCGGCGCGTTGCAGTCTCCTTGCTGCAACACCAGACTAATCATGTTTCCGTCAGGCGTGCTTACGGCCGTTCGAGGTACATGGGCGGGGATGACGCGTATCTGCTCGTACGCGTCCTGTCCGTCAATGTCCGTCAATCAAGGACCGGAATTTGCATCGCGCGACGCGGCGCAAAATCCCGTCCATGTCCGGCAACGGTGAGGTCATCTTCACTGTGTTTGCGTTTCGCGCCCGCAAGTCCACCACAACGCGGAGTCCCGGAGGGTTCGTTTTTACCTTCGGGATGAGGAGCATTGGTGCGGTGTTCCCGGCGTTGGTAACTTGCCAGCGCCCTGCCTTCAGGTAAGTGCTCCTCTTCTTATCCCATTGTGGTCTTAACGCTTCCGGACAGCGCGAAGGTCTCCATGGAAGGATTTTATTCTCGTCAATCAAAGGGATGGTATGATTAATTGCGCACAAAGGAGGTAAGCCCGTCTCATCTGCCGTCTTGCATATGGGCTTAGTGTACTCCAGCAGCTCATCTCGCGCTGCCTGGAGCGCATCATGTTCCCCTAGTCCGACTGCTCCGGTGAACACCCGAGCGGTCGCGATTCCTTCTAACGGGACGGCGTCAGCGCTTCCAACGCATACTCGGGCAGGGTTAAGCCCTATGCTCACCTTATGCTGGAATAGCCACGCAGTCCCCAGAATCATGTCGTACCCACTCAGGTTAGCAACAAGGAAACTCCGCTCCTCTGTAATGTCCTGATAGCTCATCTTAACATTCACAGAGTGATTTATCTTGGATCGGGAACCTTGGACCGCCAATTGCAAGGTTATTGGGTCCTTTAGCTCCTTACGCTTGAGTCGGAGCTGATCAGCGAGGGATGTAGATACCAAGTCCCCGAGGGACCCAGAGTCTACCAACGCCCGAACGGGCTCGCCGTTGACTCGTACGACAATAACTAGTGGCCGCGCGACTACCCGGTCAGATAGTCGAGGCATGGAAGCCGTACGAGCTATGCCCTTGACGCTGTCGGCCGGGATCTGGACTCCCCCGCAGTGCAGGAGGAACTCGCCCTCCACGTCGGGCTCTGTCGCAGTGAACAGCTCGTCAAAATACCCATCACGGTGAGAATTTTCCCAGCCGTAATATGCGTCACTCTCACGGAGCACACATTTCAGCTGCTTCTTTAATACCCATCCGACTAAATCCAGTTGAGGATTAAGAAGTAATTCTTCGGCGATCAGCTCATGTAAGTCGCTTTCCCCCACGGGTATGCTGAGAAGGAACTCATTGGGTCCCTCCAGACAATCTGGTTCCCGAAGTACCCTCTTGATCCCAACCCCATGGAACATGGGTGCTAGAGCGGCGATATCCAAGAAGTACTGCCGAATGGCGTCGGCGAGAATCTCCTCAATGGGGAACTGGTGAATAAGTGAGCACCTATACTCCCGGTTCAGCGCGACAGACTTCTGACACGCGTACCAGTCTAGCAGGTGGAACTTCGGCTCACGCACGTACTCCAAAGGCAAAGTCACCACCTCATCAGAGTATGTATCTTCAATTACGAAGTGCTCCTCGCTCGCACGCGAAACACGGAACCGCTTCCTGTCGCGTCGTTCATCCGACCAGGGGATAGACTCGTCTCCAGGGTAGGGCTGGAAAAACTCCAGTAACGCCGCCAGCGTATTCCCTAATACGTCGCCCAACTGCCGCGCTCGGGCTGGCTGATCAGTGTCCTCACTCGTGCCACAGCACTCCTGAGAGACCTGAGCCCAGAATTTCAGCCGGTCTTCAAAGGACTCGCCCTCCTCCCCGGGCATTACCAGACTGGTGAGTTCACTGCAGTCCGAGCCAGTGTCTGAAGAGTCACTGACTGTCTTTAGGCTTGGGAGGTAAGATTCGGATTCCTCCTTTTCGGAATCGCTAACCGTTAACAAAGAAGGTAGCTCGCTAATTTCGGAGGTCTTTTGCCAGAGCTCCGATTCCGAATCTGTTACCTCCAGTAAGTCGTACTCGCTGGAATCGGTGGAGCAATATTCGCTAACAGCCCGGTTGTACCATTCCGCTAGGTCAAACCGGTGGTCTTCCAGTAACTTCCTAGACAGAAACACGCAAGTCGCGTTCTGCCTGTCCGAAATTACTAGGGCCTCCCCTTGCGGCTGTACCTCAAACTTGTCCTCCATAGGAACTCCTTCGGAAACATCGTACTTTTCGAGCAAGACTTGGACGGCTCCTGCTGGAACATCTCCGATCTCTTCTAGGTACCGTGGTTCAGTCAAGGCACTTTCTGAGTCGAGGCCCAGATACGCCGCTCGTGTCTGGGCGTACCAGAGAGCCGGCATAAAATCCGGATTGCGTAGCAATTCCGCATTCAAGACTAAGCCCTCATTATGTGAGTGGTCTTCGACGATGTACTCCGTGTCTGAAATCCGGTACATCCAAAAGCGTCTTTCGGACCAGCACTCTTCTGGGCTGACGAATCTCTCGTCACCAGGGTACGGCTGCGCATTCTGCAGCATCAATTCGGTGTACATTGCGTAAATGTCACCGATGGGCCTTTCCGGTACGGAGTTGATCTCGTTTGTAGATGAGATTTCGGAGACTAAATCAAATTCAGTTTCGGAATCGACAGAAGAATCCACAAAAGTTTGCAGGGGTTCCCTGCCCTCCTCGACTCCGTGTAGGTTCCCAAAACGCACCGCTCCAACTTGGAAAGTCTCGAGCACCTCCGTGCTCTCATTCAGCGCATCGCGGGAGCTAGATCCCTGCATACCCATTTCCGCGAAGTGGACATGCAGGCCCGGGGGCCTGTTCTTCGTCTTGGAAGGCGCGGCACGAGTTTTCGAGCAGTTACGCGCCAGATGTCCGGGTTCTCCACAGGTAAAGCAGAGTCCTTTTGCTAGCATCTCATTCCTCTTCTGATCGGACATCCCACCAGGCTTCTTGTTCATCCCAGCCGAAGACGTTCGCATCACCTCTTCTCGAGGCAGGGAAAATCGTACTCGTCCTCCGCGACCGCGACCACGGCCTCGGAATCCACCGCGCGACGGGCGTTGGCCGCCCTGGGAATTCGAATCTCTCGAAGACCCATTTTGCTTCTGCTGTGTCTGCGCGGGCCGCTTAGAAGACCCCCCGTTGGAATCCTGGTTCCTATTGGCAAGTTTTAATAAAACTTCCGCCTGTTCCGCGGCCTTAACAACTTCATCCCAGGCGTTAACCTCAGGGTCGGTATTCTTACGGTAGATTTCTGTCTGAACGGGGTATGTGAAGCTATTAAATAACTTCACAATCTTCTCCTGGGTATCTTCTAACCCAATGGTATTCCAGATATGCTGCCATTCCGCGACATGCGCGGCAACGGTCTTCATTCCCTGGAAACAGCGATTCAGCTGCTTTCGCTGCGCGTTTCGGAAGTCGACGGGGAAGCAAAACTCAAAAAGTTCAATGAAGAACCGTTTCAAATCCCAGTTCTCCTCATCCTTGCTAACTACTTGATTGTAGAAATTCAAGGCTTTCCCGTCAAGATAATACGATACATAGTAGACCTGTTGGTCCTTAGGTACGTGTCCCATTTTGACATAAGTCGTCGCTTCCCGAGCGAACCGCTGAATCGTGTTCGCATCAGGTTCGCCATCATACCGCGTTGGCGGGATCGGCTTCAAGGTCATTTTCTTACGGCGTTCATAACCGCGCTTTCGCTTGGAGGACAAACGAGGGCTCGAGGCACCTCGTCGCGTGGATCCGTGGCTAGGATGATCCGAGTGGTACGAACTATTGTCCGACTCCGAACTCGAATTGTCTGATGGATCGTCAGGCGAGGAGGAGGCACCGTGAAGGGCCTTTTCGAAGAAATTGATCGCTGCCAACCTTCCCGGGGTAGCTCCCCGCGGTACTTTTGGTTCACGAGCCTCCACTACGGAAGACTCCTTACGACTAGGAGGTAAGTCATCATCATATTTAGATGGGACCTCCTCCTTCCTCTGCTGCACTTGAAGCTCAATCATTTTACTAGTGATCAAGGCAACAATTTCCTCTGCCGTCAAGCTAGGCGGAGGTGCCGGCACGGGTTCTTCAAACCGCGCGGGTGCATGTACAGGAGCTCCAGTTTTCCGAAACTCCGGGCTCTGAAATTCCACTTTAGCAGCGGGTTTCGCAGGCGTCGGCGCCATAACAGGTTCGTCAACCCTTATAGCATGCCCCGGCACCTCTTCAAGAGTCTTACCCTTCTTTGGTTTAGGGCTCTTGGAACGCTCGCGGAAGCGCACCTTCGGCGAAGACACGCGGGGCGGGACGAACTGCTTGATGGCCTCCACGGGCCTCGAGCCTTCTTCCTGCCGAACACGTTTAATCTCCTCGAAATTGGCAAATGCCTCCCGCTGGGCACGAAGGTCGGCGTCAGAAAAATTATCCAACTCCGACACGTCTCCCCAGTTCCGGGGATCCACACTTTTACCCTTACGAGAAGGTCCAGCCTCGGGGCTGGGAGACGCAACAGGGGTATCAACTGAGGCCTGAGAGCCCAAGTCGATAAGGTCTTCCGTTACGTCCTCGAGGATCGCGCGCGCCGACTTGGGCGCCTGGTTGAGGTACGGGAAGTCATCCTCGTCCTCCACCTCTTCCACCATTGCGCGACGGGTGTCGTGCTTCGTGGTGGGGATGTTCGTGCTCCCAAACACCGAGCTAACAATCTCGGGAGTCAGACTCCCGAAGTTCGGTGCGTTCCCTTCACCCCTGGTGAACGGACCCTTACTAGTTGCCTTAGGAACCGGCGTACGTGCTTGCAAGGCAGCGCGGTACTGCGCGGTCATCGCCTCATGACGGCGGACGAGAGCATCAAGCTGCTCGCTGCTCATCTCAGTCATTGCACGGGCGACGGTGGACTCAGACTCGTCATCGGACGAGCTCAAATTAGAAGCACTACTAGGGGTATCCTTGCTTCTATCCGAACTAGTGCGATGCTCACGATGGGTACGTGAAGTTTTACGAGAGACAGGGGTCCAGTCCCCGTCCAAGTCCATCAACGGCGTGTTGGTCGAACCAACTACGTCGCCGTTCTCTTCGCTCATAGTGAGCAAAGGCAACTCCGAAGAGTCATCGCCTGCCGAAGCAGGGACATTTCTCGCCACCGCCGAAGCAGCAGCGGATGAGCCCGCCGAAGCGGCCACAGGACTTGCCGTCGCGGTAGACGGGTTCGTGACGACTCGAGGACCGTAGATGGGAGGGGGAGCTGGGTGGATACCCGCGCGGGTGGCGGCGCGGGTTCTGGGTATATCGTTGTTGTTGTTGTTGTTGTCCATAGCTAGTATCTTGGTGCTGTTGTGTCTTCCGCCGCGGTATTCTTCAGTTGATCAGACCAGAGGGTAACCAGAAAAGCAGAGACAGGGGCGAGCACTTAAAAAGATGTGACGGAGAGAGTCGGCTAGGTAGACAAGGTGTCGGCTAGATAGTCGGCTAGAGATTCCGGCACACGAAGGTTCACAAAGTAGGCTGTTGGTCGAACAGCAAGTAAGTGGTGTATGTTATGGTATTGACCAAGGTGTAACTACGGACACAAACGGTTTATATATGTACTATGTTAGGGGTCAAAGTAAAACGGATAACAATGATGGTAGGGGTTTTAATAGAGTTGCGAGACGCGGGACGACGAGCGGGAAAAGGAAATTAGAGAAAGAAAGGAAAGGATTGTGGTTGAGGTGCGTGATAAGATAAGAGAAAGAGGCGCGGGAGCGCACCGTTACACGCTCGATCTTGTCGATGACGAGACCATCGCCAAAGCCGCCAGCACGATTCCCGAGCTCGATACCCTCATTATAGACGCAGGCATGGGGAAGCGCGACCCCGTCTTTTCCACATCCACTGCGGACCCAGTAGGCACGTAAGTATTTCGACATCAACGTGCTAGGCCCGCACCGTGTTATCCGCTGATGACCAGTTTCGGTGAGCCAAAATCTAACCCTTCTCCCCACACAAGGACCAGTCCACAAAATGTGTTCAAAACAAGCGCTCAATTGAACTACGTGAACGTGTTTTGTTCGGCCGAGACTATGGCCCACACTGTCGGCCTGTCGGTGAGGCTGGGGGCGACTCGTTTTCAACTTGAACCACTCCAGCTCCAGAAAAAGATTTAAAAAGATTGCCATGGCTCAGCGTTTCTGAGCTTTCTTTCCCGAGAAGTAAATCTGCCAGTGCGTAAAGCGCGACGAAAACCAGATGCAAACAGTAGCACTTCAGAAGGCCAGAAGGATGTAGATCAATCTGTTCGTTCACGGCGGAACCGTCATGACTGCGGCTTGGACTGAGAAGCTCTGCTCCAGATATGGTACTCAAAAAGCTAGACCGCACGGAAATACTCCAGAAGCCGGAATCATTTTTTGCCCTGGCGGTTTTCCGCTCCGGTCTGACTTCTCCAGGCTCGCATGGTTTTGAGAATCTTGTAAGAGTGAGACGAAGTGCGCGAGAGTTCACTATAGAATTATAACTCTCTTCGCGCACAATAGTGGGGCGATACGAAGTCAGTATTCACCTATAGAATAATAACTAATGTACATATGAGCACAACAACAAGTAAACGAGAGACGACTCACCTCAGTCTTCGCGCATGATAGTGATACGAAGTCTGAGGGGAGATGACTCGAGTAGGAACTATTTAACCCAAGTACGAGTGCTCCTGAATCTAACTAAAAGAATAGTAGCAACAATGCGATACAACTACAAGGAAAAAAGAGAAAATACAAGCTATCTCCTAACCAATATTTGACGTATCTGCGTGTATGCATATATCCTATCTGCGGGTCCGATTGTATCCGTCTGACAGCGCGAGTTCGCCGTCTTTCCGCTAGCAACTCGTCACAGCTGCGCGTGTTGCAGGATGGCCGAACCCCCATGGAATGCTTGGAGGACCACCTAAAAAGAACATCCTGGTAATGTACCTACGTGCACAAGGGAAGCCATTTGGATTGAACTTTTCGAATTCAAATGAGCATGCCAACCACAGACATCAATCACGATGATCAGGAGCCTTCTATAATATACGAGGTACGAGCATCTTGTCGCGAGTTAGCGTCTGTCGAAGTGAGACTCAGAGCCGTCGTCTTGACTTTGAGTTGAAACTCTCTACTTCGCGCCTGGAAATAATCATGGACAGGTTCTATTTTTTATGTTCTCGCTTCAACCACGAAACCTGTTTATAAATCCCCTGAACTTTATTCGTTGCGACGCGTCCATGATGCTCTCGACATTATCAAGATGATCCCCTCCCGCGGTTGAATTGGTGTAATACAGATATTCTTTGGCCATCCTCCCATGAAACGCTCACGATATGTTGAACCCGCGGATAAATTACCCACTCGATCGGGAGGGCATTGCCAGTTCCCTGCCGCGGTTGAAGATGAATTGACGCTGTATTTAATCTAGAGCTTTCCATCCTGCTGGAAAGCCCGCACTATGGAACAGCTCTCTCATTTCGAAGCCAACACCACTATCGGTGCGCATAGAACGGTCTCGACCTCTAGGACAAACCATTAACGCTTTGGTGGTTTCAGGTGCCTACCAAATCGGAGTCCTAGTGTCGTATGTGCTTTTAGGGGTTACGACTATGCAGACACATATATACTACGGCCGGTTCCCGACCGATGCCTGGAAATTCAAGGCTTTGGTGTGTACACCTCAACCCCAAACCCGCAATCAAAATATTAATCAAATCCGACGATTTGGTGCACCTTAGGTTGCATTTGTCTGGTATCCGCTGACCTCGATACCCTTACATCCTATCTCACGCCATTTCTAACAGGATCTGCGAGGTGGGACATGCGGTGTGCCTCGGGCACTCGCTTTACATCTACACAATATCAGATTTTGCGCAGCCGGAGCTCTTGTTTGGCCCCATTTCGAAATCCTTCGTAGCGTCAGTCGTCCTCTCTGGCGTCATTGGAACATGCGGTGTGCACCGTGTCTACTTTCCATCACTCTCCCTTACAAGCGCGCGCCTTAGTGCAATGGTTCTTCGGCTTCCGAATCTACACCCTGTGCAAGAAATGGTACATCCCCGCCCTAATCTTCGTGATGGGCTTCCTGCGAACGCTGGGCTGCGTCGTGATGTTCGTCGCGGGATTGAGGATGACGCCATTAGCGGCGTACATTGCGCAATGGGAGTGGTTGGCCACGTCCATCTGGAGCATCAGCACGGCGAATGATCTAACGATCACCGCCACGATGGTGTTCCTCCTTCACAGGCAGCGCCATAAAGTACAGAAGAAGTACATCTCTATGCTATCCCTCCGTGTTTAACCCAGCAGTGCTTACTCTTTTTTTCGTCTTGCAAAGAACGGCAGCACTTGTAGACAAGCTCATTTTGTGGAGTCTCGGTTCGTTGAGGGCTTGTGTCTACAGCTTTTGGCTCACATTATCTGACAGAGACTGGGTTTTTGACCAGGTAGATATTGCTATCTATCCATCTGCGTATACGTCCCCAAGCCTTATTTCTAAACTCTTCTAGTGTGGCTGGTGTGGTTTCGCTCGTTTTCGTGGGTCCCCCATTCTGCTTTTCATTCAATCCCTGACGCGAGCTTCTTTGTAGTTCGTCACGATGAAGGAGAATTGTACGCACACCGAGTTGTCGTAAGAAACTTTCCCTCTAAGTGCTCATTTCAGTTATCTGGACCGCTTTTTTCTCGGTCGCCTCCCGGTGTAAGAATGTCTAGATCTTTCATCCGACATCGCTCCACAACTGATCTCTATCATTATTAGTGTTTTCCAATTCGTTGCTGGCCAGGTACCTATTTATGAAACCGCGATACAAGTTGAACTGACTAAACGTTTTTTGAAAACGTAGTCTGAACTCCAGAACCGCGCTCCGCTCCCTCAATGAGGGTTCCGTGCCATTCTCGCCGCCGTCGGTCAGTCCCATTCACAATTTCCTGCATTGGAGCCCTTTTGCTGAAAGACGAGGTGACACATGTACAGAGCGGCCTGCGATCCACCGAGATCGAGATGTCGAAAAGGGCACCAATCACATATACGTACGACTCCAAGCCGTCGCAGACCGACGAATTGGCGTACGAGAATGTTTGACACCCGGAGGGAATTATACTGCAGGGTTTATTTTCTCACCTATCCGTGCGAATGGATGCGCGTTGTACTTTGTATGTATACTATTTGTTTTGTTCAAGCAGTGTTCAAAAAACAAATCAAACCGTGGGACAGTATTTCGAACTCCGACAATCACAGCTTGTTTCACCGTCCTTGCTTTGTCTCGCTTAATGCGCACAATAACGGATTACCTGCCCTCATATTTTCTGTCTTATGTGTAGGTCGGGTCAAAACTCGTTGTTGCGCCGTCGTCAACGGGTCCAAGTTTACAACCTTCACCTCATTGAAAGTCAGGGCTAAGCACTGCAGGTGTTTATGAGCTCGCTGCTTCTCACACTCCTTGCATCTTCTTCTTCCGAAATCCCTACCATATATCCGCTATAGCTTCATATGACCAGGACAATGAGAGACTCTTCGCAGAGTTGATCAGGTACGTTCCTCGGCATTCAGTGTGGTGGTATTATCATGAATCAGTATGTTGTACTGACTCCGGATCCACCTCCTCCCAGATCGAACACGGACGTAGCCCTCAACGGTGCGTGCAACGGTAGGCGTGTTTCTTTTTTTCTATTATAACTTCGGGATTCAAAAAGGAAACGAAGGCTTCTCACCTACTCAATGAAATTTAGGTAGAAAAACTGTGATTTCTTGGTACCCTTTATATTTTTCCTTCTTTTCGGAGGTGTTCCTTCGGAATGCAGATCATGAAACAGCTCGAAATCTATGTGCTCTCGCGTATGGATGTTCACCGAAGCAAAGCTCAATGCTTGCTATGTCTCGATGATTTGGAGAATGGGGGAGGAAATCTGGTGAAAGCGCTATGGAATTATGGCTCGGCTCTTGGCACCTTAATTCGATGATATGATTTGAAGCTTTGTTTAAATATTGGGCGGCAACGTCCGTGCTCCCGCAGAAGCCAAGGAAATATTTTTGAGCTCTGAGCTTGGGCTATATGGTCAGGAGAACTGAACGCAAGCTTGCTTGCTTTTTCTCTCTTTGCCTCATCCCTGCATGACTGATCTCGACGTTGTTTTCGGCGCGAGCATCACCCCCGCCCTTTAGATATATAAACACATCCAGAGACTTTTCCTCTTATGTTGGATTACACCGTAGATCCAAATGGGAGTTTTAAATCATCGCCTTGCGAGTAACAAAAGGTCGCGACCGAAGAGTGTCCCCCGGAGCTAACCTCATATTTGGCAACAAATATGACGCTTTGACCGGCGGCCTCGAAACCTGCCGCAGAGCAGAGCGAAGCCAGCGCAGTTGGTGAATTGGGACACCCGGCGCTCCGCACACAGCACAAAACTCTAGTGATCGGGTCTGGAATTTTCTCCTATGATTGTGGGTGCCCGCTTAGTGCGCGCGGAGGGTGAATATGGTTGAGCACGCCAGCCACTCGTAGCCCTCGCCCTCTCCGGAGGTTAAATCGTGTGTTCCCGCTTCGGCGCGCGGAGGGTGAATAACGCTGAGTTCCCCAGTCGTAACCCTCACCTCTTCGGAGGTTCTTATTTTTTTCTTGTCTTTTATTTTTCGCTTTACATTTTGCCCTCGCCCTCTTCGGAGGTTCAATTCTTAGGATACAATCTTCCGTCTTTATCACGCCCCGAAGGATATATCTGGTTCTGATCGAGGTTCGTTCGAGTCCGCTGATTCAAGTCGATGCCACTCTCAACACAATTAGACCGCCCGGACTCTCCCAAGACAGTAGTAACCCAGTCAAAACCCGCATCGACTTCCAACGGTTGCCAGCAGTGGAGTAACATCCATCCTCCGACCGCCGCGGGGAATCCCTCCCGGCCCGCATCCTCATCCGCAAGGACGCTTTGAACAGTTTCCCCCGGCCCGACACCAAGAATGCCAGACCCGACCCGGTTGGAACGGAATACGGTCGCAGGTTACTTGTGATAAACAGGGTGAAAAACAATTGTAATTTAGGCGGAATTGTACTGAAGCGGGTGCGGAAATTGCATTATAGGCGTAAAAAGCTTCCAGTTGAGGAATGCTCAACCGATAACCCTAATTCAACGCCGCTACGGCGCTGGGACAAAACTGCCAACCCACAAGTGGTCTGAATTGATTCAGAAACATGCCAGAAAAATGAAAAGAGCGTGTTGAATCAAGGAGCGTGCGTACGTATATTGAATACAATTGGGTGCGTGTGTATGACGAATATTAATGATAGATAGCAATGCATGTCGAAAGTTGGAACCCAATGAGATGACGCCGACAAAATCCAACCACCCGCAAGAGGACCAGAACCAGAAAAATCGGTATAATACAAACGACAACCGTGGAGAGCAGAGAACCAGAGTGAAGAGGGGTGAGCGGACGCACGCGAGGGTGGGGACCGGCGTTGGATGAAGGACGACGATAGCTCCAATGCATAGATGAACCACCAGCAGCTTCGGGACGGCCGCTGCGGACTCGCTTGGTCAGGAATTGCCAAGGCCGTGTCATTGCGTCCCCACCCCATCCGGGCTCTCCCTCCTCCGCCGCTTCAACGGCGGCCCCAACCGACTGACTTCCTCCGTGTCCGCAGGGTTGTCGACCAACTTTCCGTGCGCTTTACACTGCATCAGGAACACCGGCAAGCCCACGCGTTGCGGGACGGGTAGCACGACACGGTCCAATTCCCGGTCCATTTCCTCGGACTCGTGTCCATGTCCGACCCGTTCCATTTCCTCAGACTCGTGCCCGAGGCTAGATCTGCTCCGCTTCGTGCCCGTGCTCGTGCCCTGTCTGAACGCCGACTCCTCCCTGAACACATCCGTATCAGTACACGCTCTGGCAAAATAAGGAGTAGGGAGTGAACGCAGACTCACATGAGTTCTGCGAGCTTGCGTTTGAGGAGCACACACCGCGAGCGCTCCGCGTCGCGCTCGGCGCGCAGGCGCAGCGCACAGTCTTTCGCGCCGCGCACGAAGCCGAGGAGGGTGGTGTTCGCGGCGGCATGCACCTCCGCGCGCTGGCGCCACGTCGCGCAGTGCTCTTTCAGCGTGTTCAGCTCGGAAACGGCGCGCACAGCGCTCCGGAGGTCGCCGGATGTGGACGGCGACGGGGTGGGCACGGCTGATGTTGACGCTAACGGTACAGATGTTGCGCTGGAAGATGCAACAGTAGGCATTTCATCGAAGAAGACCGGGCGGAGAGGCGGTTGGATGTGTGGACGGAGATGGGCCGGTACGAGTGCAGGGTCAATGGTCACTGGCAATAATGTAAACATTAGCGGCTGCTCCACAAACAAAAGGGTGGTAATACGACGCACGGACGGGGTACGGAGCGCGGCATGTTGGACAAAAATGTTGAACATCGCAGGAATTGAAGGAATTCACGGTCCGGCGGATACAGTCTCGGCAGAAGATGTGTCCTTCGCGCAGGTTAAGTATAAAGTATCAATGCAAAACTGATGGACTCACCACAGGGCAACGACACCGGGGTTGTGAAAGGCTCTAGGCAGATACTGCAGGTCGCAGGCATTGTAAGACAAGGTGGAGACGAGTTGACTGTTGCGGTGGTATTTATATGACAAGGGCTCAGTCACTGGAAGGACCACTAATGAGACATGATGAAGTGGCAGGGAGGTACGGACCTCAGTGGGCTCAGCTCAGCATTTATAAGTCGGGGCCGATGCCTCGGGCCCCGGGAAGGCAGCGGAGGCGGGACATGGAGAACGCGAGAAGAATGACTGTGCGAAGCAAGCGGACAGCATTGCAGGTGGCAGTGCGCGGGTAATTGAACGCCGGATCGGAACCAACTCGGTTGCTGAGCAATCAATCAGCAGTTCAGCTTGGTCAGGGCTGCCTTATGACGTCCAGGGTCTGCTAGGGTGGATTACAAGGCAGGCATGAATTATCGGGAAAGGCAAGCTTAGAAAGACTTTGAGTCATGGCAGCATCTTGCTTTTTGCCGGAGTGGTTGAAGTCGAAGCTGAAAACTCGGCCCCGGCTTTCACCGGCAAACTGTCTCGGTCAAAGTCTCGGCTGAACAAAAAACACGGTCACGGTGTTTAATTGGGCGCGTTCTCATGACACATCTGGAACTGTCTGGTCTAATATGTGGGAAAAGTTGGATTTTGGCGCACCGAAACGCACCTAACCACCAGCTGCAGTGATCAGCGAGGACTTGATCACAAATTAAAACAGCGTGTCGCTCGGAGTCCGAGTCGCGCGCGGCGATACAAGAAACGAGAATCCGCACCTCATGAAAGACAGCGCACCCATGGGGTGAGGAAACAATAAATCACCAGCGCTTGCGCATACATATGTTTCGTGGATACTTACCAGGAAGACTCAATATGCCTTGGACCTTGGACATCGGCGGTGACGGGTATCGGAATTCGCGCGGTCCGTGTACTCCAAGGCATCTATTCGCCATGTTCCACAGAGCACGCAAACGCACCCGGGGTTCTGACTAAGCTTCGCGATGGGTTCCGCGGCGACAGGTGTCGTGGGCAATGTTGAAATGCCGGATGTCCGCGACCTTCGAATTCTTGCTGCCTGGTTGAAACGAGATTCTTCCAGACATCGACTTCTTAGCTCTGGAACTAACGCACATGTTTCTGAAACCTGTATGATAGCCATATATTACGTTGGAACCTTGAGCTCAGTGCTTAAGCCTCAAGGTCGACTTGAACCAAGCCGGTTTGGAAATCTGCCTCGAACAAAAAACTTGAATAGCAACTGCTGCGCTCACATTCTTTCTCCACATGTTCGGATGCTGCCCTATGCCTCCCAGTCGGCATGAAACGAACAGTTGAAAAAGCTTAGTTCTAGGGAAATTGGTGAGCTCAGGATTGCAGACACGTCTTACTCCGTACACCAAAGTTGTCGCTTGATAGGTAGTCGCCATAGCTCTTTGAGCTATTTTTCGACCCGCATAAATTTCAATCAGCGATATTCTCAACTGTTGTGGGCGGCCGCCACCTGTGTTTGACGACAGAGGTGCCAGTGTGCCCGGTTCAGAAGAAGTTGCTCAAGCATAGGGATGGGTTCCGCGGCGGCAGGTGTTGGGTAATGTTGAAATGCCGGCCCGGGAGGCGGGGTCAGCGATCTTCTCGCTGCTTGGCAGCCCAGCTAAAGGAGGTACTTTGGAAAGCACCGTCCAGACTTTGATTCCGAGATCACTGAGAAATGTAGTACCTATCAAGTACCTATAGCATACAGTATTTTCGAAAGCCACCTGTGGACAGCCTGAACACATTCTTTTTCCGCTGAAAAATTTCGCTCAAGAGGGGAGGGATGAGTAAGGTTTGGATTCCTGGCTTTCGGTGTAGCGCAACAAGCAGGGAAAATGTGAAAGTTGCTCTGTTTGGTTCAGAAGATTACCGAAGTCAAATTCCAGTAATCTCAGGGATTGCGGACACATACCTGAGACGCTAACTAACAGTATCTGTGCATGTGGTCAATGCTATGGCGAGACACTGGGGATGTGCCAGGGAGCATAGCGTGAGGGGGGCTTGTGGCATGGGAGGCGGCGGGACATATCACAGTGGCAAGGTTGATAGGGTAAATTGAAATTTGTTATTGGAGTCATAATAGGCGGCGTTGAGGACCGACCCATAAACACGGCGGGCGAAAAGGATAATGCTCATGATGGCAATGGCCTCTGCTAGTGTCTGCTCCCCCTGGCGGACGGTCAAGGATTCAGTGACGCCGGTGTGGTGGTGTTTCGAAATCTCCGCGTAGAGAACCCCTAGAGCACGGCCGACGTCGGGGGTCTTGATGCCACCCCTGGCCGTTAATTCCTTGACGACGGTGTTTTTCGCGTCCTCGAAGGTGACGTTGCCGTCGTTGAAGCCACCCACCGCGATGGTGTCGATAACCTTCTGAACACCAGAGCCCTGGACAGGATTGCTGAGTTTGAGGATTTTGTGCCTCTCCTGCAGGGTTGTTCTAATCATTTCTGAGGTGTTTCGGTGAGGGAATGCATCGGATGTAAGCATAGCGTTTACGCACCGATAGCACTGCGGAGGGAAAGATTATTACGCGCTTTCTCTAGTTTGATCCGGAGACCTTCGTTAACGTGCTTTGGGTGTGGGGTCAGTGAGCCACAGAGAGCCTCAGCCGTTTGCTGGGGAGGGCGTACCACATGACGCAATGCATCAATGCGCACTCGGTTGGCCTCGTTGATCGCACTTTTGAGGTCCTGATGGGCGGCGGTGAGGTCCTGAAGCAAGACGAGGATATGCTGCTGATGGGCGGCAGTGAGGTCCTTAATAGTGGAGGCAAGGATTTCCAAGCTTATTGCATGTCCCTGCTGGAAGCCACCGTCGCCACCTGTGAGCATGCTCCGCAGTCTGTGCAAATGGTACTCACGGCCGCCTCTGACTGTATGCATCGGCGAAATCCTAGGGGAGCGCGCAGCTGAGAGGGGCGAGCAAGAGTGCGGATGACGGCGACGCGCAGCACTGGATGCATGTCGGAGCAAGCCTGTCTCCGGTCAAACTCGGAAAAACAATGCATTTTCAAGTTCCTTTCATGTGAGCTGAGGATTTGTCAATTATATGTCAGCACCAATTTCCCTCTATTCAGTTTCACGAGAATACCAGTCATTCCGCTACATCCAGAGTTTCTATGGAGGTCAATGTGCACTTTTATTAAGAGGGGTAAAAACTGACCATTTTCACAATATTTTATAACAATGGTTTTGCGCCAGTGGTTCAGAAATTTTGAACATCAAAACTTTCTGCCTAACATGAAAGAAATTTGGTTCAAACCTGTTATGAAGGGAAAAGGTTTTCGAGGCATAAAGTATTCAGAAAGTTTTTTAGAGAAAACGAAAGTCAAAAACCTTTTGTTGGCGAGTTGTAAAACTTTTGTTGGTGAACACTTTTGTGTCGAAGGAATATAATGGATTTGGAGGAACACGATGGAGATCAGACACAAACCCGAAGCCAGACGAACGAGATTTCGCAACTTATAAATTCCGAGCGCTGAGGGCAATGAGGCGCTACAAAACTCCGGGGCCTTGAGCTCGCTTGAAAAGTGGTGTGGGGTGCGCAAGGTGCATATGAGTACGCGACAGTGAGAATTATGCCCACACAGGCACATCTACTTAAAATGTCAGAATACACAATAAGGAAAGACGGCAGAGCAAAGAACGGCCAGACACGCACATTAGAGTCATGGGCGTATGGAAGGGAGAGATGTTTGCTGGGAAATATTTTCCAAATAGTCTGCCGCGTCTATATATCGTGCGCCTCTCGTCCAGAGCTCCCGACCTTCCAGCCTCGAGTTCGTCCCACCGAATGTGGCACTTCCTGCCGTTGCATGTGTGAAAGGGAGAAATTTACCACTCGTTTTTTTTTAAATCTTGAATGCTCGTTGTTCGTTTAAGTAATTGCACTGGCACAGTGAACTTCAGGGTACTTCAGGGTATTAAATCCCATTAATATTTTGATTGCACATAAACGCAATATATTGCACTGTGCATCAGGTTTTTTTTCGATTGGAATGAAGACCGCCTGAAATTGAGGAAATATAATGCTGAAAGGTGGTGGTAGGGAGGAGACATTGCACGTCTCCATTACTGTGAATGCCATCAAAGTCTCGAAGGAATATAATGCCGACAGATAGAAGATGGTCGTTTGTGAGCCATTCACATCTCCGCCACGCCGAAAGTTGCTGAAAGCCTCGAGAGATAAAGAGACGGCCTCCACGCAAGGCCCTGCAACGTGTATTAGCCTATCCAAACCGCAATAATCGAATAATTTAAATTAAATAAATGACCTTACATACATGTATACTTTGTTCCGCGTTAATACGTATCGGCGCCTACGGCCACGAGCGCACGCCCCATCCAACCGTCTCAAACAGCACCGGCATCACCTCGCACGCCAGCACCGCAATCCCCACGTAGACAATCAGCTTCGTCAGTACGTCCGCGTCGTAGTGCTTCACCTCGCGCCCTTCGTCATCCAACGCCGCATCACTCTCCTCCACGCCGCGCGCCGCCTCGACCGTCTCCACGCGGCGGCGCAGCAGCCCGCCCTTCCCGTTCCCGTTCAAGAGGGTGGCGCCCCCGCTCCCGCTGCCGCTCCCAATGCCCCCGACCTCGACGCCCGCCGTGCTGGTGAGGTCGATGACGGACGGGATGGGGCGCAGCGCGCCGACGGGCGGGACGGACGTGTAGTCCGTCGCGGGCGTGTAGAAGCGGCGGTTCGGGAGCCGCATCAGCGTCGCGAGAAAGCGGAACGTCGGCGGCAAGGCGCGGTGCAGCGCAGCCTTGGCAACCAGCCGCCAAGCGAAGATGACGAGGATACCTGGGTCGGGTCGGGTCAGTTAGCCGCACTGTGGAAAAGGAAGATGGAAAAGGGAGAAGGGGAGGGGGAGGGGGAGGGACGCACCGAAGGCCATCTTGGCGATCGCAGCGGCCCACCAGATGCCGACCGCGCTCCAGTCGCGCTCGACCGGCGTCCAGCCGTCTACGTCAAACACCCAACCGCTCCCGGGCATCATCACACCCGCACCGGGGACGTGCGCGCCCCAGCGTACGGCGCCCCACCGGCCAACGAACATGCCGAGCACGACGCTCCCCAGCGCGATCGCGTCCTCAAAGCAGGGGCAGTCGTCGACGGGCTGCGGGTGCTGGTTCACCGCGAGGAGGGCGAGTGGGATGAGCGTGAAGGGGACACGGAGCGAGGAGGGCGTGTGCAGCACCCAGGCGTCGAGGAGCGCGCCGGCGCCCCAGCCACGCAGCAGCGTCGTCGTGTAGATGAGGTTCGAGGGGAGGGAGAACGCGGTGACGAGAAAGGAGGGAAGGGGGACGGTTAAGGAGACTGGGATTCCTGGGAAAGATGTGTGTGCGAGCCAGAGGACGGCGCCGATGAAGACGCCGACGGCGCAGTCGGAGAAGGAGTGCATCGCGGTGTAGAGCCGTCCAAACACGATGGAGGTGGCGTATACCGCGAGGCCGGTGGTGAGCGCGGCGTATGCGGGGAGGGAGAGCGACGGCAGGGCGGAAGGTGGTGGGAATGCAAGCTCGTGAATATATGCCCAGAAGAAGAGGGCGAGGGAAACCGCATTAGCGCTGTGTGTCGAGGGCATTCCGTATTCTAGGTGGTGAGTACCGATTGCTGGAGTAAGCTTGGTTAGCTAGTGTTTTCGCGTCTCGAAAAATACGGACTCAGCCGGGTAACGGGCGGGGCAAATGGACGTGGGGAGCAGAAGAGGTCCTTTATGACAGACGTGAAGTAGATTCCAAGACAGAGTACCACTATTAGACTGAATATCATCAATAAAAGCACCAGCAAAAATATAAACACCTCACCCACGACCGAGCTCAGGGTACCCGAAGAAGAAAAGCATCGGCAGGAAAGTCATGAAAAACGTGTGAGTCCCCAGGGCAGAGGAGTACACAAAGTAGGAGTCGAGAAACGGTGTCCGAATGGCATCCTGGTATCGCGATTAGTGGGTACATTCAGAAGCAAAAAGTTTAGAGTGGAGGCATTGAAACCCAGAAGTGCGCCGGTTATATTTTGCGCACCGAATGGTGCCGTATGGTTCAGTCTACCGGCGCCACATCCATTTATATGGCGCTCGGAGCTGCTCCAAATCATTTCCTCCAAACGAGAGACAGCCATAACTGCGCGCATTGAAATGCCTGGTAAAATCTGCTCTAGTTTCGTGGTCTCTACAACGAGCAGCAGACGGGGACCGGAGGTCCAGAGAAAGACCGAGAGGCCAAGAGACGACATCGCAGATTGAAACCCAACGTAAAGACCTCGCACCTACCTGCATCTTTGCCACTAAAACAGATTCCACCCGGATTTGTTCGACGAGGACCCTACGGACTGCAGCGCGCCAAGCCGGCAGTGTAGTATCGTATACGTCCATCGGGAGGCATCCGGCCTCATTTTGAGCGACTTTTTCCAGGAGATATTCCTCCCTATGCGCGGGCGCCGGGGAAGAGGCTCTCGAGGATGCTGCAGAGGGTGGCCCTGACAGGGTGAAACTGGCTCGTGTTCCACGCTGCGCAGGGGCCAATGCCATGGTGGGGAACGGGATGATTCGGAAAAGGATCTGTGCCGATCAACTGCGGTCACGAGAGTGGATCCCAATCAGGAAAACTGTAACGATGGCCAACTATGAGCCGCTATGCAGCACTATGACAGCACTATGCAGCGCTATGGAACTGCTGTATAGGTACATCCTTTCCCCAATGGTGCTGCATAGTGCCCATAGTGCCCATAGTGGCCCATAGGTACATGCCTTGGTTTTCCTGATCACTAATCACTGATCCTTGTCGTGTGCCACAGCCAACGCCGAGGAAACTCTGAAAAATTAGACATCCTGGTTGTTCAGCGTGGTCCAGAACCAGCCCAAATTGCTCCAACACACAAATGCCAAATTCTTGCTAGCTTTTTCTTTGTCGTTCTCTTGGTGTGCTGGTCGAAAAGCAACGTCAACTTGGTTACTCACTGGGCGACTACACGGCGGATCGATTCGTGACCAGAACGGCGAGAACTAGAGACTGGATGAAGACACGGAATTGCGCAAGAAAAACTTCCAGACGGACGAAGGCAAAGCGCAAACGGTGGCTGTGTCGGTTGGCTATTCGCGTCCGACGCGAACAGGCGCGAAGTTCGAACAGGCGAGTTTCTCAAAAATGCCAAATTGGTGTTTTATCTTGCCGTCTCCAGTTTACTGGCGGTAGTATGGGCCAGGCAAAGCCCTCACGTCAGTGGTTGATATTGAACCGCAGGCCGATTTCCGCTATAATGGGACCTTCCTTGTCGGGGCTTCCTTCGACTGTGAACGTCGCACGTATCTTTGTTTCCATCAAGTAAGCTTTCGACCTGATCCATGTTCAAAGAATCAATGCGTCTGTGCAGCTATCGCCTGGCCACCATTGGCTTCCTGTCCATCAAGGCACTTGCAGACGAGGGATCCTAAATCTGGGCGATCAACGGCTTCTCTGGACCACACGACATACATCGAAGCTGGCTGTGCCTATTCAACAGCAGTGTGAAACCGTTATTTTTTGCGACCTATTTTCTCTTAGGTCATTAGGCTGGATCTACTACAAGCGTCCACACTTCGGATACGCAGGAAGGAAACAAATTGTTCAACCAGGCCATTGTTGAGAGTGGTAACGGCGGTACTTGCGGGACGCAGCGCCTTTCCAGGCCACCTACGATGCCCTTATCGCCAACATCTTGTGTGCTTCGACCGCAAATTCCACAGATGAGCTGCCTCAGATCCCTCCCGATTAACGAATTTCGCGAGAACTCAATTGGCGCCTTCGATATTGTGTTTGACGGTGACTTTCTCAACGTCCCGAGATCGTTTCAACACAAAAGGCGGGAAAACTTTGTTGAAGTCACGTTCATTGTGAGTATTCAACTTTGAACTCACACAACAAGAAAATGGCATAACGATTATAGGCTAGAAGCATCACAGACGAGGGCATACCTTGAGCATTCCGGCCGCGGTAATCAGAGCTAATTTGGCTGGTAGTGTCCCCCCCCGAATTTATCGACGGGATTCTCCTCGATGTTCCTCGTATCTGCCTAGACCTGCCTCTAGGCACCTTCGTTGCCTGTTTAAAGCCGACTTGACCGTTCTGGCACGTCAATCGCCGACACGCCGAGACTACTTCGCGCCAGGAGCCTACGGCCCTCGGTACTGTCCCATGCATCATGTCGCATACTGACGTCTGTTATATTTGATTTGCCCAAAATTGAACCGAAATTTCCTCGATCAGCGCGAACTGCTTTCTGAATCCGCTCCACTGTACTATTACGACCAAAGGTTCAGGTGACGGCGACACCCAGTTTTTTTGATGCGTTCAAAAATTGCCTTACAGCTCTATTCACATCGATGCGGAAAACGTCAAAAAAAATTCCGGCTGGTGATCTGTTCACACGCCCCTAACTTCTACATCACGACTCAAATATCCTGCCATTCTCCAGTCTATGTAGACATGCAGACATCGGAGTATCCCAAATGCATGTAATAACAAAAAAAAAAGGCTTTGGAAGGATATGGAAGAGGAAGAGGACTGCCATCGGCAACCTAAGGGATTCAGGTTCCAACGAGTTGCAACGCGAACGAACCTGGGATGCACAGGAACATACCGGGGTATGTCCTGACTTGAAGCCACACCTCAGCAAAGTATTCCTTCACCATCCCTTGGCCCAACTAGTCTGTGCGCCAGGCTACCACCCATCAATATTGAGAATTGCCTTGTGCGTGCCGTGTAAGGGTGGGATTTTGAGTTCTTGAGGCAGCCGTGGGGTGAAAAAGTCACAGTCGTGGTAGGAGATAGTGGGTATCCCAAATGTATGTTGCTTAGGGCACGTAGATGGTGAATGGAGAGCAAGAGGGAGGTGGGCGGCAATTTAAGCGCCCAATATAAACAAGGACAATCAGCCGTAATTTTTTTGACGTTTTCCGCATCGATGTGAATATGGCTGTAATTCAAAATAATTTTTTTAGGTCATCTCGGTGAGCGGAAATTCTAAAAATGGTGAACCTTTGGTCGTAATAGTACAGTACTTCTGCTCAGCCCCATCTGAGAATGTGGCTGATGCAGCTCGCAACTGCCACGACCACGGAATCTTGACGGAACTCGTTGACTTTGGAACTCGTCCCTGGTGCCTCACCCCTGGATTCGCCGCTCTATTTCCCGCGAACCCCACTTCCGAGTTTTCTTCGAGAGTCGGCCGTCTCGGCATGTTTTTCCGTGCTGCGCACATGACACAACTGAAAATAGCGCGCCGTTGGCCATTGATGGGAACTGACAGAAGGCGCCTTAACTACTGGTTGCACTGTTCCCGGAATTGACGGTCATCATCATCACGCCGTACACCTCGCGGTATATAGGACGGTGAGAGTCGACCGCATCCGATTCCATCTCCGCTCCCTCCCCACCAGTATGCGGTCCACCCCCGTCGTTTCCTTGCTCGTTAGCCTCTGTGCCTCTCTGTCCATGGCCGCAGTCGCTCCAGCCCCGACCGACTGGAAAATCGCAGTTGGCTGGAACCAGACTGTTCTTCCGTCGCTTGGAACATCTCTCGGTCCATTCACCCCGCCCGCTGGCACCAAAGCTGGGCTTGCCTCGGGACAGTTAGCCACAGCACCGGTTAGCGCACTTGGCGTACGTGTTAGCGCATATTTCTCTCTCTTTCTCCTCACGCCATATGGATAGAAACCTGGTGGTGTGTTCATCTGCCAAAATACCGAATGGCAGGGAGAATGCGGGTGCGTTGAGGTTGCTTGGCTGTGTTTCCATCCTCAACACTCCTGGCAGGTATGCCGTCGAGGCCATGAACGAGTGTATCTTACTAGCCTCCCCCTGGCTCGACACCATATCGAGCTTTGGCCCCGACCCTGGTGCGACGTGTTTCGGTAAGTCGTGCCACACGCAATCATCTTGACATTTATTAATGGCTCCCTCAGCCTTTTCGTATGTTACCTTCACTGGACGCTTCGGCGTGTCAGATGCCGACATGAAAACTTATCGGATGTTTTTTTAGCTCCGGTAACTGCGACACCAACGAAGCGCAATGGTCTTTCACCTACCCCGGCGATGATACCGGGGGATTGGCAACAACTAACCCCTGGAACGACCATGTGAGTTTCTTTCGTCCATCGGTTAGCGCTGCCCTTTACCAACGCACACTATTCATTCATTCAAGGTCACGAGCTTTGCGTGTGTTTCGTCGTAAAGTGGACCATGTTATTTCTTACATTCGGTTTACATGTTGGGCGATGAGTTGTATTGTTTTTTACCTGCAAATGAAACATGTACAGTGCTGTGACGTTATAGATTTTCTTGTTGGGTTTCAATCTTTGCATGGGCGAACACATGTTGAACTAAGAATCGATCTTGATGGTTGGATTCGGGTTGGACTACTTGCATCATAGTATCGCTTGCTGGAGAAGATGAACGTTGCTCTTAACATTGCGCGTGCATGTGCATAGCCTCCAACGCCAGCGTATACTCGGAGGTTGACATCTGACATGTGGTATGTACATCTTCTATCTCATCTACATTCTGTCTCATCTACATTCCTGCGTGTACATACATCGTGTACATACATCTTGGTCATGTACAACGTCCAACAAGGAGCCCCATGTTCCGTCCAACTTGAGATGCCTCCTGATTTGCATGACGAGAACAATAATCTGAAATCCAGTCGCTGTCCCGGTCTGAGTCCTTCCCTAAAACTATTGAAGAAAGTGAGCGCTGCAGTAGACGAAAATATTTCGGTTTGACATGTGCTCGAAACTACAGATCAGTGCCGACAGCCTGAAAATTAGTGGACGGAACGGAATTGACTCGAGAGAAACACAAGGAGCAGAAGTAAATATTCGAGTGCCAAGAGGAACACAGCTGCAGCTGTAATAAATCTGGATGGTAATTGAATTTAACCTGTCCTCGGAGAGTGAGCTTGAGTGGCCTTGGGTGAGGTGCTAGTGTGATTGAAATGCCACAGTATGACGGACAAGATAAAGTGATTCCCGTCTGATCATCTTTGGAAATGCGGTCGTTGGATGGCCTATTAACCAGTAAGGTTGAAAGCAATTGTTTTCGTGCAGAATAAAAATCATCTCGTCGTGTGCGGAAATAATACGGCCTTCTTGGCGTCATACAAGCTATTTTCTGGGCCGCTTAGGCTGTAAGCTACGGGGAAGGGGAGGCGGAGCTCGTGTGTAGTTTGAGTTGAGAAGCCGCCGGTGCCACATTCAAATTGATGGAGTCTAAGCTAAACGTTATTGAATTTTGAGTGGGAGCAGGAGTCCGTAGTCGATTGGTAGAACTCCGCTGATCTCGGAATACCCAATACGGCCAGATGACAGGCAGACAGCTCAGGACCTCCGGGACCGCGATATTCTTTGGCTGCAACGACAAAGCAGCCGATGTGCCGTTTCAAGTTCTTTTTTTTTTCAAGACTCCTTTGCTCTCTGAGGGTCCGGTTCACGCGATGTCGAGAAAACAATCAACAGCGTTAACTCGCTCCTCACTTGAAATGGATAATTCATTGAACTCCCAATAATAATGTGCCGATTCCACGCTGCCAGATGCGAATCGCCACAAGTGAGGTTATGTAATGGTCCAAGCGTTGGATCGCATCCTCATTTATTCGCTGTTGTAAATCGTCGTGCTTTGCCCCACTGCTTCATTTGACCTTCCTTCACTCCATTTCTGTGAGTACTAAATTGCCCCAAATAGTGAATCTCTTGTGTCTTTCCTTATTTTGTTAGATTTCCGAATCTCTTCAAGTCTCCAAAAATACAAGTACACACTGTTGAATGTTTGGGCATGTCTTTCGATGTTTCCGAGGCCCTTGAATAACTTCTAGCCAAAGCTTGAAAGCAGCAAGGAACCGAATAAGCCGGAGATAAGTCCAAATGCGTTAAGATCGTGATGGGAGTTCACTGTTTTGAGTGCTAAGTCAGGCTCCAACTCGGCCCGATGGCCTGGTGACTCAGTGCTTTGCCGAGACCAGCTTTTTAATCGGTCAACCGTTGGCCCATGTTTCTCACTCTTCCTCTCACAACAATAAGATGGCCGAACTCAGGACCCCGCTTCCAAAACTGCAGCTCACGATCACAATGTTGATCCAGGCCGCAGAGGCCCTCTCAGCGTAAATTCCCAGCGCAAATTATTGGCAAATTAAAAGTTTTTCTTGGTTTTTGCCGGCAGTACCGTGATCTTCCCCTTCGTGCCGCAATTCGTGCGCGACACGGGGATTACTGACGGAGATGAGCGCAAGACGGGGTACTGGGCCGGCGTGTTGGTACGTCGTGCAAGTTCACTCATATAACGGGAGCTGATATCGCAGCTAGGAATCTGTGTTCTTCGTTGCCGAATTTCTTTCGGTGTACTCCTGGGGACACGCGTCTGATCGCTTCGGGCGCCGGCCTATTCTGCTGCTGGGGCCACTCGGGCTGGCATTGTCGTTGATTGGGTTTGGAGCATCGAAGACCTTCGCGTCGTTAGTTGTACGCGTTTTTGCTCTCGTCTTGGCGCTCACTGACTGAAACTGGACCAACTATTCAGTTCTGGAGATCTTTGCAAGGGGTGTTCAATGGGAATATAGGTAAGTCATTCCAGCGCGAATTTCTGGATAATCCGCCAATTTTTAAATGGGAAGGCGTGGTCAAAACCGTTATGGCGGAGGTAAGAGTTCCGAATTGCGCTCCAGCAGATTAACGGACGCGTCAAACGGAAGGTAGCTGATTCTACCAACCTTGCGCAAGTCATGGCTCTTGTCCCACTCGCTTGGAGCTCGGGTTCGACTCTTGGGTAAGATCTTTCCAGTTCTTACATCAAACCGCATTGCCAAGCTCCCATTTTCAGCCCCATCATCGGCGGGCTCCTTTCGAATCCAGAAGAACGGTGGCCAAACAGTTTCGGAAAGATACAAATTCTGCGGGACAACCCTTATCTCCTCCCATGTGCCGCGGTCGGATTTCTCAGCCTGTCATTTTTCTTTCTTGGACTAGTGGGCCTCAAAGAGGTGCGTTTGTTCGTTTCACCCACCTGAGAGATGCCTACGATCATACGTTACCTCAGTCTTCACCTATGATTCTTGCGCGACAAAACAGAGAAAAACTCCGAGTGGCCGCGGCCACAGACCCTTCTTTGACAACAGGATTATTGACCGAAAACCAAACGACTTATGGTGCTGTTGCAAGCGCTGATATCATTGAGACATCTTCAGGGCTCAACAGCGCGTGTATTCATGACGAGGAGCTGCCAACACTGCACGAGCTCTTCGTCCCGCGCCTGGTAATTCCCCTCGTAAATTATGGCTTCTTCTGTTTCGCGCAAACCGCCTATCAAGGTACGCCTTGGTATTAGCCAGTCGCCCATATTCGTTGACAACGTGCAGTGTTGTTTCCGCTGATGTACTCCACGAGTATCCCGAACGGCGGACTCGGGTTCAGCCCGTACTTGATTGGCATCACACGAGGAGTGTGGGGAATCCTAAACTCCTTCCTCTTGCTTTTCTTTGTCGCACCGCTAATTCGGCGGTTTGGTGCGCGGACCATGTACATATTCGCGTTTGGAAACATCGCGATCTGCATCGGCGCATATCCACTCTTGAGCTTTTTTGCAAAGCGTGCAGGGCGAGTCGACGGCATCGTCTGGGCCATCGTCGTGGTGCAACTGGTCTCTAATCTGGCACTATCGATAGCGTACGGTGTGTGACGCCTTTTTTCTCTTCTCGAACAAAAACTGATTCTGCTGTAAAAAAAAATACAGCTTCCATTCAATTGTTCATCGTCAACAGCTCCCCCAGGCCATCGGCACTCTCTTCCACCAACTCCATCGCGCAGATGGTGTCGACCGTCACACGATCGTTCGCTCCGTTTATCGCTTCGGCGTTGTTTGCCGTCTCCCTCGAATTGAACCTCGCGGGTGGGTTTATGGTATACATTATTCTGCTCGCAATCGTCGCTGCGGGCATTTTCTCGTCGTTCCTCCTCGCTAGCCATCCCTGAGGAGTACAGTGTCACAATATCATGGGCGTAGAGTCTAGATACGGGCTCCCGACGCATTTCTCGGGCATTGAGGATTCTACAGAACATAGATGTGATATCGGGAGTTCCAGAGGGACGGGCGCCACCTCGTCTACAGACAATGCAAACACACGTGACCGCGTCATGGAAGATGATCGTAGCTTTGACTTTTATTGCGAGCCACCATTGTTACGGGAACATCCTTCTTGCCTATTTTGGAAACGGGCGTACGAATATAAGAGCCATGACGCCGTCAGGTCATTCACCACTCTCTTGCTACCCCAATTATAACTCGCCCCGTCTGCCACCATATTATCCATGTTGCAGAGCATTCTGAGACCCGTGGAGAACGCGACCACCGCGTCCGCACTTCCAGCGGCGCATGACGTCCAGCGGGTGACATTTCTCACCGATCGCGCCGCCAAACCTATCTCGAAAATAGAGCTGCAGGTGTGGAAGGGTGAATGGAGCATGTTCAAGGTGGGCGCAATTGTTCGCATGTCTGGTGTGCCACCTAATCCTCTTTCCTCGCTAGCGTCCGCAGCAGCCAGAAATCCGTGCATATCCACCCGCCGAATCGCTCAAAGCGCGCCTCGGGCCACTGGTCTTCGGTAATTGCTCTTTCGAAAGGCTGTCGATGGCTGCGAAATCAAAATTGGGCGATGGATGGGAACATCTCACTCGCAAGTAATAGCGTCCATTCCCTTACACCAGTCTGATCTCTGACCCACTTCGCCTCAGAATCTTGGATGCACGCTCCTGCCGGAAAGAGATTTCCCAAGCGAAACCCATGGCACCTACGGAGCTGTGGTTAAATCGGAAACCCAGACTGACCCGCGTCCTCGAGTGACAGCTGCTTCGCATTCAGTGCACCCACAACGCGTCCAACAATGTACAGAAGCGAAGTTTTGGATGATAGAACGCAGCGGCGTGTGTTACAGAAAAGCTAGAATGATACAGCGGGATTGACATACAGTACAATTCAATGTGATAAACGACTTGAAAACAGAAAGCTAGTTGCGATTATTACCTTGATTGGTGGAAGATTGGAGGAATCTAAGTGCTTACCAGAATTACTCCCACACGTTAAACCCCGGCTTAAGCAAAAGCTCGTCTTCTTCGTCCTCTTCCATCACCACGTCTTTCGCCACAGCTTTACTGGTACCTTTCTTCTTGAAGAGCAACACAGGCGACGGTAGCAACCCGGAGCTCGTGGCAAACATATCCAGCTCGTCATTTGGGGAGGTCATATCAGCATCCTGCTTCTTCGCGGGGCGCTTACGCGTAAGAACAGGCGACGGAGGCGCAGCAACGACCCAACCATCATCACACCAGCCATTGAGCTCTTCAGCCTCGTCTACTTCGCCGATGCTGCCGGTGCCTTCGGGGTCATTTAGGCTGCGCACGCGCTGGAGCGGCGCCGGCGGGCCTACGACAGTTCCGCTACGTGTGCGTCTGGGAGGAGCGACGGAGTTCTTGAAGTCGGATGCGCGGATCGTGCCTCGACGGTCTCTGCCCTTAGGCTTCGGGTGTTCTTCGGCATCGGCAGCGGGGGAATCAAGCGAGCGAGTACGACTATTGAGGAAGCGGTTCTTGGTAGCTGTGAAAAATTAGATGAAGTGGTGTATGCGACAGGAAGAGACCAAAGAAGAAATGGATTACCAAGGGCGAGTCCGTCGAACATCTGTTTCAAGTCACGGTCGCCAAGATTGGGGTCGCCAGTAGGATTCTCGCTGGGCTCTCCACCATCCGATACAGGTGCCCCGAATCCCGGCGCCAACCCAAGACCCAAAGAAATCTCCTCGTCCATATCGGCATCCTGCGACGGAGACTGCGTACGTGCGGCTTCCTGCGGAGGCTCGTTCCATTCTTGCGAATTTGGAGGCGAGATGAGACTATCGCTGAGCCAGGGGCTGCGTTCGCGCGTAGGAAGAACCTTCATTCCGGTGGAGGAACGTAAAATATCGATATCCATAGTGTCCTGCGTGATGGTCAGATCCGGCTGATACTCGTCATCGTCGTCCACGACGGCGGAACCCAGGGTGTATGCGCTCCGTTTGGTCGCTGGAGTTGAGATCCCTTGCGCTTCGTCGAAGAACTGGGTGTCTTCGTCGCCATCGCCGTAGACCGAGAGGGAGGACGGTGGACGGTTGAAGTCAACGGCGTTTGTGGTGAAGGGAAGGAAGAAGGGATTAGCGAGGGCGGCGGGGAGGTTGAAATCAAAGCTAGTTTCCTTGGGAATCCAATTACCGGGACGTAACGGACTGGGAGCGGAAGGACGGCGGGGGCGAACTGGAGAATGAGTATGAATTGGCGAATTGGCAGTGCTGGCGCTCTGGGGAATATTGGGGTTATAATGGGTATCGGAAAGGGTACGTTTGGATAGCCTCTGCGAAGATTGCTCTGTGGAAGTAGGCGAGCCGCGAACTGACTGGGATTTCTGAGGGGAAGAAGCGGCAGAGCTGGGGCGGCTGTTGAAAGGACTGTCTAGCAATTTGCCTTTGCTCTGGGTACGGAGTGTAGCGTTTTCTTTGAGGTTATGAGAGCCTGTGCGGGAAACCTTGCGACGGGAGACTGGAAGTGGAGAAAATTGATCTGGATGGACGGCAACGCCGCGTGACGAGTTGAGCTTGAATATTTGCTCTTCGGTGAGCGCGGAGGGGTGGGGAGTTTCAAACTGCGATGGGGATCCTGCTGGAGTGACTTGAGACGTTTTCGGTTTTTTCGAGGAAAACGGCTCGGGATTAGAAAGGCGGCGGACGCGCTTGAGCAGCCTGTGAGACAATTCCTCATGGGACATGTAACGGTCTGGATCATCGATTTCGGGAAGCGGGGAAGAGGCAGATACGACCCTGGTGGGTTTGGATCTGTTGCGTTTATGGGCGTAGGTGATTTGTTTGCGCGAACCTGCCTGTGAGGCCATAGTAGCGGGTAGTAGATAGGGAGGTGAGCGAGAGCACGAATGAAACTACCGAAGAGTTAGTTAGATCTATGGGGGAAACGAAAACAATGAGGAAAGCGCGCCTTTCCAAAATCCACCGAGAAAAAAACGAGACGAGGTCACGGTCGAAGTGAAGGCCAAGAAGCGAATAAACACGTGCCAAATCGCTTCCGATAACACATCAACAGCCGATCACTTTTCAGCGACCTGCTCTCCCAACCTATCTTCTCTGCCCTCTGCCTCCGAATTCATGAAGAGTTCCTACCCCCAAGCATGACTATCCATTCTCACCGTTCATTCTCTTTGTTCCTGGAGCGGATCCTGGTTCCTCCGGGCTCCCTGGTCATAGTAAGTAGAATGACTTTGAAAACGCGTGAAAATATTTCGGACCCGATGCCATTCGTCATCTGGATTCTCCCTAATCCGCATCTGTGTCTAATGTAACAGGATGCTGTGAATATTGGGGTATTGAATAAGATGGAAGCCTGCGATGTCATCTAATTTGCAACATTCCACCTCCTGACGCCCCCGCGTGATGGCTCAACGTGACGGTTCAACCTGTTCATTCTCTGAGTTCTTGCAGGTGACCTAGTACGGCGCAACGAAGCCGGCGCCCGCCCCACGGTCTTGCACAGAACGTATAAGCGGGTTGATTCTCTCTTACACATTGTCAAGCTATGCACCAGTTTCTTCTCCTAGCAGCGCTACAGCGGTAGCTGGGCAGCAGCCGTCTGTTACCATCAAGAATGGCACAGTTCGGTGCGTCTCTGCTGCGAATCCCCGGTCTCACCTCCTGGCTAATTGTTATGCAGAGGCGTTGACCTGCCCCAGTTCAACCAGAGTATCTTTCTAGGCATACCTTACGCTCAACCTCCAATCGGGGATCTTCGTTTGCGCACACCACGATCCGTGTACATTGATCATTCAACCGGTTTTTTCTTCCAGGTTCTTAACCCGCTTTCTCTTAGAAATGCGTCATTTGGGACCCTTGACGCTACTTCCTACGGACCCCACTGCTGGTCGCGATTCACAACTGGCTTTGTATTCCACGTTAGCAAGTTACGCAGTCGAGGTCTTGAAAATTTTTGTAGGATGATAACTCTGGGTTCCCCAACTCGGAGGATTGCCTTACGCTTAACGTGATTCGGCCCGCTGGAATTCCGAAAAACAGCTTAGTTCCGGTGGTCGTCTGGAGTGAGTTCCTATGGGCATTCGTTCAAAACCTCACTCAAACCCGTCTGTCTCAGTCCACGGCGGCGTTCTCGTGAGTATCTTGAGAGTTCTAACTCAGCCTTGATTCTTGATTTTGGAATCATCTTCAGACAGCAGGAGGCAGCGTGAGTCAGACTCAAAATTGTTCTCCCTCGCCGCAAATCCTTAATATCGGACTCCAGGCTGATTTCCGTTATAATGGGTCCTTCCTTGTCGAGGCTTCGATTGCGAACGGCGCACCTATCGTCTTTTTCTATCAAGTAAGCTTTAGCGTCCTATATGCGTTCAAACGATGAATCCCTCTGTCTAGCTACCGCCTGGCCTCCCTCGGGTTCCTGTCCAGCAAGGCACTCGCAGACGAGAGATCCCTTAATCTCGGAGTTCGCGATCAGCGGCTTGCCCTCCACTGGTGCAAGAGAATATCGCACAGTTCTCAGGGAATCCAGAGCATGTGAATTCTAACCGGGGCGCCAAATGAATAGTAATTGACCGCCTTGTTTTTAGGAAAGTGACAATTCAAGGGCAAAGGTACAGGTGTGTACCCCACGACGTACTTGCGGCTGACTTTGAGTGCCAGTGTAAGGCAGTTGATTCTTTGAAGACTAGCTCTTTCTTAGCTCAGTAGGCTGGGTCCACGAGTGTCCACACACAGATCATTGCATATGCCGGACGGGACGACAAATTATTCAACCAAGCCATTGCGGAGAGTGGTAACGGCGGCAACTATAGTTTGCCCGATGCAGCACCCTTCCAGGCCACCTACGATGCCCTCATCGCCAACACCTCGTGTGCTTCGACCGCAAACTCCACAGAGGAAGCTCAACTGAGTTGCCTCATAGCTCTCCCGATTGACGAATTCCGCGAAAACTCTGTTGGAGCTACGCGGATCGTATTCGACGGGGACTTTATCAACGTCCCGGGAACTTTTCAAGCGTACAAAGTGGGAAACTTTGTGAAGGTTGCGTTCTTTCTGAGCATTATTTTGAACACATACAACAAGTAGATGTTACAACGAGTATAGGCTGGAAGCAACACAGACGAGGGGCGCAGCTGTGGGATTCAAGGAGCGAACACGACAGCGGAAGTCGAAGTTAATTTGGCTGGAATTGTCCCTCCCCAATTCATCGACGGGATTCTGGATCTCTATCCGGATATTCCTTCTTTGGGCTGTCCTTTCAATACCAGCGATTTTCAACTTGACCCATTCCAGAACGGTTTATTTTCGACTCCTGGATTGCAGAATAAACGAGTAGATTCCATCACTGGAGACATCGGCCATACGGCGTGTGTGATAATCTGGAGCTTATATTGCCTGCTGATTTGGGATCTTAGTGGTGTTCGTTGGCTCGCTCAACAAATATCTTCACAGGTTCCATTCTACAAGTACAGGTATGGTTTTCCTGACTGTGCGTCCCTAACAGGTCATTTTTATTCTCTAGATTCAACCACGTACCCTACTCCGTTACCTTCGGGTCGAAGACTATGTCGGCCATTTCACGGAGGTGACTTTCATCTCCGATCTGTAAGACATTTGCTCATCCGGCTAGGTTGGCTACGTTTTCAACACTCAAAACAATGAGTGAGTTGAAGCAAGCTCAGGTGTTGTCAAACCACCAAGTTGACCATCACTCCCTTAGCACGGCTTTCTGGTTGACGAATCACTTCACGGCGACGTACTTAGAACCCTCCGCGCCAATTGAAGACCGTTTCCTGGGAGTCTACATGTCCCGTTCGTGGGCCAGTTTTATTTCCACTGGAGACCCGAACAACGCGAATGGTGAGCACAGACGACAGGGCCGGTCCTCGACTGGGTTCACCCATATCATCAACAGTTGTCTCCAAGGTCACTTGGTCTAACTAAGTACTCCGATTCGCCTGAGAATCTGGTTTGGCAAACACAGGGCTCCATAACTGAGCAAGACGTAAGTTGAACGATTGTTCATAATGAGGTACCTTCACTTATGGCCCGTGCAGAATTTCCGCCAATCAGGAACGCAATTCATCATGGACAATATTTAATTTTCTTTTAGTCGCAAGAAGAATATTTATCCAAGCTGTAACCCGACACCTCAATTCGAACTGAACTTCTATGGATTGGATGGTGTTACTGCGATCTCCACAACATTTCAACATCTTGTGAGCAATATCGCCCACCCTCCTGTCGTGCATAGCGCTAGGGATACACCTGGTTGCCAACCGGTAAACTCCAGGACATTACAGCCATTCGACGCCTGATTCCTCCCAGATTCAGTCTTCTAAGAACCAGTCAGTGTGCATCCAAAAAAGCGCGCGCACAACGCAAAATGTGGGGACAAATGATACCCATAGCGTCTTTTGTTCAAACAAAAAAAGAGAAGGCGACATGTTTATCAGTCGGAAGTAAAATTTCCGTCTCTTGAAGCGGACTCCATGGGCGCCATCATGATCCCAATGTTGCCTTGCCATTCAATTCATGACTTCGAATTCCTCGGGATGTACGTGTCCAATCCGCTTTGATACAGAGAATGCTTATAATACAACCCTGGCGTTCTTTAATTAAATAATATGGAGTACTATCCCAGAATACATTGAACATTACACTGGCGCACTGGAGGCTGACGAGCGAGAACTCGAGGCCATCGAAATCTTTCCCTTCACCTCGACCGCGGCCATTTCTTCCTCCTCCGTGCGGGGCTTCCAAAACATCCACACTCTGATAATGTCCTGGAACGAAGTCAACGAAACGACGGTCAGCACGCAACGGTAAATCAAATGGAACAGCAAACCCTCTGCGTGGCGAAGACTACGACAGCTACGACGGGCACTGAAAGAAAATTTATTACAGTCACAGCGAGAAGCAACGTTTGAAAGAAAGACGCACTTGTAGCGAATACGATGTTCAATGCTGCGCCGTGGCTGTTGGAGAAGACAAATATTCCGCTTAGGCTGGGGACAAGTCAGTCAGAGTCAAGATCACTGAGGAGTATTTCACGCACGTAATGGCCAAGATCCCGAATATAGTGAATATGACGACGCGTATGATGATTGACAATGCGCGGCTCTGACGCTTGAATGTATTCCAGTTGCGGCGGAGAGACATACAGATCGAAACTATGTGATTCGATTTAGCTTGTTTGATGGTGAGAAGACAAAAGTAAAACCCGCACTTTCGAGGGCCAACGTCGGAATCAACATCAATGCAACGACCGCGGCGGAAACCTTGCCGCTGTAGGAATATTAGGTGGGATTTCAAAACAGATCGGCTCGTCTCGTCTTACAGTGTGCCGCTGGAACCCTGATGGAGTTTTAGAAAAGGATCATGGTGTAATTGAAGCGAACCTGCGTACCAAATGACAGTACATCCCGCTTCCGATGAGCTGTACACTCTCCGTGTCGCGGATTCCAACCTTCGTGGGCGGTGAGTTGAACGTTCGAGAAGTGTTCTCTGAAAGAAATCGCTCACCACCCAAGAGGCGAGAACCATCGAGAACAAGATTACATAGGGAGCGATCAAAATCTTCAGGACCATCAGCGAGCGCTCGGGATGTGTAAAAGGTTCAAGTTCATTCAATACTTACCCCAATGGTCCAAAGCCGCTCATTCTTGATTTTCTTGGCCAAAAGTGTCTGCACAGTGAACCAAATCTGCCATGCATATTGTCAGATGTGTCGGAAGACAGCTTCGAGGATTGCTTCGCACCTGCGCAACCAACCCGAACGTAGTTGCTGCAGTTAAAGACGGGATACCCTTGCGGTGGGAATTATCAGTACCATATGTCCACCAATGAATAGGATAACGCACATAAATGAGCCCCGATTGCGCTAAGCAGACACCGAAAGTAGGATTTGGCTTGTGCGCTTGTCCGGAGAACAACAGAAGGGAGTATGAAATCGTCGAAATAATCCACGATGTGAACAAGTTCTGCCATGTCGCGTTACGAGGGGCACGGCTGGACAACGTCGTGGTCAGGACAAGGGCACAGCTCCCAATGAGACCCAGCATTTGAAAGGCCAGGAAGATGTTGATCAGTGTCGTGTGCTCGGTAGTCGGAGGGTTAGCATCCCCTGCAAACCGCGACGCCAAAACATAAGATAAGATAGGGCACAAAGGAGAAAACGCACTCAAAAAAAGGGCAGGCAAGCCTGCTGAGAACGACATTATGAAAGAATGAAAGAGCACACGCGGACTCGAGAGCCGCCGTACGCCAGGTACGCTCGCGTTGATGCAAAAAGTCGAAACGACGAGGGAGGGAAAGGAAGGGAATTCCGAGTACCTACCTACCGAGGTTAACCTCGTGATTTACTTTGACATGATGACCAGACATGTCGAAACGTAATAATTCGTAGACGGCGATCTTCCGTTAGCTTTGGAGCTGCCGCTCGTTGGCACGGTGGAGGATTGAATCCTGTAGATTAATCACTTTCATAGAGCAACCTGGCTTTCCTCCGCCCCCATCCCATGCGTCAGCCATGCGCCACGAACGTCTCGGGAGTGAAATCAGTGATGTGCAGGGTAGTATGGGTTGCTAAGACAATGATGGGCGAGACGGCGACGATGCGATCAAGCAGAAATTGCAAATTCATCCAGTCCCAGACTCCTAGTGCACCTCGACGCCAACCTCAGCCAGCCTGCAGGTCGATGCCTCTGGAAATCCGGTCGAATGCTTACTTAATCTGGAGATGAAAACAAAAGGGACCTTTGTTAAAGTTTGGCTGCACTAGTGCAATCACTTGATCATCATCACTTCACCTTTGCTTCCACCAGTGACCACCAGCGGTCAAGCCCGTTCTGCCCGCCGATACAAACCCAAACCACAACGACTACACCCGAACTGTCGCATCTGATGGCTGCAGGACTCAGAATCATAGAACGAGAGCAAGGCGGTCGTGCACACAGCAGTGAGCATGGGAGCGAGGTTCAGCCAAGAATCACAGGCTGGATTCAATATTTACCCCATGTCATGCAGATGACCGTAGGCGCTGCCTCTATCGAAAAGCGTCCTTGGCAGATTCAGTTGGCAGAGTTTGCGACCAAGGTGTTTCTTCCAGCAGGGTATCCTGCGAGTGTTTCTCCAGGTATGTGCGATCGCCTGTCCAGCGACATAGAGCACTAACATCTCTTGCGCCAGATTATCTCCAGTACGTTGTCCGAACCCATGAGTTATCTTTATGAATCTTGAGGCAAACGTTAGATATCAAATCTTCAATGCATTGCAAGCGTTTTGTAGCTCACTTGCGGGATTGATATCCTCCAGAGCTCTTCTCGAAGGTCTTTCTGTTTCCAACCACGTTGACTCTTCCTGAACCGCGACCCGAGGTTTTGGCGTTGGAAATGCGGAGGCTTCCGCGACTCATGCTTTACTTCTGACTGTTATGCAAGATTTCTTCAGTCGCATCACGAGTATGATTTTTCGCTACAAACTATAAACGATTGTTATTTAATTTCAAGCTAGCCATCTGCGCGGCTTACATCGTGGGGCCATCGCTTTCCCCTGAAGCCAAGACCTTCCGTTTCCTAGCCGATGTTTGCAATGACGCCGCCATTGTGCTGGACACTCTGTCTCCTTTGTTCAACTCCTCGGCGTCGCCCATCAGACTTCCCGGCGCCCGTATCGTTGCTTTGTGCCTCAGCGGTGCATTACGCGCTATGTGCGGCATCGCTGCCGGCGGGTCGAAAGCAGCGCTCACTGTCCACTTTGCAACACCAACCAGCGGTGCAGGCGACATCGGCGACCTCAACGCCAAAGATAGCAGCAAAGAGACCGTGCTTGCACTTTTGGGCATGTTGGTGAGCATAATAAACCTTGGGTTGGCCTTGGCTTGAAATCTGACACATCACAAAGGTTGGCAGCTTGATAGTCCCATATTTGACCACTCCGGGGACAACCTACTCTGTGCTCTTCAGTCTGGTTGGCCTTCATCTCTGGCTAAATTATGTTGGCATTCGTGGAGTCGTTTTGCGCTCCCTCAATCGCCAGCGCACGACAATCGCCTGGGACATCTACCGCGAGACATTCGACAACAAATTTGTTTCGCCTGCTGAAGTGTCCAATCTCGAACGCATATTCGAGCGTCCGGGTGTCTTACGAGAAATTCGAACCAACAGCGTCGCCGGAGTCTGCACCATCGGCTCGTCTCTCAACGCTGTCTTGCGCGGCTCAGTCATTCCTCCGCCGCTTCTTGACCAAATGAAGGAGGAGCGCTACGTGCTTTGGTTTGACCGCAGTTGCCTTTCACCGCGGCCGAATGGTTCAGACGAACTGCGTCCGGGACGTGTCCACCTTCACATCTGCTTGATGGAAGGCAACTCCACCGCGGATCAGCTCAAAGCATGGGTGCATGCTGTTGAAGTGGGGCGAATGGTACTTCTGCAGCAGCGCGCTTCTTTTCCGCGGCCAGCGCCGGCTGAGCTTATTCTGGCGGCTCACCGCCGAGTGGGCCCCATCTTTACTGCCTTTCTCGATGGACTGCGTACTGTGGGATGGAATACGACGGACGCAGCAATGCTCCCTGGCGCTCCCCGCGCCCTCATCGTTTCCATAGAGCATTATACGGATCTTGAAACAGGAACAGACTTCGAAGAGAAGAAGGAGAAGTGAATGCTCCATATGTACAATCCTAGTACGTCTTTGCGGCTTGGCTGCAATTCGCCACTTACTTGGTAGTATGCTTCTTTTCCTTCCCTAGGTCTGTCTTACACGAATATGTCGGTCCCGAAAATTCATGGAATTATCCGCACTTCCTCCGGCAAAGTGCAAATTTGTGCTGATCCTGTAATTGCTGGAGTCCCGCAGATCCGCCGTCACGAATATCTTCTTTTGCTGATTTGTTTCCGCGGAAAGCACACCCAAGCGTTGCCCGAGCGTATTTCATTTTTTTTTTCCGCTCGCGCTTTTTCGTATGCAATTGTGAGCCCTAGATGCAGATCTAAGTTTCCTGATTCCTCTTTGATTCTCTGTACTTGGCCGGCTACTAGAGCGCTTCGACTAGAAGTCACGAGTTGGAATCTCTACCCCAAGCAGGCATTGGCGGGCGTCTATTTTGCTGAGCTCGTCGTTCGGGCCGAAAGACAGGAAGTTGCAATCTTGGTTCCACAGTGTGCTTTCGTGGCAGCAGGAAGCGGCGAACGTCTGTTATTGGCTAGCGCGTAAAAGGAGCTCCCCAACTCTAACACTGTCCACTGACTGCTTCGTTCCTGACGGGTTTAACTTCGGAAGAAACCTGCTTCGACGAAACTCAGTTGACGGTCCGAGTTGCAATTGGTCCAAGCTGAGTGCGCCATTTTCCTATTGGTTCATATTCAGGTTCTGTTCTATGCAACCCGGCATTCAAGTCGAACACGCCGAGTTCCCAATTAACCCTCGGTGGGATATCCTCGGATACACCCACGCGAAAGTCGACTTTCATATCAAGTTGCCCACGTTCATTTATCTGCAATCTCCCTCCGGTCTGCGAAAGGTGATTCTCGCCAGGAACCGGGCTTATCACCGGCGCGCTTGGATGCAAACACTGCAAACGGCAAGCCCGATTGAGCAGAACGCTTAATCGATGTCAGCTGCCCGTCTACATCGGGTTTCCGGAGAACCTCTAAATTCTCACCCATCTAACTCTGTTTCCCCGCACACTTTGTCAGGATCCGTGCATCCCCATGCGGGCCCACGCGTTCTGTCTCGACCTTTCCATCTTTAGCCAGGACCTCGGCCACCCGCTATCCAATGTGCAGCGTTCCTCTTGCCTGCCCAGCGCCGCTGTCCACGTAAACGCGTTGCCCGTCATTCATGATCCATCCGATTGCTCTGCTGAACATTCAGGTCAGCCAAAAAGAAAAAACCGTCCTTACCAAAAAACAGCTGGCTCAAAGAGGATTTTGATTTGAAATCTGTGGGTGCAATGCTTGGCAGTTAGTAAAGGAAATACTGATGCATGCAATAAACTCGGCGACACCCGTATTTGGACGAACTCGGTGCGTCCTCGACCGGCGCGTTACGTCGGACGCTCCGCTCCACCTTATTGTTCTTCGAATATTTCTTCTGGCGATCCCCCTGCCGCACCGCTAGTTTGTAATACGAACTAGGTGCAGACGCACCTGGCGCTCTCTTCCATTTTGCGATGGGACCGCAAATCTCCCGGTGCAACGAACAATTGAGCATCTAGAACTTTGATTTTGCAGTTCTGGATGATTCTCCCAGATGCGCGCGCGGAGGCGGCGACCAGTACTAGTGCGCATACCTTTCACGCGTGGTACTGCAATTTAACAACCGACATGCCGTGTTTCATGCCCTCAAAAGCTTCCAGGTCGGATCTCAATGCTCATCCATCACCGCTCAGAGTTCGATTGTCATCCTCAATGTGAGCGAGTATTCAGGATACCTACTCACCTACCCCTCCGAGTCCGATCGACATTCTGGCGCCGTAGAGCCACTTCAAGTATATCCAAGACACATGCATACACCTCGACTTCACGCCCACATAGATTATGATTATCATTACTAGCTACGGCAACACCTAACCTACTTGACTACATATACACTTCAATACACAATACATTTTGCTTCACCATCTCGTATACCCAACCAACTTCGCCCAATAATAAGGACAAAAGCAACCGCAAAAGCAACGAAACGACAAGAGACAAGAACGATACATAATTGTACCAGTACGAGTACCATACACAACACAGCGGCGGTCAGAGGTTAATATACACAATACAGAAGCTATGGCTTTGTCGAGAGGAGAGACGCGACGAGGAGAAACGAGAAGGAGAGACGTCAGGGCATGCATGCGTAGCGTAGCGTAAAGAGCGTGGGTGGGCGGGACAGGGGCGGGACGAGGACGAGGAGGATAGGTGAGGATGGATGGATGTAGTCGGTAGGGTCAAGGCGTTCGGCGGACCGCCGTAGGGATGGATATATACATTTTCGTTTCGAGGGTGACCAAGAAAGGCCGACGAGTCGCATTATGTGACGCCGTGGAGTGAGGATGAGATGAGAGACGATGATCGAGTGGAGATGAGAGATAATGAGCGTGCGCAGCAGGCGCGGCATAATATCGTGGCGGCGTCGTGGCATAGCGCGTCCCCGAGCGGGCGCGCTGAAGTGAAAAAGAGGCGATGCGAACGAAGAGGGAAAGAGAATAATCGAATGGGCGTGGGCACGCGTGTGTATTGCGCACGGGCAACGCGGGTAACGGTTGGGTCGGGTATCGTCGTCGTCGTCCTCGTGTCCTCCTCGTAGTCGTCCTCCCCCCTCGTGATCAGGGCACCGCTCCACCCACACATGGCATCAACGCAGCTCCTCCTCAGACCTCCATCCCATCCTCGCTCAGCTCGCTCTCCTCCTCCTCATCCTCGTCCACCTCCTGCAGCGCCTTCTTCCCCTTCTTCACCGGCGACTTGCCCTTCTTCGCATCCTTGAGGTCCTCCTTGCCGTTCGTCGCACCCGCGCGCTTTGCCCTCCGCCCCCGCTTCTCGCCCTCGCCGTCCTCGTCCACGTCCATCCCCAGCCCGCCGCCAAGCTCGTGCATCCCCTCGCCCTCCTCGTCCTCGCCCTCCGGCATCGGCGCGAGCATCCCCCCGCCCCACCCGCCTGCACCGCCCCCGAGCCCGAGCCCAAAGTCGCCCCCGCCAAGCCCGAGCCCGTGCCCAGAGGATGACGGCGGCGACGCGCTGCCCGCCGACGAGCCGCGGAAGCCTTTGAGCTGCTCCTCGAGCTCGCGGTTGCGCGCGCCTTGGGCGGCGACGAGTTGTTGGAGGTATCTATGCGAGCAAGGTGCGTTAGTAAGAGCGTTTTATTCACCGAGTCAGGTAAGGGAGGAAGAGTGGCCTGCACGGAATATCGTCGGTGGGGACGTTATCCACCCTCCCCGAGTCCTTCCGAGAAGGATGAGGGGGAGGAGGGGAGAAGTAAACCCGAACTCCTCCCGAGGATATCCTCCGCGACTCATAACCAACCCTCCTTCCTCCTTTCTCCACACTCCCGAGGTATAACCCCGCCCCAAGATAAAAAGACGCCACCCACCTTATATACTCCACACTCTTCCTCAGAATCATCCCCTTGTTCGCTTTGACGACAGCCCCCTCCTTGCCGCCCTCCTTGCCATCGTCGTCCGTCTCTTTTTTGGTGCCTAGAAGAGCAGGGCGCGTTAGCTTTTCGTCCGCGGCCAGCCAGGATAGATTCAAAGTAGAAAGGTGTGGAGGCGCACAAGCAAAGGCGGGATTGCGGGAAGAAAACAAGGGAGCAGAGACAAGCGCAAAGACGCTCACCCGGCAACACAAGCGGCCAGTCCCCCGCCCCCGCACCGCCCGCCGTCGGCGAGAGCAGTGGGTCGTCGGGCGAGCCGGGCGATTGCTGGCCTTGGGAGCCTTGGGGCTGGGCTGCAGAGAATAGGGTAAGCGTAAGCGTGTGAGTACGCGGGAGGGATGGAAGACGAGAGGAAAAAGAGCGAGGGAGGGGATAGAGTCTGGGGGAGGGACGGAAGCTCAGTCTCCTCGCAGAACGCGTCGCCTCGCCAGGAACGCACAGCTCCTCCTCACACGACGCCTGCCCTCCCTCGCCTCGCCACCGCACCACTCAGCCTTCCTCCAGCGGCCAGCCTCCTCGACGCGGCGCGTCTCTTCTCCTCTCCTCTGCACCCCAACCCTCGCCTCGCCTCCCAGCGAAACAACAAAGGGAGGAAAGCCGAGTGTGGGGAATGCACCACCGAGTACGAAGGCAATCGAGGCGAAGCCCAGCACCAAATCCAAGACAAAAAAGGCGCACTCACCCCCCTCCAACAAACACTCCGGAATAAGCGTCGCCAGCTCGCTGATCTTCTCATTGATATTATCGCGCCGCCGGCGCTCGACGGCATTGTGGCTCTCGCGCCGCCGGCGCCTTTTCTCGTGCGCCAGGAGCGTCGCTTTTGATTCTGCGGAAAAAAAAAAAGGGCGTGTGTTAGCGCTCGTATCGTAACCGTAGTCAACACCGTCCAAAGCGCAAAAACAGAGGGAGAGGGAGAGCGGGGGTGGGAGGAAAGGAAAGGAAAGGGAAGGGAACGAGTGTAGCACGTGGGATGGGAGGAAGGAAGGAAACACAATGATATAGTAGTAGTAGTACGTAGCGCGCGACGCGACACTCACCAGCCTTCGACTCTGCGCCGTTCCCGCCCCCGTTCCCGTTCCCGTTCCCGTTCGCATTCCCCACTCCGTTCGCGTTGCCGTTCCCATTCGCGAGGCCGGTCCCGTTCACGGAGCCGAGCGAGCCGGGGAGGCCTGTGCGTGCGTGCGTGCGTTAGCTTCGATTCGTGATGCGTTGTTTTTTAGAGGAGGGGGGGGGGAGGGGGGGGGACGGTAGTGTGGAGGTGGAGGGAGACGAGGGAAGCCAAACAAAGCAAGAAACCCAAGAAAAACGCGACTCACCACCCATCCCCGCATGCATCCCATGCATCCCCCCATGTCCATGCCCATGCCCATGCATCCCCCGCCCCATCCCGCCCATATCAACCCCCACCCCAACCCCACGCATCCCCAAGTCCGGCACCCCGCGCATATCGATCCCCCCCAGCCCCAGCCCCCCAAACTTGCCCTCCACCGGGCTCCCGTAGCTCCCCGCGCCGTTGTTCGCATTCCCGTTCGCATTGGCGTTGGCGTACATCCCATGGTGCCCAAACGCATGCGGCGAGCCCATGTGCGGGCTGCTGAGCGCGTGCGGGCTGTTGAGCGCGTGCGGGTGGTGCTGGGACGGGTGCGAGGCGAGGTGGGGCGAGTTGTGCGGGTGCGAGGAGGAGAGGTGCGAGAGGGAGGAGAGGGAGCCGAGGGAGGGGAGGGACGTCAGGGAGGGGAGCGAGGGGAGCGAGTCGGGCGTGGGGTGTGCGTATTCGCTGTGTGAGGATAAAAAAAGAGATTAGCATGTTTTGTGGATATTGTGGATATGAATGAGAAGACGAAATAGAAAGAAGACAGAAGGAGGCAAAGCGCAAGTGATAACGCGAACGAGCGGGTCGGCCAGCGGCGGGGCGGGACTGAGCAGATGCTACATCCCATCCCATCGCATCCCATCTCGCCTCGCACCGCAGAAGTCGCGCGGATGCAATGAACGCAGAATCAGAATCAGAATCTGATGCGCCCGGCGAACGTGCTGCCCTGCCAAATCGGGGGAAACACGGATGCGCCCGTATCCACCCCAAACTCCGCGACAGCAGGTATGGGGCGCGCGCGCGCGCCGGGTCTCGGGTCCTGGGTGTCTTGCGTGCGTGCGCCCGCCTCATCTCGCCACGACACAAAGCGGGCGGCCTACAAACGTGCAAATGGGGGGAGTCGCGCTTCCTCCGCACCAATTGGCAATCGCAATCACCACCAATCCCCGCGCCCGGTCTAGCCTCTGGCCCCACCAATCGCCTGCCTGGGCCTCGCCCACCCCCAGCCCAAGCCCAACCCCGGCTAACGCGCGAACGAACGCAGATCGCAGAACACAAGAAGCCCAGCCTTCGAATGTCACTCCCACTCCCGCCCCGCGTTCCAGAAGCCCCCGCCTGCCCCGCGTTTCATAAACGCGGGGTACCCCGGAAAGAAGGCGGGAGAACAATCACGCGGGTCCGCCTCCGACCCCGCGCACGGCCGTCCAGGGGGGCAGAGCGGGGCAGAGGGGAGGAAGATTAATTAAGCGGGCGGCCAGACGAGTCCAAAGTCCCGTAAAGCACAAAGCGCGAACAAATCAAATCGCATCCAATCAAAAAACCGTTCCAAAAGAAAAACCAAAAACCAAAATGAAGGAAAGGCAAGGCAGGGGAAATGGACCCACCCATTAACGCCGAACCAGCCCTGGTTCGCGTACGGGCTGCCGCGCGCGCCGGCGTTATTCCCTGTAGCGCTCTTTAAAATACAGACACAGAGAGGGAACAGTACATCGGCACCCACCATGACCACTGGGAATGACGATCGCCTGTGGCACGGGGCGAGGCGGCGGGCTCGTGCTGCTGAGAGATCCGTTCCGCCTCGTGCGCGTCGTGCGCGTCGGGCCGCCGGCGTTTGAGGGGGCCGCTGCTACCAAAAAATTACTTGAATTTGAATACCATACCCCAGAAACGAGAGGGCACGCACGCATGTGGCTGCTCGGTGGCCTGCTGCGGCTCCTGCTGCGGCTTGCGTGGTGCGGGCTGGGGCTGCGGAAGCTGCTCGGGCTCGGCATGTAGTTGCTATTGTTGCCGCCGGCGGACGCGGGCGGGGGGTGGGGGTCGTAGCGCATGCTGCTATTCAGCGCAGGGAGGGTGGAGTTGAAGTGGTACGGGACTTGGGGCGACTGGCCGCCGTCTGCGCCGGGGCTGCCCGTGCTCGCACCGCTGCCGTTCCCGTTTCCGTTGTTGTTGTTGTTGTTGAGGCTGAAATGGGACGGGAACGAGGACGAGGTGGAGGAGGCGGAGCCGTGGTGGACGTGGTGGTGGGACTGCGAATGGGGCGCGCTGATGTCAAAGATGTTGTGGGTGTGCGGGGGCGGCCTGTAGTCGCTGTTGTCGGGCGACTGGGTGCTGCGCTCGTTGCTCTGGGGGTTGATGAGGCTTGCAACGAGCTCGTCGTTGAAGTCGCCGTAGCCGCCGTTCCCGCCGTGGCTCATGCCAAAGATGTTGCTGGGGGGCGGGGGGGTATCGGAAGACGGGGGCGGAGACGGGAGGTGGAAGCCCTCCTGGCGGATGTGGGGTTTGTGCTGGGCTTGGGAGGCAAACGCAGTCGAAGCCATCAGAGCAGAGCAGAGAGATTAAACTGAGATCGAGCATTTACAATCGACATATATCCTCGGCAGACGGCCCGCACTTTTATCCCCATCTGGAACCGTGACGCGAGGTGCGTCTGGGGTCCTGTTGATCTCTGATCCCGTCCACGTTTCCTTTCCAAGATCGTTTTTCCCCAACTGTTTCCTTTCTCGGCTGTCCGATTTCACTCGGACGCCCCTAGTGAGCCCTGATGTGATCGTAGCAACGTCTTGACGACCCTTTCTCCCGAGTTTCCTCCTACCCCGCAGATCCCTTCAACCCTAATTACCCTTCAAAACCGTTTATCTCCGCGTTCGTACCCAGTCCTCCACGCACCCACACAAAAGCGTAAAAACGCTGCCCCGCCCACCTCGTTGCTTTGTCGTTATGGCCCGCGATTTATCCTCCCGGCCCGCCGCGCTGTAACAATATTATATCCCTGCAATCCAAAGCAATGACGCAGACAGTCTAGACTTGACCTTTTTTTTGCCCTTCGAACAACGCAATATCTGTCGACGTCATATGTATCTCGACATTTCCTCCCGCTTAATTATTCTTCCTCTCCTCTCTGTCTAATATTGCGTTGAACTTGGTCGAGGCCCGCCACCGACGTCAGTCTATCCTCCTCAGCTGCCCATATTTCGCACATTTCCCAACGCTGCACACTTGATTATTCTTCCTCCCCTCTCTGTCTAGGATTGCGCAATTCGACTCGAACTTGGTCGAGGCCCCGCCACCGACGTCAGTCTGCCCATATTTCGCACATTTCCCAACGCTGCACACTTACCTCCACCAAGAAGCTTCCGGTATCGAGGGAACACCGCGTGAAATATTTCATTTCATTTCATTCCCCGACTCCAACTTTGATTCCAAATTTCATTTCGACCGACCGACCGAGTCTAGGCCTTACCTACAACTCTCCAATGGAAAATCAAATGCTTCCAGTATCGTCTTGATTCCAGAATACAGCGACTGGAGTTATACTTAGGCGTATGTATGTTGGGAATACAGCGTTCGCGCCCGGTCAGTCCTGAAATACACTCTCTAAGCTCCAGGTCTGCCTCCTGCGCCACACCCCTCTGCTGTCCGAGTCTAGGCCTTACCTACAACTCTCCAATGGAAAATCAAATGCTTCCAGTATCATCTTGATCCCAGCGAATACAGCGACTGCACCTATAATAGAGAGCTTGCGCAAAGCCACCCTGAGTGTGGGTGGCTTTGAAATTAAAGGTTATGGAATGGCTTCTACATGCTTCGAGTACACCAAATGGACACTGAAGTGATGTCCTAAGGCACCCCGACCAGATCCACCCTTAGTTGGATGCACAGAACCTTATAGAAAGCCACCCCATTCTCGGGGTGGCTTTGCGCAAGCTCTCGATTTAGGTGTATGTATGTCGGGAATAAAACTCAAGTACCTCCTGCCAATTGAGACGCCGCATCGCATCGCCGTTTTTTGAATCGCTCCAACCAAATTCAAGTACCAGGTCGTCGTTCGTTTAATTTAGTCCCCCATATCGATGACGAAAAAATCAAGTAATAGGGGTAATAGGTAAGTAGGTAAGTAAGTAAGGAGGAGGAGGATGTATTAACCGCAGCGGTCCCTAAAAGGAACAAACGGGTATTGTACCGACGTACAACATGGCCTCTACGATGTACGTTAACACATGCCAATCGATGCAATAATATACTGCATACTTCTCACGAAAATGACCCCCGAAAACGGGAAGGAAACTAGTTCAGAAGGTGCATTTGTATCCCAAGCGAGCCTTAATATTTTCAGCTCTAGATCTCTATGTAAATCTCACCAACCTCCGCGATCGGGCTCTGAACTCGATCACAAGTTGTTTGCATTTTTGTCTCACGGTTCGAATGCCGTCAATAGCAATAGATAACCCACCCACCCACCCATCCATCCATGTGTTCCTTTCCTGTCCTTTTCTTTCCTTTCCTTTCCCACAGCCGCCCCCCGGGCCACCCCACTCACGAACGAACGCCACCATACATACATACATACCTCACGGCCCGAACGGAAAAACACGACGTAAGTTGGTGTTGTTCGACCTCACCGCGTTACAGCATATCCCGCAATCGATCGGTTCGCACCCCTAACACCGTGACCTTGCACTTGCAAACATCCCAGAGCGCTAGCTCTGCCAGAAGATGGATTGCAATTGATGGGCTCGATATTTGTCTCCCACGGTTCGGTTCGAAAGGGGTTTAAATTCTTTTCGGCGTCCTCAACATAATCAGATAGGAGTAGCACTCGTACTTTGCTGGCTCATATATAATACATACCCTTAGACTCCGAACGCCGAACGCCGAACGCAAGCGTAAGGCGGATGGATGGGCGATTCCTGCGCTCCCGATCCGTTCCCATTTTTCTTCCCCTCCGCCGACCACGGATATGTCAGATAAGATAGTTAGGTTTCGCCTCCCGCCTTACCTTACCTTACGCCATCCCGTCCATCCATCCATCCATCCATGCTCTCACCCAGGCCCGGGCACTTGTGTAGTAACGCGACGTAAGTTGGTGTTGTTCAACCTCACCGAGTTACAGCATATCCCACAATCGATCGGTTCGCGACCCGCACACCGTGACCTTGCGCTTGCAAACATCCCAGAGCTCCGCCGGAAGATGGACTGCAATTGATGGGCTCGCGGTCCTTTCCCTTTCCCTGAGTTTCGTCCTCCAGCCTCGGATACACGCCCCTCCCACACCGTCCCGTATGCGCCGTACTCCCCCAGCGCGGGCACTCAGACGGACATACATACACATATGGACGCTGCGCGCCTCAGTCGCGGCCCCATCCCCAATCCATCCAACTCGATCGCGATCGATATTGGTCTCCCACGGTTCGGTTCGAAAGGGGTTTAAATTCTTTTCGGCGTCCTCAATATAATCAGATAGGAGTAGTACTTGTGCTCGCTGGTTCATATATAATACATACCCTTAGACTCCGAACGCCGAACGCCGAACGCAAGCGTAAGGCGGATGGATGGGCGATTCCTGCGCTCCCGATCCGTTCCGTTTCCATTTTCCTTTCCCTCCGCCGACCACGGATATGCCCTCGCATGGGATAGTCGGGTTTCGCCTTTCGCCTTATCTTACCTTACGCCATCCCGTCCATCCATCCCGTCCATCCATCCCGTCCATCCATCCATCCATCCATCCATCCATGCTCTCACCCAGGCCGGGGCACTTGTGTAGTACGGCCCTGTGGCGCCGTGACCCCCCGTCCCCGCCCCCGTCCCGTCCCGATCGCATGCACACACTAAGTACACCCAAAAGAGCGCCCTGAGGCCCTCCGCCCGGGCCGGTCCGAGGATTCCACCTTCAACTCGCCCGTGACCGTGCCCTTGACCTCCACATCTTAGGTGAACTCGAGCACCGGGCATCGGGTATTATTATATCATCATTGGATCAGAGTAGCATGCGTCCTCAACCGCACGGATTTCGGAACCGCGGAGCCGTAGATACATTTCAGGTTCAATTTGACCTTGACCTTGAACTCAAAATCTGTGCCCTTGACCTCCAGATCTAACGTGAACTCGAGCACCGGGCATCGAGTATTATTAAATAGATCAGAGTAGCATGCGTCCTTAACCGTGTGGATTTCGGAACCGCGGGACCGTCGATACATTTCAGGTTCAACTTGACCTTGAATTCAAACTCCGTGCCCTTGACCTCCATATCTAACGTGAACTCGAGCACCGGGCATCGGGTATTATTAGATCAGAGTAGCATGCCTCTTCAACTGTACCGGATTTCGGAACCGCGGAACGGTAGATATATTTCAGGTTCAACTCGACCTTAAATTCAAAACTCAAAACTCGAACTTGAACACGGGAACCCAAATCGATATCGTTACCTCACCTACTAGTATTCTATTCTAAACATGGCCTATTATGCCGACATCCAGTTTAAAACCCAGCGAGGTACCGCGATCTCACCGACTGGATGGCGCGCTGCACCCACACGTCACTTGAGCTTCTTCCTTGCGTCGACTTCGCCGAGACTACACGGCGACTAAAGTGCACAGCGCCACCCCGCCCGACATCCGATATCCGGTGTTCAAGTTGAATTTGATTGAGATTGGTTGAACTTGAACTTGAACTTCGAGTTGATATATTCAATTCACTTTCACATACTTTACCTAGTACTCCCTTCCTCACTAAAGTGCACCGTGCCACCGCGCCCGACATCCGATATCCGGTGTTCAAGTTGGATTTGAGATTGGTTGAACTTGAGCTTCGAGTTGATATATTCAATTCACTTTCACATACTCCCTTCCTCACTTCGAATTCCCTCGGCGTCACACCCACACATCAAAGCAAAGCAAAATCAAGTCTGCGCCTACCACAAGAGTCGATGTGTCTTCGACGCGCAGCTATAGACAAACCACATTCCGCCCCAACCATTTGCGTGCCTTGCTTGCATTCGTAGGAAAAAGCCGCAGTGGTCGGTCGTTCCTTAAGCTTAAGATTCCCGCGCCCAGACATTATCGCCATCTTGCCGAAATCCCGAGTCCCTCCCCTCCACACCCACCCTCACCCACTGCATGGCGCGCCGGGCGCCGCGCCCCCCCATCAAACTTCCCCACTTCGACAACTTCCTCACTTCGACGCAGAAATATTTTACGGCAACTGTGTGTTCGTGGTAGCAGTGGCACCCCCCCAAGAATTCAAGAATCAACGGACTTCGAGCGGTGTTTTCGTGGTTCGTGTTTTTCTGCCGCTGTGCCGTGCCGCCACGCATGTCGGGGGCGACGGTGGCGTAAAATGACAAAAATGATAAGAAGGTTAATGAACGAACTGGTTGACATGGACACTTCATCGTCTGAAATCGTGGATGAAATTCAAGCGAATAGGCTGGGCTTTGGTGCCGCTCAATAACGAAACACTAATAACGAACAAAAGCCTACGGACAAACCGTTTGATTTTGTTCGAATCGCTCCCACGGTTCGAAGACTATTACACGGCATTTGCATCTTAGCCAAGCCCCGAGGTGGCGCACCATTTCCACGCAATCCATGTGCACTGTGCGGCGTGGCGCAACAAGATGCATGCAGACGAGCAGGAGAAATGCTCGCGCCGTTGAAATGATTGACGAAATAAATTCGTCATATGTAACTCTTACTTGATGATATTCATCTGGAACGGAACCCCGTAAACTCGCCATGCTCATGTTTTTCGAGTCCTTTGAAATCCATTGTTCGTGTTCAATGAAAACGAATTCAAACTCGAACTTGAACCGCTGAACATAGACCCGAGCGCGAGTTCCCTTCTCAAAGTCTTTCCCTTCCCTTCTCTTTCATTCCACCCGTCCACCCCAGGTGTTCTGGATTCACCGGCAGATCATGATGATAGCCGCCACAGTCTATTTTGAACCCCATTTTGCGCGCCCACGGTGTGTCGTGTCGTCCCGTCAACCCCAATCTAATCTACCGTAACTCCAATTCAATCCTCCTGTCCCACCACATCGCGTAACGCCGATATCTATCCAGTGTCAGTATTATGTTCGCGGAGTTTATGTTTACGGGATGCACCCCGCGACACGACGTGAGAAGTTGAACCAGGCCGGCAACTTTAAGCGCCGAGAGTGGACGCCGCGTGCGGAAGGAAACGGGGAACTTGGAAGCAGGATGTAATGGGTGGCCACGGATGACGTCGTGATGCGCGCCCCCGCGGGACTCTTCCGTCCATATTTTTATTGTAATTGTATTCGGTTCCAATAATCCATACGCTTGATTCCAATTTCCAGGATTCTCCTTCTTTTCTTGGACGGGGCTCCGTGCGGACTTTATTCCTCGTGGGCCTTAGAATTAGAATGGAAAGAAGGATTTGGGAGGGAGGAAGCTTTTCAGGCTCGTTTGGTTGCCTTCTTGGCTGCGATGCCACGGCAACGAACGAACGAACATACCCACGCGCGAAATGACGTCGCATGTGTCCTTCGCGGGTCTGTAGATCTGTCAACGCGCGGCGCCCAGAGGACCGACCAATGGGCCCCGCCAATGGGCAGAGGCACCGACAGGTTTTAGGCGATGATAACTCAGAATTCGAACCTTGGTAGCTAACCGATGTCCTACGCGGGTCGAATGCCGAGGAACAATCGCACACACGCCGAGGAACAACCATTCTTGGTTCTACGTATGTACCTTCCGCTTCGGTCGAGTCTAATCTGACTGACTCACGTCGACAACGAACGACAATGACATGCAGCGCGACCGCGACCGTCGTGCGAACCCGAATCTTTCGGACGGGAAGCCAGCCAGTCTGCGGCTTATTCTATGATCTCAAGGAATAAAAATCAGGAAATGCCAAATGGTATCAGAAGCAACGAGGCACAGGTCGGCGGCATAAAAGAACAACAAAATGATTCCGCAACTCTTGCTTAAATCAACGCACAAGGCACTTTCCGAAACGCGGTAAACCGGTAAACCGTAAACGGCTAAAGCCTCCGATCTGCACACGCTCGCTCTCAACAGCGACTCTTGGCACCCCCAACAAGATATAAATGATTATCACAAGCCAATGGCGATCACTGGGTCGATCTAGCACTTATCTCCAATCTTAAGTACGACTGAACTGAACTTACTTCCAGCGGGCCGGACGCCAAGTAGAGTTTTCACGTAGGAGTGCCATACAAGGAAACATACCAAACTCGTCGCGATCGTCGGGGAGGGTTCGGAGGACAGTCGTAAGTATAGCATAGGATCGTGTACATAGTACAAACCAGTCTAGAGTGTACAGTGTAGTGGTGCCGGGACAGGTAGCAGCGGCATTCCACCCAGGTCCTGGGGCAAAGGAAGCAGAAGCGGAAGCAAATGAGTGTGAGACGGGATGGGAGAGTTGAGAGAGCTTCGGGATAAATTTGGGATAAACGCGGCTCCGGCGGGGGTACGTCGGCGTATGCGCTGTAGTGTTCTTCTTCGTCTGGTTTAATTCAGTACAGGTGCTGGAAATAAAGGCATCCTTCATGGGTGGCGCATGGAGTGAAGGGGAGACGGTGGCAGATGGTTGGTAGGTAAGGAGGAGCGCAGGAGAGCCGGGGGTAGGCAAGCTGAATTGCGCTATATTGCTATTGTTGCGTTGAATTCCAGATCAAGGCGGCAGCGAGGATGTGGAGAGCGAAGAGCGGGGAGTGGAGAGACTCCGTCTGAATCAAACAAACTTCCAAGTCTCACTCGGAGTCGGTGAACCGGTCGCGCAGCAGAGATACACAAGGGACCAAGATAGAGATAAAAGCCAAAGCCGGACCAAGGCAAGGAAGTCAAAGTACAGACCGGAGCAAGAAACACAGGTTAGTTCATCCAACGAAGCACGAAACTGCACAGCCTAAAATCCGGATGGATGACACTACTAGCAGCACTTGGTATGACGCAGACGATATTTTCAAGACCCCGAGCAACAGAGGATCGGTCCGCGAGCAGAGCAGAGTGGCAGCGCAGCAGGTAATCTGAGACGAGCAGAGTGGCAGGCAAGAATCTGAGGTGAGGTGCTCGTATCAGTATCAATGTTGTATGTTGTAGATGCGAACGTCGCCAGCGAAGTATCATTGTTTTGGGGCCACAGAAGTCTTCGGATTCGGACGTGTGCTGCGCAGCGCTATAGTCCACTTCGACAGGCGACCGGCTGACGCAGAAGGACGCTAGCCGCCGGACTAACTCTGCTCCCCTGCAAGTCGATTTCCGGATTCACCAGGCCTCCTCCAGGAAATCCTTCTCGAATGATTCTGTTCCCGAAATTACCGAATAACACATGCTGCAGGGGAAAAATTAACGATTATTGCCTCGTGCAAAAAGAAGCACCACAAGAAATGGGCCAGGCACAAAAAACGTAGCAGAAAATGCAGCAAGACGCGACAACCAGGCACATCCGCGTCCTGCGAGCCTGGACGCGTCGCCGATCGTCGCATTCGCGAGGATCCTTGTCGTCCCGCGAGCGGTAGAATATCAGAGATTAATCCTTGCCCGACAACACCGACGGTCAAACACATGCGCGGCAGTCGCAAACGGTCAACCATGCGGCCTGCAACCCAATCCAAATCCTCCGCGAGCCGAAGCCCGACGGCCAATAGGGCAGAGAGCTGAGATTAAATCCATCTAAAAGTATGTGATGAATCAAGAAAAGAAGACGCGGTCCCACATTGGTTGCCGATTCCGATCGGGGGTGAGACATAGACAAGAAGACATCGGGACACCGGGCCAAGGCGACAAACGCGCATTAGACGGATGACATTGACCAATGACAAGGCATACTCAAAGAGTGAGACCAGACCTATTAGTGAAACAGAGACCAGAGCGCAAGACAAGATCCGAATTCGAAAACAAGCTTGATCGACGCAATTATGCTGCCGGCGGGGAAGTGTGGGGAATGTGGGGTAACACGATCACATCCGGGCGAATACACTAGAAGAATTATTGCATCAGTGAAATTCCGGAAAGACGGAAAGGAGGGTCAAAGGGATGTAGAACAGCGACGCATGGAAAATCCGCATTAGTGTCGACGGGATGTAGGATAATGCGAATTCCCTCATGCATATGCAGCGCTGGATGGTGGCGCGTGGAGTGGGAGCAGAAGTGCCTAGAACGACAGAGACAGCGGAACCGATGGTGATGCTGTCCTTGCACAGCCGTACGCGACAAAATCCCGACTCTGGACGGTGGGTATGGGTATCCCACTCCTATTGTGGAGTGGCTATGGCAAAAGTTCAGAAAACACTGTTAATACACTATTAAGGCTGAGGAAGACACACCGATGAAGAAATTCACGGACGTATCTTCAACGGCATACCGCAATGGGCGGACAGGTGTAATCGATGCAGTTGTACGGCCGCTTTGGGCAGGAAATATCGTATCATATCTCCGACGGCGACGTCTGATGGACGCAGACGCAGATCTAGATGGGGCTACTCTTTCGAGATTTCAAGGTGACGCTGGCAAACCGCAATGTTTTCGTACATAGCATTGATAAATATTGCCGCCAAACATGAAGGAGATCCGGAAAATCAAGGGTGAAAAGCGGGAGACTGGCCCGCGAAATTCGGGCACTCACCAAAAAACCATATTTCCAAATCCCATCGCTTTCGTACCCCGTCCCGACGGACCGAAACTCGCCCCACACATCCGCACTGCACGGCGGCCACATAAAGACGCCCCGTTGTGTCGACTCCGGCGCTAGATTTCCTCGACATGTCGGCCGATGGGCGGACCCCAGACACCGCTCGCAAGAAAGAATTATCCGCAGTCAGTGGCGTGGCACGAAGGAGGCTGAGGAGGGATGTTGCTGGTTGGCTGAGTGGTCGGAGCCCGGGTGGGATTTCTTTGGCTGCATTGCCTAAGTAGATTATGCGAATGAGCGGACGACGTGATTGGACCGGCGGCGGCAGAGCGGCGGGCCACCATTGGCCATCGAGCCTGCTCGCGGGCGAATGGGGAGCGTCCTGTAGCAGGGGCAAGAAGTAAGTTACGTCGGGAGGGAGATGAGAGGAAAAAGAAATCCAATCGCCTGGTGGGCTCGCCTTTATACGTCGTCCGCAGCGCAGGTGACAAGTGCCTGGATCACACTGGCAGATCAGCTGTGGATGTTCAGTGGTCCTGCTGTTCACCCGACATAATCTCCGTGGTGATGTGTTACATGTATCGCGATTATAACCATGGCGCTGGCCCGCCTGACTTGATGTTGCATTTCTAAAAGTATTCGGTTTGGCGGTGGGGCTAGTGGGGTGATTGAGCTACAAGCGCGCTGAGAGGGGTTATTGGTGTGGATGGATGAGCGGGATATGCGACGCATTCGTGTCTATCTGTGCAGAGCGGTTGTGAAAGTAGGATGAAAAAAGTTGAATTAAGACTATCTCAAGTGATCCTTGAGCGGAGGACAGGTGACCCCAGATGAATTTGAACTTTTGGTCACGGCAGTGATGCCTGAGCTGCGGGTTCAAGAGACCCCGCCTGAGACAATTTTGCCAGGAGTACGAGCGCAAACAGTGTGCGGCGGCAAAACTAACGACCCGTTCTTGGTGGTCAACGAACGCGTTATCCGATATAACCCTGGAAAGAAAATGAGAGCACGTTGGTCTCGGAGGTTTTTTGCACATATCGAGGGTTCCGTGGCCACGAACTCTTGAGATGGCATTCAACAAAGGGGCGCGGTAACTTCTGGCAAATCCAACTTGAGGCAAAGGTCTTTTCCTGGCAAAAAGAAACCAAGGTTAAGGAAAAAAACTAGTTTGTTGAGTATTGTTTGCATCTGGAAAAGCCGATTTTGATCGCAGTGCCGTAGTGGCTGTTGTAGGGCTGTGTAGTGCTCTGTAGTTCATTTGTAGCACTACAGAGCATATCCAGTACCTGGAGAAATAGTGGTTTCACCAAGTTGGAGCATGATCCTGCATACCGGAAAGTGAAAAAATTCACCTACAGTGGATTTGTATATGAATTTTAAATATTCACACCTACAGTGAATTTGGGATTTTAATTTTTGAAATTCATAGTATTGTAAACTGTAAATGAGCTTCAAAACTAAAGTCACAGTTTCATCCAGTTTGAAGTTCAAAGTTTCAGAAACAATTTCAACCAACCTGAAAGTGTAGATGAATTTCAAAGTTTCACAACCAGTTTCGATAACTCCCAAACTTATAAATTCAGGGTGCTCAAATATGTATGTAAAACAAAAAGATTCAGTCACAGTTTCGGCAGTGCTGAAGCTTTACAGCTATTTGCGGAACTTAGGGTGCGGCCGTTTTTTCTTCTATTTTGGGCACTTTTTCATATATCGCCCTTTGCGGCCTCAATTCTCGGTCGTTGCGCTTGAAAATATGCATGTTCGATTCGCACAGGAATCTGCAGGGGATGGTCTCCTCAGATCCATTCTACGTACATTTGATGTCCAATTTCCAGTTGAGGGGATGATTTCAATATATATCACCTACGACCTTGAATATAATTACCCTAAGTGGGCAGTCTTTTGCAACCACAGATATGTACAAAATATTCAGGGGATGGGCAGTCCAGAATATTCATTAGTGACCTCGGGAGACTGTGATATGGGCTGATACAATTGATGATGGCCTGGTCCTGATTGGGACATCCAATGCAGTCTCCCGAGGTCGCCAATGGATATTCTGAACTGCCCATCCCCTAGAAATTCCATGCATATCTGTAGTCGCCAAAAACTGCACTCTTAGGGTGATTATATTCAAAGTTGTTGGTGATATATACTGAAATCCCCCCCTAACTGGAAATTGGACATCAAATGTACATAAAATGAATCTGAGGAGACCATCCCCTGTAGATTTCCTATAAAAATTGAACGCGCATATTTCCAAGCGCAACGGCTGAGAATTGAGGCCGCAAAGGGCGATATATGAAAAAGCGCCCAAAATAGAGAAAAAACACGGCCACGCACTAAGTTCCGCAAATAGCTGTAAAATTAGTTTACACATTCATTGTGTGCTGAAATCCATATCGAAACTTTAAGTCAGTAACAAAGTTTTAAAATTTTATCCTTTGGATATCTCGCTGCTTGAACTGTTCGTTCATCACTGTTCTGTTAATCAGCGCTTCATTAATCAGGTCATCGTGTCAAGCAGTGAGATATCTAAAGGATATGTTTTTAGTTCAACAGAACATGAGCAGTTTAGCAAAACTTGTTTAATCAGACACCCGGTACGCCTCCCTTGCTGGGGGCTTATGAAGGCGATTAAAACAATCGGTGCTCAAGAAGGATTATAGGTTGAGACTGGAATTGTTTAAGCAAAGTTCATGTAGATTCTTGCGAGCAATATGAAGCTCCAGATTACCACCTATGCAGCTATGGAGATGTTTCCAATGACAGAACTCACTCGTTTGTTCTGCAACCCAGGAGTTGAAAAGAATCTGTTCTGGAATGGGTTAAGTTGAAAATCACTGGTATTGAATGGACAGCCCGAAGAAGGAACATCGGGATAAACATCCAGCATCCCGTCGATAAATTGGGGAGGGACACTACCAACCAAATTAGCTCTAACTTCCGTGGTTGTGTTTGCTGCCAAAGGTGCGCCCCTCATCTGTGGCACTTCCAGCCTATACTTGTTACTATGCCATTTGCTTGACGTGCAAGTTCGAAGTTGAATACTCACGATGAACACGACTTTCAACTCACCTTGTATGCTTGAAACGTTCCTGGGACATTGATAAAGCCACTGTCAAACACAATATCGAAATCGCCGACTGAGTTCTCACGAAATTCATTAATCGGGAGGGATCTGAGGCAGCTTAACTGTGGAATTTGCAGTCGAAGCACACAAGGTGTTGGCGATGAGGGCATCGTAGGTGGCCTGGAAAGGCGCTGCATCCGGCGAGCTGTAAGTACCACCGTTGCCACTCTCAGCAATGATTTGCGTGTGGATGCTTGTAGATCCAGCCTAATGACCTAAGAGAAAGTCGGTCGCAAAAAATAACTGCCTCACACTGTTGTTGAACAGACACAATCAACTTCGATGGATGTCGTGTGGGAAAATATGCCCGCACCTTTGCCCTTAGATTGTCACTTTCCTGTGCAGACACCACAAATTGGTTTTTATCTGGAGAGCCCAAGGAGAGCCAGTTGGAATTCACGCACTCTGGATTTCCCGAGAACTGTGTGATATTCTCTTGTACCCAATGAAGGGAAAGCTGTTCATCGCAAAGGCCCAGATTTAAGGATCCCTCGTTTGCAAGCGCCTTGCTGGACAGGATGGCCAGGCGATAGCTGGATAAATGCATGGATTCTCTGAACATGGGTGAGGTTGTAAGCTTACTTGATGGAAACAAAGACGATAGGTGCGCCATTCGCAATGAAGCCTCGACAAGGAAGGACTCATTATACCGAAAATCGGCCTGCGGTTCAATATCAACCATTGACGGAAAGGCTTTGAGCCTGGCCCACACTACCGCCGGTAAACTGAAGAAGACAAGATAAAAAACCAATTTAGCATTCTTGAGAAACTCACGAGGCCGCCGCCATGGACTAAGACGAACAAATTTAAGTAAGGCTTTGAATGCAAGCTAATTGAATTCACACCAGACGACCACTAGAACCAGAGTATTTCCCGGAAGTCCAGCAGGCCGAATTACGTTGAGAGTAAGGCAATCCTCCGAGTTGGGGAGTCCTCTATTCTTAGACAGAGAGCATGTAATTCGATAACGTGGAATACAAAGCCATTTGCGAATTCCGACCAGCAGTGAGATCCGTAGGCGGTACCTTCAAGGGTCCCAAATGACGCGTTTCTAAGACAAAGAGTGAGTTGAAAAACTCCACATAAATTAATCGAATGTTCAACGTACTTACATTGACCGTGGGGTGCGCATGGGTGCGCAAGCGAAGATCCCCGATTGGGGGTTGGGGGTAAGGTATGCCTAAAGGATGCTCTGGTTGAACTGGGGCAGGTCAACACCTCTGTACAAGTTCAGTATTAAGGAAAGCCGGGAAGTTGCAGCAGAAGAATCTATGGCGGACCGAATGCTGCCATTCTTGATGGTGACGGACGGCTGTTGCCCAGCTACCGCTGTAAAAGCAAGCGCTGCGAGAAGAAACTGTAGCATAACGTGGCAATATGTATGAGGCCTAACGTATTTGGAAGCTGCCAGTAAGACAGAGACGGGCGCCGGTTGCACCGTTACGTTGAACCATTAGTAATTAAGCGGGGGCATCATGAGGTGGAATACACATTCTGCGTCAGACGCCCCCAGATCTTTGAAATATTCACAGGATCCTGTTACATTCAACACCGATGCGGACTAGGCGGAATTCAAATGATGGAGTCAGAGATCCAGCGGGAAACATTCTGGCTATCTTTAAGATCGACGAACCTAAAAACAGTCTAAGAAAATTCGGACTCTGCTTGCGTTTCACGAGACAACTTCGATTTGGGAGGGTTAGAATAAGCTCTGTTAATTTGGGTCTGCATGCTATCTTCAGGTCAGGAGACAACATTCAAATGTTGTCGAGTGTCGAAGATAGAATAGAATAGACGTGGGATCCGAAAACAATGCCACCGATCCGTGCGAATAAACGGCAGAAATTCTTCAGAGGATCGATGAGAAAATTCTCCCGTCAAATTTTAAGTTAGAGATACGCAGATACTTAGTTGAACATAAAGCTGGGCGCGCACAACCGCTACATTCGGAACATTGTTTGACGTGCACAGTATTACATCCGGTATCAAATTTAGTTTGCGGCTAAAAGAAGATATTGTCGATGATGAATTGCATTCCTGCTTGGCGGAAATTCTGCATGGGCCGTAAGTGAAGGTACCTGATGGTAAAAAACCGTCCAACTCACATCTTGCTCAGTTATGGAGCCTTGCGTTTGCCAAACCAAATTCTCAGGCGAATCGGAGTACTTGGGCCAAGTGATCTTGGAGACAACTGTTGATGATATGGATGAACTCAGTCAAGAGCCGGCCCAGTCGTCTGTGCTCACCATTCGCGTTGTTTGGATCTCCTGTGGCAATAAAACTGGCCCACGAGCGGGACATGTAGACTCCCAGGAAACGGTCCTCGATTGGCGCGGTGGGTCCTAGGTACGTCGCCGTGAAGTGATTCGTCAACCAGAAAGCCGTACTAAGGGAGTGATGGTTAGCTTGGTGGTCTGACAACACCTGAGCCTGCTTCATTGAACTCACTCATTGTTTTGGGTGTTGAAAACGTAGCCAACCTAGCCGGATTAGCATGACCTCTATCTTGCAGATCGGAGATGAAATTTACCTCCGTGAAATGGCCGACGTAGTCCTCGACCCCGAAGGTAACAGAGTATGGTACATGGTTAAACCTAGAGAATGTAAATGACTTGATGGGGACGCACGGTCAGGCCCACCATACCTGTACTTGTAGAATGGAACCTGTGAAGACACTTGTTGGGCGAGCCAGCGAACACCCCTAAGATCCCAAGTCAGGAAGCAATATGAAAGTCCCGATTACCACCTACGCGGCCATAGAGATGTCTCCGATGATGGCATCCACCCGTTTGTCCTGCAACCCAGGAGTTGAAAAGAAACCGTTCTGAAACGGGTTGAGGTGGAAATCGCCGGTATTGAAAGGGCAGCCCAAAGAAGGAATATCCGGATAGAGATCCAGAATCCCGTCGATGAATTGGGGAGGCACGCTTCCAGCTAAAAAAGCTTCGACTTCCGCTGTCGTGTTCGCTCCTTGAGTCCCAAAGCTGCGCCCCTCGTCTGTGGCGCTTCCAGCCTAAATTCGTTAGACCATCTACTTGGAGTGGTTCAAAGTAATGCCCACAAGGAACGCAACTTTCACAAAGTGTCCCGCCTTGTACGCTTGAAAGGTGCCCGGGACGTTGATAAAGTCCCCGTCGAACACGATCCCCGTAGTTCCAACAGAGTTTTCGCGGAATTCGTCAATCGGGAGAGCTCTGAGGCAACTCAGTTGAGCTTCCTCTGTGGAATTTGCGGTCGAAGCACACGAGGTGTTGGCGATGAGAGCATCGTAGGTGGCCTGGAAGGGTGCTGCATCGGGCAAACTATAGTTGCCGCCGTTACCACTCTCCGCAATGGCTTGGTTGAATAATTTGTCGTCCCGTCCGGCATATGCAATGATCTGTGTGTGGACACTCGTGGACCCAGCCTACTGAGCTAAGAAAGAGCTAGTCTTCAAAGAATCAACTGCCTTACACTGGCACTCAAAGTCAGCCGCAAGTACGTCGTGGGGTAAACATCTGTACCTTTGCCCTTGGATTGTCACTTTCCTAAAAACAAGGCGGTCAATTACTATTCATTTGGCGCCCCGGTTAGAATTCACATACTCTGGATTCCCTGAGAACTGTGCGATATTCTCTTGCACCCAGTGGAGGGCAAGCCGCTGATCGCGGACGCCGAGATTTAGGGATCCTTCGTCTGCGAGTGCCTTGCTGGACAGGAACCCGAGGGAGGCCAGGCGGTAGCTAGACACACGGATTCATCGTTTGGACCCATATATATAGGATGCTAAAGCTTACTTGATAGAAACAAAGACGATAGGTGCGCCGTTCGCAATCGAAGCCTCGACAAGGAAGGACCCATTATAACGGAAATCAGCCTGGAGTTCAATAATAAGGATTGGCGGCGAGGGCGAACAATTTTGAGTATGACTCACACTGCCTCCCGTTGTCTGAAGATTGTGTCGAAATCAAGAATCACGGCCGAATCAGAAATTCCAAGAAACTCACGAGACCACCACCGTGTACTGGGACGAACGGGTTTGAGTGAGGTTTTGAACGAATGCTCACAGAAACTCACTCCAGACGACCACCGGAACTAAGCTGTTTTTCGGAATTCCAGCGGGCCGAATCACGTTAAGCGTAAGGCAATCCTCCGAGTTGGGGAACCCAGAGTTATCATCCTACAAAAATTTTCAAGACCTCGACTGCGTAACTTGCTAACGTGGAATACAAAGCCAGTTGTGAATCGCGACCAACAGTGGGGTCCGTAGGAAGTAGCGTCAAGGGTCCCAAATGACGCATTCCTAAGAGAAAGCGGGTTAAGAACCTGGGAGAAAAAACCGGTTGAATGATCAATGTACACGGATCGTGGTGTGCGCAAACGAAGATCCCCGACTGGGGGTTGAGCGTAAGGTATGCCTAGAAAGATACTCTGGTTGAACTGGGGCAGGTCAACGCCTCTGCAAAACAGTTAGCCAGGAGGTAAGACCGGGGATTCTCACCAGAGACGCACCGAACTGTGCCATTCTTGATGGTAACAGACGGCTGCTGCCCAGCTACCGCTGTGAAGGCGAGCGCTGCTAGGAGAAGAAACTGGTGCATAGCTTGACAATGTGTAAGAGAGAACCAACCCGCTTATACGTTCTGTGCAAGACTGTGGGGCGGGCGCCGGCTTCGTTGCGCCGTACTAGGTCACCTGCAGGAACTCAGAGAATGAACAGGTTGAACCGTCACGTTGAGCCATCACGCGGGGGCGTCAGGAGGTGGAATGTTGCAAACTAGATGACATCGCAGGCTTCCATCTTATTCAATGCCCCAATATTCACAGCATCCTGTTACATTCGACACAGATGCGGATTAAGGGGAATCCAGATGACGAATGGCATCGCGTCCGAAATATTTTCACGCGTTTTCAAAGTCATTCTACTTACTATGACTAGGGAGCCCGGGGGAACCAGGATCCGCTCCAGGAACAAAGAGAATGAACGGTGAGAATGGATAGTGATGCTTGGGGGTAGGAACTTTTCATGGATCCGGAGGCAGAGGGCAGAGACGATAGGTTGGTGGCTGCATACAGGGCGACTTCAAGTCAACCGCCAAGACATGTTCCTTTAATCTCCAGGCTGTCGAAAGGGTCCAAGCCAGTAAACTCCATTCGATGAACGAGACCGAAGGGTTGAGAAAAAGAGGCAAGCGGAAGATCCTGGTGCGGCCGCCGAGAAGAATGACGGGACTCCGTACAATCCTTGCGAGCTTGAGAGTTGACATTCATCATGCAAATCGTGAGACGGACATGTTAAAATGTGAGGAGGCCCATACCCGAAAGAATTTTCCACGATGGTGGACGTCCGTCGTCCTCACGTTTACAGACTTGGTGGCGGAGAGGCGCTGAAAAGTGATCGGCTGTTATCGGAAGCGATTTGGCACGTGTTTATTCGCTTCTTGGCCTTCACTTCGACCTCGTCTCGTTTTTTTCTAGGTGGATATTGGAAAGGCGCGCTTTCCTCATTGTTTTCGTTGCCCCCATAGATCTAACTAACTCTTCGGTAGTTTCATTCGTGCTCTCGCTCACCTCCCTATCTACTACCCGCTACTATGGCCTCACAGGCAGGTTCGCGCAAACAAATCACCTACGCCCATAAACCCAACAGATCCAAACCCACCAGGGTCGTATCTGCCTCTTCCCCGCTTCCCGAAATCGATGATCCAGACCGTTACATGTCCCATGAGGAATTGTCTCACAGGCTGCTCAAGCGCGTCCGCCGCCTTTCTAATCCCGAGCCGTTTTCCTCGAAAAAACCGAAAACGTCTCAAGTCACTCCAGCAGGATCTCCATCGCAGTTTGAAACTCCCCACCCCTCCGCGCTCACTGAAGAGCAAATATTCAAGCTCAACTCGTCGCGCGGCGTTGCCGTCCATCCAGATCAATTTTCTCCACTTCCAGTCTCCCGTCGCAAGGTTTCCCGCACAGGCTCTCATAACCTCAAAGAAAACGCTACACTCCGTACCCAGAGCAAAGGCAAATTGCTAGACAGTCCTTTCAACAGCCGCCCCAGCTCTGCCGCTTCTTCCCCTCAGAAATCCCAGTCAGTTCGCGGCTCGCCTACTTCCACAGAGCAATCTTCGCAGAGGCTATCAAAACGTACCCTTTCCGATACCCATTACAACCCCAATATTCCCCAGAGCGCCAGCACTGCCAATTCGCCAATTCATGTTCATTCTCCAGTTCGCCCCCGCCGTCCTTCCGCTCCCAGTCCGTTACGTCCCGGTAATTGGATTCCCAAGGAAACTAGCTTTGATTTCAGCCTCCCCGCCGCCCTCGCTAATCCCTTCTTTTTTCCCTTCACCACAAACGCCGTTGACTTCAACCGTCCACCGTCCTCCCTCTCGGTCTACGGCGATGGCGACGAAGACACCCAGTTCTTCGACGAAGCGCAAGGGATTTCAACTCCAGCGACCAAACGGAGCGCTTATACTCTGGGTTCCGCCGTCGTGGACGACGATGACGAGTATCAGCCGGATCTGACCATCACGCAGGACACTATGGATATCGATATTTTACGTTCCTCCACCGGAATGAAGGTTCTTCCTACGCGCGAACGCAGCCCCTGGCTCAGCGATAGTCTCATCTCGCCTCCAAATTCGCAAGAATGGAACGAGCCTCCGCAGGAAGCCGCACGTACGCAGTCTCCGTCGCAGGATGCCGATATGGACGAGGAGATTTCTTTGGGTCTTGGGTTGGCGCCGGGATTCGGGGCACCTGTATCGGATGGTGGAGAGCCTAGCGAGAAGCCTACTGGCGACCCGAATCTTGGCGACCGTGACTTGAAACAGATGTTCGACGGACTCGCCCTTGGTAATCCATTTCTTCTTTGGTCTCTTCCTGTCGCACACACCACTTCATCTAATTTTTCACAGCTACCAAGAACCGCTTCCTCAATAGTCGTACTCGCTCGCTTGATTTCCCCGCCGCCGATGACGAAGAACACCCGAAGCCCAAGGGCAGAGACCGTCGAGGCACGATCCGCGCATCCGACTTCAAGAACTCCGTCGCTCCTCCCAGACGCACACGTAGCGGAACTGTCATAGGCCCGCCGGCGCCGCTCCAGCGCGCGCGCAGCCTGAATGACCCCGAAGGCACCGGCAGCATCGGCGAAGTAGACGAGGCTGAAGAGCTCAATGGCTGGTGTGATGATGGTTGGGTCGTTGCTGCGCCTCCGTCGCCTGTCCTTACGCGTAAGCGCCCCGCGAAGAAGCAGGATGCTGATATGACCTCCCCAAATGACGAGCTGGATATGTTTGCCACGAGCTCCGGGTTGCTGCCGTCGCCTGTGTTGCTCTTCAAGAAGAAAGGTACCAGTAAAGCTGTGGCGAAGGACGTGGTGATGGAAGAGGACGAAGAAGACGAACTTTTGCTTAAGCCAGGGTTCAACGTGTGGGAGTAATTCTGGTAAGCACTTATTGCTCTAATCTTCCACCAATTAAGGCAATAATCACAACTAGCTTTCTGTTTTCAAGCCGTTTTTTACATTGCATTGTCCTGTATGTCAATCCCGCTGTATAACTGTAGCTTTTATATAACACACGTTTTTACATTGCATTGTCCTGTATGTCAATCCCGCTGTATAACTGTAGCTTTTATATAACACACCCCGCTGCGTTCTATCATCTAAAAATTCGCTTCTTTGTTGTACGCCCTTGTGGGTACACGGGCTGCGAGGCAGGTGTCACTTCCATGGACACGCGTCAATCTGGGTTTCCGATTCAACCACAGCTCCGTAGGTGCTGTGGGTTTCGCTGGGAAAAACTCTTTCCGGCCTGAGCGTGCATCAAAGAGTCTGGGGCGAAGTGGGTGAGAGATCGGACTGGTGCAAGGAATGGACGCTAGTACTTGCGAGTAAAATATTCCCATCCCTCGCCCAATTTTGATTTCGCATCCGTCGACAGCCTTTCGAATGGGCGATTGCCGAAGACCAGTGGCCCGAGGCGCTCTTTGAGCGATTCGGCAGGGGGATATGCACGGATTTCAGGCTGATGCGGACGCTAGCGAGCAAAGAGGATTAGATGGCACACAAGACACCAACAATTGCGCCCACCTTGAACACGCTCCATTCTCCTTTCAAAACCTGTAGCTCTATTTTCGAGATAGGTTTGGTGGCGTGGTCGGTGAGAAATGCCACCTGCTGGACGTCGACGTCGTGCGTTAGCGGAAGTGGAGATGGCGTAGGTGTCGTGTTCTCCACGAGTCTCAAAATGCTCTGCAACATGGTCAATATGGTGGCACACGGGGGTAGTTGATCATGAATTGTCAGGCAAGTAGCATTATATACTCGTACGTTAGTTTCCGAAATGGGCAAGAAGGGTACAATGTTCACAGCGCCGTAAAAATTGTGGCGCTTCACAATAAAAGCCAAAGCGTGGCGCTTTGGTAAGTTGGACTCAGGTAAGTAATCTCCATAACGCGGTCACGTGTGTTTTATCCTGACCATGGTTTAACCACTTTGTAGACGAGGTGGCGCCCAGCCGTCTGGAATTTCGCTTAAACAGATATACATTCTGTGGAATTGCAATATCTGAAATACGTCGGGAACCTGTATAGCCAGACTCTACGCCTACGAAGTGACATCATACGCCTCAGGGATCGCTAACGAGGAGGAACGACGAGAAGATACCCGCAGCGACGATTGCGAGTAGAGTAATGTATACCATGAATCCGCCCGCTAGGTTCAATTCTAGGGAGGCGGCAAACAGCGCCGATGCGATAAAGGGAGCGAACGATCGTGTGATGCTCGCTACCATCTGGGCGACGGAGTTCGTGGAAGAGAGTGCTGATGACCTGGGGGAGCTACTGACGATGATCAATTGAATAGAGGCTGTATTTTTACAGCAGGGTTAGCCTTGATTCAGGGCTGACAATACAAAAACGGACGCGCACCGGACGCCATTGAGATTGCCAGATTAGAAACCAGTTGAACCACGACGATGGTCCACACGATGCCGTCGATTCGCCCTGCACGCTTTGCAAAAAAGCTCAAGAGTGGATATGCGCCGATGCAGATCGCGATGTTTCCAAACGTGAATATGTATATGGTTCGCGCACCAAACCGCCGAATGAGGGGTGCAACAAGGAAAATCAAGAGGAAGGAGTTTAGTATTCCCCACACTCCCCGTGTGACGCCAATCAAGTACGGGCTGAACCCGAGCCCGCCGTTCGGAATACTCGTGGAGTACATCAGCGGAAACAACGCTGCGCTGTCAATGAATATGAGCGACTGGCTGATAACAAGGCGTACCTTGATAGGCGGTTTGCGCGAAGCAGAAGAAGCCGTAATTTATGAGGGGAATCACCAGGCGCGGGACGAAGAGCTCGCGCAGTGTTGGCGGCTCCTCGTCACGAAGACCCGTGCTATTGAGCCTCGAAGATGTCTCAACAACATCAACGCTTGCAACAGCACCATAAGTCGTTTGGTCTTCGGTCAATAATCCAGTTGTCAAAGAAGGGTCCGTGGCCGCGGCTACTCGGAGTTTGTCTCTGTTTTGTCGCGCAAGAAACATAGGTGAAGACTGAGGTAATGTATGATCGTGGATATCTCTCAGGTGAGCTAAAACATACACACTTCTTTGAGGCCCACTAGTCCAAGAAAGAAAAATGACAGGCTGAGAAATCCGACCGCGGCACATGGGAGGAGATAAGGATTGTCCCGCAGAATTTGTATCTTTCCGAAACTGTTTGGCCACCGTTCTTCTGGATTCGAAAGGAGCCCGCCGATTATGGGGCTGAAAATGGGAGCTTGGCAATGCGGTTGATTTAAGAACTAGAAAGATCTTACCCAAGAGTCGAACCCGAGCTCCAAGCGAGTGGGACGAGAGCCATGACTTGCGCAAGGTTGGTAGAATCAGCTACCTTCCGTTTGACGCGTCCATTAATCTCCTGGAGCGCGATTCGGAACTCTTACCTCCGCCATAACGGTTTTGACCACGCCTTCCTATTTAAAAATTTCCAGAAATTCGTGCTGGAACGACTTACCTATATTCCCATTGAACACCCCTTGCAAAGATCTCCAGAACTGAATAGTTGGTCCGGTTTCAGTCAGAGTGAGCGCCAAGACCAGAGTAAAACTGCGTACAACTAGCGAAGCGAAGGTCTTGGATGCTCCAAATGCAATCAACGATAATGCCAGCCCGAGTGGTCCCAGCAGTAGAATGGGCCGGCGCCCGAAGTGGTCAGACGCACGTCCCCAGGAGTACACCGAAAGAAATTCGGTAATGAAGAACACGGATTCCTAACTGCGATATCAGCCCCGTTGAATTACAAAATGAACATTGTGACAAACCAGCACGCCAGCCCAGTACCCCGTCTTGCGCTCGTCTCCGTCAGTAATCCCCGTGTCGCGCACGAATTGCGGCACGAAGGGGAAAATCACAGTACTGCCAGCAAAAAAATGAGAAAAACTCTTAATTTGCCAATAATTTGCGCCGGAAATTTACGCTGAGAGCGCCTCTGCGGCCTGGATCAACACTGCGATCGTGAGCTGTAGTTTTGGAAGTGGGGTCCTGAGTTCGGCCATCTTATTGTTACGATTCTGATTGTTGTGAGAGAGAGTGAGAAAGGTGAGCCAACGCTGAACCGATGCTTGACCGATTAAAAACTGGCCGGCAAAGAATCGAGTCACCGGGAAGCGGGCCGAGTCAGCGCCTTCTTCGAGAGCGCGACTATACCTTTGAACGGTTCAGCTAAGCACTTGAAACACTCTTAAAGATTAATGAAGATATAAATCTGAACAAAAATACCAAGTCTTCACACAAAAGTAAATGCATCCGCCACTGCTTCCAGAACGCCTTCGGAAGGTTGTCGGACGTTGACGATGGCGCCGGCGAATGCCACCGAATGGGGAGGAAATTGCCCTCGGGGCCAAGGTGGAAGAAGTTTCAAGTTACCTCAAAGTTCAAACAAAGTTAGTTTGAGCCTATCATTTTGTGGGAACACAACGGCGCCCAAGAAGTACATATTCGAGCACCCCGGAGAAAGTTTGAGCGTCTCCACAAGGTGTCAGTCTGGTTGCAATATTAATGACACAGTAAGACAGACAAGATAAAGTGATTACCGCCACCGATAATTTTGCTCATCGGCTGTTGGAAGCGTGGTCGTTGGATGGCCCATTGACCAGTAAGGTGAAAAGCAGTTATTTTCGTGCCGCATAAAAACCATCTTGTCGTGTGCGGAAATAATACGATCTTTCTGGAATCATAGAGGCTAATTTATACGTGGCTGGAATAACTTCTATATATCCTACAAGCACACATCGTAATTAATACACGTTCAAGTCCACATTCAGCTTGAAAATACCGTCCATATAGTCCGTGATAGATTCGGAAACCCTCGTTCAACACACATGGCCTTCTGGAAATTCCAATTGGCAGCCCAGGACCTTCAGGCCGTCTCGAAATCGCAAGAAAGGGGAGGAGCCCACAACGCGGTGCCAGCTCCCGCGGAGCACAATCCGCTGGAGTATGGGAAATCCAGGAGAGAGTAAAAGCGAGAAATGGTTCGCGATGGCCGACCGAGAGCGGATAGCTGCAACTGCTGAGTGGAGACGGATGCAGGACAGTGGCGACGGCTCGCTGTGCGGTCCAGAGAAGTTGTTCCATACATCGTAGGAGAGCTCGTAGAGACGCGGACAGCATTTGAAAATAGTCCTGAATGGAATGTTGGACCGCGAGCCGATGAGTTCCAGCGTACGCAGTGAAGGAAGGGAGTGGAAATCCAGCAATTCAACATGTGATGAGGCACAAGTGAGTCGAGTGAGAGTTTGCAGATCGGCTTGGAAGACGAATGTACCGAAATTTAAGCCGACTGCTCCGAGGCCAAGCCGCTGGAGGCCATGAAGGGCGGAAAGGTCGGGGGCATCGCCGGCTTCCAGAATCGTTGATTGTGTCAAAAAGAGGTATTTCAGATGCGGTGCAACGGGTATGATTTTGCACAGAAAACCGGAGGCGATGTTCGACTGCGTCCAGTAAATGTGTTCCAGGGAACAAAGTTCTGGCAATCGCGGCTCTGGTTTATCAGAGCTGATATCACTGAGCAGAACTTCGTCTCCAGACGCGTCTGGTTGCACGATAATTCGGACCCGCGGACACAAGGCCAGGATGGCATAATTGTGGTCAATGCGGGTGGGAGACAATCGAACACTGTGGACGAGGGGCGCGCTATTCGACGTTTTCAACGCCGCATATAACCCGTGAAATCGGTCGTCGACCCGGATATTCTCATATAAGAGATCTTTTGCCAGGCTATTCCACAGTCGACATACGAGGGAAAACGAACACGCGTTCTACAGTAAAGAATGTCAGGGCACAAATATTGAAACAGAATCGCTTACTTACCAACAAAAAACCCTGCATTTCTTTGAGGGGCTCGGGAGTAAGCTTGTACTGGAACCGGTCTGTGTACGCTGGCACCATCGGCGACATGTCGCAAGTCGCTAGTCGGTGTATGTGAATCCAGATCTCGGGAGGAAGAGAAACCGTGTAGGATGCGACGGTATTGATGGGCGAAGACAAGGCGAGCATGGTGAGGAAAACCCTGCGGCCATTTGTGGCCGCGTGCGGAACGCTGATGTAATTTCGGCTCCAGATTGCAGAATGACGGGAAAACAGTGCTCATTACCCTCTTTCTATGAAATGAGCTGGTCCGTCCGTCTGTCCGATATCAGCACCTCGCCAACACGCACTCTTGTATACAGTAACTAAAGCTAAAGTATGGTACCGGCGCTACGTGTCAATGTCCATATCAGGATATTGTTTAGGGCAGGTTCCATGAACGCTTCCTGCCGTGATGAATTCGCTCGGACTGTCCTAGCCGTTGTATATGTGGAGTAGTCCAACGGATAATAGTACTTAACCTGGTTTTCTGAACCAGTAAGGAGCTCCGAACGCTAATTGGCTTCGAAGGGCCGATCCTCCGCACGATTTCAGGTACACCCTTGCAGCTTGCTTACAGCGGCCGAACTGGAAAGCGGCATGCGAACGAGAGCCGTCCCTCACTGATCCACATCCTTGAGCGACCACTTTCATCGCATGATCTCTAGGGCGGTTGCGGGACACGCAGCACCTTGTGCGTCTAAAGTGGCGGAAAGGGATGATGAGCGCGAGCGGGGATCTGGCGTGAGGAGGTCGAGGAAGCTCTCTCTCTCCAGACACGGCAGGGCGAGGCGTTATGCCGCGGGCTGCGTGTGGACAAGAGCGAATCCAGGCGACAAGCGACGCCTTATTTCGCAGCTGTCGTGCCCGTCGCATACCCATCCACTCGGCAGCCGTTCTCGCGCAATAAAGACCATTCGGGCCACTCCGTCGGTTCTTCCGCTGACCACCCAGGCCCATCCAACACAATGCGCTTGAGGGCGTGGAAGGTCGAGCCGAGCAGTAGTGCAGCGTGCAGCCGCGAAGGCACCCTGCGGTCCCGCCGTGCAGAAAAGAGTTGTTGCACGTCGAGGTGAAGTCGTACGCAGAGCAGCTTAGCCGCAACCTGCTTCTCGCATGGTGGCACGGGTGTGTCGCGCGCACCATACCGTAGTTCCTCCAGGCTCGGGCAGCGACCGAGGATTGCGGGGAATGGTATTTTCCCAGTAGGGGAGGAGCCGACGACGAGTGCAAGGACGCGCAGTGCCCGCAGCACGGGGAATTCCGCCCACTCCAAGTGCATCGGCGCGATAGTGAGGTGGCGGAGCTGCCCGAAGTGCGAACCCGGAGTGAAAAGTGCATGTACGCAGTCCGTGCCCAGTCGTACGACGTTGAGAGTTTGCAGGTGGGGAAGGGGCGGAAACACCGGGGCTGGAGAGAGTTGCAAAGGCAAGTCTTTTATATATCCCGAACTGAGATGCTTTGAGCTAGTGAGCGCGAGGTGCCGTAGGTTCGGTGCAGCGACAAGCACGGCGTTTAGCTGGAATACGGACCACAAACACTCGACCCAGTAGATATGTGTGAGGGCAAAGAGCGGAGGTATCGGGAGCTGGTGCTCGGGCCAGGCAGCAGCGTAGAGCTTTTCACTCGTCGAGAAATCAGGCTGAACAATGACTTTGGTGCGGGGCCCGCAGAGCCGCAGTACCACTTCGTTGTTCTCAAAATGGCCGGAGGAGAGGTGCACGCTGCGCACTAGGCGCGCGGTATCGTGCTGTTGGAGTGCAGAGTAAAGTGGCGGCGGGCAGCCCTCAACGTTTAACCAGATGCATTCGTATAAGAGTTCCTTCGCAAGTTCACTCCATAACCTGCAGACGAGTCGAAGTGAGCACGCAGCCTAAACAAGTTATTATTCAGACAGAATTGAAGGAAAATCTGGAACATACCCTCAAGAAAACTAGTAGCTCGCAGTTACTTAGCGGGTCAAGCGTCGTTTCGTGCTTCACAATGACATCCTCGTCTGAGTAGAGTCGAGCAAGAGGTGAGAGATGCGATACGGCCAGACGGTGGATGTACAGCCAGAGTTCGGGTGGTAGAGATGATGGGGAGCCCCGTTTGCGACGCATAATCCAACAAGCCTATGCTAAAGCTTGCACTGGCGACTCGGAGAACCGTTCGGCTGAAGCATAGACTCGTTGATACTCGGGCCAGTCACGTTTTTCGCGAGGAGGAAATTGATGACAATCGATCAACCTTCGCCCAACACCTTTGATCGATGTCATCAAACTTGCTGGTTTTGTGCGAGCGGCCTAGCTGAAGCACAGCGGCCGAGCCACGGCCATGTGGTTTCTGGCATCACTGATGGTACGGTCAGTTTCAAAGTGTTATATATTTACAGTGGCCAAGTTCCCGCATATGTATTAATTCAACTAAATCCCAGGCTTTTCATCTGAGGTCTCCGCTTATCATGGTCGTCCTCCTCCCGCGCTTTCAGTTTTTGGAGCCGGCTAGTTTCAGCCTTCTCGTCGAAAACGACCGTGTCTAACTGATCGCGCAGGTACGCAATATGCTGGTCTTGTCTGCCTCGCTCCAGGTCCGGTAGAGCAGGAACTTTGTGCGCCAGTTGTCGATAACGCTCAAAGTTGATGAGCTGTGCATTCTCGACCTCGACGGTTTTCGGATATTTTTCAAGACATTTTTGGATATCGTCGAGGTGAGCGACTGATAACGAATTAGTCGAGAATGAGATATTTGGATAAAGCGTGTACTCGCCCAACCAAGGGATATGAGGGGTATCCTTTGCAGTATCTGGCCTTGTAATCTTTCTGTATCCGTGATAGTTCTCGTCTGAATCAATCAAGTCGGCGAGTCGTTTCATCGACGCCTGTGTGGACCTCTTCAAAGCCTCCATCGTCCGGGGAATCTTTGAAAGCTTCGATTTCCAGTCTAGAATGCTGGCGGCGATGATAGCTGCAGAATTGTAGTTGTGCAGTCTGAGACACTCCTGAGCAATAAAGGTCAATACAAGGTGCAGTGAAAATAAGCAACCGACCTCGGCTGTCTCCAGGAAATATTTTATCGCAGTTGCTCTCTCCTTTATCTCGTCACGGTGTAAAATTGAGTGTTTGATCCATCGTGTCATCTTCTCATTCATTGAGAACAAGACATCCATGAGAGATGATGAACCGCTGGCATGCGACAGGTAATCAATCCATCGAACAGATGTCCGAACATCGGCCTCCATGAGAGTCAACGCAACTGCTGTATCGTACGGATGATTGGGCTTCGCGGCTTCCCCATAACTTCGAGGTATAGGACTGCGCGACTGAAACACGATTGATAAAACGCGAAATTCAAAAGGAATAAACTTACTATGCTGTCGGCCGCCTTGAAAATAGTCTCTTGATGCTTCGATATGAAGTTATTCTCGGTCGCTGTTGCAAAGTTCCGCACCACATTCAAAAGTTCGGATTCGGGAGGTACACTCCGCAGGCAGATACGGATTGCCTGTACGATTCTGCTTCAAAGTCAGGTGGGTGTCGTTCATTCGGCCAATGGAGCTGACCTGTGTCGTTTCAGAAAACGCGCCTCTGCTGTTTCCTGGGATACCTCGCGCAATTTCCGCTTTAGCACATCGAATAGCTCCTCTGGGGTCGTGTAATCGATATAGATTTCTAAAAGTACTGGTTCAAATTGTTTCTCGTCTGTTCATCAGATGATTATTAGGTTATCAAGGGCTATGTATACCTGTCGCGAGGAAATAATCGACGAGTCCTGCGAGGTTTCCAGAGGCAATTAAACCCTTGCTCTTGTTGCAGATCGAGAGCAAAGGTTCGCGAGGAGTTGAATCATTTGGGGAACTTGGATCATCCGACGTCACCAATGTGCGTACTCGTGGCGACAAGTCGTCGAAGTCATCATCTAGGCCGGTTCGGGTAAAAATCGGAGGCAACTGGAGAAGTTGGATTTGAGGCCGGTCCACACGTCGCAGATGTCCGCTCGAAGCGGAAGCAGCAGGGAGCGTCGATGGACCTGAGATAACTTTGAGAGCTTCACCAACTGGGCGAGAATCAAACAAAGTTTCCGTCTTGAAATGCGATTTAAACTCCATGAGTATGGTGGTGAGGTGGCGTTGGAGTTCATCGAAATCACGTTCCTGTCTTGCCATGTTCTCGTTGAACTGGAGGGCATGCGACACGAGAAATTGGGTCTGAATAGCGATTAGATTTATCGAGGAAGGTATGGGTGAGACTGACGTCCATTGCCCGATACGTGTCGTCTATCCTTTGATTTTGCGACTCAATCCACGCCCGCATATCTCCCTGCTTTGCAAAAGCAAGTAACGGGTTCAGTGACCTCCGGGGTTTGAGCTTTTCCTGTATTCCGACTAAGATCCTACAAGACTCCGTCAAAGCCTGATCCTCCCACTGAGATCAGAAAACATACCCTCGCGTGCTGTCTACGATTCTAGCGACATCGCAGGCCTCCAGGCTGACTGGTAATTCGGACAGCCCCAGGAGCAATGTCCGACAGCGGTCATTGAGTTTATCCAGTTGTTCCTTATGGAATAATGAGAGGTGAAAAGGCGCTGGGTGCAAAAAGGCTGACCCGATTTTCAGGCACGCCCTGGATGAGGTCCTTGAGCTCGAGCGCTACGGATTTATTAGAGTTTACTGAGGGCAGTAATTAGTCGAGTATGCTACGCACACAGTGTAAGAACTATGTCGGCACTAATCGTCATGGTAGGGCAGCTGGGGGCGTGTCGGGGACTCGAGCTCGTTGGCGTTGCAATTCAAGCTGTGCGTTATGGAACCAAGACGGTGATTGGCATATAAAAACAACATATAGGTACCTGGTATGTTGGGCGTTCGGATCTCGCCATTAGTTCGATGGAGTATGGCTGTTAGGACATGCCGAAAGCTGTTGGACATAGGGAATCGCACCGTACGTATGCCTTACGGCGATACGTACGGTACGTACGTACGGTTCACGTACCGGGAGCCATCCTCGGTGCATGCTGAGTCGCCGTACGTATACGTGATACGGTCCGTATCCAGCCGTATTTCGGCAAACTTGCTCAAACTTTGCCGTGAAGGGCCGGATCGTTTCGGAATCGCTTCTGCGGATCTCCTGTAAGTGAGTTCCATACATATCAACCCACCTGCAACATGCCATCTGATGTTTGATCCCTCTGAAGGTGGCCGTACCACGTACCGTACCGTATACGTACGTGATCCGTAACGTACCGTCGGGTGCCGGATGGCCTTCGTATGGTCCCGTACGTATACGGATCTTCGTCCGTACTCACGTATTTTCTCACGTACCGTATACGGTGCGATTCCCTAGCAACTTGGACAGGACACCTCAGCAATTGTGGCCACACGACTCACACGACCCTTGTGACTGTTGCACAAAAATACTTGATGTCTCAGGTCCTGTAAGGCGGAGGCAGCGCTTGCCAAGCAACTGCGCCATTGAAATTTGAAAGAAAGAGCAATAAGAAGAGCGTGTTTTGATGCCATCATCAATTTTCTCAAGTAGCCACCGTCCTGTGCAATTGCCGTACCAGTGTGGCGCTTCATCGGCTAGCGAGTCTGCAAGTCTCCTGTGAGAATTTTGGGGATCAGACCTGACCGCCCGCGTCCCGCGCGGCAGCGCTTCTGATCCTGGAGCCTGAGGCGCTTTTCTTGACCCTCAGCCCAGAAATCTCCGATCCCGTCAACACGGAAAAACTCCGCCCGGCGCCAGGCCCAACCAAAGGTTGCTGTGAGTGGGTTTCCGTCGACGTGTCCGTGCATCACCCTCTTTTAAAATTAAGTCACTCTGTCCGAAGCCTTTTGAAACTCTGACTTTTCCGACCTACATAACTGCCCGCCGCGGCCAAGTTTAGCGCTCAACCAAGCGCCAGCTTCGATCGAAGTGGTCGGCCCACTGTGTTCTTAGATTTCCTTTATCTTTCTGGCGTCTTGGCAACTGTCCCAATCTCTCGTCAGTGGTGTCCACAAACAATCCGCGTTCTGCGGATACCCGCACTTCATAGTATTGTCGATGAACTGCTGTGTGCTGTGGTTACTCTGAAGTAGGCCGAGATCTATTCGAAGGCCAGGCTTACATTGGTCTGGAACACGGCTACGTGTTTTCAGTCCTCCAATTTTGAATTCCCATCAGGGCTGACTGATACTCATCCAAAAGATTCCGACCAAGATCCAACAGCTTTCAATGGGTCCTATGACACGACGGCGCCACCTAGAAGATTACCACTCAAAAGGTTATATTAGCCCTTGGATTCCCCAATCCTCAGATCTCAAACGCCCGCACAATGTCAACGAGCAGTTTCGATTCGACTGTGTGTACCCCAGAGCAGGTAGCAATTTCAGGAGCTTCAGAATTCTATTGCTACACTCGGAGACAAAATGTCGGCCTTGTGGTGTGTGGTGGTAGTGATTTGAATGCGGATATCAGCGCTCACAAAACATTTAGGTTGTTACCCTTGCGGGCTTTTTTTCGCTCGCGGCTGTTATCACAATGCTTGGTCTAGTCGTGGTTCGTGGACCCCATTGAAACCACCGACATTACCTGACTGAACTGAATTTTCAGAGAAATAAATGGCGTGCATTAGGGGTTCCGAAGGCAAAACGCCAACCTTTGATCCAAGAGCCGATGGATCTGTTTATGGTGGGCTGCAGGTTGTGTAACCCGTTCAAATACGACTCACAGGACTTTAGCTGTCACTATTCTTTGGGGATCTCTTTCAGTCACTGGGTGTCGTGATGAATGTTCGCTGGATTAACGATGGAATCGTACATGCTGGGAGCTTGTGCACCGCTCAAGGTAGAGAAGGCTCATTTCTTCCAATCTCAAGCAGTAACGTTCCGCAGGACTGTTGCAGAATATTGGTCAAGCTGCAATTGCAATGTCGACTTTTGTACGTGATCGTCCGCTTGAGTGAATCTATCTGAGTCCTTTCCCAAGATCATTACATTGCATACATTCGACTCCATCTGGCGCCACGGTGGGGTTGAATCACTGGAAGTGGCTTCCATCATCGTTGGGACAATCTGGACGTTTCTGGTTTTGACGGCCTCTATCTCGGCTGGGGTACATCGCAACCCTTCCTTTTATGCCCCTACACCGGTACGAGAACACGTGAATGTTCAAAAAAAATCTGGTTCTCATATGCCGGTAGTACTGGTGCTGGATCAACAGCAGCTATCCTAGTTATCGGATAGCCATTGAAAACTTTTGGCTCTGGATTGGATTCGCAGTCTCAGTTCTATACATTCCTCTTTTGTTCTGGGCGACTGGTCATGTCATCCCAGGGGAGCCAGCGTGGTGGACGTTCAAATTCAGCACTGGCAAAAAACGGAGTGATCGGCTAGCAGCTAAACTCATCTTGCACGTTTCTTTCGAATTTCGACTGTGCTGCAATCACTGATAGCATTCATAGGTGCGCCCTGGCATATTGTTTGCCAGTTTTGCCTACCAGTCTCGCAAGATGGTTTTTGGTCGTACACGATGACGTGAAGCCGTTTGCTATGGCAGAGGCACAGTTTATTGTCAAAGCTATCTTCAGCCTCAGTGGTGTCTTCGATGTCATCGCATTCAAATTGGCACGATCTGGCCTGCTACTCTTCCCGTCTTCTACGAGCAATGCCGAGGCATCCTCGGAAACTGAGACCCCTCAGAATGCGGAATCAGCCTCTACGAACAATGCCGAGGGGGAGAAGGAGGAAGAGGAGGAAGAAACCAAGATCCCTGAGCATGAGAAACTCCCCAGAAATCCATGGCGATTTTATTGTGAGTACACGCAGTTAGTTGGATACTAGATACGATGCTGACAAGGATAAAAGTCTTAGTGTGTGCCTGGTTGTCAGTGAATGCGCTCGACGCCGTCTGGATCACATACTGTGGGTATCCACCTGTTGAGCTTGGTCAAAATTTAAACACCCTTGGCTTCAGACATACATGCGGCCACAGATCCGAACCCAAGAGATGCGGTGAACAAGAGCCATCCGGGGTGGCAAGCATATTATCTGATAAGTACGATCGTCTCAGTTGCGCATGGACTTGCCTGACATTGAGATCGCGCAGTGTATGTTTTCGGGTTCTTCTGGGGATGCGTCAACATCGTTATGTGGATGTGGTATTTCCAATCGACAGGCGATCCAGATCGCACAGGATCTGGCCGCCGCTCTACATCCTCTCAGGGCCTTCGTTTTCTCCGAAAGTGGGGTCATATCGGACTTGTGCTTCCCGTTGCCATCATAATGGGCTTGGGCCCATTCTTCGCCCCAGTCATTGGAGAGAAACTGGCTCAGCAGGTGAGTTCATCAAGATGCATCTCGTCACAGTCTTACCTTTGTCTCTTCCAGCAAGCGTGGCTTCACCGTTGCGATTCGTTCGCTGCCGAAGTTGTGCTCAATGGCGTATTTTATAATTCCCCAGACAATGAGCCGGCCGTTGCGACATTTTATTTCCGGCAGTCAAACGGAACCCTGGAAAGGCAATATGATTACAACTTGACAAAGGACATCAACGATTCGGATATCTGGCACTTCGTGCTGTCCGGTTCTCAGCCACCCACCCAGATTCCGAGCATTACTTACTACTTCAACAATTTCACATTCGTTGCCACTTGCCCGGGGAACACGACACAATGCAACCAAGGATCATACGAAGGAAGCGGGTTCCTCTCATTCTCCATCGCCTACTCTTCGAATTCGACCATTGTGAATTTGAGAGCGGTGGACAAGGACTGGGATTACGGGCATTCGGACGACGCACCCAGTTATTTGTTGAAGCAGGTGCAGGCCGACGGCAGTCTAGGCGACATCGTTGTGCGCACCGCAGTGACCCAGCCCGGACATTGCACTACTTTAAAGCTGTGTGCCAACGATGCAGATATTGCCACTCTGGCCCCCGTTGGCCTCACCTTGTTCGCCCAGAATGAATATTCCAAAGTTTGTACCACGCCGAATAGTAATTAGCACAACGTATACTTGTAATTATAGCATTCTGTTGTGCCGGGGTCGCTCGAAAAAATCCGCAGGTATGCGCACGATACGACTTGGAGAACTGGTCGGAAGTAATGTCTGCAAATCACAAGGATACCCCAACTACGAAGGAAATACAACAACAGGGCAAAAGAGCAACACCTCAAAAGAGCAGCACTTTCGTATACAGAGTCATTTGTGGATAAAGCATGTTAGTGATATTCGTGAATGCACGCAGTTTCTGACCTATCCAAGATGTTGAATCACGGGTTGGTGTTGAATGTGAGAGCTGGTCTTGAACGTGCATCCCTGGCACCCATCGAAGATTCAACTTTGCATCCCCTCTGGCGCAACTGAATCCACTCGGGCCACTCCATCCGCTTGTCTGCAAGCCACCCGGACCCATACAATACCACATGTTTAAGCGCGTCAAATGTCGGGCTGAGCAGAAGCACAGCGTGCTCGGATGCGACATGTGGAGAGTAGTACCCGGACCGGACCTCGAGGTACAGTCGTACGCATAGCAGCTTGGCAGCGACCTGCTCCTTATGTGGCGGGAGAAGTGTGTAGTGCGCGTTGTACTGTAGTTCCTCCAGGCTCGGGCAGCAGGGGAGGAGAGCGGGGAAGGGTATACACGCATCTCCGTAGGAGCCAGAGACGAGCGACAGGACGCGTAGCCTCGGAAGCACGGGGAACGCCGCCCACTTAAAGTGCCGCGGCGCGATAGAGAGGTGTGTGAGTTTGCGGAAATTCAAACCCTGGCTTAAAAGTTCGTGGACGCAGAGCGTGTCCAATCGGGCGATGTTAAGGGATTGCAGTGACCGAAGGGGCGGGAACGCTGGATTCTGGGTAGAGTTGAAGTTTGACCACTGCTGCTCCGAGCTGTGCAGCGCGAGGTGCCGCAGGTTTGGCGCAGAAGCAAGGACGGCGTACAACTGGGACGCCGACCACAGGGATTCGACCCAGTAGATATGCGTGAGGGCGGGCAGCGCTGGGATCGAGCGCTGGTAGCGTGGGGCAGGGTCGATTTTTTCAGAGATCGCCAACTCGGGCTGGACGATGACTTTAATACGTGGCCCGCTGCAGAGGTGGAGGACATCTTCGTTGTTCTCGAAATGGTTGGAGGAAAGGCGCACGCCGCGCACGAGGCCCGCGATATCAGGCCGCTCGAGTGCCGAATAAAGGGATGGCCACTGATGGTTGGCATTCACCCAGATGGTTTCGTATAAGAGCTCTTTCGCGAGCTCGCTCCATAGCTTGCAGACGCGTCGGAGGGTGCACGCGGCCTGAAACCCATGGCCAAGTTAGTGGACGAGTGAAATCGCCGGGAGGCATACCTTCAAGAAAGCGCGCAGCTTAAAGTATTCATGCACATCCTCGTTCGAATAGGTGTGGTTCCAGAGAAGGCGGAGATGGGAGACTGCCAGACAGTGGATGTACAGCCAGAGCTCCATCGGTAGAGATGATGCAGAGACACGCTTGCCATCCATCTTAAACTTGGCGCGTTTGTATGCGGCGTGGGGGTTGGACTAGGGAAAGAGATCTGGAGTCTCAATTTGGCTGTCACATTGTCAAAGCACGCGGTCATGTTTGATCGATGGCGCAAAGCACGCGATCATGTGATGTCGTTGATTCAGGTGACCGCGTGGTCTTCTACACGCTTTACGGGTCGCGTCATTCTATTGATACACAGGATGGTTGCGATCGAAGACTACAATTACCGAACAGCTTGCAATTGAATCGGGTCAGGTTTCCAACAGATTCATGTTTAAAATATCTGGCCTAGCTAGGCGAAAATTTGACGTCGACGACGTTGGCCGGCCCATGCACCTCTAACATTTCAGTCCCGTCTAATGTCCCACCATGTATCGCGATACATTTACGGGCTTTCTGCACTGCACCAAAGCCAACTGCCTGGATCGTGACACTCGACGCCGACCGTCTGACTTTCAATGAAAGTGTCGCGTCAAATACCTGACAAAAAAGGTTAGAAGGGAAGGGAGCCGATAGATGAACCGGGTAGGAGCGCACTCAAAGTGAAATTCATCAGTTAACCCGTCGCTCGCCGGCACAACGTTTTGTTTCCATTTCACCGCCTGCTCCACGGACCACCATACAACCGCGCGCCCGCAGCTGCACCCACTCATCCCACTCCAAGTTCCCGGCCCACCCAGGCCCATCGAGCACGACATTCTCAAGCGCACCAAAAGCCGGCCCCAGTAGGAGCATGGCGTTCCGGTGCGCCGGCAACTCTGTCAACAGCATTGGGGGCAGCGCCTCAGCGCCAAGGTAGAGCCGAACACACGTGAGCGTGCTTGCCGTCTGTTTCTCCACTGGCGCGACCGCTGGAAGGTGGGCTGAGTACCGAAGCTCCTCCAAGCACGGGAAATGCGGCAGGAGGGAGGGAAACGGAACGCGCGCTCGCGTGTAGGATGGATATTCCACCAGGGTGAGGGTACGTAGCGTGCGCAGGACGGGAAATGCGTCCCATTCGAGCTGAACTGGCGCGATGGTGAGGTGTGTCAGCCGGATTAGTTTTGCGTCGTTTAGAAGCGTGTGGACGCATAAAGGGGTGAGCGGGAGGAGTACGAGGGATTCCAGACAGGACAGCGCAGGAAACACCGGTGGTATGGCGCTATAGAGACCAGAGCCAATGCTAGATGAGCTGGACAGAGTGAGGTGCTTTATATTCGGTGCTGCGGCAAGCACGGCTCGCAGCAGCGGCACCGACCAAGTAGACTCGATCCAGTACACACGCGTGAGTGACGGCAGAGGCGACAAAGGGAAATCCAAGTCGGCGGCGTAAAGGCGTTCAATCCGAGGGAACTCGGGTTGGACGAGGACCTGGATGTGTGGTGCACAGTGGTGGAGTATAAACGCGTTATGGTCGAAGCGCGTCGGGGAAAGTCGGATGTTGCGCACCAGGCCCGCCCTATCCGGCTGCAATAGAGCCTTAGAAAGCGACGGCCAGCGTTTGCTATCGTTGACCCAAATGTTTTCGTACAAAAGTTCTTGCGCAAGCTCGGCCCATAGTCGACAAACGCGCCCCAGGGATCGCGCGGCCTGAATGGCATTACTTAGACATATTGAAAGGACGCATTTATTGTCCGCGTACCTTCAAGAAACGCTGTAAGTCTTGATCGTTAAGTGGGTGGTCCGGTCGCCCGCTGTACTTGACAGCTTCGTCCTGCACGCAGTCTCTGGCGACAGGCGAAATATCCGATACCGCTAGGCGGTGAATGTATAGCCAGAGTTCGTACGGGAGAGTTGGCGCATTGACGCGCGTACCAGCCATCGTGAGTGCGAAGCCCTTGCGCACGGAGACCAGTTTGGGAGAAAGCAACAAATGGTGGGAGACGAACAGAAGCACCCAATCGTCGCTGATCGCTGTCATGTGGCGGTGCACCCTTCTTGCTCTTCATCCACCACCGTTTTTCCAAGGGACTCTTATATAGACAACTGTGCTCTAGAGGCAACATCCGACGTGTCGACTAAGTAGTCGAGGATTCGCAGAAAAAATCTGGCATACGTGTCGCCACGACCTCAATGACCGTCTTCGAGCCATTACCTACTGCGGTCCACTGCGGCCAGTGCCACAGTCTTTATTCTGTCTGTCCCATGAGCGACGGAAGCAGATTGATTACCCTTATCAAGACTTTCAATATGATATTGTCTACACTACGTACGTCTGTCCTGGCAATGTCCACGCGTCTACTCATCTGCTAAGTGATGAGGATATCCTGGGTCTCTATCACCGGGGAGCATCGCGCTAGGATATTTCATCAAGCTGAAACACTAGTGTCGTGATTGGGCAGGTCCAAGTCTGGTTTGCCCATCTACGCAAGAAACGGTGTCAAATCTCAGTGATAACAATACTAAGGTATAAACTGCTGCGAAAAGATGATCAACGTGGAACTTGGAATGACTCGATGACGAACGAACCATAAACTAAAATCCAGGCTTGATTGTAAAGGATTTGTTTCGTCGCGCAGCAGGGGAGAAGTCGTGTCCACATTCCTCGCACTTGGTCATCCTACTCCGAACCATTGCGGTCACGGGTTAAGATTGTCAGCTTGTGAAGGGATGGAAACGTCGTTCCTGCGAATATCTGATCTAGTTCAGACCATGCTGACGCAGTTTCTAATCCGGATAATTCATCGTCATGAGCCCAGAAAAGCAAGTCTACTTATTCGTTCGATGCTCAGTGGGAGTTATGTGACTATCTTCCACAGATAGCGCGAGGTAACCGTCCAAAGATAGAACATGATGTGCTTGAGCTACTTGGGCATGTCAAAATATCCCGGATTCAGGAGTTGAACTGCCAGGGATGAGTTTGCTTCTTGGACGCACTGGCACATATCTGCGTACCTGCTTCGTTGTCCCTAGAAATCGACAGTTCGATTCTGGAAAGTGATAAGTACCTTGAGGCGTTCAAGGAATTCCTGAATTCCACAGGGTATGTAGTTAGTATATTCCAGGCAGACAACGTTTTGATGGAACCGATGTGGAGATCAGTGAACCACTTCAAAAGTTGCGACGGAAGGTGTCCCGACTCCGAAAGGATCAACTTCGTTATGCTTGACGGAGGGGGCAGCGATGCCTCGTTTGGGCCGGAGAAATTCCAATCAACGTACTTCCAGCCTTCCAACATCTCTCCGCACTTGAGAGTCGTGAGGTTTTCAAACTCGCGTAGAAACACCACTAAGGCTGACATCGTGAAGTCCCTGGGTTCGTATAGTTCTAGTCCCCGAATACCTTGCCTCATGGCTGGTGGCAAGGCCCGAGCTACGGCAACAAAGGTTGGTGCAGTGGGTCTGCGAAGGGTCAACAACGTCAAGCCCGTGATTTGGGGAATATGGCAGTGAAGATCGTTCAATCAGCGCTGCGCTGTCGAAGATACTCTCTTGCACGTACGGAAGGACGGTGCAGTTTAGGTCACCAAAATTTGATTTCTGATTCGGAGGCAAGGACGAGAACGTCACTTTGACGGGGAGCGCGGAAAAAATTCCCGTGTGACGCGCATCCAGCTCTTGCAGACCGTGGAGAAAATCGTGAGCGCCTGTGTATAGGCCTGACGAAACGATGGGCACGAAAGGCCGCGGAAACACAAGCAGAGGACATGCATACCGCCGAGTCACCGACATAGAACCATAAACTAACATTCAATACTTGAAGGTAAGAATTTGCTTCTCAGTAGCTGTTCCACGAGGAGTTCTGTGAGCTCTTATTCTGGGGATCGATAATGACTATCGTGTTGCGAAGGGAAGTATCGTTCCTATGAGAGCGCAATAGAGTCGAGCCCAGGCCACTGCACTCTCATGGCTGAATGCATCCAGCTGCGCAGAGCCTATTCCTTCTATGTGTGGGGATAATTGTTCAACTATCCTCGGAAGTACGGCGCTCAATCCATCTGGCTCAAATATGAATACGAGACCTGAGCTGCCTGAGCTTGAAGAGATATCGCAAGTCTGCGAATTCATCTGGGAGACAATTCAGTTTCCGGTCTATGTATGTATGTTGGTTCTTGATTATACCCAGCGAGAAACAACTCAGCACAAGATCCATCCATGCTCGCTGTATAATTAAAATTTCCGTCGAGTCACAAGCGCACACCACGACCATGTTATATATACCTACCGTTCGATAAATTAGAAATGCGACCAAAAAAAAGGTCAAGTTATACCCCCAATTCAGACGCGGGGAGTCGAACCCCGAACACTTGCGTGCGGCGTCGCTGATCGTTCACGAGAAGCGAGGGTGTACCGTACACCACGTCTGATTCAAGACCGTAAACGTGCCGTAGAGTATCAGCGTCACTCGCGCCGGATAAATCAGAAAGGAGGACAGGAAGACCTAAGTAAGAGTATTGGGGACCTGCTCAGACCGTCAGACGTGACGAGTCGAGCCTGGGATGCTCACTGATTAGCATACGAGCGTGAGCCGCACAACACCACATACCTCGAACAAGATATTTGCGGTCAAAAAATAAGGAAAGAAAAGAATTGAAATTCAGACGCGGGGAGTCGAACCCCGAACACTCGCGTGCAACATATCTTCACCTGTTACAAGCAGCGAGGGTGCACCGCACACCACGTCCGATTAAAAATTTGTACAGTAGAGCTGCTATAAGATACGGTGTGAGGTGCAGTTAATAAACAGAAAGAATAAAAAAGACGGACTAGGTTTGTTTATTCAGACGGAGGTACTCCGAGCCAGTCGAATCCGAACACTCGTTCTCGTGGTGTGTCCGGAGGTACGGAAATTTAAAGCGAGGCAGTAAGTACATACTGCACATCAGAATAAGTAAGCAAAGAAAAAGCATTGCGAATTACCATACACTGACGCGGGGAGTCGAACCCCGAACACTCGCGTGTCATGTCACTGTCTGTATACGAGAAGCGAGGGTGTACCGCACACCACGTCCGATTGAAAGTCTGTACAGCAGAGCTACTATAAGATACGGTGTGAGGTGTACATAGTTGATAAATGGAAAGAAGAAAAGACGAACTAGGTTTGGTTATTCAGACGCGGGTCCTCAGTCGAATCCGACCACTCGCTCTCGTGGTGTGATCGGAGGTATGGAAGTGCCGCACGTCAGAACAAAGTCCGGATACTTATCATACCACAATATACGGCCGCGAAATAACGGCGCGTAGTCCGAGTTGGATGCAAACAGCGGTATTGAGGTATGCCAGCGATGTACAACCATTCGAGCACGCAGCCGCCTCAAACGGGCTTAGTTTCAGAAACGACCTTGAAACTTGAAACAAACATGAAGAAGTACTTCTCGCCTAGAAATGGGCCCTCGGAAAACGCAAGAGAAGGAACGACGGCACAGGCTTCAGACCAGACGACGGAAACAGTGTGGCGGGCGGGAAGAGGACCGGGGCAGTTAAATTTTTAACCTCGCAGTAGCGCATCCGAGTGGCGTGTTCGGCGAGGCCTACGCGGAAGGGAAAAGACCAGCAGCCACGAGAGGGATCTCGGAAACCACTCATCCTAAGGGGGAAAGAACAGGCAGAAAATGCGTGCGTGCAATTTGGATAAGCGAGATGGATGGCGGCGATTGGGATGCAGCCCGCCTCGGTGCCGCAGGGCGTGCGTGGCGTGCCTGAGGCCTGAAGACGGACGGAAGGGAAGTACGTCATACGAGCCCGCAGCCTCTCTTGGTAATCGAAGCCCAGAGGGATGATAATCGGTCGGTATGTGCGGCAGTTTCGCCTAGTATATCCGCCGTGGACTTAAGTTCAATTCAAAGGGAGATTCGCTTCAGTTGTGGGTTCACTGCAGAGCCTTGGCTTCAAGACACAACAGCAGCGAAAAAAACAGAGTTTTTGAAGGAGCGAAGACAAAAAGACTAAGCGGCAGAATGACGCGTGCAACAAGGAGAACAAAGAAGAGGGACAAGAGAAAAGATGATTCAAACTCCGCTGATCATTTGATCGTGGCAAGTCTCGATTTGGAAGCCGCGTTTTTGTCTTTTCGTCTTTCACATAATGGGTGCGGGTATAAGAACGCGTGTGGCGCCAGCCATGCTGCCTCGGCGCTTCGAGCTTGTGTACCGGCTTTTTCTCTGTCTCTCTCGTCTTCAGCCTCAGCTGCCTGGAACTGGAGGATATTCGAAACAACTTCAGTCCTGTTTTCTTTGCTGAATTCCTCGTCGGTCTACTACGATATTCTACGAATTTAAATGATTTGTGGGTGCTCTTTCAATCCGCTACAAAGTTTACCAAATTCTGACGAAAGGTCTACAGTACCGCCTCATACACCACCCCAGTCGCGCGTCGCACGTCGAACTGAGAAGCTTGATGCACTGAATTGCGCAGAGGTGCTTGAAGAAGGGCCACAATCGCAAACGAGTTCAATGGAAATACCTGCGAGCATCAAGGCAAAACGCCGCCAGGGCGTGTCTGACCTGCGTATTCCACCGCTAGCGCTCTTCTCTCTGGGGACCGTGGACCCGGACCCGAGTTTCACGCTCACGCACTGTCCAAGCGACTCGGAATCCGGCGACGGCGAGGAACAGGTCTTTGAGTTTCCTCAGCCGCCGCGATCCGGTTTGGAGGCAGGCGCGTTTTTCTCGCGGTCCCCGCACTCCCACTCGGCGCAATCCAGTTTCGACTCCAGCAGCACGCCTGAGAGCTCACGTTCGCGCTCCGAGTGCTCTAGCCCGACTTCCAGCGGACCGCCAGCGACGCCTACTTCCCCTACGCACTCGATAAAGCCACCCCTGCGTCGGCTTACGCGCGGGGTGCCCGTTAAACCATTGTTCGTCAAGAAGCGCACGCCGGCTTCGCCTTGCGCTTCGTCTTCTTCTGTGCCTTTATCTCCGCCCTTCTCGTTGTGCGCGCCATCGCATCCCTTCGAAGTAGAAGATCCGGACGCAGCCGACGACGAGTACTACGCCGCCCATGCGCGCGCCCTTGTCACGCTCCCGCGACCGCCACCCCTCCCGTTTCCTTTGGTTTCCGCGTCGTCTGCGGCATCGGGTATCACGGCGAGGCCCTCGACCGCACCGTCGTCCATGCGCGCGTTCCGCGAGTCTGGCGCAATCCCCCGCTTGCCATCCACAACCACGTGTACGGCGCAGGGCACACTGACGACCCCTGCCCGCCCTAGGCGCCCCCCACCACCGCCCCCTGTCGCATCGTCCTCTGGTGCACCTTCTGCCTCTGCCTCTTCGTCCGCGTCCGCGTCCGCGCCTGCTCCCTTAACCTTTATCTCTCCCTCCAATCCACACCCGCCACCGACCTCATCCTCGTTCCATCTCCGCAATTCGCACATACATCCGGCCTCCGCTTCGTATTCACGCACGAGATTCGACGCACGAGTATTCGAAATCCCCTTCCCGCAGGCCTCTTCCTCCTCCTCTTCCCGGCACTCTCACTCCCATTCCACCTCCACCTCCTCATCAACGTCCATGTCCACGTCGTCCTCATCTCACCCTCACTCGCACCCTTACCCCTCTAGACCCCGAGCCGGGACAGTGCCGAACTTCTCTCGGCCCACCTCCCTCGCCCTCCTCTCCATCACGCCCACGTGCAGGGCGCCAGACGTGCTCGATGCGTCCGGAAGTAAGGGTACCCTCCAGGGTGAGGACGAAGACGAAGGCAAGGATAGGGAGGACAGCGGCGACTCTGCCGACTTTGCCGCCGACTACGCAGCGTATGCGCCCCTTCTGCGGACGCCCACGCCAGCATCGAGTCCGCGGGCAGTTTCGGTCTCGAGAGTGTCGAGACTGCGGACGGGTACGTCTTCGTTATGCGATGTTTGGTGTAGCTCGCTGACGAGATTTGCTAGACTTGAGGAGTTCATACTTGGGGGGTACGAGACCGACAGGATTGCGGGGCCCTAGTCGAGATGGAGATAGAGAGGGTGGCGAAGCCGATGACGACTATGTCGACACGGACGAGGAGGGTGGAGTGTATGACGATGGAGCAGAGCTCTCGCCTCTGATCGCACCCGCGCCATCGCCCTTGCCCTTTCCGGTGCGGAAGTCGGAGTGTTCCTCACAGGACGATGATGACGACGACGAGCGCGCATATACTGCCTTCCGCCCACTTGCATCCGAATCCGAATCCTCCTCTTCGTCGTCTTGTGCTCCACCAGCGTCCCCCCCGCCCCAAGCACCCCAGCCCAAGCGTTCGCACATGTACTCGCCCCCGCCCTCGCCCTCGCGCCAGTCCTGCGACACAGCGGAGACCGCGCCTGCGCCCACACTCGGCTCCCGCTGGTCCTCCTCAACGCTCTCGTCTCAGCACTCTGCGCACATGCCCGCCCGCACGCCAAAGACGAAGCCGTTCTCCTTCGCGCGGCGGTACCTCCCGCGCGCGAGCGGGGTAGGGAAAGCACCCAAAGGGTCCGCTGCGGCGAACCCGCGGCCCATCGTGCGTCCCATGGGCTGTGTCACCGTGCTGCCCCCGCCGCCCAAGCGGCGCGTGCAGCGTGATGGGGACTATGGCTATGGCTATGCGGATGCGGGCTCGCGCTCCGGCTCGAGCACGGGGTGGTCGTACGCCGGCTCGGGATCTCCTGCGCGGTCGATGGCGTCTCCTTCTCCCTTCCTCGCCGCATCCGGACGCCACTCAGCGCATAGCTCCGTGTCCGTGTCCGTCTCTGTGTCCGGCAACTCTCAGTCCTCTAGGATGCGCAGTCGGAGTCGGAGTCGGAGCGACGCCTCGTGCTGACGAACCCGTCGATCGCGCGTTTCTTTTGTCTTTTGTAATGAAGTGAGGGCCGGCGCGTCTTCGTTCCTCCGTTCCTCCTTGATTTTTCCCCCTTTCTTGCAATTTGTTTCGAATTCGAATTCGCGTTTGCGTTTGTTTTCCTCTTGTCAAATACTACTCCAAGTTGTAGTTACACTCATCCATCCCCACTCCTTGGTACATCTTGCTCACCCACACTCATTCTTGCCAATCATCCCCACACATACACACACTGCCCATCCATTGCATGGCCATGTAAATCTACCCACTCGTTGTAGCCATATCTCAGTCTGATTTTCATTCGTTTGTTTCGACATTCTTGGCCCTTGGGTGACCTATTTAGACGTACCTGTGCTGTGCGCTGATGGTATTCCCGTTTCTCACTCGACACAACAGCCCCTTGGCATCCGACTGCGAACGCGAGTAAGTTACAGGATTTGACCGAGGCGGAGTCAGAGGGTGCTGCGATCCCGGAATTCAACGGTTGAACAGAGTACTCAGTAGTACACCTTTCACTTCCACTTTAGGAGGCTCTTGACGCATTTCGACTCACAAGTCTGGACTGCGCAATGGTTTGTAGCCTGTGATATTCGGCAATATTGCCTGCCATGGCAGATTCTGATCCACATCTGGGTCGCTTCAAGTGCGTCGTCTGGCTTCGTCGTTTCAGCTTCTAGCGGTGCGAAAAAAGAAAAGAAAGCAAAAAACAATTCCGGACTCTTCATCAGCGAACTAATTCTGGTTTTCTGCGCTCTGAAATAAAGTGTAACCACGGTGGTCCTCTAAAGACAGAGAGGTTCAGCCCACAAGCTCATACTGGCAACTGCGGCCCCGATCAGGTAGGGTCACCACAGCACAGCTTCCTGGGCGCTGTCCAACGTCAAATCCTATTTAATTGGATACATTAAAAAGCCGACTCTCCTATTCCTTGACGTCCACTTCGACCCCATGGCCGCAACCACTGCACGAAATCGAAAACCACTTGCCAAAAATGATAGCTCCGAGTCTGCTCTTTCAAATTCGGACGGTGACGGAGCGGTCTCCTTTGACCCCCAAGTCAACGAACGGCTAGCCAGGGAAATCCAGAAAGAGTTCTGGTTTCGCGTGCGTCAACTTCCTAGCAAGATAACGCGCTCCGTTGGGCCTGTCATATTATGCTGTTCGTGTATTCCCCAGTTGAAAAATCAGGCCGAACCCTAACCATTCACTAGTACTCTGTTTGTGTATTCTGCCAAGTAAAAACCGTGTCGATTCCCTAACTGTTCGCTAGTGCTCATATATGTAAATCACTACGGTCAGTTCTCAATGCTTAATCTCATATGAGCTAATAAAATGTGGTTCCAGGTCCGCTTGGCTATTGGGCAGCTTTCATATCTGGCTCGACCGACTACAGAAAGCGGTTCACGGACACCAGCTTTGCTCGCAGTCTCGGCCTGGATTCTCCGGCGCTCAATCCATACAGCCTCTGGCGGGGTGTGGTCGTCATTTCAATTTCTACTAGCTCCACATATGTTTGGTGAGAAGAAGTCGGGTTTTTCCACCTTTACCTGACATTTCCATCCATAGTGTAGCGCTCCTGACACTGAGGCACGAGTTGTTCCACTGGAAACCTGAGCTACTGGAGAAATATCTTCAGGATGCCAAACCGTCGTTCTTTGGTCGATTGGTGCCAGAGTCTTGGTTGAATTATTTGTTCAACATGTACGAGTCCAAGCATGCCAAGCGAACCCGAGATCATATCCAAAATCGGGATCATCGCGCTACAGATGATCATCATGAGCTTGCACAGGTCGTCCGATGTGTGCTGCGAAATCTGGTAAGGAATACATCTCCGGTTGAGATTATTGCTAACGGTCTTTCAGCTTGTATCCACATTTGTGGTGTTTGTTATGTGGATGGCGTTATTGCAAACGGGTTTCGAATCACACGAGGTTTTAAAAATGCCTCGAAGCTATGTTCCACCGGTGCAGGTGATGAATTCTCTCAAACTCCAGCGACTAAAGAGGACTGAAGTCAAACCTATTCAGATACTGACATGGCATCTAATCGGCGACACTTTCTACTATTTCCCTCACTACATTGCGCATACGCCAAGAGGAGGCAAAGGCATCCACCATAAATTCCTCCCAACGTTCCTCGCAGATCGACTGGGGAATTTCTTTCGGAATGCCCACAAAACGCACCATCGGTCCAAGGCAAATCTTGCCATCGCTGCGTGGTATTGTAGTGCAACGGAGCAGGTTCTTTTCAATCTTTTCCCCGTAAGCTTATCTGCGGCCCATCTCGGTCATGCCTGACTAGAAATTTAATCCCGCATCAGGTAATGCTAGGTCCGGTACTCACCCAGATCATCGCCGACAAAATGGGAACCTCTGATATCTGGGGAACACATCTCATCACGCTATATGTTTGGCTATTAGCAGGGACAGCAACATCCGTTCTTGCTCACACTGGCTTCAGAACGAGCTGGAATGATCCGGGCAAGCATGGTATGCCAATTCATTTTATTTCCTCAGACCTGTTTCTTACTGGTGGTGGTTGCCGTGATAGACGAGCACCATGAATACGTGTTCGGGCAAAATGCCGTGAATTTTGGTACAGCTGGATTTTGGGATACCATGCTTGGGACAAAAGGTACCAAGTTTATTGAAGGAGCGAAGACGTGGCAGCAGCAGCGTGAACATCAGGTGGCGCTGCACCTTGCGTCGCAGCGGACGGGAATTCCACTGACGAGAAATCAGGAGCTGGGTGTTGAGCAGCCGATGGTTGACTATGAGTGGATTGATACCCGAGTAGAGGACTAGGCACAATGTAAGTTATCTTCAAGTTCAAATTCATCTGGTTACGTAGCAATAATACAGTTTTTCGACAAAGTCGCTATGTATAGCATTTTACCCGTCTTCACAGCTGTCTCTTGAGTTTCACAATTCCCTGCGTTGCCTCGTGCATCCAGTGTTGCATCGTCTACACAACAGCGAGAGGTAGCCTAGCTAAGATTCCTTCACCGGTGCCGTCAACAAGTGCCACGCATAATTGAGGACCCACATCCTCGGAAGCCACTTCATAATTGCGAAAACCGTGGAATTAGATCCCATCGTCATGTAGAAGGGCGGGGTTTTCGACAATGCTTTTGCCGTCACAATCCGCGCAAAATCTTCCGCTGACAGCGACGTCGGGATCTGGGAGGCCCACAATCACTTTATTATGTTGGGTAAATATCTCTTGTACAGCGAGTCCGGTGGCAGCTCGAAGCGCACAGAGGCGTTCTTCGCAACACTGGTTCGGATACCTCCGGGCGAGATGAGCATGACCTTGATGTTGAAGGGTCGGCATTCCATCTGCAAGACCTCCGTGATACTGTGAACCGCAGCCTTGGAGGAGCAATAAACACCGGCCCAGGGCGTGGCACTGGGATTTATTGATTTTCATGAATGGTGAGAGGAATTTGAACGGAAACAACTTACATCTTGCCTGCAATGGAGCTGATATTGATAATGAGCCCGGATTTGCAGCGTGCCATGTGTGGTAGAGCAGCGCGCGACACGCGTAGGATAGAGAGGACGTTGGTGTCGTAGATGGTCCTGATCTCCTCAATTGGAACCTCGAGAATTGGACCTAGAATATATGAAGGTCCACATGGTTAACAAAGTTCAACCACAGGACCCGCACCGTAGCACGCCATTCCAGCATTATTGATGATGATGTCGATTCGCCCCTCTTGTTCAACAACATTTTCAACAACCTTTGCGACATCAACGTCCTTTGTAACATCGAGAACCATGAGTTCAACATTGGGAACAGCTTCCAGCGCCGTCATTGTGGACACATCGCGTGCAGTTGCGTACACCTTGCCTATGATCTATTGAACATTTGTACACCTTGAATGGGAGGAGGTCTTACAACCGCGGCTGGCGAACTCGCCACACCTGTAAAGTTAGAAAGTCGCATCACGGCAGTGGATATAGGTACATTGTAAAGCCAATGCTGCCTGCTGAACAGCCGGTGATGAGGACGACAGCCATTGAGTGTTCGGGGGTGGATGACTTTACTCGGTGGTCGTCAAGTAGAAGGAGCGTTCACTGAGCTTGTGTGAATGTCCTGATGTTCCACATGCACAAGCCGGCAAAGATGCTACCGGACCCGCTATCAGCGAGCTTTCACCGAACAAAGCTCAGGAGTTTGTATCTCCGCGGGGATACGAGCACGTACATATGAGTATGCGAGGGCGCCGGCGGACTGCTTTGCAGTTCTGGATGGAAGACCAAACCGAGGTGAACTTGACGTAAATATCCGACCACCATCAGGAAAACCGACCCCCACTTGATAGCGCTTCCTAGCACTGGGCTAGTTACATAGTAGTGCATAGCATCCCTAGCTACTACCCCCCTATAATAGTGCTAGGCTAGCAACAAGTGACACTAGGCAGTGCTAGGTGACACTAGGCGAGCACTAGGCGAGCGCTAGGGCGACACACACTTTCAGAGCTCTAGGTGCTCGGTGCCTAGTAGGCCAGTGCATCCCGCCGCTGCCCGCTGCCCGCTCAGGCTGCCGCTTCCGCTTCAAGTTCCTCATCTTCTCACCACTAGCAGCATAGGATAGATCAATGGATATACTACACCACTGTTTTTATTATTGAAGGCTTTGACAAGTCTTTCTGTCTAAATCTAAGCAAGATAAGCGCTGCGCAAAAATGATAGAACAACAGAAATTACCTGCGAGTGTTTTTTGCTTCCAGGAACAACGGCTCTAGCATTATATCACGCCCACCCGGCCTTCAACTCGCTCACTAAATCCGCCAAACCCTCCTGCCCCTCCGGTGGCTTCCAGTCCCGCCCCTCACCTCGCGCACTGGGACACGAACCCCCACACTGCCAGCGTGGCGCAGTGCTCCGCGTACCCGCCACGTGATCCACGTACGTGATGAGCAGCTCCTTCCCGGGCTCAATGTCTGTGAGGGCGCGGACCGTGATGCGCACGAGTGCGCGCCGCTGGTCGAGGTGGCGCACGGACGCGTTGGGGGTGCAGCCATGGTTCAGATGCGTGCGCAGGGTGTAGAGCCCGCTGTGCGCTTCGAGGTCTGTAAAACGATGTTTCAAAATTAAAAAAATATTGTACCAGCACGAAACGAGGCGCGAGCAGAAAAGAGAGTACGCACTAAGGCTCATATCCGAGCCCTCAAGGAATTCCGTGTCGTAGTCGAACAGCGCCGACTCGATCTCAGCAGACAGCGGCTTGCGCTGGATCGTAGACACTCTTTTCTCCGCCGTCTGGTTCTTCGGTATGCTTTCTTCTCATCGCGGCCGTTGGAATGTCGTGCAGAAAAGCTCGAACGCGGCCTTCCACTTCTCGCGATCCGGCTCGGACCTTCGTTTGCCCAGTGTTTATAGATATCACAGAGGGAAGGGGTGCACACTACCTGAAGCTGAACCGCGCACGGTCCTCCATCCCGAGCACCCCGAATCTACGCACGACGGCCCAGTCCGCTGTGAGCACTTCTTGGCCTGCGGCGTTGGCCAGTGAGATGATAAACCCAGGTTCGTTGAAGGAGGACTCATCTCCGAAGCAAATCATGAGCACCAGTTGAAAGGAAGTAACGAAGCAACGTACTCGGGTGTCCTCAACTCTTCTTGTATTGGAAAGGTAGCTTTAGTAAGAGGTAGAGATGTGCCGAATAGCGCCTAGCAGTGCATAGCACACTCATAGGGGAAAGCCAAGCTAGGGCAGCACTAGTCAAGTGCTAGGGAGCACTATGGATGCTATGACACTATAGCAAAATAGGGCCAACTATGCCTCGGCAACGGTTTTCCTGATGACGAACCTGATAGGTAGTCCATTTTTAAGCGCGGGGGTCCGATCAGAGTAGAAGTTTGTTACATAATCTGCACCGCCACATCGCCTTGAAAGCGCGACGGGGGTAATACCAGGCACTTTTTCTACGCATTTTATCGTTGAGATATGTTTTAAAAACTGTTCTACAAGTCCTCAAATTTATTTGAGCCTTTTGGATGACATTTGAGGTTGGTGGTTCCAAGTCACATGGGCTGACAGAGGATTTTTCCCGTGGATTCTGGCGCGTTCAAGATAATTCCAAGTTGACAGCACAGTGTAAATTAGTCCTCTCACCATATTCCAACTGAAAAATCACCCTAAAACATGCTGTATACAGCAGATAACTGAGATAGAACATATGTGGCAGTGTAGATTATGTAACAAGGTTTTACCCTGATCGGACCCCCGCGCTTAATAACAGACTTCAACAAATCGAGGTACGAGATCATATGTTGAAGCGTCTGTCTGCGAGAGACTACCTGATAGGAGTCATGGGACCCAGTGGAGAAGTAACAATTTTGTTCTCCACTGGGGGTGTCGGGGCTGAAAATTTGAGATGCATATCGGTTGAGCAGTTAGCCAACCGAAGGTACTTGAACTTTGCTTTCCAAACCGCAACATCACCGAGATAGCCGAAGCGTATTCAAATTTCGCCACCACTCACTGTTCTTCTCTGTTTGAGGTTTCCTTCACCTTAACTAGTGTGGTGTTAATACACCCACAAAGGCTGAATAGTTCCTCCGTGGTATGATCTGCCGGACATCTCGAATGGGTTCATGGTAACAACCTGTTTGCGCAACAGCCATATGCTCGGCGCTCTTGGATTTGAAATCCAATAATTCTATTTACTTGCATCAAGTTTGCGTACAGGCTGGGAACTCAGCACCATGGCTGAAAAACTAGATCAACTGAGGCACAAGGAAGTATTGGCATCTGTCAAAAGAGACTAGGTTTAGAGTCCTGTCCTGTTTATCTCGACTGAAAGGCTGACGAAATCGGTTAAGCTAATCTCCTTCCACATTACAACTTCATGTACCTTCATCAGCATCGTACATCACTCCCGTAGCCCCTTCCACATATGACTTCAGATCCGCCCCCTGCTTCTCAAATGCCGTCTGCAAGTTCCCTTTTAATGGGAGAACCACCACCGTCTCCGTGCCCACATAGTACGTCTCAAACGACAAGTAGCGCGTTGTGCCGCCGCCCACATCGACGAGGACATTTGGGTGCTCGGCCCTCATCCCCACGCCGCCCAGGCCGTCGTCATACCGCCAAGCAGACAGCGAGTAGCCAGCCGCGTCCACATAGTCCAGCACCGTGAGTATCTCGTTGCTCGTGGTGTTGAAAGGCGGGAGCACGCCGGCAGTGTGGAACGTCATGGGCATGCCGACATAGTTGTCTGTGGGCGTGATGGTCACATTGGATGGGAGGTCAACTGTGAATACAAATGTGTTCCAGGAAGGGTAGGCCTGGAAGTCTAGGATGGCATTGTAGACGTCGATGAGCGGGGCGCTGATGTTGAGCTCGGCGCAGACAGTAAAGACGATCTGGTGGGAGCCGTACGTCGGCGTCGGGAGCCCGTCCGCGGAGTTGACGGGGCAGTGGAGGGAGGCCCAGTTGGTGGGATATCCGAAGGCGAGAGCAGGAAGGGAGTAGATCACGGCCAACAAGGCTGCCAGCGGCAGTTTGAACAGGGACATTTCTGCTTGGGTGGGTAGTTATGTCTATGGCAAGCGACAGGCTTGAGGCGGGACCAAAGACTCTTCAATCATGTCGTATCTATATACGAAAAGACGTGGGGAAGGAACTTGAAGAAATGACAGCGTGAGTGCCTTGGAAGGTCTTAGACAAACGTCAAAGTGGAGTATGATTGGTTTTCCCGTGACTCCGAGTCCGAGGGAATGGGCGGCAGTGGCAGCCGAGCAGACCAAATCACATGTTTGAACCTGAAATCTGGATGGACGGAGGTGTAGCTTTTCTTGCTGTGAGCAGTCCACAACCCACGAAAGATGTTTTTTTCGGTACTGACTTGTGTGACCGAATCAGATTCAAGCAGAGTGTGCGGTATATTGGCTCATTCAAAGCACCATAGCAATCCGTGATAGTTACTAACCCAGAACACATAGAGGAAAAGCGGCAGCTCCGCAGACGCAAATTCTGGTAATTGGTGAATAATTGAATTTCAGTGCATGCCCAACTTTTTTGTGCCCTGCTGTTGAACGTTCGTTAGCTGCAAATATCCCCACTAGTAATGTTCGGTCCAGGCTGAGTCAACAATGTCCTCGACGAGAAGGAGGGAAAAGACGCTGATTAATTTTGTTGTAGTATCCTGCTTAAAAGGGGCAATAAACGACTCGGAATCCTACGAACATACTCGTTGAGTCGGCTGTTGATCCCGAAATCTCTTCATAAGATACCCGAAGAAAAAAAATGAATCTCCTCACGATCAACGCCGTCACGACAAAATAGAAAAGCCCCGGGAAGCGCATCCTTCTCATTATCCCGAGACTCCGACCCCACTATGGTCGGCTTCATTGTTCTTGAAAAGAAAAGTGAGACCTCCATTTAAAGCGCGGTCACGTGTTTAGAGATTCGTTGCTTGCTTGCTGCTTACCACCACCACCACCATCCACACACCACAAGCATTTGCGGTCGCCTTGCTGCCAAGTCTATCCTCGTGCAGTGACGCTTCGAGTGGCTGAAAAGGCTTATCCTGTGCGGCGTTGAGTAGTGCTGCCACTCTCTCGAAATTACTGGACATTAACCTACCGCTCGGTTCAGCGATCTCACCAAGGCACCAGGTGGCAATCTACCAGAACGACCAACTAACGAACACCTCCCCGCTTCATCTCTTCGTGAGTTTCACTTCCGTCGTTGGATGTTTGGACACGAGGCTCACCATGCATGCCACCTTGAACAGCGCAAATAAGAAAGACTCATGTCTTCGTCTCCGCCTCCGTTCCATGTCTTCACCTCCATACCGACCACATTCCGTGGCCTCCCTCTCACCGTCTCCAACCCCACCAGCCAGACAACGCGCGGCCCTAGTACACGCGCCCTCCAACCGTTAGCATCGATCGCACAGTCTCATGCGCCTGCCACCGACTCCAACGCCTCTGCGGCGGTCGCCAAATGGGTGCAGAACACCCAGCTGAACCAGTCAAGCGGGACGCGCGGATCGTCCTCCATCAACGCGCACCAGGAAGCCCGAATGTCCGCCTATGAGGACAAGGAAAACCATGCCCCCTTGCCACCAGCGCGTGAGATCCTGTGCTCGCAGTCGCAGGTGTGTGAGGGCAATCTGACGACGGTGGATGCGCGGCTTCAAGTGCTACGATGGCAAGTTACCCAGCATGATGGCGGTGCGTCGGGGGACAACGAGCTCGTCGGGGAATACGAGTCGGGGGATGCCATGCCGATGACGGACCATCTGAATATCGTTGGCTTTTTGGGCCTCGATGCTGACGTCGAGATGGTCGCTGCCCCTGTGGAGGATGAGGAAGAAGACGGGAGTTCGGCGGGGTCTTCGAACGGAGACGACGATGAGCTGGAGGATGAGGATGACGGGTGCGACGTCGACTCTGAAACTGGCTCGATTCACATTCGGCTGTCCTGTGCTTAATTGGGGGACGGATCCCGAAAGTCAGAGAACAGTACCGTGCTTTTTATGTTTTCTCGTATCTTGTAGTGCTGATACTATTAGTGTAATATATCAGTGTATCCTCTATAGTTCCCCAGGCGTGGCTTGAGTGCGACGAGAAGACCGTCACTGCGCGGTTCAGATCTAGACTGCAGTTCACGACCCCTGTGCCTCGCCCTGAAGAATTATGAGATGAGTCGTTGAAGAAATGCACACAAGCGAAGCCCGAGCGCGGTAAAGCCCCAAACGACCAAAACCTCGACCCGCGAATCACTGCCGCCCTCAGAACGATTTTTTCGTTTTGAGAGCGATTTTCGCTGCTGAGGTGGGGCTGGGAGATCGATGTCGAGGCGGCGCGCAAGGACCGGCACTTTGGTCTTTGGTTTGCGTGAAAAAGAGGCATTTAAGACCTTGCAGCGAGACTAGATCTGAAACAGAAATTTAAAAAAAATCAAGCTTCGAGCCTACGGGCCTTTTGCGTCTAGGAAATAAACCCGAAGGTATCGTGAAATACAGGCTCAACCTGTACTTCGGCCTTCAGCGCAGAGCAAAGACGGGGCAAATTGCTTGAGGTACTTATCCCCACTTCCAAGTTACTTGACGCTCCGACTCTTTTCTTCAGTTTCCTCCGAGTCCATTTTGAATGTCTTGCAAAGCAAGACCACAGTCTGCATTGAGCGAGTTTAGTACACGGCTCCCATCTAAGTCCAAGTCGCCATAAGGCCATTCGCGGAGCGGACAATTGGCGGCGCGGCGGTCGCAGACAAAGTGCAGGATCAAAGTATGTGGCGGTGCAGACATCAATTCCGAGTCGTTCTCCGCGCTTGCGCTTTGTTTTTTTGTCGAGACTCGACAATTGAGCGCTCGAATTCGACGACCAACAAATGTGCATTGAAATCGAATTGGTACATTATTATACATCATTGTCACTGATAGTGAGACTCCGGAGGAGATTACATCACATTAGGGATAACCCAAACGTGCCAGTGGCTCTGAGGGAGTGCAAGATAGGATACAGTACTATGTAGTGTGGTCGAGTTGAGCCGTGAAAGGAAGGCAAGTGCACCAAGAAAGGAGTGCGGAACGATCGCCGCCGGTCGGAGCCAAACCTCCTCGGCACAAGAACTTGGCAAGAAACGGAACCGGAGAGGGCGCCGCAAAAACATCTCCACCGGGATCGGCTTCCTCCATATCTCGCCCCCGCTCCCGGGGCTCAGCTCGCTCCCCGAGTCCGAGCCCGAGCCCAAGCCCGAGGGGAGGCGGAGGAGCGCGCGCGCGGGTTGGAGGTGGAGCTGGAGGTGGCTGAGGAAAAGGGAGGGGCGGGAGTCATATGACCACCCACTGGCGGTACTGGTACTCCTCGCACTCGGGTTCGACGCGGAGTGCTGGCGGAATGACCAGCACGTCGGCCGTCGTCAGGCGCCTTCCCTTTCCTTTTGGCGCCTTGAGTTGCGCTTGGGGGCCGGGGTCGGGGCGAGGACGGTGGCCATCGGCCTTGAGTTCCGTTTCGGTTTTGCGGACTTCGGTGGCGCAAAACTGGAAGACGAGGAAGGCGACTTGAAGTACCGCCGCGTGAACAGGAAGGTCTTCGACGAGACGGGCGAGCGCGAGTGGACGGAGGAGAGGGTGGAGGAGGTCCAACGACTGCGCAGGATGGGCGTGGGCGCGGGGGTGGCCATTTTCCTCTGCTCTAGCTGGTAGGTGGAGGTTGCAGATCCAGATAAACGGCGGGGGCGTGGCTCAGGGTCGTAGTCGTTGCAATTGTGGAAGGTGAAGGGATGGCGGCGATGGCGGCGAACTCGCGACGCAGGGCACGCGTAGCCGCAGCGTCAGAACCCAGATGAAGAGTAGCCAGAGGGAAAGGAACACGGGTACGCGGCGAAGGAACATGAGGCAGAGGCAGAAGAGGGGAAGCCGCAGGGGAAGGACAGCGGGAGCGGCTGAGCGTGACGAAGGCGCGCGCGTAGTACTCGTTGTCGCCTTGCCACGCCTCGTCCTCTTCCTCTGGCGGTAAGGAGAAGGAAGCGCAGCCGTAGACGCGACGGGTACAAGCGACAAATCCACTGGATGCTCTTGCACCGAATCGCACACTAGCCCAGCAGCGCCTGCTCCAGATCCAGCTCGGGCGTGGGGCTCTCGTCATTGGGCGAGGGCGTCGGTGGGCAAGGGCGTCGGTGGGCAAGGGCGTCGGTGGGCGAGGGCGTCGGCGTTGTCGACACCCGCTCGACATCGAGCTCGACTCGCCACTCTCGGACCTGCTGGAAGACCCGCTCGATTCGTTCTCGTTGAGCGACCTCAGGAATGGATTCGGGATTGGTGGGCTCTGGAAGTCGAATAATGTCGCCATGTCCTCTCCATCTTCGTCCAAAAGCGAAAGCGAGGCTGGGAGCCTGAAACTAAGGCGCCACGGGTCGGCGGTGAAAAGTAGCGAGAAGCGCGAGATGGCCAGGTCCGAGACGCCGAGGCGGCGTTTTGCTTTCATTGCTGTCCATCTTTTCGTGTCTTCTGGGACCGGGACGCTGCTGGGTCGGATGCTGCTGAGGCCCGCGGCACCCGCGCTTGAGACGACGCCGCTGCGGCGGATGACGCGCGACTGGCGCTTCATGTAGGAGGACACTGTACGCTATAAAGAATTCTCGTCAGTCTCCCGATGTCTCCATGAAAAATAACGACAGGAACGCACAGCTCCGAGTCATCGAGTAAATCGTTTGTCTCAAGTTTCGAAGAAGTTATTCGTGTGAACGACGAGCTGCCCAACACAGTTAACTGCGAAGTGTCGGCGGGGCCATCGGGAGCATGTCTGGGAGTTTGCCGGGAGCGATCTCCAGAGTTCATGACGGGAAGAAAAGACTCCGGAAGGCGCGGCCAGGAACCGAGTAAGTAGCCGCCCCCATCAGTGCTTCTTGTTTGCGCTCATCTCGAAAATTTCGAGTCTCGGTAACCTCGGGCGTGCAGGAGGCACCCAGGAAATGCTGGCTGGATTTGAATTGAATCTCAATGTCTCATGGGCTTTCAACTTCACCGACAAATCGAAACTGGTGCCTGCAATTCAACCCATCTCGGAAACTAAGCAAAAAACCGTGCTCCTGTGCAACTCCCCCGAGTCATTTTTTCACGCCAAAGCAACTGCAGCACAAGTCCTCCCTCCCCCCTCCAAGTTTCTTTCCAGTTCCGCCTCTGAGATCTGAAAGGCCTTCCTCTCCTTTCGAGTCAAATTTGCGCCCAGCAAGAAAGACAAATAAAATAAAACGGCCTAAACGCCCAACATGGTTTCCTCCGCTTCTGATTCCTCGCTCGCCTTCGAGTATAGTTTCTGCCATCGCCCTCCTCGATCGTCGCCGTATCCGTGCAGTATATTTGTCCTCCGGCATTTGCGTGGTCCCGTCCTCGTCTTCAGTCATCTGCGGCACCGCCGTCTACGCCGTCCGCGCCGTCCACCGAGGCTTTCCGCCTCTCCACCCTCCCTGCGATCTACTCTTCGCTCTCATTCGCAGTCGCAGTCCCACTCTACCCCTTGTACAGAACAGATCTAGAATTCCCGCCATCTCCTTCATCGTTTGCGGCGTGTTCTCGTGCTCGTCCTCTTCTTTATTCTGAATTTGGCAATTTCGCCGTCCCGCTTGTTCTCAAAGGCACCGTACGGTAATCCGTACCACATATACAACCGCACCAGCAGGTCGAACTTCGAGTCCACCTGTAGAAGCGCAACGCAAGTACAGGTGTGCGTGCGAGCAGGAAGTCGAACGATATTCGTCGTTTCCTCTCATCCACATCTTGCTTAGAAGCGAAGCCGAAAGCGATGAGGTGGGCAGTGGCCCGAGTTCGACTATGCCGATTGGTCGTCTCAGCTCAAGCCCAAGCCCTGTACGGCGGTGAAGAGCAGAGGCGCGCGGGTTGGTGAGCTGTGTGACGCCGAGGCGGCGCTTTGCTTTCATGCTGTTTTTCTTCATTGCTATTGCTGTTTTCGTCTCCTAGTAGGTCAACACAGGCTTTCGTGTCAGAGACAGCAGAGGTAGGCTCCTCGGAGTCCTCGCGGCTACTGTTGAGGCTCGTGGCATTGGCGCCGGAGACGACGCCGCTGCAGCGGATAACGCGCGACTGCCGCTTGATGTAGGAGGAGGACATTGTACGCCATTAAAAATTGGAAGAGTCGTCCAAGTTATTCGTAGCTGTCCAGAGCAGACCACCGCGAAAGCCGGCGGGTGCGTCGGGGAGCATGTCTTTCTCGGTTTTGTCTGCTTTCTAGAGCCCATAGTGGGAAGAAAAGAGAGGATGTTTGGCGCGGCGGCACGGATCATGCTGGCGCTGGCAAGCCGGTGCTTCTTGCTTTCCTCTCAAAATTTTCAAGACTCAGTAGCCTCGCGTCTGCGTTCAAGAAATGCTCACTTATTACTCGGGACGCAGAAACGCTGGCTGGATCTTAATAAAAGCTCATGGGCTTTCAACTTGGCTGAAAAATTGGCAATAGCAATTAAAACACTGCTCCTGCGTGACTCCCTCGGTCATTTTTTTCAGTTCTGGTTCCGCCTTTGAGATCCTGGCCGGGGGGCTTTCCTTTCAAACCAACTCTCAGCGTGCAGCACGGGAGATGGATTAAAAAAAAAACGAATCCTCCATGGCAACTGTTCTTGTCCATCGGAAAACGCTCTCCTCTGCTTCTGAGTCCTCAAGTGTATTTGCCTTTGACAGTCCGTTTTTCGTACCCAATTCGCTTTTTATGCGAAGCATGCTCAGATGTGGAGATGCACGTATTCAAAGGAGTAGATTTTTAAAAGGCTGAATGGTGTGCAAATAAGCAAAGAGAGGAATAAGAAGTGTATCAGGAGTGTACTAGATAGATGGAAAAATGCGATGCGATGAGGTAGGTGACCAAAGCAAGAGCGCGACTGGGCCCCCACACGCATCCGCGACCCACTGCGCGACGCACAAGGATGCCCCACCCCACACCTTCCTCCGAGCACAGGCTTCGTCCTACGCGATTCAGCACCGGAGCGTCTGGCTGGCGCTTCCATCGCTCCTCTCCCCATCCCGTTGTTCTCCCTCCTTTCCCATCGCGGCGGGTGAGGGCCCGCACGCAGGCGGAGCCGTCCCACACCTCCCGATCCATCGGGGCCTCATCCAGATTCTGGATTCGAAACGCCATACCTGTGCGCGGAACCCGTCGCGGATGACAGGGGCCCGAGACGGTGGATGTCCACGATTGCGTATGCAGATACAGCGCGGGGAGTCGGAGCAGTTAATATGGGGAAGGGAAGAACTGATCTAATATATATATGACACCGCAGTGAAGGGAGGCGGCGAGGGGAGGGCGCTCGATATCGCAGTACAATGGCGGGGTGGGGTGGGTCGACGAGGATCGCGAGATTCCAGAGTAGCGTGTCTGCGCTCGTCACTGTCAGTTAGGATTGAGGGTGAAAAACAGGGAGGGACGGACAGGGGAACTTAAAAGATATTTAAGCATTAGGCGTCGCTGAAGCAGCGCTTGCGATCACAGCCGGCACTCGTTTCTCTGCCTCCCGCTGTACAGCACGTTCCGTCTTCACTTGAGCTCGGTCGTCCGCTCGTGAGACACGTCGACGTGAATTGAGTCGAGAAGAGTCGGACATGTAAGGCCGACGGAAGATGCAAGGTGGAAACAGCGAACACGGGGAGGCATCGGTCGTCGACACGGAGCGTGACGATGGTAGCTTCACGCGTGCCTCCCACACGATGAGCTGCGTCGTCCGCCGTAGCGTGGCGTTATCTGCATCGAATCACGGTCAGAAGTGGAGAAAGAAACAAGAATAGGCGGGGTGCGCACTGGCGGATATTCAACCCCCAGGTATCATGACTGAAGTTTCTGCCGTCGTAGCCACCAAGGACAATCATGAGGCGTAGCGGGGTACAGCTCTTGGTCTGTAGCTCTTCCCGTGACGTCTTGGGGGCAGGGTTAGAGACGATGACCGAGGCGGCTCAACCAGCAGCGGACGAAGGTCGCGATCGGTATGATGCGGTCAGCATCGGCGACGTGCACATCCTGAATCAGCGGAATCTTGCGTCGCGTGGGTAGCTATGCATCGAAGGTGCGGGCCGCCACGCACACGATCGCCGCGTCGGGCCGCTACAAGCGCGACGAGAAGCCAGCATTACAGCCAAGATGTGAGTATGGTGCGCAGAGAGGTAAGGGAAGGGAAGGAAGACACACATATGTTGACAGAGACGTGCTGCCGGGGCTGCGACCACAAGGTATGTAGTCAGCGCTGAATACAGTACATAATAGAGAGGCACACGCACCTCGCGATCTTGCCTCGAGGTTAGAGCCCGGCATCAGCTTGCACCAGGAGGTAGGAGAATCCGCTAGGGAGAGTGGCTACAGCAAGCCCCCGTGTGGCGGCGTGAGCGTCTACATGCAGGTTCCGCTGGTGCATGCAGAAAGGTTTGTGGACGGTCTCTGCGTGACGTCGGGATATGCCTAGGGCGGGACGACGAGCTGGATTAGGAATGGGAAAGACATCAACCAAAAAGGTACCAACGCAAGGTCTTCTTCCCCATGACGAGAACGAACTTTGTACGTACGATTCTATCCGAGTGTCGTGTCGGCGGAGGGCTGAGTGGGCGGGCGCGTGGCGAAGTGGAGCACGACAAGCTGCCATGGTCGGTAGTATACTTATTGTGTATATTGCATGGCTTCGTTGCGGTGGAGCAGCACTGACAACATTGGCTTTGCGTGCGGGTTATTGTTCTTGAGCGCCAAATCTCAGGGCCTGAAGCAGCGCATGTCGGACATGGGCAATTGATCGGAGTTAGGCGGTATGACAGCTTGATCACACTTCTCCGAGGCGCACAAGAAATCTTTGCGAGTACTCCGGTTGCGACTTTATACTGCAAAAACAATGAGATGCCTCTGCGAGTTCGAAAATTCGTCTGGACTCCACGAATGCGATCAAAGCATTATGGGAACGCATAAGTAATGGTTGATCACAATAACGTCCGAGCTGTCAAAGAATTGGTTCCGAGATCCTGTCAGCAGTGTGGTGTACAGCTGGCACTGCCTCGCCTTCCTTTCGTCGCTACTACCATCGACGCTCATACCCTTAGTGTTCCACATCCTCTCAACAGACTACAATGAACATCCTCGACAACATTCTACCTGTGCTTAGGGTTGCCCAAGCAGCCGCCACAGGCAGTCCAGGACTCAATGGTGCAATCACTTGTGTTATCGCACTAGCCGAAATTGTTTCGGTGCGTAAATAGATGTCAGTGAGGACATCAATATTATCTAAAGACACTCTTCCTAGACGAAGGGAAACAAGGCTGATCTACCAGAGCTGGCCAAAACACTCAAGCAATTGACGGAAGTTGATACAGTGGAATGTAGCAGTGATTTGAAAGAACGCCTGGACACATTGAACAAGTGGGCGATATGTAGTAAATTTTACTCTTCAATTGATGCAGTTCTCTAGGAATCTCAAGCCAATTACTCCAAGACTCACATCACTCAAAAAGAAATTGAAATCCAAGCAATTTCGGAAGGGCAAGAAGTATGAAACAGAGACCCAGAGCATCAAGGCTTCCATTGCATCTCACATTCAAGATTTCACAGTAAGGTTTCCTTCCTTTTGTGCATATTATGTCTGTCTAATTTGTTTTGTATCCAGTTCCATAATAACATTTCCATCAAAAGATTGGTGGATCAAATGTCCACAACAGGTATGAGCAGTCATTTTCTTGTAAACATGCTGTAGAACGTCTTCACAGTTGATCAGGTGGAAAGATCTGTCCAAAGAATGGAACTACAAGGTATGGATTGTCATTCTCAGAGCTAGTGTTATGACATGATTATTTATTTTCCCAGGAGACCAACAAGACCCTAGTGAAAGGGATGGAGGACAGGGCCAGACTCTGACAGTTAATAACTACATCTTTGGTATGAGAAATTGTTTGGATACCAACATGATTATTCATTTTCCCTAGGGGGTACTGGTGGCCCTGGTGGAGGGGGCTTTGGACAGGGTACTGGTGGCGATGGAGGTTCTGGCAAGGGTCCCATTCTCAATTATACTATCAAAAAAGTTGAAAACTTCACCACTGGTAAGGTGCCATGTTTCCTCTTTGTGATCTGTTTATAACAGAACATCAATCACTCTATATCTGTTTAGTCAACAGTGATCATGTCGAACAAACCCTAGCAAAGATCAAATATATTTCAGCACACTACAATGCTCCAAACACCCCAGACAAGTGCATGGAGGGTACTCGGATTGACATCATCCAGGACATTATAGCACGGTTGACAGCACCATCTGGTTCATCTCAGCGCATAGTGATGCTTAGTGGCTCTGCAGGAACTGGAAAGTCAACAATTGCACAGACTGTTGCATCTATTCTTGCAGAAGAACAACACATCCTAGCAGCTTCCTTTTTCTTTTCCCGTAACTATGCAGAGCGTAGAGAAATCAAGGGTCTCCCTCTCACTCTTGCTCATCAATTGGCAGACTATAATCCACACTTCAAGAATCTTCTTGTCAAATTTCTAGATGAAGACCAAACTAGAATTCTTGATGCAGACCCAAAACTGCAGTTTCAAAAACTAGTTGTAGATTTGCTGGCTCAAATTCCAACTAGTGGCAAGCTATGGGTCATCTGTCTAGATGCACTGGATGAATGTGGAAAAGACAGGGGCCAGATCTTTCTCCGGTGGCTCTCAGACAATATCAGAAAAATACCAGTTCATGTTTGCTTTTTTCTAACTGGCCGGCCAGATGTTCCCTCATATCTCAAGCATGACACACTCTGCTCAGTGATGCATGGAATCATCCTTGATACCATTGATAAAAGAACTGTTGGGCAGGACATCAGAACATATGTTGAGCGATCTCTGGATGGCAATTCTTGGATACCACAATATTGTTGGACACCCCAGGTTCAGGATGTGGATATGATTACCAGACATGCAGATGGGCTCTTTGTGTTTGCTGCTACAGCTGTTCGCTACATTCATGCAGGCTTACCAAGAGTCAATCCACAGAAGTCACTGGAATACCTATTCAAAGGCACAGCACTGGTGGATTTACATGAACTGTACTTTCATATTGTCAATGAGGCTATTCCAATATCAGCAGACATGGATGACCGTGATCAAGAGTCATATGACCTTTCCATACGGACCCTAAGCACAATTTTGGAGCTCTTGGAACCAATGGAACCTAAGGATCTGGCAGAATTGCTTGACTCAGATGAGGATTCTGTCAGAGGGACACTTATTCCTCTGAGTGCTGTTGTTCGTGTGCCAGACACTGGAACTGTGCAGATCATACATCTGTCCTTCAGAGAGTTTCTCACATCCCAGAAATCTAAGCTATCCAAGCAGCGTCTGGACCTCCAGTGTGGGACAAAGAAACAGAAGCAGGAATTTGCATCCAAGATACTTCAGATATTGCAGTCAGAACTTAAATTCAATATTTGTGACCTGCCCACATCACACCTGAAGAACACTGAGATGCCAGGGTTTGGACAGAAATTGAATGCCTGTATACCAATATATCTGAGATACTGCTGCTGTTTCTGGGCAGATCATCTAGCAGCAGTGTCAATCAATGCAGAGAATTCAAGAATGGCCAAAAGGTTCCTTGACACCAAGTGTCTTTTCTGGTTGGAAGTCCTAAGCATACTGGGGATGGTATCGACTGCATCACTGGCTCTGTCAAAATTAATAGCATGGAGTGAGGTATGAAGAGTATTTTGGTGAAAGTTACTAAGTAATTAATTGTTTATTAGGATCCAATGATAAAACAGTTTGCAGCAGATGTAAAACAATTTATTAGGTTCTTCTTGGCTCCAATCACTCAAAGTACACCCCATCTCTATGTGTCAGCCTTAGCCTTTGCACCAATGCAGTCAGAAGTTAGCATAAAATTCCGATCACAGTTTCCAGAACTTCTATCAATTTTAATAGGACAGATGGAGAAATGGCCAGCAATACTTGGAGTACTTGAAGGCCACACTTATTCGGTCACATCAGTGGCCTTCTCCCCAGATGGGAAGCATATTGTCTCTGGCTCCTGGGACAACACAGTGCGCTTGTGGGATGCAGAGAGTGGAGCACCACTGGGTGACCCATTAAAAGGCCACACTTATTCGGTCAGATCAGTGGCCTTCTCCCCAGATGGGAAGCATATTGTCTCTGGCTCCTCAGACAACACAGTGCGCTTGTGGGATGCAGAGAGTGGAGCACCACTGGGTGACCCATTAAAAGGCCACACTTATTCGGTCACATCAGTGGCCTTCTCCCCAGATGGGAAGCATATTGTCTCTGGCTCCCATGACAACACAGTGCGCTTGTGGGATGCAGAGAGTGGAGCACCACTGGGTGACCCATTAAAAGGCCACACTGATTCGGTCAGATCAGTGGCCTTCTCCCCAGATGGGAAGCATATTGTCTCTGGCTCCTGGGACAACACAGTGCGCTTGTGGGATGCAGAGAGTGGAGCACCACTGGGTGACCCATTAAAAGGCCACACTTATTCGGTCACATCAGTGGCCTTCTCCCCAGATGGGAAGCATATTGTCTCTGGCTCTGAGGACAACACAGTGCGCTTGTGGGATGCAGAGAGTGGAGCACCACTGGGTGACCCATTAAAAGGCCACACTGATTCGGTCACATCAGTGGCCTTCTCCCCAGATGGGAAGCATATTGTCTCTGGCTCCCATGACAACACCGCGCGCTTGTGGGATACAGAGAGTGGAGCACCACTGGGTGACCCATTAAAAGGCCACACTGATTCGGTCAGATCAGTGGCCTTCTCCCCAGATGGGAAGCATATTGTCTCTGGCTCCCATGACAACACAGTGCGCTTGTGGGATGCAGAGAGTGGAGCACCACTGGGTGACCCATTAAAAGGCCACACTCATTGGGTCAGATCAGTGGCCTTCTCCCCAGATGGGAAGCATATTGTCTCTGGCTCCTCAGACAACACAGTGCGCTTGTGGGATGCAGAGAGTGGAGCACCACTGGGTGACCCATTAAAAGGCCACACTGATTCGGTCAGATCAGTGGCCTTCTCCCCAGATGGGAAGCATATTGTCTCTGGCTCTGAGGACAACACAGTGCGCTTGTGGGATGCAGAGAGTGGAGCACCACTGGGTGACCCATTAAAAGGCCACACTGATTCGGTCACATCAGTGGCCTTCTCCCCAGATGGGAAGCATATTGTCTCTGGCTCCTATGACAACACAGTGCGCTTGTGGGATGCAGAGAGTGTAGCACCACTAGGTGACCCATTAAAAGGCCACACTCATTGGGTCACATCAGTGGCCTTCTCCCCAGATGGGAAGCATATTGTCTCTGGCTCCGTTGACAACACAGTGCGCTTGTGGGATGCAGAGAGTGGAGCACCACTGGGTGACCCATTAAAAGGCCACACTCATTGGGTCACATCAGTGGCCTTCTCCCCAGATGGGAAGCATATTGTCTCTGGCTCCTATGACAACACAGTGCGCTTGTGGGATGCAGAGAGTGGAGCACCACTGGGTGACTCATTAAAAGGCCACACTAGTTGGGTCACATCAGTGGCCTTCTCCCCAGATGGGAAGCATATTGTCTCTGGCTCCTATGACAACACAGTGCGCTTGTGGGATGCAGAGAGTGGAGCACCACTGGGTGACCCATTAAAAGGCCACACTGATACGGTCACATCAGTGGCCTTCTCCCCAGATGGGAAGCATATTGTCTCTGGCTCCTATGACAACACAGTGCACTTGTGGGATGCAGAGAGTGGAGCACCACTGGGTGACCCATTAAAAGGCCACACTCATTGGGTCACATCAGTGGCCTTCTCCCCAGATGGGAAGCATATTGTCTCTGGCTCCTATGACAACACAGTGCACTTGTGGGATGCAGAGAGTGGAGCACCACTGGGTGACCCATTAAAAGGCCACACTGGTCTGGTCACATCAGTGGCCTTCTCCCCAGATGGGAAGCATATTGTCTCTGGCTCCCATGACAACACAGTGCGCTTGTGGGATACAGAGAGTGGAGCACCACTGGGTGACCCATTAAAAGGCCACACTGGTCTGGTCACATCAGTGGCCTTCTCCCCAGATGGGAAGCATATTGTCTCTGGCTCCCATGACAACACAGTGCACTTGTGGGATGCAGAGAGTGGAGCACCACTGGGTGACCCATTAAAAGGCCACACTGATTCGGTCAGATCAGTGGCCTTCTCCCCAGATGGGACGCATATCGTCTCTGGCTATGATGATGACAGCACTGCACGCTTGTGGGATGCCCTCCAGGTTGCCCACTCCGGCCCATTACCCTCTCAATCAGGCTTGCCCATCTCGTATTGCAGCCATTCTATTAAAGTAAGGTCACATTTCTTCTATAGTTTCCCAATGTTTACTCTTCCATTTCAGCCTGAAATCCCTTATGTTTCTCCTTACTGGACTATTCATGAAGGCTGGGTCATGTCTCACACTGGTGAATTGCTTTTCTGGCTGCCTCATGAACACAGGATTGGATTCTGGATGCCTCTCAACAAACTCATAATTGGCAGGCAGCAAACTTTACTTTCATACAATAGATTTGCTTGGCGTACTGAGTGGGCAAAGTGTTATCTGTCATCATTGGTAGAGCACCCTCAATAGGACTGTGTGACAGTGTTTACCTTCCATAGCTCAAGTTCTATGATTCAGCAGCTGTCAATTGAATTCTGTTTTTCTTAACACACCTCTGTTCATATGGTGTTACTGTTTTAGAGCACTCCATGACCTAGGGATAGTCCTTAACCCAAATGAGGAAACTTGCCATAACTGTAAAATTCTGAAAAATTCAATCTAGGTTTAAATACATCTTTTTGGCTTAGATACTTGAGGAATTAGCTATTTACACAAGATTGAGCCCATCAAGCAGTGACAAGGAAGGTGTGGCCACTGAGGGCATAGCCTACTACCTTTGGAATCTGAAATCTTTCACAATTTTCAATTTGAACTTCTTCCATAGTCAACACAAAATCATTATTACAACAATACAGAACATTATAGACTATGAGTGAAACACTGATTGAAGTATTCAAGTTTTTGAGCTCAAAAACTGATGAAAAACTAACCAAGTTTTTCATTCGTTTTTCAAGCAGAAATTCCATGAAAAATTCATGAGTTTTTCGCAAGTTTTCCAGAAATGGGGTAAAAAATTTGAAACATGTGAAAAACTAATGAAAAATTTATGAATTTTCCACCAAATCTTTCACTGAAAATAGAAGTGAAAAACTCAAATAATGTTTCACCCATATTTTCGCTGAAAAACTTGTAATGCTCAACAAGTGAAAGCAATGATTTTTCAACAAAACTACTCATCATCACAGAAAGTGACTGGTCACTGTGTTTCTCTCAACCAATGGGGTTGCTGCAGGAAAACCTATACTCCAAAGCTTCTATATGGTACCCCCTGATCCTCTATGAAAGAAAGAACCAGCCATTCTTGTTGATTTGAGTGAAAATTAGAAATATATCAATTTTTTCCAGCAAAGGTCTAATTTTCCTCAGGATCAATTTCATTCTGCAGACTTATAGGATAGGCTTTTTATTTATTTTGGTAGTACATCGTCTGAAAGACAGTTGGCAGGACAAAAATTGGCTAGCCTCCCAAACCAAACCCGTAAGAAAAGGAGGGGACAAGGACCTCCATGAGAAGTGATATATCAGCACCCTATTGCCCAAGGAAATGCATAAATGCATGCCACGGTATGCAGCAGTGTGGGGTTTCGTGCCTTACCTGTTCCCTCCTCTCCGACCTGAGGTCGGAGGGGAGGGAGGCTGCAGCGGCTCGAGACCCACTAAAGCCTTGGGCATTCTCAGCCAGTTATCTGGCAGTTTATCTTCATCCTTGAGAGTTGCACTCCAGGTTTGGAGGACTAGGATGGAGTTCACAGAGTCTTGTTTACCGTAGTGTAACTCATTTGTTAACTGGCAGTCTAGTTCCAGCCTCCAGTTTATGGTGTACAGCCATTTGTTTTGTATCTCCCTTTCAGAGAGTGATGCCCCTCCATTCTGGATAACAGAGTTGTTCCGGAGTTTCCAGATCAAGAAAAGGGATTCAGAGATGAGGATATGGAACAGGCGTGTGGTGCCTGGCAGGTGGCGCTCATTCTTGTCCTTTATTGACACTAGGCTACATCCAAGAATGGCACCCAAAGACAGTTCCTTCCAAGTGTGGTGTTTCTTAAGCCAGAGCTTTTTGACCAAGGCCCATACTTGACTCTGGCCTGGGCATCTGCACTTTAAGACTATGTGCTCGAGGTCTTCTATTTCCCCGCAGTATTCACAAGTGACACGATCCTCACATTCCGGGATGTGTTTCCAGTATGAGCCAATCCGGTGGGCATCATGCATTGACTTCCAGAGGAAATTTTTTACTTAGCAGCTGAAGTCTTTGTGGTGTATAGCTTTCCATATTCCAGCTTTGGAGGGGGTGGTTCTTTCGGAATCCCGTATGGCTGCCTGAACTGAGGCCACATTTCTATCAGTAGCAGGCCTTGAGACACAGTCCTCGCGCTTTCTGATCACTGTGTACACAGTTTTCTGAGTCAGGGTGGCTAATTTTAAACCTCTGAGCCTCATTTCTTCTGGGACTTGGAGGTCAACAGGGTTGGTAGACTCTGACCGGCTACCCTCTCTTGCCAGCTTTTTGGCTTGAACCCTACAGGATTTCCAGGCATCATCATCTACTTCGTGGGTGACAAAGAATACACTCTCTTTGTGGAGCTTGAGTCTGGCAGCCAATGCTTGCAAAGGGACTCGGTTTATAACTCCAACCCATCCACGGTCTTCATAGGTGGGGTGTTGGGTGCACATAGCATGTTGCAGAGATTTACAGCTACAGTGGAAAGTGATTGGGGTGTTGGGATATGCTTGTTGAAGTACAGTAAGTGCAGCTACCATTTCTGCTACCTCAGTTGTTTGAGGGATCATTTCAGCAATGTTCAGGCTCATATTGCGAGTATCTGCTTGTCCATACCAGATCCCTGCACTGGCTGACTGAGAGCCTCCCTCGCTCTTGGTTGTTGCACCACTGATGAATACATCCAAGGGCACAGCTTGGGGTGTTGTGTTTTGGGGGTGGGGGCCAATGATTCCCTCACCCTCGGTGGCCAGCCCACTGAGGTGCGTGCAAACCCAGAAGCTCCCCGAGCTCCTGCAATGCGGAGTGAGTTGATGAGAGAGAAGGTGACAAGAGAGCCTCACTGTCTGTCTGCCGCCATGGGATGGACCTCAACTCACGGCAGCGTAGGGGGTCTGGGCGCGTTGATGGTCGAGCTTCTCTGGGTAGAGACTGAGTCGTCCAATTTGTTCATGCATCTGTTTGGATGCACACTCGGTCACCTGTGCTCAGTCTTCTGCTCCTTTGGGTACGCCTCCAAGCAGTGCAATGACACAACATCAGGAATCAAGGATCGCGATAGTAAGTCTGGAACAGAGCGGGGTTAGCTGAGGGGTCGAAGATAAAAGGGTGAATCCACGCAGTCCAAGCTATGAAATGTAATCGAAACCCATAGTTCCAGTAAGCGCATCTACCTCAGCTGGAGAATAGAGTTTTCCTCCCATCCTGTGGTCAATGCCCGAGGCTGGACTGCCTGTAAGGGCAACCTCAGCTCGGCGCAGAGCGCGGGAGACTAGCGGGAGAATCCGAAGCAACTCAATTGAATGGTACTAAATACAGGTTTCTAGAATACGCACCTAGCGGGAGAATCCGAAGAGAAGAAAGGATGAGGATTCTCACGCTAGGCGAGGTTTTTTAAGTACTAGCCAGTAGCACGTGTCCGGAGGGATCGGCAGAGGTCTCGAGCTTGATCACACAGCACGTGCCAGTGAGAGCGGCCGGACGGACGGAAGGGAACAGAGTCCGGAGGGACGGGAGGTGACGTTCCGGATGGAGGCGCAGGCTGGGGTGCGAGTCCGGAGGCCGGACGAAGGATCGGACGAGGAAGCGGGGCAGTGCGATGGGCCGGAGCCGGACGGACGGACGGATGGACGGACGGACGGGCGGTTCCCCTGACATCACCCCCCCCTTGGAATGCGGCGTCCCGACGCATGAATCGGACCTGGGCGTCGCGCCTCCGGAACGAGAGCGAGTCGAAAGCGGCCGAGGCGATCCGGCGCGGGGCGTTGGGGTAGCGGCGATAGTAGGCCTCGATGGCGTCTCGAGCGAAGACGTCGGAGTGCTTTACCCATTTATTGTGTTCCGGGCCGTAGCCTTTCCACCGCACCATGTACCAGAGGCTGCCATAACGGACCTTCGCTTCTAGGATCTCCTCGACCTCCCATTGAACGTCGTCGTCCGTCTGAAGGACGGGTGGGGGTTCGTCGTTCCGGGGGCGTCCGGGGAACGGGTCCGGTTCCGCGAGCTGGAGTTTCACCACCGGAAAGACCGGGTGGAGCTGGGAGTACCGGGGGGGGAGCTCGAGCTTGTACGCACCCTTTCCGACAACCTTCACGACCTTGAAGGGGCCGAGGCGTTTGTCCGCGAATTTGACGGACGGACGGGTCGTCCGGATGTCGGAGGCGTCTAGCCAGACTCGGTCGCCTACTTTGATCTCCGGGGCGGGCGTGCGTCGGCGATCGTAGTACAGCTTGAACTCGTCTTTGGCCTTAACGAGCGCGGCTTTGGCTTCCGAGACTCCGGACGCGATCCGGTCGCGGAACTCGTTCGCGGATTCCACGTTCGAGCGCAGTCCGTTGGGCTCAAATCCCATCCGGGGGAGCCTTCCGGTGTCCGTCATGAACGGGACTTGCTGCGTCGAGGAGTGGACGTGGTTGTTGTACGCGAACTCCGCGGCCGGGAGGAGCTCGTCCCAGTCGTCTTGTTTGTAGTTCGTGAAGATCCGGACGAACTGCTCGAGTTCCTGATTGACGCGTTCGGTCTGGCCATCGGTCTGCGGGTGGTAGGCGGTGGAGGTCGCTGGTTCTATCCCGATGAGGCGCCACAGTTCCGTGGTGAACTCCGCGACGAACTGCGGCCCACGGTCGGAGATGTATTTCCGGGGGGTTCCGTGGTGCCTCCAGACGTTCCGGTAGTAGAGCCGAGCGGCTCCGACCGCGCCAAGGCCGGTGTGGCACTCGTTGAAATGGGCCCGCTTACCCAGGACGTCGACTACGACCATGACCGCGTCGAACCCGTGCGCGTCTGGGAGCTCGACGATGAAGTCCACCGAGACGGTGTCCCAACGTTCTTCCGGGATTTCGGTCGGGTGGAGCTCTCCGTGGGGCAGCTTCCGAAGCGCCTTCGTCCGGTTGCATGGATCGCAGGTCCGGACGTATTGGCCGACGTGACGGGACAGCTGGGGCCACCAGTAATTCCGGGAGATGAGCTCGAGGGTTTTGAAGCGTCCGGCGTGTCCGGCGACCCGGGTGTCGTGGTGCAGGGCGATGATTCGGCGCCGGAGGTCCTTATTCCGCGGTACGACGACCTTACCGCGGTAGTAAAGGAGCCCTTCTGCGACACGCCACTCGGACGACCGGGGGGGGCGGACGTTCCGGTTCTTGAGGAGTTCTCGCGCGACAAGCGCGACGGGGTCCTCAAGGTCCGGCTCACCCGTGAAGGCCTCCCGGACGTCACGAAGGAGGGGGACCTCGGGTCCGGCCACCACGACACCTTCCAGTGCGCGGACGTGGAACAAGTCCGGGCGAAGAAGGGTAACGTCCGTGTTGTCCGAGCCCACTCCGTGGTCCGGACGGCGGGACAGCGCGTCCGGACGGCCCATGAGGCGTCCGGGCTGGTGGTGGAGCGCGAAGTCAAACCGGGACAGGTACAGGGACCACCGCGCCTGCCTCCGGTTCAAGTTCTGCGCCTTCCGGAAGTACTCCAAGTTTTTGTGGTCCGTCCAGATCTCGACCGGGTGCTGCGTACCTTCGAGGAAGTGTCGCCACTCCTCTAAGGCCCGGATGATCGCAAGCATCTCCTTGTCATGGATCTCGTAGTTGCGCTGGACGTCACTCAGACTTTTGGAGTAAAACGCGACCGGATGCCACTTCCCGTTCGCGTCCGGCTGAGACAGGACGGCTCCGGTGGCGTAGTCGGAGCTGTCCGCCTCGACCCGGTATGGACGCGACTCGTCGGGCAGGACCAAGACGGGCTCCGCGGTTACCGCATCCTTGAGGGCTTGGAAGGCGGCAGCCGCGGCAGCGGTCCAGGTCCAAGCGACGCTCTTCTTGGTGAGGTCGAAGAGGGGCCGCGCGATGTCCGAGAAAGCCCGGATGAATCTCCGGTAGAAGTTCGTGAAGCCGAGGAACTGCTGCACGTCCTTCCGGTTCTCCGGAGCCGGCCAGGCGGCGACTCCGGCGACCTTGACCGGGTCCATCTCGACGTGGTTGTGCGAGATGATGACGCCGAGGTACTCGATCGACGACTTCTCGAACTCGCACTTCTCCGGCCGGAGGTAAAGCTTGTGCGCCCGGAGCCGCCGGAGGACTTCTTGGACGATCTCTCGGTGGCGTGCGAGATCGGAGTGAGCGATGAGGATGTCGTCAAGGTATACCATGACGTCTCCGGACAGGATGAGGTCTTGGAAGATGTCGTTCATCATCGTCTGGAACGTGGCCGGGGAGTTGGTGAGGCCGAAGTACATCACCAGGGGCTCGAAGAGTCCTCGGTTGGTACGGAACGCGGCCTTCCACTCGTCGCCTCCCCGGATCCGGACGTTGTTGAAGCCCCACCGGACGTCGAGTTTTGTGAAGAACCGGGCTCCCTTTAGGCGGTTAATGAGGTCGTTAATCAGCGGGAGCGGGTATCGGTTCTTCACGGTCATCGCGTTGAGCGCTCGGTAGTCCTGGACGAACCGGAGGCTTCCGTCCTTCTTCTTGATGAAGAAGACCGGAGACGCCATCGGGGACTTGGACGGACGGATCCGGCCGGTGCTCAGCCCATCCTCGATGAACGCGTCGAGTTCCTTCTGCTCGAGGGGGGAGATCGGGTAGACCTTGCAGTTGGCCGGCTTTGCGTCCGGGACGAGTTCGATGGCGTGGTCCCACGTCCGGCGCTCCGGTAACGCGTCGAACGACTCCTTGTCAAAGACGTCGGAGAAGTCCTCGACCCAGGTCGGAACCGAGGTCCCAGGCGGGGCCGAGTTCCGGGCGAAGGCCTCCGCGAGCCGTTGGGAGACGGTGCTCCCGGCGCGGATTTCCTCGGCCGGAGCGAACGCGGTGTAGAGGATCCGGTCGCCTTCTTCTAGCTCGTCATCGTCGTCTTCGTCCGGGTCCGGAGTGAGGTCCGGACAGTCGTCTCCGTCGCCATCCGGATCGTACCCGTCGTCTCCGCACCACTCCTCCGGGTCAATGGCACAGATAGACGGGACGGGACCTTCGCGGAGCTGTCGGAGGATCGCGGCGGAGATCTTCGCGCTGCGACGGACGGCGCGAAGCTCGTCTCGGCAGGTGCTGCAGCTGGTCGGGCAGCGGGTCATCCGGACTTCCTTGGTTTCCCAGTCGATCTCCGGGTTGTGTTTCTGAAGCCAGGAGTAACCGAGGATGACGTGCTGCTTCCCGAGCCGCGTCACGGCGAGTTGGATGCGTTCCGAGTGACCCTTGTAGTTGACGACCATATCGACTACGCCCGTAATGCCTCCGGATGCATTGGGTGTGCCGTCGACGTTGAGGACCGGGATAGGCTGGGAGAGCTTCCGGACGGGAAGGTTGCGGGAGATCACGTACTCCGAGTCAATGAAGTCTCCGGTCGCTCCGCAGTCGACCAGACCTTTCACGGACACCTTAGCCGCGGTTTCTACCGACTGCATCTCCAACGGAATGTGCAGGGAGTTCCGGCCCTCCACGGAATCAATAACGTACTGCCGGGGCAGTTTGCGTTCCCATCTCGGACGGTGGACGCGGGGAATGGAAGGGGTTTTTGCCTCCGGGGCGGGAATAGGGGGCTCCGGCCGGGGGGCGGAAACCGGAGCAGGGGGTGCGTCTTTCGTTTCAACTGCTGATTTATTGGGTATATCTTTGTACAGGCAGGAGTAACGATTAGGGGACGCGACCGAGGGCGCACCGCTCACTCGACCGCGTCCGGAAAACCCTCCGGCTCCGCGTCTCCGGCGTCCGGCTCGGTCGGAAGCCCGGCGGTAGTAGAGAGGCGCGCGAAGAGCTCTCCGAGGAGGTCGTCTCCGAGTTGACGGACGACCTCGTCCAGGACGTCTGCGTGCCGGACGTCCGAGGGAGTCGGGCAGTCTCGGGCAAGGTGTCCGGACGCACCGCAGCGGAAGCAAGCGCGCGGTCCGAAGCGCGCGCGGGTCCGGTCAACTTCCATCGGAATGCCAGGCGGAAGGGCGGGCGCCGGCGCGGCTTTGGGAGCAGGCGTGAAGGAGGGGACTGGGAGGAACGTCCCAGTGCGAGGGCGTGCGGCCGGAGCCGGGGCGCGAGTCGGAGGTGCTCCCGCTCGGACGCGGGCGAGGGCGTCGTACTGACGGAAGGCGCGGAGACGCCATCCGGCGTAGTCTAGCAGCGCCGGAGCGGTTCCGGACGTGGTGATCGCTGCGTTGATCCTCGGGTCGAGCCCCGCTCGGTACTTGGTGACGCGGACGAGCGGATCCGTGTACCCGGCCGTGGCGGTGAGTTCCTCGAAGTCGTCCGTGTACCGGTAAACGTCGCGGGAGCCCTGGTAGTAGCTGTGGGTCTCCAGCCGGAGGAGAGCTTGGTCTTGCTCGTTTTCCTCGACGAACCGGAGCCGGAACTCGGACTCGAATTCCGCCCAGGACGGGAATGGGAACGGAACGATTGCGGACTGTCGTTCGGCCCATCGTCCGGCCGCGTCTCGCGCCATAAAGGACATGGCGTACCGCACGAGTTTTTCCTCGACGAGCTGTCCGTGGACCATGAAGGCTTCCGGAACCAGTCGGAGGTATGTGAGGACGGAGTGGAGGAACATCCGTCCTTGGGTCCGGTCCCCGTCGAAGACGGCCGGGGGGTTCGGTCGGAGAACCGATTTTGCTGCGGGGGTGAGGGTGGTAAAGTCTGGACCCACCGCCGGAGCCGGAGCGGCAGGGACGGGGGCAGTCGCGGGTGGATTTTGGTTGTTGTGTAAAACGCGGAGGAGTAGGGCTTCGATGTTTGCGAGAGAGCCTTCGACCGCGGTCAGCCGGGATTCGGGGTCGGCAGCCGGTTCGGGGATGTAAACATCCGGGAGCTCGGGTGGCGCGGACCCGCTTCCGGGCATCGGAGCGTCCATCAAGGAGGAGGGGTCGAGGTTGGAAGTCGGGGAGGCCGGAGCGCTAGCGTAGCAGTCCGAGTCCGAGTCTACACCGAACTTCGCAATCTTGACCAGTTGATCCCTTAGATCCTTTCTTCTGCTGTAAGGGCAACCTCAGCTCGGCGCAGAGCGTGGGAGACTAGCGGGAGAATCCGAAGCAACTCAATTGAATGGTACTAAATACAGGTTTCTAGAATACGCACCTAGCGGGAGAATCCGAAGAGAAGAAAGGATGAGGATTCTCACGCTAGGCGAGGTTTTTTAAGTACTAGCCAGTAGCATGTGTCCGGAGGGATCGGCAGAGGTCTCGAGCTTGATCACACAGCACGTGCCAGTGAGAGCGGCCGGACGGACGGAAGGGAACAGAGTCCGGAGGGACGGGAGGTGACGTTCCGGATGGAGGCGCAGGCTGGGGTGCGAGTCCAGAGGCCGGACGAAGGATCGGACGAGGAAGCGGGGCAGTGCGATGGGCCGGAGCCGGACGGACGGACGGATGGACGGACGGACGGGCGGTTCCCCTGACACTGCCATCTGGAAGGACAAACTCGAAACCCTCGGCGCAGCGGTTGCCAATCCAGGCAGGGACAGAATGAGGGAGCCCGTTCGCATCATAATAGACCTCAAGATAGTTACTTTTGGCCTCCGACAACCGCTTCTGATGAACAGCTTTGTTTGTCGGCCGTACTGAATCTTGCCGCGCTTTGTCCCGTTTTCTGTTGCATCGGGCCCTTGATTTGAATTTATTGCATTCTTTGGCTGAGAGAGAATGGGGGAGCGGTTGAGGAGGACGGGGAGATGGTGCAGATGGAGAAGCAGAAGACTGAGAGCCGGACCCTCCATCTCCAAGATGTGGGGCTGGAGATGAAGTGGGCAGTGGGTCATCCGCTATGTTGATCTCAGGGACCAACAACAGACCGGCCAAATCGAGGCTGGAGTCGTCTTTGGGTTCATGGGCTAGTCCTGTATGCTCCTGCTCGGAAAGTTGCCACTGGAGAGATTTTGGAGTGTTGAAATTGACAAAGATGGCAAGAGTGAGGTCAAATACAGAAAACTCCTTCCCAGAGCGGAGAGTTCGCCAAGGCAGAGCACATGCTATGCAGAAAGGAATGAGCTAGATCCCAAGAAGAAAATAGTGGGCCTGAAGATAAAAAAATGGCAGCAACAGGCTGGTTTAAGATTAAACCGCAACGTTGGCAACGTTGGCCCGGTTTAAACCATTTTGGTTTAAACCGTAAGGTTGCCAACGTTGGTTGCTGGTGTTAGCCCGGTTTAAACCGGTTTTAAACCAAAAAAAGTGCATCCACTCATGTTTTATACAACAAAGCTGTGCAGAAAGGTGACCCGGTTTAAACCGGTTTAAACCATGGCTTAAACCGGTTTTAAACCATGGCTTAAACCGGTTTTAAACCATGGCTTAAACCATGGTTTAAACCAAAAAAAGTGCATCCACTCGTGTTTTTTACAACAACAAGGAGCAGAAAGGTGAGTCTTGATCAGGTGAATGTTTAATATTACTAAAGTATTTCAAGCTCCTAGTCAAGCAACCATCTTGAAGGAGATGATTGCTAGTGAGCAAAGAGCGGAAGACAGAGCTCAAGCAAGTGCTACCACTCCTGTTGCTCTCTACATCAATGTTGGATTGAAACTTCAAGCCAGACAGTATGTTCCTCAACTTCTTCTATGCATAGATAAATACTAACTAATGAATCGATCAGGCGTACTCTAAGATCAACACAGAATCCCACCAGTGAAGATGACCAGACACAAGATAGTGTGGTTGAAAAGCAACGTCTAGGGGCAGATATCAAGAAATGGCATCAGCAACAACAGCACATTTGTCCTCAGGTTCTCCCATCTGTGGCCTCAGAGCCCTACAAATCACCTGAATGGGAGAGGTTATTCTTGCCCTCCAACTTTATTAGCTCCGAGCGAACCAAATTAGGTCTAGAGACTTTGGGAGCAGAAGAACTCAAACTGCGGCAAGGTGAAGCAAATGATGCTCTACATAGCTTGCGCGAACATATCCAACATAGTCAAGCTGTCAGGGGAACCGCCCGTCCGTCCGTCCGTCCGTCCGTCCGTCCGGCTCCGGCCCATCGCACTGCCCCACTGCCTCGTCCGATCCTTCGTCCGGCCTCGCCCGACTGTCCGGCCTCCGGACCCGCGCCTCAGCCTGCGCCCCCACCCGGAACGTCACCTCCCGTCTCTCCGGACTCCGTTCCCTTCCGTCCCCCTCCGTCCGGCCGCTCTCACTGGCACGTGCTGTGTGATCAAGCTCGAGACCACTGCCGATCCCTCCGGACACGTGCTACTGGCTAGTACTTATAAAAACCTCGCCTAGCGTGGGAATCCTCATCCTTTCTTCTCTTCGGATTCTCCCGCTAGGTGCGTATTCTAGAAGCCTGTATTTAGTACCTTCAATTGAGTTTGCTTCGGATTCTCCCGCTAGTCTCCCGCGCTCCGCACCGAGCTGAGGTTGCCCTTACAGCAGAAGAAAGGATCTAAGGGATCAACTGGTCAAGATTGCGAAGTTCGGTGTAGACTCGGACTCGGACCGCTACGCTAGCGCTCCAGCCTCCCCGACTTCCAATCTCGACCCCTCCTCCTTGATGGACGTCCCGACGCCCGGAAACGGGTCCGCGCCACCCGAGCTCCCGGATGTTTACATCCCGGACCCGGCTGCCGACCCTGAATCCCGGCTGACCGCGGTCGAAGGCTCTCTCGCAAACATCGAAGCCCTACTCCTCCGCGTTTTACACAATAGCCAAAATCCACCCGCGACTGCCCCCGTCCCTGCCGCTCCGGCTCCGGCGGTGGGTCCAGACTTCACCACCCTCACCCCCGCAGCAAAATCGGTTCTCCGACCGAACCCCCCGGCCGTCTTCGACGGGGACCGGACCCAAGGACGGATGTTCCTCCACTCCGTCCTCACATACCTCCGACTGGTTCCGGAAGCCTTCATGGTCCACGGACAGGTCGTTGAGGAAAAACTCGTGCGGTACGCCATGTCCTTTATGGCGCGAGACGCGGCCGGACGATGGGCCGAACGACAGTCCGCAATCGTTCCGTTCCCATTCCCGTCCTGGGCGGAATTCGAGTCCGAGTTCCGGCTCCGGTTCGTCGAGGAAAACGAGCAAGACCAAGCTCTCCTCCGGCTGGAGACCCACAGCTACTACCAGGGCTCCCGCGACGTTTACCGGTACACGGACGACTTCGAGGAACTCGCCGCCACGGCCGGGTACACGGATCCGCTCGTCCGCGTCACAAAGTACCGAGCGGGGCTCGACCCGCGGATTAACGCAGCGATCACCACGTCCGGAACCGCTCCGGCGCTGCTAGACTACGCCGGATGGCGTCTCCGCGCCTTCCGCCAGTACGACGCCCTCGCCCACGTCCGAGCAGGAGCACCTCCGGCTCGCGCCCCGGCTCCGGCCGCACGCCCCCGCACTGGGACGTTCCTCCCAGTCCCCTCCTTCACGCCCGCCCCAAAAGCCGCGCCGGCGCCCGCCCTTCCGCCTGGCATCCCGATGGAAGTCGACCGGACCCGCGCACGCTTCACGCCGCGCACTTGCTTCCGTTGCGGCGCGCCCGGACACCTCGCCCGAGACTGCCCGACTCCCTCGGACGTCCGGCACGCAGACGTCCTGGACGAGGTCGTCCGTCAACTCGGTGACGACCTCCTCGGAGAACTCTTCGCGCGCCTCTCTACCACCGCTGGGCTTCCGACCGAGCCGGACGCCGGAGACGCAGAGCCGGAGGGTTTTCCGGACGCGGTCGAGTGAGCGGTGCGCCCTCGGTCGCGTCCCCCAATCGTTACTCCTGCTTGTACAAAGATATACCCAATAAATCAGCAGTTGAAACGAAAGACGCACCCCCTATTCCCGCCCCGGAGGCAAAAACCCCTTCCATTCCCCGCGTCCGCCGTCCGAGATGGGAACGCAAACTACCCCGGCGGTACGTTATTGATTCCGTAGAGGGCCGGAACTCCCTGCACATTCCGTTGGAGATGCAGTCGGTAGAAACAGCGGCTACGATGTCCGTGAAAGGTCTGGTTGACTGCGGGGCGACCGGAGACTTCATCGACTCGGAGTACGTGATCTCCCGCAACCTTCCCGTCCGGAAGCTCTCCCAGCCTATCCCGGTCCTCAATGTCGACGGCACGCCCAATGCATCCGGAGGCATTTCCGGCGTAGTTGATATGGTCGTCAACTACAAGGGACACTCCGAACGCATCCAACTCGCCGTGACGCGGCTCGGGAAGCAGCACGTCATCCTCGGTTACTCCTGGCTTCAGAAGCACAACCCGGAGATCGACTGGGAAACCAAGGAAGTCCGGATGACCCGCTGCCCGACCAGCTGCAGCACTTGCCGAGACGAGCTTCGCGCCGTCCGTCGCAGCGCGAAGATCTCTGCCGCGATCCTCCGGCAGCTCCGTGAAGGTCCCGTCCCGTCTATCTGTGCCATTGACTCGGAGGAGTGGTGCGGAGACAACGGGTGCGATCCGGACGACGACGGAGACGACTGTCCGGACCTCACTCCGGACCCGGACGAAGATGACGATGACGAGCTCGAGGAAGGCGACCGGATCCTCTACACCGCGTTCGCTCCGGCCGAGGAAATCCGCGCCGGGAGCACCGTCTCCCAACGGCTTGCGGAGGCCTTCGCCCGGAACTCGGCCCCGCCTGGGACCTCGGTTCCGACCTGGGTCGAGGACTTCTCCGACGTCTTTGACAAGGAGTCGTTTGACGCGTTACCGGAACGCCGGACGTGGGACCACGCCATCGAACTCGTCCCGGATGCCAAGCCGGCCAACTGCAAGGTCTACCCCATCTCCCCCCTCGAGCAGAAGGAACTCGACGCGTTCATCGAGGATGGGTTAAACACCGGCCGGATCCGCCTGTCCAAGTCCCCAATGGCGTCCCCGGTCTTCTTCATCAAGAAGAAGGACGGGAGCCTCCGGTTCATCCAGGACTACCGAGCGCTCAACGCGATGACCGTGAAGAACCGATACCCGCTCCCGCTGATTAACGACCTCATTAACCGCCTAAAGGGAGCCCGGTTCTTCACGAAACTCGACGTCCGGTGGGGCTTCAACAACGTCCGGATCCGAGGAGGCGACGAGTGGAAGGCCGCGTTCCGTACCAACCGAGGGCTCTTCGAGCCCCTGGTGATGTACTTCGGCCTCACCAACTCTCCGGCCACGTTCCAGACGATGATGAACGACATCTTCCAAGACCTCATCCTGTCCGGAGATGTCATGGTATACCTTGACGACATCCTCATCGCTCACTCCGATCTCGCGCGCCACCGGGAGATCGTCCGAGAAGTCCTCCGGCGGCTCCGGGCGCACAAGCTTTACCTCCGGCCGGAGAAGTGCGAGTTCGAGAAGTCGTTGATCGAGTACCTCGGCGTCATCATCTCGCACAACCACGTCGAGATGGACCCGGTCAAGGTCGCCGGAGTCGCCGCCTGGCCTGCTCCGGAGAACCGGAAGGACGTGCAGCAGTTCCTTGGCTTCACGAACTTCTACCGGAGATTCATCCGGGCGTTCTCGGACATAGCGCGGCCCCTCTTCGACCTCACAAAGAAGAGCGTCGCATGGACCTGGACCGCTGCTGCGGCCGCCGCTTTCCAAGCCCTCAAGGATGCGGTGACCGCGGAGCCCGTCTTAGTCCTACCTGACGAGTCGCGTCCGTATCGGGTTGAGGCGGACAGCTCCCACTACGCCACCGGAGCCGTCCTGTCTCAGCCGGACGCGAACGGGAAGTGGCATCCGGTCGCGTTTTACTCCAAGAGTCTGAGTGACGTCCAGCGCAACTACGAGATCCACGACAAGGAGATGCTTGCGATCATCCGGGCCCTAGAGGAGTGGCGACACTTCCTCGAAGGTACGCAGCATCCGGTCGAGATCTGGACGGACCACAAAAACTTGGAGTACTTCCGGAAGGCACAGAACTTGAACCGGAGGCAGGCGCGGTGGTCCCTGTACCTGTCCCGGTTTGACTTCGCGCTCCACCACCAGCCCGGACGCCTCATGGGCCGTCCGGACGCGCTGTCCCGTCGTCCGGACCACGGGGTAGGTTCGGACAACACGGACGTTACCCTTCTTCGCCCGGACTTGTTCCACGTCCGCGCGCTGGAAGGCGTCGTGGTAGCCGGACCCGAGGTCCCCCTCCTTCGCGACGTCCGGGAGGCCTTCAAGGGTGAACCGGACCTTGAGGACCCCGTCGCGCTTGTCGCACGAGAACTCCTCAAGAACCGGAACGTCCGCCCCCCCCGGTCGTCCGAGTGGCGCGTCGCAGAAGGGCTCCTTTACTACCGCGGTAAGATCGTCGTACCGCGGAATAAGGACCTCCGACGCCGGATCATCGCCCTGCACCACGACACCCGGGTAGCCGGACACACCGGACGCTTCAAAACCCTCGAGCTCATCGCCCGGAATTACTGGTGGCCCCAGCTGTCCCGTCACGTCGGCCAGTACGTCCGGACCTGCGACCCGTGCAACCGGATGAAGGCGCTTCGGAAGCTACCCCACGGAGAGCTCCACCCGACCGAAATCCCGGAAGAACGCTGGGACACCGTCTCGGTGGACTTCATCGTCGAGCTCCCGGACGCGCACGGGTTTGACGCGGTCATGGTCGTGGTCGACGTCCTGGGTAAACGGGCCCATTTCAACGAGTGCCACACCGGCCTTGGCGCGGTCGGAGCCGCTCGGCTCTACTACCGGAACGTCTGGAGGCACCACGGAACCCCCCGGAAATATATCTCCGACCGTGGGCCGCAGTTCGTCGCGGAATTCACCACGGAACTGTGGCGCCTCATCGGAATAGAACCAGCGACCTCCACCGCCTACCACCCGCAGACCGATGGTCAGACCGAACGCGTCAATCAGGAACTCGAGCAGTTCGTCCGGATCTTCACGAACTACAAACAGGACGACTGGGACGAGCTCCTCCCGGCCGCGGAGTTCGCGTACAACAACCACGTCCACTCCTCGACGCAGCAAGTCCCGTTCATGACGGACACCGGAAGGCTCCCCCGGATGGGATTTGAGCCCAACGGACTGCGCTCGAACGTGGAGTCCGCGAACGAGTTCCGCGACCGGATCGCGTCCGGAGTCTCGGAAGCCAAAGCCGCGCTCGTTAAAGCCAAGGACGAGTTCAAGCTGTACTACGATCGCCGACGCACGCCCGCCCCGGAGATCAAAGTAGGCGACCGAGTCTGGCTGGACGCCTCCGACATCCGGACGACCCGTCCGTCCGTCAAATTCGCGGACAAACGCCTCGGCCCCTTCAAGGTCGTGAAGGTCGTCGGAAAGGGTGCGTACAAGCTCGAGCTTCCCCCCCGGTACTCCCAGCTCCACCCGGTCTTCCCGGTGGTGAAACTCCAGCTCGCGGAACCGGACCCGTTCCCCGGACGCCCCCGGAACGACGAACCCCCACCCGTCCTTCAGACGGACCACGACGTTCAATGGGAGGTCGAAGAGATCCTAGAAGCGAAGGTCCGTTATGGCAGCCTCTGGTACATGGTGCGGTGGAAAGGCTACGGCCCGGAACACAATAAATGGGTAAAGCACTCCGACGTCTTCGCCCGAGACGCCATCGATGCCTACTATCGCCGCTACCCCAACGCCCCGCGCCGGATCGCCTCGGCCGCTTTCGACTCGCTCTCGTTCCGGAGGCGCGACGCCCAGGTCCGATTCATGCGTCGGGACGCCGCATTCCAAGGGGGGGGTGATGTCAGGGGAACCGCCCGTCCGTCCGTCCGTCCGTCCGTCCGTCCGGCTCCGGCCCATCGCACTGCCCCACTGCCTCGTCCGATCCTTCGTCCGGCCTCGCCCGACTGTCCGGCCTCCGGACCCGCGCCTCAGCCTGCGCCCCCACCCGGAACGTCACCTCCCGTCTCTCCGGACTCCGTTCCCTTCCGTCCCCCTCCGTCCGGCTGCTCTCACTGGCACGTGCTGTGTGATCAAGCTCGAGACCACTGCCGATCCCTCCGGACACGTGCTACTGGCTAGTACTTATAAAAACCTCGCCTAGCGTGGGAATCCTCATCCTTTCTTCTCTTCGGATTCTCCCGCTAGGTGCGTATTCTAGAAGCCTGTATTTAGTACCTTCAATTGAGTTTGCTTCGGATTCTCCCGCTAGTCTCCCGCGCTCCGCGCCGAGCTGAGGTTGCCCTTACACAAGCCCTCAGACAACACAAGAATGCTCGTAATAATGCTGTTCATGGTCAGGCAAAGAATGCTTGAGCAGTGCAAAAGATCAAGGATGTCCAAACTAGGCTCCAGAATTACGTCAAAAAGTACCGGTATGCTTGTACTGCAATGATTGCCCTTGGATGCAATCCACAAGACCCAAAGTTTGGATTTCCAGAGCTGAGGGATGAGGATCTTTACACAAAAAATGTAGATGAGCCACACAACCTAGGTGATGGAGGAAAGGTTGAAGGCTGGATTTGGCAACAGGCCCATTATGGAAACTTGTCTCCTGCAGAGGAAGCCGAATATGTCTTGGATTGTAAGTCAAGCTATCTCATGTATTGTTTTAGAGCTCATCATTGTATAGCGGCAAGAGTACAATGGCACCGTGCTCATGCAGATATGGAGCGATGGAAAGAAGAAGTTGAAATTCCGGGCCAAGAGTTCCGTTGTGCAATTCAGGGATTTAACAAAATGGAGGCTACCTGGACTGCTCTTGCTCATGATCATGAAAATGAGCCAGGAAAAAAGGTTTATGCATTGAAGGTTGCAGGTATGTATCTACAGATGGGGAAAGATGCACGAGAGCAATTCAAAAAAGTTGGTGGCACTTGGCCCAAGGCTGGAGTTAGTCTTGCCCAGCATATCAAATTTGAGCGCCCAGATCCAAAGATTGATTGGGCAGCTGTTATAGCAGAGGATAGTTGAATATATATTTTTTTTTGATTGATATAAGCAGATCTGACTCTTGACTAAAAAATATGAGTCAAGCTTTTTTTGGTTTAAACTGGTTTAAGCTGTTTTGGTTTAAACCGGTTTAAACTGATCTGGTTTAAACCGGTTTAAACCAAAACAGCTTAAACCATCTGTGGTCTATTATATAAAAAACAAGTTGCCTATAGGCTTGGTTTAAACCGGTTTAAAACATGTTGGTTTAAACCAGGCAAAGGTTGGCAACCTTGTGGTTTAAACTCAAACGAGCCTACAGTACAAAATGGTTACAAAATTGTCAGAGTCCCAGAGTTGGGTCTCGTCCAATTTGTAGGCCATTTGGATGTGTCATTCCCTACAGCTGAGTTCCAGGGTCGGATCTCTTCGCAGGGAATGAATTGCTCCAAGTTCCAAAGTCAGATCTTTTTGCAAAAACACGTCTCTTGAGCAGCATCAATTACAAACCAAGGAGGACCTCTGAATGGAGCTGTCAGGTTGGTGTCCGCTATGTTTTGAAGTCAGATGGAGAACTTATATTTTCAGTGAGTCGAAACAAATATTTATTCGTCTACAAAACCTTGTGGCAGACAACAAATGGGAAGATGGGGGTGAGGATTGGGAAAATTCCCTCTCGGTGAACATAGATGGGGTCATGGATGGTTCTGAGCAGATTGATCTCAGTTACGCTGGTGGTGAGCTTCACCAATCCATTGAAGATGATTTGGAGGAGGAGATAGTATCAAAGCGTGTAACAAATTATTTTACTAAACTGTTTCGAGCTGACATATTTGAAAAGCAAAAGATGGGACTGGAGAACACGATGAAATCAAACAGAAGAGCGTAACCAGGGATTCCAGACTCAGATGCCAGAAATGTTGAAGGTCTATATGTGGTTGTGTGCATCCAAGGAACACAACGATGAAGATGCTTCAAGTTCACTGGAGGTGTGCACTATTATGGTTGTAGACATATTCAGTATGTAATATTTTTATGTGGTTCCTCCACAACTGACGGAGGCATTATTAGATTGCAAAAAGAAGGATATTTCGCTGGATCTAAGGGGAAATAGTGTAGTGCCGGCCTTGATTATGAGTGGCCTGATTCCATGCACACCATGGAAACCCTACGTCACAGTCACTGTTCGAGTCCTCGAAATGTACCGCATTGCTCACGCAAGATGCCCGCAGTTCGCGATCCAGTCATTTATGAAGACATTGCGTGATCTTTATGAGGTCCGTGTTATTCTCACATAGAGGTTTATTTTTATTCATGTATCAACATGGTAGACCCCATATCTACCATACCTACGAAAGCAGTTTTCGATATGCTACGACCTTTACCTGGACCTCAGAAGAAACGCGGAAAAAATGGTTTTGACCAGTCTGGGACGGGATTCGTTTGCATGGCGCCTCAAGCATGCATGCCTGTCTTGTATGTATAAGCTAGAGGGGGAGGAGAAACTCATCTTTGATATTTTGGTGACTATGGACGGTAATAACTCATTGAAGCAGGTGCTCCATCAGGAGAAGGTGCAATCGGATGGGGATACAGGAACAGACACCATGTTTGTGGTTGGGAAGTCGAAGGGGCATGCAGATAGCAAAGATGCTGGGGATGGATATTATCTGGACAGGGAGAAGGTGAATGAGTGATTGAAGCACTGTATAGCAGAGATGCTGCCAATGGAGGCAGTGGAGGTATTATCAGCTTGATTCTTTTTAGACCTTTCTGACAAATAATTGGTTTAGAGGGAGGAGCCCAATCCATGTGCTGACCAATGGAAGAACATGGTCGAGGACGTTACTGCAAAGATGTGGGGAATTTTTGATGAGACCGGAATCTTCCTTTGTCTCTGCCGCCATGGGTTTGTGCTTGTGATATGTGACATGATAAAGAGTGGGGAATTGTGAGTTTCCTTCTGTGCTTTTTATTCTGGGACTTGACAGTGCTCAGATCGAAGTACCCATTAGCGGTAACAGACTGCCTCATTGAGAACTTGGGCCAGAACATCGGTAATGGCTGTGACGTCGGGTGTGATTTCCAGACAATGATCTGGAAGAGTCCCCTTGCAGCTCGTGCAAGGCAGTGCAATTTCCGGCACCTGGTGGGTGCTTTCCACGGTCATGCGCATAACCGACTCTTCCTTGGCCTGGGGTGCGAGGATTTGGAAGGGTGTGAACAATTTTTTTCGGGGTCCAATGCACTAGCAAAGTCCTGCTGATATGCAAGTTGGTTTCACCGCCAGCAAGAAATCACTGCGTATGTAAAGCACCATGACAATTTGCATACGTACACAAATCTCAGTAAGCATCAAAATGTCGGTATTGAATGCAGGCTAAGCTGTTCTCAGGTAAATTTATTGGAGGAAATTATAAGCAAGCACTCGAGACCTTGAAGAAGGAAGACACTCTTCTCTGGTGGATGGATGAGGAAGAGGTTACTAGCTTTGACACTTTCCGAATCTGGCTCGAGGAGAAGGAGTTTTTGCTTGGTCTGAAGGCAGGCTCGAAGGATCAGACACAGACTTTGGAGATGGAATATGTCCAGAAGCTGGTGAATCTGGATGCGAGCCAGTCAGTGGCATTGTTTTTGAAGATCTAGACACTAATTTCTTCCTAGTGCGAGATATGCGGTAGTTGTGGCGGAAGCAAGAAAGTCTCAGGCCAAAGGCCAACAATGCTTCATATACACCTGGTGGTACCTCTCGAGCAGAACATGTGCTGCGTCATGTTAAGGGAAAATTGGACCGGGATTTGGATGCAGTACAGGAGCTGGAGGAGAAACTGGAGATCTCCGAGTGGTGAACGACAGAGTCACCGAAGTTGATGACAACTGTAGCAGAGATCAAGCAGAAGAAGTACCAGAAGGCACTGGATGCAGTGGAGCTTCTGGTGGTAGAGAGAATATTTGAGCTGACAAAGATGAATCAGTCTCAAACAGGTAAGTGCTTTTGAACCTATTCTTTTTTAAACATTGTCTGAATTTTCTCACAGGTTACAAGCTGCGTAAGCATATCGCGAAAGTGCTTCAAGCTAGATCTAAAGCCGTTTGGAATGCTATTGGTTGATAAAATGATGCTGCAATGGCCTTGAACCCACCGATGCCAAGTCTCACCTGGGAACAGGTGGTGGAATACACTTTCCTGGTTGACTTTGATATTCTACGGGATACCAGAGTGGAGGTTCAGTCTCGTCCATGGACTCAACCAGCCTATCATCTCGCCATGGACATGCACATCAAGAAAGATTGAGCAGGCCAGGGAAGAGATAGCTCGGCTCAACATCGAAATCCACAGGCTCGTGACCTGGATCCGAGATGAAGGTCGTTTTCTTCGTGATCGGGAAGCTTCTCTCCGCTCATCAGAGGGGAAGACTGAGGAGCAAGCGGAGGTGGACCTTCTTTTGGCAGTCCAGATGAGGGTGTATAGGCAACAGAGAAGCCGATTTGATGACCAGCATATGGAGACCTTCCAGCAGCTTGCAAAAATGAAGGGATTTACCGGTAACATTTCACCTAGGCAAGCGGTTGAAGTTCTGGGGGACTCTAATGAAATGGAGGAGATGGAGGTCGACAATAATGGAGAGCCGGAGCCTGTCCAGCCGGACTCTGACCATTCAGAAGATGAGGGGATTGAGGCACAGGATGAGACTGTCTCAGGCCTGCTGTATCATGTTTCCATGATTTCCCTTGATGACCGAAACCTGGTGGGAGCTGATCAGGATTAATATTTGTCTGTAATTGTAGAAAATTGCCTTTTTTGGAATTTAGACTTGGAAGTTTTTGGGAATCAACTTTATTGTGAGTTTATTGCGGCTTTATTTCAGCTTTTTTCATTGAGAACCCACTGGGAAGGTAATACCTTTGTTGCAACTTTATTGTGATTTTATTGTGCTTTTACTGTAGCTTTATTGCAGCTTTTGTTGTTTGGTACCCTGTTGTGAGGCAGTACCTTTGTTGTGGCTTTATTGTGACTTTTATTGCAGCTTTACTGTGGCAAGGTCATCTTGCATCTACCACCTCTAAAATCTTGAGGTATTGCAGCTTTATTGAGGCTTTAACACAGCCTTTATTGCAGCATAGGGGAAATGGCAAAAATCCTCTATCCCCCATTCTAACTATAGAGGTTTTGTGGGATCCATAGGTGCTCAAGAAACGGTGCGCCTGAGATGTCCCTCCCTTTCCTTTCTGCTTGCTACTTGCTACCGCTACACTGTGTTTTCGTGCTATCTCACTTGTTTTAAAATTGAATTTGCTTTTCCATTCCTTTGGTGTAAAGTGAAGCTCATTACATTATACAGAGATGTGTCGTACATCAAGCTAAGGAGAATTAAACGGAGCAAAATTTCTCTTTTTAGCGAGCAGGTGACCTCCGTGCTCCTTCAACTCCTTGCTCTTGGGGCAGGTGCACGCACACTCAGGCAATCCTTCCCTCTGAATGCCGTGCAGGTAACAAAAAAATGACCTCCTTCATGCTCAAACCATTCCGCCAAGAATGAGCACATGCAGGCGCCCCCGGGGCAACCGTTGCTGCATTTAAAGCACCATGGTTTGGATGTTGGCGCAGGGGTGCAGCAGAAACAGGTTTTCGTCTCGGGGAATGTCAGAGAGCGAGGTTGGAAAACAATGAGGCTATGTACTGGGATGGTTTTGAAGCTGGGGTGTTAGCAGTTTCATGATTTTTTTTGGATTCGATAGTGCATGTTGACAGCACGATTTCGCACTTTGTACCTCATTTGAATTAGGAGATCCACGGAAGCCATGGCTGCACAATGTCTGGATGAATTGAATTACAGTCAAGAAAGCACCATTCAAAAGAAACCCCTACACTTGCATCTGGAGACGAGCCTTCTCACACCATTCCTCCTTATTGTGCTCCTCGTATTCACAGCGAGAAATCTGCTGCCATTCCAGCTTGACCTTCGGATCCAAAGGTTTGGGCCCCCATGCCATGAAAGTGAGCAACTTGGTCGAAGTAATGGCATGGAGATCAAAGAGGAGAGTTGGATCATGATACTTTTTTTGAGTTGTCAGAAACCAGTTTGCAATCGAGTTTCCCGGTGGTTTTGAATATGGCTCATTCATCCCAAGCTCTATTGACATCATAAATTCAGAGCAGATGAGCCATACTCACGGCTATCTCCCCTAAAAAACTGGGAATTTTCTTGAGAAGATTCCATGTGTAATTCTTTTTTTAAAAGGTGAAAAAACCAAAAGTGCAGGGAATGGCATGAAATTGTACCTCCCAAAATTTGAGACCGAACGCAGCCTTGGAAGTGAGTGAACTTGAGCTCAAAATCGAGCTCACAATTAAATTGTTTCAGCTCATGATGGATTTTTTTGTGTATGATCTCTTGCTTCTCACCTCTATCTTCTTTCCACTGCTCTTGTCAACTCCGCAGTGTTCCGCGTCTGGGAACTCCTCCCAGCAACTCAACGCGTTGAAAGACAGTCACTCCTAGTGCAGATGGGTCACATTTGAGAAAGGTTCGCAAAGAAAACTTCTAAAACCAAACCCTAACCAAAACCACTCAACAACACCTCAGACACAGGGACACAGAACAGGGGACACAGGACACACAAGAACACGCAACGACAAGACAAACACAAGACACAGGACACAGACATGTTCATGGACACAATTCCACAGTTCAGGTTCACAAGTCCACACAGATATTAATCAAAACCACAAGTCACTTTATATCAGGTGAAAGAACAGTTGTACAAGGCTACTGAGCTCTTGAGCCAAACCTGTCTACAACACTACTGTGTCTAGAGGTGGGGTCTGCTACTGTACTGCTAAACTGCCTGCTCTTTTATACTGCTCTCTTGTCGCAATGACTAAATAATATTATGTATACTGGTCCGTTTATCTGTGAAATCTGACTCGGAATCCCTGCTCGAATAATGCCATTGGCTCCCTATACCAGTAGATCAAACACCGGTTCAGACTTGATTGATGGAAGTTGAAATATTATGGTATCTTGGTGATAATGCTGGGTCCGCAACTCACAGCTTGGGCAACGTTCTTGCCTAGACGCGTCTCTTCTTCATTGTAGCCCTATTCAGACTCTCCTGCTGAGGTCGGGGTCTCTTCATGAGCAACTTGTATGGTTCGCAGGCACTGTCAAACTCTCACGGTTCAACTATATTGATCGCATTTCGGCTGTTGCCATCTTTGATCGGACAGCTCCACCTGGAGCACGCTTTGGCATTGGTCACCTAATTCATCTTGGTCATACTCCAGATCTGCACGGACCTCGGAGCTATAGCCGTTCGGGGGTATTCGCCACCTTTCCGTTCTCGGAGCCCTCCACTTGCATGTGACACACACGTCCACTAATTCCAGGAATGCCGTGACAAACAAGATGTCTCTGGAGGTGGTCGTGACCACTGAGTTCCATCCGTGATTGCCAAATATAGATTCCTTCTAACTCCTCTGTAGTCCAAGTCAGCATCAGTGCTTCTAGGCGGGTTCCTAGGTACTGTCTGGTTATTCGAGATCGTCTCCGTATGAGCGCGACTCTAGCTATATGACTGGTAGCTCTCTGTGCGAGGCGTTGTGGAAGCTTCTCGGGATGTCTGTGTGATTGTTTATACTGAAAATCACAAAATAGCTGCGGTTCACGTGTGGATGCTTTCATGGCTTATCAGCGTAACACGGCCGGCCTTGAGAGTGCCTTCAATGGGCTTGCTCTGGAGCCTCTTTTCCGCGCTAGACATGGCTTTGAGCATTTGTGTGGGTCTGAGTCTTACTGGTTCTACATTGTGACTGCCGGCTGTGTGTCCGGTATCTACACTCACTTGTGAGCATGCCTTTGGCACTCTGAAACATTGAGGATCAGCTGAACACTTCATGGGTAGGGAGGACGCTGTGCGCCAAGTGAATGGCTACAAAAACTGTGCTTACAAGAAGCATCTGGGATGGTGTGCTGCCACAAGCGCATGGGATGTAGCTCGGTGTCCGAGTGAACCCCTTATCAACCGTGTGGCCGCTCCTTCCACGCCGCCTTCCACTTCCCTCGAGAGAAGTGCATATCAGGCAGATTTCGCATGCCAGTCTCCACTCCATCCACCCCAACATGCTCGCGCAAGCCCCGCACCGTACCCTCTACTCCAACTGGCACATATACCATGATCTACCCCAATCAGCAGGTCTCCATTATGAGCCCTAGTCACATTTTAATTCGACTCCCAGGCACCAGGTGTTGGTCGCCCTGTGTTGCGGCCTTGGTGATAATTCATTCCACAAAATGGAGGTCACTTCCTCTGTCTGCGATGCGCTGTGCTATGCCGATGAGTCTGTGCAGGAGGTATATAACATCTCAGATTTTTCTGATTCGGAATAGACGACGCTGCAACTTGAGTTAGGATACCTGTTTGCACTTTCTTTTTCAAAATTCTTTCACAAACGTATAACTGGTGTTTTTTGAATAGCATTAATGAACTGAGCTAAATGCTTGTGATGCAACAAATGCATAGAGTTGAATGATGAAATGAAGACCTGGGCCTTGTGCTCACTGCAATGGTTAAATAAGCGGTCACGTGAGTCCAAAAATTTCTTCCTGCTCCATCTGCCACACCAGCTCATCTTTGGTTTCTCATTGCACGCATGCTTGTTTACCGTTGCCTGGTCACTCCTCCCTCACCTTTGCATCGCCTGCTCACCCATTACTGGCTCAACCTACCCACTCGTTGATGATGGCAAAGACTACTAGCAAACTGGGGCATTACACTAAGAAGAAGCGGGCCAAAAATGTGTTCTCGCTCAAGGATTTTGGACATGGGCCATCTCTCAAGACCCTCTCAAATTTCGGTGATTGGACAGGGCAGTTATTGAGTGACAGAAGGCAGGCCGATTCCAAAATTATTCCCCTCGAAAATGAGCAAATTGAGGGAACCCCCACGGGCCAACCAGAACACAATGATCACGATGACGGGCAGGACCTACCTGAAGAAGCTCGACCCGGTCCTACGCCTGGGAAGCGCAAGCACAAGTGCAAATAGTACACAGCTACAGTGCATGTTAAGCCTGCTCATTTTGTAAGCATTTTTCATTTGACCCTAGGATGATGCCCTGCAGCATTGGGTTCTCAAATACCGGGACAAATACCTACGTGTTGTAATCAGCCAGAAGGGTTATATGGGAGAAGGGGAAGCATGCAATTGCGGGGACACTGCCGAATATCAGTGCACAGAGTGCTTCAGCGAGCAGATGTTTTGTCAAGATTGTATAGTTGAGACACACCGACTGCATCCACTGTGTCGTATTGAGGTGTGTGGTTGCTGCTGTGACATCGCCATTACCCTGCTGAGATTTCTTTATGGACCTCGGAGCTATAGCTGTTCGGGGTATTCGCTGCTTTTCCGTTCTCAGAGCCCTCTGCTTGCATGTGACACACACGTCCACTAATTCCAGGAATGCTGCGACAAACAAGGTGTCTCTGGAGGTGGTCGCGACCACTGAGTTCCATCTGCGATTGCCAAATAGAGAGCTTGCGCAAAAGCCGCATGAGCCGCATACGGCTTTTTGGCATTGCGCAAAGCCGCAGGCTTTCTTGACCTTTTGTTTAGATTTTTTGTGCTCAATAGCACCCAGTGCTTCTCTATCCCTGTATTTCATCGTGAAAACCAGAATACTTCTGATGATTAAGGATAGGAAGCTTGATTTCCGGGACATCAATGAGTGCACCAAATTTTGTTGGCCAAATAATTGGGTCTGGGACAGGGTATAGGGGGTGTTTAGCATGCTTCGTCTCCTGCAAGCGCTCCTTCAGTGACTTCTGGTTGGTTATCACTCAATTATTTCTTGGGATACATCGAGAACTCTTGCGGCTTTGCGCAATGCCAAAAAGCCGTATGCGGCTCATGCGGCTTTTGCGCAAGCTCTCTAATATAGATTCCTTCTAACTCCTCTGTAGTTCAAGTCAGCGTCAGCGCTTCTAGGCGGGTTCCTAGGTACTGTCTGTTTATTCGAGATCGTCTCCGTGTGAGCGCGACTCTAGCTATATGACTGGTAGCTCTCTGCGCGAGGCTTCACGGAAGCTTCTCGGGATGTCTGTGTGATTGTTTATACTGAAAATCGCAAAATAGCTGCGTTTCACGTGTGGCTGTTTTCATGGCTTATCAGAGCAATCCACGGTAACGATCCCTGACAAGGCGGTCCCCAACGACTTGCGATCTGGTTTATCCAATGTGTCATTGGCCACACAAGTACTCCTCTGCCATGACGGATTAGCCCAATAAAAATAAAAGTGACTGTAAAACCCACCTCCTGTACCTGGGTTGTGTTCTTCTCCAGGTGTGCCATATATTTCTCCACTTCCCTACAAAAAGGTCACCCCTTCACAAACCCTAGATCCCGCTCCTCAACATGTCCTACCGCTTCAGTCGGAAATTCACATCAATGGCAAGAAACAAGGTGTAAAGAAATCTGTATGCAATGTGAATTATGAGTGGGGCTGACCCATGCATCGGAAACCATGCACACTTTGTGAAATGGGGCCTGCTCCCAATCTTCCAGAAGATTTTCCCCGGGCTGCGGGCACACAGGGCCGAGCAGAGCACACTCACCAGATTTTGTTGCATTGATACAGTCCACAGCTACATCATAACCCCACCCGGCGCGCTTCAGCAGTGACAGGTGCATCCACTGGTGAGTCATTCTCAAAAACTTGTGGTAACATTCCTGTATGGCGCATTAATCATTAAATCCCCTGAGTTCTGGTGACCACCTACCCTTGACGGTTCCAAACCCGTGTTCTTAGACTCCCGTGCCAAGCTGTTATAAAACTCATATGCAGAGCATTTTGACTCCAGCGACATGTGCGAGAACTGATGAAGAGCCCCAAACATCGCCGCGGATCGAGGATTTGTCCCCATCGCCAGATATAGTTGCATCTGCAACAGCTGGATTGACTTCTCCTGTGCTCACGGGCAATTGCAATAGTCGAGTCCCACCTCGTCTATGGTGTGGCTACTAATAATCACGAAATCATCCCCACTTGCGGGGGATGGATTGGGGCACTGCTCTCCAATAATATGGCCAAGCTGGATGCGAACACTGAGGGATTTCAGACTGCACTGAACAAACTGGACGCTGTTCCAGCACTGGTGAAAGCCTGAGTTTCTCCGCATACCAAAAACCCAACTACAGTACGTACCTCAATGTAATGCAAGGCACTACACCACGTAGGCGTTTTGCAAAACCCCGGACATGTAAAGTCACGGCCTTTTGCAAAAGGCACTTATAACCCTTATTTTCCCCCAAGAGGGCTATGATAAACGCTATCACTGCTATCTCTCTGCTATCTCTCAGTATTTTCGAGCATTTGCAGCTACCTATGTCCCGATAAGGTAGCAAACACCATAAGCGGTGATTTGGCAACTGCCACAATGGCCAAATTTTACAATTCTATATTTGGAAATGTCTGGCATGTCCGAGATGTGAGTAGTCCGAAAACTGCCCAAAATACAAACAAAAAAAATACAAAGGCAGCTTGTCCGAAACTCCGAGATGCCCGAGTAGTCCGAAAATCACCCAAAATTCCGCGGAAAATCCCAAAAAATCCTACTGGAAAAACAACAGAAAAAAAACAACCAGCCCTAGCGATTCTCCCTCGAAAGAACCTGAAAAAGACACTGCTTTCTCAGAAAAATCCAAGCCAAACTGCTGCAAAAACTCACCCAAAATCCCTTTGTATAGGTCCAGCGAGGTGGTCTGAATAGCGAGCAGCTTGTCCATAGCTGCCCTTCTCACAAGGACCTCTGCCCCACTCATGCTCTCTGCGCCCTCATCATCGGCAGCCTCCTCGCCGTCTTTCCTGTTGACACCATCCTCATACCCTTCCTTCCCCTCCCGTGGTTCCAGGTCATTCACCTCCTGTTGTGTCGATTCCTTACTAGGAGAAGCCTGTTCTACGTGCTCGTCGTCATCTAAATCATCCTCAGCTGAATCCCGATCGTCTCTATCAAGCGCTAGTTCTTCCTCTGTCCCCGATGACTTGGCTGCATCTGGCTCCTCGACCTGGTCAGTCAGGCTACACCACAGCCAACAGAACCGACTTGCCAGCTTCTGTCTCCCTGAAGCCTGCCTCGCAGCATACGCTATTGTCCCTATAGGGAATGGTGCTGGTGTAGTGTGATGGCTTCGCACGCGCATCCCATACAGATACTTGCCACTTGAGGCTGAGTAGGCAGCACACCATTTCCTCCTGGAGAAGGGCCACCTCCTCCCACCACTGCTTCACCCTCGCATAGGCTTTGCACCATTCCTCCTTCAATCCTCCATGTATCTCTTCCCCCATGAGCCCGCCCTCACCCCCTGCACTGTGCCAGATCCAGGAGATCAGGCGACTCTTCTCCCCCATCCCTGGAACCCTGTGCACTTCCCCGTTCTTGTTCTCCTGAGACGCTTCCTTCCTTTTCCCCTTCATTACACGTTGTGCCTTCTGTTTTGCTTCCTCATCCTCCATCAGGCGCAGATCTGCCTTCTTCAGTGCTCGCCAGCTTGATGTGCCTACAACGTGGCTAAGTGTAATGCATGCTGCTCGTGCCTGCCGGTAAGTCCCAGCAGCCAGGTCAATCTTCTCCTGCTGACCGTCCATGATACCACGGGCACACATGTTCTGGTGCTGATGTTGCGAGTTCCTAGCCCGGTACATTGTAGCCGCTTCTTGACCATTAGATTGTGGCGAATCTGGTCAAGGCTCCCGGTGCACTGACCATTGCAAAGCCGCACTTCAGCTGCCACCAGCCCAGGCACAGATAGGGGCGGTGTCACTTTGCGAGGCAACAGGCCGGAGACAAGTAGCAGGGGAATGCGCTCAGCCTTGGGAACATCGACAGGGTCTGCTGTGGTCGCTAGCCATTGCAACGTGCCTAAGGAATATATACACTGAAGAAGCCGGAGTTTCTTGATCTGGCGTGATAGCCTCGTGCACTGGGTGATGAAGTTCGTAAGCTCCTTCATAGTAGGCAATTTGTTGGCCAAAAGATCTGCCAACAGCTCACGTCTATGTAAGGCTAAGTTGTTGAATAAAAAAAAATGTTACAAGAATGCACCGCTGTCCCTCTATATGCAGCCCAAGCATGAGGTACTCTGTCATTGTCTCCTCTGTGGCCTCGCGCATAGCCGTGGATGCCCATTCACGTTCTTGCTCCTCTTGCATAAGCTCCAGCTCAATATCTCGCAAATTAGGACCTAAACAACCCAGCAGTGGCTTTCAAAAATTGTGTTATCCCTGAAAAGCCATTTACCCGACTGCGGTAGCTCGTAGGGGTTAACAGTGGATTGCTTGCTTTCAAAATCGTCTAGAGCCTGCTTCCAAGCCGGGGCATCGTCGTTCTGCACTGTGGTAAATTCCTCAAGGCCAGCGATTTGGACCTTAGTAGCTTTCAAAAACCGCTTGCGCAAGGGCTCCCCTAGGGAGATACGTGTCAGTCGTGTTGTTAAGATCATGAAGACAACCAAACCCACCCATTCTCACAGTTTTATTCCAGTTCCAGTAATGCCAAAAATCATCCAACGTGTCTTGGCATTACCCCGGCCCCATTTCCCGTGTGCTTGCTCCCATGAGGCTGCTGGAGGACCAAATCCTCTCAATCCCTTCCATATCAGACTGCCCGGAACCCAGCATGTAGAGCAAAGAAAAATAATCTTGGCACTTCTTCAAATGCCCGAGAATGTGGAGCTTAGGGATGACAAACTCCACGAAATGTAGCGCTAGGTGAAGATGCATGCCAGTGGGGAGCTTTTGAAGGCGCTCCCTCAGATTCTTGTACCACTGGCACATGATATTGTATGAGCGCAGGAAAAACAGGAGGGCGATGAAGTAATACCAGGTGCTAGCTACAATGTAGTCCACATTCATGTACCTGGGGAAAACATGTATCTGCATAAATACAAATGACATAACAAGGTGAACATACTTCTTGCCCACTTGTAAATCCCCAACACCGTTTTTCACCACGATTTCATGATGGCCACACATAACCATCCCGCAGCCTGTAGCAGCGTACCCTTGCAAGTACTTGGTGTTCACGTGGTCGAGGGCCGTAAGGTCTGTGCAGGTGCTCATAGGACCCCTGACAATCCCTTTGGAGGCTAGGGCCCGAAATTCCGGAAATCCTCGATTTTTATCCGGACACTTTTTAGTTTCACATGCTTTCTGAGACTGCGAAAATCACGTTTTCTAGCTTGGGATCACTTTTGGGATTTTTGGACCCGGAATTTTCCTCAATTTTTGTCCGGACAGCAGGCCCTAGGGTCCAAAGGGATTGTCAGGTGTCCTGTGCTCATCTGCGTGCTTGTTAGATGTTTACCAAAGCGCAGCATGGCAGGTATATACCTCCTTTTGATCTCCCAATGTCTCCACAAACCTTTTGTATGGTCCCGACTCAATAAAGCCCACCCATCTTGAAGGCTCGGGTCAACTGCACGATTGGAAATCTTCTTTCGCTTCAAACAGAAGCAGGTGTCGATCACCAAGAATAGTGTATATAAGTACCTGTGTCAGATCAGCGTCTATCCCTCTCGATCCAAGGGCACTGTCTACTTTTGGGCTGGCGATGCTTGTTCCCAACCAGGCGGGAGATTGACGTCACACCGGGGCCAAAGGACGACGCACTCAGAAGGCAAGTGTGTTACATGCACTCGCCACACATCCGAGGGGTTGGGATGACAAAGGCCATAAGGGTCTTTGTTGCACCTTTGTTTTTGGGAGAGGATGTAAAGAAAAACAAAGGTGTGACAAAGGCCCTTGCGGCCTTTGTCGTCCCAACCCCTCAGAAGTGTGGCGAGTGCGTGTAGGGCACTTGCCTTCCAAGTGTGTCATCCATTGCCCCCAGTGTCAACTTTGGGACATGCAAGGCACTTGACTGCCAGCTCCCCATTGCACATCTCTGCAGTGCGCCGGTCGGGATCATTGCCCATACCCCCATGCTTGAGCGCATGCAGGTTGCACCACTCATGTATGACGTGGAGGGACTGCTGATAACGCCACTGTTGAGGCTGAATCAATATGGTCATGCTTCCAAATAAGAAAATACAAGCGCTCACCTTGAAGGTTTTGCTGCCTGTGTTGTCAGTGATCTTTGTGAGCGTGTTGAAAAAATGATAAACTGTCATTTTGCCTTGAAGGCTGACCATGTGGAACAGCTTGAGGGTAGAGATGGTAAAAGCACTTTTTGGGTGGTCTGGCATGGAGGGAAACCAGCCGTATGCGAGCAACTGCTCCCACTGGTGCTTCGAGCCTCTGCGTCAACATAAGCAGAAATCGATCGCAACGTGGTGGAATCCGTTGGGGGCAATCACAACGAACTTATTTTGGCCTCAATGAGTGCGGGTGCAAGCCATGTTGCCTGAATGTCCAAGTTGAACTCGCAAGTCGAGCTGGTGCAATTCTCGTCGAGCAAAAAATGACCCATTCTATGCCTGCTGCATGCAGATCCGGAGTATGACCAAGATGAATTAGGTGACTGATGCCAAAGCGTGCTCCAGGTGGAGCTGTCTGATCAAAGATGGCAACAGCCAAAACGCGATCAATATAGTTGAACCGCGAGAGTTTGACAGTGCCTGCAAACCGTATAAGTCGCTCGCAAAGAGACCCTGACCTCAGCAGGAGAGTCTGAATAGGGCTAGGACGAAGAAGAGACGCATCTAGGCAAGAGTGTCGCCTGAGCTGCAAGTCGCGGACCCAGCATTATCACCAAGATACCATAATATTTCAACTTCAATCGATCGAGTCTGAACTGGTGTTCGATCTACTGGTATAGGGAGCCAATAGTGTTGTTCGAGCAGGGATTTCGAGTCAGATTTCACAGATAAACGGACCAGTGTATATAATATTATTTAGTCATCACAATAACATCAGGAAAAATCCCGATGAGGATGTGGTGCTACGTAGCTCCAGTAGCGCTCGTAGTAGCATAGTTATCCCCCCTAAATATAGCGCACCATAGCACCGCGCCAAGACTTTGTAGGACAAAAAGAGGTTGATGTAGTCACACGCTTCCGTACATAGTCTCGTAGCACGGTAGACGTATTGCCTACGTAGCGCAGAGTAGCTTCAGATAGTTCCATGCACTCTTAGGTATCATCCCAATTCAGGCTGTTTACTAGGGAATAAATAATTTATTGGAAATCTAATTGGATCACTAAAAATAAATATCTAATATCTAATCGCCCTCCTCGCCGTCGGTCTCGGTCTCTTCGTCGTCCTCGTATTCCCGGATGGTTGCCTTAATGTCGGCCTGGGAGAGAGACGAGATGGTGACAACAATCAGGCTGGGAGCCCGAATGGACCTATGAAAAAGGAGATTGATGATGAGTCGATGTTTAGATAAAGATAGATAGAGTGGACGTACCGGCCAATGTTATGCAAGCGGACAAGGATGTTGTCCAGAATCTTGGACACCGCCGACAGTTCTTGCTGCATGGGTCATGAGCGACTTGTTCTCGGCGCATACCAAGATTAATGACTTACGTGGGGAGGGTGGTCCATGGGGCGAGGCCGGTGTCAGCATCGGTCTTGCCGGCAGATGCAGACAGGAAAGCGGTGGAGGTCGCCGTGGGGTGAGGATGGTGCTGAAAAAACCAGTTAGTTAAAGAGGCTGAAGCGCCGCGATCTCGCTGACGGTGATCACCCAGTAGTCGGTGTACATATTCCCCGGCACCAATCTCGGCAGCTGACTTGTGAGACATTGTAGGTTTGAGGGTCTTGGGCCTGGCGACAATTGGGGAGACTTGATATGTGAGCTTGTGTGGCTTGAGGTGGACAGTTGGGCGTAAGGGAAGCACATAGATCTTGAGAGATTACAGTATACCATGGTTTGAGGAACCTTGGAGCGCGACAAAGGAGGAGGAGAGGAGACGAGGACTGGTGAGAAACCTTGAGGGCTTGAGTCACGAACGGAGTAGGATTTACAGAGGCGAGCGAGGTGGGACTCTGGCGACGTGGCAATCAAGGTGGCAATGATTGAAACGAACATGGCGTGATTTCATTAAAATCACGCCATGTCGCGTAATGATGGTAACTTGATCATATGGATGTCGGAGTTTGAATGACTTGGGGAGAATTTTGTCACTTGCGCGCAAATTCTTCAAGTTTCCTTTGAAAAAAAACAACGCAACGCAACTCTGTACTCCGTCCTCCGGAGAGGACACTGCACCACACTGAAGCAGCATCTGATGCAGTGTCCCCTCGCCGCGGATCGAACGTGCTCATTATAGCTGGCAGCCGCCAACTGCAGGCCCTAATAGCACAAATTCAAGGGCTGGATATTCAACAAGTAGAGCCTAGACTACTTTCTAGCCTCTCAGAGACTGTAACTGCGACACCTAAAAAGCTTTCAGAAATCCACTGAACTCCAACGCGACGTGACTGCGGCATCCCAAAACGGCAACTCCGTGGTAGCGTGTGATAGAGAAGCACGGGGCAACACGGTCCGACATAGCGATCAGTCAGAACAATGATGTGCTAGATGTTGATCTGCCATGGCTATATAGTGCTATTTTGGGTCGGTGCCTTACTACGGCGACTACAGCTACTCCTCAAGCTACATAGGTGATGCGTGGTCTTACGGTGAGCTACATCGCACTACATATTTAACCGGGGAACTAATTCCAGGACAGTTTTTCCTGATGAAGAGAGTAGTATAAAGGAGCAGGCAGTTTAGCAGTACAGTAGCAGACCCCGCCTCTAGACATGGTAGTGTTGTAGACAGGTTTGGCTCGAGAGCTCAGTAGCCCAGCGCGACTGTTCTTTCACCTGATATAAAGTGACTTGTGGTTTGGATTAATATCCGTGTGGACTTGTGAACTTGAACTGTGAAATTGTGTCCGTGAATGTGTCTGTGTCCGGTGTCTTGTGTTTGTCTTGTCATTGTGTCCGTGAACGTGTTCTTGTGTGTCCTGTGTCCGGTGTCCTGTGTCCCTGTGTCCGCGAACCATCGTTGTGAGCTTGTTAAGCCAGCGTGTTAGCAAAAACCTGTTCCCCGGAACAAACCATGCCAGACCTTCGAGTCTGTTTCTTATATTAAGCAACCTACGTTCATCCGTGAACAAAGGAAAAGTGCTCCTCAAACCAACAAAATGCATCACGCTCAACTACGAGACTCTCTCAAACGGTTGAAACCTGCACGCACTTGGCTATTTGACCTAATACTTGGTCTACACCCCCGAACTTAAACTATCATTCCTATTAAGGAAAGGTGTCGTTGAGTGGTTTTGGTTAGGGTTTGGTTTTATAGAAGCTAGCTTTGTGAACCTTTCTCGAACGTGATCCATCCGCACTAGGAGTGACTGTCTTTCAGCGCCCACCATAATATGAAGCGGCCAAATGAGGTTGGCGATTTACAGCAGGGTGAGAAGTAAGTGTATATATTTATGCTGGGATCTCCCTTGCTAAATCAAAGTGCAGGTACCTAAACATGGACTATATGCTGTTCATGAGCCTAATGGCTCTATACCTGCTACGCCTCTACATCTCGTATGGTATTGCCTGCCAGTGGTTCAAGAACCTGTGGACACGTATGGAGATTTTCGACAAAGAGGCCCGGCTCGACCCCAAGCGGACGTACACCGTTTTCTTGGTCCCAAAATTCCACCTCCCTGCCCACATCGAGGAGTACAACCTCAACTTCTCCTTCAACCTGACACCTTTTGTCAGAAGAACAGTCGGGGAAGCACCAGAGCGTGGGTGGGCAGACGCGAACCGACTCACGAACAGCACCAGTATCTCGGGGCCCTGGGCACGCCACGACACGCTCAACATCCACTTCCAGTACTGGAACTGGAAGAAAATCATTAGATTGGGTAACTGCATGCAGCACACCACAAAATAGGTGTTAATTCATTTGATTAGGAACAACACTGCTGGAGTGGATAAAGAAGGCCATACCAGCTATGCTGGAGACATGAGCCACGTTGGTTGATATGGAGGCCGGGTTCGAGCTGTCAGTGATCCAGACCTAGACCAACATGGCAATGGCTTGGGAGGAGAATCCCCAGAAGCTGAGCCCCTTCGCTTCAGGGAAGAAGGGGGAAAACCTCAAGGAGATATGCCAGCAACTGGCAGAGGTCGCATGTGAGGATGTAGATCAGCTGCACATGCACAGGGACATACACAAGACAGAGATGCTGTCCATGGGGCTACAGTTAGAAGGCCAGGAGTACATATCACATTGCAGATTCTGGCCATATTGACTTACCACCGTAGGTGAGCACTCACAAAGCATGTCAGGAATGTCGACCTGCACAAAACGATGGATCCAAAGCTATGCTGGAAGATAGAGGCTTGGATGGCAGTGCAAATCCTTTTCATCCCCGAGGTGGCACTTCTCCGAGACATGGAGGAGGCCGCACAAAAATGCACAGCAGCAATGCAGCCGGTGCCAAGGGTGAAGGCCAAAGACATGAAGCTATTGCTACCATCGGTGATCAGGACCCATGTCAAGTGCGATGTGGCGCTGCAAGTACAGGCTACAGAAATGACAAGTGGTCAGGGGTCTGGAGGAAATGCGGAATGGCCTGCTGGTGCGGACACATAAGTTCCAGTACCGCGACAGGATCACTGGCGTCAGAGCCAAGACCTGGTCAGGTGTGAGGACCACAGCAATTCAGGAGGGAATTGATGGGGCCGCAGAAGATTACCGCACAGCGTATGGCGTGCTCGGGAAATTGGGGCCACTGCTTAAGCAGGATGAGTGGAAGGCGGGGCTCCAGGTCCTGAAAGCAGAGGATGTGCAGGGGCGGCCGAGCACTGTTTTTGGGGATGATGGCTGACGGAAGAAGTGGAAAAGGAGGAATAGCGCTCATGAAACTGAGGCAGAGGCAGGGGAACGAGCTCGACAGCAGGCGGAGGAGAAGATGGAGATGTCGTGGATATGGAAGGTGCAGGGCACCACGGAGAGCCCGGAGACTGTTGTGGTGAATGAAGGTAAGAGGCATGGGACATGGAGGACAATGAAATACTTATGGGTGGTCCTCCAGCGCTACACGTCAAATGGGCAAAGACTTATGCCAAAGCCATGTGATATGCAGAGGAGGTGGATCTTCTGGAGGAGGAAATGTGCTGAGTCCTCGCGTTCCTGCGCTGGCGTGCTGGGTGGTGGAGATCACGAGCAGGGGCATGAGCAACATTACAGGAGGAGGATATGGTGTTGCGCGAAGGCCACGAGGCGTATGCTCACAAGCAGGCAGGGTATATGGACAGGTTGCATGACAAGTTCGAGGCACAGTGGGTGGATGTGGCCGTGTTGCTGGAAGATGTGCGGAAGAAATATGCAGTGATGCTGCCAGACGATGAGGAGGGCAAGGAGGGCAAGGAGGATGATGAGGAGGTGGGAGTGGACTCAGGCTGGCTGTCCGATTAGGCATTGTACGGTTTTTTAGCGTAATTTTGGCAAATTTTTAATTGCAGCATATTTTCAGTACAAGTGGGCTATCAAGATTTCCTTTTCGGGACAGGGGCCACCGAAGATTTGGCCAAACAGAATCAGACAACGATGAGCTTGCAAGCGGACAACGAGCTCACTGTGGCCGGGAACATTGATGACATTGAATAGCATTTGATAGCAGGGCTACCCCAAACACTATGTCTTCTGGATGATGCATCATGGCACTCTTCTGGGGTGAAGCTCAGATGCATCATGGTGTTGTTCTCGTGTGAGTACATTATGCCTCATGGCCCCAGTCACAGGTGGAATTATATACACGGCCCTAACATTGGGAGGTAAATAATTTCCATATTCTGGCAATGCTCAACACTCCAAAACCCAAATTCATAGCTCACTAAAATGTCCTGGGCTCTCAATTGGAGGTACAGATGTACACAACTTTGCTTGATTCACACAAATAAAAAATCTAACGACGACCGAGATGGCCGAAGCAGATTCAAACTCCGCCATCACTCGCTGTTCCACCTATAAAGCCCAGATAACCTCAGTAATTAGTGTGGGGATGCAGCATGCATTCCCCGCAGTAGTTATTGCAAAATTGGGTGCTCTGGCGCTCACTGCAATAATTTTGCCAATAACTTTCAGATAACTTTCAGTATTTTCAACACTTAGGACATAGAGGTGTAGCTTGTGGGCTACACTGGATAACTTTCAATAAGTATGAGCCTTGGGCACGTATTGCACTGTCAGACCAGCCCAAAAAGGAAATATCACGTCATATATGCTCAAAAAGGAAATCTCATCTAGGAGGACAGAAAATACATGGAAAAATCACCAAAATATATTGAAAACTCCTCTTCTGTTCAAGACACCTATCACTCCCACAGAACCCTGGTTTAACCCCTTTTAACCAGAAGAGGCTTTGGCTGTTTTGCCTATGTTGTAGTAAAAGCTTAGTATTTTCAACACTTAGGACATAGAGGTGTAGCTTGTGGGCTACACTGGATAACTTTCAATAAGTATGGGCCTTGGGGACGTATTATGCTGTTGTACAAGCCCAAAAAGGAAATATCATGTCATATATGCCAAAAAAGGAAATCTCTTCAGTGACAACAGCAAATACAAGAAAAATCGCAAAAATACATTAAAAATTCCTGTCCAGTTTGAGAATACCTAATCAAATGAAAAATCATTTGAAGTCCAGATCTCTCCAGAGTCCTTTGGAGCAGTCACAAACCAATCTAATAAGGGTCACACCATGTTTACCACCTATTTAATAAGTACAGGCCTTGGGCATGTATGGTGCTGTCATACCAGCCCAAAAAGGAAATATTTTGTCATATATGCTACAAAAGGAAATCTCAGGAAAAACAGTTACCACCTCATTCTAACTATAAAGGATTTTGGCTGTTTTCCCCTATGCTGCAATAAAGGCCATGATAAAGTTTTAACAAAGCTGCAATATCTCATGATTTAACGCAAGACAACCTTGCCACACTAAAGCTGCAATAAAAGTCACAATAAAGCTACAATCAAGGTGTTACCTCACAACAGAATACCAAACAATAGAAGCTGCAATAATATCACAATAAAACTTTATATCCATGACCTTATATGGAGACATGATATCAGATGTGAGCTGCATTAAAGCCACAATAAATGTGACCATTTGTGTAGAGTTTGTGGAGGGTAGTAGTTGCAATAAAGTCACAATCAAGCTGTTGCAAAGTCAGAATGAATGTGCCCTTGTACATAGAGTTCGGGGGCTGCATATGCTGCAATAAAGCTGCTGTTTTCCCATAAGAAAGCCACAGTCAACCTTTCCCACTGTCTGTATTAAGCCTCTACTGTATATAGCAAACCACGATGATCAGTCCTTCTTCATTGGAATGATGTTGTGCACAGTTCCTCTGCTGGGAGAACAGTGCCCTACATACTTAAGTGCATTCATTGCCTTGCCCCAAAAAGCCTACAATATCTTTTACCTATATCTGTTATCTGTTATCTTGTCTGTGCCATGGCCTGAGTAAGCATACCAGCCTCCTAGATTGCTATCATGACCCAGATCACTTTAAATGAATATTTTATTTGAATAAAATATTCATTTATCGCCGGGTTTGGCCGAGTATTTTGTGTTTTGCGCAGCAACCGGGGCACCGATTGCAAAACAGATTGGACAGCCAGATTGAGTGATTTTTTTCTCCACAACTTTGGTTTTGACTCTATTTTTGGATTTTTTGGTGTGTCGGAGCCTCCCAGGCCGACATATTTCCTTTTTGGGCCACTACGCTTTTGGCCCAAAAAGGGAATTTCTCGTTTTTGCCCTCAGTTGGGCGGAAATTGATCATTTTTCTTGATTTAACTTTCTAGTTGTCATGTTCTATAGGTGTGAATGGGACTTGCACCACATTCTGGGCTGAGGAAACAGTGTAATATAGAGAAAATGTCTGAACTTGTAAAATTTCACCTCTGACCTTACTACTTCCCACAGACCCAGTGGACCTCGGCCTAATGACTCTCCTCTCATATTCATACCTTATCTCAGTCATTTGAATGGATTTTCTTTGTGCTTCTGGTTGATATACACAATTTAATGGCCAGGTAGCAAATTTCGATATTCACAGTATATTGTAAGTACCACACACCAAGCCGGCTCCATACATCGTCTTAATGTATCTGGGAGGTATATGGACACTTCTGAGCGACTTTGGGGTCATATTGGCATCAACAGCATTGAGATTCAAGGAAGGTATGTAGCACATGGATGTTTACCCTATCTGCTTCGTCCTATTATGTTGATCACCAATCCAACTTCATGAAACAATCAAAATGACATGCCTCATCCTTCAGATGCCAAATTCTACACCAATATATGGGCAGAATCATGAGAACTGTGAGATGTCAGTTCTGCATCTATTCATTAATTGAAGCCCAAGGAAGCCTCCTGGTGCCAGATAAATAGTATAAGTGAGAAGCCACAAGGTGAAACAACAATCCCAAGCTTTATTTCATTGATTTTGGTCAAGATTTGAGCAAGTTGTGTTTTGGACAGTGCGTAGTCTAGAGGCTGTAATTTGCAGTTCAGCTCTCATGCCCCAAAACACCATCTAGTGGAAACCTGACAAAATTCCTTCAAATAAAGCTGAACATTGCTTATTCACATTGGAAAATACTGTTTAGATGCTTTTCTTTGCATTATATGCAGTGCTTAAAGCCCTATTGGACAAATGATCAGAAATTGTCACTTCCCATATCTCAGGTTCAGGTCGATGTTTTGCCCTGAATTTTGACTCAAACAATTTTTGATACCTTGGGTACATTGTAGGAGGGTTTACATCATGTTCTAATGCTGCAAGGCAGCCTAAATAACATTAATATTCAGTTGAAGCCTGAACATCACCAAAGCCAATATGTAGTGGACTGAGGAAGAATAGAAGTTTCAAAACAGGTTCATACATCCCACATGTCATGTATGATCATTGGAAAGGCACACCACATAAGGGAAAGGCAAGGAAAACAACAAATAAGCGAATTGTCCATGTGCTTAGAATTCATCTGTATGATGCCTGGAATAAGGGAAAACCATGTAAAAACACTGTATAATGATGAGATGGATATATCCTTGGACTGCTGATAGTGATCCATGGCCATGTATGAGGTAGTAAGGTCAGAAATCGCATTTTGCAAGTTCAGACATTTTCCCCATGTTACACTGTTTTCTCAGCCCAAAATGTGATGCAAGTCCCATTCACACCTATAGAACATGACAACTACAAAGTTGAATCAAGAAAAATGATCAATTTCCGCCCAACTGAGGGCAAAAACGAGAAATTTCCTTTTGGGCCAAAGGCGTAGTGGCCCAAAAAGGAAATATTTCGGCCTGGGATGCTCCGACACACCAAAAAATCCAAAAATAGAGTCAAAACCAAAGTTGTGGAGAAAAAATCACTCAATCTGGCTGTCCAATCCGTTTTGCAATCAGTGCCCCAGTTGCTGCGCAAAACACAAAATACTCGGCCAAACCCGGCGATAAATGAATATTTTATTCAAATAAAATATTCATTTAAAGTGATTTGGATCATGATAGGAATCCGGGAGGCTTGGTATGCTTGCTCATGGCACAGGCCATATAACAGATAACAGCTATATATAAAGACATTTTCTCCATGTTACACTCTAGCCCAAAATATGATGCAAGTCCCATCTACACTTATAGAACATGACAGCTGCAAAGTTAAATCAAGAAATATGGTCAATTTGTGCCCAACAGGGCAAAGACGAGGAATTTCCCTTTTTGACCAAAAGCGTAGTAGCCCAAAAAGGAAATATGTCGGCCTGGGAGGCTCCGACACACCAAAAAATCCAAAAATAGAGTCCAAACCAAAGCTGTAGAGAAAAAATCACTCAATCTGGCTGTCCAATCCATTTTGTAATCAGTGCTTTGATTGCTGCGCAAAACACAAAATACTTGGCCAAACCCAGCGTTAAATGAATATTATATTTCAATAAAATATTCATCAAAGTGATCTGGATCATGCTAGGAATCTGAGGGGCTGGTATGCTTACTTAGGCCCTGGCATAGGCCAGATAACAGATAACAGTTATAGATAAAAGATGATGTACGTCTTTGGGGGCAAGGTAATGAATGCACTTACTGTATTGTATGTAGGGCATTGTTCTCCCAGTTGAGATGATGATGATGATATTTCAAATATTTTGCTACATGTGGGCCAGGGTAAGTAAGCTATGGTAGCAGTACAAGTAATATCTATGTAAGGTTTGTGTTTGCAATTCTGTCATTGTTGTTTTATATATAAGTAAAGAGAAATGATGCACCCATACACACAAAATCATTCCAACAAAGGACTGATCATCATGGTTTGCTACATACAGTACCTGCTTAGTACTGCAGAGGTTGACTGTGACTTTCTGATGGGAAAATCACTTTTACTGCACCTTTATTACAGCATATGCAGGTTCTGAACCCTACATACAATGATGACTTTGTGGTGTCTTTATTGCGACTTTATTGCAGCTACTGCTCTCTATTAACTCTACGTGAATGGTCACATTGCTTGTGACTTTATTGCAGCTCACATCTGATGTCACATCTCTGTATAAGGTGATAGATAGTGAAGCTTTATTGTGACTTTATTGCAGCTAGTTTGTCTTAGCTCTCATGTGCTTCCAGACCTTAGAGATATTGCAACTTTATTGCACCTTCACCACAGCTTCTACTGCAACATAGGTAAAACAGCCAAAGCCTCTTCTGGTTAAAAGGGGTTAAACCAGGGTTCTGTGGGAGTGATAGGTGTCTCAAACAGAACACAAATTTTCAATATATTTTTGTGATTTTCCATGTATTTTCTGTCCTCCTAGATGAGATTTCCTTTTTGAGCATATATGACGTGATATTTCCTTTTTGGGCTGGTCTGACAGTGCAATACGTGCCCAAGGCTCATACTTATTGAAAGTTATCCAGTGTAGCCCACAAGCTACACCTCTATGTCCTAAGTGTTGAAAATACTGAAAGTTATCTGAAAGTCATTGGCAAAATTATTGCAGTGAGCGCCAGAGCACCCAATTTTGCAATAACTACTGCGGGGAATGCATGCTGCATCCCCACACTAATTACTGAGGTTATCTGGGCTTTATAGGTGCGCTGTTCCTCTCAGTTTGATTTTTTTTTTTGGCTCAATTGGGAAGTTTTGTCGAGAACCACCGACTAGTTACCCGCGTGCATGTTCATCCCAGTCGCCCATGGTCCTTCATCGTCTGTGAGATTGGGCGGGCGGATCAAAGTTCTGTGATGTGGCGGTGCAGGTATCAATTCTCGATTTCTTACCTTTGCGCTTTGTTCTTTGCGCTTTGTCCTTTTTTCAATCTTTTTGTCGAGGAACAATGGAGCGCTCGAATTCGCACATTGACCGCGGACCGCGGACCAACAAAGGTGCAAGCAAGCAAGAAATCGAATTTGTACGTTATACATTGAATTTATACACCATTGTCAACGATAGTGATATGTAATAGCTATGTACATTGAGTGCGTTGCCCGCGGGCGGAGACGGAAGATTACATTATGTGGGGATACAATAAAATGTGGTGGTGCAGGATAGGATAGAGGAGACGGTGTGTGTGTGTGTTTGCGTTTGGGTGATGAGTGATGAGTTATGAGAGGAATGCAAGAGAGGGAGTGGGTGAGTGCGAAGTGCAAGAGAGTGGAAGAGAGCGAGCGAGAAATTAAGAAAGGAGTAGGTAAGGAAGTAGGGCCGCAGTGCGCAGCCAAAAGAGGGAGGGTGTTAAGTTGGAAGGAAACGGAAACGGGGATGGAGAGGGACCAGCCGCCGCAAAAACATCTCGACCGGGATCGGCTTCCTCCGTATCCCGCTCCCGTCCCCGGTGCTCAGCTCGCTCCCCACGTCCGAGCCCGAGGAGGAGGCGGAAGCGGGCGAGCGCGAGAGCAAGTGGCGCGCGCGCAGTTGGAGTTGGAGGGAGGGGCGGCAGAGGAGGTAGAGTCATACGACCACCCGCTGGTAGTATTGGTACTCCTCGCACTCGTGGTCGACGCGTGCCGGCGCAGGGAGCGCTGCGTCGTGTACGCCGCGTAGAGCGCTGGGCTGGGCGTTTGCGGGGTGCTGACACCACACGAGGTCGGGAGCGCGGGGGCGGGATACGCAGCCCATTGCGCCGTCGTCGCAGAATACGGCGTCGCCAGACTCAGCACACCAGGCAACGATGCGGGCAGCAGTGGGGGCGCGATGACCAACACGTCGGCCGTCGTCAGGCGCTTGCGCCGCGTGGGGAGGATGTTACTCGCGCCGTCGCCGTAACTCGCGCTGCCATCGGGCGTGGTTTCGCTTTTGCTTTGGCGTACGTGGCCGATGCCGACTTGGGCGTCTTCGGCGTCATCGAAGTGGATGCAAGAGCCAAAGACGAAGAAGGCGACTTGAGGTACCGCCCTTGCGAACGCGAGGCGGGGGAGCGCGCGTGGGCGTGGGCGGAGTGCACAGAGGAGAGCGTGGAGGAGGACCAGCGGCTGCGCAGGATGGGCGCCGCGGGGATGAGATGCCGCTCCTTCTGCTCGTGCCTGTAGGTAGCAGCTGTAGGCGAAGGCGACGCAGGCGCATAATATTCCGTGCACGCTGACGTGCACGCGGCCGCGATCGCCGTCGCAGACACGCTCCGAGTACCCGTACCACCAGGCGCATGAAGAGGAGAGGAAAGAATTGACCTGCGACGCGTGGAGGAGGCGGGCGCGGGTGGCAGCATGTGTACGGCGCGGGTGCGGGGGCTGTCTCCACGGGCGAGGGCGGGAAGGTCCACACCGGGGGCACGGACGACGGGGACGGCGAGGGGGAGGGGACACACGCGACGAGCGGCGACAGCGGCATCACCTCGTCGTACGCGTCGCCGAGCCCAGCGCGCATTCCTCCTCCCACCCATCGTCACCATCATTTTCGGCGCTCACATCGCACGGAACGCCCAGCGCCTCCGCCGTGAAGCGTCTAGGCGGGAAGAGGAGGGAATCGAGCCGGGATTGGATTGAGACGCTGCTCGTGCTGGAAGAAGCTGGAATATAACAAAACCCGAGTGAGTATTTAAGAGAAACGAGTGTGTAGGAAAGGGAGGAACATACGCGAAGGAGAAGGCGAAGGAGTGAACACGAGCGGCGCATACGCGGTCCAGTCCCCGCTCCACGGCGTGCTCAGCGCGTCCGTCGGGAGGGGCGTGCACGGCGCGGGCCGGCGGGGAGAGGCGGTTCCGTTGCCGTGCGGGGAGGTGTAGAGGGAGGGTTTGGCCGGTTTCAGCAGCTCGTGAGAAGACGACGACCGCGAGTGGGAGGACGAGCAAGTGATGTTCGACGAGGGCGGCGGGGCGCGCGCGGGGATGCTGATCGAGCGGATTACGGGGAGTTGTATGCGAGGTCAGAACCGTGGGGATGACGGCGGACTCGCAGCGGACTGCGCGGCCGGTGGAGGCGGGTGCCGCGGGTAACGTAGAGAACCCAGCGCTGGACTCCCCACTTCCGCTCTCGGACCCGCTCGGTTCGCCCTCATCCAGCGGCGACCAGAGGAACGGATTCGGGATGGGCGGGCGCGGAAAGTCGAATGAGAGAGTTTCCTCTTCGTCTTCGTCGTCCAGAAGCGAAAGCGAGGCGGGGAGGCTGAGGCTAAGGCGTCACGAGTCCGCCGATGGGTCGTCTGAGCCCAAGCTCTGGACGGCGGTGAAGAGCGGCGAGGCGCGCGGGATGGCGAGGCCCGAAAGACTGAGGCGGCGTTCCTCTTGTTTGCGTCTCAGAGTCTGAGTTAGAGACGGTAAGGGCGGGCTCCTAGAGGATAACGCTGCACCCCATTGAAATTTTTCGTCAGTCTACCGATGCTTCTATAAAAAAACGAAAAACGCACAGGTCATCGTGGAAAGTCGTTAATCGTCAAGTTTGAAATGGAGTGGTCTGTGAGCCCAGAGAAGACAACCGCTGCGCAAAGCCGAGACGGAGAACAGCGCGACGACGAAGAGACCAAGTGCCGTCGAGCAGCGTATCTGCCTTGAATTCAGTTTTGGAGTTAGAGTGGAGGCGCGAAGAGAGATCAGGAGAGCGACAGTCATTGATGACGGCAAGCCTGTTTCTTCAATCTTGCGTTCATCTCCAAAATTTTCAAAAGGTGTGAAGCTCACCTCGAAACTGGCGGCAGTACCTGGTAATACAGAAACTAAACCAACCGAATCTAAAACACTACCCCTGCGCAACTACGCGCGCAAAAGCAAGTGCAGCACGAGTCCTCCCTCCTTCGAAGTTTCCTTTCAATTCCGTCTCTGGGATCTGAGCGGCTTTCCTCCCTTTCAAGTCAACTTTCAGCGCTCACCAAGAAAGATGAACGGAAAAAACTGTCCTCGTTCTCTAATTCTTCCCAACGCTCGACGATCTCGTTTCCTCCGGTGAGTCCTCGCTCGCCTTCGAGTCCAGTTGCCGCCATCGCCGTCGTATACGTATACTACTTATTCCTCCCTCATTTCGGTCCTCACAGCCTCGTCATCTGCATCACCCCGCCCGCGTTAGCCCCCGAGTCTCCCCCTCTCGCGCTGCACTCTTCCCTCTCATTCGCAGTCCCAGTCGCAGTCCCACTGTACCCCTCCCACAGAATTCGTGCCATCCTCCTCGTCGTTCGTCATTTGCGGTGTGTTGTCGTTCCCGTTAACATTCTCTTTCTCCGCCTTCCATTCTACGCTCTCAGAGTCCACCCGCGTCGCGTCCTCTCATCCATCCTCCGTTTTCAGTCCCAGTCCCACTTTACCCTTGCTCCAAGACCAAAGGGGGTCGACCAAATAAGCGGCGCAAGTGCAAGTGCCAGCGCAAGTTCGAGTTCGAGTTCAAGTGCAAATGCAACGCAGGTAAAGGTGCGAGTGCGAGTCCATATACAATTGGCAAGCGCAAATGCACGTACCACCACAAGTGTAAGTACCCATACATACAGGCAACTGGATCCTTCTTCAGAATGTCCCCAGATCTCGCGCAACGGGAAGCGAGTGACGGTCGGATGCGCACAGCGACGGGTCACCGGAAGCATCCACTGCGCGCAGAAATCCTCCCTCGCCATTCGGAGCATCCGGAGCCCTTCGTATCGGGACAACCCGACCGCTGTCCTCGGCAGCAGAATATACTTTATGCATGCGGTTCTGCACGACTGGGCAGACACTCGTTTTTGGGAACTTATCCCCGGCCTCCTATTTGGAAAGAGCTGCTCGAGGTGACGTCGCATCCCGTCAACCTTCTCCCTTTTTCTGCCCTTTTTAGTACCTGCGTCTCAAGGACCCGAACGCGTCCCTGGTCACGGTCCGATCCGAGAGAGTGAGGTCGGTGGAGAGTGACGAGAGAGGATGACGACCAACGACCGAGGGAGCGAGGAGGCGAGAAAGGATCCACACTAGACACCTCTTTATTCCTCGACTGCTGAATTCACCCCTCACCATACCAGTGCCAGTTGAGCTTCACGACTTTGTCTACTCATTCAAGTTCTGTGGCTCGTTTACTTTCACCTCACTTTCTCTCCCTGGTTTTATATGACCGCCTTCCCATATCGCGCTCTCTCACGCCGGAATCAGGCTCGAATGAGACAATTCCCTTTTGTCATCCTTGCCGCTCACTAGTATTTCCGTAATCGGACTCTCTGGCCGCCCACCTGCTCACTTTGCGCGACGTCGGATCTCTCGCTCGTTTTCCTGGAGGCTGGAATCATCGAGATAAAGTTGTAACTCGGGCAGGAATGGGTTCGGACGACGTACCACTTCCTGAGTTTGGCACCTCGACTCTCGACTCGGAGGGTTTAGATCCGCACCCTGAGAAAATCTGGATATTCCAAGCCTTGGAAATCCTCGCGGTCAATCTCCGGTTCCTGTACACAGATCCATATCACACCAGGAATAGTGCCCGAAACTCGGGGCTAGAGGTTGAAATTTTCTAGGGGCTACCGTGGGCGAAGGAAAACTCATGGGCTCTGCGAATGGGCTTGTACGTACTGTCACAGAGGGGGATCCAAGGTTAATACTACTGGGATAATCCCTCGAAAATGCTGTGCGTTAGTCGGACCATGCTGTTAACAATAGGGGAAGTCAAAGCGAATTTTGAGGTGGATTCTGAAGTGGATTCTGACTGGATTCTGATGTAGATTCTGATGTGGATTCTGAGACTCAAATCCGTCAAGATCAGTGCAAGTGGATCCTGAAGTGGATTCTAAAGTGGATTCTGAGTGGATTCTGATCATGTTGCACCTCTCGGAGGTGAAACAGAGACTCAGGTGGATTCTGGGTGGATTCTGAGTGGATTCTGATGCTAGAATCAACATCAGAATCCACTTCAGAATCCAATCAGAATCCACTCAAGAATCCACCTCCAATTTCGCTTTGACTTCCCCTATCAGGTGGATTCTGGGTGGATTCTGAGTGGATTGAATCAACATCAGAATCCACTTCAGAATCCAATCAGAATCCACTCAAGAATCCACCTCCAATTTTGCTTTGACTTCCCCTACTAAGTATCCACTCTCATGTTCTTATCTGAGTAGAATCCTTGGCGATGCACTGCATCCTTGATTTGTCGACTCAAAGCTGGCTGTGCGTATCCCACGTACGTGGCATCGCTCCTCTCAATGCCCCACATCCACCCTACGACTGAAAGTGACTTTCTACAGATATGGAAGGCTGCCGCAGAAAAATACGAAGATGATATGGGTGTCAAGTTTGCAAACCACGCTCTGTCTTCCTGTAACAGCCCCGACGACGTCTTGAATGCACTGGACCGCGACCTGCAGAAATTCAAGGATTACCGTGCCAAAAAGGAGGGCCTCCGGAAGTGGCTCAAGCCCATGCTTCATCTCATCAGTTTGCTTTCCCAGACGGCGAGAGAAACGGCAGCGGTGGTACGTGGAGCTTTCTCACACTTGTTTCCAGCGGCCGACACACGCCATGGCAGCCCATCCCGTACGCAAATGCCGGTTTTGTTGCACTCGGTGTGCTAGTTCAAGTGTGTGCTGGCGTCCCCTGCGATTCCCGACATTCAATGTTTTTGATTAGGCTGCCGAGGACGTTAGCGCGCGCTACGATTGTATCATAGACCTCTGCGAGCTTTTGCATTCATTCATGGAGCGCTTGCGAGTATACATGTCAGCACAGCTCCCTGAGAGTATGTGGAAGGTTGTCATACAGATGCTTGCACAACTTCTCTCAATCTTTTCACTGGTGACGAAAGAGATCAAGCACAAACGTATTGGTGGGATCCGAGTCCCCACCTGTGGTAAACACATTAGATTTTGAAGTACTTACAACTGCCCTCAGGCTCCTACCTGCGCATGTTGATTGGGCGGACAGATATTCAAGATGCCTTGAAGAAGTTGAACGACCTTATCGGGGCTGAGCAATCCATGGGGGTTGCAAACATTGTGGTCCTTTCGCAGAAGATCCTGGATCATGTGCACAATCTGATTCAAGGTGTGCTACTCCCATTCTTCCTCAGGATGGGCTGAACTCTGCTGTTAGTGGACAAGAATGAAGCAATCATTCTAGCTAATTTGAAAAATGACCTGCAAAATGCTATGCAGCTCACAAAAGGCATGTGAACCACCCATGCACTCTGGCAGCTCCTGACGAGTTTGTGCTAGATATGATGCAGCAGCTCAACAACCTGAACATTTCTTTGGCCAGTGAGTGTAATTAACACATTTTTCAGACTGATTGCAACAAACCTTCCTTGCGCTAGATGCCAATGAGCATTTTAGAGATCTCAATCACCAATTCTGCATGTACTTCTTTTCTCAGGTTGCATGTAACTAATAATGCCTAGTGGACAACAAGGTTCACAACTGGCTGAAAGCCCCGGATGCTCAGATAAATCATAACACTGCACGGGATCTCCATGAAGACAACACTGGTGGCTGGTTACTGCGATCATTTGAGTACAAAAGCTGGAAAAGCACACCTTCTTCTCTCTTTTGGATTAATGGAAAACGTGGGTCGTTGCAACCCACCCTGACATTGCTCTGTACTCATGGTCCTGCTCAGCCGGTGCCGGAAAGACCATAATATGGTCTGTCTGAGAAAATATGTTATAGCAATCTTGATTCCTGACTGCCTCTCTTGCAGCTCCACAGTTATAGAAGACTTGCTGGCAATTCCTGGCAGTGTGGTTGCCTACTTCTACTTTCACTATGGTGACACAGACAAATCCCTCCGTGGCATGCTCTCCTCCTTCATAATTCAGCTGGAGGAGCAGCTCCTTAATACTGCATCCCCTCTGCTTGCTCTATACCAGAAACATGGGTCTGGTACACATGAACCCAGCATTGAAGAGCTCACCACTTGTGTCAAGGACTTGGTCATTGCATTTGCAACATGTCCCATCTTTATTGTTCTTGATGCGTTAGATGAGTTTTCAAAACCAGACAAACTGGAACCTCTCTTCCGTGCCCTGCTCCACTCAGTGGACAGTCATATGCACATCTTTGTGACTAGCCGACCTGAAGATGCTGTCATCCACTTTCTCTGTCCTCTGGTGACCCATGAGTTGGATCTCAGCTCTGTTATTCAGGATGATATTGCTCTCTATCTTGATCATATCCTAAAGACTGAACACCCATTTGACGCCTGGAAAAAGGTCCATCATGAGCGTGTTCATCAACACCTACTCGAACATTCCGGTGGAATGTGGGTCATCACATGATTCTTGGGGTCTATCTCTGAGATTCTCACATATTATTCCAGGTTCCGATGGGTCACCTGCCAGCTAGATGAGCTCCGTAAATGCTTAGTTCGAGACATTCAGGCCACACTCAATAATCTGCCTGCCACTCTTGATGCAACATATGAGCGTATTCTCTCTCGGATCCATGGTCCAAACAAAGATCATGCCTGTCGCCTGTTCAACTGGCTTGCTTTCTCATTCCGTCCACTGCACATTGAAGAGCTCTCCCAAGTTCTTGCCATCAAGTTCACCAGTAATTCAAGTGCTACCTTTGAAGAAGATTACATTGAACCAGACCCCAAGCAGGCCATCCTCCGGGTCTGCCTTAGTCTTGTTCATATCACTCCAGATGAGACACTTCAGTTTGCCCACTTTTCTGTCAAAGAGTTTTTCATGTCAGAGGGAATCCAATCCATGCCATCTGTAACACTGTTCCGTATAGAGGCACAGATGGCCCACACAATCATTGCTGCTTCATGTCTGGCATATTGGCTGTGGCTGGGTAGCATGGACAATATCCTGGGTGTTGATATCAAGGAAATCACAAAGAAATATCCGCTTGCAAATTACAGCAGGTATTTTGATTTCCATGCACAGTTCAATGGTGTTTCAGACATGGTTGAGGATATGATTGATTCTCTCTTTAAGGAGGATAGTCACCAGTGGGCATGCTGGATCTTCCATCGGGAGGGATTCTATGGGCATGGTGAAAACACTGCACCACCACTATGTTGGGCAGCAAAATTTGGGTTCCTTGGGAATACCAAAAGGCAGTTGAATTGGGGGGCAAATGTGAATGTACAGGGTGGGCATTATGGAACTGCTCTCCAAGGAGCATCATACAGGGGTCACCTTAATGTTGCACAGCTACTACTTGAGTATGGTGCAGATGTCAACCTGCAGGGCGGACATTATGGAACTGCCCTCCGAGGAGCATCATGCGAAGGTCGCCTTGATGTTGCTCAGCTACTGCTTGAGCATGGAGCAGATGTCAACCTGCAGGGCAGACTTTATGGAACTGCCCTCCAAGGAGCATCATGCGAGGGTCACCTCAATGTTGCACAGCTACTGCTTGAGCATGGTGCAGATGTCAACCTGCAGAGCGAACATTATGGAACTGCCCTCCAAGGAGCATCATGCAAGGGTCACCTCAATATTGCACAGCTACTGCTTGAGCATGGAGCAGATGTCAACCTGCAGAGCAGATTTTATGGAACTGCCCTCCAAGGGGCATCATGCAAGGGTCACCTTGATGTTGCACAGCTACTGCTTGAGCATGGAGCAGATGTCAACCTGCAGAGCACACTTTATGGAACTGCCCTCCGAGGAGCATCATGTGAGGGTCACCTCGATGTTGCACAGCTACTGCTTGAGCATGGAGCAGATGTCAACCTGCAGGGCAGACATTATGGAACTGCCCTCCAAGGAGCATCATGCGAGGGTCATCTTGATGTTGCACAGCTACTGCTTGAGCATGGAGCAGATGTCAACCTGCAGGGCGGACTTTATGGAACTGCCCTCCAAGGAGCATCATGCGAGGGTCACCTCAATGTTGCACAACTACTGCTTGAGCATGGAGCAGATGTCAACCTGCTGGGTGGACCTTATGGAACTGTCCTTCAAGCAGCATCATACAAGGGTTGTCTCGATGTTCCACAGCTACTGCTTGAGCATGATGCAGATGTCAACCTGCAGGATGGACCTTATGGAACTCCCCTTTAAGCAGCACTATACAAGGGTCACCTTGATATTGCATAGCTGCTGCTTGAGCATGGTGCAGATGTCAACCTGCAGGGCAGACATTATGGAACTGCCCTCCAAGCAGTGTCATACAGGGGTCACCTCAATGTTGCATAGCTACTGCTTGAGCATGGAGCAGATGTCAACCTGTAGGATGGATATTATAGAAGTGCCCTCCAAGCAGGATCACCTGACAGTCACCTAACTGTTGTGAAGTTGCTTGGGGGATGGGGCCATAGCATAGCTTGGCAGAACTTTGTACTTAACCATTTTAGTTGCCCACTTTGGTTTGAACCTTTTTAGTCTTGTGGAGTTGGGGAAAGGATTTCAACACAGCACGTTCTTCGTCTGTCTCAGCAACATTGGATCCAAATAGCATCCTATGGACCTCACAGGGCACCAGCCCCATTGGAGGCCAATGGGCTCAGTGTTGGATGGATTGAATACCAGATGTGCTAATTTTTAATGTATTGTACCTATTCCACAATAGCGAGCTATAAAGCACCATGTTGGTTATCTGCCTCTGTCATTTTGGACCACCCAGTCAATTGAATTGGGGGAGGAAAGGTGGCCTGATTCACTCTAGAACTGGTTGTTCCTGTGCAGGGTAGGCCAGAAGCTCACAGTTGAATTTGACTGCTGTCATGTCCATCAATGCCAAGCCGGCAATTTATTGATTGTTCTCTAAGTAGAGTCATCCAATCAAAGCTTACCTGTAGGTAGGTAGGTAGGATTACACGGTGCGGTCCCCCTGAGAAATGTTTCCGAAAATATCCCGGCATACTATACAGGCCATATCTAATCAGAGTTACATTGCATGCACTCAGCGGCTCAGCTAGTTGCGTGGACCAAAAATCTGGTGTCTTCGGAACGAACACCTTTTTATGGGTCAGGCATGGGGTCAAAAAATTTCACATTGAGATTCATGGGCCCGGTGTCCAGTAGGCTCGATCGCAGTTGATTTTGACATCTGTGACCTGAGCAATTTGATCTGCGATATTATATTAATCTCATTGTCCAGGTTATCAGGCATAGAGGCAATTGTGTATTCTGAGACAAAGGGTTAAATAAATCCTACTAAAGAAGGGCCAACATGCATGTATAAATCATCCACCCTTCGGAAATTGACAAGGCAGGCTGGCCGAGGGCAACATATGTGGCCGATGCACAAGCTTCAAAATCAGTGGGTAACTCACCTCAAACATTCTTTGTGGGACTGCAGCAAAGCGTGGACCTGACCAATTATCTCAAAATCAACAGGAATTCCAGCATGCCTGAGCAAGGGGAACTCGGGATTCAAAAATTGGATATAGGGTCGAAAAGTTTTTTTCGACCCCAAGCTGACTCCCCCCCCTCCCCCCCCTCCCCCTCCTTCCTTATAGGGAAGGAGTTTCCCACCCCTAGGGATGGACCGGTTTCCCACCCCTAGGGATGGACCGGTTTCTCCGCGCCCAGCCGCCGATCTCTGGCTTACTTCAAGCTTGCTTCCTACCATTTCCGCGAGCTTGATCATGCTTATCTATGCCATCTAACAAGTGCAGGTGATAAATTTAATACTCGGCACTCCAATAGCTTTGAGAACTGATTACAGTTGACTTCACCTGGGCTAAGTTGGCGTCAACCACAGAAGGTACGAGGTCTAACTGATAAACCTTATTCTGTAAAGTCCCTGGGCACTTATATTTGTTTATTACAACCACCTGACACCCCTCTCACGGCCTATTATGAGCCATTTTCAAGCTCCAAACTTTATATACTGAAAAGTTTTTTTCAGCCCACCCTGGACCCCCCCCCCCCCCCCCCCCTCCCTACATACGGGATTTTAATCCTGATTTCCCTTTGTGCATGAGTGCAAAATCAGCTGGGTTCTCAAAGACAGTCTGCGGGGATACATCTGAGGGCAGTGCCTTGGTGTGTTGTTTCCCTGTCTTGTGCGTGTTCCGGTACCTGATGCACAGATCAACAGCCTGTTGAACACTCTTGGACCAGAGCCAATGGAATAGATCACTAGAAAATTGTAGGTAAGTGACCAAGCAACTTGAGGCAAATGGAGATATACATGTGCAGGTTCAGCATGATGTCCATGTGGTTGTTTGTCTTACCAAGTAGGATAACTGCCTTTACACTAAGTGGGCAAAATGATTAACCAGTGGGTTTTGCACCATATGTTGGTGACTGAGATATGTTTCAGCACATTATAAGATATCAGGTAGTCAAGATAGTCGGCGGCAGCATTTGCGGCAGATTGATGAGATCACCATGTTTTGATCTGTCATCAAATGGTTGAAATAAAGAAACCAGTGTTTTTCAGCTCAATCAGGATTTTTTTTGGTGGGAAGCTAAATTGCTCATATTGAAGCTTGACTCCAGAAAAAAACAGTAAAGAAGGGCTCTAAAATTGATTTCATTCCTCTGACTATCCACTATTCTTCTCTTCCAATTTCAACCATTTTGTGAGATTTATGAAATCACATTTTTCTGCCTATATGCAAGCAGCCCGTTCAACAGCTTTCATCATCTTCACCTTCTCAACAGCATGTCGCTTTGCATATGCCTTCTGCTCCGCAGCCAGCCCTCACATCACATAATCCCACACCGCATCCTCCCACTCCAACTCCGCCCCCAGGGCAACAGCCAGCGTTACCTCCTCATGTGCTGCTATCACAGCAAGGTTGGCTTTGCACACCACTCCAGCCGCGTCCACAGCAACATTGTTGTCCTCTCATATGTGCTTCTCCTGGCCCTCCTCTTCACCTTCCAGCCTTCGCAGATGCAGTTCTCGTTGCCACTGCTGGGTCTGGGGTTGCCTTGTTGTATTTCATGTCAGTGTTGGATGATGATATAGGAGAAAGAAAATTTTACTTGTTGTGATGTGTTTGACTCATTGTTCTCAGGCTTTTGTCAGTACTGCACATGACAGCAATTTTTCCTCTCCAGTGTTCCACTACCTTTGGCTGTCACATGCTTTCTCCCACACTGTGGCTTTGTTCCTTGAGGGCAAGGAACATAAGAGGGGGATATTGTTACATCCCATACCACCCAGTACCTCCTCCAGTGGGTCTTGGCCTACCGGTGATAAGCCGTGAATTCGCCAACACCTGAAGATTAACATTTTCTGGATTTCCATTGCGGATACACGCGCATCTGGGTCTATGACGAGTCCCAAGTCAGTAGACCTGGAACTACATGCTAGAAACCAAATCCGGGACCAGTTGCGGATGAGTATCCAGAAAATACACATACTGGGTGCCTCCGATTAATATGCCGCTGGTTCTGAATCCTACTGCCGTACTATGGGCAGGAGGTTGCAGATGGACCAAACGAACATTGGGGAATAAAATATCCATTCTGTGCCTATTTGTGGAACTCAAAGCAAGTGCATCTTGAATGAGTTTCAACATTGTTTATCTATGCTTGTACCAACGAGGCGACGTGTTCGATCACGTGATGACCCAGAACCTTTCAGACCTGAACAGGCCGGATCCGGATGCGGTGTCATACACCCATCAAATATTGATCGGCTTAATATGGCAACTGAGTTCGAACCCAATTTAGGAAGAAGGTCCTTACTTGAGCTATGAAGGGGACCAGGGTGTCTAATTGTAGGCAGAAGACCCAAGGTTCCGGATTTCCAAGAATCCTTCGAGGGGCACAAGTAGTGTGCCAAAGAAATCCAGAATACTGGGACCACTCGGGTGCCAAGTCAGGGCCCCAATCGCATCAGAAATAAATCAGACAAATAGGGAGCCTGCTCAACTATGTTCCACCTCGACAGGTAGACGGTCTAAGGTAGCTCTTGGGCTATACACAAGTTCAGGGTGTCTGTAAAGAGGCATTTTGAAGGGCTATCCAACCCAACCACAATGTCTTGAGGGACTAATCCAGAACTAACCTTTTCAGGATCTAAAATAATCAGTCAGCAAGCTTGGCGATCGCTATTTCATATTCTCGAGTCACGTAGTATATAAGGTGGGCAGTTTGTAGGGAGAAGGCACGGACTCCTACCCAGAAACATAAAGCGGAGAGACTAGCGGTCTGCTCCAGTAAGTACAGAAGGGCGGAACCACTGGCTTGATTCATCGAGGCTGTCCTTGGGGACGTGCTTGTATTTTCAAGTTATTACCAATCTATCAGCTTTTCGGGATATTCCCTTGCGTGTTCTGCGTGTACGTGTGTGTGTGTTCTACGTGGTCCTGCGTGTACGTGTACGTGTCCTGCGTGTTGCTTGTGTGTGTCCTACGTGTCTTGCGTGTCCTACGTGTGTTCCGGATTTGTTGCGTGTTGCATGTCAAATTGGTTCACTGCTCCTGTCTTACGAGGTTAGAGTGGGTGACCCAGAGTTGCAAAACTATAAATTGAACCATTGTCTGTGGACGATCCTGGATTTGCTTGCTGTGATCCGCAAATATTAAACAACTGTTCCCATGTATCTTCTATCGGTACACAAAGACCCGTACTCAGTCGCACTCTCTGGGATTGCATCCAGAATCACTAGTGGGGTTTGTTTTAGGGATTTGTGTTGGTTTCAGGATTTGTGAATCCTGAACTAGAGCGCACTTCTTCATTGCATTCAGCCCGTCGGATTTGCATTGTAGTGGATTTCGCCCATAGACCGCCGGCACATGTTTCACCGGCTTATCATCATAGTCTGCTGGACACCAGATTCCCTCTGGCTTATATTCTCTGATCTGCTGGTCTTCCAACTAGCGTCCAGCCTTTGGCCAAAGACAGGTTTTTACACAATGAAGTATTCTGAGTGTTTCCTGTTTATCCACCTTCATGTGGATCTCCATATGCAATCCATCTACACACCCCCATGCTATATTCCTCATTTGTATGTTCCCTTGTACTCGCTTCAAGGTTATATTCTCCATTTGCTTTATCCTTTGTACTTCCATATTAATATTTAGATCTGGTGATAGGGCATGTAATGGGATATGCATGAAAACACTCAGTTTTTATTCATTTCACAGCTATCAGTATGGGAAAAGAGAGGCATTAGATTTGAGAGTGTACACCTCTCCCTGGAGGTGGTAGGCTATGCTGTTGATGACCAAAGTCCAGTGGTTAAACAACTACAAGGGTCAACAACTTAACAAAGGCTCTTACGGGCTCTGCGTTCTGGTGGGAACTCACTACGCTGGGCTATGGGAGGCAGTTCTGCTGTGTCTCTATGCATCAGAGGTGACCAAGAGGGGACTACCAATCATCATTAGTTGACTGCCTTCACCAGTGGGAGAACTGAACAGTTTGGAATGAAGACAATATCGCAATAACGAAAGCTGCAGGATTCAGTTGGAGGAACATCTGTTCCTCCCGCTACCACGGACTACCCGCTGAACTGTCTGGAATTGAACTATACCTAAACACCGCACATTTTGCGCGTTTCGGAATAGTCTGATTACAGTATAGGCTTATTTCTGAGAGCTGGTATACGGTCTCGGTATAGCTGGCAGGGTCAGAATCACAGAGTAACAAGTACAAAGGGTAGGTGACGACCCTGCAGACTGGCAGTGCTCGCCTCGAAAACCGTAGAGGAGAGTGTAGCTCACAAACCTCTAAAGAGACTATTTCTGGAGCTTATTTCCATAACGAGAAATAAGCCAGAGGTACTTACAATGGGACATGTGGGAATAAGCTTATTTCTGCTTGGCTAAAGGCAAGGCCTTCCATGTGACAGGCGTGCGAGGCTCGGGGAAGCTCATACCGGAGGAGTTCCGGGATAAGCGAAGGTCGGTTAAGACAATCTGATGGGATTGATCTTATTCCGAGTTGGGAATAAGAAACCTTTCTGGGAAAAGGTTACACTATGGGTATCTACGGAGAGCTGGAGGCCAGGAGAATAAGATCCAATGGTCAGGAGCTACGGGAAAGGGGCCGGAGACAAAAGGAATAGATGGACAACGCGATATCAGTCAGCCAGGGGACTGGTGTTTTCAAATATCCTGGATGACAAAAGCCGCATGGTCGGGAAATCAGGGACTACCTGGGCACTGGCCAATGGCAATACATTCGCAGCCATTCCTCCGACGGATAAACGGGAAAGGAGGGACGATCTCGGGCCATTTTACTAATTTCTGCTTGGTTTGAGGACTTTCATATGATTTTGGGATTTGTATTTGGGACATTATTATGAGTAGGACACAGAATCCCCTTGTACTAGTAGGCATAACACTTGTGATTTGGGCTATTTCTGGGGTTGGCGCAGTGTGTATTGTCGTTGGACTTTAACATTGGGAAACCTTTCTGTTGGAATAAGAAGTTGGTTACTGGAAACGTCTTAAGGCAGGATTGAGGCTACATAGTTCTGGAATCGAAATTGTTTTTTCGTCATTGTCATTGCTCATCATCAAATCGTCAAATTGTATTGCTCATCGTTCACCGTTCATCGTAAATCGTCATCAGGTTCTCTGGGAAATAAGCTTTCAGGCATATATCCTCGTGGAAATAGTCTATTGTTCGCCTCTAGGAGGTCTCTTGCGCATCTCCGGACACAACTACCACCATACACACAACACTTGCTTGTCTCATAGCTGCGAAGCTCTTAAACTATCTTATTTCCATTGCTCAATTATCTCTCAGGCCAATTCCTGGTGATATCTTGTAGTGAAGGTTCATCTTTCTGTGGGAATCTTATACCTTCCCTTCAACCTATTGTTAGGCCCTGTACAAGGGACTATCACTCGTCTGTATCTCAGCTCTTGCTTCCTCTGATTGGCCTATTTCTGATCCTCGTCTTATTTCTGTGGGCATCACTGCTTATATCGGAAAGACTTGGGTTATATTTGGGTGATAATTGGATTGTTTGGGTTTAGTTCGGAGCACATCGTTCACCGCTAGAAGCTGGTCTGAGGACATCCCTCAACTGGGGACCACACACCTATGCACTACGAAGACTCAGGGCAACCAGCGGGCATAACAGCCAATGGTAGCCAGGGTGGAATCCGCATATGATACCATGAAGCTAGCATCCGTAAATATCATATTCTGATAATCCAACTAGTGGCTGCTGCTCAGGAGTCGGAATGTAACATAAAGAGGCTGGGAACCCTCTCCTCCGCCCAGACCATACCTCCCAGTGGACAGAGTCCTACACCAGTAGGAACCAGAAAACTGAAAGATGACTGGCGGGTTGATCGAGTTGAGCTCAATATAACAGATAGAAAGCAAGGCAGGGTGGAGGCAATGCCTATATCAAGCCAAATCAGATGCCTGAGATTGGATGAGGTAGAAAGGTGACTGGCGGGTTGATCGAGTTGAGCTCAATATAACAGATAGAAAGCAAGGCAAGGTGGAGACAATGCCTATATCAAGCCAAATCAGATGCCTGAGATTGGATGAGGTAGAATCTACTGAGTTGTCGTGCTCTTTGGTGGCAGCTGTCGAGGAGTGAGGAAAAAACCAGTGCATCTATTTTGTTCTTTCCTCTATTAATTCAAACAGCTACCTTTGCACCTTCTTAAGCTTTCCGAGCCGGTTCATGTGAAATGGATAGAATCTGGATGAAGCTTGTTTGAAACTTGTGCACCCTGCTATACATTTTCTTGCGTTGTGCAGGCATAAATAGCTTTGTAAGGGATTGAGGTGGTAGGGTTGCTGACACACATTGAGTCCCCAAGGATTCCTCAGTCGCCCCTACTAGCACGCGTTATTCGGTGCTAAGCCTACTGATAAACCGCCAGTTCTGGTAGGGGAACTATACACCTGATGAGTCACATGTGACAAAATGTTCTTGCACACAACCAACAACGTCATTGTTCCTGCCTTGTTTCTTAGATAACCTTCTGTACATCTACTTTTTCCAGTGACAGGCCGCTTCACACCCTGTTCACTAGGGCTCACCCACTGTATCTCTTTGTTTGTTAAGCCCAACTCTTGTTCCCACCTCTTTTCTTGAAATCTCCACATCTCATCGCATCAACATTGCAGCACTGCTTCCAGAAACTGCGGCACTCTTGGCACCCTTGTACGACCCTCAGGACTTTCTCGCCACCTCCATCCTCTGTCTGTGATGGCAGCTTCCCCGACATTGTCTCACATGTCCTCTGCCACATCATACTATGTCCACAGCTAAAGCTATCTCACCTGGCATAAACTTCAATAAATGTAAACGAGAATCTATGAGTGACAATGTCTCCACTGCCTCAAAAGCCTCTGGTCGTGCCATACTGCTGCAGGCCAAAACTATCGTTTAGCAGCATCCAGATCCCTTCGAGGGCACCAGTGTTATATACCAAGCCACACTGAATAGGCTAAGCCGGTTAAGCCAGTGGATGAAAGCCGGTTGGCATATGAAATCCAAAAGCCGAAGGTGAACAGATGTGGGGGACGCTAACACCACAGAGGTGCTGGGGAAGCTAGACTACCAGCCAGTGGAGGGAGAGATGAGCCATTCAGCCAAAGGGATTATGGCTGATGGAGGGATAACATCCTAGACAATGAACGATGAGTCTAAAGACCTTAATAACTAAACTAAAGTACATGATGGTAGATACAGTGTTAAATGTTAATCCCAGATCTAAGTATTAATATGGAAGTACAAAGGATAAATAAAGCAAATGGAGAACATAACCTTGAAGCACGTACAAGGGAACATACGGATGGGGAATATAGCATGGGGGCGTGTAGATGGATTACATGTGAAGATCTATGTAAAAGCGGATAAAAGGGAAATGCTTAGAATACTTCATTGTATAAAAGCCCGTCTTTGGCTAAAGGCTGGAAACTGGTCAAAAGACCAGCCGGAGGGAATTCAGTGTTGAAGATAGGGTTGGTCCTGGGGTAGACTGAGTGGGGCCAAGGTCATGCAGGTGATGATGCTGAACTGTGAACCAAGCCCCCATGGCATAGTGATAATAAGAGCTCTAATAGTAGTATAGGGCAGTATAGTCAGTAGGACAAGATAAACAGAACACACAGCTCAATCTTGAAGGGAAAATTCAGGTGAGGCAGGGGAAAACTGAGTGAAAGAGTCAATTGTGGTGGTGGTAAGAGGGAAGAAGGGAGGTACATGAGGGGATGGCTGCTTGTGTGCTCATGCGACACCAGAGCCCACAAGCAAAATGTGGGAATGATAAGGTAGGGCTCATCCATCAGAAACCTACCCCACGTGATTCAGCGTGACACTCCTTTTTGGGACGCTTTCCTTGACTATACGATCAATAACAAATTTTCATCCCATCCTTACACATTGGGCTGACTTTTGATACTAAGATCTGTAGATATAGATATTGATTCATAGAATCCAAAATTTTGGCCAGTAACCTGTCCGCAATGAGACGCTGAAAGCCGATGATCACCGAAAGTGACAGATTTCATCATTTTTTGCATCCTTGCACTTCGTTTCCCTCTTATCGATGCCACAGGTGTCGAAAAAGAAGGCCGCGTCGCGCGCCAACTGGGGTCAAGCCGTTGACACCATCAAAACTGGTGCGAAACGCGCTCTCGCCATCTTAACACCTCACAAAAAGAAGAGAAAGATACAGACTGACAAGGAAAATGTATGTGAACTCTCAACCCTTGGCTTTTTCATGACAGAATTCTAGGAGGTCGAAAGAAGTCCCAATGAGACTGAAGACGACGGTGTATCAGATTCAGGATCAATCACCAGGCCTTCGTGCACCGATGATGATGTTTTCATCACACCAGCGCCTATGCTTGCCCGCGACTTCGACGACCTCCCTGCGGACGCTCACCCTCTCTTTGGCTTTTTCCCGACTGATATCAGTCAATCCCCATCGAAATCTTCGACTCTGGGCAGAATCTGGCGTGAATTCACTCCTCGGGTGCTTAATAGATTCTCGCCATCTCGCAAATCAGTGCACCCTCGAGTCTTCGAGGACGATGAGTCGATCCTTGCTCAGAGATGGCACGGATGCTTGATGACTCTTCGTCTTTCTCGTGTTCTGACACTAGCTCTGATTTCCGCTTCACACCAGACAGTCTGATTGACTTCATGTCATCAGACCCGATCGACTGCACGTCGTCGATGAAATCCGTTGACTCCAGGTCACTGAACTCTCAATGCGACAATAATCTGATATCCCTCCCCATAACCGATGCTGATCTGGCTGAGCGTGCACGTCAGCGTGAACAGGCTGCTGCAGCTTCTGACGGACACCTGTGCCAGGCACCATCTATCGATGCAGCTCGCGCCGCTTTAAATGATATCGGGAAGGTGCTTCAGCCCCAGCGCAAGAAAGGCCCTGGATATATTGACCCTAAGCTCGATCCCTTTACGCAATCCCGCATCGAGGGAATTCAGAGTCTCCTTGCTCTATATACCCATCCCTCATCCTCGACTTATGGGAAGTGGAAACTGGCTTCAACAAATGCAGCCATCACAATGCGCCGAGGCAACTATTGTGCCCGTGTCCTGCGCCGTCTTGCTCGTCAGTACATTGGAGACCGCACCATGCTGCCCGAAAATCCATATGGCAATTGGAATGAAACGCTGCTTGTCAACGAAGATCTATGCAACCAACTCGTGGAATATCTCCAGTACCTTGGCTCAACAAAGGACAAGGATGGGAGAGAATCGGGCATCACATCTGCCAAGGTCCAGGCCTGGCTCGCACAGCCGGAGATCATGCAGAAATATGGCATCACCAAGCAAATTTCCCTTGCAACGGCAAAGCGATACCTCCATGCTCTGGGCTTTTGCTTCACTTCACCGGTGAAAGGCCAGTATGTTGACGGGCATGAGAGACCTGATGTTCGTGCTCATCGGGATAGGATATATATCCCCAGGCTCACCGAGCTTCGTACCCGAATGCGGGTGTTTGACAAGGATGGGAATGACATCACAGCTGATGTTGAAGAGATGGTGGCCTCAGGGAAGCGGGTGGTTATATGGTATCATGACGAGTCCATCTTTTACGCCCATGATCGGCATCGGAAGTCCTGGCAGCACAAGGACACCTCTATCAAGCCTCGTAAAAAAGGCGAGGGCATCTCATTGATGGTTGCGGACTTTGTTTCCGCTGATTTTGGGTGGCTAGTAGGGCCAATTTCGGGTCGCAGGCCACGGGTTGTTTTGAAGCCTGGAAAGAAGCGGGAGGTCAGTTCATAATTTTCTGTTGAACCTGAACTGACTATGATTTTCAGGGGTACTTCACCAACGATGACATCCTCAGCCAAGCATGCACAGCCATGGAAATTCTTGCTGAGTTTGGCGATGATATCGAGCATGTTTTTGTCTACGACAGGGCAACTACACATCGGAAACGTGCCGATGATTCTCTTTCCGCACGCAAAATGCCCAAATCAAAACCGATGAAGTACAAATCCGGCCGGAATGCTGGTCAAATCATCAAATGCGTCCCAACTTCCTTGTTGAGCGAACTTCAAGGACCCCCAATGGCAACCCTATTCATAATCCCGATGGCTCATTCCAGAAGGAGAAGATTCAGATGACGGGTGCAACTCTCTCGGACGGAACACTGCAGTCATTCTATTTTGAGACTGGACCTGATGCCGGGCTTTTCAAAGGCATGGAGTGCCTCTTGACCGAGCGTGGCTATAATGTCAAGGGGAAGAAGGCCAAGTGCAAGGACTTCAAATGCTCAGTTGATGCAAATGGGAATTATCATGACTGCTGCATGTGCCGGATGCTGTTTGAGCAGCCAGACTTCGCAGGAGTTCAATCTCTGCTGGAGAACAAGTGCAGTGTCCATGGCGTCTCTGTGATATTCCTTCCAAAATTCCATTGCAAGCTCAATCCAATTGAGCAGTGCTGGGGATATCCCAAGCGACTTTATCGAATGTGCCCGGAGTCTTCAAAGGAGGATGATCTTGAGAGGAATATGCTTGATTCCCTATCTGCAATACCTCTAATATGCATCAGAAGGCAAGTCGTTTCACTTTTCTTCGCTACTTTCATGCTGAGAATCTCTGTACTCAACAGGTTTTGTAACCACTCACTTCGGTATGCTGATGCCTATGGCAAAGGTTTGAACGGCCGTGAAGCTGCATATGCAACGAAGGTCTACCACGGCCATAGGGCTATTCCAACTGACTATCTCCTTGATTTTGTGAAGTCTGGGGCAATAGAAATATTTAGAACACTTTGTAAACTTTGATTTTACCTCAATTTGAACTTGTTTTCCTTTCAAAAAATCAAATACTGCTTCAAAAAATGTGGAAAGTTGGATTACATGAGCTGGTACATATTAGAACAAATGTTAGTATTGATACTATCAATTACTGGGTGACTTCCCGTAAGGCAAATTTGTTTTTTTCAAACAAATTGCGGTGCCAATGATGGCAAGTCTGAGGTGTACAAACAGTTTGTATACATGTCGGTTTCCCGTAAGACACTTTGACACTTTTGACATTTTGATGGGGCTTCGGAACATGGCTATCAATCGACATCATCAAACAACGCGTCTCTCTTGCTTCACCCACCCACTCCACAGACATGGACACGTCAAACACCCACCAGATGGACCTCGCAGACGAAGAAGACAACAACGACATGGATTGGGACGTGACCGTCACCTCAGCTGCCACAATCCTGCATCGTTGCGAGTCGGCCTTAGTCAGATGGATCCTCGCCATAACTAACCAATCCAGCAGGAGTTAGGTACGCGATGGCGCAGTGCTGCCATGTGAATTTAGGGCAGCGTGGAGAAGGAGCTATGCATGTGGTCTCCTGTAACTGGCCGAGATGCGACTTGCACTGGTGGTGGTTGATGTACGAGGGTGAGCGACACAAGAGTGAGGACAAAGACAAGAGACGTGGGAGGTAAGTTTGACATGACGTTGATCCGTTGCCTTTTCGGGTTTGTTTCGACGATTTTTGTTTTGTTTGGGGGGTCAGGACCCCCCGAACAAATTCCCGTTTGTTTGAGGGTCTGAACAAGTGTACGCGAGATCTGAGGCCGATGGGGTCCTGATGGGAGCGCCGGCTTCTCGGCAAACTGACTAAAGTATGTGATATTTTGCAAATCTGCCTTACGGGAAGTCACCCACTATGCCCAGCTCTCCAGGAAGGCGACATCAGTGGTAAGCGGCCCAATTTGAGCAACATCAGTAATATGTGACAGCCATCACGTGGGGTAGGTTTCTGATGGATGAGCCCTACCTTATGAAATATAGAAACATATGTAAAATGGCCGTGGTAAATCCCTCTGCCAACGCAAATCCTTCAGCACAATACAAGCCAGGAGGTGTGCAAAGACAAATAGGGAGGAACACTGCCCCACTTAGCGTCAACTTGGGTGCCCAATACAAGCCAAGTGCTCCTGGTGCAGTCTGAGCAAGCATGTGCCTCGAGATTGGCGGTGACTTCGGGATTGCTACAAAAGAGGAATGTAGGTGATAGTATGAGAGGAACAGAATTGAAATGAGGGAAATAGAACAAATAAAATGCTGTAGGTAAAATAAGTGCACCTGACCGTGTTAGAGTGTCCAGCTGCAGAATAAAACCCAGGAAAGGGTGACAAGAGGTGTTTAGTAATAAAATATGTGAAAGGGTCACAACAAGGAAGTAAAACAAAATGGGGATGTGTTGTATTGTTTTGTTTGCTCAATGCATCCAACTGGCCCGGAACCAGAAGGCAACGAGCTTGGAAAGTCGCACTTCCACACTGGCATCCAGCGGAGTATGGTGATAAGCTGGTAGGCCAAGATCTGCCAGAGGAGGTACCAGGTGGTACGGGATGTAACAGTATCCCCCTCTTACATTCCTTGCCCTCAAGGAACAAAGATGCAGTGTGGGAGAATGCATGTGACAGCCAAAGGTAGTGGAACACTGGAGAGGAAAAATTGCTGTCACATGCAGTGCTGACACAAGCCTGAAAACAATGTGTCAAACATGGCACAACAAGTAAAATTTTCTTTCTCCTATACCTCCACCTAACACTGACACAAAATGGAGCAAGGATCTGTCGGTTTCGATGGCGCTCGTCGAGTCCCTCACACCAAGTGAATTGAAAGGCGATCATGGCAACCTTCCCGACTTGCACTCCTGCTCCACACCTCAAAAGGCAAGACACGGAATTTACAGAATTACCCCGCACTCAATAACTGTATTTATTTTGGACAAGATGGTATTCTAGCGTACACTTTTATTCGACAACCAATTTGACTTTACCTCATCCCTTCTTCAATGAACTCTGCTCCGCTTGTTGCTTTTCCAAAGCATTCCGAGCCCGTTCCTCCATCTTCTGTTTTTTGAAGTTGAACTTTTTTCTCTAGCTCGATTTCAAGCTTCTGGCGTTTTTCTGGCCAGCTCTCATCCAATAATTCGATGCGGGAAGGCTGGAGAGAATTGAGCAACGAGTGATGTTCGAGATGACAGTACATACGACAATATGCCTTTTGCTGCGAGCAATTTGCAACTGTGGGACAATCGGCGAGGGGACCGTAACCAAGGCTCAAGACGGCTTCCTCAATTTGCGTGGCTTCCCGCTCGTCACCGGAAATAACGGCTTCAATATATTCGAGATGATATGAGCCGTCATCGATGCTGCGATCGTGGAAGTGATCGTGTTGGTTCGAGGATTATAATGCTCGCAGCTGGTTATTCAGGTGTCAATGACTTCCTTGTACAATTTCAAACGAAAACCTACCTGATATCCTCTATTCTTCTGTCGCCGAGAGGTTAGTGACCTCAAAAAGAGGTCTACTACATCCCAGTTTTTCAAGCGCGGCAAGATATGCCGATGTTTTAAGAAAAATGTCTCGCGTTGGTGACACATGTTGCAATCGGTCCTCGTGATCTTTCCGTAGCCGTTCTCGAACGTCCTCTCGGGAGGCCCTGGTATGGGGAACACTCAACTCATTGACATGAACAGACTTTAGAGTCCTCACTTGCAGCTGCTAGTCAGTAAATGAAATTATTCACAAATGTTTACATTCAAGTTGTGTGGCGCTCTGAGCACTCAACTAGATTTCCCTCAGCGTCAACCAAGAGGAGGCATTTAACCGAAGTTCCGGATAGACTTTGACCCCCACCGCCTCTTGCATATGCAATATTTAGCGTAGAATCCTCCCATTCGTCCGGATCCATGCAAAAGAGTTGACCCCGTCAAAGACGTTTCTGGATATTCCAGCTCATGCCCCGGGGTATTCATGCAAAATTTCGAGTGTGGTTATCCGATTAATTGCAACTTTGGCAGATCGTTTAAGCAGAGGCGAGGGTCCGGTAGCAGGGGTTCTGGGGAGAGTCGCCTGAATTTTGGACCCAGGAAGGCTCTCCAGATACTGGAGAACTGAGCCGAGACCTCCCCGTACCAGTGGAGGAGCATGGAAAGAAGTAGTATCATTCACAAAAGTTGCCAGCCGCAAAAGTTGGGGTCGAATGTCCACAAGATTGTGAGGGGAAGGAGGCAGTGGAGGTATCCGAGATGAGGGAGGCGTAGCTTGCATACTCTCAGCAGCAGTAGCAGCAGCATCAGATGTCGAGTCAGTATTCAGTAGGTCCTGGATAGCCAGCCTGCGGCCCTGCATCCTCCCGTCAACTCAAAAAAGAGGTCGTAGAGGTGAAAAAAAAGAGGAAAAATTATAATTGACATATGGAAGCTTTACACGATGTTTGTAGTGATATCCGCCAGTCCGTTTGTGACAAGGCCGCACGAAAATTAAAGTAATTGACCCAGAGTAGTCTTCGCTGACAATGGCACAAGGAGAAGTAGTCACGGTGGTTTGCGCCTTGGATTGCGCGCAGTGGAAGGAGGGGAACTATAGATTCGAAGAGGGTGTAATATCGCGGTGGGCGGCGGGTCATAGCGCGCCACAGGGCTGGAAGACGTGAAAGAAGAGGGCAAGTCCGAGCTGGAGCGAGCCAAGTCCGAGCTGGAGCGAGCCAAGTCCGAGCCAAGTCCGAGCTGGAGCGAGCCAAGTCCGAGAGCTTCGCTTCCTTGATGCCATCACAGCTAGACGAATGCACCCTCTCCTCATGTCGGTGTCATAATCACAAGAAGTTGAAAGGAAAAGGGAACAGGACGGAGGGAGGGAGCGTGGAGCTCGGAGGTACCGGTCACCGCAAAAACATCTCCACCGGGATCGTATACCGCTCCCCGCGTCGCTGTGCCCCGAGTCCGAGCCCGAGGAGGAGGCGGAAGAGGGCGAGCGCGAGAGCAAGTGGCGCCGCGCGCAGTTAGAGGGAGGGGCGGCAGAGGAGGCAGAGTCATATGACCACCCCGTGCTCGCATTCGGCGGGCGCGGGCGTGGCGAACGCTGCGTCGTGTACGCCGCGTAGAGCGCTGGGCTGGGCGTTTACGGGGTGCTGACACCACAGGAGGTCGGGCGCGCGGGGGCGGGGGCGAGATACGCAGCCCACTGTGTCGTCGCCGTCGCAGAATACGGCGTTGCGGGACTCAGCACGCCTGGCAACGACGTGGGCGGTAGCGGGGGCGCAATGACCAGCACGTCGGCTGCGGTCAGGCGCTTGCGCCGCGTGGGGAGGGTGCTACTCGCGCTGCCCATCGGGCGCGGTTTCGGTTTCGCCTTTGCGTACTTGGGCGTCTTCGGCGTCGTGGAACCGGATGCAGAAGAAGATGAGGACGGCGCCTTGAAGTACCGCCTTGCGAACGCGAAGGTCTTCGGCGAGGCGGGCGAGCGCGGGTGGTGTGTGTGGGCGGAGTGCACAGAGGAGAGCGTGGAGGAGGACCAGCGGCTTCGCAGGATGGGCGTGGGGGTGGAATGCTGCGTCTTCTCTTGCTTGGAGGTGTAGGTCGCAGACGTAGGCGAAGGCGACACAGGCGTGTAATACTCCGTGCAAGGCGACGCGCAAGCAGTCGCGATCGTGGTTGCCGAGGCCGATCGCGTACCAGTGAGGAGGGGCACGACTTGCGACGCACGGAGGAGGGGGCGCGGGTGCCAGGCTGTGTACGGCGCGGGTGCCGGTGCGCTCCACGGGCGAGGGCGGGAACATCTGCACCGGGGACGCGGACGACGGCGACGGCACACACGCGACGAGCAGCCACAGCGGCACCTCGTCGTACCCGTACCCACCGCCCAGCGCACACTCCCACCCCTTGTCATTAGGATTTCCGGCGCTCACAGCGCACGGGACGCCCTGCGCCTCGGCGGGGAAGCGTTTAGGCGGGGAGAGGAGGGAAAGAGACTCGAGGTGTGATTGTGTTGAGAAAGCTATAATAAATAAAACCCCGAGTGAGTGATTCAGAAAACGAGGCAGGGGCGACGTACGCGAGGGAGTGAACACCAGTGGCGCATATGCGGTCCAGTTCCTGCTACATGGCATGCTCAGCCCGTCCGTCGGGAGGGGTGTGTGCGGCGCAGGCTGGCGGGGGGAGGCATTTCCGTTCGGGGAGGTGTAGAGGGAGGGTTTGGACGGCTTCAGCAGCTCGTGGGAAGACGACGGCCGCGCGTGAGCATAGGAGTAGGAAGCGCAAGTGATAATGAGCGGCGGCGGCGCGCGGGATGCTGACCGAGCGCTGCAACGATGATTGCGGGGCGTTATATGCGGGGTCGAGGTGATGACGGCGGACTCGCGGCGGACTGCGCGGGCGGCAGAGGCGGCGGGCGTCGCAGGTAGCGTGGAGAACCCCGCGGGAAAGGACGGCAGCAGGGGCGAGGGTCTAATGAAGCCGCGGGCGCGTGCGGCATAATACTCATCGTCGTCCTGCCATGCGTCTTCGTCGTCTGCTTCACATGGCATAAGTGAAGGCGCAGGGAGGGCTGACGTGGACGCGGCAGGTGCGGGACGGGCGAGACCACGCGCTTGGTGATCGTGAGCGGCTTGATGCTCTTGCACCAAATCACACACTGGCCCTGCAGCGCCTGCTCCAGCCGTAGGCGAGGGTGTAGGCGTCGTCGGCATCCCGCTCGACATTGAGCTCCATTCGCCACTCTCGGACCGCTGGAAGACCCGTTCGATTCGTTCTCGTTGAGTGACCCGAGGAACGGATTGGGGATTGGCGCGCGCGGGAAGTCGAATAATGTCGCCATGTCCTTTTCATCTTCGTCCAAACGCGAAAGCGAGGCGAGCCTGAAGCTAAAGAGCCACGCGCCGATTGGGATTGCTTGTCATGCAAATTTTGGGCGGCGGTGAAAAGTGGCGAGCGTGTGAGACGCCAGAGTCCAAGACGCCGAATTGCTTTCATTGCTGTTCGGGACGCTGCTGGGTTGGATGCTACTGAAGCTCGCGGCACCCGCGCTGGAGACGACGCCGCTGCGGCGGATGACGCGCGACCGGCGCTTCATGTAGGAGGGCACTGTACGCCATCAAGAATTCTCGTCAGTGTCCCGATGTTTCCATGAAATTATTGAGTAAAAATCAATTTTCTTAAGTTTGCAAGGTATTTGTTCAAATTATTCGTGTGCATGGCGAGCTGCCCGAGGCAGTCAGCCGCGAAGTGCCATGTCTTTTCGGTTTGCCGGAGCGGTTCACTAGAGTCCATGATGGGAGAGAGTAAGTATTTGAAGAGAAGACTCGGAAAAGCGGTGCCGGAGCCTGAGCGTAGATCATCGATCAAATGCTTCTTGCTTCTTGCGCTCATCTCGAAATTTTCGAGTCTCAGTAACCTCAACCGTGAAGGAGACACACAGGAAACGCTGGCTAGATTTGAACCGAATCTCATGCTGATCTCATGTGCTTTCAACTTCACCGAAGAATCGAAACTGGTGGCAATACAATACATTAAGCCCAATGAATCTAAACCCCGCCCCTGCGCAACTCCTGCGAGTTTTTTCACGGTATAGGTCTATTATCTTATGTGGAGCAATTGAATTACGGATGACCTAGGTTATTCTGATTTCTTCCTTGCCACAAAATACGCTCCCAGCACAATCGCCCCATCTTCCCGCAACCCGGCTTGTATTTCCTGCAGTGTTTCCTTCATGTCCTCCTCCCTCGTAACGATCTTCCCTCTTGGTACCTCTAAAGTCCCCTTCTGCAGCATACCCCGAGCAACATGAGCAAGAATAAATTCCAGATTCCGTAGAGAGAACTCCTCGTAAGTCACCAGCGATCCGCCGTCAAGTCCCGTTTCGCTACGGCACAACTTCCCGAACGTGACCGCTGCGCGTTCAGATTTCTCGACAGTGAAACCGGCATGTTCAAGCATCGCGCCAAGTCGAAACGTAAGTCTATCGGGTGGCAGGTCAATCCAACAAGGCTGACACCAATGCTGATACACACCCAACCACAAAGCCGTTTTGCAACGAAAATCCGGTGTACAGGCAATTTGCTTTATGCACCCAGCTGGTACCGTCCATGTATTCGCTGAGGTTGTAGCCGACGGCGTCGAAGGCGGGCAGAGACTGCTTGTTGGAAAAAAACACCGGATCGGCTTCGTCCATAAGGACGATACCCCCAGGCTCTGTGATGTTATGAGAACGGATTTGACACTGAGTCGGGGACAGAAATTACTCAAGATCTTGGCAAAATTGCCGAGAGCTGATACCCACCCTTCCTCCGTCAAGCATATGACGAGACAGGCGACATGAATGAGATCGAATTTGCCTTGGTATTCCTCTGCAAAAGGCTTGGTCACATCTTGCTCGAAGGCCGTGATGCCCTTTGCCTCCATGAGAGTGGTCTCGGGGAAGAAACCTGTGTTAATATCGCAGGCATAGATATGCACTGCGTCGCGGCGTGCCCTGATCTGGGGCATATCGGCGAAGTCGAAGGTCCAGATGCATGTTCCCGCAGCAATATCGATTACATTTTCGATCCGAGAGAGGTCGATAATATCCGGTACTGCGTCTGACCAGCCATAAATGCCCTTCTTCATCGCATATTGTTTCGCGAGCCTTCAATGATCGCTCGATACACAGTTCACTTGAAGAAGATTTATGAACTTGCCTGTCTTTCTCGCCTGAGGTGGGCGGAAGAATATACCGTGATGCGGACCGAGGACTGGAATCGTTGGCAGAGGGTTCAAATTCATTCTTCATGGTCATCGTTGTTGGAAGCAATAGACCAGACAGAATCCAGTATTAGCAGTGAACCCGTTGCAAACGCACGAGGAATGCGTTCAGAACTACGCTACATATAAGCTTTACTACAATTACGGCACACATTTAGCTTGTCGAACCCAAAGAGAGTGCGTAGTCGATCGGTACAATTTTGTACATCTCGGACTGCCATAATACAATAGGCCATATCGGGAGCTTACAGGCATCCAAGACGAAGACCTCGACCACCGCCGCCAGGTTTAAAACATTTGTTGAAGATTCATTGTTTTCCTGAGCACGAGCGACATTAAGAGCCCGAATACATCATCTCAGTCTGGTTTAGACGATACGACCCACGCACCAGCACAAAACCGCCCTCCAGACTCAATGCCTAGTTATTGCCATTACTGTGGTCTACGGCTTATAGTTGGCTGTGGTTGGGGTGCTGAATGTCTCGTCATGGTCCATGCCGATTTGTTTTTCTTTTGTTTTTCTGTTATGCCCAACGGCATCTTGAGTAGTGCGGGTTTAATAACTGCAGTGCGGGAAGAAGTAGTGAATGCAATGTCACCGTGCATATGATAATTATCAGAGGTTCTATGAATAACAATCTCCATGATTCCGACGAGTCTTAGGATTATTTAAATTATCTTCGCTTCTGGTTCGTGTCTCGAGTCAAATAGCTCTCTTTTAGACCGAAAAGGGAAACAACTCCGAGTTCCAAATATGGCAGTTTTTCGACCTGCGGACGAGCATCCTCAGTGCACGATCACTTCCACTATGTGTAGATTAATGATTCTTGTGCAAGCATAATTACATTTCAGAAAGGAAACCCGTGCTTATATCAAATTTCTGCGAAATCCCTGTCTCCGTTGTTTCAGCCATATTTTCTGTGAACGCGCGGTGTTGCAAACCCAAATACACGACCTTTCCTGAGACATATAGATCTCCCAGCGGTTTTCCGGGTCTCTCGCCACGCTTGCGTGCCGGGAACCGAAGAGCGCCACTGTCACCAGATGGAAGGGAGATTTGATCGGAGTCGTATCAATAGACTCGACACTGACACAAAGTACCGTAACACGACAGAAGGAATGAATTGAGGAATTAGCAGTTGGCGATGCAGTGCACTGGCAAGCACATAGCACTCGTAATTATTGCCATTTTCAGAATAGTTGGCGGATGTGACTTTTCGTGACTTTTGCGTTGCTTTTGCGCACTTTTTCGGTCAAATCTTCGGCGGCCCATATCTTGACAACCACTACACCAAATCACAAGATTTATATACCGTTAGAATCGCCTCGTCGAGCACTACAGCCTCCCATAACTCTTGTGCCCCAGTTCATCGCGCGTAGAATTCGTTCTCGAGGCACCGTAAAAGTAGGTGGGACACCTCTAACTCAAGAACCACTCCATGTATAGCTACCAAATTTTTATATGTTGTTCTCTTACATGTCTGTGAGGGTGCCCCATGGTCAATAGCACTTGGCTCGTCGCATAGCAAGCCCGGGATATCACGCCACCAAATTCAGCTTTTTGCATCAACCAGACACGCCTCATCATCCTCTTCAGCCCTAGAACAGCAATGGGCACTTCAAAGAACAAGGCAAAGAAGAAGCCGAAGGGAAAGCGCACCACTGGGACACGGAAGACCGCAAAAGTGGCTAGTAGTCTGCAGCCAGAGTCCCCGCTGCCGTCAGCGCAGCCTCTTCTTCGTCGGCTCAACCTACGCGGTCCAGCTCCTTCAGCGAACGACACGGCACCGTCTGGCAATGTCGATGAGTCTGCTGCTGCCGCTGCCCTCGTGTCTCTTGGTGGGAGACATCAGTCATCGCGCGAGGACTCCGACCTCCATTTCAAGGACAAAAAGGATGATCGAATTTTTGCAGCCATGGTTCCTGGAGTCTCGGAGGATGACCTTGGAGGGAACCTTGATGGTGGGGAACACTCTCAGAGCAGCTCGGAGTCGTTGTCAGATAGCAGCAACAGCGAATCCTCCTCGGACTCGGACGACAATGAGACAATGAGTGCTAGTATGAGCATTGCCCTATTCTTCTGTCTATTAGCTGACTTAGTAATTCAGTAATTACCAGCTCACCGTCATCTGCTGCCGCGGCCCGTAAAAACAAGTTTATCATACAGTTCGAGGTTCCATTCAATGGCGCATCTCGCGAGCTCGAGATCCTCTCGACCGTCAACTTCGACACCTTCCTTGACCAACTCGCAACTGCTATGTCTACCCGGAAATCCTTACTCTCTGGTATCGCATACATCGCTTCCTATCTCCCTAAATCTCCAAAACCCGTTCCGAAGTTGCTCGAGGATGAGAGGGCATGGAAGAAGCTGGTTAAAGGGGAAGCAGGGTATATTGCAGACAGTAAGGCAAATAAGAAGGGCAAGGGTGTTGTGAAAGCATTCTCAATTCGAATTATTGATACATCAGGAGTGGACCCGAAGGCAGCAGCTGGAACAGCAAAGAAGGTCAGTGGCGTCAGGCGCAATGATTATTCATCTATCTGATCTATTTCAGGGGAAGAAGGGCAAGGCAGAGGAGGAAGCAGTCGCTCCAACCAAAGAGAGCCAGTTTTACCGACAGCTTGAGCAGAAGTACCATTTTGCCCAGCATCACAAAGCATGTACGGTTCTGGCGGAAGGGAAGCACTATCACTTCATGGCAAACGATCTTTGGAAATGGTCATACCTCATTGTATATCTTTGATAAGTACATCTCTTGCACTATACTGATCTTTTTGAAGGGCCAAGGTCAAGCCACAGTCCGCGACATTCCCAACGAGCTCAATATTCTTGATGCTGCGCCTCGCCAGCATGAAATAAAGAAAATGATGGCTCAACGCACAGCTGCAGAAGAACCGCCGCAGTGGGTTCAGTCACTCATCCCAGTTGTGGGGATGTTTTTGGGCAGCGGCATGAGAAACAATATGTATGAGACACCGCAGCCTGCCCTGTCTCACCCGATGGCTGTCGCTGGATCATTGCACCAGTCCGCACTTGTCCTCGACCCCCCATCCAGCGGAACGAAGTGTGCCGCATCAGCTGCTGCGCCAGCCATTGCACAACGGCTTGCATCCATTGACAACAATTTTCAAGGCCGCAGGCGCCACCATGTGCATTTTGGCCAATATCTTGACAAGTTTGAGAAAAACGGCATCTATGACTTGACGGACATGGAAGCCTTTGATGGAAAAGCGTTGGCAGAACTGCTTGGCTGTGCTATTGGTGTTGGAAATCGATTGGTCAAGTATGCGAAGGCGGACATGGAAAAACTAGCTAGGACTGTCAAGAGAGCTCGTCATTAGTATTCGGCTTTGTGTTAAAGAGTAATTTCATACTTTAGGCTCCTATACATATCCACAATGATGATAGAAACCTAAAGCATCCTCTGGTGTGATTGAGAAAGCAGCGTCCATGAGATGTAAGTATACATATGTGTTGTCCTCCTTCTGATCTACATCCTGCCTTCCCAGTGTCCCAGAACGTCGTATGAAGGCTTTGATGGCCGAGAAAGCAAGCTCTATGGGGTTGTAGTCCGGAGAATAAGGAGGTAAAAATAAATATTTCATTCCGCTGGGGGAGGTGTGAACAGAGATATAATGGTTAGGCGAAGCTTACCGGCCCTCAATGAGTTCTAGGATCGTTAGATCTTTATGAATGCATGCATTATCCATAATAATTACGGAATTATTGCCCGGAAAGGGCTGCATGTGGTCGAGAAGGCCGTCGATGAATTCATAGAAGCGGACGGAGGTAAACGAGCCCTCCACAATTTTGACATGAATCATACTGTCGAGGGAGATCATGGGAAGGAGGGAGTACCTAAGTGTCCATGAGCAATACATTGTACACGTCGTAATGAAAATGTACTGGCGACTGCGTACAAAAAATGCCTTGTGAATAGCATGCTGACCTGATAATGCCCATGCGCGGTTCCGAATGGAAGTACGCCGGTCGAACGAGCTCTCGTCAACGAAAACCATCTGCTCTGCAGTATACTGGTGACCGCAGGTGTATCTGAAGTCTGCCTGTTTGATTGCACTTCGTTTGAGAGCATCCCTGGTAGGCCGATACAGTGTTTTTCAGTTACTTCAAAGACGCCCTTTTTCATAGTGAAGCCGCAACGCTTCAAGCTCCTCCAGATCGTTGCCTCACTGACTTCACACCCATGCTTGTCCTTGAGGAGTTCCCGCAGCTCGTCCAGATATACATCAGGGCTGTGTTAAATGACCTCAGTGAGAAACTGCAGAATTCTGTAGCACGGTGATAAGCTGTGAGTTCGCCCATGCCTGAAATTTAACATTTTCTGGATTTACATTGCAGATACACGCACGTCTGGGTCTATGACGAGTTCCGAGTCAGTAGACCTGGAGCTTTATGCTGAAAACCAAATATGGAACCGGTTGTGGATGAGCACCCAGAAAACACATATATTGTATGCCTCCGACTAATAAGCAATTGGTTCTGGATCCGACTGTCGTACCATAGGCAGGAGGTTGCGGGTAGCCCAAATAAGCATTAGGGAATATAATATCCACTCTGTGCCAATAATTGAGCTCACAGCAAGTTTATCTTGGATGGGTTTCAATATTGTTTATCCATGCTTGTAGCGAGACAAAGACACGTTCAATCACGTGATGGCTCCAGAGCCTTTCAAACCGCAACGGACCGGATCCGGATAAGGTGCCATACGCCCATCAAATATCGATCAGCTCAATATGGCAACTGAGTTCGAACCCAATTTAGGAATTGATCTTTCACTTGGGCTATGAAGGGGACTAGGGTGTCTAATTGAAGGCAAAAGACCTAGGGTTCCGGATTTCCAAGAACCATCTAGGGGGCACTAGTAGCGAGCCTAGAAAATCCAGAATACTAGGACTGATTGGGTGCTAAGTAAAAGTCTCGATCGCGTCAGGGATAAATCAGACAAATAGGTATCCTGCTCAACTAGGACCCGCCTCGATGGTTAAACGGTCTAAAGCAACACTTGGGCTACAGACAAGTTCAGGGTGCCTATAAAGAGGCATTTTATAGCTTTATCATATCCGACCATAATACCTCAAGGGACTAATCCAGAACCAACATTTCTAGGATTCAGTTAAATCAGTCAGCAAGGTCTTGGCGATCACATTTCATATACTAAGTCACAGACATGGAAACGCCAGTAGATTATATATCAAGTTGTAAAGTTATTTTTAGATGTACAGTATATAAGGAGGACAGTCTGTAGGGAGATGGCACGGAATCCTACCCGGGCGCTGAAAGCGGAGAAGGCTGACGGTCTCTCCAGCGAGTAAAGGAAGGCGGAACCTCCGGCTTGATTCATCGAGGCTACTCCAATAAAGGACATGCTTGTATTTTCGAGTTATCACAAATCTATCAGCTTTATTCGGGATAATATCCTTGTGTGTGTGTTTTAAGTGCGTTATACGTGTGTTTCCGGATATGTTGCATGTTGTGTGTCAAATTGGTTCACTACTCCTGTCTTACGAGGTTAGAGTGAGTGACCCAGAGTTGCAAAAATATAAATTGAACCTTGTCTAAGGACAAACCATCGAGCCTGCTTATAGTGTTCTGTGCAATCTTAAAAACAACTGTTCCCATGTATCTTCTATCGGTACACAAAGACCTGTACTAGGTCGTACTCTCTGGGATTGTATCTGGAATCACTTGTGGAGTTTGGTTGGTTGTTGTTTTAGGTTTTGTGTTAGTTTTGGGATTTGTGAATCCTAGACAAGAGCGCACTTTCCTATTGCATTCAGCCTGTTGGATTTGCATATAGTTGTATTTCACCCATAGACCGCCGGCACATGTTTCAACGGTGAGAGGTATGAAGCGTGAGACACATGTTCAAGTCTCTAGCAGTCATGCTACGCTTTGCCCCACGCATCTCCAGATGCAGGTGCTCTCGCATAACCATCTCTTTCTTGCAATAATCTTTCATGACCCTTTCGACGGTGCGCTTCTTGCATCCAGTCTTGTGACAGATTTCATCTATGTCCATGGTACGGGCCATGTTGAGGAGTACCCCACGAAGGTCGTCTGACATTGCTTTGCCGCGGGTCATGCTGGAACAGAGGTGGAAAGGAGAAAGAGGAAGAAAGATGTGTTTATTAGCTGGATGTAACGCGATCACTTGTTCGAACGATGCAGGTTCAATTCCAAGATCTTCAATGCGGGGCACCCTCACGGACATGTAACAGAATAACATATAAAATTTTGGTAGCTATACATGGAGTGGTTCTTGAGTTAGAGGTGTCCCACCCAAGGGGAAGTCAGGATTCAAAAATCAGATATAGGGTTGAAAAGTTTTTTTCGACCCCAAGCTGATCCCCCCCCCCCCCCTTCCCCTCCTTCCTTATAGGGAAGGAGTTTCCCACCCCTGGGGCCGGGCCAGCTCCTCTGCACCCAGCCGCTGCTCTCCGGCTTACTTCCTACCCTTTCGCGGTGCTTAATCAGGCTTGTGTATACCATATGATGAGTGCAGGTGATAGATTTAACTTCTGCACTCCAACAGCTCAATAATTTTTGACCTGAGAACCAATCACAGTTGACCCCAATTTGGCTGGAAATTCCTGGAATCAGAGAAAGCGTGGGTTCAAACTGATGAATCTTGTTATGTACAGTCCCTGGGCACTTATATGTGTTCATTACAACCAGCTAACACTCTTCTCATGGTCTATGAGCCATTTTGAGGCTCTAAACTTTATGTACTGAAAAGTTTTTTTTCAGCCCATCCTGGACCCCCTCCCCCTCCCCACGTACGGAATTTTAATCCCGATCCCCCCTTGGTCCCACCTACTTTTACAGTGCCTCGAGAACAAATTCTATGCGTGAGGAACTGGGGCACAAGATAGTACTTGACGAGGTGATTCTAACAGTATATAAATCTTGCGATTTGGTGTAGTGGTTGTCGAGATATGGGCTGCCAAAGATTTGACCGAAAAAGTGCGCAAAAGTCACGAAAAGTCACATTCGCCAACTATTCTGAAAACGGCAATAACACACCCCCACGAGGGCTATGGCGTGCATCCCTGCAAGCTCAACAGCGTCAAGGCAAAAGAAAAGAAAATTGGCGGCCACCCCACAAACCGGGCCAAGTCCCGCCACAAAAAATCTCCACCACTCGATCCACCAACATCTGTCCAAATCCCGTTCAGGCCGCGTGGGCCCTGGGCGAGTCGCGCAACAGGGAGGAAAAACAAAGGTAACCTCGCAACAATGACGACGTGCAGTGTTGTTTCCGCTGATGTACTCCATGAGTATCCCGAACGGCGGACTCTGGTTCAGCCCGTACTTGATTGGGGTCACACGAGTGTGGGGAATCCTAAACTCTATGTTTTTACTTTTCTTTATCGCACCTCTAATTCGGCGGTTTGGTGCGCAGACCATGTACATATTCGCGTTTGAGCTTTTTTGCGAAGTATGCCGGAAGAGTGGATGGTATCGTGTGGGGCGTCGTCGTGGTCTCTAATTTGGCAAAGTCCATAGCGTACTGTGTGTAATGTCCTTTTTCTGCTCTCAAACAAAAGCTAATTCTGCTGGAAAAAACACCACTTCCAAATGCTAATAGTCAACAGCTCCCCCAGGCCACCGGCACTCTCTTCCACCACCAACTCCATAGCGCAGATGGTGTCGACCATCACACGAGTGTTCGCTCCATTTATCGCTTCAGCGTTGTTTGCCGTCTCCCTCGAACTTAACCTGGCGGGTGGATTCATAGTATACATTATTCTGCTCGCAATGGTCACTGTAGGTATCTTCTCTTCGTTCCTCGTCGCTAGTGATACCTGAGGCGTACAATGTCACAATACTATCATACCATTGGCATACAGTTTCGATACTTTCTCTGGTATTTGTATCGATTGTTCTGGGGCGCCTGTCTCAGCATAAATATGCTCGCCAACAGAAGTATTGAGACACAAGACGGACCTCCACTTCACTCCGGTCTTTAGAATTCGGCTGAGATCATTCATGCCATGCATATTGTGGTAGGTAAAAATTGCATAGCATAAAGTCAGGTAATGTCGTCCAATGCGGAATTACTCAGAGATGAAGGAAGAATCATTCGTTCCACATACGCATGGTGAACCAACGTCAAATGTGTTGAACCAGGTGGTGTAATTAAATTATCTCGCATCTGTCAACGCAGTCTTGCCTAATTGTTCCTCTCAGTTTGAATTTCTTTTGCTCAACTGGCGACTGTTTGCCGAGGTCGGAGCGTCCAGACATTACGAGTACGGAAGTAATCGTTCATGAAATCTCGAGACCGTTCTTTTCCCGACCTCGTTTTTTTACGGTCGACTTTTTCCGTCCGTAATGAAAATAGTGGCTGTGTTTTTTTTTTCATTAGATTTTTGAATGGCCTCTAGTGGCAGTGTCTTTTTTGTTACAAAATTTCATTAGATTCGTGAAGATTCATTAGATTTCGGAGGCAGTGCATACACGTAAGCGTTGCATTCGGAAGGTTGCGCGTTCGAACCGCGCGGAGTCTACCTTTTATAGTCTACTTCGTTACTCATGGGGGTGGGGGTGGGGGAGACTAGAAAAAAAAGCCGGAAAAATAAGGGGAATTGTATTGTATTTATCCATCATTTACCTGGGGTCGTAACCATTTGCGCAACTACTGCAGAATTTTGCGATGAAGGTTACATGGCGTGGGATACTGGTACTCGGCAACGCTCTGCCGTTTCAAACTCCGACACATGCTTGGACGGTGGTCAGGCACTTTTGTAGGCGCTACGTCCCTCGGATCGAAACCTTTATCAGAGGGAATATGTTGGCAATGGGCATCTATTCAAAATGATTACAGCATAATTTTCATTTATTGTCCGTAATGGCCGGTATGAATATATCCTGGGCCAAAAATCCTTTTATCTTGCAATGAAGGCCGTTCTTAAAATTCTGCTCTCATCATTTTATTCTCATAAGCCTTTGGCACAGCTCTTCCCGCAGAACTATGTGGCAGATGTGTCTGTACAAATAGTTCATTTAGTGGAAGTATTTCCCCTCATAACGGCAGGTGGGCCGCCCGGCCCGGTATCCGCTCTGTCTTTTCTTGCCACATCATCCGATTCACCGACACGTTTTGAGCATGTTTTCACGTGTTCAACTCCTCCAAGATGGGTATGCAGGGAGGCAGGAAGGCCAATGCCATCAAGATGAGGGAAAATCGAGCAGAAACGCGTCTGAAGTCGGCCGGCAGTAGGCTACTGCAGTCCGTAACACCTCGACGACAGGCGCTGATGGATCGTGTCACGGCTTTAGAGGCTACCACTTCCGCTCTCGAGAACACAGTGCTGAAGGAGAAAAATGACGGCCTGGCTTCTCACGCCAACGACCTGGGACGACTCTTGAAAGCAGCGGCGATGACTTCTGGTGCTGCGAATCCGGACACTCCCTTGCCTGTGCTTGATATACCTTTGGTGGAGAACTGGGATGCACAGGACGATGACAACATGCTGGATGAATATTAATTACTTATTTCATCATAAATAGTGTACCCGGCCTTCTATATAGTTGATAATGTATTGGCTTTGCCTTTATGGATGGGCGTGGTTGACGAACATAGAGGAAGATCAATAGGGGCTAATTTCCAAATTCGGCAATACCACATTCTCTATCACCGAAATTTGACAGTGTTGCCGAGTCCCAGGGATACAGCACGAACCCGTTTCGTGTTGGGGTGCCTAACAAACACTGCCCAGCGTTCTGGAAGATCAACTGCGGATTTCTGAGCTTTGGACGGGGGGGAACACCAACTTTTTGCTATAGGTAGAGTCTATTTTGGGCACTCGGATGAAGCGCACGAACGCATGTCGTGTCGTACCGCCTAGGAAATACAACAGGATTATTAGGGGATGTCCAGAACAGATGTTCACCCTTGAGACTGAGGAAAACGACCTAGATTTGAGGGATATAGATCAAATTTTCTGATGCAACCTGTTTTGGACACACGGACAGAGCGCACGGACGCGTTTCAGGTCGTACTGCCTATACAATACAACAAGGTTCTTGAGGGGGGTCCAGAGCAGATGTTCACCCTTGAGATTGAGGAAAACAACCCAGATGTGAGGGAGATGGATCAGGTTTTCTGATGCAATCTGCTTTTTTTTTACACTCGGACAAGGCGCACAGAAGCGTTCCGTGTCGTACAGCTTATAAAATACAACAGGGTCCTTGAGGGAGGTCCAGAGAAGATGTCCACCTTTGAAACTGAGGAAAACGAGCCAGATTTGAGGGAGATAGATTGAATTCTCTGATGAACCCTGTTTTGGACACTTGGACAAAGACCATGGACGCGTTTCGTGTCTACCGCCGAGGAAATGCGGCAGGGTTCTTGAGGCAGGTCCAAAGCAGATGTCCACTCTTGAGACTGAGGAAGGCGAGCAGGATATGAGAGAGATGGATCAAATTTTCTCATGCACCCTGTTTTGGACATGACAAGGCGCACAGACGCGTTTCATGTCGTACCGCCTACAAAATACAACATAGCTCTTGAAGAGGATCCAGAGCAGATTTCCACCCTTGAGACAGAGCAAAACGACCCGCATATGAGGGAGATGGATCGAGTATTCTGATGCACCCTGCTTTGGACACTCAGATAGGGCGCACGGACGCGTTTCGTGTCATACCGCCCAGAAAAGACAACAGGGTCCTTGAGGGAGGTCCAGAGATAATTTCCACTCTTTAGACCGAAGCAAACGAGCCACATTTGAATGAGATGGATCGAATTCCTTGAGTATGTTAAGCACACTTGTTTTCGGGATGCACGCGCAGCGGTTTCCGTTTGAGTGTTCCATCTTGCGCTCAATTTTGAGCCTTGGAGATGTTCCGGGGCCAATGAATCGGTTTCAACCTGTCTTTCGTTTAACGGACACATGTCTGTAGACTGTGCGTCAGACATCTTAAATTTCTCGTGTGTGTATTGAGCAATGAGAGTTGATTGAGAGATTGATTCACGGACAAATAGTACATAGTAGGAATAAACTACAGGGTGACCGAACGAAGCGCGTTGGCAAAAGATAGAAGCATACCTGCAGCAGCACTATGGTGTGGGTGGTGGCGGGAAGCAAGAAGGAAAACAAGTGGCTCGCCATGTGGCTAAAGAAGCGGAGAAAAGGTCGGCATGACAGCATGCCGATGATTTGATCCTCCTCGGGAGGGATCACCGGCAATGCCATCAGCCCGCTGCTTTCCCCGGTACTCAACCACTACGCAGTGCGCATGGGTTTCGCACCCCTCTGAGGGAGATAGACCAGCCACAGGGGTATATGATTTTGCTGGTATTGTATAGTCTTAAATAGGGGCAGTACATGAACCTTGAAGTACGAGTCGCGCCACACAATGCGGTGGCCTCACCCAACAAGTCTGAGATTCTAAAATCTACAACGAATCCCGGTCTCGGTTTCGGTCTCAATGTCGAGCACAAACAAAAAGAGATTTCTAAAGAATCATGTCCTCGGATGGGTTTGAACCACCAGCTCTCCCATCAATGCGATGATGGCTCCTCGTAACAGCATGTGAACGAGTTGAATACTTTTCTCCACAAGGACTTATTGCCAGCCCTGGACCTCTCATACATCCGGCACAGAAACTTGCCAACTTGAAGCGTGAATTGAAATGTACACCGCGATAATACGATCGGAATTTATGAGAACGATAATTGTTAATGTAGAGAGCGATTCACATTTGATGGTCTTACAATTAAATTCCAAAAGATGTTGCATTTCGGTGCATCATGCCCTCAGATGGGTTCGCAAGTTGAACCACTCCTCTCCCTGATATTATTATTATTTCCAAAGACCAAAGCGCGGGCGAATGGTGTGTATTAAATGTACTTGACAGGATGTCAGGTCATCGCGCCCTTGTCGTTGTGGCAGTGGTTATATGATGGGCAGTACACCGAAATACACGCAGATCGGCTGTTCACGTCGTATGCCAGATGCTGGGACACCAGGTTGGCTTGCCTTGTGCCTGGGGTGGGAGGAAAATAAATTGGCAGTACTCGCTTCGCACCCAAGATTATTAGTATACCTACCTAAAAAGTCCTGGGTACCCAATTGCACATATGCATGCAACATTGCTTGATTCGTTTATTTAAATTGCGAAAAGTAACATCCCCGAGATAGCCGAAGTAGATTCAAACTCCGCCATCACTCGCCGTGCCGCTCAGTTTCAAATTGATTTTTTGCTTTTTGCTTTCGCGCAATTGGCGAGGTCGGAGCATCGTTCCATGCAGGAGAGATGGGAGACAGATTGAAAAAAAATCCCGGTCTCGGTCTCGCAAACAAAAAAGACCGCCGGAGAAGAATAATGTCCTCGAACCACCGGCTCTCCCATCAATGTCATGGATTGATCATACTAAACACTATGAGAGCGAGTTGCTTTTCTCCAAGGACTTTTTTATCAGCTTTGGACTTGTGATACGGGGTAGTGGGATCGCCAGGGCCGCAGTGTGCCCGGATCCTCTCATTGTTCCCAGTCAAGGGCGCCTGTACGAAACAGAAATATTAACCTAGCTTGAAGCATAGACTGAAATGTACACCGCGGTAAGTAGATGATACCATCTTCAAAATCTTTCACAAGAATGATGGTCGTCAATGTAGGTATAGAGAGCAATCAACATTTAATATTTGATGCTCATGCAACAAAAGAAATTTGCCAGACTATGCATGTCCTTGGGTGGGTTCGAACCACCCTTCTCCTCGAAATTATATAGTCCTAAGCGTGGACGAATCAGACCGGTGTGTAATGGACTTGACATCCTGATTATCGTGGCCTTGTCATCGAGTTAGTGGTTATACGGTGGGCAGTGCACCACCATAGACTCATGCCGGATACAAATTAGGTTGTTCTGCGGCCCGGGGTGGTTCAAGTTCAACATGGGAGGAAATAAATTCCGCGCTTGGTGCACAAGAACCCAGATTTATATCGGGCCAAAAGCTCACGGGCCCCCTCGAGACGGCCGAAGCAGTCTCCCATCACTCGCTGTTTCTCTCGTTTTTTCTGGTTTTTGCTCAATCGGCGAGAGTTTCCGAGGTCGGAGCACGGAGAGATACGTGATCCTGAAATCTACAACAAATCCCGGTCTAGGTTTCGGTCTCAATCTCGAACACAAACAAGAAAAGAGATTTTTGCATAATGTCCTCGCGTGGGTTCGAACCACCAGCTCTCCCATCAACTTGAATCCCGCCCAGATTACAGCAGGGAGCGAGTTACGTTTCTCCACGAGGACTTTCTCAAGCAGTTCTGGACTGACCTCTGATATGGGGGGTGGGATTGCCAGGTCAAAATCTAAGTATTTTTCCTTGTCAGGCAGCTTGTCCAATCCAAACAGAATTTAAATATGAATCCAACTTGAAGCCGAGACCAATTGAATGAATGTGTTGCACAAAACGACGCAAGTTCAACATTACCAAGAAGGCCGCCGCCATCACTCACTGTTCCTCTCACTGCCAGTTTGAATTTCTTTTGCTGAATGTTGCCGAGGTCGAGGTCAGAGAGTCGAGAGATGTGAGATGTGAGATGTGAGATTCTGCAACGGATCCTGGTCTGGGTCTTGAATTAGACACGAATAAAAAAAGCCGTGGCCAAAGCATAATCATAATGTCCTCGGGTGGGCTCGAACCACCGGCTCTCCCATCAACAGATCTGACTGCCTAACAGCAGGGAGCGAGTTATGTTTCTCTACAAGGACTTTCTCAAGCAGTTTTGGACTAAGCTCTGACATGTGGACGGTGGTTTGCCTTGCTTACTCTCCAGGGTGGTTCAAGTTCAACATGAGGGGAAACCATTGTCAAATTCCGCGCTCGGGGCACCGAACCTCATATATATATTTATACCTCACTAAGCAAAAAAGTCCCGGGTCATCATCTCCCCGTATTTTGATTTTTCCCCCTCAATCGGCAGTCTGACGAGGTCAGAGCGTCGGAGACAAATCCCGGCATCGGTCTCGAACAAAATGTAGACTCTGAGAATATCCTCGGGTGGGTTCGAACCACCGACTCTCCCATTAATCATGAACTTCACAGCGGGTCAACAGCAGGGAGCAAGTTACTTTTCTCCATGAGGACTTTCCTACTAGCTTTGGACCTCTGATACGGAGGGTGGGGATTGCCAAGATCCAAGTATTATTCCCTGTCAAGGTCGCTTGTCTAAACAGAGATATTAATCCAACTTGATGCATGGACTCAAATACCGGTGTATCCAACCTTCTTCGAATTCACGAGGATGCCGATTGTTAATGTAGTGTCTGAGAACAATTAATATTGGTGTTCTGCAACCAAAAAATATTAGTGTTTGATTTTGGCCGACAATGTCCTCGGGTGGGTTCGAACCACCGACTCTCCTATCGATCCTCCAATGGTCGCCAACTGCATGGGAGCGAGTTACTTTTCTCCATGAGGACTTTCCTACTAGCTTTGGACCTCGGGGGTGGGGGTGGGATTGCCGAGATCCAAGTATTGTTCCCTGGCAAGGCCACTTATTTAAACAGAAATATTAATCAAACGTGATGCATGGACTCAAATACCGCGCGCACCATCTTCGAATTCACGATGACAATCGTTAATGTAGAGTCTGAGAACAATTAATATTGGTGTTCTGGCAACAAAAAAATATTAGTGTTTGATTTTGGCCGACAATGTCCTCGGGTGGGTTCGAACCACCAACTCTCCTATCGATGCTCCAATGGTCGCCAACTGCATGGGAGCAAGTTACTTTTCTCCACGAGGACTTTCCTCCTCGCTTTGGACCTCTGATACGAGGTGGGGGTAGGGATTGCCGAGATCCAAGTATTGTTCCCTGTCAAGGCCGCTTGTCTAAACAGAAATATTAATCAAACTTGATGCATGGGCTGAAATGCCGCGCGCACCATCTTCGAATTCACGAGGACGATGCAGAGTCTGACTGAGTGCGATTCGGCATCGCATTTGAGTATTGCAGCAAAAAGAAGATTGTTCCATTGTACCGGCATCATGTCCTCGGGTGGGTTCGAACCACCGACTCTCCCCTCGACGGTATACAATACCCATGAACAGCATGGGAGCGAGTTGCTTTTCTCCACAAGGACTTTTCTTACCGGCCTTGGACCTCTGATACATTCGGGACAGAAACTTGCCAACTTCAAGCGTGAATTGAAATGTAGGTAATACCATTACCATGTGCAAAATCTTTCACGAAGATGATGGTTGTTAATGCAGAGTCTGAGAGCGATGACATCCTGGCTATCGCGGTGGATATCCGAGACTCGGATCGTTCGCGAATGCCGGAGACGGGGACATGAGAGAATGGTCTTGCGACCCAGGTGGTTTAAGATCAATATGGGAGGCGAGTAATTTCCGCGCTCTGGCAGTGCTCAGTGCTCCAAAGCCCAGATTTATACCTCACTAAGAAGTCCCGGGTCCTCAGTTGGAGGTACATAGGTATACAACTTGACTTGATTCGTGTAAATTGCGAAAAAGGAACATGGCCGAGATGGCCGAAGCCAATTCAAACTCCGCCGTCACTCACTGTTTCCCTCATTTTCTTGTGCTCAGCTTTGGCGATGTTAACCGCCTCGTCACCCAGGTGTGTCCCAGGCAGTCTACGACCTTCACGGAGCACGTCGGACTAGCATCGGACAATCGCCTGCGACAATGGGCGGACGGATCAAAGGATTACGTGATGTGGCGGTGCAGCCATCAAAGCCATTGTTCTTTGCGCTTGTTCCTCTTTTGTCGATTTCGCGAGGTAGAACAATTGGTGCAAGAACAATGAACGCGATGGAGGCTTATAAGGCGTGTGAGGAGAAGCCGGTTCTGCCTTTACGCTTTACGCCTTCCCCTCACTCGCCCTTGTCCGCGAGTACCCACCACTCTCGAGATCTCGCCTTTGCCGCGAGCACGAATACTTGACTACACTTGACGATTAACGACTTTACACGATGAGCTGTGCGTTTTCTTCTTCTATAGAAACACAGGTAGACTGACGAGAATTTCCAGTGTCCTCCTACATCAAACGCCAGTCGCGCGTTATCCGCCGCAGCGGCATCGTCTCCAGCGCGGGGGCCGCAGGCCTCAGCAGCATCCTCGAGGAGCCCACACCCACCGCCTCCACCTCCGAGCCCGAAACGCAACCACCAACGACAACGACAACGAAGAAAAAGAACAGCATGAAGGCCAAACGCCGCCTCGGCGTGTCGGATCTCGCCATCCCGCGCGCCTCGCCTTTGTTCACCGCCGTGCAGGGCTTGAATGACGACCAAATGCACGAGTCGAACTCGTGGCGCCTCAGCCTCAGACTGCCCTCGTCCTCGCTTTCGCTCTACGACGAAGACGAAGAGGAGGAGACTACCTCCTTCGACTTCCCGCGCCCGCCCATCCCGAATCCGTTCCTCAGCTCCCCGGTGTACGAGAGTGAGTCTTCCAGTGGGTCCGAGAGCAGCGGGTCTAGCCGGAGCGGCGAGTCGAGCCCGATGTCGAGCGGGATGCCCACGACGCCTACACCCTCGCCTACGGAGGAGAGCGCGCCGGAGTTGGAGCTGGAGCAGGCGCTGCAGGGCCAGTGTGTGATTCGGTGCAAGAGCATCAAGCCGCTCACGATCACCAAGCGCGCGGTCTCGCCCGTCCCGCAGCCTATCGCATCCACGTCGGCCCTCCCTGCACCGCCATGTGAAGCAGACGACGAAGAAGCATGGCAAGACGACGACGAGTACTACGCCGCACACGCCCGCGGCTTCATCACGCTCGCCCCACCCCTGCCGCCGTCCTTTCCCTCTTCGTTCTCTACGTTACCCGCAACACCCGCCGCCACCGCCTCCACCGCCCGCGCAGTGCGTCGCGAGTCCGCCGTCATCCCCGCGGTTCCCTCCGTGCAGCTCGACCCCGCATATAACGCCCCGCAATCATCGCATCGCCGTTCGAGCAGCATCCCCGCACGCGCCCCGCCGCCGCCGCCGATCATCACCTGTTCTTCCTACTCCCACTCGCGGTCTTCATCTTCTCACGAGCTGCTGAAGTCGTCCAAGCCCTCCCTCTACACCTCCCCGACTGGAAACGCCTCCCCCCGCCGGCCCGCGCCGCGCACGCCCCTCCCGACGGACGCGCTGAGCACGCCGTGGAGCGGGGACTGGACCGCATATGCGCCGCTGGTATTTACTCCTTCGCGTACGCCGCCTTTTTCTGCTTGTTTTCTTGATTACTGACTTGGGTTTTTTTCTTAATTAATGCAGCATCTTCCAGCACGAGCGGCGTCTCAACACAATCGCGGCTCGACTCCCTCCTCTCCCCGCCTAGACGCTTCCCGGCAGAGGCGCAGGGCGTCCCGTGCGATGTAGACGATGACGAGGGGTGGGAGGAATGCGCCCTGAGCTACGGGTACGACGAGGTGCCGCTCTCGCCGCTCGTCGCGTGTGCCCCCTCCCCCTCCCCCAGCTCCGCGTCCGCGTCCCCGGTGTGGACTTTCCCGCCCTCGCCCTTGGAGCCCGCACCCGCACCCGCGCCGTACACAGGCTGGCACCCGCGCCCCCTCCTCCGCGCGTCGCAGGTCGAGCCCCTCCTCACCGCCACTGGCACGCGCTCGGCTTCGGCAACCACGATCGCGGCCGCGTGCGCGTCGCCGTGCGCGGAGTATTACGCGCCTGCGTCGCCTTCGCCCACGTCCGTATCCTACCCCTCCAAGCACGAGCAGACCACCCCCGCGCCCGCGCCGATCCTGCGCAGCCGCTGGTCCTCCTCCACGCTCTCCTCCGTGCACTCCGCCCACGCCCACGCCCACCACCCGCGCTCGCCCGCCTCGCCGAAGACGTTCGCGTTCGCACGGCGGTACTTCAAGGCGCCCTCCTCGTCGTCCTCTGCATCCGGTTCGACGACGCCGAAGACGCCCAAGTACGCAAAGGCGAAACCGAAGCCTAGGCCGATGGGCAGCGCGAGCAGCATCCTCCCCACGCGGCGCAAGCGCCTGACGACGGCGGACGTGCTGGTCATCGCGCCCCCGCTGCCGCCTGCGTCGTTGCCTGGTGTGCTGAGTCCCGCGACGCCGTATTCTGCCGCCCCCGCGCTCCCTCCCTCGTGCGGTGCCAGCGCCCCGCAAACCCCTAGCCCCGCGCTCCACGCGGCGTACACGACGCAGCGCTCGCCGCGCCGCCGCGCGTCGAACGCGAGCACGAGGAGCGCGGCGAGTGCGAGCACGGGGTGGTCGTATGACTCTGCCTCCTCCTCTACTTCGCCTCGTCTCGTGCGCGCGCCTTCCTCCGCCTCCTCCTGTGGCTCGGGCTCGGACTCGGGGCACAGCGACGCGGGGAGCGAGATGAGCACGGGGAGCGGGAGCGGGATACGGAGGAAGCCTATCCCGGTGGAGATGTTTTTGCGGTGATCGGTCCCTCCCTTCGTCCCGTTCCCATTCCCTTCTTTTTCCTTTCAACTTCTTGTGATTATGACACCGACGTCCCTCTCTCTTTTGGCTGCGCACTGCGCCACTCCTTCCTTACTTGCTCCTTTCTTGACTTCTCGTGCACCCTGTTTGCACGCACGCACGCACTCCCTCTCTTTCTTGCACTCATCACTCATGACTCAAATGCAAACACACACACTGTATCCTCTATCCTATCCTGCCACATTACTCGCTACTGTATCCTCTATCCTATCCTGCCACATTACTCGCTACTGTATCCCTAATGTAATCTCCGTCTCCGCCCGCGGGCGACGCATGCACTCATTCAATGTAGCCACTATCATTGACAATAATGTATAAATTTAATGTACCAATTCGAGTTTTTCTTGCTTGCTTGTTAACATTTGCTTGTCGGCGGTCATTGTGCGAATTCGAGCGCTCCATTGTTGCTCGACAAAAAAGATTGAAAAGCGGACAAAGCGCAAAGAACTTTGAAGAACAATGTCAAGAACTGATGCATGCACCGCCACATAACGGAACTTTGATCCGCCCGCCCATTGTCGCAGACGATTGTACGAAGTCGATATTGAAGGACCTTGGGTAACCGGGACGACGCTCCGCAACTCGACGCAGGTAACCAGTCGGTTATTCCCGGCAAAACTCGCTAATCGAACCCAAAAAAAAATCAACTGAAACAGCGAATGATGGCGGAGTTTGAATCAGCTTCGGCTATCTCGGTCGTCGCTACATCTTTTTATTTAAATGAATCAAGCAAAGTGGTGTACATTGGTACCTCCAACTGAGGCCCCAGGACCTTTTAGTGAGCTATGAATCTGGGTTTTGGAGCACTGAGCACTACCAGGACGCGGAAATTAGTTGCCTCCCATGTTGAGCTTGAACCACCCCCGGGGCAGCGACAAGCACGGATGTCAAGTACATTATACACCGTTTGTCCATGCTTTGGTCTTTGGAAATATAATCTCAGGGAGAGGGGTGGTTCACACCCACCCGAGGACTTAGTGCGCTGAAATTTATTATAACATTCATTTTTTTGGTTGCAAGACCATCAAAGGTGAACTGCTCTCAGACTCTACATTAAAAATTCTCATTCTCGTGAACTTTAAAGATAATATTAGAGGCTATTTTCTGGCACTTTTGGAGTCCAAATTTCAAGAAATTTTGAGGCCAAACGCTCCACCCCGTTCTCGGTGCTCACACTGCGATTTCGGCAAATGCACACCTGGTTTATATAAACTGCTTTCTGACAACCTGTTCACCTGGTCCAGACATTAAGGCATGGCTCCACCTGTTCTTCCAAGATCATGCTCCCAATTTCAAGAAAAAATGTCCAAAAGCCGGTGCAAATAAGTAACCTCGAATCCGTGGTGTACGTTTCGCTTCAAGTTATATTTCGAACCATGGAACCAACTCTAACTGCTGCTGCTCACGAATTGTTGCACCCTTGGTGTTGAATCTTCAAAACTGGCTCATTTTGAACACAATCTTGATTGAGCATCGTCGTCTCGTTGTATTCTATCCTATGTATCCATACCTAACTTCGATTTCTCTTAGACGTCGGAGCAAAGTGGAGAACCATTTTGTTTCCGTTGCCTTGTGTGGGTTGCGAGCCGACACCTTATTCCTAGGTTCGTATTATCTCCTTTTGTGGCTTTCTGGTATGATTTCAAAGCCAAATTATTCCCCGCTCTTCAGCAGGTTTCCCACGTCGACAGAAACACTTTACAATCGCAAATAGGAGCCCTCAAATTCTTCATGTACAACATACTACTGGATCTTTCCCCATCAACGTTTCAACGTTGCCAGCGACGAAAACGCGGACGCAAACGATGCGAGGAACTCGTCCGCCTGTCTCCATGTTTCTGCTCACCAGAATAAATCCAGATTGACAGTAAGTCAGGGGAAGGAGAGCGTACCCAAGTACTGCTGGAGCGTGCTTGTCATGAACTTGAGCACAAAGTCCTGGACTTCTGCGTTCTTCGATGTGATTAAGCACAGAATGAATCGTAGGTCCGATTCTTCATACTCCAATCGCCCTTGTTTTATTTAGTTCGTAGAATGAAGGATTCTCTCTGGGGAAGCTGACTTTGCTCCAGGAGACGTGCTATCAAAAGCAATTGTCCCCAGGAAATAGGGCTCTGTGAGCTATTGACAGTCATAGGGAGAAGTTTGGTCAGAAGTTCAGCGCGTACTGTAACATGGGTGAGACGCTGTGTAAGTATCCCACGATCGACAGTGCTCCGCACCTGATCGATACATGTCCGCAACGCTATGCCGACTGAACGCAGTGATTGGCACTCGTATGGTGAGGTGTGAATTAAGCGGTTAAGAATAAAGAGGTGTCGTCTGAGACCATACTGTGAAGTCGGCGAGAGGCAGCGAGTGAATTGGGTCGAGAAATGCGGCGAGTAGGAAAGGTAAGTATGGTGCAAGTAGTGAATCTCAGGGCCCGGCCTCAAGCCCTAGGCCCGCGAGGCCAGGCCCTGGGCTTACCAGGCCGGGCCGGGCCCAGCGCAGGGCCTGAGCGGGCCCAGGGCTTAGGCCTGAGGAAGTTTAAGCCTCAGGCCCGGGCCTCAAGCCCGGGCTTTCGTACGATCTCGTATTATTTGGGTATTATCGCAGTTTTCAGCAGGAGTTCTGGTGTATAAAGTCAGTTTTGTCCTTCTAATAGCTCAAAGACCGAAAAGAACCATAGACTGCCATCATTTAGGGTTGAAACACGGCTACGGTAAACAGCCGAAAAAGGAAATTTCTTGCTGTAGTGGTTGAGATTGGGTTGAGGGATGAGCAAACAATGACGGTGCATATTCCCAGACACATTAGATCGGCTTCATACCATTTTTACCCCCGCTATCCCTCCACAAGCATGACTTGTGCGCACTTGGCTCAGGCCCGGGCCTAAGCCGGGGCCTCGGGCTTGAAGCCCTGCTCGCGGGCTTGGGCTTGGGCCTGGAAAATCCCAAGCCCAGGCCCGCTCAGGCCGGGCCCAAGCCGGGGCCTCCAGGCCAGGCCGGGCCCTGGGATTCACTAGACCGTGCAAGCGGAACGAAGAAATGCGACGAACATGTGAGGGGCGGCCTCCGTCGCGCCCGGGCGCTCGTTCTGCTCCTCCGTTATTCCAAGCCTTCTGTGGCACGCGCCGACTTCCGGGCATTCGCGCCCCGTCAACGCTGGTGGAACCGGAAACGGCTAGCGACCGGATATGGGCCTCCCACTTCTTGCTGGCATTTCGTTCGCACGGCGCCTCTCCTCCGCCGACTTCGAATTCCATCCTGTCCTTCCTCGCCTCCTCGCTCCCTCGGTCGCCGTGCATTCCCCTCGCCGTCCACTGGCTTCACTCTTTTGGATCGGATCGTGACCCGGGGCGCGTTCGGGTCTCTGAAACCCAAGTACTGAGAAGGGCAGAAAAGGGGAGAAGGTCAACGGGATGCGATGCCACTCCGAGTAGCCCTTCCCAAAGGCTGGGGATAAGTTCCCAAAAACGAGTGTCCGCCGAGTCGTGCAGAATCGCATGCACAAAGTATATTCTGTTGCCGAGGACAGCAGTCGTGTTGTCTCGATATGAAGGGCTCCAGATGCTCCGAATGGCGAGGGAGGATGTCTATGCGCGGTCGCTGTGCTCATCCGACCGTCACCTGTTTCCCGTTGCGCTAGATCTTGGGGTATTCCGAAGAAGGATCCAATTGCCTGTATGGGTACTGGTACTTGTGGTACGTGGATTTGCGCTTGGCAATTGCAATTGCATATGGAAACGCACTCGCACCTTTACCAGCGTTGCACTTGTATTTACATTTACATTTGCACTTGAACTCGAACTTGCGCTAGCACTTGCACTTGCACTTGCATTTATTTGGTCAACTGCCTTTGGTTTTAATTTTTGAGCAGGAGTGAAGTGGGGCAGGGATTGAGAACGCAGGATGAGAGGACGCGATGCGAGTGGACCGAGAGCGTAGAATGCAGAACGGAGCGCGGAGCGGGGGATGAGAAAGAGGATGACAACGGGACCGAAAACATACCGCAAATGACCAACGACGAGGAGGATTCTGTGGAGAGGTACAGTGGGACTGCGACTGGCACTGCGAATGAGAGGGAAGAGTGCAGTGCAGGAAGGGCGGAGAGGCGGGGAGACTGGGCGAATAACCCAGATGGTGGTAATGCAGATGACGAAAATGGGACTAGTATACGTATACGACGGGCGATGGCGGCAACTGTAATCGAAGGTGAGCGAGGACTCAGCGAAGGAAACGAGATTATTGAGCGTTGGGGAGAACAAGGTCGGTTTTTTTCGTTCATCTTTCTCGCTGGGCGCTGAAAACTAACTTGAAAGGAGCGCCGTTAGATCCCAGAGGCGGAATTGAAAGGAAAGTTGGAGGAGGGAGGGAGGTCTCGTGCTGCACTTGCTTTTGCGCGAAAGTGGGGTTTTGGATTCAGTGGGCTTATGTATTGCCACCAGTTTCGATTATTCAGCCAGGTTGAAAGCCCATGAGATTTTATCCAGCCAGCAGTACTGCTGCAGTAGCGCTTGCGTCCGGAGTATCAAATGGCCTTTGGCAAATTTTGAGATCAACGCAAGAAACAGGCTTGCCGCCATCATGATCAATAATGATCAATTACACATGATGCGTCTTACAAACTGCTCTCGTTGCAGCCCTCCGGGAGAATTCTACCAGATTTGAGCAAATAAGAGACGGGAAGAGAGGGTATTGTTGGGGTATTGCGGAGGAACGAAATGCGGCTCCTACGACCTGACCAGAATGCCGGTGTGCGAGATTATTTAATGTATGAGTGCGGAACTACATTGGGAACAGATCACATGCGTCGAAATAATTGAAAGATAGCTGGGCACATTCAACGAACACGAATATCGTGTTCCTTTCCACTTAACGCCCAGTAAGCGCTCGTCGATCAGTTTGAGATATTGCCATATGCGGCCAGATCTCACAGATCGATTCATGATCGAGAGCTGATCCGCCGACCATTTTGGGAAAATTGCCCCTAACGAGAATGTTTTCGACGTTGTAAAAGGCCCCGATGCATTGAATCACATTTCTCAGGAGTTCATGTCGTAATTTGGACCCTTACTCACTTTCTGACAAAGTATTGAAGCTGTATCCAATTTATCCTGTGTGCTTGGAACCAAATGACTGAATTCCACTAATTAGTTCCTTACTGATTTCTGAAAAGGAACAAGCACTCAAACTCCGGGTATGCGATAGAGCATTGCATACCAAATCATGTTTGCTGCTTACCACCCTCTCTGGCTTCATGGAACTTGTCAACCATGCAACATAAAGTCAGGATGTTGAGGCTCATTCTGGATCGACTTCAGATGCGGTGGCCTGAATATCCGAGATTCTTTGCCTTTGATATCCGAATAGAATATTCAAAAATTAGACCATATTTTATTTGAGCATTTTTTTCGCTATATTTCAGGTGGGAGGGGACGAGACGGTACTGGGCCATATTGGACCCCCAAAGATGGAGGCATGCCATCTTGGAACAGGATTCTTTCATTTGAACTGGGATTTCCTGGGCCAAAAGGGCGCAGTTGTTGAAAAAGTCCCAAAATTCGTCAGGTTGAATTATGGTTTGGCGTGGAAACTCAACGAAAGCCTCGGCGGTTCGAGTCTGCCCCGCGTATTTTGATTTCAGCGGGAAGTAGTGCCGCCATTTTGACAAATGTTGTTCATGTACTATACAAATAGTCTGTAAGCATTTTTCCGGATTTTTAGGCGGTTGCTGGATGTGTGTATGGAAGAATTATCATTCGGAGGTGATATTTTGGCAGGAACAAGAAATGAATCATGAACAGAATAGAGCGTTTGCGGTGGAGCCACCCAGCGCCACCAGGTGGCTCTTCCGGCATGCGGTGTCGGGTGGCTACATCAGCTGGTGGCTTTTTGGGAGAACAGATTTTTAACCCTCTAAGAGCAGTATGCATATGCAGATGGGTGCCTGTATACACGCAAGCATCGGAAATTACTATAACAAGCCATATTATTGATATTTTTATCCTCTTTTTAAGTGATAGCTTTAAGAAGGGCTGTAAATTGAAGCAGAACTCGAGAACGGCATCTTGCATAGGCAGAGCAAACAGTAGTGGGCATTAGACACTCAACATACGCTATAATGAATGGCTGCCCTAACAGCCACCAACTGATGTAGCCACCCGGCACCGCATGCCGGACGAGCCACCTGGTGGCGCCGGGTGGCTCCACCGCAAACGCTCTAATATTCTTGACTGAACCAATTCTGTTGAATCTTGCACTCAAGATGCTTATGGTGCATCTCCTTCCTTCTGGCGCGAAGATCGCGTATTTGGCACGGAAATGCGTGCGCAACGTTCAAAGTTTCGTGAAATCTGGGAGATCCCGACTGCGGCCCGCTGCCCCGAGCTAATAACATTCTCCCATCAAACCGGGCGCTTCGCTATGAAGATTAAGCGCCGAGTTTGAAACAGCATCGTATTGTCTACCTGTGTTGTCTTTGGCCTCCAAATTGGTTCAACTCATAGTCACCGACTATTTTTTTTTTTTAAGGTCTCCGGACTTAATTTTGTCCACCCTCTCCTCTTAGTAGTTGTTCCTTTCAGCACCACCAGCACCCGCTTGAACCTTGTGCGGTGCTTGACACATGTATACAGAGTGGGGCAGGGACAGTATTTCTGAAGTTCAATCTCCTCAGAAGTTCCACTGATCGGGAAGAGGTTCAAAGACGGCCAAACTGGCCGTGTTCCTTTCCACGCTTAATACATGCATGCATCAGTAGTCCTCGTTGTACCAGATCAGAATTTGGTATATTGTCAGAGTTCTTTGACTAAAACAGTGTGGAAGGGAGTTGAAAAAATTGCTTGTACTTCAGATTCTACAAAATTGAGGGAGAGTTGCTGAAACAAAGCTGAGTACCCTGTTCCTTTCAAGACTGTCAGAAACACATCAACAAATCAGGTAGTACTGCTTCGGAAATTACCATAATACCCCACTTCGAGGGCCCAGCCAGTTTGGAGGATCTCTATGAAGACCCATATCCTCGAAATGTCCTCTAGGAATGTGGGTTCATTTCTGCAAAACAAACACTAAGTTCCTTTCCACGCAGGCGAGATCCGCGGTATTTTGAATAGTAGCAGTATCTTGACAGGTTTTCCGTTCTATTGAGTGGAGATAAGACCTTTAAAGTGATTCCGCTCTTCAGATTTGTTTCAAGGAGAGTGAGGGTGCCTACCGAACGCAGAGTTGGTGTGGTGTTCCTTTCTGTGCACGTAAGTACTGTCCTATTTCGTTCAATTCGTATGGTACGTGACTTTTTAATTTCTCCGACAAATCTCCAAAATCCGCTAAAATTGAGAAAAAATTATTGCAAGGGTTTTTGAAAATCGGGTGTGACGCATGACATACGAATTGAACGAAATAGGACAGTAACTCCAAACTGCGGTATTACATTTGATTTGGTCAAAAAATTGTCTGCCTAGTGGCGTGGAGGCTGATTTCGGAAATTTGCTTCTAAGGTTCAGAATATTTGAAGGGTGGGCTGCCTGGGCCGAGGGCAATGCCCAGGGCATGTTGAAGGCGTGACCTGGTGTGACCAACGTGACTTTCTTGCCACCATCGTCTACCCTGGCTCGACTTCTGTACAAGACTCCGCGTGACTTTCTTCGTCCACCAATGGGATTCGCGACTACGGCAGCCTTCCTTGCTCCCTTTTTACTCAACAACCACTGCACAACGGGTACTTTACTTGGCGTCATCTTCTAGCTCGCACACACGTAGTCTTTTGTTCAATCTGGCCTCCTTTCTCATATGTCTCTTGCAAGACTTGGACGATCTTTTTCGCGCCCTCTTTTGGAATCTGAGAAGCGGGTGGGACTCGAAATATACCACTTTGGGGACGGGATGGGGGTATCCGAGAATCTAATGCACGACTGGTCAGGGAATCGAGTTCTGTGGTCTTCTTGGTGCGTGCCACATGTACCTTGAATTTCCGGAATGCTCACATGGGAATTTGGATCAATTTTCAGAGCGCAAAAGCACCTTTCAAATGCCACGTCACCGATTCATGCGCGCTGCCTTCCGCCCGCCACTGGCATGTCCACAAACGGACTCGAAGCCCCACGCACAGTCTGCGACATCTTTTTTTTCTGCTATGCCATGTTGCGCCACCATAGTCAGGTCACTACCATCGGATCGGCGTAACGCTGCACATTGGGGATCCCAAGATTCTGGGAGCCCCCCTGTTATTTGCAGATGGGTGAGATTGTACCTCATACATGTCCGTCCTGCTTCAGGATCCAGCGTGCTCGGTGGAAGCAGCACGGCGGGGATCGCACAAGGTGGAGAATTTGCGCCACACCCCGCAATTTCTCCACAAGCGCCGCTACCCGGGTATTTGTGGGTGGTCAGTCCAGTCCGGACCCGTCGACGGTGCACGCGGCGCAGAAACTATTCCTGCATATCGCTGATGTCCTCTCTCAGGCCATCCATTCCGACTCCCACGGAATCACCACGCACCCACGCGAGGGCATCGCTTGGGAGCGTGCAGTGCGTGGCTGGGCAGCCCCGATGCAGAAACAGCGTGCCCCCCGACACGCTTCATGCACCTGCAGCAAATCTCAAGGACAGTGAATATCAAGGACCTGCGTGTGGTAATGTGTGTTCCGCGTCGAGTTGGAGTATTGAGGCAGTGGGATACGGGTCTGCAAAATGGATGTGCCGGCAGGCCAAATTTGTAATAAAAACTGATTCTATCATCATTAATTGTTCCCAGTCAGCTAGTTATTTCTTGACATGTACTGTACATAAGCTACCTTATGGACACATTTTTGGGCAAATTTTGGTGCATATATTTTGTCGTCGCTGTTGCCCAGAGTGATCAGAAAATTTGATGGATGTTGGCCAAATGCGGATATTTCTGCTCGCTGTCCAGCACAGCGATGAGCGTGCAATGTAAAGGGGTGATAAGTGATAGCCAATACAAGAATGAAATTGCTTCATTGGGGTATTAGCAAGTGCGCCCTCAGGAATTTTCGCAAACAGAGCCAGACAAGCTTGGAAGCGTCCTCAACAATGAGAGCGGTGCCGCCTGGGACGGTGATGTCAGGTGATAGGTGAGACGGAAAGTCTTCTCAAGGATGTATCATGGCGTTATTCTAGCGAGAGCAAATGGAGGCATACGTCTTTGTTTTCTTGAGAGCATATGATGTACTGTACAATTTCATTCAATTCGGCAGTCACGCATCACGCACCCTCTGGTCTCGGTCATGGGTCACGGTGCCCAGTGCCAAATGCAAAATGCGTGACATTGGGCCAGATCTCCCTTTGGAGGTGCCAAAAAGGCAGAATTTTCGAAAATTTTCGTCTCGAATGCCGAATTTTCGGAGGTGTCACGCCAAAATCCGCTGCTTGCCGAAGTGCCGAATTGGTAATTTGGGTCATGGGTCACGACCTATGCCGAATTGAATGAAATTGTACAGTATCATCTCCCCAGTGACTGTTGCTCGTTGCGCCTCCGTGGACTGAAATTTGAGGCAGATACGCTGCTCACCGACACTTTGTCTTTGGGCTCACACGGCCACCTCAGATGTATAACAATATCCAAAAACTAGGCCAATCGGGGTGGTATTCCGAGTGCTACAAGTGCCCTTCTCAACACCAAGTTTTTCCAGAAGAAATTCTATTATGTGAAAGGATCAAAAATATCGGTACAAAAACCGGCCGCGCCCTGAGTTCCGAAAATAGCTGTAATGTATGAGGTAAGGTATATTCCATTTTGCTGCAACTATGTAATTCTATACACCGCCAAACTAAACCCACACTGAAAAAATGTGGAAGCTTCACTTGTGCACCAGCTGGAAAGACTGCTGCCGAAGCCGTGAAAGGAAGCTGTGGGCCAGCTGACAGGGTCAGCTGATATGGACGCGATCTTCAGCTGGCGAACAGCTTCGCGCGCGCTGGCAAACACATATTAAGACCACGTAGCATTGAGCCTAGTCGCTATCTTCACTATGGTTGTCGTTGTTGTACTATACTTACCACCGTTTTGTTCGCTTTATATTCCCTTATACATACATTGCAAAGTATTGAACTTACGGAATGTCAGAAGTGACTTGCAGCCGCCGACCCTCATAGTACTTTAGAAGTGGCATGCTCGCCGACACGTAGTTTGTTCGACGTTTGCAGTCTGAACTGCTGGTAGAAGTAGCTGAAATCTAACAGAAATAGAGGAAAAAAAGAATGCAGTGCAAATCTGATGTGGTCGTTGACTGTGAGTGTTCTTGGAGTCTGCCGTCAACTGTGACTTGGCCGAGTCTGACAACCTTGCCGAAGTGCGATCAAGCGTCAGATCGGACGATGAAACCATCACATGATTCACAATCAAGGTGGTTGGTGAGCCATTGATCGACAACCGTCCTTTCTTGCTTTCGCCCACCATCCTCGCCCACCATCTCCCTCTTGATTTGAATCCCCTCATCTCTCGACAACGATGCCATGAAAAACTGATCAAATACCATGGACTCTTCACCGCACCGCTAACCGCGCTGCTCCCAGTCAAGACCACCATGCTCATATCTTCGGCTAACTGCTGCGCGCCGACCTCAATGTCTTGTCTAGACTCTACACTCTGGTTCAAGTTCCATGGTTGTCACCTCAAAGCCTCAAGCCTCATCAGGTAGCTCCAAGCACTTCAAGGCTCAAGTTCTGAGCTCAAGTATATCACACGCGTCCATCAAGACTTGACAGGCTTCCACTCAATTGCCGTGCTCTTCAAGCCTCAAGTTCTGTCTCTGTTTATATTTCCCTCTCCTCAGGCTTTTTCAACCATGGCTTGAGGCTCCCACCCCAGTGCATAGCGCAGCCTCAAGGGAAACACCACCATAACACCCCTACCCTGCCTTGCCTTCCCACGCCGTCCACATCCACCGTTCCTTGCAGGACAACATCGATGGCATGGTCGTCAACCGGACGATGGTGGCGGCAGCTGCAGCTGACTCTGGGGTGTGCGCTGACCCTTTGTTGCGTAGCGTAGCGCTATATTTGAATAAAACTGTATTCTTATCTGGTTTCAATCTAAGTTGGTAGAAGTCGTGCCTGTCTTGGGTTCTTCGGCAGCTTTGCCAGCCATCAGACTAGCTCGCTTCCATGTCGTGTCGACAGCTGTCGGACAGCCGGCCTGACAGCAGAGTGCTGCATCTGTATCCTCAGCTAGAAATCAGCATCCCGACAGCTGGATTTCAGCTGCTCCAAAGACGTGTGCCACAAGTTGCGTCCACATTTTGCCCATGTGTCCCGACTTTGGCGGTGTAGTTGAAACATTGGTTGACTCATGTGGGTAGCCTCAAGGAGCCCACCGTCACTGTCGCCACCTCGGTCTGATACGCAAACAAGAAAAATGATGCCTTGGAGTCTCGGTCGTCACTATCCCGCGCGCCTCACAGCTCTTCACCGGCGGGCAAGGCTTGGGCGAGCAAGCGGCGGACTCGTGGCTCCTCAGACTACTGTCTTCATCGCTTTGGCTTCTAGACGACCAAGACATGGTTATCTAATTCGACTTCCCCCGCCCGCCCATCTCGAATCTGTTTCTCAAGTCACCACTGGTCCACAGCGAGTCTTCAAGTGGATCTGAGAGCGGTTCTAGTCGCGAGCGGCGAGTCGAGCCCGATGCCGAGTGGGATGCTGACGACGCCCACGCTCTCGCCTATGGCCGAGAGTGCACCCCATCTGGAGCTGGGGCAGGTGCTGGCAGGCGCTGCACAGCCAGTGCGTGATTCGGTGCGAGAGCATCAGGCCGCTCACCATCACCAAGTGCGCGGTCTTACCCGTCCTGCAGCCTGTCGTGTCCACGTCCCGCCCTCCCAGCACAGATAACATGTGAAGCAGACGACAAACATGCATGACAAGACGATGACGAAGACTACACCGTGCACGCCCGCGGCTTCATCACGCCCGCCCCGCGCCTACTGCCATCCTTTGTTCCCCGCCTAGATGCTTCCCGATGGAGGCGCAGGGCGTCCCGTGTGATGTGAATGATGACGAGGGGTGGGAGGAATGCGCCCTGGCCGTCGCCGCTCGTCGCGTGTCCCCTCCCCCTCGCCCAGCTCCTCGTCGCCAGTGTGGACCTTCCCCCCTCGCCCTTGGAGCACGCACCCGCATCAGTGCCTGCCCCGTACACAGGCTGCATGCATCGTAGGTCCACCCCTCCCCACCGCCCCCGCCACTGGTACGCACTCAGCCTTGGCAACTATGATCGCGCTTGCGTGCGTGTCGCTGTGCGCAGAATACTTCGGAGTATTACGCGCCCGCTCACCGTCGCCTACTTCTGCAACCTACACTTACAAGCAAGAGCAGAAGGAGCGCCACACACCCGCGCCCATCCTCCGCAGCCGCTGGTCCTCCTCCACGCTCTGCTCCGTGCACTCCGCTCACGGGCACAAGTACAGGCACCACCCGCACTCGCCCGCCTCGCCTCGCCGAAGACGTTTGCGTTTGCGAGGCGGTATTTCAATATGACATCTTTTATCGCTGTAAATTATGAGCTCCAGAAATGAGGTTCAGAACCATATTTTACAGGTAGAAGGTGCGAGGTTTGTGCAACATGTGACTTGAGGTTGAGGTTAGCAACTGAGGTTTTGGTAAATTATTGAGTTTAAGGTATAAGGTCGCACAGTTGACATATTGAGGTTGTACAATGAGATTCAATTGAAAGGTTGCCATTGATGGTGGCAAACCTTTGTCGTTGAGGTTGAGGTTTGAGATCACATCTGATTTCCCAATTTGGTTTACCATCAGCATACCATGGTTTGCCATCAGCATATCGTGGTTTGCCATCAGCATATCGTGGTTTGCCATCAACATACCATGGTTTGCCATCAGCATATCGTGGTTTGCCATCACTCGACCATGGTAAACCATAGTTTCATTATTGTCGCTTGCAGTATACCACAGTTCGGTATGGTCAGTCCAATCATCAACAACACAGAGTATTTAGCTGGTAAGAAGGCCAAGTCTATTGGTCTCTTTGCTCTCTCGAATTATCGTCCAACTCACTAGCCCAAATCCCACTCTTTGCAGGTATGCTCCTATTTTCCCCAGGCAACCTCTACTAAAGCCACTTCGTGTTGAAGCACTCAATCTCATTGCCTTCCTTCGCTGTGAGTGGATGATCTTTACAAGCATTCTATCCGAGATTTGATGACTTTCTGCAGATTTCGCTCCTTCACCCTCTGCTCATCTCTACACATCTAGAATCAATCAAAAGTCGGTTTTGCAATCATTTAGAAAACTATCAACTGCTAACAATGAGACAGAATGAACCAGACTGACATCGACCCCGAGACTCTTGCACGAGCCATCCAATTCCTCCAACAAGAACGACAACCTCAGCCTTCCCAACCTGCCCCTCCTGTCCAGCAGGGACCCTCCACCAATCCACCAGCTCCTTCGATCTCTCGATATGTGAGCTCATGACTCTTTCCCCCATCGACCCAGGGTCATCCGAACCCAACAACTTCGGCACCTCCTTCGTTTTCGGGTCGATCGATCCTCGGGGCATCGTCACTAGCAGTCAGCATGGCTGGTAATACCAACCAACCTCGTAGTGCTGGAGGACCTCGCCTGGCCGATCATCCCACTCGGTCCGATATATCCCAGGCAAACATGAATCGCAACGAGGCGATACAAGCCCATTTCCCTCGGCCACCATCACTTCCCATTCGTACTCGTCGTAGAGGACGAGGTCATCCCACACCGACCTTGCCACCTGACGACACCAGTCCCGAGTCAGTTTTCGAAACAGACAGTATCACAGCAGAGGAATTCATCCATTTGGAGACTCATGTCCACCTTCCTACAGTCGGTCTTTCATTTTACGATCGTGCTATTTGCTGACATCAATATGTGCAGGAGCAACCAAATGTGAATCTGCACCTTACTCAGCACCTCGCCAATTCGTTCATAGAAGATATGGACCATTATTGTCTTCGCTTTCGCTACCGACTCCAATCCAACACGACCATTGTGTCTTTAATCGAGCGAGTATCTACCGACATGGCCAACTCGGATCGCAAGTGGCAATTTGGACAGCACTCACATGCTCTTCGCCAACTGCTCAGCCGAAACGAGACTCAGCCTCTCCAGCTTCTCGCCCTTGGCAATAGAGGCATCGCTCGCATTAGAGATGGTCTTGTAACCCTCTCTCGGCAGCCTCCCGACAGCCAACTCACTCTCAAGGGACTCTTTACCCCAACCAATGTGTCCAAATATTGTCGCCCACAGCTGACGATACGAGGCAAGCTACTTATTCTCAATTTCGGTAGGATTTATTACTCTCTCTCCTTGTTCTCTGGGCTTACCTGCTTTCATAGTCGTGGCCCAGTCGGGCATTACAGGACTAGCCAAGCTTGCACCTAGACTTAGCTTTAGTTCTCGACGACATGCTTGTCTGCCGAGGCTGATGCATGGAGTTTATTCTCGTGTAAACGAGACCAGGGCCACCCCATCTGACTGGACTCCACCTGAATGCGACTCAGAGGGTGAGACTGACGATGAAATAGAGGTTGCCGATGCCCTAATGGTATGTGGAACTCATTCGGGTATACCCAGTTCTATATCGCTTTACAGGACCTGGATGTGGAGAACTCGCCTCCAACCCCTACTCCTATGCCAACTGTATGTCTTTTTATGATCTTAAACACCCACTCTGATCGATTTTTAACTAGGCCTCTTTGGTCGGAACAATATCTGCCGAGGTACTACCTTTCATCTCTTCCATATTATATCGCTCAACATTTACCAGAATCCCCAGTCGTCGTCTTCATCTCTCTCTCAGGCAAGTTTTGTGCTCTCTCGTGATGATCATGTGAACTGAACCACTTTTTGACAGGCTGACCTCTGGGCAACTGCCTGGGTTCCAACGAGGGGCCGATATCGAGCTCTGTACGAGTCGAGCGACTTTGCTAAGAGTCTGTTCGAAAGTGCTGCTAGCAGCAGTCGCCCCACTCGCCTCATCATCTCGGGCCAATCGATTCCCGAACTTGCCCTCGCCCTGGTCTCCAAAATCAAAGAGGCCAATCTTCGCAATGATTTCACCGAGGTTTTTTCACCACAGAGGTCCTACAACATGTAAGTGCACCGACTTGGCTCTACAATCACATTTATTGACACATGGATATGCAGTCTGCGAGACGATGGCTCTCTACTCACCACAGGTGTCGGTATCGGCCGAGAGGTGCTTTACACTGCTTGGCTGTGCTACCAGCAGCATGCTGGGCAATGGTTTCTTTCTTGCTTCGATGGTAAATGTTCAATCGCCACGACCATGCCTCTAGCGAGTGCGAACCTCGTCAATGCTGATCGCCGACAAAACCTGGTCGTTCTCGGATGCCTTGCTGCTCTGCTGCTGATCCATGGAATCGCTCCAGAGCCTTTGAGCCCTGCTCTCATTCAATGGGCTGTGAATAAATGTGACCTGGGGTCGCTTACTCGCGAGTTCATCGGCGAATGGTTCCCCGAGCTGAGAACCTTGCTGGACGACTGGGTTTCTACTGGACCCACAGGCGACATCCGACCATTCGCGAACCACTTCGCGATTTATCATGACATCCAGGTCAGTCATACATTGTCACAGCTTACTCTGTACTAATGCGATCGCTTTCCTAGGTCGCATCGCTGCAAGGTCGTGACCAGCCTCAGCACCAGGCTCTCGGTTTCGAAATGCTATATACATCGGTCATCGGCCCACAGCCTCCCACCCACACTGAGCTCAAAGCCTTTGTTAAGGGCTTGCGATCTCCCTGTGCGAATGGACTGGACTTTTGCGATGTATGTACTCTGGATTTTCACATCACATCATGTTTATAGTTATTGATATCCTTCGAGGTCATTCGCTCGTATCCTGGAGGGTCCACTGGATTTATATCCCGACTTTGGACTTCGGTCATCCACAACTTCGACTCAATTAAATCCCACCTTTCAGTCGTCACTACACCGACTCGGGAATCGCTCATTGACTTTGTCGGACAAGACAGCCCAGTCCTCGACATGGATCTCGCCCACATGCTGCAGGAGTGGCTGAAGGGTTCTGGAATTCCTTGTCCTGGCCTGTTCGAAATCGCCAAACCTACACTGAGCAAACTCATACCAGTCGGTGATGTCGATTCCCCAGCCTTTCGCCCGAAGATGTTCTGCTGGTCGGGGACTGGAAGTCCCCATGTCGAGTGGGAAGACCATCAGCAGCTTTCGGTCTATTTCGTCGGGCCTGACGATGAACAATACCACTCCAGTCCCATTGCCAGGAGAGGCTACATGAAGATGGGTATTATTCGCTTTCAATCCTGCTTCAGGACAATTCGCATTCCTATTCTTTACCTCGCCGAACTTTCGAAGCAATCATACCCTGCCAAGGACGACGAAGGCAATGATACCGAGCCATTTTCGCTGCAGCAGGCGATTGATAACTGGTTTTTGATCCAGACTTTGACTGGAATTGGAGAGCATTCTTTACTTTAGTTCGTACTGACTTTAATCGCTATATTGATACCCAGCTGAATGCTATTTACTTTTGTTCGTACCACTACAACTCCATCGATCCAGCTGATTTACCTTAGCTCGTACCACTACAACTCCATCGATCCAGCTGAATTATATTTACCTTAGCTCGTACCACTACAACTCCATTGATCCAGCTGAATTATATTTACCTTAGCTCGTACCACTACAACTCCATCGATCCAGCTAAATTATATTTACCTTAGCTCGTACCACTACAACTCCATCGATCCAGCTGAATTATATTTACCTTAGCTCGTACCACTATAACTCCATCGATCCAACTGAATGATATTTTCCTCTCATTGCGATTATCTTGCAACATAATTTCTCAGCCGCTAATTATTTTTGGCTGTGCTTTAGTTCGGCCTGACCTTAATCACTACAACTTCAATACTACATTACTGACACCTACCTGAAGGTAGGGATCCCCACTATAAATTGCTGTAATACGGTACAGTTATACAATATACGGACCTGTAACCATATAGGGCCCTCTGCAACTTCATACAGTTACGGGTGGCACTGTATCATATACCGTACGGACCCGTAAAGTTACCGTCCATATACGGTACCTTACAGCTGTAAGTTGTATGGTTCAATTTTAAAACAGCCCAGGCCTGGCCGGAATCACAACATACCGTATGAGTACCGCATTTATGAATCTGATTCTTCATCAACCAGTGATTGGATGCGCCATCCACATGCAATTCACTGAATTCTAGGTTGTTATTTACTTTTGTGTCTCAGACAATTTGCACTTTGAATCTTCTTTAGTGCCTACATGATCCTAATGTTTGCTATCTATATTGCCCTGATAGTGCAGCTGGAAATCCAGTGTCGTTTAACACTGAGCAAGGTTAGACTTCACGTTTGGAAGGTTGCCAGTTCAATTCCCACCTGTAGCACTTTATTATATCACTTTCGCTGTTTTGCACCAGATTGCTTTTTTCATTTTTCTAACCTTCCCTCCACGATGCCTTTGTTTTTTATCGACCACAGTTCACTCATCTTCACAAAGCCAGTTACGCAGTTAAACACAAATTCAATTATATGCTATATCAATCCCATCTGTCTCCATAACATGTGTACCTTTTTCTTTCATTGCCTCAAAAACCTCCTGAATGCGAAGCGTGAAAGGAATCGTCATGCCGCAGGCAAATGTCCCACAAAGAGGAGTTGTACAATGCAGATATTCTGGATTGTGTGCAAGGAGAGTTGCAGCTGCCTGTATAACCCGGACTTTCAATGAAAGATCAACAAAATTACCGCCACCGTAAGTTGGGGCTGGTGGCGAGACCAGAGGAGCCTGCACAGACTGGCCGCGAGTGTCGCTGCGTAAAACTCGGGTTGATTCTGGGCTGGCTGACTGGCTAGAAGGGGTGGTGGGAACCTTCCGCTCGACTGTAAGAGAAATGGTGAACGAAGCATGTGAGGGATCAGTGTGACTGGGACTAGTAGAGCTATGAGTATCGGCTGAAGAGAAAGAGCAACAGAAGAACACACGATGCATAGTTTTGTGTCAAGAGACCTTCGCATGGGGAACGGTCATAGAGCGGGAAATCATAGTCCTTCCCCTCGACTGTGATTCTATACCCAGTACCTATAATTTTGTCGGAGGTCGGAGCCAGCACCCATTATATGCAGAATTTTGCTTACCTTCAGCTACATTGTGGGTGGCCATCTTAGGGAGACCAGTTTCACCAACTGCTGCAGTGACTTCTGCAATCATTTCAACTGGGAGAAGCAACTTAGCAATGCTCCATGTCAATGTCATAGCCGCAATCGCATCCCGATCGTGGTCCACGGCAGTCTGGTGGTCCAGATTTTTTGTATAGCTTTTAGCTAGACCAAAAACCCGGACATGGTGTGCACCTGTGTTCCAGCCAATTTGGACCATGGTTCCGTCATGAGTGGGCTACAGATTCAAGTAAATGACTCCGGTCACTATACTGGAAAAAAACCACCTACACGGACATTGCGGCGTTCTGAGCATGCTGTGGCGATCACTGTGGAAAGCCAGTCGTACAATTTTTCTGAGTATGGGGTTCCCACCATAATTCCACGGAGCACAGCGAGTTCAAATACAATGACTTGACCTTTCTTCTTTCAGTATGCAGCTGGATTCAATTAAACACAAAAACTACCTGCACGGGACAGAAAAATGACAGATTCATGCGGCCACACATTGTAGTATGCAGGGTCTGCATCAATATTGGTGTCTGTGATGATGCACCTGGCTGTCACCGCAGGTGTCGTCCGTTCACGCCATACAATGCGGGGCCGGAGGTAATCGGTGCATCGGGCTCAAGCTCTTCCGCTTTCGCCAGCAACTCTTGGATAGTCGGAGGCCGCTGATTCAAGCATAGAGAATGTATCTGTGTTATACTTAGCCATAATTTACCGCCATAACCGAGTTTATACCAAATCACGTTTGTCGCGATGACTTGCAGCACCAGATGCGACTTTGACAGCTTTTTTCGCTTCCTTAACCCTGCTGTGTAGTTTTCGCCAGGCACAGTTTGCTTGGCCCTGAGGATTCGCTTTAGTTGCATTTATAGCAAATGCAATAAGGTCGTCGAACTTGATAAAAAAAATTAGTGGCAGCTGCATCAGAGTCTTCCGACTTACTGTCTTGAGACCTGAATGTATTGCAGACACTGCAATCAGAAGAGGTGCAGTATCTGGTGTAGAAATATCAAGTGTTTCCAGTGAAGCCAGCACCCCAGTTTGAGCGATGTACTCGGTGGCTGTTACATATGAATGAAAATACATGATTAAATTTGATATGTATACCTTCAGCAGTGGCTGCTGAATTCTTTGGTCTCATATCAAGTCGCCAGTGGGAGTATTGATATTAGAGCGGTGTGACTTCAGTGACGCGCTCCACTATCTGCTAAGCCTACATGGAAGAGATGGCCGGCAGCTAGGTGAGTCTCTAGCCAATCCATCACAACCCACGAGCACTTACCATCACTTTGTTTTGGGTTGATTTAGCATGCTTTCGGTGCTACCACCTTGCATTCACTGGAAATTGCGTGCAAAATGATTTAGTTCGGGAAGGCGAAGGCGATGATCGCGGTATCGACGACCTTAGTGAAGAAGGTTCATATGAATTCGCTAACATGAAAGGCACCAGCAACACCGAAACCGAATTTGCGATGGGCTGCAAACCAACAGAAATGCTGCTGACGATATCGGTGCATTGTCTATCCATGGCACCAGCTCGAAGGCCAACGTTAGTTCCTGTTTTTCTTCATTTATTACTGTCGCTGACCAGTAAAATCCAGGAGGAGAACGAGACTCGTATTTGGAACGATATCTTTATCAATTCTCTCAGTGCGAAATCCAAGGGGGCTGCAGCGCAATGCTGTCCCGGAATGGACGGTTGGTGCCGAGGCAGGGAAGGAATCCGGTCGGGCAGGACGCAGCGGGAGGCATGATATTTGAAGTCGACTCGGAGGTTGCATCCACCACTACTGAAATCACCGGAATTTCTCAGACCGTCTCATCACCTCAAAAGACCACGCCACGGTCCAGATCAACATCGCCGACGTTGACAGCAACAGCCACGCACTGAACACCTCCACCACCTTTGCCCTCTGCGGCTAGGTCCGGTCCCAGGGCGAGAGCGACGACTCCATCAATAGACTGGTGACGAAGGCTGGATGTGGGTTCCCTCCTTCCCTTTCTTCCTTTCTGCCAGGAGAGACCCCGATGCTCATGAATTTTGTTCGCATTTGCAGTGTTGAGGAACGTGTGGTCGTACCAGAAGTAATAAAACAACTCTGGAGATTTGACTATTACTTTTTGCACACGCCACGCTATACGACTCTGCCTTAATAGGACAGAACGTGGCGGACGGGAATCTGGGCCGAACCCGCGCCAATCGAGGCGGCGTATTGGGAGTTCAGCGAGGACACCGTCAGGTACATATACGCGGCCTGCATTGTCTCTAGCAGACGGTGACATTATCTGTGCAAGTTCCTCGCCGCGGAGAAGATCGTTGTGCTATATAAGTTCGGCGTGTACGATCTCCTGGTGCTCCTGCCCTCTTTCCCCTATGGCGGAATGATGCGCTCGTCTTTGTCCACCCAAGTTGCCCCAAAGAATAACACTCCATACATAGGAAATGCCTGTCTGGCCTTTTTTATGTTGAGTAAGCGATCCTCGTTCCTCTTGCATCATGTATCAACATTTCGCAGCTCTGTTAACCGGAGACCGAACCCTCGTCAATGTTGTGGTCCACGGGATCACACACAGCTGGTCCGGAAACTTGACCGGTGGAATGGACAAGCTCCCGATCTCGCGGACATCGCCACTCGCATTCATTCAGATCTGATGAAAAAGTCGACAATTCCGCTGACTTCAAGATCGTCAACAGAGTGGAGGCTGAGAGACTCCTCCAGACCGTCAATGTGACCCCCCGCGCCAGCTTCCGCTTCGACTTCCCCACTCTCGAACCATACGAAAGCCTCTCCGATCTGTCGAGCCTCCAAGGAATGGTCGATCATGAAAAGGTGATGGTTATCACTGGTTTCGGCGAGGTGGGATCGCGGGGAAGTTCGCGTACTCGGTGGGAGATGGAGGCGAGGGGCGAGTTCACGATCGAAGGTTGCATTGAAATAGCCTGGATTATGGGCTATATCAAACACTTCAACGGCCGTCATGGTTCTCTGTATGTTGGCTGGGTCGATAGCAAGACCGGAGAACCCGTTGACGATCAAGACATCAAGGGCCAGTAAGGATATCTTGGAGCATGGTGGTGTTCGGTTGATAGGTGCGTTCATTCTTTTATAGCGTACCTTCGTCTCACACCATCCGTAGAACCCGAAGTCTTCCGGGGTTACGACCCGAAGACTTTTAAAACTATTAATAGCTGGGGTACACACTTAATGGACTCCCTCTCGACGTCGACACGCGGTACGCGTCCAAGTCCTTCTTATTCTCATTCCCATTCGATACCCGTCAAATAAAATATTCATTCATCCAATAAAATATTCAGGTCCCGCAGCCCGCCACCCACTGTCTCTCTTACGCCGAGTTCTTCGCCCTAGACGACTTTGGCGCGTCACAACCGAATGTGCGCATCTTGCGCGACCACTTCTTCCGAGAAGGGAGGTTGACGGAGGAGCATGCGCTGCATATCCTCGAGCACGCGACGAAGCTGCTCAGCGCAGAGCCGAATACGGTCGAGGTCCAGGGCCCGGTCACGACTCGTTTGCGGGGATATCCATGGCCAATATGTGCGTCTCATTCATGTTGTCAAATAAATAAATACTGAGGCAAGCAATGCGCACAGTACGACCTAATGAAGCTCTTCGACGTCGGCGGGCCTTTGACAGACAACGCGTACCTCTTCCTCGGCGACTACGTCGACCGCGGCTACTTCGGAATCGAGTGCCTCCTGTACCTCTACACCCTCAAGCTCTGGTTCCCCCACAAATTCACCCTACTCCGCGGGAACCACGAGTGCACCCACCTCACCGAGTACTTCACCTTCAAGCACGAGTGTCTCCACAAGTACTCCCAGCGCGTCTACGACGCGTGCACCGCCAGCTTCCGCGCCCTCCCCGTCGCCGCTAGTCCCCGCCAAAGAAACCCACGAACAATGTCAACGCCAGCGCGAATGGTGTGAGTCCCAGCGTGAACGGCGCCACATCAGCAAATTGACAACTCCTTTTGCCCCAGCTTTTGGAACCTTTTCTGTCTTTTACCTTTTCATGTCTTTTGTAGCAACTTTTTGCGACGCTTTTGGGGCTTTTAAAGCTTTTGGTCCTTTTGATTTTTGTCAGGAATAATATGGTCTGGGAAGTCAGTGTCTGATTGGGCACACCCTTGCACCTCAAGTGTTATCCTAATGAACTGGTAAGCTGTCCAGCTCGCTGTAACATGGTCCTCAGGGGAAGACAGAAAGTTTTGCACCAAGTCATTCAAACTCCGTTCGGAGATCAATCCTTGGCAGATGGCAACGGATGACGCCTTGGCACATAACTCCGATCAAATGGTTGGTCGTGCTCTTGCTCTTTCCTCCCATCTCGCTGGCAGCCGCACCCACTATCCTTGTTCCGAATTTGCCCTGAGCTGCACTGGTCTCGAGTTCATCTGGGTACACTGCAAGTGTTCTTGTGCTGCCCTCCAAATATCCGACAAGATTCTTCACGTCACCGCAACGCCTCAAGCAATGCCTCAAGTCACTGCAAGTCCTCAAGATTCTCAACAATGGCTTCGTCCCTGGAGCCGCCCCCACCCCAAGTTCATCGGTTCCCAGCAGCACCTTGTCTGCCTCCCTGCCGAAGCCTTCCAAACAGGACCCGGGTCAAGCTAGTCCCTAAGGACACTGCCGCGCTACGTGGAGGCGCACACGTGCACCGGTCAAGCTAGTCCCCGAGGACACTGCCGCGCAGCACGTCTCGTCCCTGGGCCCTCGCGCCCATCTTCGCCCTGTCGCGTCCCCGAAGTGGTCATTGACACCTACGCCGGACTGCACGCTCAACGTGGAGGCGCACACGCGCACCGCCATCGGGCTTCACTGTGCCCTCGGCCTCAATGCGAATTCGCTGCGCACATGCAGCGCCGTGCCCACTCCTCCCCAACGCAACTATCGGCACAGGATTAGTCGGTGCGGTTAACACCTGCGCAGACAAGTCTGCGTTCTCGTCGTGCGTGTCCTTCTCGCTATTATGTGTTTCCTTCCTAACATATCTACCAATGCAACACTGATTCCTGCAGAACAAACCTGCGCTCTATGGCACAATCGCCGGCACCACTGTCGTTGTCCTCCTCCTCGCCTTCTTGACCCGCTGCATACCGCAGCGCAACTGGCGCCAGCAGCGGGAACTCGACCAGGCGATGGACGCATCGTTCCGGCAGACCGTCTCCCAAGCCGCATCCCGCGCCCCGCCGTCGTCGTCGTTCGCGCCAACCCCAAGAACGATGAATCTGAATCATGTCGACAGCACGTTCAGCGACGCGAGCGGGTCGCATGCCACATACGCGCAGCCGCCGCTTCCCGTCGCATCGCAGCAGCCGTACTACAACTATAACTACGGACCCCCGCCCAGCACGCCCGATTCATATGATTCCGTAGCGTAGCGATATGGAATAAAACCTAGTTGTTTGCTTTTTGGACATCTTTTAGTACTTTTATTCCAGCTTTTATCCCAGCTTTTGGGTGCTGGCAGCACCAGCGCGAACGGCACCAACGGCGTGGAGAAACGCGCTCGTTCCGCGTCTGCGATAACGATGGACATTAGTCCTCCGGATAGTCCTCTCACGTCTACGTCGAGCCCGCTGTCCGAGCCGCCCGAGGACGGTGCGAACGGTACGAAAGCCAGGCCGCGCAGAAGTACGAGAATGGGTTCACACGATCAAAGTCTGTTTTCGTCCGCAAAGTTCTTTTACCGGCCGCTCACATTCAGCAGGTTCCAAAATGGCAGGCCCAAGCACCCTTGTTCCGTCTCCGATCCCTCCTCCGGTCTTCCATGACACCAAAGTCCCTGAGGTGAAACCGATTACCGAGGCATGTTGAATGGATCATCGAATATTATCATGGCTCCAACACCATTCTAGCAAAGTTGTGAGATCTGTCACAAGAAAAACCGCGGGGAAGAGATGTTGCTCTGTGATGGATGTGACTGCGGTCGGTTCTCCTGCCTTCCCTTACTCGACTCTCCGCTGATGTATTCTTCTCGTAGGCTTCCACATGTTCTGTCTCGACCCTCCTTTAGATACGATCCCCAAGGAGCAGTGGTTCTACTATACATGTCTCGCGGGCACGGGAGGCGACTACGGGTTCGACGAGGGCGACGAACACAGCCTCTCGAGTTTCCAAGCTCGTGACGCCGAGTTCCGCCGCGTGTGGTTTGAATCGCATCCACCGACCAGGGATCCCGATGTGCTCGAGATCGACGACCCGACGACCAGCCAAATCGGCAATGTTACCGTGTCTGAATACGACCTCGAGAACGAGTTCTGGCGTCTTGTCAATACGCAGGACGAAACCGTGGAAGTGGAATACGGTGCCGACGTGCACTCCACGACTCACGGCAGGTGCAATTTTCCCTTGTCTCTAGCTCGAAGACGGTGCTGAATTCTGTTAACAGTGCGATGCCGACAATGGAGACTCACCCGCTAAATCCTTACTCCAAGGATCTCTGGAATCTGAACAACATCCCGATTGTCTCGGACTCTCTGCTCCAGTTCATCAAGTCTGACATTTCGGGGATGACTGTACCATGGACGTATGTCGGAATGACCTTTTCGACATTCTGCTGGCACAATGAGGTACACATTTTACTCCTCGAGTAGATTGTAATGCATGACCTGACCTTGATTAAAGATCACTACACCTATAGCATCAACTTCAGTAAGCGGCTTTTTTTCTTCTTTTCGTCACAGAGATTCACAGCTCGCGTAAGTGCACTGGGGCGAAACCAAGACGTGGTACGGGATTCCGGGGTCCGACGCGGAGAAGTTTGAAGCCGCCATTAAATGCGAAGCTCCCGATCTTTTTCAAGCGCAGCCGGACTTGTTGTTCCAGCTCGTTATTCTCATGAACCCGAAGCGGGTGACCGATGCCGGAGTCCGAGTGTATGCGTGCAACCAGCGCGCAGGCGAGTTCGTCATAACCTGCCTGAAGTCGTATCATGCGGGTTTCAATCACGGAGTCAGTAACGTTATTTTGAGGATGTGCATCTCATACTGATGCTTTTCTCAGTTCATCAACGAAGCGGTCAACTTTGCACTCCCTGACTGGCTTGGGTACGGACGGGAGTGTGTGCAGCGGTACCGCGAGCACAGGAAACTTCCCGTGTTTTTGCATGACGAGTTGCTCATCACCATCACTCAACAATCCACGTCGATCAAAACCGCGATCTGGTATATCCACTGCTTATCTTCTACGTTTGCAAAGCTCATCTGGCTCTCAAGTTAATCAACAGTCTGCAGGAAATGACAGACCGCGAGCTGCGTGATCGTCAGATTGCGTGGGACATGGGGATGCCGGAGATCCTTGAGGAAGAAGACCGCCCAGAGGACCAATACCAGTGCACGATCTGCAAAGCCTTCTGCTATCTCTCCCAGGTCACCTGCAGCTGTAAGACCGCAGTCGCTTGCGTCGAGCATGCGCACCTCCTATGCGAGCGCCCGAACGACCACCTCACGCTGCGCAAACGCTTCCCGGATGAGGAGCTCATTGACATGCTGAATCAGGTTTCTATGCGCGCCGCGATCCCTTCAGGCTGGCGCACGAAGCTGACCAAGGTTTTGATGGAGAGCGCCCGCCCGCCACTGCGGTCTCTCCGCGACATTTATTCCGAAGGCGAGCGCATCAACTACCCCCTCCCCGAGCTCGGATCCCTACGAAAATGCATTAATCGCGCGAACGAGTGGGGTGATTCCGCAAATTCCTTTCTCATCCGGAAACAGAGCCGCAAGCGGTCCCGCCACTCCCGCGGGTGGCCGCCATTGAATGAGGCGCCGCAGCCTCTCTCAGATGATCCAGGTGACCGGCCCGACAAGGGGCTGGATGAGCTGTACGTGCTGCTTCGCGAAGTCGAGACCCTTGGGTTTGACTGTTCCGAGACCGCTTCTCTCAAAGCCCTGACCCAGACTGCGGAGGAGATGAAGAGGCGCTGCATTACTCTTCTCAATTCGACCCATAATGCCTCAGATCGCGATGAATTCGTCGAGGAGTGCAAGCGTGTTCTCGTCGATGGCTCCTCAATCAACGTTCTGCTCGAAGAGCTCTTGGAGGTTGAAAAGATCGTCGACAGGGAACAGCTGATGCGTGAGCTGGAGAGCAAGCTGGACGAGAACGACGTCCCAATTCCAGCTTGATGAAGTGCGCGACCTCTTGACGCGTGCACGCACCTGCAACCTGCCCTCGGATAACCCGCAGATCCAGCAGCTGGAGGCGTGGCAGCGCGCTGGAACGACCTGGGAAGATCGTGCGCGCGGGATTTTGAATCAGCCTGTGAAAACGATTGAGGAGCTGGACGAATTTGCCTCGATGGATCCGGACATCCTGATTGACGCGACCGTTTATGATCGGCTCATGGTTGCGCTGGCGAAGGCCAAAGATTTCGAGAGACAAGCAATCGCTTGGATGCGCCCGGAGCCTGAAGCGCCTAGACCGAAGGTTCATGAGGTGATACGACTTGTTGTTCGTGCCGAGAAAGACTACAGGATCCCCGCCATTCAAGATATTCACAAACTGCCCTCATTGCCCAGGATCTTGAAAATCGTTGCGATCAGGTATTGAAGAACCGATTCCACGGAGACGAAGATATGTTCGAGACGATTAGCCAGTGGAAGAACTACGCCCAGACTCACCTCCGTATCTTCACACTTCCCTCCTTCGAAAAGCTTGATGCCCAGCTCTACCTTCACTCCCAATGGGTGAAGGGATTGCCCTGGTGCTGTCCCAAACATGAGGTGGCTGAGGGCAAGGCCATTCTCGAGGACGTGATGGACAATAATCGTCCAGAGGACGATCTTCCGCCCAACGACGAGTTCTTCACTTGCATCTGCAATGTCGCCGTCCGTCCTCCCCCTCCTGGTGTCCAGTCCGACGCCGTCCAATGCGACCATTGCTACGCTCGCTTTCACGGCGCAAACAATGGTGGTTCCTGTCCCTTCTGCGATCATCACCACTGGAATGGGTCTATCCATAAAGAACGGAGTTGGCATTTCTGCTACCTTCTGGGAATTCTTCTTGGCGCACCCGAGCTCTCCAGGAATTACTCGGAGGAGTGGAACCAGCTGGAGACTGTTGTTCATCGCGTCGACCGGCTTTCTGCCGTAGGTGGACAATTCTTGACCTACACCTCAGCGCCGGAGAACCAGCGACCGGAATACCTTCAGCAGGTGCGCCATTACATGCGCAAGCTGTATAAGATCCAGTTTGCCGTCGAACCCACCCCCGACGTATCCTTTGGCCTAGATCTTGCTGGTTTGCATCGCATTCTTGCGCTTCGCAAAGGTCCTGTCAACGAGAAGCATGCTCAAAAGCTGGTGGCACGCGCGGTGCGGCGACGAGAGAAGGAGCTAGATGCAAGGAAGAAACGAAAGATTCGCTTCACTTTTGGTCAAGATATCGACCCAGACTGGAAGGGTGGTACGCGGTGCGTCTGCAGAGGTCGCATGCCATACCTGAACAACTACCCGATGGTCACATGCGAAGTTTGTTCCCACAAATACCACGTCGGCGGCGTATTCTTCCCCGATGATTCTGGGGGAAGAATCAAAACCCCACGTTCTTATGCCCCATATGCCATATCAGGAAAAACATCACGTATCCGTACGCTGATATTCGGGTTAGGCCTCCAGGTTCGTGTTCCCTTCACGGTTGTTCTCAGTGTTCTGATTTTTTCTGTAGCGGATCTCAGGAAACCGTCCGACCAATATGTCGACGTGTACCAGATGATGAACAAGTGCACTACAGACCTTATCTACAAGACTTTGAACCCGCCTTTTACCAAGACTATGTTCTTCGAATTGGTCAAGGTTGTATCTTCGCCGAGTACTTCATCTTCCTCCAGTAGTCGCGCAGCCCAAACACCCGATCGTCCGGCTCGTACAATTTTCCGCCCCCAACCATATCGTCATCCCCACGCTCGCTCAGCGTCTGTCGATGTACAAATGGCCCCTGTGCCATCGGCAAACCCTCCGAGTATCCCTCCTGCACCACATTCAGCTTCTGTGATTACTACACCGCCACCGCCGCCTTGGTCCCGCTGGTGGGGTGGGGAGGGTTCGCGGCAGGAAGGTTCACGGCAGGAAGGTCCTCGAAGGGAAGGTCCTCGACAGGAAGGTACTCGGCAGGAAGGTTCCCGGCAGGAGATTTCTCGGCAAGGGAGTTTCCGGCAGGAGGATTCCCCCTCTGGTTCAACCTCGAAAAAGCGCAAGCTGGACGAGTTGGGCGCATTCCACGATCCGGTATCCATCTACCCGAAGAGGCGGACGCTGCCCAAGCCCACCTCCCCGGACAGAGGTATTAGTCACAGCAATGGAAACTACACTTTCTCATGGTCAACTCACACACTTCGCTCCCTAGGATGACGATACCACCGGCCATCTGCAAAAGATCCTTGCGCAGATTGGCTCCTTCTGCCTCGTCGCGATTGGTATCTTCGTCATTGCTGAGATCCTCGTCCTCTATGCCGGGTTCAAGTATTCGTATAGACGGGGTGCGTGTCTCTATTTCTGTGCACGCAAGACAAGCCACTGATAATATTCCTCGCACGCAGGTCTGGACAACATCTTCGTGCTCATATCCCCATTGCCATGCCCACCGTGCTGTCGGTCACGCTCGCGGTCGGCGCGCAGCAGCTTGCGAAGCACAAGGCTTTCGGTGAGTGGGCGAGATTTTGGGGTTTTGCAGTTTGCTAACGCTCGCCCACAGTCACCCGTATTTCACCGCCATCGAGGAGCTCGCGGGTGTCACCATCCTCTGCTCGGACAAGACCGGTACGCTTACGACGAACAAGCTCACGATCCTGACGTACAGGTATGTGCCTCTCCGCCCTCCCTCCCGTTCTGTCTATCATGCTATTGCTCCCCCTACTCTACTCATTATCGCCCCCCTCCCTCCTCTACTCTACTCCTCCTCATGCTCATGCTAACGCACTCGCAGCTCCTTCTCTGCAGACGACGTCATCCTCCTCATCGCGTACGCCTCGCGCACGGAGAACCAGGTCGCGATCGACAACTCGGTGGTGAATGTCATTGGGGACCCGGCCAAGGTGAGCGCGGGGATCAAGCTGCTCGACTTTAAGCCGTTTAACCCGACGGATAAGCGGACGGAGATTATGTATCGGGAGGAGGCGACTGGTGAGTTGGGTTTTTGGTTTGGATTCTTGGGGCGTGGAAGGCGGGGGAGTGCGGGGTTTTTTTGTGGAGTGCGGGTTTTTATGGAGTGCAATATTTTTTGTGAGGAGAAGGGACGACGGGGGAAGTTGAGAGGGAGATGAGGAGGAAAGGATGACATCAGCGAGGATTGCCTGTCGTCGGGCGGTGGTTGTGGACCTACTGCTGAACTCATGACTGACGCTTCTTTCTTTACCCAGGCAAACTCAAGCGCGTCACCAAGGGCATGACTGGCTCCATCATCGAGCTCTGCTCGCGCAACCGCACCGAGGAGCTCGAGGCCAAGCTCGAGGCCGACGTCGAGGGCTATGCTACCTGTGGTCTGCGTGCGCTTGCCGTTGCGTACGAGGAGCTCGACGGGGATGACCATGAGGCTGAGGGCAATGGGTACGTAGTTTTGCTTCTGTTTTATTTTATTTCGCTCGTTGTCATGCTAACACATTCCCTCGCTCGCAGTTTCGAACTCATCGGTCTGCTCGCCATCTTCGACCCTCCCCGCTCGGACACCAAGCAGACCATCGACGATGCGCTCGCGCTCGGTGTCAAGGTCAAGATGGTTACTGGAGATCGGGTTAGTGCTCTTCTTTCCACAGAAGGACACCGACTGATCGGGACCTGTCCTCACAGCTCGCTATTGCAAAGGAAACTGGACGTCGTCTCGGCCTTGGTGACCACATGTACCCCGCGAAGTTTCTCAAGGACGGCCCCGCCCCTGGCGGCAAGCACGCTAGCTTGGACGAGATGATCATGGATGCCGATGGCTTCACTGGTGTCTTCCCCGAGCACAAGTACGAAATCGTCATGCATCTGCAGGGTCTGGGGTATTTGTGCGCTATGACTGGTAGGCGCCCCTTTTTATGTTTGTGTATACGATTCTCGAGCTAACGCGACTCACAGGTGATGGAGCCAACGACGCCCCCGCTCTCTCCCGTGCCAACAACGGTATACCCGTCGAGGGTGCCACCAACGCTGCCCGTGGCGCCGCTGACATCGTCCTCACTGAGCCCGATCTCTCCACCATCGTCCACGCCATCCACGGCTCGCGTATTATCTCCCAGCGTATGCGCAACTACTCGATCTACACCTGCACCATCCGTATCGTCGTCTGCTTCGGTATCTTCGCATTCGCGTACAAGTTCGACTTCCCGCCGTTCATGATCCTGATTATCGTGTTGCTCAATGACGGGACGATCATGACCCTGTCTGTCGACCGTGTGCTGCCCAGCAACACGCCTGATAGTTGGGACTTGGCGGAGATCTTCTCTTATGCGGTGGCGTACGGGCTGTACATTACCCTCTCGACGTGCGTTGTTCCTTTTCTTTTCAGTGCTTCAGTTCTTTACTCACGCGCGCGTCTACAGCGTCGTCTTTGTGATCATCATTCCGAATTAGGGAAGGCCTATGCACCAGCACCCCCGCTGCCATCGTACGGCAGTCCCCGACCGCCATCTACATGAATCTGCCTGCAGAGTTGATTCCAGGTGTGGTAGAGAAGAGTCTTCGCATTGTTCCCGTCGCGGGCCTGGCACTCCTGTCATCGCAGTTCATTCAAAACATCCGGATCATGAAGACGTCTGCCCGGCAGATGACGTGTGCACTCGACGTAAATGTTTTGACGGGATGGGTAGCAAGCTGGATCTGGGAAACGTGTCGTATTCCTGCGAGCAGATTGCTGGGTGTTCTGAGTGTCCCGAGAAAGTGTCTTTGATAACATGTTCATACTCTGTTCTCGTGCCTATGTATACAGCCATTATAGTAAGGTTCGGTGTGCGAGTGAAAGCAGAGAGTTACGTGACACTGTGCAGCGGAGTGAAGGCAGGCAGCAAGGCTGCTGTGTCGGGCGCTGAATGACTAGACAGGCTCGCAGGGTGTGTATTTCGGGATCAGTAATCAAGACGCAGTATGTACGGAATCTGATAATGACTGAACCAAATGTACTCTACATTAATGAGTGAGAGGAGGGTATTTTAGTTAGAAAATATACACTAAGAATTTGTCTGAGCAAGGATAATGTACTTAGCCAATTCTACAATAGAGGTTGTATCGTCCATGATTCCAAGAAAGTCAATCCAACTGGAGGATCATAAGCAAATGGAATGCAAATCAGGTGAAGACTACCTAGCATTCAGCAGGTATATTTGTCGTAAAGTGATTTGCAATTGTCGAGATGAGCTTGTTTGAGATCAGCAGCACATTTCTCGTCGCCCTGTGCCTCTGAGCAGGGCAGTGGTGCATCGAGGCTGGCGAGAGGGCCATTCTCAGCCCATAGAAATCTAATGCCCCGATATAGTTTGTGGAACTCGGCATCGGCATCGGTGTTGTCTAAGCTTCAAGTCAGAATTAATTGAGGGGGAAATAATTCAGGCTCGCCTTTCCAAGTACGAAAGGTGATGGATTTCGCCAGCTTGTACTTCTTTCGTTTACTGGCGAAGGTTTTGGGGTTCCAGTCAAAAAAGTTGAGAATCGCCTCTCCATCTAATTTGATGGTGTTTCCATCCTCGAGTGGAAACGATTGGGAAGCCTCCAGATTCCCTGGATTAAGCCCGAGGTGTAAGAGGATGCGCTCCGCAGCCATGAAGCAGCGAGCCAGAGATGCGAGAGGAGTCCCACGATGCCCTTTCAGGCATTTAGCCTTCGGTTGCAGCCCTTCGAACCCTGAAATCTGAGAACGGCATATGCCCATAATCAGAATCCCATCGTTCTTCGAAGGGGGACTGGGTTGTTGGGGGTATGGAGAGGGGCTGCGTGACTCTCGCCTCGAGGACCGAAAAGGCGAGCCTGAAGCTGACGATAGCCTTGATGGCGAGCGAGACTCGACTGGAGTGTCGAGTCCAGTTGAGTCGGACGATAAGAGGGAGAGAAACCCAGGAGGCAGTTCGATTTGTGGGAGTGAAATAGAAGGAAGGAGTGCAGCTTCTGTGATTATAAATATCACAACGAAATGTGATCGGGGGAGAACAGCCATGTCAGCCCATCTCTCAAAGAATATTTGCCCAGGTCCATCCCCAGTTGTCGCCAGTACATCGACAGCATCGTCGAACTCGAGTGATGGGAGAACACCAGAAACACCCAACAGACCACCCAGTTCCCTGAACCCATTTTGGAAGTCCCGAAAGGTTTCTTCAGCAAAATCGAGGGTTCGGCTCGTCGACACCTCAATGTTTGCAGCGAGAGGATGCAAGCCTTGTAAAATTGCCAAAATTGTGGGGTTAATACGACGAGTGGCAAGAGGGCCAGTGAGATGGGACCGAAGGCATGTAATTAAAGCTGAGATTGTTGTTGATAGGGATTTCCCTCGCTCGACGAGGAAAGATGGAGGGAAAGAGACACCAGTGAACACATGGCTAATGTCAGGAACACCATGCTGTTTCACAACAACATGGGAACTGACTTTCAAAGCTATGAAATTGATAAGATTAATAACTTAATTGGCCGATGCGAAATACCTGGTGAGGAGGCTGCCAGAGCCTCAGCCATGTGGCAGAAGCAAAGAAGTGTGACAGCCAGTCACAGTCACCAGTAACAAGCTTGTCTCGTTCGTCGCTTATGGACATTCCACAACTTGCTCCATTTGCTCAGGAAGTGCTGCTAAATGCTTTCCGAACCCACTACCAACGCTTTCAGAATGCAGTCGGTGATTTGGTTGGAAGCCATACCGATGCGATTGTCATCGAGCGACTCAGTGATGATATCGATGAATTTGCAAACATGGTAGCTGAGGCAAGTGTTTCAACCATGGAGAAGCAATTTCTTCAATATGATGCAGAATCAAGCTATCTTTCCACCTGAAGAGTTTGCAATTCTGGAACCAAGTCTAGCTGCAATACGACTTGACATTCGGCTCGAGTACCAAGAGGCTGTTGATGCATCGCACCATGGAAGGCCAGTCATTGTACAGACCATTCGTTCGGGCGGGCCTGGTCGTCCTCGCATTCATATCGATCCGGATTTTCTCCGATGGGCCTATGGCCAGCGACCCACTGCAGGCATCACTAGGTTTCTTAGACTCGGGAGAACCATCGTTCGGAATGCTCTCCTTGAGTATGGCATTGCCGAGCCACAGCAAAGTCCTTTCGACCAACCCAATGCCGTCTCTGTTTCCGCCGATGCTGATCCCACAAACGATGATATTCTTGATCCTGATCTTCCCGTTCCATCTGGCGACTTCCCTGCTGAGGTTGAAGAGTTAGCAGCTCCATCTCAGCCCACAGCTTCTTTTACTGGCCCTATGTCCAGCATCTCTGATGATGACCTGGATATGCTTCTCCTCCGCTTGCGGACTCATTACCGGCGGGCAGGCCTCAGCATGCTCAATGGAATGCTTCGTCGACTCGGTCATCGCGTTGCAGTCGAGCGGATTCGCCAGTCTCTGCTTCGCATTGACCCAGTGCGGCGGATATTTGAGCGCATCCGTATCCGTCGACGTGAATATCGTGTCCTTGGTCCGAATTCCCTCTGGCACCATGATGGCCAGCATGGTGAGTTTTTTCTTTCCTTTAGCATATCAATTTTTCATGTTTCTGGTGCTAGGTCTGATTCGCTGGGGCATTGTTATCCATGGCTTCATTGATGGTTATTCGCGCCTTATCACAGGCCTGCGGGCGAGCAACAACAATACAGCTGACACAGTTTTGGAGCTATTTCTGAATGCTGCAAATGTGTACGGTGTCCCATCCCGGATGCGTGGGGACCATGGTGCAGAAAATCTATGTGTCGCTGCCTGGATGGAAAACCACTGTGGGACTCGCAGAGGCTCTTATATATGGGGAAGGTAGCTTAATCCACAACTGCTTTTTGTTTCTAGACTGATTTCTACTCTTTAGAAGTGTTCATAATGTTCGTATTGAGCGACTCTGGGTCGATGTCACGGCCCAGGTCGGCGCAACATGGGGCGATCATTTTACCCGGCTAGAAGTTCGGTATGGGCTTGACATCAACAATGTCGCTCATATCTGGCTTTTACATCTCCTTTTCCTCGGCACAATCAATACCCAACTTGCTTTCTTTGCCGATTCGTGGAACCAGCACCGCATTCAGATTCGGAATGGGGCTAATCGGTCCCCCACTGACATGTTTGTTTTCGATATGTATGTCAATGGTGTTCGCGGAGATCAGCTTCCTCAGGAGGAAGAGGATCTCGGCGAAGACGAATTGGAGGTGTATGGAATCGACTGGCAGGGCCTTCGTGACGATAATATTCTCCACTCGCAGGCCCAGAACAATTCTACCACAGAAGGCTCAAGCTCTTGGGTAGGCCACACTGGACCCCCTCCTGATCTCAGCCAGGTCATTGTGCAGCCTCCTGTGGGAACTCTCACAGAACAGGAGGCAACCAATTTGTATAACTCATTTTCGCATCTTATTGGAAGTGCTCACGATGATGATATTATATTACTATGGAACCAAGCACTGGCTCATGTTCGTGTATTATACCCTGATGTATTTTGAATTTCGATTGGAAATCAACAGAAATCATGTGGAATGACACTAAACTGCAGTTCATGATGGTAAACTATGGATGACAGGTGGCAGATCAATAATGATCGTAGTTTCTGATGGCAGATCAAGGATGACTGCAGTTAATGGTGGTCAAATGAAGGAAAATGCTGCCATTGGCTGGAATAATATGATTTTGATCGCATTCAACCATGATTGAACCATGGTTGGACCATGGTTTGACCATGATAGAATGCCAAAAAATGCTAATTCTCTGAATTGTCGTTCTGCATGCTCAACTACTCAAGTCTCGTACTAAACCTAGCAGATCTCGTCCCAAACCTCATAATTCTCGTTCTCAACCTCAAACTGCAACCTCAGGGCTCTATGTCCATAATCTCGTACTGCATGCTCAACCTCCCAATCACCAATTATAACCTCAGATCTACAAGCTCAACCTGCTAAAATCATGTAACCTCAGTGCTCAACCTGTCGAAATCATGTAACCTCAGTGCTCAACCTGCTATCTGTGCTCAACCTCAACACTTGCACCTCAACCTTATATTTTGCATTGAAAAAAGCTTTTATATTTCAAGGCCCCTTCCTCGTCTTCTGCATCCGGGTCTATGACGCCCAAGTCGACGCCGTACAAAGTGAAAGCGATACCGCGCCGCATCCTCCCCATGCGGCGCAAGCACCTGACGACAACAGACGTGCTGGTCATCGCGCCCCTGCTGCCGCCTGCATCGTTTCCCGGTGTGCTGAGTCCCGCGATGCCATATTCTGCGACGGCGACAGCGCAGTGGACCGCACGTCCCGCCCCCTGTGGTGTCAGTGCTGGAACATGCGCCCCACAGACCCCCAGCCCCGTGCTCCACGCGGCGTATGCGACGCAGCACTTGCTGCGATGCGCGTCGAATGCGAGTGTGCGGAGTGCGGCGAGTGCGAGCACGGGGTGGTCATATGACTTCTGCCTCCTCTGCCTCGCCTCGTCTCGCACGCGCGCCGTCCTCCGCCTCTTCCGCCTGTGGTAGCGATTCCGGACACAGTGACGCAGGGAGCGAGCTGAGCACCGGGAGCAGGATACGGAGGAAGCCGATCCCGGTGGAGATGTTATGACGACGACCCTCCCTCTTTTGGCAGCGCCCTGCGCCTCTCCTTCTTTCCTCGCTCGCTCTCTTGCCCTCACACACTCCTCTTGCATCCCTTTCATGACTCCAACGCAAATGCAGACGCAAACACGCACTGTATCCTCTACCCTATCCTGCCGCATTACATTTCCCTCTTTATAAAATTGCGGGTGTCTGTCTGAAGCCTTTCTCATGCCCGCCTTTGGCTCGTTGGGCCCGAGTCATTGGAGCCCATCAGCTTCAATCTTTCACAGTAAACCCGAAATTACACCTATATACGTCAGCTGACACTCTCTTTAGCGCGCACTCGAGCGCCGACCTCGCTTCTTTAATCGAAGTGGTGGGCCGCGAAGCGGCCCGCCGCGCTCTTGTCCCTACTATAATCAAGTTCCGTCTCCGCCCGTGGGCAACGCACGCACTCATTGTAGCCACTATCATTGACAATAATGTATACAAATTCGATTTCTTGCACGTTTGTTTGTTGGTCGAGGCCATTGTTTGAGTTTGAGCGCTCGCTCAATTGTTACGAGACAAAAAAGATTGAAAAGATCTAGAGGACAAAGCGCAAAAGAATGCACCGCCACATGGCGGAACTTTGGTTACAGCCGATTGTCCGAAGTAGGTTATTGAAGGACCTTGGGTGATTGGAACGACGCTCCGGAACATGGATGCGGGCAATCAGTCGGTTGTGCCCGGTAAAACTCGCCCATTGAGCCAAAAAGAACAAATTTAAACCGAGAGGAACAGCGAGAGATAGCGGAGTTTGAATTTGCTTCGGCCATCTCGGTCCTCGTCACATTTTTTTATTTAGACAAATGAAGCAAAGTTGTGTACATATGTACCTCCAACTCAGGGCCCAGGACCTTTTAGTGAGCTGGGTTTTGGAGCGCTTAGCACTGCCAGAACGCAGAAATTGTTTGCCTCCCATGTTGAGTTTCAACCACCCGGGCAATGACAAGGAGTCGACGCGATAACCAGGATGTCAAGTACATTATTACGCACCTTTCGTCAACGCTGTTGTCTTTGGTAATATAATTTCATGGAGAGGGGTGGTTCGCACCCACCCGAGGACTTGATGCGTTGAAATTTATTATGTCATTCATTTTTTGGTTGCACGAGCATCAAAGGTGAGTGAATCGCTCTCTAAGATCATATAATGAGCATTCTGGTGGAGTTTGAAGATGCTGCCAGCACCGTGTTTCAGCTCCTGCTTCAAGTTGGAATCAAAAGCTTCTGTTTGGATAGTAAGCGCCCTGGACCAATAGATCCTGGCACACATTACGAGTCCTTACCACTTATCTGAGGTCTAAAGCTGATAAAGAAGTCCTTGTGGAGGAAAGTAACTCGCTGTACATGACTGCTGCTGTATAACATTGATGGGAGAGTTGGTGGTTCGAATCCCACCCGAGGACTGTGAAGTATAACCTTTTTTGGTGCAAGACCATCAAATGTGATGTGAATCGCTCTCAGACTCTACCATTACTTTGTGATTCGTGAATTTTGAAGATGGTCAATGCGAGGAGGACATTATCCAATCGAGCCCGCTTTTTTGTCTTCGAGACTGAGAAATTTGTTTTCGAATCTCACATCCCATCTCGCCCAGCTGGGACGACGCTTCGCCCTCGGCAGAAACTCGACAATTGAGCATTAAAAAAAATTAAACTATCGGTGAGTAAACTTGGCCATCTCGGTCATCGTTACGGTTTTTGTATTTATGTAACCGAATCAAGCGAGTTGTATATGTATGCACCTCCGATTGGGGGCCGAGACTTTGTCGTGAGATTTAAATCTGGGGTTTGGTGCACCGAGCGCAATTTATTTCCTCCCATGGTGAACGACCCCGAGCTGCAAAACAAATCTACCGTTCGTGAACAGCTGGTCTGAGTCTATGGCGGTGCACTGCTCACCATGTGTTTAGGTTTTTTTTGGGTCAGATTGTCAAATTTTCAGGGTCATCCATCCAGGAAGTGGAGAACGTATGTTCACCCCGGCGCCATCGTCAACGAGTTCTTCGAGTCAGTCCCTCCTTCCAGTTCTCGCCTCTGTGTTCTTGAACTTATTTATTCTGGTTGATCGAACTTGGGGGAGCTCCCCTCATTATCGGCAAGCTTAGCATATCCAGAAACCTCTGAAGTTAAAGTAAAGCATATTTGATAGACAGAACAGATACAGTACAATCTCCTTGGCCAAAACTTATGACCAATAATGCGCCGAAGACTCTCACTATGGATCCACATCGGCAAACGTGGTCCCCATCGCGATCTGGTCAAACCACACCTGCCTAACCGGCTGTGTCCCCTTCATTCCCCCATCGTCATGCCACCCATTAGCATAAAGCCCAACGCGGAACTGGAACTCGCGGGTATCGTCGATGGTCGTGGCCGTGTTCAATTTCTCCAACACCTTCACCCCGTCAAACCAAAGCTTGTAGAACCCGGTGTCGTCATTCTGCCAGTTGGCCTGGATGACCACCTTGTGCCAAGTACCGGCAGACACGATGGCCAGGTTCTTGAAATCGGTGGTCACCTGGCTGCAGACGGTACCTGTTTTCAGGCGGGAGGCCAACTGGTTGCCGAGGACCCACACCATGCTCGAGGGCATCCAGTCGTCGCAGCCGGTGTCGGTGAAGTCGGCTTCGAACTGGGCTATGTTGTACGATTGCGCCGGCGAGAACTGCCAGTCCTCCTGCAGCCGGAAGACAAATCCGTAGAAGCTCTGATCGCCGCGGTGGTACCCCTGGGAATGGTGCACCTCGGAGTGGTAGCGGCCGGTGTAGGACGGGTCGTACGTCTGCGTCGCCTTGATGGCGGTGCCGTTGGTGCCGTAGACGACGTTGGTAACTTGGTCCAGCGTGCCTTTGTTCTCTGTTTGAACAGAGTCCCAGCCTGCCGGGGTGGTGCCCCGGTTGACGAAGGTTTGCGTGGCCGAGGCCGTGGCTGAGAGGGCGGCGAGGACGCCGATGAGGGTGGGTGTGAGCTGCATAATGCGAGCTGGGGAAGTTGAGCTGATTTTTCGGGTGGTATTTACACACGAAGAAAGTGAAGGATTGCTGCTTAGCGCAGGGGGTTTAAATTCGCTGAGGATAGAACATTTTTAGCTTGGACGCGAGGGTCCGTGCCGCTCAAAGAGCCAAGACTTCCTGCAATACTGGACTGTCACGAGCAATAATCGCCAAAAGGTTCAGGTGATGGGTGACAGGTGATCGTGAATTGCACAATTTTTACCCAGATGACAGTGGCCTCATGGTTTTTGAGTCTAAATGGGTGAGGAGGAGGAGGAGCATGTTAACTGCGGAGGTCCCGATGAGGACCGTACGTACATACATAAGCCTCGATTATGAGAACAAGGGTCAAACTTTCGATCCGGCAGTCGCCACCGATTTTGTCGGAACTCGACTGTCCAGAAAGAGAGTTCCCCAATAAAATTCTGTGCTTGTGCCAAGGAAGCACAGATTGAAAGTCTTGTGAGAGCGGTGCTGGAGATCTCGAGGGTCGAAGTGTCTTTAGCTCCGGTCCGGCGGTGCGGTGAGCGAAGTTTGGCGCGTCCCGTCCTCTAATGAGAAACCCGGTTTCTCAGAGAAACCCTGGAAAATTCTAATGGCGACCCCGGGCCGGCAATGTCGGACCTTGATAAATGTGTGCTCCCTTTCACTAAATCTTTCCGTTCGAGTTTGTAATGCGTGTCGATATCAATGGTTCTCAGTGATCTTCGTTGATCAGAGCGAAAACGAAGTCCGTGTGAGGATCTGACAACCAACACGGTTGGACGATCCAGGGATCACCACCACGGAAGCAAGGGCCTGAGATTTGTCGAGTTATGGCAAAGGGATGGGCACGTGGAGGATGTATGTATGTAGTCGAGCTCGAGAGAGACAGAAATAGAAAAAGAGCCCAGCTGGCAAGTCTAATGCAGTGCATTCCGAATGTCAACTTTTTTAGATGATGTGGCAGATTTCGTTCCGCTCTCTGATACTACAACACAGGTCGGCCCGGATCCAGATTACAGATCACAGTCAGAGACTCATGATCATGTCTTGCGGTGGCATTTTCGATGATTTTTTGAAGGCATTCACAGGCCAGTGGGTAGTCGGCCACCTAAGAGTTGATCGTCGATTTTAGCATGCATTACCTCACCTTTAGGGATTCTAGGGTCTATGATTAAAGTTTCGCATCTAAGAATATCCTGAGCCGTTCGAACTGAGATGATGTTCCGCATTTTATCTCTCCGGCATTCCCAAAAAGGCAATAAACACCGACCACATAGAACATGCCGCTGGGGCCCGGATTCGCGGCGTGTATCTAGGTTTGAGAATATGGTGCCAAATAAAGATTCTTGCACATATGAGCTACGAGGAAGGTATGCCGATGTATTTGAGAAGGCTCATGCTAGGCAGCCTCGGCATCTAGGTGCCGGCAAGCCAACGGCTTAGTCAGAGACAGCAGAGGTATGAGTCCGAAATAGATAGGTTGCGCACGAGCCACTGGGGCCACACAGTGTGGCGCTCGGAACATGCGCAAACGGGTGGCTCCACCGCCGAAAACATGATGTGAATGGCTTCGGTCCGAGAGCCACTGGGTGGCTCCAGTGGCTCGTGTGCAACCTGATATGCCATATCCGAGCAGATAGGATGTATCTTAAAATGCAGGAGACAGAGAAGGTTAAATAGAACCTTCACGTGCATTCCACGCCAACTGACCTCACCTCGGCATCGCAACGGCACTTCCTCCACCGCGGAAAACTCCGCCGAGCAGAACAACTGTCGCGGCTCGCAAAACATGTAACCTGGGACTGGTCTTGCTAATAACTCGGACTAGCTGCAAGATAAAGATACACTTTAATTTAAATTCATTCTTCACAAGTGCTAATGGCACACTCCAACGGAAGAGAGAAAAAAAGGCCTTTGGAACGGCGACACGGTCTTCGATGACGGGAAACAACTCGAAAAAACGACTGAATACGACCGCAATGAGCGATGAAAGTCAGAAGCGCAACACAACGCACCTGTGCATTGACGAAACGTGACGACGAAGACTCATTGCAGGGCTCTGTACTCTCCCATATCATTGTATTAGCCTCATCCTGGATCAATTAAAATACCAAGTGTCAATCAAGTTCATGCCTCGAAGTTTTTTTCAAGTTTGTGAGAGGAGGATGGGGTCCTAGTATTAATTACACTTCAAGTCTAGCTCAGGAAGAATTTTGTATGAAAGCCCTTATTGGACAAAAGTAATTAAAAAAAACATGTTTCAGGCCAGGGATTCTGTTTGTTCGATGATCACAGCTTGAGTTTACAATGGGTCCTATTTTTTTTGTGAAGTTGAACCAAATGAGAGAAAAGGCGAGTCGGAAGAACGCAGCTACGAAGTATTTAGCAGAGGCTTTGACTACAATTCAACATTTTCTCCGAGAGAGCTTATGAGGTGGCCGTAAGAGGGTCAAGAATGATTGAATAATTAGTAGAAAGCAGGGCTTCGAGTTGAGAGAGATACACGATGGAATTGGAGCGATATGATCGGATTCGACAGTTAATCACCGCCGTCGACCGAGATGCCCGAAACTTGCATTCAACTCTTCTGGTGGTCGCTACGCATTTGGGTTAAATGTATTCTAGAGCTCCCATCTAGCAAAATTTCAATTCAGGGGCATTTTTGGTCAGAGTTGGTAGCCATTGGCCCAAAGTGCATCAGTCCTTGGAGGTATTAGAGCGTTTGCGGTGGAGCCACCCAGCGCCACCAGGTGGCTCTTCCGGCATGCGGTGTCGGGTGGCTTTTTGGGAGAACAGATTTTTAACCCTCTAAGAGCAGTGTGCATATGCAGATGGGTGCCTGTATACACGCAAGCATCGGAAATTACTACAACAAGCCATGTTATTGATATTTTTATCCTCTTTTTAAGTGATAGCTTTAAGAAGGGCTGTAAAGTGAAGCAGAACTCGAGAACGGCATCTTGCATAGGCAGAGCAAACGGTAGCGGGCATTAGACACTTAACATACGCTATAATGAATGGCTGCCCTAACAGCCACCAACTGATGTAGCCACCCGGCACCGCATGCCGGACGAGCCACCTGGTGGCGCCGGGTGGCTCCACCGCAAACGCTCTATTTTCACCGTTGAATTTGAGAGCTACAAGACCTTGACACCAGATTCCGGCGACATAATGATTGGCTTCTTAACCCAGATTTCGACCCAACTTTCTGCCGCAGCAAATGGGTCTACCTTTCAAGTTACCATGCCATCCTCTCCCCCCTTCACCCCACAGACTGGCTTGCTCGCATGTAATATCCTCTGGTTCATCAGCCTTGGGCTCAGACCTGCGCCCTTGATGCCACACTTGTGGAACAATGGGCTCGGGAGTTCATGCACAGGGCTGACATGCGATCAGCTCCAGTCATTTGCGCACGAGTATTTGCATACCTATATTATGGGCTCAAGCAGCTCAAGGTGCACACAGTCATGGAGATAATACCTCTTCTCCTCCATGCATCCCTCCTCTTCTTCTTTAGTGGGCTTGTGGCGTTTCTTATCCACGTCAACCTCGCAGTTACTGCTGTTACAGATATTCTTCTGTATTTCTGCTAGCTGTCTGTGCTCTTCTGACTGTCCTTCCTTTGGTGTATATGAATTGCCCATACCATATCGGACACCACTGTCTGGTGCTCTTTGGGGACTGAAACCGGCTATCCCAAGTCTCAACATTATTTTTTCAGGTCCTCGTTCCCGGCCCCCGAGTCAGACGTACATGTAACATGTAATTCGAAACGGCCCAAGAACCAGCTCGATGGATGGTCCACACCTGCGTCCAGTTGATTAGTTGGGTATACCAGGCACTGCTCGTTCGACTCGGGCCCGAGTGATGTTGCGACTATCAGACAATGAATTATTTTGCCTGTTGTTCAAAGTGCGGATGTGCAGAATAGGATTCGGTGACCTGCTCCTCACACGCATGCTTAGGGTTCGATTCTAGGCGGGGTGGATTTCTGCGTGAACACTAGATGAAAGGTTTGGTCATTTTGTTAAACGCGTTTCGGTGAACGTTACACGAGATGGATGGGCCTGTGATTCAGAATCACAGGTCTGGCATTCTCCGACAATTTACAAACCGCTTCCCATTCTACAGGCTTTGAAGGATTTTGCGCAATTTGGATGTGCGTAAACCCTACAATGGAAATGAGACGTATCGGCTCGGTGGACGGTCCACGCCTGCGTTCGTTGGGTGACAAAAGTTACGGCATATTTCTAGCAGGCACTGCCCGTTCGACTCGGGCTCGAGCAATATGATTTTTGGCCTGGCCTTTTTTTTTTTGATCCGGTCTATATTTCTAGACACAGTGGCAGAAAATTTAAGATTTGGCCGTCGTCCCGGCGAAAAGTGGAGGCAGAAGCAGTTGAATTGTGTCTTGATTGGACCGGAAATACTCAACTTACATTCCTACCGGTACTGATACATCTTCCGGGAGCGTTCCCGGTCTCTGTCGCGCCATGAGACGTATGTGAGGTGGGAGTCGAGATAATCCAAGCACCAGCTCGTTGGATGATCCACACCTGCGTTCAGTAAAGCGATAATGACGGTTCAAAGCAGCAACTGCCCGTTCGACTCGGCCCCGAGCTATGACTCGATGGCGGCGCGATGAATTATTTTGCCTGTCATTCAAAGCGCGGATGTGCAGAGCTGAATCGAACTCGGTGACTCGCCCCTCACACGCATGCTGGGAGGTCCATTCTAGGTGGAAACGGAAGGTTCGAATTTGGACTCGGAGAATACATAACTGAAACTTTCATCAACTGTTCACGCGGAAATCCCTCCCGCTACAGTCCAGCTTTGGCCTCAAATTTAAACCTTCCATTACTGCCTAGAATCAACCCCAAGCATGCGTGTAAGTGCAAGTCACCGAACTTCTGCATATCCGCGTATTGAACAACAAGCGAAAAAAAGTAACTGTTCCCCGCAAATATAGCTCGGGCCCGAGTCGAACGGGCGGTTGCCGCTTTGAAAAGCCATTATAGCTTTACTCAACACAGATGTGGACCATCCATCGAGCTGGTTCTTGGGTCGTTTCGACTTATATCTCCCATGTGTGTCTGAAGTGGTGGTCGGGAACTTTTCTGCAGGATAATGAATGGGTCTGAACTAAAGTTGAATATTTCCGTCTAATCTGGATACAAGCTGACTGCTTCTGCCTGATTCTTCGCCGGGACGAAGGCCGAACCTTGAAGCGTCTGCCACTACGTCTAGAAATGCAGACCTGACAAAAACGTTGAGCAATAACCTAGTAAGTGGCTCGGGCCCGAGTCGAACGGGCGGTTCCTGAGAGGATCATGATCACCGAGACATCACGAGATGCAGGCGTGGACCATCCACCGAGCCTATAGACCTCCGTCTCGATTCTGGAGTTTATGCACATCCACATTGCGTGAAATTATTCGGTCAAGCCTCCAGAACGGAAGCGGTTTATAAATTATCTGACAACCCCCACTGCCCAGACCTGTGATTCTGAATCACAGGGCCATTCATCTCGTGCAGCGTTCACTGAAACAATTCCTTTGTGGAGCGGTCATCGAAACAATTTCTTCGTGATTACTAGAATAACTGACACTTTCATCCATCCAGCGTTCACGCGGAAATCCGCCCCGCTATAGTTCAAGTTCGTTGTAATCACGAAGAAATTATTTTGGTGAACGCTACACGAGATGAATGAATCATAGGTCTGGGGTTGTCTGGCAATTTCCAAACCGCTGCCCATTCTACAGGCTTTCATCATTTTATGCAATAGGGAGGTTGTGCAAAAGCCGCACGGGCCGCATGCGGCTTTTTTGCATTGTGCAAGGCCGCATGCGGCACTGTGCGGCTTTCATTTTGTTATCTATTATGTATCCACCCTTGGCATACAGTGATTTGAAAGCTGTTATTGTCAATTCCAGCATTGCGTAGGAGGAGGAAGTGTTGAAATGGCCTTTTTTGGCCACATCACGGCCATAGCCGCATGACAACTCTAGCGAAAGTCAAAAAATGATATCAAACATGATGCACATTACATTTGGTAAGTGGTTGAATATACTGAATAGCACCCAACTTAACCATATTTCATCCAAAAGAACATTAATCTGCCCATAAACCCTTTGGTTTATTGCACGGCTTTGCACAATGCAAAAAAGCCGCATGTGGCCCGTGCGGCTTTTGCACAACCTCCCTAATATAAATGTGCACAAATTTTAAGAAGGGAAAACGAGGTGTATCGGCTCAGTGGACGGTCCAGCCCAGTGTCCAATGATTTGAATTGCTATTGCTTACTGTCTCTATCAGGCACCGCCCGTTCGACTCGGGCCCGAGCCACTGAGTGATCGAGATCTCCCCATTTTTCCGGTCTGTATTTGTAGACACAGTGGCAGAAGTTTCGAGAGTTAGCCCTGGTCCGGGCGAAGAATCGCAGTTACAAGTGTTAAGAAGCAGAAAGCTTGTATCGAGATTGGGACCGGGATTCAACTTCAATTCATACCAGTATTGATTTGCCCTTCTGATCGAAGTGGCGTCCAGACGTACGTGAGGTAGAAGTCGAAACGACCCACGAACCAGCTCGATGGAGGGTCCACACATGCGTTCAGTAATGGTGGTTTGAGATGTACGTAAAGCAGGCACGCACGTTCGACTCGGGCCCGAGCTATGACTCGATGGCGAGAAGATGAATTATTTTGCTAGTTGCTCAAAGTGCGGACTGAAGAATCAGATTCGGTGACTGGCACCTGCTTGGAGGTCGATTCTATGAATCCCAGATCTGAGGTTGAAGTTGCGTCATCAGCAAAAGCTGATTTTAATCGTAGTGCCGTAGTGGCCGTAGGCACTGTAGGACATTGTAGCGACATTGTATGGCTGTGTAGTGCTGTGTACTTGATTTGTAGTACTACAGAGAACTACACAGATGGCACCCTTCGCTACGGTTGCTACGGCGCTACGGACACTATGTAGTGCTACATAACACTACAGAACAGACCCGGCTTTTGCTGATGCTCGTCTTGCTCACCCTCCTCTGCTGTGGCGTCCAACGCCGCCGCCAACGTCAGGCCGCCCTCCAACGACCATACGTCCCCCCCATGCTGCCCCTCACGTCCTCAAGTCGTTTCCCGCACGGGATGCAATACGGCACGCCACCTACTTCATACGGGCCCCCACCCGGCCCCGCACCACCCGGAACCGAGTACCCCTCCGCGAACGCAGCGGAATTTGCGCCCCCGCCCTATGTAAAGGAAGACAGTAGCGCGTCAAAGGCGTATGCGCCGGTGCGTAGCTTATCCTACACCCCTGTCGAGTCCATGTTCCTAGCCATCCCGTGTGCAGCCCCCTGGCCCGCCCCCGCATGGCATCGACTCGGCGTACACGCCGTATTCTCCGGTACGTGCATTTCGCCTGTTCATGTGGCGCCCGTTCCCTCTAACACCGCTGTTCATTTCAGCCGCCGGGCCCGCCACCGCGCGCACACATCTCGTTCAACTCTACAGATTTTAACGGCGGCTTCCGCCCGCCACCCTAGTGCCGCTCCCCGTTCGTTCACTCTGGGCCCTTTCGCTTGAGGATGTTGTTTGATTAGTGTGCTCAGCACACCCCATGCATTTAAATTATTTTATCGCCGTACACGGACTCCTGCGTTTGTATTTCTACTGCATGCGTCCGAGCGTATTTACTTACTGTAGGCTGCTCGGAATCGTGTTCGCTTCGGTCATGCATAGCCTGTCTCGGTAACCCAGACGTTCGGGCGCAATCCTGTCCATCATGATTCAGTTAACCGAGTTCGGGTAGTTTTGATGGACGGGATTGCTTTCCTATAACGTCTGGGGCATTTCGTAGTCACTCTGCAAAATGAATACAATCAGTTCCCCCAGAAACATACCTGACACTCTTAATATCAGTGGCCAAATAATCAAGCCAGGAATATTATCTGATATGTGGAGAAGAAACGGCACTGATTTCTTGCCCAATTCGGCACATGCCAGAGCAGGTGTCCGACACCCTGATACTGCTGGTGGTAGGTGCAAATTATTTGCATCCGAAATTGCTCCTGACATGCTGAGTGTCAGGAGCAGTATCTGGTGCACTTTAACAATAAGAATCAGGGACCATGTAGGGAGGTTCTCGAACACAATAAGAATCAGATGGCCTAATCCTGGCCATCACTCGGCATCAGGTGCCGTGATTCTTATTGTGTCGGGGACTCGCCTCGCACTGCACCTAACACCTATTGTTCCGGTGAACCGGAGACAGAACCTGACACTTGAAGTGTCAGGAGCCATATCAGGTGCTAAGAAATTCCACCTGACACATGTGGTGTCGGAATAGCTGAAACTGGTTCTGACATATGCCGAATCAATTGGAAAATCAGAGTGATGTCTTCCCCACATATCAGGTACCATTCCAGTTGACATTATTTGGTAGCTGATACTAAGAATGTCAGGCACATTTCCAGGTGCACCAATGCTATTCATTTTGCAGAGTGAGTGTGATACCGCGATCCCGTCACATCAGTAACATCAGTAACACCGGCTAAGTATTTACCGCTATCTAATCAATTGCCACCCTCTGTGCGCCCTTTCGTCCTCTAATGCCGCAACCCACCGCCTCAGAAAACATGTCAATCTTCGAAGACCCCTACGACGATCTGGATCACTCGGAGCCCGAATCTGACCACTCTGAAATTGGCCCAGGCTCCGTACATCAGCAAAAGCTGGGCCTGCTATGTAGTGCTCTGTAGCTCTACATAACAACTGTAGCTCTGTAGTAACTATAGCGAAGGTCCCCTTCTCCAGAGCAATATGTAATTGATCTGTAGTTCACTTATCTTGTGTAGATCACCTGTAGATCTGCCGTTCTCTGTAGAAATCTGTAGTGCTCCATAGTTCCGCGGGATATATGGTATACATATACCATCCATGGCTCTTTTCTGGCTACAGCTCTTCTGAATTTTTCACAATTTATGAGGAACAAATAGAGAATCCAAACGATTTATTAATTCAAAGGACAAGTACACTATGATTTCAACAATCAGTACACCCTGATCGCCACGCGCACGCCGTCACGCCTTGTGACCTGTACCGCAACGAATGTCCGATCCGCCGCCTGCTGCTGCTCGTAGTCTTGCACAATAAGTGGGTGCTCTTCTCTGCAATTTGTGCGCTCGATGTGGTCGACATGCTTGGCGACGATGCGCAGGCGCTCGTTGATGTGAAGGGGCATTATGTTAGTCTTGTTCACTATTGCATGTTTCCGCCCTCGGCAATTATGTATTTCCGATCACGTCATGTAATTATGTAAACTAACTATTCTTTGCTCTCTACTTCCATGACCGCGTCTTAAGTGCAGCTAGCACAGAGGTGGTGAGCATCCGTCTAGCTCATCACCTCGGCTGGGTATCCATATACTGCCCTCCTCTCCCGGGTGACAGGAGTCCATTTGAAGGGTTACATGATACCGGGCGGGAGCCACATTCCCGTCTACGGCGCAAGACTTCCTTCAAGTCTTGGACCGGCGCTCGCGGCGTCGACTCGTTGGTCTCCTCCAATGAGAAGCTCCCTGTGTCCGAAGCGCGTCCGCTTCACAGTGGTGGACGCACAGGGGTCTTCATCAAATCGGATGGAGACCATTCGCCATTGAATATCGCCCCGTGGAGTCAGGACGTCGGGACAGCGACCCGCTCTCTGGCTAGAGCTCTTACTTCTGTTTCTGGGTAACTGTTTCAACCACACCGACTCCACGCGACTTTCGATCGTCCGACGACCAAAACTGGAGAGCTCTCCGCTTGCTACGGTGGTCAGTTACGGTGAAATTCATATTCCCCTCACCCAGGCCATTGGGTCGGACTTTCGTCAACAATATTCGAAAACCACTACGGGATCCCTCTTGTTTCACGATGCTAGATTCGCCTTCCAACGCGCTGGTCGAGCACTCGAGCTCCTCTAAAAAGAGCTCGCGCGCTCCCTCTATCGTCTCCTCCGCGAGAGGCTGGAAGGGCGAACCCCTTTCCCTGTTCGATCGATCGTTCGCATGCTACACTCGAAACTATCATCGATCTGCTGACAATATTGCCAATTACTGAAGCTGATAAGTACCCTCCACAATCACGCCTCCCTCTCATCTCGTATCTTCTGCATGGCTTCGATGAGCAAAAGGAATCCGCTCTCCCACGACAAACCGGTGTCCCACCACAGCAAGGCCAAGGCCTTGGGCGGCAGTCGTGACGGTACTTCTTTGCCTCGCCCTATCCTACCTCCTCCCTCCAACAGCAGCCTCAACCCTCAAATGGCAAGTCGCCGTGAAGGGTCGAACCCCGAGTCTTCTGCTGCCCTCGCAGCCGCCGCAGCCGCTGTGAAGATGGCCGAAGATCGCAGGGCGAGGGACGCTAGAGCGGCTAGCCGTTTGGAAGAGAATCCGGCCGTTACTCGCGGTGACGGTGGGGTTATGCCCAACCCTCCTTCTGCTGAAGCTCAGCTCGTGGACACCGATTCCTCCTCAGGAAAGGAGACGGCCACCGCCCATTCTGGCACTGCCACGTCGGTTCCATCGGCGGCCTCTGCCACGCCGTCCCTTGCTTCCTTAATCAACCCGGCTTCCACGACCTCTGGAAGTCGATCCGTCCGCTCGGATACGTCAACGGACTCCTCGAGTTCAGCCTTGCTTCACGGACGCGGCTTTCTGGCGATGGAGAGTGTCTCTCACCTCTTCGATCGTAAAACGAACGTCCGAATCTTCGTCTCTGTTTGCACCGATAGCGACGTGCTGGATGAAGATTTGGCTTCTTCCTTGCAGAAGTATCATCCCGTATTCGATCCTCTACGCGACGGCGACCCCCTCATTGCCTACGGTGCCGTGGACAGTGTTCTACCGGGCAAGACCACCGAAGAAACCATCGCATTCCGCGACGTCATCATGCGCTGGACCCAGCCTCACATTAACTTGAACTGGGAAACTCTCGAAGAAGGCATCAATCTCTTCAAGGAGGAAAAACCGTCCAGGCATGGGCTGCTGGTTTTCCGCCATCCCGATCAGGTCTCATCGACGTACTCGCTAGGCGCCTTTTTTCTCGAGCGCTTCGCCCATTTTGTGCTCGCAGCCACGCAAATTCTCGACAGGCTGAACGAATTCTTGGGCAATCCCCCGCAGAAACGCTTCCAGCTCGACCCCAAGTGGAAATTCATGCGCATCATGGAGCTGGATGGGAGCCGTACCGTCATACTCATGACCTTCGCCACCTTGCAGTTACGTCTAATCAACGCGGGAGCTCACATTCGCAAGTTTCTGCAGATGGTGCAACGGATGTACGGAATACCCGCGCCTGACTTGGTGTCGGTTCTCTCGACTCGAAGCTCGGTTCCGAGTACGGAATGGAGCTGCCGCGGGTGGAGCTTGCCAAGCTGTTGGCTCGCCCTGACTATGGTGCGATGGCCGATACTATCCACGCCAGAGCCAGGCAGCGTTTGATAAAAAACGCCGACCTCCTCCCTCGCGACTCTTTCTACCGAGTCTCGCCTCGCTCGCTTGAAGCTCATCAAGTAGCTCTGCCATCTTCACCTGCGCTGGGTAGCGAGGACTCTAAGGGCGCCCCCCCGAAGTCGCCTGTCACAGCGCATACTCCCGCGCCAGCAGAATCACCTCAAGTTTCCGGTGCCGCCCTCCCTGACGGCCGCTCCGAGAGGGCCAGTCAGCTTCCTGCCGGCCATAGGGATGATACCCCGTTTCGGGGATGATCCCGCGGCGACGGTTCGACAACGCCTATTCGCTCCTGGAGCTAGTATTTCGGAAGTACAGCGGGCGTAAGCTGCTTCCGATATCGATATCAACGTTGCGTCACAAAACCAGTACACCGCTGCTGCAGCAGCGGCAGTCGCTGCTCTTAACCCAGGCGAACCGCCCAATCAACAGTGGACCTCTTATAATTACCAAAGCACCCCCGGACAACAGGGCATACCCCCTCCGCCTTTTGTTAATCAAGGCGGGTATCCTAACGGCAGCGGTAATGACCCTTCATGGAGAGGAACAGGAGCTCCTACCGGGCCGAATCCCCCTGGTGGCTACGGAGCGCCAGCACCAGGAGGTAATGGCGGCGACGGTGGTGCAGGAGGGGCAGGTGGAAGTGGAGGAGGAGGCGCGCCGGGAGGCGGAGGTGGCGGCGCTGGAGGCAGGGACGGAGGACCGCCCACCAACCCGCTAGCTGCTTCCAATCCTTGGATTCCGCACGACTGGCAGCTGAACCGTAAACTTAATCTCAACATGGTTCCTGCCTGGGACGGCCACGGGAAGACGGTTATCAACTATTTATGCTCCGTGGCTGAACTCACTCGCCTGTCGCCTCAAATGGTTGTTGACCTCGGAGCCATGGCGCCCTTGAAATTTACGGATCGGGCGCAGACTTGGTGGCAAACTATGCCAATCGACTTCAGGAATTCGGTTAGCCAGAATTGGAGCTTGCTGTTCAACGCCATCTCGGTGCACTTCCTCAACGAGATTTGGGTTCACAAGCGTACAACCGAGTGGGAGGAGATGCGATTCCGCCAGAGGGGACACGCATTAAACATCACATGTTCCTCTTTACCGCTTCGACGGATGGGCCGGAAGTGGTCGCTCGAATACTCCGCAATGCCCCGGATGTGTGGCTTGGGACCATTAATTCGACCATGCACCCCGATATATTCTCCCTGAAGGCCGCCGTTGTGGCGTTCAGCCCCACTCTCATGTCCAATTGGAATCAAGCTTTGCGCTTGGGCACTCTTCACGACTACTCGAACCGTCAGCACCGTCGTTGAGGAAACGCCGCTACCGTTGAGGAGATCGAGGACGAGGACGAGCTTCTTCCGATATCTAACACGTCCTCCAAATCCGCTCACGCTGCGGACAGCCAGGTGAGAGGCAGGTTCCGACCGAAGGAATCGTCGACGCGACCAAATTGGCCGGAAGGCAAAACCGTGAAGGGTTACGCCTTCGTCAAACGTGACAATGTCCATAGCCCTCGCAAACCCCCCGGCGGATGCTACATTTTTACCAGCAGGAACCATTTTGCTAGGGATCGTCCTCACTACGGGAATTGGTTGTCGTTGCGTGACACGAATATGATAGAGTCAGACGTAGATGCCATACATGAAGCCGAGGATCTGAAGGAATGGTTAGCTATGATGGTCGAAGTCAATGAAGATACTGTTTCTGCTTATTCGAGTGAGATGCGTGAATTGAGTGAACTGGAAGCCCAAATCGCGCGTTCCGCTGCCATTCAACATCGAAGCGCGGTGTCAGTACACGTTGTCGTAAACGGTCCTCCTAATCGCAACACGCGCCGGCGCGTTCGGTTCGAGAAACCGGTAGCTTCCACTTTCACATCAAGCAAGGGTAAACAATTGCAACTTACTTCGTCACCCACGCCAACTATCCCTCGCCGTGTCCGACGCTTCAAGGAACACGACGGACCCAAGACCGGCTTCCAGGATGACCGGAATTCGGAGCCCAATACTGGGCTGCCCGAACCGACAGTACCCCGGGAAGCGAGGGTAGAGCCTGACCCAAGGCTGGAAGATCCCCGCTTCAAGGATAGGTGGATTGTGAAGGCACATCGGGCGCGTTCAATGCCGGCGGGAATGGGATCGCTAGGTATCAAGGCCTTGCACATGAAAGTTCATATTGGTGACCCAGACGCCACTCCGACGGTAGGACGACTCGATTCCAGGGCGGATATCACCCTCATGTCTGAAGACTTTTTTAATTCAATTCCAAATCTCCCGAAGCCACGAGAAGGTCTCAGGATGTGCTTATACGCTCTAACCGGTGAAGCGAAGGTTCTAGGGTACACTCGATTTACAATGTTCGCCCAGACCGCCGACGGTTCACTCGTCAGTTTTGAGGTGGAAGCCTACGTCGTACGGAATATGCGGGTACCCCTCCTGTTAGGAGAGGACTTCCAAGTCTCTTACGAACTGGGCGTCACTCGCTACTCTAGCGGTCACTGCGACATACACGTTGGACAGTCCGAATTCGTAATCCCGGGGTCTTCGGCCCAACGGGTGGACTTGGGATTCGAGATACGCTCGGTACACATAGTTGTCGCGAGTGGGTTCCGACGACTCAAAGCTCATCGCCGAGTCAAGATGTCCGAGTACCGGCGTCACGATGAGGACGAGAGACCTCAGGTTGTGGCCGAGGGAGACACTCTGATTCCTGCCGGGACGGTTTGCAATGTGCCAATTCGCGGGCCGTTCGACAGGCGAGAGGACTGGCTAGTTGATCGAATTATCCTGCCTACAGATGACGGATCGGTGGTTAGTGCTCCTATGACATGGGTGAACTCGGAGAACGCCTTCCTTCCAATTGCGAATCCTGGCGTCCGGCCTTGGTACGTTCGCAAGGGCGAGGTTGTTGGCCGCCTCGTCGATCCCAACACCTTTGCGGACGCCCCCGTAGATGAGGAACATCGGGAGCGCATGATCGCGAACACGGAGTCCATACGGACCACTATTGGCACTCTTCGTCAACAGGATCTAGCGACCGCCGAGTTTTCAGAGAAGCCTCCCCATGAGGATGACCACTTGGAGGGTGATGACCAATGGGGACCAAAGACGATAGCAGTTCCGGAGGATGCCCTTCCCGAGGTTGACATATCAAACCTTGTGAACTGGGGCCCCGACATACCGGCAGACGTAAAACCTCGTCTCGAGGAAGTCCTGCGACGGAATGCAGCAGCATTCGGAACGGGGGGCTGTTTGGGCCGGGTGGAGACCAAAGTCCCCATCCCGCTCAAGCCGGGCACACAGCCGATCTCGATGCCAATGTACGGCGCGTCACCAGCGAAGAGAGAAGTTATAGATAAACAACTTGACGCCTGGTTTGAAGCAGAAGTCATCGAGCCGTCCGTGAGCCCCTGGGGCTTCCCTTGTATCGTGGTCTACAGAAATGGCAAGCCACGACTCTGCGTCGACTACCGGAAGCTAAATGAGCGCACTGTACCGGACGAGTTCCCCATTCCTCGCCAATTAGAGATCTTACAAGCCTTAAGTGGCATGCAGGTACTGTCTTCCTTTGACGCGCTCGCAGGGTTTACACAGCTCGAAATGGCGGACGATGCGAAAGAGAGGATGGCTTTCCGCTCTCATCGCAGCCTTTGGCAATTCCAGCGCATGCCCTTCGGGCTGCGCAACGGCCCATCGATCTTTCAGAGAGTTATGCAAGGAGTGCTCTCGCCATACTTGTGGCTTTTCACCTTGGTCTACATCGACGACATCATGGTTTACTCGAAGTCCTGGGAGGAGCACCTGGATCACTTGGACAAAACGCTGGCCGCTATTGCAGGAGCAGGAATCACATTGTCTCCTCCGAAATGCTTAGTGGGCTATTCGTCCATCTTACTGTTGGGCCAGAAGGTTTCGCGACTCGGTCTGTCCACCCACCGCGAAAGGGTCGCAGCGATTCAGGAGCTGGAGCGCCCGCGCACAGTTTCAGACCTCCAGAAGTTCCTGGGAATGTGCGTGTACTTCTCTTTTACGCGTTCATCGCGACCCCGCTATTCTCGCTACTAAAGAAAGAGGTGCGCTTTGAGTGGAAAGCGGAACAGGAGATCGCCTTTCAGCAAGCAAAGGATGCGCTGATGGGAGCGCCTGTCTTGGGGCACCCCTTGCAGGGACAACCGTATCGACTGTACACGGACACCTCGGACTATGCCTTAGGGGCAAGTCTCCAGCAAGTCCAGCCAATCCAGATTCGGGACTTGAAGGGCACAGTGATCTACGATTGACTGCGGGGCGCATGGGACACCGGTCTACCAGTCCCTCACCTTTTTTTGAATCTCTGCAATGACGTCGTGGAGGGAGCCAAAGACGGCATGGGCAACCGAGTTCGAGGACACCATTGTTCACGTGGAACGAGTGATCGCCTACTGGAGCAGGACACTGAAACCAGCGGAGCGAAATTACAGCGCGACGGAAAGGGAGGCGCTGGGCACGAAGGACGCGCTGGTGAAATTCCAGCCGTTTATTGAGGGAGAAGAAGTCATACTCGTGACCGACCACGCTGCCCTTCAATGGGCGCGAGTTTACGAGAATGCCAACCTGCGTCTGGCGGCGTGGGGGGCGGTATATGCGGCATATCCTGGCCTACGGATTGTACACCGGGCTGGTCGGATCCATTCTAACATGGACCCTCTATCGAGGTTGCCGCGAGTTCTGCCGCACAGCTCTCCGCTCCAAGATGACATTCCCTCCATTATTCCCGACAACGACAAGCAGCAAGCAACTCAAGCAGCGGAAGATCGGGAATCCTTTGTGCCGGCAAAGAAGGCCGCCTTCGTGGCCTTTTGGTGGAGCGACGTCGTGGAACGCTTCGAGGTGTTCCCCGTCCAGACTCAGCAGCAGAAGAAGACCGAGGAAGAACAGCTCGAACCGGAGGATGCAGAGCAAGACATCCTCGACGGAGTCCCACGAGAAGAATCGCTAGAGATGGAGGAGGAATCAGCCCTTCCCTTTCAATCCTCCGATCCATGGACCTTTCCCTCTGGTGTCGATGCTCCCTCTAAAGACGCCGAAGAGAGATGGGAAGAACACGCCCATCTGCTCCTTACTGTTAGCCCCGAGCTGACGCGAAAGTTCGTTCAAGGTTACAAAATGGACTCGTACTTCCGCAAGCTCTACGTTGAGGATATACCCAGCGCCAACAAGCTGTTGACCCCTTCTCGGTTCCAGAAGGGCTCGAATGGCTTGCTGTATTTCCAAGACGCGGACTGGAACGCGAGGCTCTGCGTTCCTTTGTCAACGGTGCCGTACGTCCTCCAATTGGTCCACGACTCCGCAGTTGAGAGTGCCCACGCAGGGCCTCGTCGATTTCTAGCCCGGATGAAAGAGACATTTCATTGGCCTCAAATGACGTCCGACATGGAGGAGTTCACGGACACTTGTGGCGTGTGCTGGAAGATCAAGGTGGACCACCGCCGGCGAATGGGAGGATTGCAACCTGCGCACATACCCACACGACCCTTCGCTACGGTTTCTTTAGACCTTATCACTGGTCTGCCACCCTCGGGACCCGAGAAATTTACCGCGGTCTTGGTCATCGTGGACAAGCTGACCAAGTACGCGATTATGGTAGCCACGCACAACCAATTATCGCACAACCAATTATCGCAGGAAGGATTTGGTCGAATCTTTGTCGACCGTGTTGTGAACGTCTACGGTTTACCGGAACGTATCATTTGCGATCGGGATAAACGTTGGTCGACTGCTTTCTGGTGTTCAGTGGTTTCATATTACGGAAGCTCTCTCGCCCTCTCTTCCGCTCACCACCCTCAGACGGATGGACAAACGGAAGTGCTCAACGCCACCATAGAACAAATGCTGCGAGCCTACGTTGCAGAGGACCGCGCTTCATGGGCGCGGTGGCTCAGCGAAGTCCGACACGCCTACAATTCCTCCATCCATAGCTCCACCGGATACTCTCCCGACTTCCTGTTATTCAGGTATCAACCTCGAGTATCGACAGCCTTGCTCGTACCGCAGAACGACCCGGCTCAACGCCCTTTCCTATCCAGTCAAAAGGCAGACGACTACATTGCGATCATGGAGCAACATAGGAAGTGTGCTTGCGATGCTTTGACGCTCACCCAAGAACATCAATCTCGGGCACACAACAAGTATCACTGCCCCGTGGAAGAGATCCGACCAGGAGATCTCGTTACCATTAACCCTCACACTCTCAAGCTCGTGGACGCCAGCGGCCTCGGCGTCAAGCTAGTCCAGAAGACCATCGGCCCCTTCGAAGTGACAGAACACCTTAACCCTATGGTGTACCGGTTACGGCTCCCCGACAATTATCCCATGCATCCCGTCATTAACCTCGAGCATCTACGGCGATACTGCGCTTCCCCCGACAAGTTTGGAGCGCGGACCACTTTACCGCCTACCCGAGACCTCCTGAACGCGACGGAAGAGTACGAGGTGGAAGCTATACTTGGCCATCGACTCTCCGGACGAAAGGATGGCAACCGTCGCATGTATCTCGTGCGTTGGAAAGGTTTTGAGCCTTCAGAAGATACCTGGGTCTCTGAGTGGGACTTGCGCAACGCCCCGGAAATGAGACGTGAGTACCTGAATCAGAATAATTTGCGTTCGGCTTAGTTTAATTCGCGACGCCTTGGGTCGCTCCCGTTTGTTTCTTAGGCCCCTGGTAGATCCAAGGGCGCGGAATTTGTTCGTATTTGTATTCAAGGGGATCGCCTTCCGCCGATCTCCTAAGTTTCCTCCTCACACCACCACCATCGCCGACGGATTACCGGGTGATTCCAGCTTCCTCGCCCTCGTCCACGACGTACTAGACGAAAAGCCGCACAAGAAACACGTCTACGGTAGCCCGGGCGTCCTTGTACTTCGACGACTGACATGTATCCCGTAAGGCTCCAACTATTTAGTTTAGGTTTACGGTTGCCCGTAAACTAAACCAAAACCAAAAATAAATAGTTTAGAAAGGGTTTAAACTGTTTATAAACAATAAGATTTCCAGAAAAAAAAACACCGCAGAAGATGCTGGAACACTATCTAATATTTGAGATACCCTGCCTTGATCCACATCTTCGTGAGCATTGACTGGGTTATTGTTTCGGCTTTCATTGGTGTTGCGCACAGTGGTATCACTGGGAAGGAGGAATTTAACCTGCATGTAATCGAAGAGGCGTTGGATACCGTCCGTCTTCCCAGTGGTAAAGGGAGATCGTCCTCCAGCAGCCAGGCTGAAAAAACCTTCAGAAAACCGGCCTGAGTGCGCCTCACTTGAGGATTGAGCTTCCCGTCTTTCAGGAACTCTTCCATGATCTTTGCAGAGGCGGCGGAGACGTTGCGTGGGACACCGAGCTTCGCGTCATCAGGGAGTGGCACGTCGCCGTGGCTCTTGAGATGCGTCGAAAGATTCCCCAGCTTGGGCTTCGTGGGCTCGTCCTCAAAGCTGGAATTTCTGAAGACAGAGCGAGCGAAGGTGAACGAACTGGTATGTGGTTGCGTGAGACATCAGAAACAATAAATGAATAAATGCGAAAATACCTTTTGCAGTGTCTGCATCCAAATTCCCAACGCATACTTCCGCTACTCGTGACAGCAATAGGTTCATGGAAGTGTAATCTGGTGTCGCTCTTCGGGCCACGCTTGCCACGCTTGCGGTCTGGGACGTCATCGTCGTCTTCGATCTCGATGACTTGATGGGGTGCAGGCACCGCTGTATTGGTTGCCTTTGGGGCGTCCACGGGTTTCTGCAAGTTTGTTTCATACAAATTCAGACAGAGAGCGAGGAGAAGACGCACGGCGGCAGCAACACTGCCCTTGGTAACGAGAACCTTGCGCTTGCGAGGATTCTAAGCGCATTGAGAATGTGAAAATAAAATCGACGAAGGAAGCGCACAACAGGAGTCGCCGGCAGTTCAACATCTGACATTGTAAAATCATCCTCCTCTTCGTCTGACAGGTTACGAGGCCTGCGCTTAGGTAGCGTGTAATCCGGGTCGTCTTGATCACTGTCTATCGCCATGATCGCACTCTTCTCGCTGAATTTCGCAGCCGTGGACTTGGAGTTCGTTTTGGAGGCGACAGTCTCGGTACTTTCTGCAAGCAGGGTGAGTTTAGAGTTGTAAATAGATGGTTGGTTTACATACTGTCCGGGCCCTTTCCGCCCGTAGCATCCGGACGCTTTTGCATGGGCTGTTTGGCCTTCAAGGGTTGTGCGGCTTCAATCTCCGCGCTCGTGGCACTGAGGTAGCTGAGACAAGAATAAGACAAATAAACCGTTATTACTCATCACAAGTATTCCATCTCCTCCACGATGCGCTGCAGCTTGAGTTCCACAAGGTCCAGAGGGTATTTACCCGATTTCCAGTCGAGACCGGCGAGATGTGTTGCGACAAAATACATGCCGTGCTCACCGCGGCGGATGTGCTTGAGGCCGCCATCCTCGAGAGTATCCACTCCGAATAGCTTGTCAAGTTGGCGGTTGAGTGTGCCCCAGGGAGAACCCTGGATGCCAGAGGTGTTGGTGAGGAGGTGAAGCTCGTTGTCGTCTGTGGAAGCTTCCTTGACAGAATCTGGCAGAAGCGGCGCGAGGGCTTCCACCTTCTTGATGAGAGTCAGAACTTTGACAGCTAAATCACCGCGTCAACCTGGAAAGACGCGTCGAGATGTCAAATCGCGTACCGTCTAGGGCTCGCTGCTGTTGGGCAGTGGGTGGTTCGGTGTTGTTACTGTCGGCGAAACGGGCTGAAGGGAATCCATTGCAGTGTGGGCGCGAATTCGACATGGGATGTGTAGGCGCGTTGAATGCGCACCGTCACAAAAGCAACCAATTTATCGTCGTCGCGAGCCTGAAATCAGTGCTAAGATCGGAAAGTGAAAAAAACCGACCAGACAGAGAACATGTAGAAAATATTGACTTACAAAATTCAAATAGTTCGCCGCTCTGATTGAGGTTCAAAAGAACCAGACTAATTGTATCATCGAGAGAAAAATGTTGAAATGGAGTATAGATGTATTACCGTCGACCTCGATCTCTGAGTGCCACAGGGTGGGATGTCAGGGCTGCAGCCACCTCGCCGCGATTTTCACGGGCTTCGTACATAAACGGTGTACTGCCGCCAAGCCTGAGATGCTGCCTTATCGTGCCCAGACTCGCAATCCGTGCTCTTCCTTGGAAATTGCGGGTATTGAGCGAATTACGGGTCTCGGTCGGGGACCAGAAGGAAACACGGAAAATGGTGGGGACGTCAAGGACGAAAGCTCTTGAAAGCCGAAGATGATTGCCGAAGCTCAATTGATCGGCAGTCGCTCCGGAAGTGTGTATTTGAACCCGCAGGCAGTCCCCGACGTGTTTAACGGTCCTGCGCGCTGAAATTAGCCCGGAAATAAAAGGTATAAATGGTTTAGTTTAATTTGTTTACGGTTTACGACCCCTTGTAAACTAAATAAAAATGAAAACCCCTTTAATGGTTTAAAACCTAAACTAAACCAAAACAGTTGGAGTCTTAGAGCACGGGGAGCGAGCTGAGCACGGGGAGCGGAAACAGGATACGCAGGAAGCCGATCCCGGTGGAGATGTTTTTGCGGTGATCGACCCCCGCCCCGTTCTTTTTGCCGTTTCCGTTTCCGTTTCCGTTTCCGTTTCCTCCCTAGTTCTTGTAACCACCCTCCCTCTTTTGCGCACTACGCCACTCCTTTAATCCTTTCTTGATCCCTTGCTCTCTTGCATTCACATTTCGAGTTCCATTTCTTGCTCAATGCACATTTGCTTGTCGGCCGTCATTGTGTGAATTCGAGCGCTCAATTGTTCCTCGACAAAAAAGATTGAAAAGAGCACAAAGCGCAAAGAACAATGCCAAGAATGATGGGAGCACCGTCATAAAACGGAACTTTAACCCGCCCATTGCCTCAGTTCTCAGTCTGCTGATTTTTTCCATCTTGCGACCGCCGCGCCAATTTTCTGTAGCTGCAGACCACTGCGGGCTTCCGTGAATGACCTTAGGGGTGACTTGGACGTGGACGAGGTTGTTTGTACTAAATTCAGCGCAGGCTATTGACTCCGAGGACACTGAAGTCTAAAGAGCTTTCATTCACTCTCAACGCTTGCTCAGTACTGGGCTTGTGACCAGCCTGCCAAGTGGCAAGAAGGGGATGTCACGGATGTCACATTTGTGACATCTGCTTTTTTCTTTCTTCCTCCACCATCCCTACAATGCACCGCGCTCTCCAGATTCTGGAAATTATTGAGGCCATATGTTACAACCTGTACACCGCACCCTTGGGCTATGGTCTACAACCAGATCGTATCGCCCTGTTTACGCTTGCAAGAACCTGTAAGCTATTTAGCAGTCCTGCACTGGACGCTCTTTGGAGAACCCAAACTGGATTTGGTCCGTTCCTACGGCTTATGCCATCTGATTTGTTTGTGCTGCTCGCGCGCGATCGCATTTGGGTGGGTCAGTTTATCTTCGCTGTCGCTTCTGGCTCGCTAACGCTTGCCGCCGATAGCGCATGCTCCGACCCATCATCGCCACAGACTGGAATCGACCCCTCGTTTACGCTCCCAGAGTGAAAATTCTATCATTGAAATTCGACACCGAAGAAGTTGTTGAGATTCTGCCGGCTCTCAGTTTGAGTTGCCCGGGTGGTATCCTATTCCCCAATCTCCGAGAATTTACATGGCTTGCGTGGTCGCGAGGATTCATCCCCTTCCGCCTCTTCTTTCCTTCGACACTGAAGAAAATCACACTCAATTGCGAGGCATCGACAACCAATTTTTCCCTCCTTTCGATACTTGCGGCTTCCTGCCCGCGACTTACCCACGTCTCCGTGGCATTCGAAACCCGAAGTGAATTCGAGAGCGCGAGCTCGCTTTTTGTCTGCGGATTACATCATCTCCAGTCTTTGTCCTTTCGCCAGCCGACCATAGCTGCACTCCAACACATAGCCCAGCTGCCCACACTGACCTCGTTAAAAGTCACTAAAATCCCGATCGGCTTTGGATTGACCAGCAATAAAGATACCCCAATATTCCCTCGCCTCCGTCGACTCGTCATCGGACAAATCGACGTCGAACGGGCAGCCAAATTCCTCAGCTTCTTCTCCCATTCGCCGTTGGTTTCCCTCCAAATCGATTTGCCTACTTTTGTCCCCTCCGCAGCGACAAATTCCCTCTTCCAGACAGTGCAAACAGCTTGCTCACATGGCTCCCTGGACTCGTTCGTCCTCCGAAACTTCGATAATCCCACTGTGTACCAGGAGAGCCACATAATCCGCGGACGGTCGATCGAAACCCTAACCTGTTTCGCGAACATCACCACGCTCTCCATCCGGTCCCCCGTCGGCTTCGACCTCGACGATGCCACTGTTGCACGACTGGCGGCTGCATGGCCCCACCTCCGAAGCCTAACACTCGAAACTTCTTTGGACAATGTTCACCCACAAACAACCTTGGATTCACTTCATGCTCTCGCTCGCCATTGTCCCCAGCTGGTTTCCGTGACCATCGAACTCAACGCCACATCCGTCCCATCACTTAACGGCCCTTTGCGTCTGGTTCATACGAGGCTGTATGTGCTTGGAGTTGGAGGCTCTCCCATATCCTCCCCGGCACCGGTAGCACGATACCTCTCCAGTCTCTTCCCAGCGCTGGAATATATCTTCACCATACGCGAAGAAGAGAATAATGACGACCTAGAAGCAAATGCTGCCGTTGCGCTGCACCGAATCTGGAAGCAGGTCGAGGAACAGATCCCCGAGTTCGTTGCCGCACGCCGAGAGGAGCACCTTTGGGCAAAGTCGTCGGAAGACGGCACAAGTGGATATCCACTCGTGGTGGCGGATAGCCTGTAGCAGCGCGCGTATGGGCAGGAATAATTCCGGGAGTTTCCGTAGGCTTCTATGAAGTTTCGTATGACTCGTACTCCATAGTTTCCTTTACATCCCGGTGGTACACTAACTCGGCAAAAGAAATGTCACATGGTTTTTCCGTCATTTCTGGGCCGAACCACCTCAAATAAAATGTTGGCATAAACTTCCATCAATTTTATGATGATATGCACAATTTAATCCATAACATCCTCACTTCATTCTCTCAGAATAAAATGTTTGGGCATTTTCAGAAAAATCGAGTTTGTGGGATCATCTTATATGCATGAGTGGCATATACAGTCTCAAAGTACTTGAAAAATAAACCTTATTCGTGGTTTTGTTTGCCTGAATTTATAGGGTTTTGAGCGAGTAATGAGCCATTCAAGTTGGCAATTTTTAGCATTTTTGGCCATTTTTCAGCAAATATGCTAAAAATTGCAGACCTAGAACCACCTATGCACACCTTGACTGGCCTAAACACACATGGACAGACATACACAGAGACAGTCTGACAGTCTGTACAGGTGTGCCTAGGGACCTAGACTGAGGGTAAGTCTAGCAAGGCCTTGAACACAGTGATTAATCTTTGGCGGCAGTCTTTTTGGTTTGTCTTTTCAAGACCGAGCTTTGTTTCAGAATCTTACATCTCTCCCGAGGTTTTATACTCCTGTCGGCGAGCATGGGATGGTCGGAAGGCTTTGGAGTTCACTCTGAAGCCGAGGATCTACACAGGTGAAAGGTTCCAGGCCCAGGTCTCCCCCAGCCCAAGGAAAACCAGTGTAATCACCTCCTAAATAGATGTGGCTTCGCCTTCTGGGATTTTATCTCAAATTTCAATCGCAAGCGATTCGCAACACTAATCATAGTTTTGAGCTAGAATACATCCTTTTTCACTGAGAATGAAGTGGTTCATCTGTGATTAGCCAAAGTCAATATTGAAGGACTTTGGGGGGCTGAGACGAAAATACGGAACGTGGACACGTAACGAGTCGGTTGACCTCAACAAAAACTACCCAATTGAGCCCAAAAAAAAAATCAAACTGAGCGGAACCGGGAGTGACGGCGGAGTTTGAATCCTGTTCGGCCATCTCGGAGACGCCGCACCCAGCAGTTCAAGAGTGAAAATCTGTATCTATATCGCCTGACTGTGGGCCCAGGACTTCTTAGCGACATTTAAATCTCGGGTTCGGAACGCTGAGCACTGCCAGCACGCGGAATTTATTTTCCTGCCATGTTGAACCAGCCGCAACTCCTCCGACCCCAGCGAGCGGCGAAAATCAAAAGCGCAACACAACACACCTGCGGATTGACGAAATTTGACTAAGACCCATGGCCAGGCTCTGTCCTCCACCTCCTCATTGTGGTAACTTCATCCTGGATTGAAAAATCAAGTATCAAGTCCATGCCTGTAACTTTGTTCCGAGCTAGGCTCGAAATCAGCCTGTAGATGAGAGACGAGTCTCGATCTATACGACAGCTTGCTCCATAGAGAGACCGGCTCTGGTCTAGTTCCAAGCTTGTCGGCTTTTATTTGCTTGAGCAGCGGATGGAGTCCTATTACTAATCGCACCTTACATTTGGTTCACATTCACAGGAAAGATTTCGGAACACGACCAAAAGAAGAAAAAAAATCGGAAGGCTCTATAGTGCTGGCCGTGCGCGAGTGGAACTTGAATAATCACAATCCGTGAACGCTGAAACTGTAGTATTTATAAGTAAGTTAAGCTGAGCCGCACCGACGATTTGGCATTCCGCGCTGTCATGATTTACTTTAATATCACCCATTTCAACCCTGTAATACGTCTAGGGTTTCTTTATTGGGTTCACCCACCTTGTAGACGAGATGACGCCCGTCCGTCTGGAATTCGGCAAATGATTTCGCATATCAGATCTATTTTCTGCAAAATGCGAATACCAGAGCAGGTATCGAGACTCTGCGCGAATGGCACGATGGTATTATGACATAGTACGCCTCAGGTATCGCTACTGGTAGCGAGGAGGAACGACGAGAAGACACCCACAGCGACGATTGCGAGCAGAATAATGTATACCATGAATCCACCCGCCAAGTCAAGTTCGAGGGAGACGGCAAACAACGCCGAAGCGATAAACGGAGCGAACGATCGTGTGACGGTCGACACCATCTGCGCGATGGAGTTGGTGGAAGAGAGTGCCGATGGCCTGGGGGAGCTGTTGACGATGAACAATTGAATGGAAGCTGTATTTTTTACAGCAGAATCAGCTTTTGTTCGTGAAGGGGAAAAAGACGTCACACACCGTACGCTATCGACGTTGCCAGATTAGAGACTAGTTGCACCACGACGATGGCCCACACGATGCCGTCGACTCGCCCAGCACGCTTCGCAAAAAGGCTCAAGATTGGATATGCGCCGATGCAGATCGCGATGTTTCCAAACGCGAATATGTACATGGTCCGCGCACCAAACCGCCGAATTAGGGGTGCGATAAAGAAAAGCAAAAAGACGGAGTTTAGGATTCCCCACACTCCCCGTGTGACGCCAATCAAGTACGGGCTGAACCCGAGTCCGCCGTTCGGGATACTCGTGGAGTACATCAGCGGAAACAACACTGCGCGTTGTCAATGAATATGGGCGACTGGCTAATACCAAGGTGTACCTTGATAGGCGGTTTGCACGAAGCAGAAGAAGCCGTAATTTATGAGGGGAATCACCAGGCGCGGGACGAAGAGCTCGCGCAGTGTTGGCGGCTGCTCCTCGTCATGAGTACACGCGCTGTTGATCCCCGAAGACGTCTCAGTAATATCAATGCTTGCAGCACCATAAGTTGTTTGGTCTTCGGTCAATAATCCAGTTGTCAAAGAAGGGTCCGTGGCCGCGGCCACTCGGAGTGTTTCTTTGTTTTGTCGCGCAAGAATGATAGGTGAAGACTGAGGTAACGTATGATCATGGGCGTCTCTCAGGTGAGCTAAAATAAACACTCGCACCTCTTTGAGGGCCACTAGTCCAAAAAAGAAAAATGACAGACTGAGAAATCCGACCGTGGCACATGGGAGGAGATAAGGGTTGTCCCGTAGAATCTGGATTTTTCCGAAACTGTTTGGCCACCGTTCTTCTGGATTCGAGAAGAGTCCGCCGATGATGGGACTGAAAATGGGAGCTTGGCAATGCGTTTAGATTCAAGAACTGGAAAGATCTTACCCAAGAGTCAAACCCGAGCTCCAAGCGAGTGGGTTGAGAGCCATGACTTGCGCAAGGTTGGTAGAATCAGCTACCTTCAGTTTGACTCATCCATTAATCTCCTGAAACGCCATCCGGAGCTCTTACCTCCGCCATCACGGTTTTGACCACGCCTTCCCATTGAAAATGGCCGGGTTATTCAAAAATTCGTGTTGGAATGACTTACCTATATTCCCATTGAACACTCCTTGCAAGGACCTCCAGAACTGATTAGTTGGCCCGGTTTCAGTCAGAGTGAGCGCCAAGATCTGAGTTAAAACGCGTACAACTAGCGACGCGAACGTCTTGGATGCTCCAAACCCAATCAACGACAACGCCAGCCCGAGTGGCCCCAGCAGCAGAATAGGCCGGCGCCCGAACCGGTCAGACGCCCGTCCCCAGGAGTACACCGAAAGAAATTCGGCAACGAAGAATACAGATTCCTAGCTGCAATATCAGCCTCCGCTATATGTATTATAAACGAACGTGTACGACAGACCAATACGCCGGCCCAGTATCCCGTCTTGCGCTCGTCTCCGTCAGTAATCCCCGTGTCGCGCACAAATTGCGGAACGAAGGGGAATATCACAGTGCTGCCGGAAAAAATAAGGAAAAACTCTTGGTTTGCGCTGGGTATTTACGCGGAGAGCGCCTCTGCGGCCTGTATCAACATTGCGATCGCGAGCTGTAGTTTTGGAAGTGGGGTCCTGAGTTCGGCCATCTTGTTGTTGTGAGAGGGAGAGTGAGAAACGTGGGCCAGCGGTCAACTGGAACCGATTAAAAACCTGGTCGGGCCGAGTCTCGTGAGGGAGACTGGATGCTTTTACTCGGTCATTGCCTAACATTTGATAATTTCCTCTTTGGGATTCTTGGCAATGTTCGGAGATGAGAGGTCGCTGAAGCTCCACCCTGAATTACTTGTCCCCAAAGGTGGCCCTCATCGGGCCGCCATCTGAGTTTTTGGCTTCATTTTTAGCATTAGTAGGGTGGCTTGCTTGTTCAGGGTGCTTGGATTTTAATGTGATTTTATTCGGCACCAAAATAACTGCTTTTAACCTTACTGGTTAATAGGCCTAAGGCCATCTAATGACCACTGTTCCGACGGCTAACGAGCAAGATGATCAGTGGCGGGAATCACTTTATCTTGTCTGTCGTACCCATGACATTTCAATCAGACCGGCACCTTCCCTAGGGCCACTCAACCTCACTCTCCGAGGACACGTTGAACAATCGTCATCGACATTTATTAAAACTGCAGCTGTGTTGGGGGGCTCCTTGATCCGTTACCATCGCCATCTCGTGCCTTCCCACCTCTGGGATCACCGTGGTGATCGATAGTGCGGGTCGTAACGGTAGGAGTGAGCTTCCTGTTCGGGATTGCTCCCAGACTGACCGGGACCCCCCTTCGAGCACGTGAGCCCGCCACGAGAGTCGCTAATGCGTGAGCATCCAGTCAACCGAAAGTATTAGACAGGATGCGCAAAAGCTGCATGGCGCACAAAGTCTTTCTGTGCGGTAGTCTAGACACCGATATGACGGTTCTGGTGGCGCTAGAGGCAAAAGAGAGCAACTCCGCACGCGGCATTGTGCAGCCGCATGCGGCTTTGCGCGTTCTGTCTAATGGCCTGTTTCGTCCTAAGGTCTTATGTTTTTTTCCTCTGCAGCATCAATGATCTCAAATACTCCCTTCCTTGTCCTCTAAACGGTATTGGTTAATTCTGATGAAGTCCATATTTCCTGGTATCACAAATTTGCTTGCTGTGGTGCTATCATGCGCTGTTGCATCTCCAAATTACTGGGTGTTTTTCAGGATCTTGACTACCTTGGTGCACTATCAGCCCAAGTTGTACCAGTCTGGCTATGGGAAAGTGCTCACCACATCATAGGCAGACTGGTTATGAGTCTATGCTGTCATCACACTTCAATAATGCCAACTAGTTGAACATTGTCTTGACCACAGAAAGTGGTTTCAAAAGTCTTGAAAATTGACATCACTCTGTGACGGTGGTCCTTAAATGCACTAACATAGATGTCTGTACAATAAATGAAACTGAATTCCGTACCTTAGGCTCTTCTGGGTCACAGGAGGCTTTTGGGGAAATTGTAAATCCCTCTCGCATGTGTCTGCCAGCTGCGAGTTCAGAATGCGAAATCAGCAGGAGGAGGCAGGGAACCTCTCCCGCCGTTTTCCGCTCCGTCCTCGTCCATCCTGCCTGGAACTTCCAGCTCTATCCCTCCATCTGTTCCATCCATTCCGCCTGGAACCTCCTCCTCCGTCCCGGAACTCCCTGTTATATCCTGGTCCAAAGAAGGAAGGGACAATGGGCTGAGCCAAGATGAGGATGGAGGAATCATTGTGTTAGAATTTGGTGTTTCCTGTGATCACAACCACTACCTGGTTTGCACGACCGCAGTATTTCCTCCCATTTTGAACTTGGACCACTCAGGGCTGCAAGACAAACTACTTAACCAGTATGTGAACAGCTGATCTGAGTCTATAGTGGTGCACTGCCCGCTTTATAACCACTACCGCAACAACACACTTTATAACCACTACCGTAACAACAAGGAGGCAATAACCAGGATGTCAAGTACATCACACATAACCGTTTGTCCACGCTTTAAATTTGAAAATATAATTTCAGAGAGAGAGGGTCCCGGTGGTTCGAACCGAAATGTAGTGCGCCGAAATGCAACATCTTTTTGTTGCAAGACCATCAACTGTGAATTGCTTGCTACATTGGTGAATTTTGAGATGGCAATGTGGTCCATCCATCAAATGTGATGTGAATCGCTCTCTACATTAACATAAGCATTCTGGTGAATTTTGAAGATACTGCCAGCACCGGATTTCAGTTCATCCTTCAAGTTGGATTTCTGGTCGGGCTTGAAGCGCCCTGGAGCAATAACTCCGGGCACGCACAACGACCCTCCTACCATGTGTCAGAGGTCCAAAGCTGATAAGAAAGTCGTTGTGGAGAAAATTAACTCACTTCCATGCCGTAACAAAGGAGAACGTTGATGGGAGAGCCGGTGGTTCGAATCCATCCGAGGACATAGAGCGTGAAATTTATATTTTTTTGTTGCAAGTCCCTCAAATGTGGATCTACCCCTCGAACTCTTTACATTAATAACATATCAGTCTCGTGAATTTTGAAGATGCTGTCAGCGCCGTGTTTTAGTTCATGCTTCAAGTTGGATTATGACTTGTAGCGCCCCGCTACTTAGATCCGCGCACGCACTGCGGCCCTGGCAATCCCCACCAGGTATCTGAGGTCCAAAGCTGATAACAAGGTCCTTATGGAGGAAAGTAACTCGCTCCCATGCTGTCCCAAGCTTGTGAAGTACAACATTGATGGGAGAGTCGGCGGTTCGAATCCACCCGGGGGCATGATCCAGCAAAAAGTTACATCTTTTTGTTGCAAGACCCTTGAATTGCTCTCAGACTCTACATTACTAATTGTCATTCTCGTGAATTTCGAGGATTCTCACAGTCCATGCTCAAGTTGGAAAGTTTCTGTTTAGATGGTAAGCAAGCAACCTGGAACAATGCTTAGATCTGGGCACGCACGGCCCTGGCCAAACCCCAGCTCGTACCAGAGATCCAGCACTGATAAGCAAGTTCTTGTGGAGAAAAGTGACCCACTCCCCTGCTGTTAGCGCATTGATGGGAGAGTCGGTGGTTCGAATCCACGATCCTTAGCCTCCGGGCTTTTTGTTTTCGAGACCGAGATTGGTTTTTGAATCTATTATCTCGACCTCGCGGGTTTCATACTTCTGTCGGCGAGCCGCGAGCATTGGGCGTGACTCAGAGCTTTGAAGCCAAGGTTGTGTACAGGCCACAGTGCCACAGTGTGGCAATGTCTAACTTGTTGCGTAGTTCACTTTTTTCCCCCGAATTTCAGGGGAAAAAATGCACAAACAGGCATCCAGAAGCGAAGAACACGATTTCAACTTCGCATCAAAAGAAAGCCAGCAAGCGGTGCATCAACGCCCTTGCCAAACATCAGCACATATCTCGTTTTGCTCCCAACTCGTTGTTTTCTCTGCACACCACCTCAATGTCAGCGCACGATTCCCACTCGGACAATTCCGACTCGGAAAACAACGACGCTCCCATCGCGATCCCGCACACGCAGGCGAAACGCGCCGTGCGCACGCGCGAGGCGGCGCAGGAGGAGGTGGCGAGGGGGGAGCGGGAGAAGCGGAAGGAGCGGAATCGGGAAACAGATAGAAGGAGGAAGGAGAGGGCGGCTGCCAGCGCCGGGGTGCGCAAGAACGACACGGAGGGTGGAGATGTGGAGGACTCGGAAGGCGCGGATGCGGAAGATGCAGCTGAACAGGCGTCGGAGGATGTCGAATCGCGGATGGAGCGCGCGATGCGGGAGGCGCAAGAGGAGGACGACGAAGACTCTGATTCTGACGAGGATATGCCGGGTCCGGTTGGGGAATTGGAGCAGGACGAGGACTCTGGCGAAGACGACGAGGACGAGGACGAGGACGAGGACGAGGAGATGTCCACCAACCCGAATCACCTCCCCGACCACCTCTTTACCTCCGCCTTTGCATCTACCTCTGCGCCCTCATCCAAAAAGCCCCGTGCTGAACTCAAAGCGCAGAAACGAAAGCGAAAGGCGACGCGCACGCCGCGGGTGAAGGATATCGTTGTTGGGTGCGTTGTTCTTCCTCTGCTCTCATTCACTTTGCGGCCCGGTTTGCTAACACGCATTCACCTCCCAGCTCGCGCACAGTCCGCATCGCCATCGCGTCCTCCTCCCACATCCCTCCCGCCCCGTCGACGCTTCCCTCGCGCAAGATCCGTAAATTTACTGATCGTGCGCTCGCGCTAAAAAGCGGCCGGAATACGAAAGGGTGGTCGAGGGCGCCTGGTGCGTATCTCTCCCTTCCCTTCTCTTTGGGCCTCCCGCGACGATGCTGATGCTCTTCACCATAGCGAACCTCGGCGTCATGCGGCGCGCGCTCCACGGGCCGCCTGCGGTGGGGTTCGTGCGGGGCACGTGAGGCGTACGTAGGTCGCGTGCGTTCGAACGAGGGGTGAAGGAGGGATGGTGAGGCAGGGAGTCAGCCCCGGATCGGGAGAGACGGGGTATGGGCGTTTGAGAGAGAAAAGTACGAGAATATATTCCGCCCAATTGTTAATATAATCTAGCGTTCGCTCGTTCGCATGTTTCCGCAGCTATCCGGCAATGCTCACCAGAATTATCATCTGCCTTCTCAACTCTCCCGCCCTTCAACATTCGACATTCAGCATTTCCGCACTGCATTCAAGTTCACGTCCGAATCGAATCGGCTCTCCAAAATCGCCCGCCCTGTTCTCCTCCTCTCGTGCCCTCTTTGCTTCCTCCCTTACGCTTACTGTCTCGGGGCACTCCCAAACTGAATTGTGAATGCGAATTGGATCCCAGGCGTCGGCGCTTCTCGATCTGTTGAGACGCAATTCGACCTCGACCTCGTCTTCTGGTTCTTGTTCTGGTTCTGACGCGCATCTCCGAAGCACCGTCTATCCCTTGGACCTTGAAACTTGCTTGAAACAACACACCAAAGTGGTATGCATATGAGGGCAGACACGGGAGTGCGTTCGACGAGGACTTTACGCGCCGAGCGCGTACCTCTGATATGCGGTGAGCACCTGCGCATTTGTGGATATTTATCGGAATATGTTGGCAGCGTGGTGAGACGAGATCCGATCTGACTACAGGGCAAGGATAGAAATTAGTCCTGAGGTTCTGGTCTGGCGGGCTCGTGGGCGTGGCGGAGCCAAGACGGGCTCATAGTCAGTTCGACTTCGTGTAACAGTGCGCGACTTTTTGTTACAGTTCACTCGTGTTCAGATCCCTGTCGTGCTTTGCAGTTCTGGGTTCCACGTCGCGCCCAGATTCAGAGGCCGGCATAACAAAAGTATCTCGAACCACCAACTCTCCCTGAATCAAGTTGCATTCCGTGGGAGCGAGCTTACCTGCCTCCACGACGACTTACTACTCAACTTCGGAGCTTGGACAACTGCCTTGCGTCGCAGAGTACACGGAAAGGAAATTTTCTACATCCCTGTACAAGGTCAATAAATCGAGGTACGTGTTCTACATTCTGGAGGAGTAATAAGTACTTGAAGCTCCGAAACTTCACTGTGCACGATGATCGCGTTTGAAAATGTCGGCGGCCTAGCAAGCATCAATCACTCGATTTGTTATGTAGTGCGCACCCGAAAGCTCAAGTAACTGTGGACTCTTGAAGCTGCCTGACCTCAAGTTGAACCAAATGAAGGTAAACTCAAAAAATGCAAAGCTCTCGCCTGCGCAAAGCAGCACATCGTGTTCGGCCAAAACCCGGTGAAATTGTCCATCTTTGTGGTATTCGACGCCAGATGCAATCAGATTGCCCGAAGGATCCGCGTACGAGCTGAATAAAATACGAGTCGCCTGAGCGCCAGTAAGGTTCGGTTTGGATTTGTTCGGCTCGTAATATGCCTGCGAAAATATATATAATCCATTATCCACCAGATAAAGGGAAAAAATACCGATGCAGAGGAGCTACGCGCCCCCTGCGGGCCGATCGAATGACTACTGGTCCACATGCCGGCATTGTTACCCGAACTCTGGAAAACACTTCAGAAAACTATTAAACTCAGTTCTGATTCACTTGCCGCATCGAGACTGTACGGAACCCCCACTTATTCCATTGCTTGAATGAATGGGGCCTGTATTTCGGTGAGCCAGGTCGGCAATGTTCTGTGTACAGGTCCAGACGTTCCGTGGGCAGCTGGGTTGAATTTGACTCGCAGCTTAGCTATGTCTTCGGATGTGGGCGCAAATGTCTCGGACTGGTGAATTTCATCTCAGTAGCCAAAACCTTCATCGCTATGGTGCGGGCTTACCGCTTTGAAATATTCGCGTAGTCCCTCCCAGTTTCATCCTGGCGAGCCGAGGGTCTCAAAGTTAACATTGGAAGGTCATGGAAGGCGAGAGAAGGTAGTATAAGACGACAATACTGACCATTATATTTACCTCATGATAATATTTGCCTCACCGTCCCACAGTCATCAAATTTATCTCAGGCGGGTTTACAGCTAATGTCGGAACCGAAGGCGCGGTCGAAAATTTCTTGTTTTGGGATGTTTTCAAAGAATTGTTAATAGCTCAACCAGTTCTGCACCAATTTGGATGGAACCTAGGTAGTTCTGTCGGGCTAATTCATGCGCAATTGGTGACAGAAAGCGATTCATGAAAATATTATATATTAGGTAATCTGTGCTTTGGACCATTTTCATGCCAAATACCACCTTGCATGTCCAGGACATGTCCCAATGACCCGATATTTTGGGATGGACAACATATATACCTAAAAGAACATGGGATAGAGCCAGAATTGTATAAAATCTCGATATAAATGCGATACTTGCAATATTTCTGAATGCCAAAATTGCTAAATGTATCCAATGGAGCTACAAGAACTGTAACTAAAATATCCGTAATTCCAGCTCTATCACGTGTTTGGCCAAGTATATAAGTTGTCCCTCCCCAAAAATTAGGTCATTGGGACATGTCCTGGACATGCAAGATGGTATTTGGTACGAGAACGGCCCAAAGGCACAGATCACCTAATATATAACACCCCCACGAATCGACCCCTGTCACCAACTGCGCACGAACCAGCCTCACAGAACTACCTAGGTTTCATCCAAATTGGTATAGAACTGGTTGAGCTATTAACAATTCTTTGAAAACATCCCAAAACAAGAAATTTTCGACTGCGCCTTCGGTTCCGACATTAGCTGTAAGCTCAAGCTATACGAGGCCAGTTACTCGAAGAGCTCACCATGCTAGATCCACCCAGCGCTTTTCCCCTGCACAGTACGCTGGAGGCACAAAAAAAAAGGGTCGTCACCTTGGAAGATGCGAGGAACGACCGGTATTCCCATGAATCCCCAGCCGACTCTTGGCTGTCGCAGATTTTTGAACCCAAAACGTAGAACGATGAACTTACACGAATACCCAACTCCGAAGGCCGTGTTGCTCACCAGGCACGATAAAATTTGGCTCTTTGGTAACTTCCTCGCCGGCTTCCAGAACGTACACGGTGACGAGTGGGTCCTCGACAAGAAGAGCAGCCAGAACCAGGCCAGCGGTTCCCCCACCGACCACGACATACTTAGTGAGAAGTTTGAGGATTCATAGACACGTTTCCGGGGTGTGTGTTCTCGGGCAGGAAAGGGCAGGGGTTAAAAGACGCTAATTCTTGCGGCGTCTTACAGCAGAAGGAGATGGGCCGTGCCCACAAGATCAATAGGATAGAGCGCGCAGTGGAAGTTGGAAGATTATATATGGATTCACCGTCTTTGTCTTGAACATTCTGTACTTCGGGTCAGCTGAGAAGTTGCATGAGGACACAAATGAGGTAGGAGAGCAAGACCCACAAGGCGAGAAGAGAGGAAGAGCTCATGGAGATATGCCTGCATGGGGCAACTGCAGGCAACAATCACTGCCGGGTTCCGAAAACGTCCGAACACTTCCGATAAATCGGAATATCTCCTTGTTTAAGTCTGACAAGCGAGGCATGGAGCGACCATGAAGGAAATGCCAATAAATTCTTGTGATTGTTCTTGAGCTCATAATTTGACCTCGCAAAATTTGTTGCCGAGATTTGGACATATCAACCAAATAAAGAAAGACAATTCTTTGATCCTTATCAGTGACGTGCGCCCACGGCGCTGCGGCACAGTTCAGGGTCGAGTCATTCTCGACCAACTTAAAGGTTGGCAGAAGACATTGCGTCCGTAGCCATCATGGCCTCATGGAATCCACTGAGACCACCACCCGCACCGCCAGCCTTCGGTGCGGGCAAGCTCATGCCAGAGCAGAATGCATCGTATTGTCCCTTCTTTCTCACCGAAATCAATGCGCTGAATATCTCATAGCATTTTCTCAAGGCTCGTTTTCGCCTGGCTGGGTCCAATTTTGAGCGTTGGTTTCACTCGTCCCCTTGAGGCGGATGGTAAGACACCCGAGATTTTTCAAGATAATTTATGAATTTTCCTAGACTTGTGGTCCCTTCCTCCCGAGAGACTCACGAACGCCATGGCTCAAAAGCTCCAAGACAATTTTTACGCTCGATGTCCGCCGGAGAAACGACCTCTATACATGCAAGACTCAGGCTCCTCGTCAGAAACATCGGTGTCTGACGCTAAGCAAGAAACCAAGTTAAACAATCCTAAAGCAAAGAAGCAGAAGTCGCCGTATGACTCTTCCCTCGGTAAAGCTTTGCATAGAACGTTTTCCATTCCCTTCTGGACTGCCGGAGTTTTGCTCCTCCTTGCCGGTAGTTGCTCCTTTCATTGTCTCCATTTACGACTGAATGTTCTTCAAAGAAACGTTGAGAACGACTACACCTCTCGTTAATCAAGTCCTCTTGACATGGCTCGTCAAGTCGTACGTTTACGTTCGATTGACTGACGAAGAGCGACAAGCATTCAACCTCGACAAGCCTCAAGGCATAGGGTACGGTGTCGGATTGGCATTTGCACTGTTTGCTATGCAAGGTAGTACCGCACTTTTCATGACGCTTCCGGCCGCTTACTAGGTTCTTTGTTCCCTTCCGCAGAATTGGCTAGCTTGGTACGTCACCGTTCCCTCAGCGAATGTACTTCTAGTTTATCGACTGGCACTACAGCTGACGAATCACTCATATCAATGTATGGTGCTTAGTATCGTTATGCTGCTTTACTGATATTATTCAACAGTCGGAATGCGAAATGGTCTTCTCGTGCGGACATCTGTGTGTTAATCGTGCATATCCGTATCTTTCATGTATCTTTGACGAGCATTTCCAAGATCATCGGCAGCATCTTCCGCAAATCACTCCGTCTTTCTGGTCGAGCTCGTTTGGAGCATAGCGTTGGTCAGATTACGACCATGATATCCAGTGACGTCGAAAAATTTGATCTGCTATCTTATCTGGCCCATTAGTACTACTCTAGTTCTCGATTTTGGCAATGAAGCTGACCGGCACATAGTACGTGGATTGCACCGCTACAACTGATCATCGTCATTGGTCTCTTGATCAAAACCGTACGTTGAAAGACAGCGATACTGAACGACGCACTAATTCGTATTTGAGATCGGTGTTTCTGCATTAGTCGGCTTCGGGGTACGACACATTTATCATCGGCATCCTATTACTCACAGTAGAGCAGTTACTGGTTGTTGCGGCCCCTCCTCAAGCAATTTTGGTGAAAATCATGTTTGACCAACGTTTCAAGGGAGTGAAGATCACAGATGCTCGTGTTCGACTCATCACAGAGGTGAGCCTTTTCTTGCCCCAATCCTATCCATTTACACGTCGCATGCAGGTTCTTCAAGGAATCCGATTAGTCAAGTTCTATGGCTGGGAGGACTTCTATGTAGAGAGGATTCAAGAGATGCGGACGAGAGAGGTCAAAACTATTCGCAAGTCTGCGTGAGTTCTATTTCTGCGGAATTTCCAACACATTTGGTAACTGTGGAACAGCTGGGCAACGTCGGCACTGGTCGCCATGTTCACTGTAATGCCAACCCTCGCAATGGTCTTGTCATTGGTATGTTTTAATCCTTTTCGTTGTCGCTCCTCCGACTTTTCTTTTAGATCACCTACAAACTTACCGGACATGCCCTCGACATTGCAAAAATCTTCACTGCCGTCCAGCTCTATTCGGTTTGCGTTACTTCAAATTCATTCTCACAGACGGTCTGCACTCACTATTTCCGCAGATCGCCCGAATCCCTCTAGTCTTGCTCCCCATGGTCTTGTCGTTCTTGGCGCCGACACTAGTCGCCATGCGTCGCATCGCGACCTTTCTAACCGCAGAGGAGCTTGCTAGTCCCTACACGATCGATGAACATAACCCAGACGCGATAACTGTCGATGGAGATTTCACATGGGAGAATATCCAGGACATCGAGCGGCCGGAGGAAGAGGAGCACGATCCAGCACGAAAGATGTTGAAGGCGAAAGAGAAAAAGGAGAAGGAAAGGGCAGAGAAGGAGACGAAGAAACGACAGGCGAAGGAGGCAAAGAAGGGGCAGAAGGAGGGAGAAGGAGTCCTACCCTCTGTCGCCAACGATGCGCAGGTAAAGGACGACAATCCAAAGGAGGAACCGTTCGCAATCAAAGACTTGAAGTTGAACGTTCATCGTGGAGCGTTTGTGGGTATCATCGGTCGGGTTGGGTCTGGGAAGGTGTGTATTTTGCATCTCCCCCTTTTTTTGAGTCGCACCGACGGAGATATCGCAGAGCTCCGTCCTTCAAGCCCTGGTTGGGGAGATGCGGAGATCACGTGGAGAGGTTCGCTCTCGTCTGCCGCAGTAATATTTTCAACGAGGGTCTGACCGAGACGCAGACCATTTTTGGAGGCAAGGTTGCCTACGTACCTCAAGTACCCTGGATCCGGAACGAAACGGTCAAGAACAACATTCTTTTCGGAGAAGCAGATGACGAAGATAGGTCTGTCTAAATCTCTTTCTGCGCCGCGTTCTCTGGACGCTCATGTCGGACAGGCTTCAGGAAGTAGTTGACACCTGCTCGCTGCGATACGACATGGACGTCCTCCCGCATGGACTGGAAACTGAGATCGGCGAAAAGGGCATCAACCTAAGCGGTGTGATCGTTTTCTTTCTTTAATCTCGCTAGTTCTGATGTCTACTGTCGTCAGGTGGTCAAAAGGTAACCTCACCATTAAGTTGTCCCCCCTTGGCTATTTATTGACGTCCTGCGTCAGGCCCGAATTTCTCTCGCGAGAGCCGCCTACTCCTCAGCTGATATCGTTCTCCTTGATGATCCTCTATCGTCTGTCGACGCTCATGTCGGGAAAGCAATTGTGGAAAACTGTTTGGTCAACGGCCCCCTAGCGAAGAAGACGAGAGTCTTGGTGACACATGCTCTGCATGTTCTTCACCGCATGGATTACGTCTATGTCATGGACAGCGGAGAAATCAAAGAACATGGGACATACGATGTGAGTGCGAATGTGCCTCGGCTGTTTGAAATTGCCAACGCAGTTTTTGTCTAGTCGCTGATGCAGAACGGCCACTTGTTCCCTCGGCTCATCGATGAGTATGGCAGCAAGGAAGACAGCAAGAAGTTCGGAGCCAAGGAAGCGACATATACGAGCGCCGCTGGCGATTTGACCACCCTACAGGTGGCGAATGAGAAGCAGCTAGTGGCCGTTCTTATGCAAGTCGAAGAGAGAAATACTGGTGCCGTTACTTGGACTGTCTATCGTCGCTATCTTGTCTATGCTGGAAGCGCAATGTGGGCCTTCATTATTGCAGCTATATTAATTTCAGATCAAGGATCTTCTGGTGATTTTTATTCGGCTCCGTTAGCCTAACAATTTCACTCATACTTGCTTCCAGTTATGAGCTCTATATTCCTTGGCTGGTGGACATCCCAGACGATAAAGGATTTCACGCAGGGTCAGTATATGGGCGTCTATGCCGGAATTTGTGAGTCTGTTCAACTAGGTCTTGTATTCGATCTCAACTGACCTCCATGAAAGCTGGCGCTACCGCTGTTTTTTCGTTCTTGCTGAGCTTGTGCTTCACGTGTGTCTTTTGATAGTGTGGACGCTCGTGGGCTGATTTTTTATTAGAATCATTGGCTTGATTTCATCATTGGGGCTATTCAAGGCAGCCTTAGGTCGCGTGTTGAAGGCACCAATGTCCTTCTTCGACACCTCACCAATGGGTCGCATCATTTCACGTCTGTCGAAGGATCAAGATACGCTGGATGGTGAATTACCCATGATGGCCATGCAGGTAAGATACTCTATATTGTGTTGTTGCACACCGTTCACATGTCCCAGTTCGCTATCTCTTTCTGTTCCGTTCTGGGAACAGTCACACTGGTGTTCTACGGCATGTCCAGGGTCTTTTTTTCTCCCTGTTCTGTTCTGATAGGAGTCTCAGTCTTCCCTTATCTCGGAATTCTCTTTGTACCTTTAACGGTGCTGTATCTTTTGGCTTCAATCTATTATCGCCGTACCTCTGTGGAAACGAAAAGGATGGACTCGCTTTTGCGTTCCGCACTCTATGCCTCATATTCAGGTATTCATGTTTTGATGGTTCAGTCTAGATGCTAATGGATCTCTAGAAACACTGACTGGATTGGCGACGATTCGCGCATATGGAGAGCAGGTACGATTCGTCATTGTTCACCCATTCTCACTCAATCTTTGCATAGGCAAGAGCCATCAAAGATGCGGATCACGGTCTTGACATGGAAAATCGGGCAAAATATATGACAATCTCCATCCAACGATGGCTGGGTATTCGACTGGACCTCTTTGGGAATATCCTAGTCCTCGGAATAGCGCTATTCGCTGCAGGATTTCGGTATACAGTAGATCCGTCCAAGATTGGCGTGGTTCTGTCGTATACATTGGGTGGTAGGTCATTAATTGCATTCGTTCAAAATCGATATCGAACTAGATGCTCCTTTCTAGTTACTTTCCTGCTCAGTGAGTAGGCTTCCTCATCCCCTTCCATCAACATACTGACGCCGCCGTAGCTGAGATGGTCAACCAGTTCGCGCAAATAGAGCAATCCATGAACGCTGTCGAACGTATTCTCCACTATACCGATTTACCGTTGGAAGCGGCAGCCGTCACGAAGCAAGACCCACCACCTTCTTGGCCCAACAAGGGCGAGATCCAGTTCACCAATGTGAAGTTGCAATACCGAGAGAAGCTTCCTCTTGTGCTGGATGGTGTCAGCTTCCACATACATCCAGGAGAAAAGGCGCATGTGGCGATACTTTGCTTTTTCGTTTGGGCTGACCCCTTCCGTTAGATTGGTATTGTCGGCAGAACTGGAGCAGGTACGTTCGCCATTTATCCTCTCGAGATTGTTCTCACGATCCTCACAGGCAAAAGCTCTCTGCTTCAGGCTCTGTTCCGGCAAGTCACTGCTTTTCAGAACACCGCTGACGTTGTTTCTTATCTTTGTTCTTCTCAGTACTGTGGAGCTGATGGGCGGTAAAGTTGAGATCGATGGCTATGATATCAGCACAATCGGTTTGGATGCTCTTCGAAGAAACATCGCTCTCGTTCCTCAAGACAATGTCTTGTTCCTGGGTACACTCAGGCAAAATATGTTGGTTCATTGGATCTATTCTTGTCACTATCTAAGATGTCTTCTTCTAGCGACCCTCACAAAACCAAGACGGATGCTGAACTGATCTCCCTGCTCCAACAAGCATGGTTGCTCCCTCGCGATGGCACCAGAGATCCAGTCGCCGAGGCTAAGTTTAGTCTTGACGTTTCCGTTAGCGATGAAGGGTCGAACTTTAGCGCTGGAGAGAAGCAACTGCTGGCACTTTGTCGTGCGCTAGTGAGGGACAGTTTGGTTATTGTTTTAGTACGTCCTTCTTTTGCACTTTCTTGAAGTGCTTGCATTAATATTCCGGATAGGACGAGGCCACCAGCAATGTCGACGTCGAAACGGATGCCAAAGTGCAGCGAACGATAAGGACGGAATTCAAACACGCCACCCTTCTCTGCATTGCCCATCGACTCAACACCATCGGTAATGTTCCATGTCCTTCCGATCTCTGTTCATGGCTTATATGTATTGCCAGTTTATTACGATCGAATCCTCGTCATGGATGCTGGCAAAGTCGTAGAGTTCGATACTGTCTTGAATCTTTTTGACAGATCAGATTCGATATTCCGGAGCCTTTGCGAACAGGCCAACCTGTCGAGGGCGGATATTCTGCGTATCAGAGCCGAGAACGCTGATGGTGTACTGTCGGTTGAAACGTTGATGGAGCAAATGACAGTTTGAAATTGAATTGAATTGCCTTCAACTATTAGTCACAATTAATAATACCCCTGCTCATCACAATTAACCGTTCCTTAAGCAAATGGTTCGCAATTCTTTACGAGTACTTAGTAATCGTTCATGATCTTTTGAGACTGCTCACTGTGTGCTGCGCCAAAGCGCGTCAATTGGCAAGTCCCATTCTGCAACTGAGTCTGACCTGATTTGCAGCTTGTAAAATTTGGTTAACTTCACGAAACGGCACTGGTCAAAGAGATCCAACAGATTTTTGTCCTCAAAAGTGTCTTGTTGTAATCTGACATCGAGATATTCTCCTTGCACTCGGTCTACAACCACAAAATTCAACTTGGACTAGAAATACCAAGCAACCATTAGAGTACAACCGTAGATCACAGCACCTGGTTCAGTCTTCAATTTTCCATCAGGTATATTTCAATCCCACCGGGTCCCAAAAAACCGGAGCGGACCTCGAATAAACTGGATTTCCATCTTGAATTTAGTGAAGTCTGTCCCGGTCAAACCACAACATTGTGTGTTGAGTCAAGTCCTGTGCGTGTTGATACGGTTCAACTCGATCTCAAGCGTTGCTTGGGCATCTCAGAAAACACGTAGTGCGGAAATTCAGCACATCCAGCAATTTTAGGTGGAGGCAAAATCACACAGAGGCCAGAACAGCCGTTCCAGAAATAAGTAAACCCAACTTTCCAATTTCCCTGCTTTCTCGGGAGAAATTTGGTCACACTGCATATCGGTTTACCTCGCTTTCCGCTAATGGGCCATGGGCATTCGAGTCCGAACCGCGGGGCATACCACCAGGAATCCTGGTGCAAGGATCGGCACGACAGCACTATAATGTATTTTGGATATCACCGCACTCGATTCTAGACATGCACATCACCGCGGCAGTGTCGCATCAATACCTTTGAATTAGAATGCAATTCCAAGAAATAACTGTGTAGGTAGGCTTCTGTGTACGCATTTCAATTTTGAGGTCGGCTAGCGTCAATTTCTCTGACTGAGTCTATATTTCACAAGGTCTTCTCTGGCCAGCGGTGGACGTCCCGAAGGGTTGAACCAGTATGCAGCCTGAAACAAAGTGATCATTCAACAAAGTGTTGGCTTGAAAAGTATATTGGCAGGATGGTGCTGCACTAGATGCCTCGGTAAAGCGCGTTATTGCCAGCTGGTTGTGTGACTCGAATCTACATTGCCGTAGCCGGCAGTTGGAACAGCGATTCATAATTCAGGGAATGATTCAATAAGTCAAATTTTATATACCACTGATTCTCACCAGAGTAATCATGGCTAATTTGAGCATAGAAGAGCCCTCATTTCTCCAACCCAATATGTCGGACATGGTGTGGTCAATTTTGCAACGCATTGAGCAACTTTGTACCGCCACTGAAATAACACATCAACAATGCACCGGGAGTCTTGGTCAGGAGGAGGTGCTGAAAAGTGGCGCACTTGAATTACGATTCTTTGGAACCGCGTTCTTTCGCCTCAAAGCTCAAGTCTGAGTGATCTCAAGGATATTTTGTGAATGCTTGATCAAACATGGTATATTCAACATTGTGCAGCACACCGTGTCGTCGAGGAGCAATACACTGAGCAGGAACAATGCATAAGGTGCTTCAGTGGAATAAGATTCTCCTGGGGTAATTTATTTCGTGATTAGAGCTCAGCAATAGTGGAAAACACCAGTCTAGTCATATTCCAGTCATAGATCGGGATTGATTTGGGCGCGCCTGTCAGAATGTGTTGGGATAGGGTTTGGGACCCAACCGATGTGTTTTGATTGTAAAAGCCCCAGATAACTAGATTTGGGATCCAGCACTCCGCAACCTCTTCCTGGGTGTACAGATTGCAAGTGGCTGTCATAATGATGAACTTTCTCACTAGGGGTATTGCGTTGGTATAGCCCTTAATATTTGGGCATAATTTAACTTCAAGTGGGGGATATCCACTGGGTGATGGCGAGATTAGCATACTGTGATCACCAACTGGAACTTTTTATATATGTGAAAGCACGAGCATCAAAAGTAACACAGAGAAGGAAACTACAAACTAGGAGAGAATAAACAAGTTCCAATGAGCTGGGGACTCTTCTGTCCTCGGTGCTTTTGAATGGATTACGCATCTGCCACCAAAGCCCGCAATATTACTGGCACCGGTAGCGACCATTCATCAAATCATTGGCAATCTCACATATCAGCGTGATGCTCCAGTTTCCATAGTTGGCATATTGGCCAGTGGATTGACGGGCAGATCAGCTAAAGGTGAGGGTTCCCCTGAAGGTTACAGGTTCCATAACCCTTTGTGTTCTTGATATTGAAAACCTGCCTGCTGGGTTTCAACTGTGAGATTGTTCGTAATCCCGGAATATGAACACCATGACATTGGGCATGTCTTTAACATGTGTGGACATGTCAGTGAAACAAGGGCTGCTTGCTTGAGCCTTGGCTAATGTTTCGTGATTGGAGAAATAAATAAATTTAGGTCCTACATACAAAGGAGTATGCTAGCTGAAGATGTACACGAATAAATAAGATATCTTTGTCAATAACCAACTTGTTTGGGCAGTCATAGGACAAAGGTCCGATCCATCACACTGCAACAAGGACTTGGGCTTCATCAAAGTCCTTATCAACTGTGTCATCTGGCTTTTCCTTGATTGTTGACTTGGCTTCATGACCAAAAGAAAGTTGCTGTAAAGACTGGACAGGAGCGCTCAATGTCATAAGATGTGCCAGTGATTTCTGACAAGCTTCATCAAGCATAGCAAGCCTGATGTCGATTTGGACAACATCTTTTGCTTGGGATGACCTTTCAAACAGTGCTTGAGCTTCTTTCCAGAGCTGTGCAGCCTTTGAGGCCTCTCCTCTCTTGTTTGCAAGATCTCCAAGTCGCAACAAGCACTGTGCTCGACTGTGATGGACATCCATATAGGTAAATCCCTCCAGAGCCACTGTAAAGATATTGTGGGCAGTGTCTTCATCCCCATTGGAAATGAATACATCTCCTAAGAAGAGCAGTGCCTTGTGATTTGCCAATCTCTCTTTTGATTTAAGAGCATGTGCCAAGTATATTGCTGGCCATACAGATTGCCACTCAGAAGGCTGCCAGAGCTTGACGTTGGCAAGGCGTTCCAAACAGAAAGATACAGCCTCATTGTCTCTTCCCTGAGCCCAGTGGAGACATTGCAGCAATTTGACCTTTGCTAGCATGAAGTTTCCCTCCCTGAGTTCCATGTCTGCCCAAATTGTGTCACAGAGGGGGATTCCAGCAGGATAAACGGTGCTAAATATCTCTGCCGCTTTGTGCAAATTTTGGTTCACATCCTCTGCAGCAACGCCAATTGTTGTATCAATCTGCGCAAAATTTAGCAGTGCATATGCATGAGCTGTAGCATTTTGATCAAGGGAAGTGTTTTGCAGAAGTTCCGTGTGAATGCTCCTGGCTTCAGCATATTCAGATTTTAGCCGATGGGTTTCTGCCTGGTCTATTGTAATGTCATGATCAACACGACCTCCAGACATGCCACACATTTCCAGTTCCTCTCTTGCTCGTTGGAGTTGGACCATGCTCTTCTGGTAGTCACCAAGGTATCTAGAGCATCTGGCTTCAACATGCCGCGCTCTTGCTACCTGATATAGATTTGAAGACAGGTTCGCAAGTTTTCGTCCCTCAAAGCTGTAGAACTGGGCGGCACCATAGTCTCCAGTACTTAACTTGTTGCAGGACATTTCTACCAGTATGTTAGACTGCTGCTTGGTGTCTCCACACAACCTTGACAGTCTAAGTGCCTTCTCAAGGAATTGCAGAGCCACATGTGGATCACATTCTGAGTAACCACTGACTGCCCAGTAGAACAAAGCTAATATCAAGAGCCTATAAGACAAACATTATCACAAGATTTTGATCATACTTACACTCGAGTGCGAGATCATTGAAATGTTCAAAATGGGATTTTACTTGAGAAATTAGATCTTCTGGCAGAAGAGTGGGATCCTGTCTGTTTGACCGCAGCACTTCTATGAGGAAGCTTATCTCTAGCCGGTGATCACAGGGTTGAGGAAAAACAGGAGGAATATATTCCATCAGAGTGTTCCAATTGCCCCTGGTAACTCGGTAGAAGGAGTTCAGGGCCAATGTGCAGTATATGGTGTCTTGGAGGTCAGGATTACCAGTATGTAATCCCCGTCGCAAAACTTCTTGAAGATTTCCCAGATTCACAGTTATTTGATTGACAATAGGCCGCCGCTGCTGGCCTTTGTATTTGTGGTCTAGCTTCAGAAGGAAGTGAAAATGCTTGGCAAGAGATTGAATGAGAATCTGGGAAGGGGGGTACAGCTGCTGGATATGATCCCTGATAGGCTTCAGCAAGCGGAGTCGCTTTTTGTCATCCTGATATGCCAAGGAAGTAGAAAGTAATGTAGCTTTGTGCCCAAGAATGTTTGGAATTGGAAGACTGCTTTGGATAAGTTCAGCATCCGACAGACCGTCTGGGAGAATTGAGAGTAGACTCAATAATTCCTTGGCACCAGAGGTGATACGAGGACTTGAAATGGATAGTGCAATAGATGCATCCAAACTCGACTTCCTGCCATAATGGGTAGAAAGGAGAGATGTCTTTTCAGTCTCCCACCGTGTCAAGACACTGGATGGGCCTTCATAGTCAACAAGGTGGGCAATGAGATCCACTGCCAGTGGCATATTGTCTGTAAACCGGAGAAGTTGGGCCATCTCCTTGCTGTTGCAAGAATTGTCTGTGATATCAATGAAGGTTTGTTGTGCTGCTTCATCAGACAGGGGCTTCAAGGGTGAGGGAAATGGATGAGTCCAGCGAACTTTTGCTGGCCGTTCAGTCCCTCGCATTGTGATCTATGTGGTACTGGTTGTGAAATTCATTAAACAAAGAGCGGGACACGTACTATTAAGGACAGATGAGGGACATCAGTGAGCAGGGAAAGGAATTCTTCCACCCCACCACGGGACTGCTTGGGCTCCCATGGGGTTTCCAGATTGTCTAGAATCAAGAGACTAGGTGGTCGCCTCGAAAAATATTGAACGACGGGTTTGGTGAGGTCTTTCCTAGGATCCAATCCGACGTGTAGTCCAATGAGTGCTGCCAGTTCAATGCTGTTTGCTGCAGGCTCAGCGCTGACGAAGAACCTCTGTTCAAATTTGGCCAAAGTGTCCGGATGGTGCAAGACTGCTCTAGCAAGGCTTGTTTTCCCCATTCCACCTCCTCCGAGAATTGCAATTCGGGGTGATTGTTGGCCGAGAATCTTCATGATCTCATTCAGTTCGAATTCACGCCCATAAAATATTTTAGGCCTCGGAGGCAACATGCAGAAGGAATTGGAGCTTGAAGAATAGATATGTAAATAGGAATTACCGGACATGTAATCATACCTGTTCTGTGACCCATTGACTCCGCGATAAACCTAATTTCCATGTTATTCGAGGATTTTACCATCGGATGAATGGATATACCAAAGACGATGTGTCTGATGTTGTTCCTTCCGAAAGGGTTGAAATTAGCTCGAGCAATTGCTTGTGCATCATCTCAGTTGTTTTCTTCATTTCATCAATACTGTTGAAAAGTGTGACACCAGTGCCAATCTAAGTTGATGTGTTTAATACTCTGCCTGAATTATGATATAACTCTTACCTTGAAAACTTCCAAAGCATGATCCAATCCGGTACGACAATCCTTGAGCAATGTATTCATCTCAATCTGGTGGAGGAATTGCTTGATCTTGTTCCCACTTTGTTGTCCAACAAATGTGTGTATTTTCTGAAGAGTTCACTGCATTCCGGCGCCCCCTAGCCACAGCATCCGCCCACTGGAACTAGCCGAAGGGCATTGATGGCCCCAGCGAGCCGGCCAGCCGCATATGGCTGGCAGCCTAGCCGAACGGCTAACCAGAGCTACCCAGACCTCCCCGCAGCTCCCCGTCGGGGTTGCGCTGGGGAACTAGCAATAACTAGCAAGAGCTACCATCACGTGTGGCTAGTCCACTCTGGTTAGACAGCTGTCCGGAGCTAGCCAAAGGGTAGCCGCGGCTAGCTATCGGCTAGCCAAAGCTAGCAAGAGTTAGCCGTGAGTGCGGCTATGGGGGCCCGGAATGCAGTGGTTCTACATGGAGATTTGTGAGAGACATGTCTTTACCAGATGAAGTCGAGTTACTCCATAAATCTCCCAATATGATCAAGGATCAACGGCGGAAGGCATCCCGGAGTTTCAGATTTTATGTGCAGATTGACGATTGCATAGAGGACTTTAGGGATGTCCTCCATGAGCTGGATGCATTCATTTTTATTCCGCTTCACGTTCTAAGATGATATCTGATGAGCCACTCGCATTGCCATTGTTTGGAAATATCACCTCCGCTGCTGTAATCAAAGACACGGTGGTGACTGAAATGGGTTTGATGAACGGGGGCCCAAATGTATCATTGAGGTCGTTGAGAAGCATGAGCACCGGAGTCAAGTGGGCGGTAATATTGTTAAAGCGAATCCCTGTGACAGAAAGTTGGTGGGGCATTTTGGAAGCGTGAAAGCAAACTTGAGATCTCGGTAATATTTGTAGACTCCTGAGATATGTCGCAAAAGGGCTTTGTCGGAGATAAGGCTGTATAAGAAAATATAAGGTGGGGTAAGTCTGTAAGTTTTTTCGGGGGTCTATAGAGTTCAGAAAGGCGCTATCCTCGGTTATACGTGCTTACGGAACTTATAGGACTTATAGGCTCTTAAGCCCGGTTAGTGGAGCTTATAGCTCCCTATGGTATATCTCCTTGCCGAGGACCCTTACGGCGAATCTCTCCCCGCTTGCTTGAAAATTCACATAACTTTTGCAGAAGAGAATCATTCATTCATTCGAAGGCTAGATTACGGCTACATGGAAGTAATATAGATCGGTACGCTAGGGTGAGAAATGATGTTGTTAAGCATGGGGAGGCGACCAAGTGCCCGAAATACATACCTGCAGCACGAGGCAATGATGAGGTATCAAGTTCTTTGGGAGAAATATTAGCATTATGTGATGAACAGGTAGCAAGAGAAGAATAGAGGGAAGACAAGATGGGGAAGGCTCACCCGCAGTGGCGACGAGCGCGTGACGCCGGGCCACAAGTCATTGTTCTATGGTCACCAGTCAGACAACTGCAAACAACACAGAGTAACCACGCACCCACTAGTGCATTACGCCAGATTCGGGACTGCGGGCATGGAGGGTGTGGCAGATGGTGGTCAAAAGCGAAGAGAGTTGGAGTCACAGAGTCACATTGGGGTGATTTATATCTATTGCGGTAATATGACATCACTTACTCCATATAGCAGCCCCGACGCTTCCTGAGCCTCCCTCGTCCTCGTATCACCGCTTCAAGTTGTAACACTCTACAATGCCTTCAATGCGTCGATTCAACTCAGACACCACCCATGTCTCCGATTCCGAGCCGGAGAGAGAAGTAGCTCAATTGCAAGCTCGCCAAACCCGCACCAGCCGAACACATCGGTCCTCCCTACGCCGTCTTGTCCGCTCGAATTCTGCAAATATTGCCCGAAGGTCGCAAAATATCGCTGTGGAAGCCAGAGACTTATAGTCCCTTATAAGTACTTAAACTCCGTCTATAAGGTCATTATAATTACTCTGTAAGTTGAATATAAGTAGCTATAAGCCTGTAACCCTGCGTAACCCCTTATAGTCGCCCAGGCCCTTTTGCGACATAGTGTTGTCATGAATGGCAAAGTTCTATTTCGCGGTCAGTTGCTATGTTTCAAAATCATCAGCATACTCATCTCAAAGAATCCGTCAGTGGAGCACTGTACGGGTACAAATAATTCAGTTCGAATTGCAGCTATCCCGATTTGAAAACAATTTCCCAGTTCGCTGGGCAATTAACTGTGTGCCCGCGATATCATGCCGTCCTTATCGAGCAACTTCAACTTAGTAGGATTGAAACGGATGAAGAAAATCACATTTTCCACGCCTCGTGGACTGACACAAGAGAAAGGTGTATAAAAGTGTTTCGTGTTGGTTGGGTGAAGTTAAAGAGGGCAGCGATTGGTTGAAAGTGGGCGACGGATGCACTTGTACTGATGAAAAACAAGCACCCGGCCAAGAGAACCCACCACCGTGGAAATCCTAGTGCCCAATACGGCATCCGTACCCGTCATGCGCCGAAATTAACGGTCGTAGACAGTTACAGGCTGGGTTGGGTAAGGGGTTTGCATACTATTTACACGCGCAACTTGAAGTTACTTTGGGTTAATGACATGGCGGTCTGCTGCGCGATTGATAATAATACCGGCTCAAAACGCGAAGTAAGAACAGGTTCTAGCGTGAAAATCAATAGGCACTTGGCAATGGCGCGTGTCATTAGACTGAGCTGGTACTCACGTGATCGCGCGGCTCGTTGATTCGGAACTGCCGGACCGGCGTTCCCACCCTTGTCCAAGCGCCAGGCGTTTCTGCAAGTTTTCTGCCCAGTGAGCATTTCTTTGAACGCAGATGGCGGGCGTGCTTCTTCACGTCTGAGGATACCGAACACAAGAACTACCGGCGAATCGGCCATTGCATCGCACCTCTCCTTGGATTCTATACTCCCCGGCAACACTAATAAGGCGGAAAAAAACTGAGGGAGATATGCTCCCCGGCGGCCGGCGCGCGCTAGCACTTCGAGGTTGTCTGCTCCGGTCAGCTCACCGCTCACATCAATAACTCGGACGAATACCTTCCAAACCTTGAGACAAACGTTGTTACACGATGAGCTGTGCGTTTTCTGCCTAATTGAAACTTTTGGCAGACTGACGAGATTCTTTAATGGCGTTCAGCCTCCTACATCAAGCGCTAGTCGCACGTCATCCGGCGCAGCTGCGTTGTCTCGAGCGAGCGTGCCCTGGCTCTCAGCATCCTCGAGGAGCGTACCTCTACCGTCTCCAACACAGAGTCTGGGATGAAAACCACACCACCTACATCATCATGAAGCAAAGCGAGCGAGCCTGCGAGTTCTATTGGGAGTGGGGAGCCAAACCCGATGCCTAGTGGGATGCCGACGACGCCCACCCCCTCAACTACGGAGACAGCGCCCCATGTGGAGTTGGAGCAGGCGCCGTAGGGCTAGTGTGATTCTGTGAGAGAGCATCAAGCCGCTCACGATCACCAAGTGTGCTGTGGACGTGTCGCCCGTGCCCGTGGCGTCTTTGTCTGCGGCACCCCCTTTGCCTTCCCTTTCAGCTGCACCGTCCACTTCCTGTGGCTCAGAAGTGGAGGAAGACGAGTCTGCATGACAAGACGACGACGAGTACTACACCGCGCGCTCGCGCGGCTTTATTACGCTCGCTCTGCTGCTGCTGCCGTCCATTCCCTCCTTTTCTGCCCCTGCCTCGTGTTCCTCTGCTGCGTCCTCGTGTTCCTGTGCCTCTTGTTGCTATTCTTGCTCCTCTGCCTCACCCGCACGCGCCCTGCGGCGCGAATCCGCCGTCATCCCCGCTTCTGGGCCTGCAATGCGTCGCCCCGCCGCGCCGCGCACGCCCCTCCCGACGGACGCGCTGAGCAGGCTGAGGAGCGGGGACCGGACCGCGTATGCGCCGCTGGTGTTCACTCCCCCTCCTTCTTCGCGTACGTTCCTCCCCATCCCACTTGTTTTCTCAGTCACTCACTCGAGTTTTATTATAGCTTCTTCCAGCACCAGTGACGTATCAACGCAATCACGCCTCGATTCCCTCCTCTCCCCACCTGCGCCCACTAAATGCTTTCCGGCAGAGGCGCAGGGCGTTCCTTGGGATGTTGACGAGGGGTGGGAGGAATGCCCTGCGGGCTACGAGTACGGCTGTCGCCGCTTGTCACGTGTGTCCCCATTCTCCTCGTCCTCGTCGCCGGTGCGGACGTTCCCGCCTTTAGAGCCAGCACCCACTCCCGCACACCGTACACAGGCTGGCACCCGCCGCCTTCTGCGCACCCCTCCTCTCCTCTTCATGTGCGCACTCGGCCTCGGCAACAATTATTGTGGTTCCTGCGCGTCGCCTTGCGCGGAGTATCACGCACCGGCTTCGCCTTCTCCTTCTCGCGCGTCCCATTGCTACCAGCCCACACCCGTATCGTACCCGGACTACAATCAGGAGGAACGTTACTACAAGCAGGAGCAATCCACCCCCGCGCTCCGCAGCCGCTGGTCTTCCACGCTCTCCTCCGTCCTCCACGCCTCCGCGTACGCCCACCGGCACCACCTCCGCTCGTCCGCCTCGCTTTAAAGCCTTTCTTTGGGCGCCGCTGCTTCCCCGGCAAGTCGGGTTCCACGCCCCAAAACGCTCTCTCCATCCAAGACGGCGGCATCTTCGGCTTACCAGGCGAAGCAGAAGGAGACGGAGCGGAAGCCCTGTCCGATGGGCACCATCCTCGCCCCCACCCCGCCCACGCCGAAGCGCACCGGACCCAAGGGCAGGAATGGGAAGAGGCTGATGACAACTGACGTGCTGGTAATCGCGCCACCGCTGCCGCCTGCGTCGTTGCCCGGTGCGCTTGCCACTGCGTCTACGGCCTTGTCTCTGGAGGGTGTACGTGGGCCGAATTCAGCGTCAGCGACGCCGTATTCTGCGACGGCGCAGTGGGCTGCGTATCCCGCGTCGGCTGCCCCCGCTCTCCCTACCTCCTGTGGCAACAGCGCTGGAACAAGCGCCCCGCAGACCCCTAGCCCCGCGCTCTACGCGGCGTACGGTGCACGTGATGCAGCGTCGAACGCGAGCACGAGAAGTAACACCAGCGGCTGGTCGCACTCCGCAGCCTCCTCTGTCTCCCCTTCTTCCTTCGTCCCTCCCTTTCCCTCGAATTCTCCGCGTGTGGCAGTGATGAGCGAGGGCAGGATACGGAGGAAGCCCGATTCCAGCGGAGTCGCGGCCCTCTTACATACGAGAAGGCCTTCTCTGAATTCTCTGCCAATAATAAATCATTCTCATTGACATTGGTGAATTTATCAAACAGTGTTCCGGAAACAAGTCTCTCGCTTCATCGATCTCGCATTCCACCGTCAGTCACAACAAAACATCAACCCTGAATTAAAATCGTTTCGTTCAGAGAGAGAAACTTTGCGCTGACTGATGAGTGGTCCAAGCCTCCATCGCGCTCTGTGGTAGTACGGTACTCGTCCGCGGTTTTCTCGACGATATCAATGCTTATCCCACAAATTTCCAACAGTAGGCGCAGACATCGAGAACTCACTATGTCAAGTGTGCCAATAAGCGCTCAAGTCGACCAGCTTGGGACGCGGATAATCCATCATACTGGGACTGCAAGATACAAGATACAAGATACAAACATTCAATTCTGCCATAAAAAAAGTACAAGTCCTCGATCCTTCGCCCTACTCATCTTTCGAGTTAGGGTCGTCTTCAAGCACAGGACAACCGAATGTGAATCGACCCAGTGTCTGAGTTGACGTCACACCCGTCCTCCCAGTCGTCTTCATCGTCATCTTCGAGCTCTTCCTCGTCGGAAAACACCTCCGAACCCGCATCCTCCGAATCTTCGTCCTCCACACTTCCATTGTCGAAGTCGGCATCGATATTCAAGAAGCCGAGGATATTGAGCCTGTCTGTCATAGGCATTGCGCCGTCCGACTCTGATTCTGATTCCCCGATCACCTCATCGAACCTGGGGCTCAACGCAGCCTGCATACCAACATCATCGCCAACAAATTCTTCTCCAGCCCCCGATGCGCCGCCGTGCTCCTGGGTTTCTCGTCGTAAGACTTCCAGCCGTGCATCCAGCGCCGTGAGATTGCCCTCGAACACCTGCGACTGCGAACACAGGACCTCCCTCGCCAGTGGCAAGAGGACATAGTTCTCTTTGTCCTCAGCGGCATATTCATTCATGGTGTGGGCACGGGCTTCCGGGTGTGCGTTGTCGAAATAAGATCCGCGCGTACTGCCCAACAGGTTCAGCTCGGTGTTCCGCACCCACCTCGCGATCGCGGCGGACGCCTCCGTGTCGGTGGCAGTCGCATGAGACTGTGCGATCGACGAGAGAACCGCTAACCGTTGGGTGGCGCGTGTATGGCCGCGCGTCGTCTGACCGGTGGAGCTGGATATGGCGAAAGGGCGGCCAGGGACCGCGGTCGGTATGGGGAGGAAGACACGAGACAGAGGAGGAGACGGGGACATGATCGTAATTTCCGCTGTTCGAAGTGGCATAGTAAGTCTTGTCACCAAATATCCAGCGATGAAGTGAGACTCACGAGATACAGCAGGGAGAAGATGTTTGCCAGTTGCTCTTGGGGTTGTGAGTCGACGCGCGCCTTCTCGTCGCGAGGTGGCTGAACCCAAAGGTAAGTAATTTCGGCGAGACGGTGGCAGCACAACTCGACGCCATACATGATAATAACCAGGGAGAGTCAACTCTTCAGCCGCTCAAGCTCAAGGTGGAACTGCGAGAAATGAGGAGGAAGCCGTCAAGCCACCCCGGCGAACGGTATAGATGATGGTGGTGGGAAGTAGCAACAAGCGAGCAGTCGCCACTCCGACACGTGATCGCGCTTTGGATGGAGGTCTCACTTTCAAGGACAACAATGAGACCGTGAAAACGATGGTAGTAACGGAATCGGAATCTCAGACCAATGGGAAGAATGCGCAGTCGTGAGTTTTTCTGCCCCCTCACTTGTAGCTCGAAGAAATTATTATAGGATCAACCGAGCCGAACAACACGAGTCAGATATGTTCGTAGGATTGCGATTCGTATCCATTCCCATTTTCGAGCAGGTACAGTGACAAAAGAATTCAATGTGACAATTTCTGGTTGATTCTCGGTTTTCCCCCTTCTCGTCGACTTTGTTGGGAGGACCAAACGTTAGGAATATTCTCTGTTCAAGGACGTCGTCAACCGCAGCACAAAAGAAAGCTGGGCGCGCACGCCGCGCATGATCGGCTTTGCCACCGGGCAGGTGAATGTCGCATTGAGAAGTGATACAAAGATAAAATTTCACCAGCGCGGCGGCAAAGTATAAAGTATACCAAGCGGCATGGGAAAATACTGCTCATCAGAAGAAACCTGCATGTGGGCCCTCGGCGTCGTCGGCCTCTGATTGATGCCATCTCCCGCTGGGGTTGAAACGGCGTTCCGTATTTTTGCACCAACCCTAAACCAACAGTATCTGATTCGATGACAGTCGGAGTCTGAATTTCCTGCTTATAGCGGCCGCAACAGTGCGACTCTTTCTTTAGACCACCAACAAGCGACTATGACCTCATTCACAGAAGAATGGCTCGTGGGGATCGGAGGAACATCATTTTACACTCGTCTTTACCGCCAAAACTCACCGCTGCGCGGTGCCCTCGTGTTTGTGCACGGGTACAACGAACATATCAGCCGTTATGAGCGCTTTCACTCTGCGTGGGCTGCACAAGGCTTTGTCGTCTTTGCGTATGACCTACGAGGGTTCGGTCGTACTGCCTTGGATATCCCCAAGTCCCCGAACAGTGCCTACGGCCAAATGGCTGCACCTCTCAGCGATCTCGAATGGGCGATAAAGCATACTCGGTCACTTTTTTCTGAAATCCCCCTGTTTATCATGGGACACTCGATGGTACGTTCCATACTATGGTCGCGTGCATGTGTTCATCCCTTCCAGGGTGGAGGAATCGTGTTGGACTATGTAGCATCCGCACCTGCCGACCGGACCAAGGATACCATCTCACTCATATCCGGCGTAATATCCTCGAGTCCATGGCTGCTTCTCACGAATCCTCTCCCTGCATTGGTTTTCTGGATTTTTGCTTTGATCAGCAAAATATTTCCTAACATGCATTTCTCAACCCCCATCCGACCCAAGGTGGGCCGATTCGTCGGATTAGTGTAACGCATGGATTGAATCTTTTGTAAGGCTATCTCGCATGATTTATCGGTTGGAGAATCTCTGAGAGTCGACCCTTGGGTTCGAGAGTATGGAACATTTTACAGTCTCTACGATATGCTGAAGATGGTAGGTCATCATTCTTTTGGATTGAACCTCAGGCTGGCATCGCTCATTCCGTGGTTAGGGAATATATCTTCACAAAGGTGGTCATAAGAACTGGCCGAAGGCACTACCGGTGCGCATGAGTTATCCGTTCGCTTTGGTGCACTGCTCATTTCTCAATCCACAGCTCTTATTGCTTCATGGCACAGCCGATGATGTGATGCGTTAATCGTTCCTCAGTTCCTCTTTTCTCAATGGCTAAACCTAGATGAACTCTTGCGCTGCAAGTGAGAATTTCTTCCAAGCGCTCAATGCAGAAGACAAGCGTCTCATCCTCTATCCCGTGAGCGGTTTATTCTAGTCTCTGATCATTCATACCCAATATGCGCGGTGTCCGCAGGGCGCTTTTCACGACCTCATGACTGAGCCCGACATCAAGGACCAATATAAGGAGGACTGTATATCATGGGTGGAGGCACATCTTCAATCCTCGGCCGCATCCAGCACAAAGGGGTCCTGATCTACGTGGAAGGGTGCCGATGAAGAATTAGGATAAGCTCAGGACGGACACTTCGCGCTTTTTACACAGTCATAGATAACTCGGTCATACACATTCTGGGGCTGCCCGGCTCCCTGAAACTTGATGGCGGAGGTACGGCCAACGCGTCCACAAAGTATCCGCATGTAGCGCGAGTTGATCACGGCTCAATTTTTAAACGACAGCCATGGTTTCCTGTGAAGAACCAGCAGTATATTTTGAGGACAAGGGCAATCAACTACCCTGCACGGACTTCCACCCGTACATCGAATGAATACTTTTTCGCGGTGTACAGCTTCATCCGATCAATATACGCCCACAGCACGCCCCCCTTAGTAAGTTATGGCCCCTCCCTTCCGCGCGACTCCGCTCCAAAACAGGATCGTCCGTCGCCTTCCTGTGAACTTCTCGATAAATGGATCGCGTGGTCCACAGTCCCGTCGAGCCGATCGAGGACGAGAAAAACACGCCATACACCAGGCGTGAGTTCGCCTCAAAGTGAGTGACCGGCCACAATGATAAGAGGACAAATGAAACTCGGCTACTGGCTCTGGATGGGGCCATTGAAACCAAAGATGTGGCGTGGGAGGTGCCCAAGAACCGACTGGTGTGGATGCATGAGGTCAGCCTCGAGATTCCACATGTGTGTCCATGTACCCTTGGACGGCAATGGGACCAATCCACTGCTCAGGATTCTCCAGACTGAAAAATGGATGTGATTGGTATTCATCACTCAGGATCTGAATACAGTGTATCTGTTACACGAGTTTTTACAATATTTGAATCACTCAGGATCTGAATACAGTGTACCTGTTACATGAGTTTTTACAATATTTGAAAAACCTACAAAGGTCTTTGGTCGAAGCATCCTCCAGTATGGAAACCCGGAGCACCACGCTGATTAGCGAAATTGCCGAGGGTACGATGGCGGATGGCCGCATCTGCCGATGGTCGGGCCCCGGAGTGTCCCAAGTACGCCTGAAGAGAAGTTGCTTTGTTGAGATCTTGTCCATCATATCTTTCGTACACCAACTGTGATTTTTTTTCCATGTAGTTACGTCAACATAGATTTCCGCTACGCTAGTAGATGATAATATCAAATGAAATCTACCACTCATCGTCATCGTCCGCCCCCCCATATTCCTCATCAGAGAAACATGCGAAAGGCTGGGGATCGTTGTCATCTTGTCCGACTTCAGGCTCATCTTCATTCAACATCTGATCCAGCTGAGCTGAGTGCTCTGAAGCTAGACCAGATTTGCTAGAAATAACGTGAAGGAGCGTGAGTCCCAGGACTTACCCAGTCCGTTACCATTATTGACACCAACACCAAGGATCAGCCGGCCATTGGTCAGCAAGAGGTTCAAGATATCCGCAGGCAGGTCACGGATGCACGTAAAAAAAAAGTTGGACTATTTCCGATGTCAGCAAAAGACTTGCTCATTCCCCTTGGTAGATTCGACAGAATCGCAACGCCGAGTTGTCGCAGTTCCCGGTCATTTATCATTGTCCCAAGGCATTCAACACTTAATTATTAGGTAGATTACTGTTAAGTTGTCTGAATAGGACCACCACCATTCACCTCCGTTCTGATGCCCCCGCCGTCGTTCCCTGGTCAACACACTATGCATTCCCCATCTGTTCCAGGTTTGAAACCCTCTGCTTCCCTCTGCTTTCGCTAATTGTTCTCAGGGTATCCAGTCGTCAACATTCCCAGCTCATGGATGCGGCAGACATCATATCCAATGCTGGCGTCTCAATGGAACGCTGAGCCACCAGGCTACAGGCACGCAAACGGGTACTCGGATGCTCATGCCTTGTACGGTGCTCATCGGGAGGCGTGGGCGAAGAGGGCATACCAAGGAAACCCAACAGAAACAATCGGGGTCCTTCTCCAAGTACTACGCGATGTCCCTGGGAAGGCCAAAGGAGTCATTGTTTCAGTTGGTGGATTTATCTTCCCTCGAAAATCACACCACTCATTGTTGCTGGTCTAGAACCTCAGTGAAGGTAAGGGGATCACAGCCAATGCCACTCCGGCGTATCTCATTGAACTTATTCATACAATGATGGTGCCCAAGCTCCGTGAGGTCACCCATGGGTACAATTTTGACCCAAGCCGCTTCGTCATAAGAGATGTAACCCGCTGGATCAACCTCGCGGAGGAAAGGCCAACTAATCCTTGGTTCTATAACACGAGGGCATGCAAGGTGAGTGTTCAAACAATGTGGTCAATAAATAGTAATCCTAGCTCAAATATTTCGGTGCAGCACTTCCTATTCCAGTCCTCGAGTCACAGTGATGGTTCGCCTCGTACTTTACTGATCAGAGGGGATGCCCAAGCAAAATCTGGAAGGTCATTTTTGCACGCACCCAAAGAAATCGAATTCAACAGCGATAAACCGAGAGATAAATCATGCTGTGCGTGACAGTTTGCCCCAATCGAAGTAAACCGATATTGTGTGGGGGACTTCTGGGAAAATCGGTTGAACGCCGGGCGGGGGCCGAGGCTAAAGCCCAAGATCATGACGAGACAGACATTGCTGAGAATAAATTGATTTTGTTGGTTTGGAACAGATTTTGTCCTCAGCAAACGACTTTTTAACAAAATTACATCGGCACAGTAGTCCAAAATAGACTCGCATTCCGGGGGCCTGACTATCGGTAGATGCGGCCATCCGCCATCATACCCTCGGCAATCTCGCTAATCAGCGTGGTGCTCCGGGTTTCCATACTCCAGTGTCCAGTAAGATGAAAGTCGTCGTGCAAAAAGCATGGGTTTGATATCCTGATGAAGTCATCCATACCGGACCATTCTCCATCGAAAAAAATGGGTCATAGTCAGGGCTACTGAGTGCATCTAGTAATGACCGGAATTTGATCCAAAGAGTTATTTACAGTTACAGGGTTGAAGATTGAACCAACCCATTTGCGGTAAGCCTTGATTTCATTGAAGGAAGCTCAGCAGCCTGGGGAAACATGGGTGGCCAGTGTACACAATTTGGTGCTGAAAGCACAGGCTACAATGAAGCACTCCAAAGTGAGCAGAAGATGAGTGAGCTGAGTGTTGAAATGAAGATGGCCACAGCCTTGACTCGGGATGCAAAAGAGCTTCACAAATGCGCAAGAGGTTCATTCAATATTATATTAGTATGTACTTATAATACATGTGTCAGGAACAAATATGTCTAGCTGGGGTGAAAGCAAGGGAAAAGGAGTGAAAATATTGAGGAACAAGGCGCACGGCGGAAGGTACCTGCGTTGCCTGAATTATTTTATATGGCGGCAGCGGCACTTGGTGATAGTTTGTAACTGACTTGTGCGACGAGTACGCGTCAAAGGGCGGTGTTCGAGCAGAAGTAGCTAGAGCGAAGTGGGGTGGACTTGGGGTGGACAGCTTTGTTGTTCACGGATCAAGCGGGTCATCACTTCGGAGAAGGAGCGCTAGCGCCCAGTGCCGATGATTGACGTGTTCCAGTCGCACGGTTGATGTTAAGTCGCACTGTTGATGGCATCCTCAGTGCGACTCGCTTGCCAAGAGTGCGACTGAACGAGTCGCACTCACACTCTTTTCGTCATTCCTCGGACTGAGTGCCCTGGCTATCAACGGCGAGACCTATAACCATGAGATTCACGCGGGTGTGGATCATTTATGCTGTCCGGTGAATAGATTCGTTCCGCGGTGCCACATCATCTGGGACGTTAGGGATGTCCTCTTCATTGCCCAGATGGCTGTCGGAATCGTTCAGGGTCCAGCGGAGGCTCATCTGCAAAGAGGAATTCAAGATTGTCCATCCAGAGGCACGACGATAGGGGCAGATTGGAGATTGATAAGCGTGTTACAAACCAGTCTCTGTAACAGAACCGATATACCAGTGATGATCAAGATGTACCAGTATATGGCTACAAATATGATCTTCTCGGGTGACCCTGCCCATCTGCCAAACTAATTTAATAAAGCGGGTAAGGCCGACGAGCGGCAGGGCCCGCTACCAGCTCTCACTGCGTTCCGACCTCTTCTAGACTCACCTGTGGCTAGCTAACCTACACAAGGCTACACAGATGCTAGACAGAGGTCTCTGTCTAGGCGACTAGACATGATCAGTCTAGCTGTGTTTGGATCAGTCTACCTGTGTTTGGGTCAGTCTAGGTCTATCTTGGTTTATCTAGCTCCGTGTGGCTCAATTTGGGTCAGGCTAACTGAGTGTAATGACTGAGACAAAGGGGCTCGGACTAGCCACTCGTAACAACCTATACTGAGCCCCACTTATCTAGACAGATCTGTTTTTGGGACCTGCACAGAGGCTAGCCAGAGGCTACACAGAGGCTACACAGAGGCTATACAGAGCTAGACAAAATCTCTGTCTAGTAAGCTAGAAAGGGCCTGTCTAGGGGCTATCCTCACGCAGACATGGGCTACACAGATCAACACAGATCAACACAGATCCAGGCAAAGTTGAGTCTAGGGGGGGTCGGAACGCAGTGTCTTGGCATCGAGAATCCAGCTCACATTAAAAAAGTTCAAGGCCACCGCAACATGCTAGTGGAGATTTTGAATTGCTATGCTCAGCAAACACCCCCGACGGCACCAAGACACACGCGACAGATCTGGAAGACTTGATACTGGCAGAGGCCAAGTCCCAAGAACAGCAGTGGTTTCTCAAGGTCAGCGCAGAAGGTGGACGAGAGGGGGAGGTGGAAGAAGGTAACTTAGCAGAGAAAGAGGACGCTAAGTACGGCACTGCGAGGAACTGTATTCGTGTTCTGCCAAATAAACTGCAGCTTGGAGGCCTGAACACTCCGAGATAAATGGCCGAGCCCGAAAAGCCGAGGTCTGGACTGAAAAGTTGTGCTTACACAAATAATGTTGATGAAAATGTGATGCTCACTGGGCAGTTAAAATTGGGCGCCCTAAAACCCTTACCTAAAGGTAGCGGGAATCGTTGAACAAGCGCCCACTTCAGGTAAAGAAATGGGATTGAATTGGGCCCCGGCGCTTTGATGGAAATAATGCCAGGTACGGAATGGGTATAATTTCGGCACAAATTAAAAGGTTCAAGGCTGATGATCCATAGACCCGGGCCATATGAGCCAAAATAAATGACTCTAGACAGACACTCCCGCTTTTATAAAGAGGGAAATTAAAGCAGGTTTTTTTTTGATTCTTTGATGACCCTGATTATTCCTTTCAATTCAAAATCTCCAACCAATTCATGTTTCTGCTCGAAGGCTTGCCAAAGCGCGACGTAAATGTGGTCAAGTACGGCAGTAGGGCGTGACAGAGTATTTTATACTAGATCTAGAGTCAGGCGCCACGGTAAGAACCACGGACTTGTTCAAGGCCCGACATCTACGGCCATTGCGTTGCTCATGACCATAGTCACTGATTTCCGTGATATACAACGACATTGCCCTGTTTCAGCGGTCTCTAAGTAATGATCCAGATGATGAATTCCGACCGGGCAGGGACAGCCGATCTACGGGTTCCAAAATTTACAGCGTACTGTGCTCCTACCTGCAATGTCTATATAGCGAGGTAGGAGCTAACTTAAGTATACGTCTGTCTACGAGAGACTACCCGGACTGTATTCGATGGATCTCCTACTAGTAGCTGGGTATTACCAGAAATGAATTGTACTTGGGTGACGCCCTCCAGCGAGTCGTACTTGAACGACATTACTAGTCAGAGAAGAGAACTGTGAAGCGTATTTTTAAATCAAACGCAGGGATAGTGAGAAGACGCACCCCGACTCCAATGAACATCTCGGCGCTGGTCAGGACCGCCATGTCCACCGCCTGCCCCACCGCACGCTCTTCCAGCGTCAGCTTCATGTCTAACGAGCTTGAGGCTTGCCATCCGTCGGCTTCCAAGAGCGCCGTGAGCTCTCCAACCCAGGACGAATCGCCGTTCGTCGAAATATATATTCTTCGGAGGTTTTGCCCCAATGCCGCGTATGCTCGAATTTGGTGCGTGCGCCTAACGATAGTCGCAGGCGACGGCCAGCAGTGATCAAAAGCGGCATCCCTATACGACTTGCCCTCGGGGACATCTAGGTAATCGGGTAGCGCAGGGTACGCTGACGGGGTCTTATTGCCAATGCTAGGAGTACCGAGTGCATTCCATGCGTTGTATGCCGCACCGCCATTGGCGAGGTTTACACAGTGGCCATCGTAGTCACCTCGACGGACGTGGACTCCGAGTGTACCTGTGATTGGTGGCTCGGAATTATGAAGGGGACGGAAAGACTGGAAGTTGTACGGTGAGTTCCCGCTGGGAACAAGGTAATTTGGAACATCGTCCTTTGGGCCGAACAGGTTAAAGTTCCTGAATAGTGCGGCGGTAATGAGTGGCGACCACGCAAAATGCTCGAGTGTTGGAGAATGGCCATAAGAGGGCCAAAGAGATAGAACCCGATCAGAGCCAATAAACCTAATCGCATCTTGGTCAGTACCGCAACCAACCATCGTGTTAAACCGCCCACAAATAATCAAACACCGACCCGCCTTCAATTTTCACGCACGGCGCCTTCATTGCGAGTAATTTCTCAGCCCATTTTGACATAATTTCTTGCCCGTCGCTAGTGCCGGCGTCGAGGCCCATGTGGCGCATTGTGTCATGTACATCGATGGCCACCACTTTTTTGCCGGCACAGACGACGTCTCACCCTTCTGCAGGGATCGCCCGTCGTGTAAGGGAGTCCTTCCCATCCGAGGACAAGGGTCCTCCGCCGGTCGGGCCAGAGACAAATGCGTTCATGGGAACGTTGAGCATGAACCGGGTGCCGTTCGGAAGTGTGTCGGGAAAAGGTGGGTGGTCTCGTGGAATATATTGAGGAAACACGTGCGCCCGCTCAGAAAGGTATGCCAGGTGGGTGTTTAATAATCTGGAGTGCCTTAGTACACGCGACGCGGCTTGAAAGAATACTCACTGCTCTTGAAAGACGTTATTCCATCTGCAGTATATTAGAGGCGGAGGGAAAAATTGCAGCATGTGGGCAAGGCTCACCCCGACCCCCACGAGGCTCGCGGGAAAAACAAATATCTGTGGTCATTAATTTCCTGTGTGATACAAGTCTGAGAGGGCGCAGGTACCTTGGACGCTCCGCGGCTGCAGAAAATCTGGACAACGCCTGCAGTTGAGAAAGATTCTGTTCGTAAATTTTAATGTCGGTGAAGGCTGGATGTCCCAGCTCTGCTGCTAGAGCTAAATGCTCGGCGGGAACGGTTGCCCAACTTTTATATGGGCCATGGCGTGGCATGAGAACCCACAGGACGACGAGAACAAAAAGGGCACAGAACCATAGCGCGATTTTGAGTCGGGGGGGCAGGCGTCGGCACTTCATGGTCATAGTCATGGGAGAGGCTTTTGGATGACAGAAAATCAGTTATTCTTTCTATTCGAGTGCTGTGCAGTATTTCCTCTCACGCTGTATAATATCGGGGTCGTATCATATGGGATGGGTACCGAATGAATACCGCAAAACGCACATTTATGATCGCCTGAATCCAGCAAGAAAAGAAGCAGCGAGGAAATCGGATCGCCCACAGCACAAAGATAACTGTCACACCCTTAGTCTCCGATGCTCTAGATAGAAGTGCTTTGTTTTAATCCGTAAGGTACGGGTCTTAGGGAGCCATGAGTGATTTCAGCCTTTGGTGGTAAACTCCCATGTTAGCACAGTTTCAAGGCCTCCCATTGCCGCTTTCATTTTTTGTTAGAGTGTTCATATAGGCATCCCTTGTTTAAGATTGGTTCGTAAGCTTTGAGATCGGGGAGGGCTTGATGTGCTACTCTAGATCTGTTGCTAGAGCTAGTTCCTTGGCAGGGACTGTTGCCCAACCCGCAGGTTGCTCATGACATGGTCCAACGAAAACCATACGACGCTCAGTGTAACAGCAGCCCGGAAATACAAGCGATCTTGGCATAGGCACTTTGGGCATGATGGAACCCGCTGTCGGGCATCCACGACCGCCCCCCCCCCTTAATTCGGGTCCCGTTCAATATAATCTCGCAACGCCGTGAAGGCCAAGCCGCTATCCTCGTCGCCGGCAACATAGTTGCGGGAAAATATTAGGAATATTTACCCCGGAGGGGAAATCACGATCAAAAACCGGATACTTATGAATCAATAGTTTCCGCGTTGGCACAGTTTCAAGGCCTCCCATTGCCGCTTTCATTTTTTGTTAGCCGTGTTCATATGGGCATCCCTTTTTAAAGGTTGGTTCGCAAGCTTTGAGATCGGGGACGGCTTGATGTGCTACTCTAGATCTGCTGCTAGAGCTGGATTCTTGTCAGTGACTGTTGCCCAACCCGCAGGTTGCTCATGACGTGATCTAACGAAAACCACACGCCGCTCAGTCTAACAGCGGCCCGGAATCACGAGCGATCTTGGGATAGGCGCTTGAGTCGGGCATGATGGAACTCGTTGTCGAGCATCCACGACCGGCCCTCTTTTTAATTTGTGTCTTATTTGATATAATCTCGGAATGCTGTGAAGGCCAAGCTGCTATCTTTGTCGCCGGCAACATAATTGGGAGAAAAATATCAAAAATACTTAGTTACCCGGAGGGGAAATCACGATCAAAAACGGGATATCAGGAGGGGGAGGGCTGAGAGCGGACCTATCAGCACAGATCGTTACGATGATGGTGGTGTTTCCCCTGCTTCCTTCGCTCCGCTTGCACTGCGTTTCCTCAGCGCCGCCGATCACCTTTTCTTTTCAGGAAGGTGAAGCTGTAAAACCATTTTCGTCCATTCCATGGATGTTCTCTGGTAGAATGGGCTCATAACAGCTCCAATCCTCCGATAGCGCTGGGTCAAACTCGTCATCACATCGACCAACAAGCACATTTTCCAGGCAGCCGAACCAGGCCTTCTTGGTGGCCGGATTGACAGCACGTCCGCGCTTGCTGTCCAGTGAGTGTGACCGGCAGTACATCCAGAGCTCGTCGTGATATTTTTCCATAAAGTGACACATCCAATTCTACCCAGCACCGCAAGCGGGAAATCGGTCACCGATGCTTGTTCCTCCGACCCCCACGAGCCATTTCTTCTGTGAATGAGGTCATAGTCGCTTGTTGGTGGTCTGAAGAAAGAGTCGCACTGTTGCCGCCGCTATAAACAGGAAATTCAGACTCCGACTGTCGAATCAGATCATAGATGCCGTACACAGTGAGTTGGTGCAAAACACTATTTCAGCCACAGCGGGAGATGGAATGAATCAGAGGCTGACGACGCCGAGGGCCCACATGCAGGTTTCTTCTGATAAGCAGTATTTTCCCATGTCGCTGGGTATGCTTTGTTGCCGCGCGCTGGTGAAATTTTATCTTGGTATCACTTTTCAATGCAACATTCACCTGCCCAATAACGAAGCTGATCATGCGCGGCGTGCTGTTGGCCACGTCTTCGAACTATGAAGGTCCTTATTCTCTTACATGATTGGGCGGGACGGTGTCGGTCCATCTGAGTTCATAAATTGTGTCCCGAGGTTTGAAGTCTTTGTTGACCCTCTGAGCTCACGGAGAATTCATTTATAGTGCCCATCTGTGTTTGGTAGCATATCTTTGTGGCCATCCTTTTCCGTGAGCGTTGTATGCTCACCATGGCATTTATCCTCTTCTGGAGCGCTGCGGCTTCTGCTGCTCTTGCCTTCTGGTCCACCACCTGGTCTGTAGCTCCGGGTGTAGGGGTGTTCAGTATTACTTGACGTTCCGCCTGGAGCTTCTTATTTTGTTCAATCGCGCCAATTGATTCCTTTGCTCTGTCACGGGCAAACACTCCGATTTTGTCCTTATACTCCTTGGGGATCACAATCCGGGTTGGCATCTCTCTTGGCTTGCGCTCTTAGCCCTTCTGCAATGGCATATTCCAGGAGTTTTTTATCCTTTGTCAAGAAAGTGGGGATAGCGTACCATCCTTCACCGAGGAAGGGCATCCCTGGGGCACTAATAGTAACTGATACAAATCGATGGCCACCCGGGGTATCCGATATTTGGAATCTGCAGCATAGCTTGAGAAGGTCATTGGAGAGATTAACCTGGTCAATCCAGGAGTGTGCCCCATTATTATGTGTATGCATGTACACCTTTTCATCTGGGTTCATCATACACCAGCCATCTTTCAGCCCGAATAGGTATTTAAAATTTGCTGGTGCACTTAATGCTGCTTCATCATCGAGGTGGTGGGGCAGCCGGTCAATGGCATCCTCGACAATATTCATGTCCCCCAATACCGTGTCCAGGATAGGCAAGTTTCTGGTGGTCCAGATTCGGGTTTGCTCATCCTAAAATTGTTTGTTCAGTGCCATATCACTGGAAGGTGTGTAAATTGCAAGCACGATGGGAGTTATCTTATCATGCCAAGGTATTTTTGCGAGGAGTGCTCGCCCCGGTATGATCTCCCAGGTCGCAACCCCTTCAATATTAGTGGTGTCCTTATTTAGGACTAGGGTGACCCCCGCCGAGTTGGAGTGTTCTGGTTCAAGCGTGGTGAATAGTCTCAGTCGCTTGCTCGCTATCCTATCTTCAATTTGGGCAGCCTGTTCTTCAGACAGATGTGACTCGCCAACTGCGAGGATCCCAGTTCTCTCATCGTGCATGAGTCTACTGACTTCTGGCCCCTTACTTGTGCCATCCTCCGAGAGCGCTCACCCATTAATATTTAGCATTGCCAGCTTAGTCTGGGCACAGGTATTCCTCTCTATCTTTGGGTTGCCTATTTGCTGCGCTCAGCGTTTGCGGTTGGGGCACGCAGGGATGGACTCTGTCTCCCTTGGTGCACGGTTCATGTCCTCCCTATCGGAGTGCACAAGAAGTATTTCAAGGTGGTAGAGGAGGGTAAGGCCGCGGAAAATGAAGTAGGCGTTGGAACCGGCTGCGCGCGGTTAGAGGACCCACAAAATGGGGAGTTGCAATTCGTGGGAATGCCCGGCTCACTGAAACTCAGTGGCTGAGGTGCGGCCAATTTAAACGTGTCCATAAAGTATCCACATGTAGGTAGCGCCAGTCTGACCACTGTCCTAGGACGCAGGCTCAATTTTCAATCGGCTGCCGTGGTTGCCTGTGAAGAACCATCAATATATTGTGAGAACAAATTTAGAGAGGCAAGGAATACCAAGCTCACTGTCTCATCATACATATTATCCTCAACATCATCCACTAGCCTGCACGAAATTTCACCCCTTTCGTGTCGATTGAATACTCACTGCGTTCCGAGCCTACGTCGGCAAGGTCTGTTGACGTGGGTTGACGTCGGGTCGACCTCGGCCGATCCCAGTCGGCAGGGTCTGCCGACATCATTTCGACACATGTCGGCAGAGATTGACCCGAGGTCGACCTAGGCTCTGCCGACGCGGCTGCGGAATGCAGTGACCATTTCGCGGTGTGTTTATCCGATTGATTTACGTATACGCCCACAGCACCCCCACTTTAGTAAGTTGTGCCATCTCCTTCCGTGCGACTCCGCTCCAAAACAGGATTGTCCGTCGCCTTCCTGTGGATTTCTCGATAGATGTACCGCATGGTCCACGGCGGAGGAAAACACGCCGTACGCCATGCGTCAGTTCGCCTCAAACAGAGTGACCAGCCACAACGGGGATGCACCCGAAATGGAGTAGAGGCCAGAACATGAAATCGCGGAACTGAAATCGCGGAACAGAGATGCCTGCCATCCAAAACGCACCCTTTGGAATGTTCCAGGCGGACTTGGAAACGGTGCCAGAAGCACAGCGGAAAAAAGATAAACACATGGACAGCTTCGGATTGCGGCGGAGGCGGAGTGAGCAAGAATTATTCCAGGGTAGTAGAGAAGTGGAAGGGCCGCGGAAAACGAGGTAGTCTCCGGAACCCGCCGCGCGGAGGTGGAGGACCCACAAAAATTAGGGAGGTGTGATTGCTGAGCTGCCCCATGCGCCTGATAATCTGGTGAGAGCGAAAAGGAATCGGGGGTCTGAGACAAGTGAGGGATATGGCACAAAAAAGATGGCGTGGTGGGTTAAAGCAAGCGGAGCGAGATATCCGTCGGGTGAAAAACGCGCCATAAGACAGGGAGAGGCGCATGCGTGGCAGCCCATTCTAATTCCAGCAATTGTGTTTTTGAGAGCTAAATCCGTTTTGCGAGCAAGGTTGGGGCCGAGCGCATCCATCTCTCATTTCAGAGTAGGTGAGGAACAGTGCTGCTTGTAGAACTTCTTTGGTCAAGCAACACTTGGCCCGAACTTTGCTCGCAAAGCGAAAGTGTCTATCGTTTCGGATTTAGCTGGAAGCCTAGCTGCAGATTTCAAGCTTCGGTTTGTCCCGCTGCCAGTTCGCGATCGGTGTGCATATTCCCGCCCGAGCTTAGCTTAGGTTCAAGTACTTGCCTAGCGCTCAGAACCGTTTCTGTGGAATCGCCAGAGCACTTGGGGCTTATGCTTGCGCTTGTATGAGGTAGGCTGCCTTTGGGCCTTGGGCGGGGACTGGGAATGAGGATAAAAGATACGGCGAAATTGGCGCAGAGGTGGACTCGGAGAGCGTAAAGTAGAAGACGGAGGGTGAAGTACGAGTACAAGGACAAACACAAAAATGAGCACGACAACATCCCGCCAACGACGAAGAAAAGGTACCCTGCGGCGAACGACGACGCAGATGGCGTGAATTCTGAGGAAGGGGTACAGTGGGACTTGGACTCGAACTGCGAATGAGTGCAGCGCAGGGATGGCGGAGGCGAAAATACTTGGCAGACAACGTGGATGGCCGTGACGCAAATGGCGGAAGACGAGGATGGAGTCCATGTAAATGCCGGAGGACGGGAGTTGCGCAGGAGTAGGATTTTAGATCCAGTTTCCAAGATGTTTTGCTACCAGTTTTGATTTTTCAGTCAAGTTGAAAGCCCATGAGATTTTGATTCAGCGAGCGTTTCTTGAATGCAGATGGTGTGCCTTCTTGGTCTTGGAATATTTCGAGATGGACGTAGGAAGCACCGGCTATTCGGTTCGCGGCTTGCCGACGCCATCATGATCTCTTCTCTTTCCCTGCCATGAACTTTGCAAAACCGTTCCGGCAAACTGAACCAGACACAACTGAAGAAGGCATGCTCTTCAGCGCGCCCGCTCGCACTTGGCGGTTGTCTGCGCTGGGCAATTCGCCGCTCACTTTGGACGAACACATTCCGAATTTGAGGATTAACGACTTTGCACGATGAGCTGTGCGTCTTCTCCCTTCAATTTCATTCCGTGGACTTGCCGTAGACGATTAATACGCCGTGCACGTCCTGCTTCGTCTCGCTCGCCCCGCCGCTGTTGTTATTCTTGTTCCTCTGCGGCTACGCGGACGTTGCGCCGCCGTTGTCCCTGCTTCTACGTGACCCGCAATCCAACTCAACCTCGCGCGGAGTCAGAGCCAGCGCGCCTCGGCCCGATTTCTCACGCGTAGGTTCTCACAGAGGCGCCGGGCGTGCCTTCCGACGAGGGGTGGGCAGATTGTGCGGTGGGCTACGGAGACGCGTATGATGAGGTGCCGCTGTCGCCGCTCGGCGTGTGTGTGCCGTCGCCTCCGTCCTTCTCTGCTGGTGGGTTAGGGAAGAAGACAACGTCGACGTTCCCACCTTCGCCTTGTAGCTGGCACTTCCCCGGCGCCCGCACCGTACAGAGGTTGGCACCCATCCCCAGGTCCGGCAGCTCCGGCTCGCTGTAGAGCCCCTTCTGTTCTCTGGTGGTGGTGCGCGCTCGCCTTGGGCGGAGTATACCGCCCTACCTTCGTCTTCTCCTTCGCGTGCATCTCATTTCCAGCAACCCTCGTACCCGGACTACACACAGGAGGAACGTTGCTACAAGCAGGAGCAACCCACCCGCAGCCGCTGGTCCTCCTCCACGCTCTCATCCGCGCACTCCTCTCAAGCTCACGGGCACCACCCCTGCTCGCCCGCCTCGCCAAAAACGTTCTCTTTCGCGAAGCGGCATTTCAAGTCGCCTTCCTCGTCCTCTTCCAATTCTACGACGTCCAAGACGCCCAAGTCGGCAACGTACGCAAAACCGAGGCCGATGGGCACCGTCCTCGCCCCGACCCCCAAGCGCAAGGTGCCAAAAGGAAAAGGGAAGCGCCTGACGACGGCCGACGTGCTGGTCGTCGCGCCCCCGCTCCCGCCCGCGTCGTTGTCGGGCGTGCTTGCCACCACGACATTGTCTCCGGAGGGTGTACGTGGGCTGAATTCAGCTTCAGCGGCGCTGAGTCCGGCGACGGCGCAGTGCGCGACGCATCCTCACTTGCGCTGGAGCAGGAGCAAGGGCACCACACACGCGCAGCCCCACGCTCTAACCGGTGTACACAGCGCGCGTCGAACGCGAGCACTAGAAGTAAAACCAGCGGGTGGTCGTATTCCTCTGCCTCCTCTGCCTCCCCTTCTCCCTCCGTCCCTCCGTCCCTCCAATTCCCACTCGCCCTCCAACTGCGCGCCGCGTAGCTCGCCTTCCTCCGCCTCCTCCGCGTGTGGCAGCGATTCAGGACACAGCGATGCGAGTGAGTTAAGCATAAGGCGGGAAGCCGATTCCAGTGGGGTCCTCTTACGAGAAGGCACTCTCTGAATTTCCTCCCGACAATAAATTATTCCAGTTGACGTTGGGGAATTTAAACCCAAAGCCGAATGAAAATCGTTTCGCTCAGAGTGAAAGCTCGCTGTCCGTCCGAACCAACATCGTGCTCTGCGGTAGTACGGTGCTTGTCCGCGGTTTCTCCACCATACGAATGGTTGTCCCATAAATTTCCAAGAGTGGCCGCAGACCTCAAGAACTGACAGATCTAGAGGCGCTTGGAATTATTCTCGTCGACCAGGTTCAGACGCGGATAAACTAATCAATCATAGGACAGCAAGATGCAAGATACAAACATTTAATTCTACCGTAACAAAAAAAAGTACAAGTCCTCGATCCTTCGCCCGAGTCGTTCTTCGACGTAAGGCCGTCTTCAAGCACAGGACAACCGAATATGGATCGACCCAGTGTTTGAGTCAACGTCACACCCATCCTCCCAGTCATCCTCATCGTCATCCTCGAGCTCTTCGCCATCGTCCTCGTCTGAAAACGCCTCCGAACCCGCGTCCTCCGCGTCTTCGTCTTCCACAAATGCCACTCCCATCTCCAAGTCGGCATCGAGGTCCAAAAAACCGACGATATTTAGATGGTCCGTCAGAGGCATGGCATCCTCCGACTCGACGGCAATTTCTCGCCGTAACACCTCAAGCCGCGCATCCAGCGCCCTGAGATTGCCCTCGCACACGTGCGACTGCGAGCACAGGATCTCAGTCGCTGGTGGCAAGGGGGCATAGTTCTCCTTGTCCTCAGAGGCAGATTCATTGCAGGCACGGGCTTCCGAGTACGTGTTGTTGAAGGAAGACCCGTGCGTACGGCCCAAAAGGCTCAGCTGGGTGTTTCGCACCCACTGCGCAACCGCAGCAGAGGCGTTGGTGTCGGTGGCAGGCGCGCGATACTGCGGTCTCGCCGACGATGCGCTAGGCTCGAAGTAGTGGGTTTCGGCTGGTGCGGGGCCACCGCGCGTGTTGCCGCGGGGAAAGGTGGACGCGGTGGTGGAGTGGCTAGCGACTGGGATTGACGGAACGAGGCTACGAGAGGGAGGCGGAGACGAAGACATGATCATTATTTGCGCTGCTCAAAGTGGCATACATGGTGAGCTTCGCCACCAAACATCGAGCCATGGAATTGAAACGCACGAAATGACGCAGGGGGAAAGATGTTTGGCAGTTGCTCTTGGTGGTAGGTAGTGAATCGACGCGCGCCTTATCGTCGCGAGGTGGCTGAACCGAGATGTAGGTAGTGCCCAGTAATTTTGAGGGTGGCAGCACAACGCGACGCCGTGCAGGATAATAATCGAGCAGAGTCGATTCTTCAGCAGCTCAAGCTCAAGGTGCCACTGCGAGAAAATAAGGGGAAAGACGTCAAACCACACCGGCGAACGGTATGGATGGTGGTGGTGGGAAGGAGCAAGCAAGCAAGCAATCGGTCGCCAGTCCGACACGTGATCGCGCTTTGGATGGAGGTCTCACTACTTTTGAAGAACAACAATGAAACCGATGGTAACGTAATCAGAATCCCAGGACAATGGGAAGGATGCGCAGTCTTGAGTTTTCCTGTCTCCTTCCTCGTAGTTTGAAGAAATTTATGGGTTTCCAGTTGAACGACGGGACACTACTGTAGGTTCGTTGAATTACAATTTGATTACAATCCGTATTATTTATTCCCATTTCAAACAGGATACCGTGACACAAGTATTCAATGTGACGAGATTTGCATTCTCCCTCCCCCCTTCTCGATTCTGTGGAAAGACTAAACGCTGGGAATATCTGCTGCAGAGCAAAAGAGAGTTGGGCACATTGAAATTCAGCTGTCAATTTCAACTACCCACTTGACCACAAGAATTTGAAAAATAATTTGTTTCTCCCAGTGGCGGGGAAAGAGCTTGTCTGCGCTGTTCCGTTTCCCTCGTAGAAAAGACAATTAGACCGGGCCGACGGCCGTCGCCGTCCCACTTTCGAATATGCCGGGAGTCGGGACTGGTATACATGTATCCTGCTCAAAATCGAGCACGATTCCGAGTCGTTTGAGCTTTTGACAATTTTGAGGCTCACAAAATAAGTATTTTAAGAATCCCGACTCGACAGAATCAACGAGCGTTTGGACTTCAGGAAAAATCGGTGTTCATCCAATGTGTTTAGCGTAGAAAAATTGACCTCCATTCGTAAATCCATGAATCAATTCCGCATGAATTCGAGTGAGGGAGCCTCAGGGTTGAGTCGCGGTAAAGGGGAGATTCGATTGGCGGCAGGCAAAGGATCAAAGTCTGATCATGAGATCTGATGGCCTAAATGGAGTTGACCAAGGGGGAATCGGGATTCGAAATTTGGATATAGGGTCGAAAAGTTTTTTTCGGCCTCAAGCTTACCCCCCATCCCCCCTCCTTCCTGATAGGGCAAGAGTTTCTCACCCCTAACCCCGGGCCGGCTGTCCGCCTTGAGCCGGCACATTCCAACTTGTTTCCTACCACTTTCCTTGACCTGGAATACACACCCAACTGCCTTTCCCATGCCTTTTAGCAATATTTCCATTCATCTTGACTGCAACAGTTGCAAAAAAAGTTCAGCCTCAGCATCTACCATATTTGGCTTGATTTCAACAAGATATACAGAATACCCCAGTTGAGAGTGTAAATATCATCCAAGACTCTTGCTAGACTGGAGTGCCTCTTTGACAATCAAATAACACTTCCCTGAGGCTCTAATGGTTGTTTGGATGCTCTGGATAATATATACTAAGAAGTTTTTTTCAGGCCTCCCTGGACCCCCCCTCCCCATGTACGGAATTTTAATCCCTATTCCCCATTGGAGTTGACAATCTTTTTACTCTTCCATCCATTGCTTCCATTGATTTCCAGTCCACCCAAGTATTCCAATCCTTGGGCCCACCAAATAAGACGAGCGAGCTGAAGTTCAATGCAGTTGTTCCTTGGGAAGAGCCCAATATCGCGTAGACTCCACTGGAGTGTTGCAGACTGGCGGTGTCGATCCATCGATGAAATCCAGACCAGCAATTTGCAAACATTCTGTCTCAGTAGCCCAGACGTAGTGTTGCTGCGGGCTAAGGTGATGGTAGCTCGAGCTCGGCTAAATGGGACCTTGGATCAGCTCGAGCTGTCATGAGTTTATGTAGCTCAATTCAGCTCAAGCTGATGGTCGCCTTGTTACCATAAACGGAAGCCGGGACCAGACGTTCTGGTGTGATCTGCGTGATTGAGGTCGGAGATTGAAAAAGAAAGTGCAGAGAACAATCACGGTGCAGTCCGGATTATCACGAGAACGGCTGACGGTTACTGAGACAGAAATTTGTTGAAAGAGTTGGCATATGAGCGGGGTGTTCACCGCTGAGCTGATTCTCATTAAGTATCATTCTGTCCCACTCTCGCGGCTGTATCCAGGTACGACCATCATGTTGCCCTACTCTCAACCTACTCTTCATTACTGAGACAGAAATTTGTTGAAAGAGTTGGCATATGAGCAGGGTGTTCACCGCTGAGCCGATTCTCACATCAGGAAAATCCAAAATAGCTCCATAGACCATGGGGCAGTTATGGGAGGCTATGGGAGGCTATGACAGGCTATGAGAGTGGGACAGTGCAGTTATGGGGGGCTATGACAGGCTATGAGAGCAGGACAGTGCACTATATTGTGCTATGGGAGGCTACAGTGGTCTATGCATTCTGCTCTGGACATCTATGAAAACCAATCAATAATATTTGGAGCTATGGAGATCTATCCAGAGCATTTGGCATTGGGAGATATCTAGGGCCACAAATTGCCATCTCTTTTGTGCCTAATCTAACATTTCATTTTTTTGCAGTCTAATGCTTGTTGTTCTCCTCAATCTAATGCTTTTTCAAAAACCTTACATGTCTATCCAAAAATATACCCCAAACCAAAGTTGTAGAGCTCAATGAGCTCTACAAGAAGTGTCTAAGGCAATTTTATGATCCAAAGCTTCATTGGCCCACAAAACACAAAATACTTTTTGAGAGACAAGTCTTTTGAGGTGCTTATTGTGGTTGGACACTTCTACCTGCCCCATGTACTGATCAGAAACTTACCCTGTGTAGCTTTGGTAGTCTAAGATGAGATAAGGCGGTTTTCACATCAAACACCCGATTTCTCTGGAACGAAGGCAAAAATAAAAGATCCATCCCGTTAATCGATGCGAATTGGGTGTAGCTAAAAGATCCCAAATTTCCAGCAGAATTGGCTCTGAATTGATTGAGTTTAAACCTTTTTGGTCCAGATCTGCAATGAGAAATTGAGTTCAGTGCGTTTTTTGGCTTGTAGTTTTTTCCATGCCAGTTGAGAAGACTCACAAATCATTCATATTCGTTTAACAAGACAAACAATGTATACTACACAAACATTGTACACTGAGTCCGAAAAAGTATTGGATCACGTGGAATTGTGGAAAGATTCATCTGGCATTCGAACTCCTGATCTGTTTGACTAGGCTTCAAATGCGGAAATGGTAGTACAGGAGGTATAGTATATGCATCTAAAATATTGGAATATTATGTTGAGAACTGGGAGTCGGAGGAGGGATTCGGTCGTGCTGGGTGATCCAATTATTAATCTGGTTTAGTCACAGCATGGAGATTTCAACGCGTAGAAGTCCAAGAAGGACAAAATAAAATGGGGAATGCATACCAGGAGTTAATAATGAGTTGCCCCACCCTTCGCCTTCAGCAGTTCGCGCACGCGGTTCGGCAGGCTGTCATATAACCGGTCAATAAACCCTTGATCAATATTCTCCCATTCCTCCTTCAACGCGAGCCATAGATCATCCGGATTCTTCGGAAATGGGTCCCTCGCGCGTACCATGCGCTCAAGGTGATCCCAGAGATTCTCTATGATATTTATATCAGGGGAATTGGGGCACCAGGGGAGGACATTGATGCCCTCGAGATCAAGCCACCCCTTGGCGTGCTTTGATTGATGCTTTGGATCGCCGTCGGGCTGGAAATAAATGGTAGAAAAGTCCAGGTTATGCTTGTTGAGGGTGCCGAGAAGGGATTGGGAGAGGATATCGGTGTAAACGAAGCGGTCCATGATGCCGTTGATATGATGGAGTTCCCCGACACTGTGTCTGGTGATGCACCCCCACACCATCACGCTGCCGCCACCGTGTTTGACCTTTTTTTCGGTGTATCTGGGTTCGTTGGCCCGTCCTTTCTCCCTCAAACACCACTGCCGCCCATCCGAACCTAAAACATTGAATTTGGACTCATCGGAATAAATCACCGCCCGCCAATCCTCCGCCGTCCAATAACAATGGTGTTCAGCCCAGTCTACTCTCTTCCTCCGGTGCCCAGCGGTATGGAGAGGCTTTGACTGGCGCACATAAGCATTAAGGCTTGGTTTTTTGAGTGCATTTCGAAGTGTATCGACGTGGAGGTGGGGGAAAAACTTCTGCTGCAAGTCTGATGCATTCTTGGCTTGGCCAGAAGAGAGTATTCACAGGGCCTTGTCGATATCCCTGTCGTCCAATTTTCTTGGGCGACCCTTCTTGGGTGCCTTGGACTCGAAATCATGATTTGGACCATACCGCGTGTTGATCCTAGACACCGTCGAAGGCGCGACATTCTCCTTGTCAGCAACCTCTCTATTCAACTTCCCTGCCTCCTTCAGTGCAACAATTGCACCTTTCTTGGCTGCAGTAGTGTCCGACATGGCTAAGAGGAAGTGTATATGCAGTTTGAGCTTAGTGCGGTACGGCGTTGTGGTGGTTCGAGTCAAAAGTTGTGGTGCTTGCCAAATGCGGAAAAAGAATTGGATCACATGTGCGCGTTTATTACATCACTATTCAACGACGGCTGCAAGTTTGCCTCTGATATCAAACCAGAAAATAGGCTGGCCTATAGTGTCTCTAATGTAGCCTGGAATATAATTTATAAATGTGTGGTTGTGGCCCAGCAGAGCTGCAAAGTTTGAAAACCCCGTGATCCAATACTTTTTCGGACTCAGTGTACACACCTGGGTGGCTACAAGTATCCTATCAAATACAGAGAAATATCAAAGACAGCTGATCAATAAACGGAGGGAACTTTTGGGACGAACTCATGTACTAATCACTATATGGTGCACCAAAATACTACATACTGTTCTAACTAACTGCTCTGACTTTTTTTTTTTGCTCTGGATTCCCTTCCCAAAAAAACTACAAGCCAAAAACCGCATTGAACTCAATTTCTCATTGCAGATCTGGACCAAAAAGGTTTAAACTCAATCAATTCAAAGACGATTCTGCTGGAAATTTGGGATCTTCTAGCTACATCCAATTTGCATTGATTAATGGGGATCTTTTATTTTCACCTTCGTTCCAGAGAAATCGGGTGTTTGATGTGAAAACCGTCTTATCTCATCTTATCAGTCACGGCACCGCCACTGATCGTCACTTGGATGCATATGGATGCGGCCTATCTTAGAAAACACATTCAAACACGTTTGTTATATTATATCAAGTCAATTCAATACACTACAGTCAGGTATAAGAATGGAAGCCAACAAGAAATCTAATAAATTAAAGGTTGTTAAAGTGGTCACTAACAAATAAAAGATTGTGCAATATCTTTTATTTTTTTACTCTATTGTCTCTATCTACTATGACTATGAGCTGCTATGACCAGTGTGGTTGTGGCCGCTGTGATAGACAATACCTGCACTATGGTGGGCTATGACAGGCTATGAATTTCGACACCCCCCCCCCCACCTTTCTCTCAGAGTGGCCTTCTGCTATGGCTGCTATGGCTGCTATGTCAGGCTATCTGGAGCTATCCAGCAACTTTGGATTTTCCTGATGCATTAAGTATTAGTCATTCATTATTTCTGCCCCACTCTTGCGGCTGCGTCCAGGTATGACCATCATGTCGCCCTACTCTCAACCTACTCTTCATCGTGTCCAGCGCTTTTCGGGCTCAACCTGTCTCAGACGGGTCGACGGACCGTCAAGGGCATTTCCTTACCCGTTTTATAAATGGGTAGAAACGGGTTCGCCAATACCTCGCTCTCTGCTACCATCAGCCCTCATTCAGGTGTTCCCTGAGGATTCAAAGCATCAAACCAAGTAGGTTTACATATGAATTAACCCACCTCTTAATTTTAGTCACCCACCTCGAGGCATAATGCACTCGTCGAAAACGGATAGACGGAGAGGAACGGGTCCAACAGACCCATCCATTTTCCAAATACTGAAACGGCCGTTCCGTTTTACAGACGGTTCGGAAGCCTACTTATGTGGCGTTGCGCGTTCACTTCTGCCTCAGTGCCTTGGCGACGGCATGAGCGGTAACCCTTCACACGAGGTTTTTCCGAAATCGCTGGCGGCTGGTTTCCTGGCTTGGCATCAAAGCTTCAGAACTTGCCTTACATCGTCGCAGAATTCCCTGTTTCCCAACCTTTTTTGAAAGGAGGTCGGTCCCCATCTATTTTCCCGATTGCGCTGGCAAATCTCTTGAATCACAAGCCTTCAAATTTTGTTCATCTCATCTTGCTCCTGCAAATTAGCCCTGGTCACCAGGCCCTCTCAGCGCGACAATCTTATTCCTGTCTTTCCATCTTCTGTCTGCCACGTCTGTTTTGACATGACTCGTGACAGACAGGACGATAGCCTCGATCATCGCCCACACTCATGGTCCATCGAGAATTTATAGTGGCAACCAGTTCGGCACGCACAGGATTTGAACGGTGGGCGGCGTGCCAAATTAGAGCTGTCGGCCAAAGGTGACTTAAGCCCCCAACAGTTCTCTGCTGTCTCCTTCGCCGCCGTCCACCACCCTCGCCTGGGACAGATACGGGCTCAGCGATGCACTCCCTTCCCATCTTATGGCTTATCTCAATGGCTGGGCGGGCTGTAAGCACAGAGGAAATCCAGATCTCCTTGTAAGTCGCTGCACTATCAGTTTACCTACCAGCGATGTATTGGTGTGCGACTCGTGCAGCAGCAACACAGTCATCGGTACATTATCTTTGCTGCGGACTTTGATTCGGTATCTGAACGTTTTTTTAGCCCAATGCGACATCCTCAACTTCGAATGGACGGGCGGGACACGTGAGTCCCCTTATTCGCTGCCTTGGCTGTGCTCTTACCTTCAATAGCTCCCTTCTTTACAGTACGTGGACTCGAAACTGCTGTAAGCCCATCTGACCCATTTCAGGTGTACGGCCGTCTCTCATGCCTCATGTCCTGCATCCTCACCCTCGCCTCAGAGCTGCCAGCCTCGGAAACTCAGAGACGCTGGAAACAGGAATATCTACTTTCAGCTACAGCTGGCAGGTAAATTTCCCCGCGGGTGCGTTTTGAATTTGTCCTGGCTTTAGCGCTCAGTACTAAGCCCATCACAGGGACCCAGGTCTCAATCGGAGTGGGGGACAGCTTCAACGACCAGGGTATCAGCGGCGTGTTCACTGTAGCTGCGTCTTGTGAGTATATTTTGTGTGATGCCCGGATTTGCTCACCATGCCTAGCGGACAGCAGCTGCCTTGTGGGGTGCGTTGCTTTCTCCGCCTTCGCGTTTGTACTGACGGGCTATTTCTCACACAGGGACACACCCACAGGCGCGACTCCGTGAGCAACCATGTCTGTTTTCGACTCTTGAGCCTCCTTATAACGCAACCACAGCGCGACCGGTGGGAGTCAGCCCACAGGTTCAACTTTGTGCGTCCATCCCGCTGTTCTCAGCCATCGATCCGGCCTCCCCATGCACTCGTACATATTGACCTTGCTCTCAGGCCGTCCCATTCAGACTCAGGAGGCTCCGACTCCGATGTACCTGCTATCGCAGGCGGCGCTGCCGGGGGCGCAGTTGGACTCATTTTCGTCGGGCTTGGTTTGTGGTACTGCTGCAGAAGGAGAAAGCCGAACAGTATTGAACCTCCGACGACTACGCCCGGTACGCTTAGTGGTACTGCCGCGCCTCTTGCGGTCACTCGCGGAGTCTCTACCAAAGGTATGCGTCTTTATCTTCCATTGTCTCAAGCTCCAACTTTTTGTTGATTGATTCTTCATGAGAATCAGTTCTTCCAGAGATGGGATACCAGACCGAGGCGTACGACCCCGGGAAAGTCCAGTCCTCCGTAGGAGGAACGAGTCCACCGCCGATGATGCTTCACATAGCACCAGCCATGCCCCCCGCCCCGAGTACCTACTACTCTGATGAATCAACCATAGCAGAGGTGCCCTATGAGCAAAAGACAAAGCCAATGGTCGTCGCCAATCCTGTTCCGGGTCAGCGTCCGAGTCCGGGTCCTACCATGCCTGTACCAAATCATCAACCATGGTCGTCAGCGGGCGGAGTGGATAGGGGAACGAGGATGACAACGAACGGAACGAGGATGACAACGAACTCAGGTCACCTTCGCATTTCCACTGTTAAATCGTGCTGACCCGTTTTCCTTCGTTCGTAGATTTCAAAACGGTGATGAGCTGGGGGCCTCCGAGTTCACAAGCTGCGTCCTCCTCAGGTATAATTATTCTGGCAGCGTTCTTCCACCGGTTTTCGCTTACCCACCCTGCAGCTTCTCTCATTACGTCCTCTCCCCGTGAGCAAGAGCTAGAACAGAGGCTCCGCATGCTGGAGTCACGGGTCACGTCAATAGATATGGCGCCGCCGTCTTATGACGAGAAGGATTGAAGATATGCACGAAGCACCTCAGGCCATTGCCTACAGTATGCGGGAAGTATGCTTTTCCGGAGTGGTAGACCTACGGGTCTCAATATTTATGCATCTTTTGGCAAGCATCTGCGATCAAAAGCGAGATCGGAGAGCTGGCGAGTTTTGTAGACTTTCCAACTCTCTACGGCAAAAATAAAAGTCATTTGACAACTCACAGGGCTCCCCTTGTCCTTTCCAACACTTTATCTGCAAGGATCTTCAATCCGAAGTGACATCGGGCAGTTTTTGCCTTTTGGGAAATTTCTAACATTCTACGACCAAAGTAGAGGTCATTTCACAACTTATAGAGCTTCGATATTCCTGTATAACACTCGAGGCATTCCCTCTTCTGGCTCATGAGGTGGAGGAACAGCGACTTTCAATTTTTCTAAAACTCAACTCAGAGTTTCCCCCCCGTTTCGAGTTACGTATAAGTCCCCACGGCATTCTAACATTTTTTCCTGTTTCTATTTGCGTGATGTCATCTAAGTCGTCACAAAAATCCCTTTTGACTTATAAGCCAAGATAGCGCCTTTCTGCGTCTTATAGGCAACCTATAAGGAAAACGGCCGGGGTTATGGAGCCTTATGAGCACTTATAGACCCGCCTGTTTTGTTTATAAGATTCAGAAAGGCCTTATAAGGGCTTATCTTCGAAATTGGAATTTTGCGACTAATACGTCTCTGGGGAATGGAATAAACATTATGTAACGTTCATTGGTTCAACCGGAGTTCGAACCTCCTGAACTCGGAACAGATCGGGAGGTGGTGCCCGAGTCACATCACCGTTACTGCTGTCACGATTCTTGCTTCCAACCGTCATATGCATGCTCGAAGCCCGTTTTTCCTGAATACTTTATGTGTAGGCTTTATCTCAATAGAGTATGCTCGTTTTACTTCCCCTCCTTTGCCAGTCTCTCCCGCTCCCTTTCCTTCATCTCCTCCTGGATCTTGACTCTCCTGGGCACAAACATCGCCCTCTCGCCTTCAATCTTCCAACCATTCAGTCCTGCAGGAAATCCCAACTCCTGCAACGTCTTTTGCTCCACCAAACTGAATCCACTCTCCTCTTTCGCATCAAATCGAAAGGGTTCTTTGAGTGCTATCGGCGGGTTCGTGATCACCCTCGGAACGCGCGTCGCGTTCTTCGTTGCGGAATGCACCATGAGCGGGTGCAGCAAGTACACGTCCCCTATCTCGCCTGTCATTTCGTGAAGGCTCGCGTCGGACGCGCGGTTCTGCACGATGGAGCTGAAGAAGGAGAGGCGGTCGGGGCCTGGGGCGGGCTCCGGAGTGCCGCGAGGATGCATCCATGGCGTTACACCGGTGGGGTTTTCGTACTGCACATTGCAATGTTCAGAAGCAGCCTATCAGATGCTGAATGACTCCTACCAGATGTCTCGCGACGACGCCGATACCATCAGTGCAAATCGCCGTCCCGCCGCCGCCTGGGCCGATATCGCTGAAGATCGGAATGACAAGGAGCGCTTGCTCGGGCGAGTCTAGAAAATGCAGGAAGAAATCCCCGTCCACATGCCATCCATCCAGCTCCCGGAACGCAATCTCTCCCTGCCCCTCCTTCCCTAGATTCACGATGAAGCTATCCTTCCACACTCTCGTCTCGTCGGATATGCGACCCTCCCCGCCAAGCAGCTCGCAGATCGCGCTCCACGCCTTCGGCGCGAACTCCGAGATCAGCACGGAGTGGTGGGAAGGCATGTTAGTGCGCTCGGTGTGCCAGGTTGATTTGTCGTGCGGAGACATGCCGAGGCGGGTCCAGAGGTCGGACGTGAAAATATCGGATGCCTCGCGTGAGAAGCAGTTGGGGAGGTGGACGAAGCCATGCGTCAGAAAATCCGATTTCTGGGCTGCGCTGAGGACGCCGGTTGTGGTGTTGCTGTCCGGGGACATGCTACGTGGTGGTAAGAAGGAAGCCGTAGGCGACAGACCACGAGTTGTGCCTATTCTCGTCCCGTTCCGCATTGCCAATTTTGTCCAAGGTGAATTGTCGGTCTTGGGAACTCATTCCTGATTTGGGCCCCAACAGATCAAAATGGGGTTCTTTTCTTTGTCTGGCGCTCTCGCCACTTCACGCGTACTGGACGTTTCAACCAACTGGATTAGAGGTCCTCTTTCTCTCAGTTCTTTTCCCGCGGATACGGGTTGCAAGAATGACCTTTGCTTTCATTTCGGCGCGCTATCTTTGCCGGTTTCACGGCTATTAGGTTAAGGTTCGGAGCTCACTTGTCAAGGAAAAGTACGATAATGATATGCCGATTTGCCCTCGATTATTATACAGCTTGCGCAAAGCCGCCTGCGGAGGTGCGCGGTTCTGCTTCCAAAAAATCACCAGAATTGCTGTTGATAGCACCTCCTGGGACCACTGGTGCAAAAAAAGAAAAGCCGCATAAAAAGACGTTGCGCGACCAAAAGCCGCATGCGGCTTTTGCGCAACCTCTCTATTGGTTGGATTTGGGCTAATCTCTTTTGGAACAGCGCCTTCTCAGAGATCTACTTTGAGCACTCGATCAGATGAGGGGAGCGAAGGCAACGAAAATTAGGGTTTTAGAGGGAATTGTCTGAGTCGGGCCGCTACTAGTAGTAGGAAAGAAGACATGACACCTCTTGCGTTCTTCGTCGTCAGCTGGCAGCGCATACCGAGCCCCAGGATATTCATGATACTCGCGGACGGCCTGCTCTATTGCGGAGGGACCATCTATATTGAGGCATTAGCGAGCTCAGACATCGATACCGCCCGTCAAAGTGCTCAACTAGTCATCATTGTGCAGAGTAAGTTGTGCGGTGAAACACAAGAAATGTAAGCTCAAGTGAACTCAAATTTGGAACCAGGCAAAGTGAGTCAGATGCTCAAGACAATGTTGCGCACAAAATCGGAGGTTCCCGCCAAAATATATGGCAGCTGCAATCCAGATGAAAAGGGTGTGGTGTATTCCGAGTCAAGGAAATATAAAACCAAAATCCAACAATGTCATTCCGTTTCGGTCCAGATCCAAAAGTTCCCGTAAGTTCCGCAAGTTCCGTAAGTTCCAAAGTTCCGTAAGTTCCAGAGTGTGAGTGTGAGTGAGAGTTGCCGTGAGGCGTATTATTGTTTTTCTACTACAAGATTGCGCCCTCTTTTATACCTTTACTATTTGTGCAATGCAAATAATGATCTACTGCCACAAACTTCAGGACCCAAATGCTGGTAACCAAGCAGTTGCACTATTTCTGAGCAGATTTCGTCTCGGTATGCACTAATTCCTTTGGCAATCCTCATCCGAAACTCCTGCAACTTCTATTTGTTGTTGCTGTGAACAATGTTCCCCATTGTTCCAACGGCACCACACATTGTTCTGCAAATGTTTTGGGCGCGTATCCACTATCCTCGACGTGTACTACGTGTATCCACGTCGACTTGCGGCCAAAACACGTCTCCTGACGTGTCGCGACACGTTCAAGCAAGGACAATGATACATCACAAGTGTCACGTGATCGCTATCATTGTTCTCGCCCCCTACGATGTCAACCTCTTAGCTCACAACGCACTTCTTCTACAAGCTCATTGTCCTCCGTTGGCTATGTATTCTCCCACACAGCCAAATCCGGTATGATTCTTTATCGTTCCAACTTTGTTGGTTCCCATCATTCAGTTGAACCTTATTCCGAATCCGACTCGACGCACTACGCCGTGGTCGTACTTGTCTGTAAATTCGCAAGTCGAAGGCTTTCGGTATGTTTTCCTAGTCCGAACAATTCCCTGCTTATCAGCGGAGTGAGAACAAACGCTGGTCAGTGGTCGTGGCGATAAGTAAGTTTTAGCGGGGTTTATTTCTTCCAGCCAATCGGTTGCGTTCGAAGACCATGAAGAAGCGCCGCACTGATAGAACTGATACAGTTAGGTCCCCAGGCCTTTCGGGTGCAGGTTTGTAGTGTATACATAGTACTCTCGACGAGCTCGCCACTTTTAAGACTGTCGATCTCCAGCCCATAAAAGGCAGTCCCGCCTCATCCGGAACGACCTTCGTGTACGGTGTGAGCCAACTGCCAACTTTCTTCACTACACCATCAATCCAAGATCAAATTCTCAAGCAGTCCATCTCGTGGCCGGCCGTAGACTTGGTGGGACGGACGGATAAAACCCCATGGCATACCGCGCACACTAGTAGGATCATGGGAGTCGTCTACGGGAGGAGAGGAGGAGGAGGAGGAGGAGTGTATTACTGCGGAGGTCCCAACAAGGAACAATTGGCAGAAGACGACCGCCGTTACTATCGACGCACGCGGCAGACGACGACGATGAATATCCATTCCCCCCTTTCTCCCGTCCCCACACTCCTTCGACTTCTTGGTCCCTGCTGGATAGGGTTCTTTGGTGATGATATGGGCACTCTGGATGTCCGCGGCCGATGAAGATGACGAAGAAGAGCGCAGCGCGCAAAACGCCTTTGGAAGCGCTTGTCTTATGGCCCGCCCTGGTAGATCTCATTGATGATACCTTAGTCATGTATTTGATATAGGCGGTGTTCATAATCGTAACAATCGTAACAAGGAGGCACGGTACTGACGTACGAGCCGCCTGACACCACAGAACTCAACATCCGAGTCTTGTACATGGCATGGTTGATTCACCTTATCCACGGTTGCAAAGTCCTAACAGCGACATCATTGATTCATTCACGTCGAACAGAATTCAACAGCTTGTCGCGATTGAAGTTGATTAAGGTGCCTGCGATGTAGGATCCCGTCAATATGTGACTGCTGGGTATTCGGTGTATCCAATGCCGCATGGGTCCACGTTCGCAGTGTCGTACAACTGCGCCATCACCACCGTATTATCCAACGTCCTGCCATGTTGAATGCGTTTTGCGAGGTCCGGATGCGTTACCCAAGACATCCCGAAAAACACTCCGTCGACCTTGCCGGTCTTGACGAGTTCCTCCGCCTCTTCCGGCGTGACGCCGCCGACGACGAACGTCTTCGCATTTTTTATCACTTTGCCGTACGTCGCTACGAGATCGTGAGGAGTGCCCCGCTTCTTGGCTGATATTTGAATTTAAGCGTTCCGAGCAAGAGAGTATCGATAAATTATATGCACCTTCGATTATTGGATCCAATTCGGGTATGCATCGAGAGAGGGTTATGTATGACAATTTCAGCTTATCAGCTTCGGACAGGAAGTAGCTGAATGTCTCGACAGCGTCGTCGAGCGGCATCCCGAGGTCGTTGCATCCTCCGGCTAGTAGCATTGACAACAAGGCCGGGTCAGTCTGCTTTACGACAACAATACATGGGCGATTCACCCACCTGGGTTAACTTTCAAGGACACATTCGACCCGAAAACCTCGACCAACGACTTGAGGACCTCAAGGCCGAACCGCGCACGGTTTTCGCAGCTTCCGCCCCACTTCTCTGTCCGGATGTTCGAGGTGGAGTCCAGAAACTGGTGGACGAGGAAGCCATTCGCCGCGAGTACTGTCAGGCCGGCACGTAATGGTCAGCGTGAACGGAATTTAAATATGATTGAACTACACTCACGCTCGACCCCATCAAACCCGGCTAGTTTTGCATTTTCGGCGGCGTTCTTGAATAGCTGGACAAATACGGCTGGGTCGGGTATTTCCGTGGGCTGGAGGGGAGTCTGTAGATGAGCCGTCCGCGAAGAAGAGGAAGACAGAAAGATACAGACGGTTCCGGTTTTGAACATTCCTGTTGCGGGCAGGAAATCGAATCCTTGGGCGGGAATGGGCGAAGAACCATAGACGGGCTGACGGCGAGGAGAAAGTCAATGGAATACAAAGTACGTTTCATAAATTTACGCTGTACTCGTCATGGGCCGCCGAGTTGGCGAGACGCCCGCTGTCCCAAAATGAACCCGGATTCGTGGCGAAGGAGGATCGTACCATGCCACAGCTATTCAGAATGCGTGTAAGCTGGTGGATGAACTAGATAGATCCCATAGCTATCCGCTAACCTGACAGTAAATTTTACTTCCAGCTAGATGAACCACATTCGTTATTTTCCTCCAGCCAGCGACCTGGTCCGTGCTCCATATACCGGGGGCTCTGTCGTACAGTGACCTGGGGACAAGACGAGATTGAGGAAATTCCGCGCTGTCGGAATGAATTACGCGGACAGACGCACTCTTGCGGTGAAATCAGGGTTGCTTCAGTGACAATGATGCCCGCGCCGCCGAGAGCTCGTTGCAGATAGTACTTTTTCATGGCATAGCTGGGCACTCTCCCTGCGTCGGCTCGGTTTCTTGTCATCGCGCTCATCCCTGTGTTGGTAAATTTCAATACCGACGACATCTACCTGGCAAGCATTGTTGACATACCAATCCGGTTTGCAATGGTGATATCACCAACATCCAGCGGAGCGAATAGGGCAGTAGCCATGAGACGGTTTCAATTAGGATTGGTGTGCAGTACCCATCTATATGGGAAACTCTCTGCCATGAGCCCAGAATGTCAATAAATTTATCCGTTTAACCGTCATGTCAATACGGCCAAAGGAAGGAACGGTCATCTCCGTTTATCCGGCGGGATGACCACAATCGGCCATACGTACTGTCCAAATGAAACATACCGGACGGCGGAAAATTGGGGTTGAATTGGAGAGGACCGGCATGCTTTGGGTAGGTAAAATGTTCGCTTCAGTGATACGGAACATACGTGATGGTAAGTCGTCAAGTTTTCGACAGTTTTGCTTGACAAGAAGCTAACCTAGAAACTGCAAGTTCCGCACATATCTACTCATAGTAACCTCGGCGCTCGCGCCCGACAGTCCAAGTGCCATGTTTGATTTCAACTTGAACTTTGAGGTTGGGATGCCGAGACGTATGTCGAGCAGTGCGCATGATGGCAGAGTTATTGTCGAGATTGAAGACTACCTCCGAGTGGGAGTCTATATCGGACAATCGTTCGGAGTTCCAGGATGATGGTTGTTGATAAGACGCGTTTATTTCGATCCAGGGTCTATATCCTTCCGTACAAACAACCCGATCGGTGATTTGACCTTCGAAATTTTTTGACCATGAGCGTCCCTGCGCCTGCGCCAGCCCCGCCTCCTTCCTCGGTGCTTTTCGCGCGAGGCGTAATCGCGCGCCTCGCCACATGGGACACGCTTCGCCTCGCCGTTCAGGAGGGTTGGGGTGGCTTCGGAGCGTCGCAGAAGCGCACCTGGCTCGCATCCGTCATTGTCGACACGTTTGAAGAGACAGTCCCCACGCCCGATGACCAATACGTCGAAGAACTTCTCCTTCAAATTCTGGCAGACGAGTTTGAGACTGATCTGGAGGATGGCAGCGCAGAAGTTGTCGCAGTGGATATCGTGCGGCTATGGGACGAGACCCGCAATGGACGCGACGAGCTGGTTGTCACATTCGAAACGAAGGCCGAGGGCATGCGTGGAAAGCGTACGGCTGCCCAGGCAGTTCCCAGTCATGACCCGGAGGAGTTTGAGGGGGAGGAAGGGGACGAAGATGAAGATGACGATGGCATGGATGTCGATGAAGCCGAGGAAGCTCCGCAGCTGATAGAGCCTCGGCAGCGCGAGGAGCCTGAGGTAGATGAAGATGGTTTTACGCTGGTCAAAGGGAAGGGCAAAAGCCACAGATAATATCCGTTGGTGTATGTCGTCTTCACCACACCCTTTCTTCCTTTACTTATACGGAACGAAGGTTGCGATTTCGATTCGTCACCTCCATGGGAGGGAGCGTAACCGGCATGGTCCTGGCTTCGGAACGAAAACATGGTCGTGTGCGTCGATACACTCACGGAGTGATGTCTGCGTCGCGAGGATGGTCCATATATATCTGTCAACCAGCACCAGACACAGAAAAAGCCAGCGAAATGGGCGTCTACCCTTGGTTCGGCATTTACTTCATACCAAGTAATTTAACAAGGGAATAGCAAATAATGTCATCATTTTCTTCCGTCCTCTTCCCAATTCAAACGCTCGCCCGACCGATCCTACTCCAGCTCCACGTCCGCATTGAATATGAGCGTCGTAAAGAAGGTGATCATCTTCACGAACGAGTCCGCTTTGATATCTGCGTATTACGGAGTCGTTAAGTCTCAGCTCGAAGATCCAAGGAGAACGAAAGGGGAGAGAAAGAGATGGGAAGTGAAGAAAAGAGAAAGAGACGCACATTCATTCACGGTGTGTATCCCGTCCAGCTCACCCTCGATCATGTTCCCATGCCCGTAGCGGAAGATATGCTTCGACAGCTCCCAGTTGAAGCGCGTGTCTAATCAACCCCTCAAATGTCAATTATCCGCGGTGAACAGAAGTGGAGGAACAGAAGCGTACCGCTCATCATCCCCAGTGCCACCACGGTCTCCTTCTCCTGCGAGGCAACAATGATCATTGATTTTGCCTCGCAGTTGAAGAGCCCTTCGACTCGCGGGATTTCATTGTGTTGCGGGAGTTCAAGGTGCTCAAGCGCATCGTGATCGGTAATCCCGCCAAGCATCCAAGAAATCTGCGTAAGACTATGGGACACCTATTACAGCGATGATCCGTTTCCCAACCCAACCCTGAAGGGTTGGCAGCGAGCTGCTCCCACTTCGATTGCACTCTCGCAGGAACTGCCCTACTCTGCCTTCGCAAGTTGGCGATCGAAATCCCGCCCGAGGAGGAGTATATTGATTTGGACTCGCTGCAAATCTTTCCCTGCTGTGCGCAGAAACAAAATCTTATGATCGACTTCTCCACATACGAGACTGAGGCAATCGAGTAATCCCCTGTCCTATTCAGTTCTGTATTCCCTCTAATCCGCTACAACGGGTTGGTCTAAGAGTGAGTTGAACTGAAGTAACTTGGAAGAGTGGGCTGACTGGAAGCGGACCACACACGCACTGTGCATAGTCCAGTCGAAGGTCCAGTCGAGTACGAGTTGAAGGTCAAATTAAAACTGAAGCGAGGTGAAAATGAAGTCGAGTCCAAGTCAAACTCAAGTTTAACATTGGTTGAGCGAGATAGGGTATGTATTAGTTTATTTAACGTGGGGCTTTTGAGTGCATCTAAGGTAAGTGACATCCTAAGGTAAGTGACATCCTACGCGATTTCTTGTCTGGGATCTGGGGCAGCGTAGAGCCAATCTCTCGCGTTAGATGTGGAGCGGCGACCTACTCCAGCTCTGCCTCGTCCGCATTGAGGATGAGCGTCGTGAAGAAGGTGATTATCTCCACGAACGAGTCCACTTTGATATCTGTGTTACGGAATGGATGGTTAGTTCTTAGCATGAAGATCGATGGAAGGGTGGCCAGAGAGGCAGGGAAGCGAAGCAGGGGAGGAAAGGAAGAGACCCACGCTCGTTGACGGTATGAATGCCGCTCAGCCCCTCGATCATGTTCTCATGCCCATAGCGGAAGATATGCTTCGACAGCTCCCAGTTAAAGCGCGTGTCTAATCAACCCCCAAAATTCAATTATTCTCGTTGGGGAGGAACGAAGCGACGCACCAGTATTCCCACCCGAGATCCCCGGCGCCACCACGATCTCCTTCTCCTCCTCCTTGCCCCTGCGCGCCTCCCGGAACACCGCCCTGATCGTCCCCGCCAACAACGCATACGGCCTATCCCCCTCCCCGCTCGGCGTAATCGGCGCCGGCTCAAGCGTCAGCGGCGCACTGAGCTCGAGCGTCCCAAAGGCAGCTGCGGCGTCGGGAGCGGAGGTGAGGAGCTCGCCGTATGCGGTGACGGAGAGGTTGAAGCGCGCGGCGAGGGGGAGCAGCAGGTCGGCATCGCGCGTGATGGTCGCATTCACCGAGCTCTGCGTCGCGATGCGATGGTTCACGAGCGCCTGTGGGATATCCACCATTCGTTAATTAATGTATTTTGCAAAGAGAGGTAGGTGGAAGACAGCAAGCAAGCACGCACCACCGCCTGCTCCGGCAACGCATTACTCTTCACGCCCCCGCTAACGATATCCACCGCCTGCGTCGTCCCCACCAGCGCCTTAAATATCTTGCCCTCCTCAGTCTCCCCGCTCAACAACAGCGCCTCCGCCTCCCTCCTCGCGCGCTCGCTCCGAGGCGCGCGCAGAATCGCGCGTTTGAGCTTGTGCGGGAGGAGCGGCACGTGCGCGGCGAGGCAGGACGCCATGCCGAAGGTGGGGGTGCCGAGCTCGAGGGTGGGGACGGGCGGGTTGGACTCGAGGTGCACGATGAACGCGGCGAGCATGCCGATGGAAGTGTGGGCGGGGGGGACGCTAGGTGGGGGAAGGGAGAGATTAGTTGGTTGGGATGGAACGGTGAAGGGTGAAAGGGAGAGAAGGATGAGAAACAAAGAAGAGAAAAGAAGACGAGGAAGAAGGATTTCTCCTCTCCTGGGCAACACCCGCAAGTCACTGAGAACGGCTAGCACGCGCGCGACGCGATCTCGCGTGTGTCTTCAATCAAGCTGACGCGCACGGGGAACAAGCGAATCGCCGCGCCCGATGAGGACAGCCGAAGCATACGGAGCGGAGGTATAGGCGCACTCAAACCCAAACCCGAACAATGTATTGGGGCGAAATAACATCCGACCTTTCCACCGCACCGCATCCCGCCACACAGCGATCACGCCGCGGCGCCACGGTGGCATCGCTGTGTTCGCCGCAAGAGAGGCATACACATGCATACCGCCGCGAAAGGTGCGTACGTACGCACACACGACACGGAGAGAACAGTACGCCGCTGCTGACAAGGACACAGGGAGCTTGACATACGGCGCTATGAAGGCCAGCAAACGCGCGAACCTCCGCAGCGTACAGCCGCGCACATAAGCAAGCCCCCCGGGCGTCGAATCGCCACAGAAGATAGGAAAGGCTGTAAGGGCTCCCCGTTCCCCTATATCACACAGCACGGCACGAAAAGAGTAGCAAGAGAAGAGAAGCATCTGCTGGGCCGGCGTGATAAAGCCCAACATCGACGCGGTATCTCGCACAAGGGGCAGTGCAAGCCCTGTCCTTTCTCGAGATGGCCATGAACGACGAGCCAAGGATGGAGAATCCGGCCGCAATTTATACCCTGGGCAAGACAAAAAGCTAAGGCCAAACCGCCCACAGCGGCGAGCGCCGTGTGGGACCCTCTTCGCGGCGCGTGAGCCTGAGGTAAAGCGAGGCGATCCCGTCCCCCTCCCGGACTCCCCGCTGCCGACACCAGAGGAGAACGAAACGAGAGTACCATCGCAGCGACGACACACGTCGCAACGCAAAGAGGTGCACAACGAGGTCCCGCTCCCCGATGTCAAGAGCAGGAAAGGATACCCCAGACCAGGATAGAAATTCCAGAGCTGCGCAGTGTCTCGAATCGTTGGTCATCCACAGCACCGCTCGCTCGCTCGACAACATCATGATCATGAAAGAAGGACCAGTACTAGCCAATCGCTCCTCGAAAAGTGAAGCACGTTTCGCCAACGCCCGCCGGACATCGCGGGTACATAAGGGCGGTGCTTCGTCCTGTCTCGAAAACGCGAGCAGGTCTTGATTCTCGAAAATCGAAAGCGAAGCTGATGTCGCCCCTCCGTCCGCTCCTTCTCTTTCATAGGCTCCTCCGTCATCGCACAGAAGATCCGCAACTGTCCAGCTTGGCCCGCCAAAAGTACCTCCGTCTTGCGCTCAGCAGCGTCCGCACGATCCACAACGTCGCGGGAGACACGCGCCCTACCGACGAAGGTGCGCAGAGTCCCCGCGGCCGCCGCATCCCCGCGCACTGCACGCCGCTCCCCAAACGGAGAAGGTAGGAGCCAAGTCTATCGTCACCGTACCCCATTTCGAGCCTCTTCAATCAAATCGCCCCCGCCATCTCATCTCATGCAGCTCCGTTCGTCCGTTGCGGCACGTCGACATCCCCATCCCCACCCCCTCGGAAACGTGCAAGCCCCCTCCCGGAAACGCGACACGCCCCGCCCACACCGCACATCAAAACCGAAACCGAAGTCAAAATCCGCGCCACGCGCACGCCCACACACCTCGAATGGCCCCCGGGCGTCTTCACCTCCACGTTCACATTGACGAAGCCCTTCTCCGCGACGGCGGGCGAGGCGATGATGGTGCCGTAGTTGGACGTGAAGCCGGCTGTGCGGGCAGGGCGAGCGGGGGGCGACGGAAAGAGAGGGGCGAAAAGAAGAGGGCGAACGAGTGGCGAGTGGGCGGGTGTGAGCGATGCAAGAAAAAAGAGTACGAGCCGAATCAGCATCCGCTTTCACATGTAAGGAAGGAGGGAAGGAGGCACGCACACCCCTCATCGAGGATCATCGCAAACGAGTCGGGCCCCCAGCGGGCGAGGAGCGCGGGGCCGAGGTGAGCGGCGCCCTGGGTGTGTGCGTCAGCAGGGCGTTAAGAAGGGACAAAGGGTAGTGAGCGGCATGAGGGGAGGAACGAGGAGGGTGTAGGTAAAGAGGGTGTACTGCGACGTCCGGCGAGCGGGCAAAATGCAGGGAAAGCAAAACAGAGGGGAGATGAAGGGGCGGGGCACGAGGGGTGGAGGGAGTAGAGGGGTAGAGGGAGTAGAGACGCTGGGCACTTACATGAGACCCGTCTCCCTCCTCGTCGAAGCCGAAGGAAAGCACGACGGTGCGCGCGGGCACGAAGCCGGCCTCGAGGAGGGTCTCGATCGTTGTCCTGCGGGGTGGGCGTGCGTTAGCATGCGTACTCGATGGGAATCCTCCAAATACCAAGGAGGATGGAAAGCAAGACGGGACGACGCACATAATCCCAATGACGCCGCTCTTGTCGTCGGTCGAGCCGCGGCCCCAGATGTTCGTGCCTGTACGCAAAAGAAATAGACGTGTGAGTATATGTAGGTCCAAAAAATGCGCAGGTGCAAGTGAGAAATACGTGAAGGCGGCAAAAGGCGGCGAACGGACGGGCTGACGCCCCGCCCGCGTTAAAGGGCAAGGCAGGAAGGGCTGCGAAGGACGTACCGTCAAAATGCCCCGAATACGCGGGGAAGGTCCACTCATCCGCGCTCAGCGGCGCGACAGGCACGACGTCGTAGTGGCCCATCAGCAGCAGCGGCTTGAGCGACGCGTCGGTGCCGGCCCAGGTGTAGATGAGCCCGTAGGTGTTCACGCGCTGGAGCGGGAGGGAGGCATGTCTGTGCGCGCGCGATTAACCAGATGTACACATTTCACGAGAATCTGGACAGAGACACGCACACCTTCGGAAACGCGCGCTCCAAATGCTCCACGAAAGGCTCCCGGCTTGCCCACCTTTCGTCCTCCCCCACGGGCCCCATGGCGTCGAAGGTCTCCGTGGGTATCTGCACCGCCGCGCTCAGCTGGTGCACCGCGCGCATGCGGAACTCGGGGGTGGCGTGCAAAGTGGTCAGGTCATTCCAGAGGGCGAGGTGGGAGGGCGAGGTGGGGTGCAACGCGGGGGGTTGAGGGCAGACTGAAGTGGAAGTTGACCAGGGAGAACTCAAAGCAGAAGCAGCAGTAGTAGAAGCCGTAGAGAAGTGCTTATAGCAGACAACGGGCGTGAGCGCAATGCCGAGGCGGATGACAGCCGTGAGCGCGACGACGGAGAGCACGACAGCCCAACGCGCGCGGCGGGGGCGCGCAGAGGAAGCGCCACCGAGAAGTAGGTTCTCAGTTTTGGATTCAGAGTTCATCAAGGCGGGAAGAGAGAGAGAAAAGGGCGAGCGGGAGATCTCGAGACCGCTGCAGCAGGAGAGCCATCATGATGGATGGCAGCAAGCCGGAAATTGGTAAATAGCCGACTCGGTGTTGCTCCTTACGTTCATGTGCGCAGTCTTTGCGTTTATTGGCGAATTCTCAAGACTTGATGCAGGCCCTCGAAACCACTGGACCTGGTCAAGGGTGGAGGCTCCGACCAACCGAATCAATGTCCTTCGTCAAAATCCCAGCTTTTTAACATGAACAAGTCAAGACTTGGTAAATCAAGCAGATGAATCGGATGTTGACAGCGCATTCCCAAGGCAATCTACATTGTACAACGCATTCAGTACCGGCCCTCGATCTTTCTCTCCTTCCCGAGTTGTACTCCTTGACTAGAATCAAGCTTAGCAGACAGTCGAATGACTTAGACGATAGTCCCAGTGTCCCTAGCTCTTCTTCCCCGCTGCACAACCTCGACTCTACCGGGCTTGTGTCCTCCGACTCAGAATTTTCGTCGCCTTATCCGAATTCTCACTATTGCTTGACGTTGTTGTGTATTCGTCCTGCTTCAGGTCGCCGTTCTGATCTTACTCGTGCTTGTTCTCCGCGCCTGTTTCTTTCCTCTACACACTCACTTCCTGCCGTGTTCTCGTCCTCCGCTGCGTATACCGGCTCATTGGACCCTCGTTTTCGGATCCCGTACTGGGTACTCTAGCGCCGAATTTACCTCAAAGTAGCCTTTGGCTAGTATGCACATAAACTTGCCTCCATGCGGCCCGGGTCTATTGATACTTTCATGTCAAAGCTCATATGCATGTCATTGGCCAACACTCAATCCAAGCACCGCCGGTCCAGAAACATGCCATACATACACTGGGAGCTTCATTAGAGGCGCTCAACCCGAATACAATGCCCCCGGTGTCACACTCATATTGCGACCAGCATTGCTGTAATCGTAATCCGAGCTCACACATGTGCAAATGAACACAATAATAGGGCAAGTCAAAGTTCGCGGGAGGAACGCCGATCCCTGCGTCGATTCAGAACAGAATCGCGCGAGAACCGACGTGAACTTTGACCCACCCCGACTCGGTGCGCACCCGGGAAGCAGATTCTCTTTTGATTCTCCTGTTAATTATATTTTTCCAACTTTCTTAGGCCAATCCAATCTCTCTCGCATACACCTTTTTCTATCATGATGGTGTCTACGTCTTCAGCTTTCCATCCTCGCGCGGCCGAAATTTTGTAAGTAGAAGGTCGAGAGTGCAAGAGCACTGCAAGGGCAAGGTGAGCTGCTTTAGAGGAGATACCGATTCTGAATCGATTCTGGCGTCAATTCCTGGTCAAAAATCAACGCAAGAATCGGCCACTGAATCGATGTCTGAATCGATGTGATTCTGAACTTTGACTTCCTAATAGTATTGGCAGAATAACTGCAGGATTTAGAAGCTCATCAGCACAGCTGTGCGTAAGGTTGTGCGAATCTCAGCAGGCTTATTTCTTGTGAGGTCCAGGTAAACCAAAGGGTAAACAGACCCCGCGTAGTCGTCAAGAAACCAAGTAGATCACGCAAACCTGAGTAGGTGTTGGATTCATGAAAACTGACTATCTACGTATTTACAAGCTCCCTAAATACCAACTACGTGGGAAAGTTACCCCTGTCTAATAGCACATCATGGAAGGTGGGATACTTGCACCTTCATAATAGCACCTAGTGGCTGATAGAACTCGATACGAGTGGGAACCAATCAATAGGTGGAAGTAGCTGAAAAAGGAAATGATGGTGCCAAAGGCGCGGAGTGTGAATCTTGCCGGATGCAGACGTCCATCCGTTACATTTCTGGCACCACCGGCGCAGAAACATACCATGCACTCGAAACTTCATCTGAGGCGCCCAACCCAAAATACATCCACCAGCCTCTGATCGTCATACAGCAACAGCATGGTTTAAGTTTAAACCACATCGTCTCCAATGATAGCCTGGTTTAAACCACCCCCTTATAATCATATAGGGAGCAGGCTTTGGTTTGAACCACAGTGGTTTAAATTGGTTCAAGCCATGGTTTAAACCATTGTGGTTTGAATGTGGTTTGAAATTATCATGGTTTAAACCAGTTCAAACCAATGATGGCTTAAACCACAAACCAAACCAATGTTGTTTTGGACATGTGTTTTTTTTCCTTCTCTTGACTCTCATTTTTTCCTCCTCTCTTAATATTCATGACCACCTGCCTCCTGACCCCCAACTCCTTCCAAGAAAGGAAATTCATGTGATTTGGACTCAAAAATCACAGAAAAATTATGCATAATTGCGAAAAATTTGTTCAAGGCACGGGTAGATGACACCTACCAAAAATGGAAATCAATCAAAAAATGCGAGTTGTAGCCCTCATTGAGCACTACAAAGTTGACCAATTGACCATGGTGATCAGCTCACCAGCTGGGCTGAAAAAGGCAAAATACCTTTGAAAACACAGTTAATTTTAGGGAATGATTGTGCCATACCACAGTAACTCCTTGATGGGTTCCCATCATGATCAACCAGAAGGAGTAAGACCCAAATTGGATTCAACCAAAGAGGTAATAATTCGCGTGATCTCAAGTTTGACCAGAAATGGAAGGTAATTCCCACGATTCGTTCAAGCATCTTTTGTGATTTGAGTCATTTCCCAGTAGTACTGCATACATTTGCTTGATTTAAATTGGGATGAGATGATGTAAACTGCACAGATAAAGTGTTATGCCAGTGCAACTCCAGGACAACTCCCGACCACATCTGGCCATCTCCAGCCTCACTTCCGGCATTCCCAGCCACTTCCGGATTTATATCTGAACTTCCAGTCTTCCATCTTCCAGCTCCAGCCTCGGAACTCTCACGGAACTTCTTCAGACTTATCCCACGACACCAGTCCACATGGTGTTGTATCCAATGGTTTTCATCAGTCATTCGACTCACCATCAAATCATATGTCCTTATGCACTCTGCTCCACATGCTTTCCTTTATTGTCTTATTGTTATATGACTTATCTTATTGTCTTTTAGTGACTTCTCTCTACATCCGGATTTGCTCTGCAAATATTATAAATACGTAGTTCCGTCTTGGATGTACTTCAGTTTGATTATTAACGTTGTTTCTGGTCCCAACCATACTTCTGGTCGATCTCCTGTACTTCCAATACTTCCAACTTAACGTTGTAACATTGTCTCTGTCCTTTGGATACTCGTCCAGTCATCCTTCCTTACTTCTGCCTCTTCCAGCTTCTTCATCTTGACAACCCTAACTTCATCAGACGTCTGGACATGACCTCCATCCTTTGTCCGACGTTCGGACTTGTTCTGACATCTTCTGGTCTCAGTTCCGACCTTCGCCTTTGGCTCCGGTCTTCTGGAAATCTGTCCAGCCTTCATTCAACTCATCTGGCCGATGAGCGAACTCTCCCGGCCATCCTCATTGTCATCCTTCCTTATTCAAGTTGCCAGCAGTACAGTCCCCACTCACCCTTAACCCCCTGTGGTGTATTGGTTTTGATATCCGTAGTTCTGGATCCCAGATCATTGACCTCCGTTAACTTCTGTACTTCTGTTAACCTCCGTCCAGCTCCGTCCTCCGGCCTTCCGTCCCTCCAGCCCAGACAGCTGTCATCCGGAACCTTCCTCCTTTCCTCCTCACTTTCCTTCCTCCCTGACACGGATATAATATAAAGCTCCCAAGTAGCATAATATTTGGTGCTGCTGTTGAATACCAATCTGCAATTGAAGCAAATAATTCATGTGGATTCAATTTCAATTCTCAAAACACATTGTTGACACAGTTGTGGCCCACAATTCCACCAGCTACATCACTGTGCTTTTTTTTGTTATCAACTTCAAATTACACCATGGTCTTGGCATTTCGTTTTTGGGAACGTGTTTGCTCTGTTTAGTGCTCACCTCGAAAACCGTAGAGGAGAGTGTAGCCCACAAACCTCTAAAGAGACTATTTCTGAAGCTTATTTCCACAACAAGAAATAAGCCAGAGATACTTACAATGGGACATGTGGGAATAAGCTTATTTCTGCTCAGCTAAGGCAAGGCCTTCCATGTGACAGGCATGTGAGGTTCGGAGAAGCTCATACTGGAGGAGTTCCGGGATAAGTGAAGGTCAGTTAAGACAATCTGATAGGATTGATCTTATTCCGAGGAAGTGAAGTTGGGAATAACAAACCTTTCTGGGAAAAGGGTACACTACGGGTATCTACGGTGAGCTGGAGGCCGGGAGGATAAGACCCAATGGTCAGGAGCGATGGGAAAGGGGCAGGAGGCAAAGGGAATAGGCGGACGACGCGGTATCAGTCAGCCAGGGGACTGGTGTTTTCAAATATCCTGGATGCCAAAAGCCGCATGGTCGGGAAATCAGGGACTACCTGGGCACTGGCCAATGGTAACACACTCACAGACATTCTTCCGATGGATAAACGGGAAAGGAGGGACAATCTCGGGCCATTTTACTAATTTCTGCTTGGTTTGAGGACTTTCATATGATTTTGGGATTTGTATAAGTAGTTGGAACATTATTATGAGTAGGACACAGAATCCCCTTGTACTAGTAGGCATAACACTTGCGATTTGGGCTATTTCTGGGGTTGACGCAGTGTGTATCGTTGTTGAACTTTAACATCGGGAATCCTTTCTGTTGGAATAAGGAGTTGGTTACTGGAAACATCTTAGGGTGTGATTGAGGCTACGTTTCTGGGAATCGAAATCGTTTTATCGTCATTATCATCGCTCATCCTCAATTGTCAATCCTATCGCTCATTGTTCATCGTCAATTGTAAATCGTCATTGGGTTCTCTGGGAAATAAGCTTTCGGGCATATATCCTCGTGGAAATAGTCTATTGTTTGCCTCTAAGAGGTTTTCTTGCGCGTCTCCAGACACAATCACCACCACACACACAACACTTGCTTGTCTCATAACTGTGAAGCTCTTAAACATCTTATTTCCATTGCTTGATTATCTCTCAGGCCAATTCCTGGTGATATCTTGTAGTGAAGGTTCATCTTTCTGTGGGAATCTTATACCTTCCCTTCAACCTATTGTTAGGCCCTGTACAAGGGACTACCACCTGTCTGTATCTCAGCCCTTGCTTCCTCTGATCGGCCTATTTCTGATCCTCGTCTTATTTCTGTGGGCATCACTGCTTATATCGGAAGGACTTGGGTTATATTTGGGTGATAATTGGATTGTTTGGGTTTAGTTCGGAGCACATCGTTCACCGCTTCCTCCAATTCCATCCCAATTCAACAGATGAGTTTATTCCCTGTGCTTCATGGTGTTCCTCTGATTGAGGGCTAGCGTCTGAGTCCAAATTGATGGCTGATCCCCTTGTACACTCTATATCCACTTGGCACCCAATCTACTTCAAGAATGTTGCCAAAATCATTTTGGGTTCCTGTTAAAATGCCTTTGGTGTTGCAGCTGGCTTCAGGTTCCAGAGACGAAAGATTTCTTCTCATCAAATGGGGTGCCTCTCAGCAGTGGGCTCACTGCTGGTAGTACCCGAGCCTTTCTTTCCATTGGGAAACTAATTTCGAAAAAATAATTGTGCTAGTGCATGTTACTATTTTTCAAGACCAAAGTGAGAACTTTTCATCCTCCTAGACCATTTCCCTTCATGTCCTGCAGCAAAGCCTGGATTTAACCCACTCAAGAAACTCATACTGAATTTTATCAAGAACATTCAACACGAAAATAATGTTATTAAATATATACTCTATTGGATGCTAAACAATTTTTTGGGACTCTCATACACTGCGTTGAGGCCCTATCTAGCCCAACAGCCACTAGCCGCACCGGGGTAGTGACGGAGCTATCTCTTGGCTAACCGACTAGCCGAGGCCCTACCCCGATCTAGCCCTGATCTAGCCAGAGCTGGCCCGGGGCGCCTCCCCGCACGTACCTGGATCTAAACATGATGCCGTGGCTAGCTGGGATAGCCAAACCTAGCCAAACCTCGCCGAACACATAGCCACGCACAGCCATTCATCGCCACACCTACCCCGAGCTAGCTGTGCTGTCGGCTAATATGGGCCTGAACACAGTGATAGCATGAATTGGTGGACAGACTGTGCCTGTGCACAGGTCTGTGTTAATGGACTTGGTCATGGAGTCCTGTACCACCTGCTCTTGACATCTAGTGCATCTCAGAGGATTACACATTCTGAGATCCCACATATCTTCAACATATCTTCAGGAGGTCTCATCTAATATTACACAACACTGATTTGTGTGGGCACCATAAGACTGCACACTTGGTATAATGATTCAATCTTATTGTTTGATGCTGTTTGAGCAAATGTACGTCGTGTTCAAATCACGTGGATATACATCACTGTCAACTGAGGGAAGAGCAGAGTGAATTTCGGGAACTAAATCCAGTCTGGATTGGAGTCGGTGGAGAAATTTGAATCTCTCCTTTCTCTCTTCTTCCTCTTTCCTTTTTGGATACATTTTTTGTAATTCTTTTGGGAACCAATAAACACCATAACCGAGCTGCGGAATTTCAACGGAACACTTACTTAGCCCTTGCTTGGCTCTCACACTTTAGTTCGCGATGACATGATGCCCATTTTTAGTTGACCACATGCCTGGGAAGCAGCGGTCAAACAGAAAGAGCCGTGCAACATGCCCAACATACTTGCTCTTCCTCCCTATCATCCCTTCCACCAGCTCCTCTCTGTACCTCGTATATTAAGCAGGTGCCTCAATCCAGTCTGCACATGCCTTTCCCCTCAACTGCTCTCCCTGCTTCAGTGCAGACCCTGGTTTTTCTCCCATGCTTATTCCTAGATCACAACCCCAACCATGATTTAGCTCTGGCCAGGTCTGCTTCTTCCGTGCCGCTCCATTTACCCAGTCAGCTTTTGCGCACTCAAAACCCACTCAGAAGCAGGTCACCATCTGACCTTCCTTCGTTCTTTCCTCCATTATCATCTCATTCCCCCCCACATCTCTCGGCCTTTGATCTTGCATATGACCAGTCGCCACCTGGATCAGGGCTTCAGCATTCCTAATTTTTCAATATGAGCATATTTTTCCCCATCAAGTGTCAGCAATGGCCTCTGGGTCGGCTAAACGACAAGCAACCCAGTGAGAACCCCAACCAGGAGAAACCCAACAGCTGCTAATAACTGGTGCAGTCCCCGAGCAGCAAGACCAACCGAATGGACTCCTCATTAGGAGGCTGTATATTGTGGGTTGGGATGCGAGCCGGAACCCGGAACGAGTTGAATAGGGTATGATATCCACTCAGGTATAATACCCGGGGTGTGGATGCAACCCGCAATAGAATGGAGGGGAAGTGGGACAGGGTGGAGACAATCCCTAAGTCAAGCCAAAGCAGAAGCCTGAGATTAGATGAGGTAGAATCTACTGTACAAGGAGATTCTCCCGTGCTTATATACATTATTAATAAATTAATATGATCGTGATCAGTTCCTGTATCGCAACGTTAAGGAGCATTAATGTGTGATGCTCCTAGGCTCCTGTGTGTTATCACCATAGCGTCTGAGGGTTAGGAGGACCAATGGCGCAGGATTCCTAACCCTTAACATCTTCCAATATCTTGGTCCCTCAAGCCCACGATCGGGCTCCTGTATGTAGCGTCGGAGGGTTAGGGGAACCGACTGTGCGGGTTCCCTAATCCTTAACGTCTTCTTGTATCCCAGTCCTTTGAAACCCATGATCGGGTTTCAACTGTGAGAAGGTCCCGTGGTCGTGTCATGAGAGTCCCGTGATACAGATGTGTCGCGCGAAAAAGTGGAACCCGGGTGATTCATGACATCGAGCCTCTTCAGATTCAATGCACATTAAGACAGATCAACGCTGCAACAATGTTCAAAAAGCAACTGTGCTTCAAGATTCAAACTCATTGCATGGCTGGCTCGGCAGTCAGTTCGCTCGCTTCTGACAAGATCAAAGGTCTCGCAAAACCAGAGTCGATAGGCAAGACTCTGGCGGTTTCCCTGATTTCAACACTACAAGACTTCGAACTGGAATGAACAACACTGACAATTCATTGCCTTCAAATGCCCGCACTTGCATGCCAACCTCCGGGAACAGCCCTCCCACATATCAAATCCTCTGAGCCGTTCCGCCTATCGCACAGTCTTCCCCCTTTCTTCATCAGTGGTCGGTCTACCGAAACATTGCTGACAATTCTCCATTTTCCACGCAGGTTTAAATTCATGAACCTTTTTGCAGCGCTGTTGAGCATAATTCGAAGGAGGCCTCAGGTGGTGATGAGACCTGCTTTCTGCTTTCCTCTTCCATGCGTTATTCAAGCCTCCCTTGCCGCCTTTGCTTTTTACTTCCGCCATCATGACCAACTCATTCCTACACCTCCAGAAGCATGTGTTAAGCCATCGCCATTCATTCTCCTACTCTGTGTAACAGGGAAGGGTTCTGTTGGGATGAAACTAGATTCCATGCGCCAAAGTGCTGACCTGACGGCATATTATGTATACATACAGCGTAATACATACAACGTAACACTCCTGTCTGTGTTAATTGTGATGGCTACATTTTGATAATTCCGTGAACTTTGATTTTTAAATCACTCGGATGAAACCAGATTCCGTGCGTCAAATTGATTACAAAGTAACACCCCACCTCGGACCGCGTTAATCGTGATGGCTACGTTTCAATAACCCTGTGATCTTTGAAATCACTCAAGTATTGAATGCCGTGATATGGCATGTCTCTTGACTATTTTTATATCTCTTGCCTCACTCCACCATGTCCTACAAAACCTCATTGAGTTAGCCTATGAATGATAAGTTGTCTCTGAATACCATAATACCTGTTACTGTCAACAAACAGTTTCCGCCAAAGGATTTGGCACCCAATACAAACGAACAGCACCCACTTTTCATTGCATGCTTGAAATTCTAAATTTAAATCATGCTACTGCAATGTGGCTGAGAAATCTCGACCAATCTCTGCCAAATTGCTCTTGGTTTTTTTTTGGACATGAAGTACTCATCTCTACCCTATTCTCAATGAACAAGGACCCCATAATGGGTTTTCATCGCACACTTGAAATTCTAAATTTAAATCATGCTACCGCAATGTGGCTGAGAAATCTCCTCCGCATGATTGCTGTTGCTTTTTTGGGCATGCAGTATTCATCCCTATCTTCCATATGATTAATGAACAAGGATCCCATGATGGGTTTTCATCGCACACTTGAAATTCTAAATTTAAATCATGCTACTGCAATGTGGCTGAGAAATCTCAACCAAACTCTGCACAATTGCTATTGCTTTTTTTTTGGACATGCAGTACTTGTCCCTACCTTCCTTATGATCAATGAACAAGACCCCATAATGGGTTTTCGTTGCACACTCGAAATTCTAAATTTAAATCATGCTACTGCAATGTCATTGATAAATCTCAACCAAACTCTGCATGATTGCTGTTGCTTTTTTCTGGACATGCAGTACTTGTCCCTACCTTCACTATGATCAGTGCAAAACCACTGCATAATAGGCCTTCATTGCAGGCTCGAAATTCAAAACTTAAATTCGAAGGTCTAAATTTACATTATGTGGACTTTGACATCAAGAATTTCCAACAATTGCCAAAATACGATGGTGAGCTGGATGTGGGAATGGTTGTCATGGTCATATTTACCCTTGGACACTATTCTTTTCCAGATGGTGACAGGCTGTCACTCAATGTACAGGCCGCTGTGGCCATGCATAATGCAGTGCCTGAAGAAGACCACCCATCTGAGACCATCATTGATGCAAGGATGCCCCTTCCTGTCAATTAAAGCGAATGTGTAACAATTATATAAACTTGAATTGAACTACAACTCACCAACTAAGTGAGAGTAGAGTAGGGGATCGGTGTACACGCCACTATAGATAAGGTAGGTAGGTAGCATGACACGGCACGGTCCAACTCATGAACGCCGCTGGAAATATCTCGGTGTACAAACTCCATGGAGGTCGCACTCTTTCTCTTCTGCTTCCACTGAATGTCGTGTCAGCCTTTAATGTTGCTAGTGCAAGGAGCAACAATATTAAGGTGCGGTTCATCTAGATATTATATGCGGAGCGTTGCCAACGGGTTTACCTCCAATGTTTGGCCCATCCATCCTCCAACGTTTGATTTCGCCGCACTTTGCATGAGTGCGGGGTGGTGCGGACACTTTCCCTTTTTTTGCATTCACTCATTGTAATCTGGTGCGCTGCAAGATGACCCGGATTCGCCGACCCGCCTCAAATTTTGTGTTGAACAATTTGTGCCATAGTACGTGTCCTGGCCGCACCCTGTATCCCATTACTCACGTGTCGCCCAGCCGGCATCCTGGGTTTCTGAACTCCACATTTTGCCTCCGGTCTCACAACAGGCAGGTCGTTAGCAAAGCTGGCCGCTAAAATCATCTCACCATGCTGCAATATCTGCACAAGGTGGGCTCGGTGAACTGTCTGGAATTGAACTATACCTAAACACCGCACTTTTTGCGCGTTTCGGAATAGTCTGATTACGGTATAGGCTTATTTCTGAGAGCTAGTATACAGTCTCGGTATAGCTGGCAGGGTCAGGATCACAGAGTAACGGGTACAACAGGTAGGTGACTACCCTGCGGACTGGCAGTGCTCGCCTCGAAAACCGTAGAGGAAAGTGTAGCCCACAAACCTCTAAAGAGACTATTTCTGGAGCTTATTTCCACAACGAGAAATAAGCCAGAGATACTTATGACGGGACATGCGGGAATAAGCTTATTTCTGCTCGGCTAAAGGAAGGGCCTTCCATGTGACAGGCGTGTGAGGTCGGGGAAGCTCATACCGGAGAGATTCCGGGATAAGCGAAGGTCGGTTAAGACAATCTGATGGGATTGATCTTATTCCGAGGAAGTGAAGTTGGGAATAAGAAACCTTTCTGGGAAAAGGTTACACTAGGGGTATCTACGGAAAGCTGGAGGCCAGGGGAATAAGATCCGATGGTCAGGAGCTACGGGAAAGGGGCAGGAGACAAAAGGGATAGACAGACGAAGTGATATCAGTCAGCCAGGGGGCTGGTGTTTTCAAATATCTTGAATGACAAAAGCCGCATGGTCGGGAAATCAGGGACTACCTGGGCACTGGCCAATGGCAATACGCTCGCAGCTATTCCTCCGACGGATAAACGGGAAAGGAGGGACGATCTCGGGCCATTTTACTAATTTCTGCTTGGTTTGAGGACTTTCATATGATTTTGGGATTTGTATAAGTAGTTGGGACATTATTAAGAGTAGGACACAGAATCCCCTTGTACTAGTAGGCATAACGCTTGCGATTTGGGCTATTTCTGGGGTTGGCGCAGTGTGTATCGTCGTTGGACTTTAACATTGGGAAACCTTTCTGTTGGAATAAGAAGTTGGTTACTGGAAACATCTTAGGGCGTGATTGAGGCTACATAGTACTGGAATCGAAATCATTTTATCGTCATCGTCATCGCTCATCGTCAAATCGTCAAATCATATTGCTCATCGTTCATCGTTCATCGTTCATCGTTCATCGTTAATCATCATCGGGTTCTCTGGGAAATAAGCTTTTAGGCATATATCCTCGTGGAAATAGTCTATCGTTCGCCTCTAGGGGGTCTATCGCGCGTCTCCGAACACAACCACCACCACACACACAACACTTGCTTGTCTCATAGCTGCGAAGCTCTTAAACTATCTTATTTCCATTGCTCAATTATCTCTCAGGCCAATTCCTGGTGATATCTTGTAGTGAAGGTTCATCTTTCTGTGGGAATCTTATACCTTCCCTTCAACCTATTGTTAGGCCCTGTACAAGGGACTACCACTCGTCTGTATCTCAACTCTTGCTTCCTCTGATCGGCCTATTTCTGATCCTCGTCTTATTTCTGTGGGCATCATTGCTTATATCGGAAAGACTTGGGTTATATTTGGGTGATAATTGGATTGTTTGGGTTTAGTTCGGAGCACATCGTTCATCGGTACACCGGTAATTACCATAAATGTTGGTAGAATGACAAGCGAGGTCAATCAAGTCTTTCACATTGACGTTTACGGCGACGGCACCTCTTGTACTTGAATAAAAAAATCAACTAGTACATTGCACACTCAAAGACTGGCAGTCAAGTGCATGCTCACTGAACCTTGGAACGACGCACCATCTCCCGGGATGTATAATTTGTGCGCAGTCCTGTGAGCTTGAATCCGATGGTGTAGTCAACTTTGAATTTCAAGCACTCACCGTAACGGTAAGTCACAGTAGTTGAAACCTTAACGAGTTTGCACTGATGAGTATATTGTATTTGCAGCCATGTTATAAATGTCGCGCCGGATTGGGGCATGACCGCCGAATCAGAAGTCGACATGCGGAAAGCCCGGCATTGTGCAAATTGGTATCCGAGACCAGGCGGAGAATTCGGAGTTTAGACCGGAAGACACGCCAACTGTATAAGAGGGTGAAGTGAGCAAGAAATGAACCACATTTCGGAGTCCAAAATGGCTTGACATAGACTAAACTTCAAATAAACAAGTCCCTGAGCGAGGGGTTGGATTGTAATGGGAATCATAAGACATAGATAGGGGAACAAGTATTTATTTTGGAAGAAAGAAACTCAGGAAAGTGGACTAAAATTACAACATCCATCATCATGAAGCCGGTTCTCTGCACCCTCACACCATGGCACATATTTTCGTCCAATTAAACCCCAACATGGATAAATGGCACCCAATCGAAGAAGGATTTCTTCCCTGCAGAACGTTGACAACATTTTCCAAAGGGCATCCAGTGGAAACATAGTTTCTTCCCCACACGAAGATTCTGAACAGCAAGATGCAAAGCTTCTGCTCCTCGAGATAGATCAGGTGGCGACGAGTTGAACAAATGTTTATAAACATCTTCGGCCACTTGTGGAGCATCCTTATCCATAATGGACCACATTGTGGCAATGACGCCTTTGTATCCTGCCAATAACATGCCAGCGGCAAGATGGACAGCCTCCTCCTGTAATTGCTTGTCTCCGGTGGCAGTTTGACAGGCCGAAAGGAATGCAAGCTCAACATGAGGCAGGGAGAGCTGGATAACTCTTTCAAGTGTTAACCTTGAACTTCCAGCGAGAAGCAGAGCACTCTTGGTTGGATTATCGATGTCCTGAACACCGTGGCATGCAAAGTGAACACAGACAGATTTCATCATTCCCTCCTCCACCCGAGCCACGGTGGCTTCATGTTTCACCAAGGAGTGCACAGTGACCTTGCCATTGGCACACTGCTTAATCCGCTCTATTTCCTCTATTGTGCCAGGAATATAGCTTTGTTTGGCTGCAGATGGTTGAGCAACAGCAAGCAGCTGGAGTTCATGGTCCGACTGGGGAGTGGATCGATGGGCTTGTATCAAGGCTGTCAAGGAAGGTGTATAGGAAGAAACCACAAAATCTGACAGTTTTGAACCAAAAGGATCATTGTTGCCATATTGACCTGCAGCATGAATTGGCAAAAATGTGAGAGGACCAGTTGGGCACCACCAAAGGCGTGATAAATTGGTCTTTCTTGGAGTCTATGAAAATGGTCGGAGTTTTGCACCTGCAAAATGTAACAAAAATGCTTACTGTGATAGCAAGTGCATGGAGGATAGGTTTGACCAGTCGCACCCAGAGCTCAGATAAAATGTGTGCAAAATCTTCCTCCATTATTGCAGGACCTCCCTCACGTTGAGCATGCAATCTATCAGTATCACCACGTCCCATATGAGGCATAATCTGCTTAAGAGACTGTGTCAGATTGTCCACATGCTTTGGAGTGAATTCCGGGAGTGGCACATGTTTTACTGCAGTGGAATGAGGAATAAGTATCAGAGCATCACAGGAATCATTATTAACATTGACGAGGACAACAGGTCCCTTTGCAGATGCGATACAAAGCTCAGAAAAGGGCTTTGGTAATAGGAATTGTTGGAACCCTTCAAGCTCTTGAATTTTTTTGAGCAGTGCCTCTCGCTTGTGTGCATTTGCATGTGCTTGATTTGCAACAGAACTGAGTGACTGCTGAGATGCAGAGTCCCGCAACTGTCCATCATTCTGTTGGGTGGCTGTCCCCTCTAGCTGGGCAGATAGGCGAATAAACTCATTGGCAAGCTGAGGATGCTTCTGCTTGAGGGCATCAACTGGGGTACGAAGGTTGAGTAACTGACCCCAGATAATTGAACGTCCTTGTTCAAGCCATTCAACTGCTTTCTCCAGTTGACCATCAGAAATTGCAACACTTGCAGCGTTCCTAACCACTGAACCTGCCTTGATGACAGCATGGTGTCGATCATCAATGGATAATCCCAGCCAAGCCACCTGTGGAAGGAGGTTGAGGGCCACATGATATGGTTTCAGGAGGAGAGCATCAGGCTCAATTTGAGCATGTAGTGTCCACATCAAAGCTGCCTGGAATCTTATATGTGCTGGACCTGTGGTTGAGCATGCAGCTGATGCATAGTGATGCACTGCCTTTCGGTGGTCTTCAGGGTTGTTTGATTCACGAAAGCAAACATACAAAGTATTGCCAAGGTTGTTAAGACTGGCAGGTTTGGCTGGGTGATCATCTGGAGTCAGCCGAACAGCATTTTCTTGCACTGATATAGACTTGTTGAGATCTGCAAGGTCACCAAGTTGCTCAAATCGAGTGCGCAGAGAATTACCAAGACTGCTAAGCATTGGAGGCTGATCTGGATGATCATCTGGAACCAGACGAATGGCCTCTTGTTGCTTCAATATTGCCTCATGCAGATCATGACTATCACCAAGTCGCCTAAACCGAACTAGCAGAGCATTTGCTAGACTGTTGAGCCCACTAGGCTTATCTGCATGATCATCTGGTATGAGATTTACAAACTCTTCTTGCTTTGAGATTGATTCATTGAGGTCTCTGAATTCACCAAGTCGGTTAAAGCGAGATAGCAAGGAACTTCCCAGATTGTGAAGAAAGGTGAGTCGATCTGGGTGGCCATCCGGAGTGAGGTGAACAGCATCCCTATACCTTGACATTGACTCGTTGAGGTCCCTGAGATCACCGAGTTGCTTAAACCTCATCATTAGGGAATTCCCAAGATTACTCATCCACCTTGGCTTATCTGGGTGACCATCTAGTGTCAGTTGAACAACCGCTTCCTTTTTTAAAATTGAGTCATTGAGGTCTGTGAGATCACCAAGACGTTCAAATCGAGCTAGCAGGGACAACCCAAGGTTGTTAAGTAATTTGAGTTTATTGGGATGACGATCTGGAGTGAGATAAACAGCATCTGAATACTTTGATACAGACTCATTAAGGTCCTGTAGATCACCAAGTCGCTCAAAGCGAGCCAGATAACCATTCCCAAGATTGCTCATCAATGCAGGTTTACTGGGGTGCTTATCTACAGTGAGCTGAACAGCGTGCTCTATATTTGCTATAGCCTTATTGAGGTCCTCCAGATTCCCAAGTCTTTCAAACCGAACTAGCAGAGAATTTCCAAGATTGGTGAGCCAATGAGGCTTGTCTGGGTTACCTTCCGGTGTGAAACCCACAGCATCCTCTTTCTTTGATATTGACTCATGAAGGTCATTGAGGTACCCAAGTCGTTCAAAACGAGCCAACAGTGAATTCCCAAGATTGTTGAGCAACCTGGGTTTATCTGGGTGGCCATTTGGAGTGACCAGGATAGCATCCTCTCTCTTTGAGATTGACTCATCTAGGTCCTTGAGGTCCCCAAGTCGTTCAAAGCGAGCTAGCATGGAACTCCCTAGATTATTAAGACATTTGGATTTATATGGGTGACCATCTGGAGTGAGGTGAACAGCTTCTGTGTGCTTTAATATAGACTCATTGAGGTCCTCAAGATCACTAAGGTGCTCAAAGCGGGCTAGAAGGGAATTCCCCAGATTGCCCATCTGTTCTGGTTTCTGGGGGTGACCATCTGGCGTGAGCCGAATAGCATCCTCTATCTTTGAGATTGACTCATTGAGGTCGCTCGCATCATTCAATATATGAAATCGAGCGAACAGAGAAATCCCCAGATTGGTGAGCCATTGAGCTTTGTCTGGGTGACCATCTGGTACCAGATTAACAACATATGCTGTGTTTGAGATAGAGTCATTGAGGTCTTGGAGATGACCCAGGTGCTCAAACCGAGCTAAAAGAGAATTTCCAAGATTACTCATACAGGCATGTTTCCCTGGATGCCCATCTGGAGTGAGTCGAAGAGATTCCTCTGTCTTGGAAATTGACTCGTTGAGATCATTAAGATTACCAAGTGTCTGAAATCGTGCAAGTAAGGAATTCGCAAGACTGCCTAGCCATTGAGACTTGTCTTGGTGATCACCTGCTGTGAGGGCCACAGCATCTTCTTTCTTTGAAATTGACTCATTGAGGTCATCGAGGTTTCCAAGTCGCTCAAAGCGAGCCAGAAGGGAGATCCCAAGGTTGTTAAGCCTGCCAGGTTTGCTTGGGTGACCATCTGGAGTGAGTAGAAGAGCATCCTCCCTCTTTGAGATGGATTCATTTAGGTCCCGAAGATCTCCCAGTCGCTTGAAGCGAGTTCCGAGAGAAGTACCAAGATTGTTAAGTTTTCGTGCCATGTCGGGATGACCCTCTGGCGTCAGACAAACAGCGGCTTCTTCCACCAACACTGCTTTGTTCATGTCGTTTATATTACCAAGTCTGTCATACCGAGAGGATAGTGCAAGGCCGAGATCTCCTAGATAAGTGGCATTCCTGGGATCATCACGCACTGCATCCACATATGCATAGACTGCATTATTCAGAGAGTCTATGAGGTGCAATGCTTCCCACTGCATCAAGTATATGTCCCCAAGTAGATCCAAAAGTCGACCTCGGTCTTCACTTCCAGGGGACAAGAATAAAACCCTTTCATGCAGAACTGAAAGCTCCATGGCATCGAGTTTGGTTCCACTGTAGGAGGCTTTATCTATCTGCTCAAGGCAAGTCTCGAGTGTTTTCAAATCACTGTTGACAGAAATAACTGTAGAGGGTGGAGCACACATTTCGGCAAATGCTCCCTGTATCTTACTCTGATTCCCTGGGGTTCCGATTTCAGGTGTGGAGAACGACTCATGGAGTGAGCAATTGGCCTTCAGTTCAAGCAATGGCCCATCGAAATTGACTCGGACAAGATCGAAGGCTGTATCATAATTTTACATTACTGGCAGAATTCAATGCGAAACACACCTGTTTCATTTTCTGCGGAAGCAAGAGCTTCATTTCTCTCAATTTCAACAAAACCGAGAAGTCGAGTGCCCCGGCTTTTACTGTGACGCAGGATCGCGAACATGAAGGTACCAACATGCTCTGGACTGTAGAACATAGATTACTGACATATTTGATATGCACAGGTCATAACACGCACATTGTGCACTCGATCTTGATTTTCCAGGACGTCTGAGAGGTTTCTTCTGGGTCAAATGGCACTGTTTGTTGAAGGATATGCTTGTCGACAATGACCTGAGCAAACATTTGCATGTCCGACGGGAGATCGTCATGCGGATAGTCCAGGGCTCTAATCTCGATATCTACGCGAGGATCAATGATTGGGATTGTATATCCAACTAGATTACTACCGTGAAGGTGGATGCTAAGAATATCAGGCCCAGTCAACGGTGGCAACACGATTTAACACTTACATGTTAGACATCTCTTCCATTGTGGTCAGAGGGCAAGGTGGGTGTGGGAAAAACGGTAAGAACTCGTGGCTATATAATGCGCTGGACAATTGCTGGGAACATTCACTGCTTCAAAGGGCTAAAACATTTGATCTGTCAAGCACCAGATGCGCGGAAAGCCTATGCTGTAACAAACCCGATATATACACGGCTATCCCGGAAGTCTTGGCTTAAGGCCGAAGGCCGTGGTGGCTTAACCTGGCTTAACTGTAATGGGGTCGACGCATAGCCACCCCGTAATTACGCCCACAAACTCCATTCTTTTTGGTATTACACATACCCCTATCATGTCTGTCTGTTGAACCACAGCCCAGAAGCTATGCACCTCGGGCATCGGGCAACTCGGACATCCCCGTATGTTCTCTACTTTTCTACTATGTTCTCCCACGGACCCGTAATGACTCAGTCCTATAATGACTCGTTCCTTAGTGACTCATATGTACTCATCCTCTAGTATTTAAGCAGCGCTGTAATCTATGTATCTAAAATCAATTTATCGTGCACCCAAATATTATTTGTGTCTCAGAGAACCACTGCGTGTTCTCACCAATCAATCAACTCGTCTATTCTCAACAGGTTATGGGCCCCGGCCTAAATCTTTGAGACAGCTTACACTTGAACTCTACCATCTATTCACCGAGTACTTCCGTCTTATTGCCACACCGATTAAATGTCTACATCAAATTCAACCACTCAAGGTTCATCGAGCATGTACCGGATTGAGCCGCTCCAGGATGCCAATTGGCTAGGCTGGAAGCGTCGTATCACCTCAATTTTGAGGGATCGAGGTTTGTTGAAGTATGTCTTGGGAACTTTACCCCGTCCGACACCTGCAACTGCTGATACTCCGACCGCCGCTGAGCTTAAATCTATGGAAGAATGGGATGACAATGACGCTCGCGCACAGACTCAAATTGAACTGACGTTAAGCGACTCACAGATGATTCATATCTCTGGAGCTACGACTTCTGCGCGAATGTGGAAACAGCTTGTCACTGTCAAGGAATCTCGCGGGAAATTGGGAATTCTATCTATGCGCCGCCGGCTCTATCGGACTACTGCCGATGAATCTACCGACATTTTGGCCCACATTACTGAACTTAGGGAAATCCAAGAACAGCTTCACCTTATGGGTAGTTATGTATCTGATGATGATTTCACATTCTTACTGCTTACATCTCTTCCTGAGAACTGGGACCAATTCACTACCGCTTATCTAGGTGCAAACTTCACTGCTGTTCAGGCTACTGCCAGCTCTACTACTGGTACTACACAGGCACCAACTTCACTTGTATCCACCCTTCCAATCACGTCTTATGAACTTATTGCAATTATCCTGGAGGAATATCGCCGCCGCTTGGAAAAATCGGGCGCAGACTCATCATTAGTCTCGAGGGGATCGAATTCGAGTTCGAACCGATATCCCAAGTCTGAGAATAAATCCACCGGCTGTAATTGTCCATCAGACAGCATATGTTCAAATTGTGGTCGGAAATACCACTGCAAACACAAATGTTTCGCTAAAGGTGGAGACCGTGAAGGCCAAGGACCGAACCGAACGTCAGGGAAATCTAAATTCAAACGCAAAGACCGAGCTAACCAGGCCAACCAATCTGCGAACACGGACTTGACTGATGGTTCATATTCATGCCACATCAAGGAGGAAGTTGACACTTGCCTCACTGTTAATTCGTTTAAACCTACGGATTGGATTGCTGACTCTGGAACATCGTCTCACATTTGCAATTCAAAGGATTTATTCATGGATTTTACCCCACTCACAAACCATGTTATTACTGGTCTAGGTGAGCATAAAGTTCAGGCTCTCGGAAAAGGCACGGTTAAATTGGACTTCAAAGTCGACGGGGAATATGTGACAAATGTCCTTAAAGACGTACTGTACACCCCTGAAGCAGCCAATAGCCTTCTATCCATAAGCAAACTCGATGACGCCGGAGGCGAAGCTATATTCCGCCGCGGATGGTGTACATTGATAAGCCCTAAGGGAAATAAATTAGCCACAGCAAAGAAGATAGGTAAACTTTATTTACTGGATGCCAAACCTCCTAAAGAGGACCATTCAAATGTTTCCAGAGAGTCAAGCGAGACATGGGACTCACTGCATAGGAAATACGGACATCTGTCAATTTCGTCATTGGAGAAACTTGTGAAAGGTAATTTAATTAACGGACTGACTATATCTCCAGATAGCCCGCCATTCTCACAATGCGAAGCTTGCATTCAAGCAAAACAGCACCGTCGACCTTACCCCCAGGAATCCGAGGACAAAACCACAGAAACTGGTGAACTTACCCATTCCGATGTTTGGGGACCCGCACGCGTCGCGGCTATTCCAAGCCACTTGGCCCTTTCCAACGCCAAATACTATATCTCATTTACAGATGAATTCTCTCGTCGATGCACAGTATTCTTCATGAAGCACAAGTCAGAGGCAACCCAATGTGTCAAAGACTATGTTACATACCTGGAGCGTCGGAAAATGTCACCGAAATCTATTCGTGTTGACAATGGAGGAGAATATATCAATAAAGAACTCATCCGATGGTGTAAAGAGAAAGGAATTGACCTACAAACGACCGCACCCTATTCACCCTCCCAGAACGGCATTGCTGAACGTTTCAATCGCACCCTTATGGAACTTACCCGCGCGATGCTTATTGCTCGCAATCTACCATCTTTCCTGTGGGCAGAGGCAGTTACTCATGCTGCATATCTTCGAAACCGTTCTCCTACCAGAGCTTTAAATGGGAAAACCCCTCATGAAGTCTGGACCGGCAATAAACCCGACATGTCGCATTTACGGGAATTTGGATCCGATGTTTGGATACTCACGGAATCCACCAAACCTGGCAAAACTGTTGCCAAGTCCAACAAGTACATTTTCGTTGGATATGCAGAAGGACCTAAAGCAGTTAAATATTGGGATAAATCAAGCAGGCAAGTGAAAGTCTCACGAAATTTCGAATTTTCGGACATCAAGCCGAAAGAGATTGAAGTGGAAGTAACCACAAGACTGCCGCTTGAGGGGGAGCCAGGGAAGACCAATCAGCAGCCTTCTACCATTCAATCAGCTGCCACTCCACCCGAAATTAAACCAACTCCTGTACCTGCCACTCCACCTTCTCCTACCATACCTCCAGAGCGAACACCTTCACCCGTACCTAGGGAGTCATTATCCAACCTTCCATCACCGTTTAAACAGGCTCACTACGCACCTCAGGGATTAAATCCTATCCCGCTTCGCAAGTCTACCCGTGATGTCCCAGATCATAATTATCGGCAACTTCACAACCCCCAATCACGCCTTCCCGCGGCTCACAGTCCGCGTCGTCCTAATGCTTCAAAAGATGAATCACAAACCAACGAGGACTCGTCTGAAGCAGCTGAGTCAAACTTTGTTTTCTTAGCTTCACATCCAAACATTGACGACACACCTCACAACCTTTCCGAAGCTAAATCATCATTAGAATGGGACGGATGGGAAAAGGCAATGGAGACCGAATATCAGACACTTCAGTCGATGGGCACATGGAAACTCGAAGCCTTACCTGAGGGAAGAAAAGTCGTAGGTTCCCGATGGACGTTTGACAAGAAGTACGACAACCTGGGAAATGTTATCAAGCTCAAGGCGCGACTTGTAGCGCAGGGTTATTCACAAATCCCAGGAATGGACTATGTCGAAACCTTCTCCCCAGTTGTTCGCCTTGATTCGCTTCGTGCCATACTAGCTATAGGAGCAATCAAAGATATGGAAATTCAACAGCTCGACATTAAAGGAGCTTACCTTAACGGGGACCTCAAAGAAGAGATCTACATGCGTCAACCAGACGGTTATGACGATGGTAGTGGACGCGTTTGTCGCCTCTACAAGACCCTCTATGGTCTCAAGCAATCCGGCCGCGAATGGAATCGCAAATTGAATACAACTCTGGCCGAATTTGGTTTCAAACATACTGAAGCTGATCATTGTGTTTATACACGCACCATTGGGAGTAGAACCTCCTATATCACTGTTTGGGTCGATGATTTACTTATCCTTACCGAAGACACTGCAGAAATGGAAGAATTAAAGCACTCACTGCGGCAGAAATTCACCGTCACGGACCTTGGCGAGCCGAAACTTCTCATCGGGCTTGAGATCAACCGTGACCGCGCCAACCGCACCATCTCCATTTCCCAGGCCAGCTATATTGAGCGCATGCTTCGGAAGTATGGGATGGACAAATCCAAACCAGTTTCGACCCCAATGGATCCAAACCTCGTCTTGACAAAGCGCACAGATACCGCCGACATAAAGCCAGATGAAAGACTAAGTTCTAGTTTTGGCTCTATCATCGGATGGCTTCTCTACCTTGCTGTTACATCCAGACCAGATATTTTGTTCCCGGTTATCAGAGTTAGCCAGTATACGAGCAATCCTGGACCGACACATTGGATGACAGTCAAGAGAATCATGCGATATCTAAACGGACACCACTACATGCCAATCACTTACAGTTTTCTGGCAATCAGTGAGGACGCAGATCCTTTTGAATTCTTCGCCTACACCGACGCCGACTTCGCTGCAAATCCAGATGACCGCAAGTCGATTTCTGGATATGTATTTCTTCTAGCTGGAGGGGCAATTTCTTGGAACTCCAAGAAGCAAACTACTGTTGCACTCTCTAGTACTGAAGCCGAGTACGCCGCCTTAGCACACGCTACCCGCCAAACAATTTGGCTTCGCAATCTCTTTTCAGAACTAGGACTGGAACAGCCTTTATCCAGCCAAATTTTCTGTGACAATCAATCTGCTATTGCGATCTCTCATGACCCCCACTTTCACGCTAGGTCAAAACATTTTGATGTTCAAAATCACTTTGTTCGAGAGAAAGTTGAATCAGGTATTATTGACGTTACCTATTGTCCAACTGATGAGATGGTTGCCGACCTATTTACGAAAGGACTTCCTAGACCTAAGCACGAGAAATTCTCTGCGGAAGCTGGGATGAATCCGACTTGAGGGGGAGTGTTGAACCACAGCCCAGAAGCTATGCACCTCGGGCATCGGGCAACTCGGACATCCCCGTATGTTCTCTACTTTTCTACTATGTTCTCCCACGGACCCGTAATGACTCAGTCCTATAATGACTCGTTCCTTAGTGACTCATATGTACTCATCCTCTAGTATTTAAGCAGCGCTGTAATCTATGTATCTAAAATCAATTTATCGTGCACCCAAATATTATTTGTGTCTCAGAGAACCACTGCGTGTTCTCACCAATCAATCAACTCGTCTATTCTCAACACTGTCCATTATGCTCACACATTGCTCTTTGCTAGTTCTTCCTCAATACACCGTATTCCACGTCTTCAGGCATGTCGACTGTGCTCAATAGTGTAAGACAAAGAGAAATCTCCAAGACGCAATCACTGCGTTCAACGCCCGATTAGCTGCAGCACCACCTCCCCGGAATCGGCTAGTTGGCCGTGGCTACCCGGTGCATAGCCGAAGCATAGCTGAAGCGTAGCCGAAGCATAGCCATGCATAGCCACACACGGCTTGCCATATATACCCCGAGCTCGCCGCGATCGGCTAGTTGGCCGTGGCTAGGTGGTTAGCCGACGGATAGCCGAAGCATAGCCATACATAGCCACACCTACCCCGATCTGGAAACGGCCTCGGCTATCCTAGGGCTGAACGCAGTGATTAATCCCAACTGGGGCGGTGTTCGTGTTAGCGTTGGTTGACCACGGAATGAAATGAATCTGTGCAGATACGGATTCAACCACAGTCAATCAGCAATCCCGGATTCCCCCTGATGGAAATTAATCATTGGCATCTGCGACGGGCGCTGGGAACTAGACCCCAACAATACTGACAGGTTTTTTTGCTTCCCGAGTTTCGCAGCAACCACGAGTTGTTGAGTACCCAGGTTTGGGAGATTTTCTCGCTGATTCAATCCCTACCTTATCCCTTTTCATGCTCCAGCCATTTGCCGCACCTGCGCAGCCACCTTCGACGAGAACAACAGTCGCGCAACTGAACGGTGGAATAGCTATTCTGGCAGGCGATTATCTTGCGATGGCATTGACAATATCATTTTCAACAAGACTTTGGATAGAGAGCGATGGCAAGGCAGATGATTCCAGTGTTCCGACGCACACTTCGGCACTCCGACTACGACCAAGAACAATCCGCCCTCAAACCCCTCACCATCTGATGCGCGGGATCTTCCCCACGGATCCCTTCCCTCCAGCACCGCCTCTTCTGCAGATCATATTAATATTTGACGGGGGCCGAATCCTCTTTAACTGTTGAACACCCTTCCAAGAAGCAATGGACCGACACAGGGTCATCCAAACCACCTCGAAACGATCGCAGATGCTACGCTGCGTAATTGTTGATTGCCCGAAGATGGATTATTGCAAAGGAGAAGGGGGGTGCATCCATTGCAAGTGCATCGGGGAAGTCCACGATGCCACCAATGGTACACGCATGCAGAGGGAGTGTAGAATCAGATATATTCACAACAATGGAACTAGATACAATGTAAATAATGTAAGAGAGGATAAGAGTGCATAGAAAGAGCGTGAAAAGCCTGGCATAAGTGCGCACCATTTTGAGACAGAGTCCTACTTGAGCCTCAGCCCCATTACCTTGCCGCCGAGCCTCAGCTACTCCTTGATGTCCACCGAATCGTCTTCTGGCGACTGGACCATCCAAATGGCAACATTAATGGACAACAATATGGTCCCGCTCTCCAACAATGTCGTGGTTAGTGGCAACAAGTTGCCTCAGTGAAGCACGATGTCATCAACCACCGTCTCCAGTGTCTAACAAGCTGCGGCTGTAGCTCTCGTATAACAAATACCGCCCAGTGTGGTGGTGCTCGTGGCAGCTGAGGGGACCAATATCCGTATTCGGACGCTGCGTCGGGGCACACAAGGGGAAATTGGGATTCGAAAATTGGATATAGGGTTGAAAAGCTTTTTTCGACCCCTCCCCCCCTCCCCCTCCTTCCTTATAGGGAAGGAGTTTCCCACCCCTGGGGCTGGGCCAGCTTCTCCGCGCCCAGCCACCGCTTTCCGGCTTACATCCTACCCTCTCCTTTGGCTTACTTGTCCTTGTTTACACCATCTAATGAGTGCAGGTGATAGATTTAACACTCTGCACTCTAACAGCCTAATAATTTCTGACCTGAGAACCTATCACAGTTGAGCTCAACTTGGCTTGAATCACAGAAAGCATGGGTTCAGACTGATTCTATACAGTACGGTCTATACAGTTCCTGGGCACTTGTATGTATTCATTACAACCAGCCAACACTTCTCTCATGGTTTATGAGTCATTTGGAAGCTTTAAACCTTATATACTGAAAAGTTTTTTTCAGCCCATCCCGGACCCCCTGAGCTTAATTCTCCCCCGTTTTCCTTTAGAATAGGCTTGTTATGTTTGCATTGTTACCATGGTTCAATTGGTCTGATTTTTTGATACAATGGGCTCACAGGTGTACCAGAGGGCACCACATACCAGCATTTTTTACATGACTTATATTTGGCTCAAGACCTTGACATAGAGTGTCGCACGAGTATCAAATATCACAAATATTCGTGCCTGTCCATTCGCGAATTGCGAATATTCGTATTCGTGAATTGGGGTGGCAGTGCTATTCGTGCAAATGCGAATATCAGACTTCGGGGAAGTTGATATTCGCGAATATTTGTCGGGTAATCCTGGGCTAATCACCGTGGAATAGAACAACCTCGGATCAGAGAGAACCAACTGTATCTTGGCAGATTCCCGTGTCATCTGTCCGTTTCAACGATGTCCATCTGTCAATCTGTCAAAATTGGAAGTATATGATGCTGAAGCTGGAAGTCACGGATCGTGAAGTGAGCTACTGTCTTCTTTCCATGCTACGGGCTTGCTTCCATCAAGAGCACCTGATTATCTTCGGAGTTTCCGAACACTTGCATCGGTGAGGAGCTCATATTCTTCGGAGTTTTGGTACTCTCATTTAACCTGCACTTGTGGGGCTCAACAACTCAACACCCCAATGGCCTCTGCATCTTCGAGGAATCGGAGGAAGGCTATAAGCTCTCATCCTCCATCTGCTCCGGAGCCTCCATCATTCCCACAATCCGACAACGACAGCGAGTCTATTGCACTAGACGACAGTGCTTCACAGGTTCCCAGTAGCAACGTCTCTCGCGCATCGTCTCGTCATCATGGAGTTTGAAAGCCAACTTGCAGAGGGTTGGACACGAAAAAAGAAGCGGAGAGCATCTGCTTCAGCTGAGGCACAGGGATCATCTAAAGTTATTGTTGTTGAAGACGACAGCTCGTAGTTCAGTAGCTGAAATTGAACTTTATATGCATGCTATTCATGAATAACTCACAACTAACGAGTATTCAAACTCGCTGAATGTGAATAGTTGCCGCTCACGAGTATTCGCGAATACAGCTTACTAATCCACGAATATTCGCCATCAATACTCGTACAAATGCAAATATCATTTCTCCCACTTCGATGAATATTCATATTCGTGAATGTATATTCGTGCTACACTCTACAGGCTTGACAAGAGGATTGGGTGTTGTCGTGATATAGACTGCATCTGATCTATAGTTCACATTGAAAATGCCAGTACTTGGTGCCCTCTGGTACACCTGTGAGTCCATTGTATCAAAATATCAGGCCAATTGAACCATGATAGCTAATGCTACAGCTGTCCTGCTCGAAACATGGGATATTTTCCCAATCAAGCAATTTGATTGGCCATCAGAAAATCCGAGGAGGCCATGCCCTCCGGCTTTTCAATGGAAACATAATGAGCACATTCTGAAGGAAAATGGTTGAGGATTGAGCTCCGGAGAGCCATCTGACATAAAATTCATTGACAAAAAAACAGTGTGTGTCCTAAGTTCCGGGAAATGCTGTAATCTTTTCAAGTTGGCATAAAAGGCATCAGAGTGGACTTTATCCGGGAATGAGATCGGTGCTCACGAGGGGCGCACCAAATCATTGACATGGCGCAATGTCAGTCTGTCTGATGCTAATTGCCCGACCAAGATGTGGTGAGATGAGTCATGATCACATGAAATATTCACTGAATTCCAAGACCCTTGTGCCAGTCTGGTGGGCAGATCACTGAAATTTGAGGAGCGAACTGAAAGGATTCCGGTAATTCAACTATTCCTCAAGGGGCAACTGGCATTTGAAGAAAAAAAAATAGGGCTGATTTTCTTTTTTCTGACCTTGACCTGGGACTAGCTGACTATGTAATTGTTCCCATGCACCATATATGGTAATCAGTCACGTGTTTACGCTGCCGGACTACTCCTCACTCCACACAGGGCTTGCGGGTAAGTAGAACAAGTGGTTTGACACTTTTGGTGGTTGTACAAATCCTTGAATGATTTTTTCTGGGCTGAGAAAGGGCAGTACCTGCTTGTGACAAACAAGACCAAATTAAAGATCATATATGGAACTCTTCAGCAACACTCAGACAGATGAGTTCCTATGTTTCTGAGTGGGATTAACATCGCAAAAGGGACGCAGGAAGCTCATGCCAGTTGCCCCTTGCTATTCCTGGGACTGGAACAGTTTCAGGTCTCCCAACAGAGATTTCCGATTTTTGATCACTGACTCAATCATGCCACCGCCACTGGTGATTGCCGTTCAAGCATTGCAAAATATTTTTAATGGAGCTGCTGTGTGGGTGTGTGGGTTGACACTCTTAGAAATCTGGAAGGGAGCAAGCAACCCGAGGTGTGAATATCTCCAGATTTGTTTATGGGAAATGAGGGGAGCCATGAAGCTGCTGAGACAAAATATCAAAATCCGATGTTCAGTTTTTTCTTGTCCTCAATTCTGCTCGTTCATCTGTAGAAAATTGCAGTCACAGTTCATATACTGCATTTTCGGCTCCCAGATTTATTACAAGAAAAGCGGAGGAAATCCAAATCACCAGATTGATTTTTTGCACATACTCTCTTTTGTAAAGGTAGCCCATTGATAGTAACATCTGCAAATTTCGAGTTCTTGCTTTTTTGTCGCAGTCTCAATTGACTAGTCATGCTCCATATAAATGGGTGATGCACCTGTTCTGTTGGGGACTTTTTAACTCGCTTAAATGAGGGCGGTCACGGCCGTTGAATGGGTTGTTCATTGGAGTGGTTAAAACATTCAGGCTTGTTTTATCCATTATTCTGAGAGGGATAATCATGGAAGTGTTTGCTAAGTTTTTGTATGTATAGGGGTTTATTCAGAGGCACTGCATTCAGAGCCTTGGTAGGCGGAGGTCTGCCTACCACGTGTAGCCAGAGCGCGGCAGAACCAAGGTCGGCAGGGTCTGTGGAGCTCAGTCAACATCCAGAATTGCCTCCAGGCCCATTTTTGACTCAATTATTGAGAATGAAACCTGCTGTGAATACCTGAAACGATTGCTGATTCAGTGATGCGGGATATCAGAGTATTTTGCTTTGTTTGTGCCCATCAGTTTTCGCTAACAACGTCAGTGACAGTGAAAGACAGTCACTCCTAGTGCGGATGGATCACGTTTGAGAAAGGTTCACGAAGCTAACTTCTATAAAACCAAAACCTAACCAAAACCACTCAACAACACCTTCCTTAATAGGAATGATAGTTTAAGTTCAGGGGTGTAGACCAAGTATTAGGTCAAATAGCCAAGTGCATGCAGGTTTCAACTGTTCGAGGAAGTCTCGTAGTTGAGCGTGGTGCGTTTTGTTGGTGTGTGAAGTGCTTTCCTTTGTTCACAGATGAATGTAGGTTGTTTAATATAAGAAACAGACTCAAAGGTCTGGCATGGTTTGTTCTGAGGAATGGGTTTTGCTAACATGTTGGCTTAACAAGCACACAACGGTGGTTTGCGGACACAGGGGCACAGAACACAGGACACCGGACCCACAAGAACACGGACACGGACACAATGACAAGACAGACACAAGACACAGGACACAAACACGTTCACAGACACAATTCTACAGTTCAGGTTCACAAGTCCACATGGATATTAATCCAAAACCACAAGTCACTTTATATCAGGTGAAAGAACAGTTGTGCAAGGCTACTGAGCTCTCGAGCCAAACCTGTCTACAACACAGTGGTGTCTAGAGGCAGGGTCTGCTACTGTACTGCTAAACTGCCTGCTCTTTTATACTACTCTCTTATCGCAATGACTAAATAGTATTATATACACTGATCCATTTACCCGCAAATTCTGACTCGGAATCCTTGCTCGAATAATGCCATTGGCTCCCTATACCAGTAGATCGAACACCGGTTCAGACTCGATCAATTGAAGTTGAAATATTATGGTATCTTGGTGATAATGCTGGGTCCGCGACTCACAGCTCGGGCGACGCTCTTGCCTAGACACATCTCTTCTTCATCCTAGCCCTATTCAGATTCTCCTGCTGAGGTCGGGGTCTCTTTGCGAGCGACTTATACGGTTCACGGGCACTGTCAAACTCTCGCAGTTCAACTACATTGATCGTGTTTCGGCTGTTGCCATCTGTGATCGGACAGCTCCACCTGGAGCGCGCTTTGGCATCGGTTGCCTAATCTATCCTGGTCATACTCCAGATCTTCACAGACCTCGGAGCCATAGCTGTTCGGGGTATTCACCGCTTTTCTGTCTCGGAGCCCTCCACTTGCATGTGACACACACATCCACTAATTCCAGGAATGCCATGACAAACAAGATGTCTCTGGAGGTGGTTGCGACCACTAAGTTCCATCTGTGATTGCCAAATATAGATTCCTTCTAACTCCTCTGTAGTCCAAGTCAGCATCAGCGCTTCTAGGCGGGTTCCAAGGTACTGTCTGGTTATTCGAGATCGTCTCCATGTGAGTGCGACTCTAGCTATATGACTGGTAGCTCTCCATGTGAGGTGTTGCAGAAGCTTCTCAGGATGTCTGCATGATTTTTTATACTGAAAATCACAAAATAGCTATGTTTCATGTGTGGCTGCTTTCGGCTTATCAACAGTTAATTTGTTGTTTCTTCTTGGTCTCTTTGCACAGTTTGTTTCGTTGAGGGCGTCTCCAATGACACCACAACTGCGGACGCACCTCATGATACATGTACTGGGCTTCTGTCGGGAAAATCGGGAGACCATCCGAGTCTAGACAGCTGGTTCTGCCACTATAACCCTCGTGCATATGCCATATATATCTCAAAAGATTAATATGAAGCTTCTCTACTTCATTTCAGCAATAATTCCTCATCAGATGGCACTAATCTCGGCAAGGATTCATCTTTCGGGTATTCTTAACGGCACTCCAACACGCCTGGGCTGAGGCCATAAAACATTTGATGGGTGAGGGATGATTGCCGTGCAAAAGCTTGAAATGAAGGCCTATATACCACAGAATACCAGAAATATGGAAGGAAAGAAAATGAGTCAAAGTAGGGGAGGGTTGTAGAGGTCAGGCAAAGAGGACGGCAGGGTCTGGCGACCTCACCTTGACAGATGGCGGCTAACCGCGGTGCACGTGCGTCGGCAGTCCCTGTCTCCGGGGGTAGCCAGACCTCAGCAGTAGGCGGCCAATTGCGGCAGGCCGGGTCTATCTGACCCCTCAATGCAGTGAGGCTCCCTGAAACCCGACACAGCGACACATCTTTCAAATCCGACACATGTCAGAAACTGGCAGTAAGCATACACATTCTGGTGCTTACCACGAAATGAGTGATATTGAACCACATTGCCAAGCCGGATCATTTATATGAAGACCTGAGAGAGTTGCCTTTTGGGGTGAATTCATTGCTAAAACCGGACGAAATTTACATAACCAAATATGGCATTACGAGAGTCGCAAGGCATGCAAGGCATATTAGCCGGGTGAAAAACTCAACAATCATTATAAAAAAGCTATTTTTTTATGTGAGGCTTGAAAGGCTGGTGAACCGAGTACATCTGATGCGACTGGGCAAAGGTTATTGAGGTCCCGCTGTTGATATTTGAATGTCATCCCTTAGCATGACTGGGCAAAGTTTCTTCAAATCCCTGATGTCAATACTTGATTTTAATCCCTTGAAGTCCGCTTACACTAGTCACCTTCCGTTCAATCCTACACACGTAAGAGAGCTATATTCAAATGGCTTGAGACTCAGGAGGGACCGGTTCACACACACAAAATAAAGCAAAACCAATCTATTGGCCATGAGGAATTGTACAGTGCAGCTAACATAATGAGTGCGGGTAAACTAGCGGGCCTGTTGTTCAAAGTAGAAGTGGAAGATGCAGCTACCATGCGCTTGCGAGCATGAGCTGCTTTGATGAGCTTGAGGTTACTGAGCCCCCGACTGTGACCAGAGGGCCAATGATCTTTATGTTGCCAAGGACCACTCTGGAACACGTGAATTCCGTGTGAATGACTCATGTAGCACAGTCAGTCAGTATGGCAAGAGGGGCAAGTGTCCTGGACGTGCCTCGTCGCGAAAGGTATCCAAAACGACGCTCAGAAGCCGTGCCAACAGCCTCTTGAGCTCATTCATAGTGAGAATATATGAGCACCGATATGGTGGGAGGAAGTAAATGATGATTCATGACCAGGTCACGATGACCGGGTTCAGCCAAATCCGTGGCCATGTGTCGGGTTTTCTGAATGACACATCAATGTGTTGGATATTCTCAGAGTTGTATTGCTCTTTCTGAGTGTGTCGGATATTGTCAAAATTGTGTTGCTGTTTCTGACAGCTTCTGACATGTGTCGGATTTGAAAGATGTGTCACTGTATCGGCTGTCATATATCCTTGTTTATTCAGCAGCACACAGGTGGGAAATCTTCCTGCCATTTTATGGTTTTATGAGCATCCATGCTTCCTTATGTGCGGCAAATCTGGCAATCCGGATAGGGGGGCCGCCATGAGCCAACCAAAGGTTGGCGAAGATTGGCCCCCATAATTACACTCTTGAATCTCACAACTTGAGTTTCAGCCAGCTCATTCACCACCTCACGAGGCAGAACTACAGGGGAATACAATTTCAACATTTCATAGCCATTTATTTACAAAACACTCATTTACCTGCCTTATGAGACAGGACTACTGGGAAAATCCGACATTGCTAGGCACTGATTTAAACAAGTACTATTAACTTATCAAACTTTGGAGGTGACTTGAAGTCAGGCCAGGGTTTATAGTCCCAGGGATACCCAGAGGACCCTCTGAATTTAAATAACAGCACTAATTTTTTCTTTGAGCATCAAAAGAAATATCATTGGATTTCGACGGGCATCAATTCCTGCCAAATTCCGAAGAATCCCGGGTTTGCAGTGTAGCTCCTGTGGTGCACGCCGCCCAGCAGATGCGAAATTCACTCTCCGAAAGCTTATACAGAACCTCGGCATGCACATTTAACACCGTGACGTCGCAATCCACCATTGACGCCCATCCAAAACAATAGGTGCCTGCCCACATCTTGACAGGCTTCTACAAATGGATGTTTGATGGTCATATCGGCTTGGGCGCCTTTGACTATCCACGTGCCGTAATGTGTCCCGCTTGTTGTGAGAGTTGGGGCATTGCGGCGGTTCAGGACGCCGTGCGCCAATCTGGATGGAATAAATCACTACATGCCATCCGCAGGCTCCCTTCGCATCCTTGCAATCCGCGCTAGCATGGTTGATATCCGCTCAGCCGTTCTGTCCCAGAAGTCAAGCTTTTAAGATGTAGGGGCGCAGACCTTGCCGTAGATATTTTTTTTGAGGTACAAGAACAAGATTCAGCTTCGTATGTTGCTACATGAACTGATGAGATGTCGGTACCTTTGACTAGTGAGTCGTGGATTTATTTATTTTATTTTCCCAAAGACGCATGGGAAAGTAGATTTGAAATTCATTTCAATGTCAATGTAGCGGTCCTAGTATATTCTGTCCCTCAGATCTTTTAAAGTTCCAAACCTATGATCCGGGTATCTGTCGGTCTTCAAATATTAGGCGAGCACCACGGTCACTGTGACCATCGAACCCACATTTCCAGTAATTTTGCTCTGATTTCCCCGTTGATGAGCCATCAGATTGGCCAGGCGTGAAAATACTGTTCATTTTTCAATTCCAAAACATTACAATCAAGGAAACACTTGCATACCTTCCCAGAAAGGGTCAATGCCGAGGCCCATGCAGATGACTAGGAGACAGTAGTGTATAGTTAAGGAATCAGGGGCTCACTGATGCCTCTCAAAACCTGAGCCAGGTTGGTCAGCCGGCGACAACTAGCTAAAACCTGACTCCTTACCAATGCACACCATTTGGGGAGTCAGGGTGTTCTCTCTAATTAACCGGAAATATAAACCCATCCATTAAAAAAGGCTGGAACGTGAGAACGAGACATAGAAGGAAACGAAGGCAACATACATGGCAATTGGCTAAAAAGCATACCACAGGGAGGACTTATGGTTCACTTGAAACCACAAGCATAGGGGAGCACTTGCACTGCCCCAGCACGCGAGGGCTACTGAAGGTCACGGGGGATGACACTTATAGGCCAAGAACAGGGGCCCAGAGTGTACACCATCAAATAATGATGTGATCCAACACTTTGACTCAAGCGAGAGGAACCGGCCGGTGCAGTCGATGACTCGAACCTGAGTCAAGGAAACATGACTCTCAGAACAATTATGACTGGGCACGCACAATGAAAGAGTTTGTGTGGGAAATAAAAGTCCAAAAGTACCAAATTATGCGAACATTCCATACTATTTCATCCATTTCTTGTACAAATACGAATGGGATCACTCTGTAAATTAGTAGGAGGGACAACAGGACAATCTGATAGGCTAGCTACTTCGGGGCCAGATTCTTTATTTTATTATTCCTGTTTTAGTAGTTTAGATCAGTGTAAAGTGTATAAATTAGCCAGAGATACAGGGTTAAGGCAGTGGATTCTACCCCCCCTCGCTAGACATTGGATGTCGATCTGGAGACTAGATCTTAGCTGTGGTTGACACCTGATGTCTAGGATATCTTGTGTAGAACACCAATAAACACAAAAGGATGTTGTATAAACTTGTGTGAACGGAATGCGTGGATACGGAAACAGAACAAGTGGATACGGAAACACTTGGATATGGAAGTTCCAGGGCAAGGGAATACATTACACGTCTTGGAGGTGTTTTCTGGATAGTCTTGAACTATCAGCTACAAATCACACACACCCCTTGAAGAATAACAAACCAGCTCGTTCTAGTAAACTTGGTTGCCTAGCGCCTAGTGGACTTTAAAGCACTCACCAAAAACTACAACTTTAACAATAAACTACACTTTAGTCAACCTAATACTTGGTTGCTCCCCTGGACACAAGAGTCACTAGAAGTAGATATTTAGTGTTTTGAGAAGTTGCACCATATAGAAGCACCCTGCTCATCACCATACCCATGCTCCATCCCAAGGTTAGCTGAGCAGAACACCTTTTAGCCGCTCCAGCCAAAACCACCTAGAGTTCGGCACAGAGGGAACCAAAGACAAGTGCTTGCTTGTCTGTTTGGCCCTTAGCTGATGACCTAGGCCAATTCCCCTCATCAAACTAACCCTACTTCCAAAATCCTACATCAAGCACCCGATTATTGACCATATACCAGCTGCATCTCTGCCAAATTTTGGCTTACTGCCAGGTTATCCAGCACCTTCCAGAACTTTATAATTCCTCGGAATCTTTGGAAGCATTGATTGCTGAATTAATACCTTCAATTTGAGACCAGCCACAAATTTCTATGCCCCATGTTGGGGGAGGAATTCTTTTGTACATTCACCGTGGATGGAAATCGCGCCTGGCACGTGGCCTTGCCTGGTTATTCCCACACTCTTTTTCCAACACATCCTGCTCCGCCTCTACTCCTATGGCCCGGCCCGAGACCCTAAAATCTATTTGCACCCAACACAGAGCCCAAGTACAATGGATCGTGCTCCCACCTGGTGCATGCCGAGCAAATGTCGGAAAAACGTGATTTTCCTGATCAGGGGCTGACCAAACCTGACGGCCTTGTCAGACCTGATCGTGGGCAGGTCAGCCCATATCAGGGGCTATTCCGGACATGTATATTATAACACGTTAATCAACAGAATTTAGGTGTAATACTTGTTGGCACTGAGGAACATGTCAGAATCTATGGTATTGACGAGGAAATGCAGCTTTCCGTCTGCACGACATGTGACTAGGGTCAATAATGTACCACGGGCCACATAGTCCATCAGAATAAAAGAATACTCCTTCGCCTGTTCATGGAGTTGACATCTCGCCCAGCATGTCTTCAGATCCTTCCATTGGCTTGGTCGGAATTCGTGCATAAGGGCAACATAGGAAGTCCGTTTTGATCAGTGGACATTCATCACTCTGAAGCCCGTGTGGTGTCATGTGCGTAGACGAGAGAGTTTTGACCGTAGTTCATTTATATGCCCAGGAGCTGTTGAAGCACGGTGTTGGTGTGTGAAAGCAGAAATCCACCAACAACAAACACAACCAATCCAATGCACATGAGTTCGGGGCTCCACCAAAGTATATGTGTGCTACAATCCAGTCGAGTGAGGTCGAATAAGACCAATGCGATATGGCCACTAATAAATAGCGTGTTTGATGATATATGTGAGACAGCGTGACCAGCACGCTGCTGTGCGCCGCAAGCCCAAGCGCGCGGATGTCTGCAATGACTCTGACTCTGAGAAGGACGACTGTACACGCTCCAGCAAGAGGCGTGCGATTTCAATCAACGACTCAGAGGAGGATACGGCAGGGACTGCCGCACCGAAAAAGCCCAAACAGAAAAGGGTTAAGAAAAGCAACAACTCTGGTGCGTGTTCTCGGCTCTCTTGTCAATGATAAACTTGAAATAACGGTACAGTAGCCGCTTCTGAGCCCCCGGCGTCAATACTTCCAGACGAGAACGAAGTAGACGCGGAGGGTGCCCTGAAGAATGTCCATGTCACCGTAGTCCCAGATAACGACGGGAACGAGCCACTCAATAAGTCTACGCCTGTGGCGGATGTCGACCACTTCTGGGACAATAAAACGACACAGGAGACGACCAATAAGAACGGCAAAAGGGCTACAAAGACGCTCTACGACTGTATTATTTGCAGGCGAGTGCATCTGCTCTGGTGCTCCGAGTTTTGCTGAGCATCGTAGTTCAGGAGAACCAAAAAGCCGAAGATTTCGTATGTTGGGGATGTCTCCACCCGCCGGCGTCATATGGAGTCGTTTCATGAGGCGTGTCTGTTTCTTACTCCACTAGACACTGCTCATATTTTTTTCAAGGTGGAGTACAAGAAATTTTGTGACGAGAAAAACTTTCTATCCATGCTGCCGGATGATATTGCTGCACGCAAGGAGGCTGAGGCCAACGCGGCAGCGAAACTCGCGCAAACTTCTCTCAATGGCCATCTGGTAGCCAAATCTCAGCTGCCGCAGGCTGGAACATATTCAGATGAGAGATTTGAGCGAAGTGCTGTGCGCTGGTTAATTGAGACTGACCAGGCGAGTAAATTTTGTAATGGCATACTCATTGAAGAACAAGTGGTCGACAGAGGAGTACAAGGAGGCTGTTGTCCATCTCAAACAAATTGTAAGCTAATGATACTTCCGTCATGCTGTATCCCTTACTTACATCCTTCAGTTCAAGAAGCGATGGGACAAGCTCAATGCGACTGTCGCCACCGCTCCGAAGCCTTATCGACAGCCAAAGATGTCGAAGAAGGCCCAGCGCCACTTTGGTGTCTCTGATGACGAGCTTGAGAGTGACGGTGAGGAGTCACAAACCTCGGGAAATGTGCAGATGCTTCCGCAGCCATCTGCCATTATAACACCTGAATGGGAACAGGCATTCGAACGCTATTTCAATCATGTGGATACACTGGGCGAAGACCAATCTGTCCTCGATTGGTGGGCAGTACGTATAATTTCTTTTCACTCTGCAAAAATATATGCTGAATATTTTGTAGAAGAACGCTTTTATGCAGGATCCGACTTGGGTATCACTTGCTCGGGACTATCTCGCCGTACAAGCGTCGTCGGTTTCCTGCGAGCGTGTCTTCTCCTCCGCTGGCATCACCATCAAAAAACGACGCAACCGGCTCAAGGCTGATGTCGTCGAGGCACTGCAAACCCTCAAGTTTGCATTCAAGAACAAAACTTGGTTCCGAGAGGAGTTCAGTTGCCTGTCTTACGAAGAAGAGTTGGAGGCAGCAGAAGCTGCAGAGGGAAAACTGCAGGACGACTTAGCAGTAGCAAAGAAGGACTCTGTTTGGAATTTAGAACTAGCTGATGATTGCTACGAGGATGACGACGTATAATATACAACACAATTATTTTTTTGGTGTTCCATTTGCGGAAGACAAAAACCTAGTCATGGCCCCGGGCTTCGGCCCTGAGCCCTGGAGGGCAGGGCCCGGGCAGGGCTCAGGGCTCGGGCTCGGACTTTCTTGAAGCCTTGGCCCTAAAAGCCCTGCCCAAGCCCGGCCAGGGCCAGGGTAGCCCTGCCCTGGAGAACACTATGCAGCACGCGTGCCCCGCGGGCATGTGCGAGTATGTGGCTGATGATGAGGGGTAGGCTGTTCTTGTTGTGTCGAAATCTTAATCTAATAACTCTGTTTCCTTCTGTTGCTGGGAAGGATAGTCAACTGTGCTCCATTCAGGTAATTCTGAAAAGAAGGAGGGGACAAAGCTCGTTCTCAATTTGCAGGTGTGTCTGCCTTTCCTTTTTGAGTAGTACCCACCTTCGCTTAAGGTTGGGGATCTTCGTGACTTTGATGGAAAATTGTGAAAGGCTGTGACTTCGGTGAGTTTCTGGGAAAGTTCGTGAGTATTCAAATCAAAAACATCAATGCCGCCATTATTTGACGCCATCTCAAGTCCCTCCTTATTTTATTCATATAAATCCTTACCCCAACGCTAACCGCTAACCGCTAACCTCTAACCACTAACCGCCTAACCTCTAACCGCTAACCGCCTAACCTCTAACCGCTAACCACCTAACCTCTAACCCCTGACCACCCTAACCACCTAACTCCAATCCCTAATCCCTAACCGCCTAACTGCCTAACCCGAACCTAACCGGCGACGCTCGGCACATGGCTGATAGCCATCACTTCGTGATACACTGAGGAGTTGGCATGTTTTTGGGAAAGCTCATGAGTTGTTTGTTACATGGCAAGTGACGAACTTTCACAGGTTCCCATCAAACTCACACATTTAAGCGAAGTAACGAAGTGACGAAAATGGCGTGGACTGCCTTTCCTTTGTGCGTTTTGAACTAATTCTCTTAAATTTCAACTCTGAACTTGCTTGCTACCTCGCCAACTCACTAATTCGAACACTGTAGAACTGCATCCACTGCAAGCTATGCAACATCAAGGTGCTGACACAGGACATTACGTGGACGACGTCCGACGGCGGGGGAGGGCGGAAGTATAGTGCGTGTTTTTGTTTCCCTCCCTCCTTACTTTTCTTTCATACTCCACCTCCATTTTCCGCCCTTCCTTACCGTACCTCGGATTTCTCCTGCCCGTTTTGATTTCTGTAATAATCAAACATTCCTCCCTTTGCAGCTCTCATATAATCCGGATTCCCTGTCCGCCGGTGGGCGGGGGAATTCGACCCAAAACCGCCAAAATAAAAACCACAGCGGAATTCAACAGACGTGCGCTGAAAACCCCCGAAAGCAGAGAGGAGAGAGGCTACCATACAGAAAATACATACGGAACTCGCGCCATCGCATCGCATACCTTAATCATTGTACGCACACACGAATTCAAGATTGCTTCAGTTTGATTCCCAGTCAAAAAGAGGAAGGAACACGAGGACGGTTTTACGGAGATCTTCGCCGATTTCGCTCTTTACGGCGACTCCGTTTCCTCTCGATGAGATAAAGAATGGCTGAGTGGTGGGAACCTAAAATATCAGTTCTTTGACTTTCCCGGCTCTGCTTTGCTGGAGGAGTTTCGGACATCGGAAAGGTGTTTTCACCAAGGTTAACGCATGCGAGGATTTGCGTCTGGATTTTGGACGCGAACAGTTTGGGTCTGAATACCAGACTGTGAGCTACTGTCTGTGCGACTAAGAAGGTAATTCGAAACATATGATTTGTCACGTCCAGCAACTGTACATAGGTTCTCGTACAGTTCGCCTTCGCGTCCTTGATCCCATTTTCAACTCGGCCAAGTTGATGCGATGGACGCTGCCCACTGACAATATCATTCCGGAGGCTGAGACTATGCCTACGAAAATATAGCGGTTATCCGGAAGGAGGGAGAGCGCCGCAAGCAAAACATAAATAGAGGTGTCGCACATACATCAGTGGGAGTAGCGGCAAACCCTGAAAATCATGGGTTTATATGTATACATCTCCGCAGATTCACTTAGGTTAAGCCTGCTCTCCTGAGGCGGCACTATATTATGTTGCTGCTGATGTTTGGTGAAATCAGGGTTCAAAATCAGGGTACAATTTGATTCATCCTAGTAACCCCGCTTCCAAGAACTCTTCTTATCCACGTGATTCCCATTGAATCCCCTGCCGCGGGTTTATATACGGATCTGCGCAGATGCACTTGGGCTAAGCCCGCTTCCCTGCGGTGTGTGCGCTATATTTGGTTGTTACTGGTGTTCAATTAATTCCATCGTAATAACTCCGCTTCCGGTGTGGGCCAGATTTGGATGTTGCTGGTGTTTTAATTTGACCCGAGTAATCTGGCTTCGAGTATGCCTCTTTCCCCACCCAATTCCCGTCGGAGTCCCTGGGACTCTGAAATCAGAGCCTATGGGGCACCAGCATTTGAAGCAATGTTCACAATTGAATCCGCTACTCAGACTTACCGGCAATGTATCCGGTTCACTTCACGCAGATAGTTGATAATGGTGAACCCAAGAGATTTGAATGAGAGTGACATGCATGAGAAAATGTGAACACAGCCCGGAGAGGCCATATATAAGGAGCGGAGCTCAAGTTTGATCCCTACATCTACAATGTTAATGTTCCGCCAGCTCACTGGCACCAAAGCTCACCTCGACCAGATCACTACGTGTTTGACACTTGCACTGCCACTTCTTCAGGAGCTCAATGATGCATTTGGGCCTCCATTTGTTCAGTCTATCGTGAACACTATTCAGAGCTTGATCAATTTAGTCCAGGTATATTTTATGAATCTCTGTAGTGCTACTGCTGAACTGTCATAGAATGCGAAGCAAAATAAAAATGAATGCGCTCAGCTCTTGGAAAACGTCCACCACATCCTGTATGCAGTTGTCAAGCTCTATATAAAATCAGAGACTGTTGGATCCCTCCCCCCATTGATGCTCGATAACATTGGGGAATTTGTAGAGTAAGTTGTGTTTAATTTTCTTCAAATGAATTTTTTGACAAAATCTGTAAACAGAACACTTCACAAGATATATGTGTTTGTTGAAGCCCAACAGCAGGGAAAGAAGATCCGGCACCTCTTTGGCAACAATGAGACAAACAAATTACTTCAAGCCTGTCATGCAGGATTGAAGCAGGCACAAGATATGTTTATTGTATGACCCATTTGTGCTTTATTGCTGTGGATTGACATTATCTGTATAGATTCAAACACAGACTCAAACATTGGATGAGGTCAGAGACTTCCGAAAGACAGTTGACCTCATGCACAAGGAAATGATGGAGCTGATTGAAAACCTGTCTGACTCTACTACAGTGTCGGAAACAAGGGGAACTCGGGATTCAAAAATCGGATATAGGGTCGAAAAGTTTTTTTCGACCCTGAGCTGAGCCCCCCCCTCCCCCTCCTTCCTTATAGGGAAGGAGATTCCCACCCCTAGGGTCGGGCCGGCTTCTCCGCACCCAGCCGCCGCTCTCCGGCTTACTTCATACCCTTCCTTGGGCTTAATGGTGCTTGTCTACACCATCTAATGAATGCAGGTGATACATTTAAAACTCTGCATTCTAACAGCTCAATAATTTTTGACCTGAGAACCAATCACAGTTGACCTCAATTTGGCTCAAATCACAGAAAATGTAGGTTCAGACCAAGTTCAGACTGATAAATATTGTTCTATTAGTCCCCAAACACTTATATGTGTTAATTACAACCAGTCAATACCCTTCCCTTGGTCTATGAGGCATGTTGAAGCTTTAAACTTTATGTACAGAAAAGTTTTTTTCAGCCCTCCCGGGACCCCCCCCCTCCCTCCCCACGTACGATATTTTAATCCCGATTTCCCCTTGGTCGGAAAGAGCATCAGTATGTATTTTTTTTAGCACTCCGTGCACATTCCCTCAGATTGAGCAGGTTTATCTGGGTGGCAATGAATCGAAAACTAGGTATATGATCAGGTTGATGATCCAACTTTGCCTTACATCTTATTTCAAGCTCAAATTCATTTTCATTGCTCCCCTCAAAGCCCAAGATCTTCCATGGTCGTGACCAGGAGCTGGACCACATTCTCAAATTGATGAGTCAACAGCCACCCAGGATTGCCATTCTGGGAGGTGGTGGTATGGGCAAGACAACCCTTGCCAGAGCAGTGCTTCACCATCCAGATACTTCTTCCAAATTTGAACACCGATTCTTTGTCAGTGCTGAAGCTACAACCACCAGTGTTGAACTTGCTGCATTGATTGGATTGCATGTTGGATTAAAATCTGGTCAAGATCTCACAAAGCCTGTTGTCCAGTATTTCTCAAGTAAAATATCCTGTCTTCTGATCTTGGACAATCTGGAGACAGTTTGGGAGCCAACTCATTCTCAAGCTAGAGTTGAAGAGTTCTTGTGCCTCCTTACTAGTATTGAACATCTTGCATTAATAGTATGTCCACAGTCATTCGGTCAAGCCTCACTTATAACACCTTTTAGATCACAATGCGAGGGGCTGAGAGGCCTGCCAAAGTTGGATGGACCCATCCATTTTTATTACCATTGCAACCTCTCTCAAATGATGCTGCAAGACAAACATTTATTGAGATTACAGACAATTCCAACACACTGGAAATGGAGCAACTTCTGGGCTTCACAGATAACATCCCACTTGCAATTGATCTCATTGCCCATCTGGTTGACTATGAGGGCTTCTCTAGTGTCCTTTCACGTTGGAAAACAGAAAAAACATCTCTGCTTTCTGTTGGTTTTGACCGGCAATCCTGTGTAGATACATCCATCAGTCTTTCTCTGTCAAGTCCTCGAATCACATCTGACAGCAAGGAACTCTTGAGTCTCCTCTCAATCCTCCCAAATGGACTTTCTGAAGTGGAACTTGTGCAGGGCAAGCTTGGCATTTCAGATATACTCACTTGCAAGGCTGTGTTGCTGGCCACTTCATTGGCATATATCAATAAAAATCAGCGACTGGTGCTACTGATGCCCATCAGAGAATATATCCAGCAGTTCTTGCCTCCTTCCCACTCCCATATACAACCCATTCACAAGTATTTTCATGCGCTTTTGCTGCTATACACCAAATATCAGGGAGAGCAGCTGCAACCCGTGGTCCATCAAATAACCTTGAACCTCGCAAATTTGCAGGACATTTTGCAATGGGGATTGCATGCCCATGCCCCAATCCTTGCAGACACAATCCAGTGTGCATTGATTGTGAACAACTTTTATCATATTACTGGACGTGGCTATTTCTCACTAATGAATGATATTCAGTGTCTTTTGCCTCAACTCTGTGACCGCCAACTTGAAATCAAGTTTCTCACTGAATTTCTCTACATCCAACATTACTGGCCAGTTGTGTCAGAAACAATGATAGCCCAAGCTATCAGTTATATTGAGCAGGCAAAGGATTCTGTTCTTGGCAGTGAGTAACACTCCACCCTTCAGGAATTTCACATCTAATACAGCTATCCTTATGATAGCTAAATTCTATCAAGCTGCAGGGAATTATTTCTTTTACCGTAAAGGGGATGTACAACAAGCCAGTCAACTTCTCCACAAGGCACTAGAAAAATCTGACCTTTGTGAGGGCAGCAAACAGCAGTGCAATGTCATGATACAACTTGGTCATTTCAGTTTTTACACTGGCAATTGCGGTGCTGCTATGGCATATGTAACTGCAGCACAAAGCCTATCTAAAGTAGCAGGAAATTTGTATCAGGAGGCTGCAGCAAATTTCCTAGGAGCCCTGTTATATCGCCATCTTGGGGACTACCAAAAGAGTGCAGCACAACTCCAAAGGGCTGCAAAGATTTTTCATATTGTTAATTTGTCAGGAGATGGTCTTGCTCAGGGTGTAACATCAGCCCAGGCAGAAATCCATCTCCTGAAATCAGAATATACAGAAGCAAGACACCTCTTCTGTCAAGTCGTTGAAACGACTTCTGCTCAAGGAAATTACATGTCCTATGCAGCTGCACTTCTCAATGTTGGATTAATTGACATAGAGATTAATGAAACTAAGGAAGATATTCACCACAAGTTGCAAGTAGTCCAAGAGATTTTAAGGGTGTATGGTGTTAGAGGCAAAAGGATCTGTGACATGGCGCAAGCAGTGATAGAGCTTAAAGATGAGAAATTTGACACAGCAAAGGTCAAATTGCAAGAATCCCTTTGCTGGTTCTGGGGGAAAGATTTTGAATTCAAAATTTTCTGCCTGGAAAAATTAGCCAATATCAGAGCTTGGCCTGCTAACACATGGGAGTATAAATGGCCCATTATATATTTGGCATCTGCCACCAAATTGCGAGCAAAATTGGACCTTCACAAAGCACTTCTCTTTCTCGGAGATGCATTCATTGCCAACCATGATGAAAATTCAGCTGCCAATCTCTATCACGTGGCCCTGGCAGGATTTACCCAAATGGATGTGCATCACAGTCGAGCACAATGCATGCTACGTCTTGGAGATCTCTCAAGCAAACATGGATGTACCTCTGATGCAATTGCCTTCTGGGAAGCTGCTCGGCCACTATTTGAGCGGGCATCACAGACCAAAGATGTAGCCCAAATTGACTCCAGGCTTGCAACCTGGGAAAAAGACCATCACAAACCTCTTGTAAAACTAGAAACTTTGCATGCACCTGTTCAATTGGGGAAAGGAGAAACTTTGGAGATCAAGGGCAAGGATTCTGTTGATGAAGAAGCTGGGAATACACAGCCCCTATTGTAGTGGCTATCTCAGCTCATTTCTAACCTTGTATCAATTTCTTTCTATTACTGTTTGATCGCATTTATTACCCATTCTTACAGCTTTTCTTTTTTTTGAGCCTTGTACCATATCTATTCATCCTTAAGTTCAGTAATACATTTATTAGGGACTGTCAGAGTAGGCGATTCTTGCCGATTCTGACAGGCAATTCTTGGGCAATTCTGAAAGTGATTCTGGTAATTGTTGGCATCAGAATCGTGGGCAGAATCGTCCCAGGTTTGATCGCCCCTTTGCAAAAGTGATTCTGGTCTTGATTCTTGTTTACACTACATACTCAATAATTACATATTATTTTTTCACTTTCCACTACTAGGCCGGCAACTCCCTGCTTTCTCTGTTCCACCATGCCCGTTGCAGGACGACGCGATGTGCACGCCAACACTCTTGAAATCATATGTTCGCAATCACAAAGGGTGCCAATGACACGCTTTTCTATGCCAATGTGCAGCTGCACGAGCTCGCCGTCTGCATCCATCTGAGTCGAGGCTCCATGATTTGGACATCAACATAGATTTTAGCTCAGATGTATCTAGCAATTATAGCAGCTGAAGGGGATGAAGATGGTGCTTAAAGAACACAGTCTCCTCTGGCCATTGCTCAAGATGAAATGTAACACTGGCATGTGCAATGGCTCCCACTTTTGTTGTGGCTATGCAATCCTTTCCAATCAGCCCGATTTCCTGGTTGTTGATTAGATAAGCTGGGTATTATCTGCCAGTGGCTATACATTTATCTGCCACGGGTGCCTGCAGCTTCGCATCCTCGCTCTCAGAACCTATGAGATTGATACACTAGCCATATGAAATAAAATTAAGATGGTCTGCCTCTTCACATTTTTTTTCACAAGTGCTGTGTACCTCACCGCAAACAGATGGCAGATAACAGCTCCTGGCAGATCATTTCCCCATGCTATTGTTATCTGCCATCCACCACCACATCAATGTTGTACGGCTCGCCTACTGCGCTCTGGCCGACCAAACTATTGTGTTTGCACTCTTAGAGCAGTCAAGAGGCCTCTGCTCCTCTCTTTTTACGCTGCTTGCCCGGGATTTATTGGAAAATACGCTGAATCAAACATTGAAGCAGCGGGATGACATCTACCTAGAATTCTTGTCAGCAGCTCCGATTTGCATCCCAAAGTGAACTGTTCCTTACCCTAAATCGAGGGTCATTTTCATCCGGGTACAAATCGGCATATTTTCGCAACTTTGCTGGCAATTTCACCTGCTATTCTCGCGTTGGTAACCGCACAACCGGACTCGGAGAAACAACTCAATGTGCCATGTTTTGGGCTAGAAGGGGGCACTCAGGTGTGTGTGCTATGATTCCCCACATAACACTGGGTTCCCTAACCTTGCTTTCCATGTTGCGCCCTCCAGAATACACCTCACTGCTGTAGGCGCATATCCTACAAACGACACGAGGGTATGCTGCTCCGTTTGTAAAAAAATTCAATTTGGATATGTATCGTGCTCACCTCTTATGAGTCCGCTCAAAGCCTGATATATTTGTGAACACGGCCTCCGATATTTGAATGATTGATTAATATTTCAGTCATCCTGACTGATATATGTGAGTTGAAGTGAAATATTTGTGAGTCAAACTGAAATATTTGAAAGTTGAACTGAAATATTTGTGAGTCGGACTCAAATATTTGTGAGTCGGACTCAAATATTTATGAGTCGGGTCGGACATATACAAGAAATTTGACCGGGACCACCGGGCCCGATGGGCGGGCCAGTGTGCTCACCGCTTGAGGTAGCACTCGGGCTCCTCCGCTGCACGGCGGTGTTGCACTTGTCGTTCATCGAGCCTTTCGGGCGGTTGGGCGGTCGGGTTTGAGGTCCGACATCACGTGATCCGTGATTGTGCGGTGTTTTTGCTTTCACTGCGACGCGACCACCACCGACCTCTTGCCATCGCGACCCTCTTTCGTATGAGACAAGATTGCCATCTAACTCTCACCATGGAGCAGGATGGCATTCTCTTCTTATACAGATTGCTCAACTCACCATGGAGCAGGGCGGCACTCTGTTCTTGTATGGCGCCCAACCTCGTGGAACTCTGTGTTACCGTGAAGATAGGGAAGAGAGATCTTCGAAGCTAACGAAGAAACGGCGGACAGCAAGGGGGAAAGCGGATGGCAAGGATGCAAAGGAAGCTGAGGGCAAAGAACCCGTGCGTTCATTCTCTCCCCCGGAGAATATTTTCTTAACTAAAGAGCGGACAGTCCAAAGAAGATTTGCAGCTCAGAAATAAGCTTGAGATGTGTGCGTCACCTAGTCAATTTTTTTCGATTAACGCGGTCTTGCAGGAATCAAACACCGAGCTGTATCTCGACCAGCTCTTGAAAGCCCCTTTGAACCCCCACATCAACCTCGTCGATGAATGCGGTTCCAAAAACTCTTAAATTCCTGTGACCCCGACCTCCAGACTCTACGAAACATGGCCTCCTTCCGAGGACAAGGTATGCTATCTTTGTTCTATTCGTCATCTGGCTCATGTGTGCCAGTCTCTTTGCGGGCATTCTCTCGGTTCTCGTGAGCACCCAACCCCGTGGAACTTTGCGTTACCGTCTTTTATCCGGTCGCTAACCCCGGTCCATAGGGTCACAAATGTGTCTGCCCTCTCGCCGTCGAGCTCGACCAAATACACATTCCGTGAGACAAATGAACAGCGGCGTGCGTAGCGCACGATCCTGCAGACGCCGATGGCGAAGGCGGAGCGAGTTGACGTTGGGCTCGACGAGTGGGTGCGGTACATGGTGTTGGGACTTGGGCTGCTCTATGTCGGTAAGTCGCGTGGTGTACCCATCAACTGCTGCTCAAACTGTTTCACGTAGACTTTCGTGCAGGGCCTTGTTCATATGGGCAAGGGCACGATCGGGCTAAACCCCTTCTTCTCCGACCAGAGCATCATGAGTCGGTCAGCAGTTGCAGGTCCGTTAGCGACTCTGACGGCCTTCACCGATGCCAAGAACTGTAAGTATCATCTGTGTGCGTTTGTTGTCGAGCTGACTCGGTTGTGCGATGAATGGTTGTCCTCGACAAATACCACTGGATGCTGTACTTCCTTGTCACCGCCATGTTCCCCAGCTTCATGATCACTGTCGACGAGGAGCTGAACAGCATCCCGGTCACCGTGCGCGTCGGGCAGGTAAGCACACTCTGTCGGTATCCTTGCTGTGGAATTGCGCTTATACTTTATACTTTATCAGGTTCTCGACGTCGTCGGACAGGCGGGGAAGCTGCGGGCGATTTCTGGGTTCCAGACGCATCAGACTCCTGTGCGGCTGGCGACGACCGAGCGGGCGGAATTTGCGATGGAGGAGTTCTCTTTTGGCCATGTCCTGGGAGGTTCGTGTTTCTGTGAAAAAAAACTGGGTGGAAGGAAGACAAGATGGAGTTGTAGCACCTTGTCGGAATAATGTTGCAATGAACACTGAGTTGGATCACGCAGCAGGCAGCTGAGTGTTGCTGGCTCTCGCAATATACACGAAAACGAATTCATTTACAACAAAATGCGGGTATGTATGTACTGGTATACGATAAGCCTGTTTAGGTTGTCCAAGAAATGTGTATGCGGTGACTGGTCCAAGGAAAGCGTACACTGTATCAAGAAGAGGGTATGGTATGAATCAGTCCAAGAAAGTTACTGCAAAAAAAGGCCAGGTATAAAACTGCTGTCCAAGAAAATATATCGGCGTGCGTTGGATAACATCCAGAGGATCATGGTATTAAAAGGTAAAGGTTCGGCTCGGGGCATACGGGTCACCCAGGCTCTCGTCAACCTTGAATGCGGGGGAAATGGTAGGGGCTGGCATTGGCAGCGGTGGCGGGGTGGCGGGAAGGAAGAGTGGGCCGGAACCGGGACGGCGAGCATCTTCAGCCGTCAAGTCAATGTAGTCAGATCCGCCTGCAAGTGTTTTAGGGTGGATTGCAATATTATTTGGTGGGACTTGACATACCCGAAATTTCTTGTGCGATCTCGTCGTAGAAGACCTCAGGCAAATCTGCCTGTCCTTCACATTTTGGTGAGCACTGGATTGGAGTTTGATAACGAAAAACAACTTACGGTTCTTTCTCTTCTTCGGAGGTTCCTCCACGTCCGAGTCATTGTCCTGATCGTTGTTGTCAGTTGAGCAGCGCTTCAAGCGGCGGGATGGGGGGTCGGGGCTGTCACTGGCATCACGGTGCGACTCGTTCTCGTCCTCTACACTGCCGTCATGGTCTATATCTGACAGTATGAAGCAGAGTTCTTCAACAGACAAAAGAATGCACAGACCACTAGTAAGAACCCGGAACTGGAGCGCAGCAGGGTCGATCCACGACTTCAACGTAGCACTGGGAATTTCGTGGCATGCAACTTAACTAGAATCGTGAGCCATAGTGTGCGTATTTTGTGCTGGTAGACTGACGTATCCACAGGCGATTGTGGCGAAACCCGGTGGTATTTGCTCCCATGTTATACTCGGCATCACTTCCAGTAGGGTACATTATTGGTGCGACCTCGAGCCTCCTGGAATGGATTACCCCGAGGTACCATGTTGGCTCGTCTTGCGGTTTGCATCCGAGGAAGGCGAAAGGTTTGGGAAGGTGGGCGGTGAGAAATTCAGTAAACTCTTCGTGCGACCACGTGCGATCGAGCTCAATTCCATTCTCATCCTTCACCGCAAGGCCATGGAGAACCACCGTCTGAAGTGCCAATTTGTCCGGAATCTTCTGGTGCTCTTCGGGGAGCTGAAGCACACCGTTCTGTTTTGATTGATTTCAAAGAAAGAGCAAACTGCGATTCATGCTACTCACGATAAACTTGACACCAAATGGGAGGACGGCGATTGAAGAAACCTTGAAAATGTTGGAAGAATTGTCCTTGCTCTGTGAGGACGACAGTTAGTGGTGATCATGGAATCCGAAGCCAGCAATATACCTTTCCTTTCCCTTTCTCCTTGGTTGGCCGCATGCCCTCATTGGCTTCTCGGTTGGCAGCCTTGCTCTTCTTACGGGAACCCGAATTTGCAAGCTGTTGACACGCCAGGCTGATTTTTGCAAGTGTGGAAGACGTCGATGAACCAGCAGTCAACTTCTTCTGCATCCCACTGAGGATACTGCCAACATCTCTCGAGGGCTTATTTGCTGGTCTGGTCAGATGCGCTTTCTGCTTGTGAAAGCATTCAACGCAGACACCGGTGTCTGCAAGTTCCTCAAATCCGAGGCAGGAACATTCCTTGTTGGTATCCGAGTCGTTCGCATGATATTCACCAAGTTCAGGCTCAGGAGGGAGTTTGGAGCGTGAAGAAGACGCCATTGAAAATGCAGAAGCAGAATGGAGAGAAGGAGAGAGAGAGAGAGAGTGGTACTTGGTGTGTGCTTTTCAACCGTTTCCATCTGTTAAATTTTCATTTGGTGTCATTGCGTTGTCAGGTCCCTCAAAAAATAATATTCAATTCAAGATTCATTGGCGTAATTAATTTGGTCAAATACAGCCAAGGCGTGCCCCCACATTTCTGCGTGAGGCCGCCAGATTTCGTCAGGAAGAGAAATGGTAAGCTGTTTGCTACCTCGGCGACCTGATTTCAGTATCTCGAACGCTGGGTACCCTTCCTCATCCCACTCTTCTGGCAGCAGTCCATATCCCGGCGGAACAATATTCGCTTGAATAGCTGCTTCGAGAGAATCGTAGATAAGCTGCATTGTATCGCTGTCGTCGAATGGATCTGCATGTTTCGGAGCAGAGACTGCTTCATGAAAGTTTTCAGCGTGTGCCTCTTCAATCTGTTCTTCCAGGTCATCCTCTCCCTCTGAACTGTCCTCACCAGCGCTTGGGGGAGCCGAAATGTCTTTGTCGTCAAGCTGACCAGCTCCCGTTTGACCTGGAGCTCGCCTACACTCGGGCCCATGCACACCGTAGTATCGACGGATGACGGTGGGATCAACACCATCACAGTCATCGACATAGATCCCGTGTTGTGCTTGGCCCATAAAACACATATCCTATGCGCACATAAATCTCCATAAACCAGAAATAAACGAAATTATTTACCTCCGGGCTCTGGTTGTGGCCTTCGCCAGAGATTGGGTGACAATTCCACTCTGCAACAAAATCATTGCAGTCTTCATTTATCAAGTCCAGAAATAAGAAATGAAGTAGCCAGAGGTGGCGTGGATTTCCTCGATCTAGCCCATGCAGAGCCTCGAGGCAGTAGAAGAAGGCTCGCCATCGACGGGTGAACTGGGAGCCAACCTCGACCCAGAGACGCTCAATGCGTGTATTGTTTGTAGACCTGCGGCATACATATGGAATCAGAAATTTCACTTACGAGCCCCAGATAAACGACGCACGACCTAGACCACGGTGAATGATCATATACACGGAAACTTTCTTGTTCTCGGCCCCACGGTCGCCACGAACCCGGGACGGAAGTCCATATTTGCCAACTGCTGCGAGAAATATTGCAAGGACTGTACGAGCTTTATTATTGGTGCTTGCCCGCATGCCAACAATCTGAAAACAGTTTTTCAGATAAAATATGGGGCAATAAAACCAAGTTACCAAGCACGAGTACCCGTCAATAAAGCCGTGGATAATGATTCCCCAGAGAATGAGTTTGTGATGGCCATCCACATGCCAAACAGCATGGGGTCGCGACACCTGATACTTCTTGCGCTTGATAACCCTGCGCTGGCGGAGGATACGGCCAAGTCCATCAACACGATGAACAGAAGCGTAAACACAACGTCTTTGAACACGAAGGCCATGCCGACGGAGGTACCCGATGAGATATCGGACACCCGAATCGGGTTTGGCTTTGCGAAAGGTTTTCACGAGAGCGTCGAGCTCGGATCTCGATAGGCACGTAAATGAGTTATAAAGGTTGTGCCGCTTCATGTGGTTAATAAGAGTCGGCCGACTGACACCCATGGCCTCCGCAAGTGCCGTGACTGAAATTCGACGATGTGATGCCATCGCTTCTGCTACGAAGTCGGCGTTGAGTTGTTTTCGAGGGCGACCTCTTTTCCCAGTCTTGATCACCGTGACAGGCTCAACAAAAGCGACATTAGTTTCCTCTCTAATAAAAGGATTTGGGAGACTGGCAGGAAATTCAAAACTAGAGACAAACCTTTCCATTGCGATCTCCTGAGCTTGACATAGATCCGCAACAAGTGCTCCCACAGCTTCCGCGCAAGAGTGTACCCAAGGAAGAGGGATATCTTCCTCAGCGGCATGCTGCTCGAAAGCTTTCAATATGGAGACAAGCTCCCGAGTCGCATTGTCAGTGTGGAATTGAAGCCTCTTAAAATCAGTGTCTTGACAAAGAACCCTCGACGCGTGTTGAAATGTCTTGAATAGTGATTGAGACGCGTCATAAACATTTGGGGACCATGGTAGATTTCCTCGACGCGGTGGAAGGGGAGGTAGGGTTTGCAACATGGATGATTGGAACAAAGGAGTGAAGTGCGCCAGTACAGCGGACGGTTACCAACCTCAAATCCGGAAGCAATTAAATTTTCTTTCACTAAAACCACCCCCTCGATAACATGAACACCAACAACAGCAGTGCCGATGATGTTCCGCCGCGTGAAGATCCAGTTAAAAATGTAGGCCAGTTCACGCAGCACATCGCGTACTGGTTCGATGATGGTTCTGTCGTCGTTCACGTATGGCTCTACTCTCGTGGGTTGTGTGAAGCTAATTCAGTTTTCAGGTCGACAACTCTACCATCTATAAAATCCACCTCAGCTTGTTAACCAAGCTCTCGAGCATCATGAATAGTATCTTGACAATCCCGGACGGCAAGGCACTCGACGACCCGACTCGTGAAAGAACTTGGATGTACCCGCTGTTTTTGCCGGGGACCAAACCAGAGGAATTCAATGACTTTCTCTTCTGGATTTATCGAACGTGAGTAGTTCTGCAAGGTGAAAAGACTGGAACCCAACTAAATATTTAGCGCAGCGAGTGGGAGTCTCTGGACAGCCAAAGTGAAAGAGAGAGAATTTGCACTCACCTTCTGAAGCTGTCGCATCTGTGGGACATTGCCGTGGGCAAGTCGTATGCCATCTCGGTCCTGGAGACCATGCATCTTTCTCCAATTCGTCGACTCGAGCTTGCAGGCATGTTCACTATTACAGCTTGGGTCGAACCTGCCGTAGCAAGCATCATCAACAACAAGCTCAGCAATCTCACGGATTGGGATGTTCGTGCGATCGGCTGGAAGGTGTATTCGATCGTGGCGAAGGCGAAGGAAAAATTGGAAGAGGAAACCCGCCGCACCGCATTCGTGCCCCCACGTATGGCAGCCGACCCATCATGGGAATGCAAAGCTCATGCATCCTGCCTAGCCATCTGGCCAAAGTTATGGGTTGACAGGATTGGCCGGCCCCTACTGCACGCTGACGCACCGATGAAGCTCCATGAGATCCGCAGCAAGGTGCTGAAGGATGAGACGTTCAAGCACCCGCAGCTGTTGGAGTGCTGCCAGCGCGACATAGTCACCGTCTGTGCTGGCATTAAATTCGCCGAGGAAAGCATCATCACTGCGTGCGCCGAGGCTATCGTGAATTACCACAAGAGTTTGGTTTAATTTCTTCCCCGTACTACCAGTATTGCACCTAGATTGAATCGTGTGTTGAATCCATTTCTGTTGTTGACTCAACAAGTCTCTCCATGGTTTCCCCGGATGGTCGGCAGCGAAAGATGTAGTGTCCCGAAGCTTCAGTCGAATTCATGTCGCGCAGGTCACACCGCAGAGAAATTAATGTGAATGATATAAATTCAGAGTTTGCTGCAACATTCCGGCGAGGATCTACAGCTCCCGTTTGTCATTTTCCTACCCAGGATTAAAATCAGGAAGCCTTCCAGGACACGGCCGAACGGGATGAACAGTTCTTTTGCAAATTCCGCCAGCTCACTCGTCGCCAGCCACACGGGAGTCTGATGTGTCTGGAACAACGAGATCGTTCGCGGCTTCCCTGCCTGTAGGGCATGATAAAGTATAAGCATGATTCTACAGTGAGGGTATCGACGAAGTCTGCCTACCTGCCTAACACATACGGTGACCAGCATGCTGTTTCATCTGCAGCGATCAAGAATCTGAGGTCATGGCAGTGACAAGTAAGTACATTATCCAGCGGTCATTTTTGAGCCTCACCTCCGGTGACGTGTGGTACAAGCTCTCCCCCGAGAGAACCTTCGCAGATGGAGACCGATAACACACCCGTATGAGCACAACGACCAATAGAAACACCAACACCACATACCTTATCTTCAGAACTCCTGCCTCGTAAAGAGCTAAAGATCGGGAGAGTACAGTGGCGATTGGGAACCGAAATCAAGGATGTTCTCGTACGAAGATTTTGGGAGTCAAACACCAAGCACATGTCCGACCTCAGACCGTGCCATCAGATACATAAGATAGATTCTCTGGGGAAAAAAACTGAACGCAAAAGTTTCTCGTCGCCATTTAATTGTCTTTGCCATCCCATTCCCGGATCCTTCCTTGTCCCGCAAGATTCCTGCACACAGATCAACAACAGACAGTCACGGTGGTGTCCGTAGGCACCGAGCTTCAGACAGAGGAAGGAGGGAGGAGAAAGAAGGAAAGAAGAAGCATGAATCCACGATGCAAAGCGGGCAAGCGTGTGCGAGAGGTCACGTGATGTCGGACCTCAAACCCGACCGCCCGAAAGGCTCGATGAACGACGAACGCAACACTGCCCTGCAGCAGAGGAGCCCGAGTGCTGCCTCAAGCAGTGAGCGCACTGGCCCGCCCATTGGGCCCGGTGGTCCCGGTCAACATTCTCATATATATCAGATCTTGACTCATAAATATTTCAGTTCACACTCAAATATTTCAGTTCGACTCGCAAATATTTCAGTTCAACTTTCAAATATTTTAGTTTGACTCACTTCCATCTCATAAATACTTCACTTCAACTCACATATATCAGCCAGGATGACTGAAATATTAATCAATCATTCCAATATCGGAGGCTATGTTCACACATATATCGGACTTTGGGCGGACTCATAAGAGGTGAGCACGATACATATCCAAATTGATTTTTTTTACAAACGGAGCAGCATACGAGGGCACTGGACAACGCAACGAGTCCGGCAGCCTGATGAACACCTGTGTACTCTCTTCCACCCCGGAATTGTCACTGACGGGCCATCACATCCGCGCAACCTTGACCACTTCAAATTCTGCTTATCCACCTGCCTGATTTCACCGGAGGGTTCGTTGTTACCACTGCAATGGATATGCATACATTCGTAGTTCATTTTTGTGAGCCCGTGAGCCGCGGTTTTCATGCTCTACCTACCCTACATTTTCTCGAGATTGCTGCTGCACATTGACTGCTTACACATCTGCTTACAATCATGACCTCCTGCTTCGTGGTTCCACCTCGTACATTTTAGCTGTTTTCTACCTTTGTCCAACCCAGTAAATATCAAAATTGTTTTTCTGTGCACTCGACACAAATAAAATTTGAAGTGTTACGAGGTTCCCTCGAACCCTCTCTCTTTCCTTCCTTTTTGGATTTCTTATGGATAAGTAGCGTGCAGATAGGGGGCTTGAGTCATCTTCACGTTGACTGATCTATTGATGGCATCACTGATGTCCCAAATCGCCCGATGAAAAAATATATATATTGTCAATTTTGATTCAATGGAAAATCCCTCTTGGGTGATTGGTCTACTACCTAATCAGAGTGTTTTGGCTAGAGGATCAGAGACAGAGAGGTTTCGTTGAGGTGCAATAAATTTTGTCCGAGTTTGGTGGTGTTTAGCCGATGCGCACCATAGGTGATGTCATTTTTCCCCACCCCTGATCCCCCTTGCCATGAGTGTCCCTGCGCCTGTGCCTGCCCTGCCTCCTCCCTCGGTGCTTTTTGCCGAGGCATAATTGTGCACCTCGCCACATGGGACACGCTTTGCCTCGCTGTTCAGGAGGGTTGGGGTGGCCCCAGAGCGTCACAGAAGTGCACCTGGCTCGCATCCGCCATTGTTGACATGTTTGAAGAGACAGTCCCCACCCGATGACCAATATGTTGAAGAACTTCTCCTTCAAATTCTCGCAGATGAATTCGAGACAGATTTGGAGGATGGCAGCGCAGAAGTTGTTGCAGTGGATATTGTGCGGCTATGGGACGAGACCCGCATTGAACGCGACGAGCTGGTCATTAAATTCAAAACGAAGGCCGAGGGCATGCGTGGAAAGTGTACGGCTGCCCAGGCAGTTCCCAGTCATGACCCGGAGGAATTTGAGGGCGAGGAAGGGGACGAAGATGAAGATGACGATGGCATGGATGTTGATGAAGCCGAGGAAGCTCCGCAGCTGATAGAGCCTCAGCAGCATGAGGAGCCTGAGGTGGATAAAGATGGTTTTATGCTGGTCAAAGGGAAGGGCAAAAGCCACAGATAATTCTGTTGGTGTATGTCGTCTTTACCACATCCTTCCTTCCTTTACTTATACGGAACGAAGGTTGCGATTTCGATTCATCACCTTCATGGGGGGGAGCGTAATGGGCATGGTCCTGTCTTCAGAACGAAAACATGGTCGTGTGTGTTGACACACTCACGGAGTGATGTCTGCGTCGTGAGGATGGTCCATATATATCTGTCAACCACCAGACACAGAACAAGCCGGCGAAATGAGTGTCTACCCTTGGTTCGGCATTTACTTCATACCAAGTAATTTAACAAGGGAATAGCAAATAATGTGAACAGAAGTGGGAGGAACAGAAGCGCACCAGTATTCCGTTCATCATCCCCGGCGCCACCACGATCTCCTTCTCCTGTGAGGCAACAGTGATCACTGATTTTGCCTCGCAGTTGCAAAGTTCTTCGACTCGCGGGATTTCATTGTGTTGCGGGAGTTCAAGGCACTCAAGCGCATCATGATCGGTTCTCATATCGAGGACCTGGACAAGCTCCCGGAGATGTTGGCGGAACTCCCCCAAGCATCCAAGAAATCTGCGTAAGACTATGGGACACCTATTACAGCGATGATCCGTTTCCCAACCCTGAAGGGTTAGCAGCAAGCTGCTCCCACCTCAATCACACTCTCACAGGAACTACCCTACCCTGCCTTCCCAAGTTTACTGGAGTTGGAGCCAGTCAGCAGATTCCACCAGAAACACACTGAATGAAAGACGAAAAAAACGAGGATATACCACCTACGAGGCCATGTTCACTGTTTGTAGCTACTACATCCACTGCAACGGGTTGAAAAAAGTATTCTAAGACTGAGTTGGACTGAGGTAACTTGGAAGAGTGAGCTGACACTGGGGGCAAGGACCAACACACTTGACACATTGGTTGATGTAACAAAGGTTCCAAACACCTTTGTTGCATCTTTGTTTTTTTGGGGTGAGTCAAAGCCAAAAACAAAGATGCAACAAAGGTCCTTTGAACCTTTGTTGCATCACCCAACGAAATGCGGGCCAAGTGCGTGTAACGCACTCGGGACCCAAGTGCATCGGTCTTTGCCCCCAGTGTGAACAGGCCTGACTTAAAGCAGACCACACACGCGCACTGTGCACAGTCCAGTCGAAGGTCCAGTTAAGTATGAGTTGAAGGTCAATTGAAGCTGAAGCGAGGTGAAAATGAAGTTTAACATTGGTTGGGCGAGATAGGGTATGTATTGGTTTATTGAATGTGGGGCTTTTGAGTGCATCCAAAGTAAATGACATCTCACGTAGTTTCTTGTCTGGGATCTGGGGCAGCGTAGAGCCAATCTTTCGCGTTAGATGTGGAGCGGCGACCTACTCCAGCTCCGTCTCGTCCGCATTGAGAATGAGCGTCGTGAAGAAGGTGATCATCTCCACGAACGAGTCGGCTTTGATATCTGTGTGTTACGGAGTGGTTAGTTCTTAGCATGAAGATCGATGAAAGGGTGGCCAGAGAGGTAGGGAAGCGAAGCAGGGGAGGAAAGGAAGAGACCCACGCTCGTTGACGGTATGAATGCCGCCCAGCCCGCCCTCGATCATGTTCCCATGCCCGTAGCGGAAGATATGCTTCGACAGCTCCCAGTTAAAGCGCGTGTCTAATCACCCCCAAAATCCAATTATCCTCGTTGGGGAGGAACGAAGCGACGCACCAGTATTCCCACTCATGATCCCCGGCGCCACCACGATCTCCTTCTCCTCCTCCTCCTTGCCCCTGCGCGCCTCCCGGAACACCGCCCTGATCGTCCCCGCCAACAACGCATACGGCTTATTCCCCTCCTCGCTCGGCGTAATCGGTGCCGGCTCAAGCGTCTGCGGCGCGCTGAGCTCGAGCGTCCCAAAGGCGGCTGCGGTGTCGGGAGCGGAAGTGAGGAGCTCGCCGTACGCGGTGACGGAAAGGTTGAAGCGCGCGGCGAGGGGGAGCAGCAGGTTGGCATCGCGCGTGATGGTCGCATTCACCGAGCTCTGCGTCGCGATGCGGTGGTTCACGAGCGCCTGTGGGATATCCACCACTCGTTAGTTAATGTTAATTTATTTTGCAAAGAGAGGTAGGTGGAAGACAGCAAGCAAACACGCACCACCGCCTGCTCCGGCAACGCATTGCTCTTCACGCCCCCGCTGACCAGATCCACCGCCTGCGTCGTCCCCACCAGCGCCTTGAACATCTTGCCCTCCTCAGTCTCTCCGCTCAACAACAGCGCCTCCGCCTCCCTCCTCGCGCGCTCGCTCCGAGGCGCGTGCAGAATCGCGCGTTGGAGTTTGTGCGGGAGGAGCGGTGCGTGCGCGGCGAGGCAGGATGCCATGCTGAAGGCGGGGGTACCGAGCTCGAGGGTGGGGACGGGCGGGTGGGACTCGAGGTGCACGATCATGGCGGCGAGCATGCCGATGGAGGTGTGGTCGGGGGGGACGCTAGGTGAGGGAAGGGAGAGGTTAGTTGGTTGGGATGGAATTGGCGAGCATGGAGGAGAAAAGAAGACGGGGAAGCAGGGCTCTCGTCTCGGGGAGCTGACCAACCTGACAAAGGCAGTCGCGTACCCAATCAGACTGGTGCGCATGGAAAGAGAGAGAAGCGAATCGCCGCGCCCGATCAGCATACGGAGCAGAGGCGCAGGCACACCCAAACCCAAACCTACACACTGTCGCGGAGCGCGGAGCAGACTGCGAAACAACGGACGCCTTCTCCGCCGCACCCCGCCCTCCCCACACTGACCACGCGACAATCATAGCGCTACCTCTGCACCGTGGTCGACGCTGTAGTCAGGCGCTAACGACGTAGGGCTCCGCCAGTAAGGAGCAAAGCAGGTAGGGAGTAGACTCGGTGCGCAAGGACGACATCCGTCTCCAGCACGCACACAAGGCACAGCACGCACCGCGCCGAGGGCCCGCTCTCCAACACGAGAGGAAAACAAGACGCTGGTCAGGAGTCCAGCGCACAGGAGCCCGACGTCTAACGCTGCAAAAGCCAGCATCGAGCTTGTATAGTGGGCAACTGTTCTCATTCCACGGAATGGGCGTGGAGAATCCGGCCGTGACCTGGGCGAGACAAAGCCAGACCCGCACCACAGCGCCGTACGCGTGTGAGATCGTTGCGGGCGCAAGCCCGAGGTGGAGGGATCTCGTTCCCCCGAACTCTCCGCGTCCGACACGAGAAGAAAACTATTCAATATCAGGCCCGCCCGAGCACGAGCCATAGCCGCGTCAGGGTGCGGCGATGGTATATCGCCGCGACGGCAAAGGGGTACGCAACGAGGCTCCGCTCCCAACACGAGGAAAGATACACCACGAGGGAAGCGCTAGCTGCGCGCCGAATCGTGCGCCGCAAGTGAGGACAGACGGACTAGTCGCTCGCTCGGCAATAGGAGCGCAGTGCTAGTCCGTCATCCGAAAGAAATTCAAAAGGGAAGCCGATGTCGTTTGGCTGCCGCCTTCCTCCTTCGAGCTACGCGCGCGCCCGCCTTGAAAGCAAAAGCAAAGCACCCCGTCTTGGCCGCCGCACGTCCCGAAGATCTAGCGGGCGGTATCTCTGGTACCGCGAACGAAGGTCCGCAAAGCTAATAATCTTCCAAGCCAAACGCACTCCCCCCGGTCGCTCCCATCGTCACCGCCGACACACGTGGCTCAAATACGCGAAGCGCGTCCCGTGCAATCTGCCCGCCCTCGTCCCGCACCATCGGACCGCCTCGCTCAGTGCAGCTCGACCGACGCCTCCCGCCTCCACGCTCGGAAGCCGACATCACGTACTCGTTCCCTCAGGGCGCGTCCCGCCGAACCCTGTCCCTTCTCGTCCACCCGCCATCTCGCCCCACCGCCGACACCTCGACGTCACCTGTGTTCGTTGGCCATCGTCTTCCCCTCTTCGTGCCCGTATTACCACCTCCGCCTCCGCCATCGACGAGGAGAGGATGCAGCGCGTCCGTCTGGTGCACTTCCTCCGCCGTTCAAATCCTCAAACTCCTCCTACTCCCACTCCCATCCCTCCCCCTCACATCAAGCGCCTCCTCCTCCTCTCCCCCCTCCTCCCACATACCACACAAAATCCACACACACCTCGAATGCCCCCCGGGCGCCTTCACCTCCACGTTCACGTTGACCGAGCCCTTCTCCGCGACGCCGGGCGAGGCGACGATGGCGCCGTAGTTGGACGTGAAGCCGGCTGTGCGGGGGCGGCGAGTTGGGCGGCGAGAAGAGCGAGTCCGGGGCGAGTGTTAGCGAATTCGAAGCGAGTCGGGGGCGAGTATTGGCGTATTCGAAGCGAGTTGGGGGGCGACAAGAAGAGGCGAACGAGTGGGTGTGAGCGATGCAAGAAAAAAGAGCATAAGCCGAATCAGTATCCGCTTTTACGTGTAGGGAAGGAGGGGAGAGAAGGAGGCACGCACACCCCTCATCGACAATCATCGCGAACGAGTCGGGCCCCCAGCGGGCGAGGAGCGCGGGGCCGAGGTGGGCGGCGCCCTGTGGGATATTCGTTAGCACGGCGGCAAAGAGGGAAGGAGGGGAGCGAGTGGGATGAGGGAAAGAGCGTAGAGGAGAAGAAGGGGGAGAGAGGGAAGGGTGAAGAGACGAGAGGGGTGGTGCGAACGGGGGTGTAGGGGAGGGTGTATTGCGCGGGCAAAGTGTATGTAGGGAAAACGATGTAAATGGGAGATGAAAGGACGGGGCGCGAGGGTAGAGGGTAGAGGGTAGAGGGTAGAGGGAGTGGAGCAGACACACGACACACGGCCACATACATGATACCCGCCCCCCTCCTCGTCGAAGCCGAAGGAAAGCACGACGGTGCGCGCGGGCGCGAAGCCGGCCTCGAGGAGGGTCTCGATCGTTGTCCTGCGGGGTGGCCGTGCGTTAGCATGCGTACTCGATTGGGAATCCTCCAAATACCAAGGAGGATGGAAAGCAAGACGGGACGACGCACATAATCCCAATGACGCCGCTCTTGTCATCACTCGAGCCGCGGCCCCAGATGTTCGTGCCTGTACGCAAAAGAAATAGACGTGTGAGTATATGTAGGTCCAAAAAATGCGCAGGTGCAAGTGAGAAATACGTGAAGGCGGCAAAAGGCGGCGAACGGACGGGCTGACGCCCCGCCCGCGTTAAAGGGCAAGGCAGGATGAGCTGCGAAGAACGTACCGTCAAAATGCCCCGAATACGCGGGGAAGGTCCACTCATCCGCGCTCAGCGGCGCGACGGGCACGACGTCATAGTGGCCCATCAGCAGCAGCGGCTTGAGCGACGCGTCGGTGCCGGCCCAGGTGTAGATGAGCCCGTAGGTGTTCACGCGCTGGAGCGGGAGGGAGGCATGTCTGTGCGTGCGCGATTAACCAGATGTACACATTTCACGAGAATCTGGACAGAGACACGCACACCTTCGGAAATGCGCGCTCCAAATGCTCAACGAACGGCCCCCGGCTCGCCCACCTTTCGTCCTCCCCCACGGGCCGCATGGCGTCGAACGTCTCCGTGGGTATCTGCACCGCCGCGCTCAGCTGGTGCACCGCGCGCATGCGGAACTCGGGCGTCGCGTGCAGAGCGGTGAAATCATTCCAGAGGGCGAGGTGGGAAGGGGAGGTGGGGTGCAGCGCAGGGGGTTGAGGGCAGACTGAAGCAGAAGTGGACCAAGGAGAGGTTAAAGCAGACGCAGCAGCAGTAGAAGCCGTAGAGAAGTGCTTATAGCAGACAACGGGCGTGAGCGCAATGCCGAGGCGGAGGACAGCTGTGAGCGCGACCACGGAGAGCACGACAGCCCAGCGCGCGCGGCGGGGGCGCGCAGAGGAGGCGCCACCGGGGAGTAGCGTTTCCATGTTCTCAGTTTTGGATTCAGAGTTCATCAAGGATTCAAGGTGGGAAGAGATTTCTAAGGCGACCGGGTGTCCGCCGCGGCGACAGAGCCATCATGCTTGATGGCGGGATCGGGAACCAGGTAGTAGCCGGCCCAGGTTCCACTTCACGTTCATGTGCGCCATCTCGGCGAAATTGTCAAGACTCGATTCAGGCCCGCGTAGCCATAGAAGTGGTCAAGGGTCGATGCTTTGGCCAACCGAATTCAAGGTCTTCGTCAAAATCGCAGCTTTTTAAAATGAACAAGTCAACAGGGCAATCCCAGGACAATCTAGATCTACCATTGTACAACACGCATAATTTTACGGTACCGACCATCCGAGTTCTACTCCTTAGCTCGAATTCAGCACACAAGATAGTCGCACATGTAGAACCGAAAACGAACGCAATGGTATTCGCGGAAGGGCCGCAGGGTTCAAATTTTGAAGCTCATGTGCGTAAGATTGTGCAGACCTCAGAGGTGGTGATGGTGGGCGCCCGCCCGGAAATAAGCCGGGGGCTGAGCGACCGTCTCATCTCTTCCTTCTCTTTGTCGGGTCCTCGCTCCCTATGTCATTCTCAGACCTTACCAAATGTCGGGAGATCTGCGGAGTGGGATTCAGCCGTGAAGAGTTGAATCTGTTCCCATTATCGGTCCGACTCAAGGGGCAGCTCGGGGCGTCGTCCTGCTAAACCAGGTATGGTCTATCATTCCCTGACTTTGCGTCAGACTCCGAGGTGAATCTGTCTATCAACAATAAAGATTCTTACAGTCAAAGCCCGCCTGATTGCTAGCTGCTCCATTTCGGTATCATGCTCCCTAACTTTCAGTTCGTTTTGACCACCTCTGAATCTATAGGTTATGGTACGAGCTGCACCTTACCATGATCCACAGAGCCGGGTCCACAGAGAAAAACTGGAGACGAGCGTGAAGCGTTTGGCGGCTTTCGGAGCCGATGCCATCAACCAACGTCATGGGGGCCGATGACTCCGATCAAACTCTTTCCCTTCGCCACCGTCAAGGGGGAATCAATTTTCAAAAATCGTATATCCACTCCGAAAGTTTTCCAAGCCAAGTTTCAGACCCCCCCTCCCCCCTATATCGGGAAGGAGTTTCCCACAGTTAGCAGCAGACCCATGTTCCGAGTCATGTGCCCATGCATCGCCACCTGATGCCCACTTCTCGCTGCACGAAGTATATTCTTCACAAAACTTTGGAAGAGCTCTGTCAGTGATGATATCAGTAAAGGAAGAGTGATGGGGGAGGGGCCGACAACATTTTTCTCCTTCTTGGCCATGATATGGTACAGGATCAGTATTGACTCGCATTCTCGGTGTCAAGAAAGCAAAATTTACGCGATTGATGGTGATTGATCTGATTGCCATCGCAATCGAGGGCCGAATTAGGAAATTCCCATCAATATCCGTGATTTTGTTGCGGCTGCGGGTGGAAACTCCCTCCTGAAGCTCCTGGAGCCTCGGATATGATTCAAATTTGTTTCTGAACACATTTGAACTCTGTTTGAAAAGTATGTCAAAAAGTTTTTTTTAAGCCTCTCCGGGGACCCCCCCCCCACCCTATATACAAAATTTTATTCTTGCATCCCCCTTGGCCACCGCAATGCCCTCTGCTTAGAATGCAAATGTTCTGGAGGACTTGCAGGCCCAATGCAGACTCCAGAGTTGCAACTGGTGGACATTACTGTAGTAAACAGATCTGCACATGTGCAGCTCTTAATTCAGGTTCATAACAATCTTAGATCACTTTCTAAATCCTTTCTCCATGTCTTGAAGATCCGGTTCTGCGACCGCAAGTTGTTATTTAGCACTGGCCGGACGAGGTCAGTTCCCTCAAGTGCTCGACGCTGCAATTCGGTCTTTCAGCCAAGTATGCATATGCAAATCATATCACAATAAGTACCTCGCGTTAACGCTGCTCACACTCCTTAAACACCCTGCCTCAATCCCGGTGTGTCCGTATTCATCGTGACCTCGAGGCGAGTGATTAATTGTTTATTTCCACCTCCCAATTGGCGCATATCTCATTCTCTGTATATTCCTTATCCCTGATTAGACGGCCTCGCACTCCGCATCTGCATCGTCTTTAATCACAAACTTCAATCAAGTCAATCACTTTATCTTATGCGATTCTGTCCCTTTTTCGACAAGCATGATTTCTCGTCTATATCCGGCACATTCCTCACCCAACATTGCAACCTTTGTGATGGATGGACAATTATCACTGCGTCAACTAGTACTCACCGCTCCTCCTCCCACTCCGTTTCCTGAAAATCCGCATCTTACTGAAGCTACTCTACTATTTCGACCAAGTGTTCAGGTGATGCGTGACGCGGGCCTCTGAACTGAACACTTTTGGTCTTGGTGATGGTCACACTCGACTTTTGTCGCTCAAATAGGCAAGAAAATGCCAAAATTTTCGTTCCGGCATTCGCCGGACTCCCATATATGGTAATTTTCCTATGATTGCCGAGAAATGAACACTTGGGAAAATGAACACCTTAGGTGATGCGTCACAAGGCCTGAACACTTGGTCGAAATACTACAGTAGTACAGTACCTCGTCTCCGCCCAAATGCAGCGGGACACCATGGTGCGTTCATTTCTTTCTTTGTGTTTTGTTCGTCAATTGAGTAGCTCTTCTTTGTTTCCAGCTTCCGACGCCAACGTCCAAAATGTATGATCACTCAACACTCACGCGCGCTTGCAATCCGGCAGCTGTGACCCATTCGGACCGGACTGTGCGTGACCAGCCGCAGTACGTGCTCTCACCTATTTGGTATTTACCTCTCTGACACTTCCACGTCAACTGACGGTCACGCCAACTGTGGGAGTGATATTCAGACTCGTCACCTCCACCACTGGCCCACATCCAATCATCTGATATTGGCTCGCTTCCGTCCCGTTATTGCTTCTTTCAATACTAACTTTTGTGTCAGGCACTATAATATCGCAGTGACAGTTTCTTCGTCTGCCCCTAGACGTTCTTGCTAGATCCACACGTCACTCCTGACCGTCTTGATTGTCCACCTCCTGGAGGAGTCCGAGTGTAACGATGTAAGGTCCCGAGGCATCAATCCAACATCAATCCAGTGCTCCAAAACTGATTGGGAGACGAACTTTTGATAAATCAACATATGACCTAGAGGAATGATTACGCTTGATTCTCGCAGCAGTGAATAATTTGCACCCCCTGTCCGCGTCTCCCGCGTTAATGATGCGGAACAGGCACTGTGTCAAATCATATTGCAATTCACATAACTGTACATAGGTGGCCTCGTTCACCGCCTGACGCTGGGTTTCGTTCATTTCTGTTCCACAAACCAGACGTAGCATCACTGATACATCCCATAGTAGCTCCACCGAGGCGCCCGTGAGAAACAGTATCAGCTCACCATCACTCCAGAACATAGCGGAAGGGTATCTTTGATAACTCAAGAGGAAGAGCATAGACTGGACGAATGATTGGTCAGAGTTTTTGCAGCCGTGGTCAATCAGCACGGTTTGGTCGCAAAGTTTCTCGCGATAGTGGAGTCCATGAATCAGCGGATGCTGGGCACTGCGCCACCTGAATACTTATAGCGGTATGGGCTCGTCCACACGGAGTCCTTCTTCACTCGTGCCCCTCTTTGCTTCAATGACATCTAACTCATCGCTTTCAGAGACGGATATATTGTTCCTCAAGCGCTATGGACATGATACAACAAGGGATGTCGCTGGTCTGATTGTGGAAAGTGTGGTTTTCTCCTCATACTTCCAGGTGTATATGGCATCTTCCTTGGTGTTGCGATATACTCGATCTAGTACGTTCCTTACAACATGTGTTGGTGGTGTTGTATCTCACATACAATGAAGTCTGAGAGGCCTCAAATTGCGTGGGGCCATTATTATGTCCCTTGTCATGGTGTACCTCTTCGCGTCTGGGTATCTTTTTATGGGGTTTTTGAATGCAGCAGGAGGTGGCATGAAGTGCGTGGACTACCCACTGCAGACGATGCTATGCTCGAAGAAATTTTGGGTATGCATTGCCTCACATCACGTTGCAGCTGGAAAAGCAGTAGCTTGTCGGACACATGTCTTGTCCACTCCGTTGTGCCAGCACCAAGTGTGCCCCAGCGGGAAAGTGTTGAGCTGCTGCTCCTTTGTACCCCAACAGTATCAGTGAGTACTGAGGCGGATTGATTATTTAAATCTGTGTGTACTCACATACACATACTGGTCGAGCGCCAAATGCCAGGGGCATTCTTCCACAAGTTCACAAGCCAGGAGGCTCAAGCTATGGCGGAAATCGGCAAGTCCGCCAAGCACCTTTCCCAGCAACTCGAGGCTTGAGCTAGTGCCTGTGGTCACGCATTGCTTAGACCTACTTTGGCTCCATAGTAGTTGGATCAGATATATGTATTCAAGTTTGTGTTGAATACAGGATTTTTGGGGTGTAACCTCACGGTCACTTTAAATTTTTACACCTACATCAGATGTTTTAGACGAACACGAAGCATGTGGCCATCTAAGATGAACATAAGTCGGAAATTCAATGCAAAGTACTAGTAGCATGCTTAGCGAGAAGTAACGAGCTTTTGCAGAAAATTCCTCCAACTCACGAACTTTGAACAAGTGCCATCAATGCGACGAAACTTCGCAAATTTAAGCGAAGTAACGAAGTGACAAAAATGGCGCGGACTCATTAGAACCTATGAAGGCACCCTCCTGTCTTCTTTGTTTGGGAACCTGTGTTCCATATTCTTCGGCTTTCTCCCTTCGTTGTGTCCCATTGTCTGGATTGTAAAACTCCCAACCATGGTTGTAGGCTTATTGGTGAACAGTGTGCTCCAAACTAAACCCAAACAACCCAATTATCACCCAAACATAACCCAAGTCTTTCCGATATAAGCAGTGATGCCCACGGAAATAAGACGAGAATGAGAAATAGGCCGATCAGAGGAAGCAAGAGCTGAGATACAGATGAGTGGTAGTCCCTTGTACAGGGCCTAAGAATAGGTTGAAGGGAAGGTATAAGATTCCCACAGAAAGATGAACCTTCACTACACGATATCACCAGGAATTGGCCTAAGAGATAATTGAGTAATGGAAATAAGATATTGAAGAGCTTCGCAGCTAAGAGACAAGCAAGTGTTGTGTGTGTGGTGGTGGTTGTGTCAAGAGACACACAAGAGACCTCCTAGAGGCAAACAATAGACTATTTCCAAGAGAACCCGATGACAATTTACGGTTTACGATGAACGATGAGCGATGACAATGAACGATTTGACAATGAGCGATGACAATGATGATAAACAATTTCGATTTCCAGAACTATGTAGCCTCAATCACCCCCTAAGACGTTTCCAGTAACCAACTCCTTATTCCAACAGAAAGATTTCCCATTGTTAAAGTCCAACGACAATACACACTATGCCAACCCCAGAAATAGCCCAAATTGCAAGTGTTATGCCTACTAGTACACGGGGATTCTGTGTCCTACTCGTAATAATGTCCCAACTACTTTACAAACCCCAAAATCATATGAAAGTCCTCAAACCAAGCAGAAATTAGTAAAATGGCCCGAGATCATCCCTCCTTTCCCATTTATTCGTCAGAAGAATGTCTGCGAGTGTATTGCCATTGGCCAGTGCCCAGGTAGTCCCTGATTTCCCGACCATGCAGCTTTTGTCATCCAGGATATTTGAAAACATCAGTCCCCTGGCTGACTGATATCGTGTTGTCTTCCTATTCCCTTTGTCTCCAGTCCCTTTCCTGTGGCCCCTGACCATTGGGTCTTATTCCTCTGGTCTCCAGCTATCCGTAGATACCTGTAGTGTAACGCTTCCTCGGGATAAGATCAATCCCATCAGATTGACTTGACCGAACTTCACCTATCCCGGAACTTCTCTGGTATAAGCTCCTCCAAGCCTCACACGCTTTTCACATGGAAGGCCTTGTCTTAGCTGAGCAGAAATAAGCTTATTCTTGCATGTCCCATTGTCAGTATCTCTGGCTTATTTCTCGTGTGGAAATAAGCTTCAGAAATAGTCTCTTCAGAGGTTTGTGGGCTACACACTCCTCTACAGTTTTCAAGACGAGTACTGCCAGTCCGCAGGGTAGTCACCTACCCTTTGTACCCATTACTCTGTGATCCTGACCCTGCTAGCTATACTGAGACCTTATACTAACTCTCAGAAATAAGCCTATACTGTAATCAGACTATTCCAAAACGCGCAAAATGTGCGGTGTTTAGGTGTAGTCTGATTCCAGACAGTTCATTGGCAGCAAGTCCTAGCTCTGCTCCTTCAAGTTTCCTTTCGGTTTTGCCTCTAATTTGGGGAGACACGTGTCCAAATCACTTGGATGCAGAGTTCATGACGGTGGGAAGAGATTTATAAGGTGAGCGGGTGTCTGCCTCAGTGGGTGAGACATTTCCAGTGGCCAAACCGGGGACTGAGTCATAGGCAACACCTGGAGATTTTCAAGACACGGTACAGGCATCAACTTGGCCTTGGTTGTAAGTTCTGCGGATACCAGTGCAGCATTCAGATAGATCTTGGTTGCAGTACAAAGTTGCCTCGCATCAGATGCAGGACTTGGGCAAGTTGGCAATATACTTACTTGTCACACTCACACAGCTCAAGTGTGTGGCTAGATGCATTTAACTGGCTTCGGATCATCTCACAACTACTGCCCAGTAATTGAAGAAATGAACCTGGAGTTCTGTGTGTCAGAACCACAATTATCCAATGAGGAACCTTTAGTGATTTCAACTAGATCCCACTCTCGGGGACAACACTTCATGTCCTTCGCAAATTGGCAGCGGTGGTACAGTGGTCAAGTGCTATTCTGATATTGATATTCTAAAGCAGAGGCGTAAAAGAGATATTTTCCAACTTCTTCCCCAGTGCAATCGGAAACAGATTCTTATGGTCAAGCCCCATCTGATTTGCTAGCTGCTCCATTCGTATTATGCTCGCCTGACTTTCAGTTCCCTTTTGACGACCTCTGAAACTACAGGTTAAGGCACGAACCACACCTTGCCATGATCCACAGAGCCAGGTCCACATGGAGAGCAAAAAAAATACAAAGAACCTGTTGGATATTCACACTGGTCTGGAGTGGATTCCCCCAAAGACCCACTCAATGGCCCAGTGGCGTGATGCCACTGTTTTTCATAGCTCATTTAAACAGCCTCTTCCGATGCTGAGGGGCTGTCAGATCCCAGGAGAGCTGCATGTCCAATAATGTCTGCTTGTGGGGTGACTATGAACTTACTGGATAATTTCGATCAATTTGTCACCAAGTTCACATTTTTGATACAATTAAAATCCAAAGGAAATCCTATAAATTGAGAAAAAATTATTGCCCCAATTTTTTTTTGAAAAGGGTGTGACATGTGACCGACAAATTGAATGAAATAATCCGGCAAGTGAACAAGAAACACCATGTTTAAACTGTGGGAGTAGTGCTTTTTGTGCTCTCCGGCTTCACATTCAACACCAATACATACTGCCAGATGCTTTGCATGAATTGTGAATATACTCGCCTGTACTTCTAGAATTCTTTATCTAAAAGGACTCGTTATTAGGCTCCATACAAAGTTTGGGATATTCATTTCAAGGGGAAATCGGGATTAAAAAATTGGATATAGGGAGGGGGGGGGGGGTCCAGGTTGGGCTGAAAAAAACTTTTTAATACATAAAGTTTAGAGCTTCCAAATGGCTAATAGGCCATGAGGGAGGTGTTGTGTGGTTGTAAGAAACACATATAACTGTCCAGGGTGTGTATGGAATAAGATGTATCAGTCTGAACCCACATTTTCTGTGATTGAAGCCAAGTTGAAGCCAACTGTAGTCAGTTCTTGGGCCAGAAATTATTAAGCTGTTGGAGTGCAGAGTATTCAGTCCATCACTGACTTTCATTAGACGGTACAAACAAGCATGTTTAAGTGATGGGAAGTAAGTTGAAGAGCGGCAGCTGGATGCAGAGAGATCGGCCCGGTCCTAGGGGTGGGAAACTCCTTTCCTATAAGGCAGGAGGGTGGGGGGGGGGGGGGGTCAGCTTGGGGTCGAAAAACACTTTTCAACCCTATATCCGAAATTTGAATCCTGATTTCCCCTTGATTTGTTTTGGGTGAACAAAGGCCAACTGGGGCTAGAGTCGCAATATTTGCATCCTTCGCACAGAGCTTCAAGGCAGTGCAGTCTCTGGGCTGTGTCACGGCAGTGCGGACCACAATGTCACCTAGATTGCCATCTGCCTGCACCTGTTTTAATATATAGCTGCGTGCGTCATCTAATCACCCGTAATCCCAGCCATTGTCTACCGCTCGCAAGTTCAGAACGGTCGGATTGAAAGAGTCGGCAATGGAGAATGAGAGGAACCCGCCTTCTTGGTATGATCCTTGGTTGCATTGAGTTGTGTTCCCAGGGCAAGTGACAACAAAAGTGAAATTGTTGAAGTAGTAGGTAACACTCGGTATCTGGGTGGGTCGCTGAGAACCGGACAGTACAAAGTGCCAGATATTCGGATTGTTGCTGTCTTTTATCAAGTTGTAATCATATAGCCTTTCCAGGGTCCTGTTTGACTGCCGGAAATAAAATGTTGCAACAGCTGGCTTGTTGTCTGGGGAATTGTAAAATACGCCATTGAGCACCACTTCAGTTGTGAATGAGTCACAACGGTGAAGCCACGCTTGCTGAATTCGAAAGAGACAAAGGTGAGACTGTGACAGGATGCATTTCGATTTACCTGCCTGCTGAGCCAGTCTCTCTCCAATGACTGGGGCGAAGAATGGGCCCAAGCCCATTATGATGGCAACAGGAAGTAAAAGTTCGACACGACCCCACTTTCGGAGTAAGCGCAGGCCCCGAGAGAATGTAGAGTGACGGCCAGATCCCGTTCGATTTGGGTCCGAGTCACCAATGGATTGGAAATACCATATCCACACAATGATGTTGACACATCCCCAGAAGAATCCGAAAACATACACTGTGCAATCTCAATGTCAAATAAGTTCATGCTCAACTGGGACAACTTTACTTGAGGGAAAATATGCATTCCACCTGGGATGGCTCTTGTTCACTGCAGTTCTTGGATTGGGATCTGTGGCTGCACGTATGTCTAAACCCAGTTTTGTTCGAGTTTGGTGCAAGCTCAAGAGGCAACCTGTACTCACAGTATGTGATCCAGACCGAGTCGAGAGCATTTATGGATATCCAGAAAAATACTAGGACTTTGCCATCGTCAGTTGTATTTAGTATGTAACTAAATAGCATGCACTCACGATATAGGCGCCATCGACTTCTGGGTACTTCCTCATTCTGAGAGATCTGGGGTTCTTCCTCGTCCTGATTTTCCGCCTTGATGTTGCCTGTAGAGGATGGGAAGAGCAGAAGGCCTGATCGTGCGAATTTGAATGCAAGGACATCACAGACACCGCTTAGATTGAAGATAGCTTTGACAATAAACTGTGCCTTTGCTGTAGCAAACGGCTTCATGTCATCATGTATGACTAAAAACCATCTTGCGAGACTGGTAGGAAAAACTGGTCAACAATATACCAGGGCGCACCTACAAATGTTCTCAATGCTTACATGACAGTCGAAATTCGAAAGAAATGTACAAGATAAGCTTAGATGCCAATCGATCACTCCGTTTTTTGCCAGTGGTAGTTACAATAATTTTATACCTTCTGAACGCAAAAGGTTCAGGATGTGACCCAGATCAATGTAATGAACTGGGTTTACAGCCTTTTGCGGAACTTAGGGTGCAGACTGTTTTTTTTTTTTTTCAATGATTTTTGCGTCGGATTGCTCTCCTGAGCTCAATTCTCAATCGTTTTCCTTTAGAATATGCTCATTATGTTCCTATTGAAAGGTCGGAGGGCATGGTATTCTCGGATCTTTTGATGGCCAATCAAATTGCTTGATTGGGAAAATATCCCGTGTTTTGAGTGGGATGGCTGTAGCACTAGCTACTGTTGTACGATTGGTCTGATTTTTTGATACAATGGGCTCACAGATATACCAGAGGGCGCCATATGCCGGTATTTTCAATGTGACCTATAGATCAGACACAATCTATATCACGACAACACCCAATTATCTTTTCAACATCTTGAGCCAAATATAAGTCATGTAGAAAATACCGGCATATGGCGCCCTCTGGTATATCTGTAAGCCCATTGTATCAAAAAATCAGACCAATCGTACAACGGTAGCTAGTGTTACAGCCATCCTACTCAAAACACAGGATATTCTCCCAATCAAGCAATTTGATTGGCCATCAAAAGATCCGAGAATACCATGCCCTCCGGCCTTTCAATAGGAACATAATGAGCATATTCGAAAGGAAAATGATTGAGAATTGAGCTCAGGAGAGCAATCCGACGCAAAAATCATTGAAAAAAAAAAACAGTCTGCACCCTAAGTTCCGCAAAAGGCTGTAACTTGGTCGATGTTCGTGCACCGAATTCTTCCCTCGAGAGACCTCGTGATATTCTGTTTGTTTATTAGTAGGGCGACTTGGGGCTTCGATTCTAGCTATTTACCAAGATATTCCATGCAGAATTGAGGCCGTATGGAATTGTTTGCGAGGGGCCAACCTTTATTCGCGATGTGATTGGTTGATCAATCTCCGGCCCGGAGTTTGCGCCGTCTCCCAACCACCTCTCGTTCTGACCATATTCTGCCTCACAAGACGACCTCAGCGGGGCATAGTGTTTGTAGTTGGTATATTTTGTTTTGCCTCAAATATACATAGTCTGAACTGAGGTAGTGTTAACAGATATCGGGGGCCCCAGAGGCGGAGACTAGAGGCTCCGGAGGCGAGAACGAGGCCCATAGAGTTCCTACATTTGAATTAGTTGGACTTACCGAGTCTTCCACATTGTGTTTAAGTTGGTATATTTTGTTTTGCCTCAAATATAGTCCGAATTGAGGCAGTATTAACAGATATTGGAGGCCCCAGAGGCGGAGACCAGAGGCTCCGGAGGCGGAGGCCCATAGAACTCATGCATCTGAATTAGTTGGGCTCACAGAGTCCTCCATATAAAATAATACTGTATACCTAATATCATTGAAAGGTTAAAGACAAATTCCCAAGAACATTGCAATTGGAAACAACATTTTGACATTGCTATGTATTGAAGGAGACGCCGGAGAGGCAGAGAACTCAGAAGGAGCAGTAGCATAATTTAGCAAAGCCTCGCAAGTGCGTTGCAGATTGAATTTACTGGAGACAGGACAAGTTTTCGGCATAAGCGGGAGCCACATTATGGGAGCAATGTACCGCAGGAGCGATCTCAGGCAGTGTAGTGAGGAGAGCTGCAGATGGAGGGCAAGGTTACTCCCTCCGTGGTCGGTTGCCCCAAGCGACAGCGCGACATGGGCACGGGTGTAAATGGGGGCAGCAGAAACATTTAGCTTGGGCGGAGGTGGAAGTGGAGGCGGAGGCGCTGGTGACAGCATAGCCCAAAAATTCCGCTTATTTGAAGGCAGAAATATACGTGATTCAAAGAATACAGCACTTTCAAAGAGCACCAAAGCCAATGATGGGGAGCGAATGGTTGGGAGGGAGGACAGATCGTGGTCGGAGACGGCGGAGGCGATGATGGATGTGCTGCCCAGTGTGAAAACAGTGGAGCAAAGAAGTCAGAGATGGGGTTTAAAAAAGAGGAATGCGTGGGGCAACACGCCCCCCGTTCAGAGGAAAAGCAAGAGGAGTAAGAGGCCGCCTACGCGTTACTATTCAGGAAAGAAGCTGATGATCAACTTTCAAATAAGTGTTCGGAAGGGCGCCCTCTTAGGCGTGTCACCTCACACCGTAAGAGCTGTACTCACCCTGTAATAAAATTGCATTAAGTTGTTTGATTGCGGAAACGAGGGGCGGCGCCGAGAGCGCGATGCCGGTGATAGCGCTGGCAGCCGCGGCAGGCCCGAGTAAGACGACGTAATAGAAGATCTGGGAGACCTAGGGGCAGGCCCTCTTAGGTACTCAGTAGACTCAGGCCGAGTGAAAGTACCTACTAGTAAGAGGGGCTAAACGTAATAAGACCGTAGACCAATAGGTGCGATCTTCCAAGTATTCTAATGCGGAGACGCGGGACGTATCCGAGTCATGGGTACTTGGTTTCCGTTCCAAGTTATAGTTCTCCTTCGAATTGCTCCCGAGAGGCAGGCCCATCCATTCATCATTGACGCCACAAGAAGGTTTGATGAATACCAAGAAGCATCCACAGGTTCTGTCTCCCTCTACCACTGCCGCCTCAGATGTTAAATCCCCCCTCGCCCGAGCCAGGGCCTTATAGACCGCCATCCTCGTTCGACTTCTCTTACTCTGAATATCAGCGAACGACAACTGATACTTCGACTACATGGGGCCCAGGCACTTTGTCCGGGAGAGCTCTGCTCGCTCTCGGCGAGGCCACCCTTCGTGGGATAAACAGCTTGATAATTCGACGGAGGCTGACGACAATCCGTCGTCGCGCCCCTTCTCTGACCAAATCAATGTGTGACGACTTACTGGAACTGTGCCGGTGAATATCGCTGTGCATTGCTCTTTTCATCACTGAATCGACACAGTCCGGCGATGTATTCCACGTCGCTCGGTGAAGAAGCTACTGGGTTAATTCTCACTCACCTATGCGTGGATTCCAGATACTCGGCGCTTGCTGTTGCTCTCTGTGATTGGCCCCCAGAGGAAGCGCGCCTAATTCTTCTGAGACTAATGCGAAGTTTGTCGTGAGTGTTCTGCCTTCTGTTAGATATCATCTCACGCATCATATATCAGGCAATTCTGGCGTCCCAGAATGCAGGTGACGGAAATTTACAATCTCCTGGCCGCGATAATCCAGATCCACGGACATTGGAAAGATCTTGTCAAGGAAGCCGCGCATATACTTCGCAGTATGGCCCAAGATCGGCAACTGGTCTTCGGTCATCCTATTGATATGCTCTGCACCGGAATTCCTCCAACTGGATTTTTGGGCAAAGGGTCACCCTATTTCGACATGCCGTTTTCAGAGGTGCAGGCCAAGTATTCTGATCTTGGCCGTCAAAATATCTGGATGAACCTGCAGGCCGCTGGCCTTCCTTTGAATACCCGCCTTCGCGACGCCATCAGCATCCTCAAAACTTCAGAGAAGTCAACAGCTGAATACCACGATGCACGCGTAGATGTTGTTATATTCACAAGGTATCTGGAATTTATGCGTGGTCAACAGTCGGATTCACATCTCGAATCAACAGCGCCGCGTTTGATCATGAACTTAGAACCTCGGCTATCAGCTTTCTTCTCGAGTGTTGTGTCAAATCAACCCAGTGGAATGTTCTGTATCAAACGGGTTCATTGGACGTGGACGTTCAACAACTCATGGTTACCGCCATGCGGGATCAGTTAAATCAGTACGATTATTTACTTGATCCAAGAATTAGTGGTTCATTCCTTTCGGATTTTCCAGAGACGAGATATACGAGTTTGTCGGCGGCTTTCCACCCTCGCACGTCCCGGTTCTCTTTCTCTCGCTTTCGGCCATGCCATGACGAAGTAGGACAAAAATTGGTAGGAAGGAAGTGTCTAGCCTGCGTATCTCAGATGAAGTGTATTAGCATGAGGTTTTGGATCGACTTTGACCTTCGTTGAATTAATTAAATTTTGTTGTGGGTGCGGCTGAACAACGGTTTTCAATAATAACATTCCGACGGTGTTCGAGTTCCCGGCTCCAGATCCGTTGCACCGGCCGATACTTTTTTCACACAGTTGGAACTTGACTGAACCGCATACATCGAAATGTTAGCCTGGATTTCTAAAATGACGTGCCATGAGACTTGGTCAAGATGAAATACGAAACAGTAAGTTAGGTATAAGCAGACATGGTGCACCGACTGTAGCTACAGTATTAAATTGTGCCAGAAAAAGTGGAAGGTTCGATTCCCGCCTCTGCATAAGGTTTAGGGCCTTAAGGTTTTTTTTTTTTCACCCGTCAGAATTAAAACTGTCTAGAAACTTTCTTCGCCGCATTTCTGAAATCCTGGAATCAGAGAGAAAAATGGTGGTAATAAGCGGAAATGGCGCCTGCTGTATCTAGCTCTGAGGACGCGAAGCAAAGGCATCAAACAGACGACGGGGTTCAAGTAGTGCTGATTTTGAACATCCACCATGCTGGCTCCACTGGGATGACGTGGTCAGTAGCCCAGAATAGAAGAGGGACATATAGAATTGAGACTGTGAATGCAATCCAAAGCCAGAAATTTTCAATGGCTATTCGATAACTAGGATAGCTGCTGTTGATTCAGCACCAGTACTGCCGGCATATTAGAACCTGATTTTTTCAACGTTTACATGTTTTCGTACCGGTGTAGGGGAATAGAAGGTAGGGTTGCGATGTACCCCTGCTGAGATAGAAGCGGCCAGAACCAGAAAAATCCAGATTGTGCCGACGATAATGTATAGAATAAGATTTATTGCTCTGAACCCACGCTTTCCACAATTCAAGCTAAGTTGAAGCCAACTGTAGTCAATCCTTGGGTCAGAAACTGTTGAGCTGGTGGAGTGCAGGATGTTCAATTCATCACCAACACTCATTAGATAGTATAAACAAGCATGATTAAGTTCAAGGACATGGTGGGAAGTAAGTTCAAGAGCGGCGGCTAGATGCGGAGAGATCGGCCCGGCACCAGGGGTGGGAAATACCTTTATAAGGCAGGAGGGGGGGGGAGGGGGCCAGAAAAACTTTTCGGCCCTATATCCGAATTTAGAATCTTGATTTCCCCTTGGGGAATCTGGTCTATATCATTGGGATGAGTTGTAAGCTCTAACAGGTGTCACTCACAGCGCCGGTTCCTGAATTCAAAGGGCAATTAAATTAGCTGCGCTTCTTTAAGTTTCATAAAGCAAATCATGCGGGCCAAAACCGAATTTGATATATCTGATTTAGGAGTTGGCAAAATCTAATATCTAATCTAATCTATCAAAACCCAAATAAAACTCCGCGAAACTTCAAGTATTGCTGCTCCTTTCGCTAGCAATAAAATGCAATATTAAAAATAAGGGATAGATGATGCTGAAATGAATTCCAAAACATGAGATATCAAGTCTCTAGATATCCTTGTCAATACTTTAGATTTTGAATTACATTTAGAGAACACGGAAATAAATAAAATGGATGCTTGTTTAAAGGTGCTTGAAACTGGTTAGGAAACTTCACGTTTTGGACACCATTAAATCTATCTGCAGATCATCTGCAGATCATCGCCGTTCATCTTCCGCGTCACAAACTTTCAGTGTTGCAGAAAATATATACATACACAATATATTTTGTAGTATCTATGAGAAGGGCTGTGCGAGATACTGTGCAGCAAGTTCATTGTTCTTTGCATTCACCTTGCGGGTGGCAGTACTGAATCTGATCTTGTTTTTCCACTCGGAATATGTGTGAAGCTTCATTTAAGTACGTGCTGCTCATTTCCTTCAATCTTTTGATGAACCACCGCTTGCAATTGGTGTTCCACCATCCTGTATTATGACCAGATGACTATGATATTATCCCACTGTGCACGATTTGAATTCTCGCAAGACCGCGCTGTAGTTGTTAACCTGTCTAGAAACTAGTCTGAGTCAATATAACATATTCCCTGATCATGGGAGGCCACCTTGGGTACACGGAGCTGCAGCCTGTAATTCTGTGGGCATTCATGATCTGGAGACTGATCTGCAGATGGGTTTAATAGTGTCGGAAATGTGAAGTTTCGTAACTAGTTTCAAGCACCTTTAAATGAGAATCTATTTTATTTATTTTTGCGTCCTTTAAACATAATTCAAAGTCTAAAGTATCAATAAGGATATCTACAGACTTGATATCTTAAGTTTTGGAATTCATTTCAACACCATTTATTCCTTATTTTTAATTTTGGATTTTATTGCTGAAAGGATTGAAGTTTTGCAGAGTTTTATTCGGGTTTTGATAGATTAGATTAGATATTAGATTTTGCCAACTCCTAAATCAGATATATCAAATTCGGTTTCGGCCCGCATGATTTACTTTACGAAACTTAAAGAAGCGCAGCTAATTTAGTTGCCCTTTGAATTCAGGGAACCGGCGCTGTGACTGTTGCTCAGTTCACAGGTGGCCTTCACCCGTCACCTGAACACTTGGTCGGATTACTACAGTAAAGCCTTGCGGCATTGGCCGAGCTCAACTGATGGCGTCAGTAGCCGCCGACTACTTAGGTCAGCGCCGAAAAAGTGGTGCGCGTCAAAAAGTGTTGCGCGCATAAAAAAGTGTTGCGCGCATAAAAAAATGTTGCGTGCACCCGAGGGGTGGGTTGCAATAATAAAAGTGCAAAGTGAACATTATAGAACTCGGGACAGCAAGCGCAAGTACGGTCGGTCTTCTTGTTCTTAAAGATCTTGCTGTGCAGGGCCGCCGATACCCGACATTTTCAGGTGCGGGATTCTGGCGGAGCTTTCACAGGAGCAACGTAATTAGTCTGCGGAGACGGAGTGAGGGCGCAGCCGAGCCCACACGAAAAAGCCACCAAGGGTCCAAAAGACGACCCGAAGCAGCGGCTGGGGCTAAAATAATGAAAAAAGTCGCGTGAAGTGTGGTATGAGGAGCGGGAAATAAGCGCGCGCGAAGGTGCCAGGTGGCAGTGCTGATGAGATCACGCGTGCCGCCTTGAACAAGGTCAAGCAAAAATTTGATACCCTCAAGCTTGGGGGCTTAACAGAAGTGAATTCGAAGATATTTTCGAATCTAATACAGACATAGACTTTCTATAATTATTTTAGTCTCCCACTTTTATCAATTCACATTCAGGCCACGTACTCGATAATATTAAAAAAACATGTTCGACATCCTTCGCGCCGCTTGGCGGCCTCAGTGGTCCGGGCGGGGACCCGGCATTGAACCGTTTCCGCCAGTCAGCATCGTACGGCAATGCCCGGATGGTATCAAGACTGGTGACACCTGAGAAGGAAGGGATTAGAATAAAAAGCAGAAGAAAGGTAATCACACACCACGTTCAATTGATGCGGCACTGCCGCATTCTACAGGGACAGACAGGTCCATGAATGGAACACTCGCTTTGTCTTTTATTTGACGGAACATGCCGTCCACGTATTCCTGGCCTTCACCGTGATTCAAACCTATGATTTCCTCGATGTCGCGGAGAACATCCTTGATCACGAAAACTCCACAATTGAGCACATGGAACTTGTGCTTAATTTTTGTTGCGGTTGGCACATACTCGACTGCCTTGATAACAATGTGTGTTCCCCCCCGTTGGGGGGGTCGCGATGGAGGCCGAGAGCGTGAACCAACCCCAGTTCGTTTACGCGATGACTCAAATCGCACCATTGTGACCAATATCTTTCGCGCTCTGTACCATTGGGATCAGTCAGACTCATGTGTTGTAGTTTCTCTTGTTCCGCAACCATTTCACTGAAGGGATTTTCAGCAAAGGACCTGGGCACACGAGTCATGTTGGCATACCGACATCGAACTCTGAATTAAACTGTCACAGGTATTATAATTTCCAGCAGTGGAAAACGTACTTGTGCAGCGTCCAGTGGGCTCTCTGACACTCTGTAGAGCTGAGCAAAAAGCAAAAATTAACTTGACCGATATAATGTAATCAAAAAGAATGTTCACCAGTACCAAACGGAGGTACACTTCTTGCACTGCCGAAGTTTCATGAATATGTTGATAATCTTCAGGTGCCTTTCTTATCTTCCTCGCTGATATAGGCGATCAGCCACCATCTGAAGAGTCAAAACACCAGTGGAAAAGCATTGAACTTACAGCTGACTGCATCGATTCGAACATCTGCGATCGCTGGCAAAAGCTCATCTCGGACCTCGATATCGATTCCGTAAAGGTGAGCTCTTGGTTCGTTCATGGGGGTAAAAATCCGTCCCGCCAACTTCCTGAATCGCGGGGGCGTTTATATCCGTATGAGAGCGGTCGGGTCGACGAGACTGCGTCGCGGTGGGGGGCGTGAGCGCACAAAGACAGAAGTGAAGCAAGAGTGATGCGAATCACTGCACCGCCACGTCGTGTACAATCCTGGCCAATTTTCTGGCACTCAACTGCCACTTGCGACCATGCGACTGCGAGGAGCGACGGAAAACGGGTACGATTAGGTGCTGCAGTGGTACGGTCGGTTTACATGCAATATGGGGCTGGAACAAAAATAGATCATATGTAGATGCGCAAAATGGAGGTCGGACGGATGGAGAGCAATGGGACAGGCATGAGGATGGATGGTGGAAGGATACGAGGGGGGCAGGCGAAAGGAAAAGTAATATCCAAATCTGTAAGAAACAATCAAGGAGAGACTCGATGAGTCCGTCAATCACGTTGCTCAAACTGCGCTGCACACGGTGAGTGAGTGGCCAGACGCTAAAGACGGAGCTGCGCGCTGAGTGGTGTGCGGATCCTGCGAGGGAAGGGGAAGAGACGCCATCGACCGCGCAGAAATTCCCGAGCTGGCGTATGACCAGCCCGCGCTCGAGCCTCCGCTCAAAGACACCCGTAGTCCCCATCCCGATTTTACGACAAGCGCCGCTGGGCGCGCGGGACGTTGTCGCTGCTCATGGATCGCGGCATGGGTCTCGGGTTCGCGTTGGGAAACTTTCGGGACGCGCTCGAGCGCGAGAGGTACCGAAGAGGAAAATGATTTTGTCGCCGGCGCACGCGCGTCGACGCGTACGTGGACTGCAGAGCCGACAGCGTCGACGACGACCAGCGAGAGCCCAGTGCCGCGCGCACGCGTGTACTGCGGGGTCGGTCTCCCTTGCGCCGCGGTGCTGGTAATGGCGATGCTTTGTGGGATGTGCCCGAGGCGCGGATAGCCGCAACGGGGAGTAAGACGACGTAGGAGATCCGCATTCGGTGGTAAGCGGGCAGAAGGGGGCACACAGGCCCTCCCGTCTTCGTCCTCCCCATCGGGGTCCCGTTACCATCCTCGTCGAACGAAGTACTCCGACTCGGACAGCAGCGCGGGCGTCGGCGACGGTGAGCTCTCCTCCTCCCGCAATTGCAGACAAAACTAGAGAGCGCCCCCAGCCCTGCGGAAGCGGCGAGTCTTCGTCGTCATCCATGAGATGGGTTTGCGGCCCTCTCCCTCTCCATCCTCGTCGAGGCCCCAAGGCGATCCCGTCCTGTACGCTGCAGCGCTCGTAACCCCACTCAAGCCTGCAATTACATCATCAGCCAAAACGCAGACAGCAGAAGGTGGGACGGAACGTGACGTACCCAGTCTGGACACCGCCCTCCCTACGCGCCCAAGACGGCAAAGTCGCCGTCGTCTTGGTCCCCTTTCCCGTCTTAGCCTCTACTCGCTTCGGGGCATCGGCTGCGTCGAGCGGTGTGTACGTGGGTGCGGGAAGAAAGGAGCGCTCGCGCGATAGGGATGTGACTTGGAGTCGGGAGACGTGGGCACCGTAGTACTCGTTGTCGGCTGCATCCGGGTCTTCCAACGGTGAATGTTAGGGGATCGCGCTGACAGCGACGAGGTCGGAGATACAAGTGCAGAAGGCGAAGCCGTCGTGCACTTCTGGACGACACACAAGGGCTTTGAAGGCACCCCGCGTGTGGGCCGTCGCAGTGGCGGGTTCACTAAACGCGTAGGGCAAGTGGGCGTCGCTGGCGGCCCGCTGGAAGTCAGGCTAGAGCACTCGGACCGCGAACGCGAGCTCTCCGGCGTGCTGTCGCTACTGGAATCGAAGCTGGATTGTGACGAGGGCGAGGGCGAGGAGCGCGAAAGGAATGCCCTAGCCTCGCGGCAGCTGAGCAAACTCAAGTATCTCTCTCTCGCCGTCCTCCGATTCCGACACAGTGCGCGAGCGTGAAGCGGAATTCTGGATCGGCAGAGCCTAGAGAGAAGAGGGCCAGCGGGGGAATACGCGGGTCAGAGACGCCGTGGCGTTTCGCCTCGACTGGCGTTCCATGCAAGGATATACCATCGTTCTTTTGCCAGAATTTAGCCACAGTTTTGGGAAAGGATTCAAAGACGCACGCGTACGCACGGCTCATCGGAATTCGATTTCGTAAAAGGTCCTAACACGCAAGCAAGGCCGACCAGTATAGAAACGATAATGGTGAAGTTCAGTGTTTTCAAATATCTCGTTTTGTATTCCGGGCCGACCAGGGGGATAGAGGAAACCGGCGAAGAACGCGACGGGAACCGGAAGCATAGAGTCGTTAAGGCTGGCGCCACACGCGTTCGTGTATCCGCAACCATTGTGTGCGAGGCAAGAGCGGGGAAGAGACAGAAAACGCGACTTCCGAATCGGGACTTGTTGATCACGAATCACGATCAGCGGAGTTTCTCGTTCGCTCTTTTCTTTGTCTCCTGCCGACATCCTCTACTACTAGTCTTTTTGTCTTTGCTCTTTGAAAACTTGTTCTTGTATCCGCTGGTTGGTGTACACCTGGGTCTCAGAGAACTCTGGATCGCAAGTGAAGACTGAAGAGTCTCTCTGCATGGGACGACAATCTCGATTGAAGCGTATCTCAGTTGAACAAGACGAATGTAAAGACAGATACGGTCTACTGCATACATACGGACCCAACTCGAAGACATTATTCCTTCCGCAACAGGGCTTGGATTCCGAACGCGCTCCGAGCGCCCGACGTACTTATTTTCCCTCTTTGTTTTTTTCCTTCCGTTCCTCAGGCCTCAGCACAACGCACCCACTCAAGGCGCCACCTCGACGCGCGGCATCGAGCCGAGCCGCTGGGTGGAAAAAAAGAATCGTGATCGAATCGCCTTCAACGCTTCTAGCCACGACGTACACATTCAGCGTATACACCGTGACATTGAATCCCTTTTCCGTTTCGTGGGTATCCGCCAATTAGATTTCTCTCCCGAGCAACCTATGGTCTCGATTACTTCACGTCGGGCCTGGGAGCGCCGAAGTTGTCGCGGTGGATATCGTGCAGCTGTGGGACGAGGCCCGCATTGGACGCGACGGGCTGGTTGTTAAATTCGAAACGAAGGCCGCGAAAGCGTACGGCTGCACAGGCAGCTCCCAGTAATGACCCGGAGGATTTTGAGGGCCAAGGGGACGGAGATGAAGATGACGATGGCATGAACGTCGAAGACGATGAAGCCTCGGCAGCGCGAAGAGCCTGAGGTAGATGAAGACAGTCTTACGCCAGTCAAAGGGAAGCGCGAAACCACAGCTGTTTCCGTGTATGTCGTCTTTATCACACACTTCCTTCCTTTACTTATACGGAACAAAGATTGCGATTTCGATTTGTCGCCTCCATCGAGTTTGGTCTTCGGAACAAAAACAGGGTCGGATCATCACAAAAAAGCTCGATCGAGCATTGTCTACGCCGCGAGACTCCAACTAAAGAGGCCGCGCGGAAGCCCGTATCTGTCAATCAGCACAAGGCGCGGTTATGCAGTTTACATTGGGCCCAATGTACCAAGTATTTAACAAGGGAATACGAATCGCGAATAATTCCACCACCCTCTTTCCTCCGTCCTCTTCCGAATTCAAACGCGCGCTCGACCGATCCTACTCCAGCTCTGCCTCGTCCGCATTGAGGATGAGCGTCGTCAAGGTGATCATCTCTACGAACGATTCCACTTTGATATCTGTGCATTACAGAGCGGTCAGTGCTCAGCTCGAAGATCGTAGTTCGAAGGAAGGGTCGAAGGCGAGGAACGGAAGGAGAGGGAGGGAGGGAAGGCAAGAAGGAAAGTGACAAAAGAGACACACGTTCATTCACGGTATGTATCCCGCCCAGTTCTCCTCGGTCATGGTCCCATGCCCGTAGATTTCGACAGCTCCCAGTTAAAGCACGTGTCTACAAGCCGTGAGTCTCGTCCTCCCTTCAGTGGATAGGAAGTCAAGCGCAGACGCACCGGTATTCCCGCTCATCATCCTGGCGCCACCACTATCCCCTTCTTCTCCTCCTCCTTGCCCCCGCGCGCCTCCCGGGACACCGTCCTTATCGTCCCCGCCAACTACGCAAACGGCCGCGCGCCCTCCCCGCTCGGCGTAATCAACGCCGGCTCCAGCGTCTGCGGCGCGCTGAGCTCGAGCGTCCCAAAGGCGGCTGCGGCGTCGGGAGCGGAGGTGAGGGGCTCGCCGTACGCGGTGACGCAGAGATTGAAGCGCGCAGCGAGGGGGAGCAGCAGGTCGGCATCGCGCGTGATGGTCGCATTCACCGAGCTCTGCGTCGCGATGCGGTGGTTCACGAGCGCCTGTGGGATATCCACCACTCGTTAGTTAATGTTAATTTATTTTGCAAAGAGAGATAGGTGGAAGACAGCAAGCAAACACGCACCACCGCCTGCTCCGGCAACGCACTCCTCTTCCCGGCCCCGCTGACCAGATGCATCGTCCCCACCTGCGCCTTGGACATGTTGCTCTCCTCGCCCTCCTCGGTCAACAACAGCCTCTCCGCCTCTCTCCTCGCGCGCTCGCTCCTTGGCGCGCGCAGAATCGCGCGTTTGAGCTTGCGCGAGAGTAGCGGCGGGTGCGCGGCGAGGTATGATGCCATGCGGAAGGCGGGGCTGCCGAGCTCGAGGGTGGGGACGGGCGGGTGCGACTCGAGGTGCACGATGAGGGCGGCGAGCATGCCGATGGAGGTGAGGGCGGGGGGGACGCTGGGTGGAGGAGGTTAGTTAGTATATGAAGGGCGAAGCGAGGGAAGGATGGAAGGATCAAGGATCGTGATCCATGACGGAAAGATAGCAAGACAAGACGGAGAAGGAGGCCGACACCCTCAGCTCCGACTGACTTAACGACCAAGTGCGCGCCACGATCCCGACTGGGAGAGATACGAATTGCCGCGCAGATTCAGGACGCCAAGGCAGGTACAGCCGACATACATCGCGGAGCAGACTGCCGAATAACAGATACCCTTTCCACCACGCCCCAGTCCACCAAACCACACCCGCGCCGCTGCCGCATCTCAGGTACGCCGCCGCTCCTCGACACAAGAAGAGGATAACCCTGAGCTCAAACCCAGCTAAGAGCCTGCCTCTATGCGGCTCGACGGCCAGCGTCATCAAGGCTAGGAGCCAGCCTTGGGGCCGAAACTGGTGCGTGCTGCATTCGTTTATTGCAATGACTCGATGGAATGGCTTGGTTAGAGCGCCGTGGCCAATCCAGCTCACCCGACGAGCAGGAGCACAAGCTTCCGCAGATGAGCGAAGATAGAGGAGCCGTCAAGGCGAACGAGTCGTCGCCGAAGGTACGCAACGAGCGCTACCTGACACGACACGACACCCACGACGACAGGACGCACACAAAGACGCAGGAGGTGCAAAGTCCAGCATCCACGTCGTGCAGTCGGAGTGCATTTCCCAGGATGAATGGCGAGCAACGAGCAGTCGCGAATCCTGGGCGAGACACACCCAGAGGGACGTCCTCACACCAAGAAGAGAACGAGACAAGACCAGGCCCGCACGACCAGCCAGGATAGAGGACGGCCGCACGAGTAGGATATGCCATCGCAGGGAGGACGCATAAGGTTCACGCAACGAGGCTCCGCTCCCGACACGAGGAAGCGCTACACCAAGACGGAAGGGAAGCCCGGATGTGGGTAGCGCTGGCTGTGCACCGAATCGTGCGCCGCGAGTGAGGACAGACGAACCAGTCGCTCGTTCGACTATAGCACGGAGGTAAGAGCCCAGTCATAGCCAAACGTTCTAAAACGAAAAGCGACGTCCCGAAAATCAAAATTTCGCTGCCGCCTCCCTCCTTCGAGCCGAGCCAAAGCATCCGCCAGACAGAAAAGCATGTCTCATAGATATGATCCTGCAAGCCAAACACACTCACCAAGTCGCTCCTGTCGTCGACACACGTGTCTTGAATACGCGAAGCGCGTTCACGCTGCCTCAGTTTATTGGCCATGCATGGGGAGCGGACAGGCGGCCAACAGAGAGCAAGGTGAGGGTTCTAGACGATGGCTATTGATGGAGCGACAGCGTTGACGAGAATGAATAGGCCGTCGAGTTAAACGTTAGGACACCTCTTCATCGTCGAAAAGTGGCGCCAGGAGCCTGGATGGAATTGATCCGACCCAGCTCCAGATCAATATCGATCAATGCTGATTATAATCTGATTACTAATTGTCGGAAATTAGGCGTCAGACTCGACCGTTTAACCGATCTCCATTTCCACTAAGAGTACATACTCTAGTTCATTGCCTACATTGTCCGATTTTTCTGTCTTCTAATTTCAACGGGGAGCTGCCTAATGTTGAATTTTTTGTTGGTGCGAAACCGCTGGCCCAGGCTGTCATTGCAGAAGCGCCGCTCCCACGTCAATACGGCACCCGAACAATGCAGCGACCACGCAACACCCGCAAGCGCCCACTGAACTCCGGGAATTGTCTAGTATTATTCTCTGCCTCAGCGACACAGTGCTTAAAACCCAACTGATCTGCATTTCGACCAGGACTACTTTCATTCAGGAGCTTTCAGAAGCATCGAAGCCTCGTGGTCAGTTGGCTGTTGCGAGGCTGTTGTTGCCGAAGCGCCACACACAGCCTTCTGTCCAATTTAAAAGTACAACGTGTCCCATGCATGTTTCTCCGACACTTCCTCTCAACTTTCACGCCTGTGCTCCAGCATATCAGTCTACTGCAGCAATATATCCTTGTTGGTCAGTTCTGTCTTCCTTTTGACCTTTGCCACTGGCTGATATAGTGCTGCTGTTCATACGGAAGATTTTCAAGAATGGATTCATTCTCCCGCGGACACCACACAACGATCCACGGTGCGAATCACATCAGTTGTCAATTGTGTCTAACTGCCTTGCAGGGGGTATTGGAGGGTCGGGTGGACACGGCCTCGGGGGTGGTATTGGAGGTGCTGGTGGCAATGGCGAGGGCCCTCAGTTCAATGTCACGGTCTATGGTGGTAAATCACTGCAATATACTGTCAAAAGCTGTTCCTGATAGTACACACCAGATCTTCATGTCGACCCAGAGGCTAGGAACCAAGCATTGCATGCTATTAGGCAGAAGAACCACAAGCTTTGTCCTTTGCCAGTGTCTTCATTCACAGGACGAAAAGATATTCTCCAGAAGATGTGTGAACACTTTGACTGTGATCAAGGATCTCAGCACATCTTTGTCTTGCATGGCCTTGGAGGTTCTGGAAAAAGTCAGACTGCTTTCAAGTTTTTGCAAGACTCCCAAGCCCTCCATCGGTATGAGTAAATCTCATGAACTTTACAAATGTGTGACACCAAATTTCCAGCTTCTCTGAAATATTATATATTGATGCCACAAATGAACAGACAATGGAAACAGATCTGAAGATGGTTGCCCCAGCAGTGGTGGGTGATTCAGCTGAAGCGAGTCTACACTGGCTTGCAGGAAAACATGAAGAGTGGCTTCTCTTCTTTGATAATGCAGATGATGTTCAGTTGGATATTTCAAAATTCTTCCCTCGCTGCACCTTTGGCAACATTCTAATCACAACTCGGAACCAAGAACTTTGCATTCATGCTACTGCAAGCTCAAGGGTGTCAGATATGGAACCTGAAGAGGCAAAAGACCTGCTCTTGCAGTTGGCTTTTCAAGGCAGGAGGGATAAGCAAGAGAAACTCAGCAGTGATGAGCAAGAGAAACTGGCAGTGGCTATTGTAAAGGTCTGTTCTTGCAGGTTTCCTTTGACAATCCAATTCAAACTGAAGCATAACACAGGAACTCCATTGCTTTGCTTTGGCTGTCTCCCAAGCAGGGGGTTATATTCATGCCCGTGGCAGACTCAGCCAATATCTGAGACTCTACCAAAAGCATCGTGACCAGTTGCTGCAACGTGCAGAGATTCAAGGACAGAATCAATATGGCCTAGCTGTATATGCAACATGGAATTTAAGCTACCAGAGGCTTAGCTCCCCTGCAAGAACCATGTTACAGATTTGCTCCAGGCTACATCATGAAGGCATCTTGGAAGAAATATTTGAAAAAGCAGCAATATCTCAGGACAAGCTTGATGATTCTGAGTTGCAGAAGGAAGTGACTCGGCTTTTGACTGAGCTTGGAAAGCAGGATGAGAACTGGGATTCTTGGATCTTCCAGGGAGTGATGGGGGAACTTGAATCATATTCTCTCATTGAACGGAATGAACAAGATGACTCGTATCACATTCATCCCCTAGTACAGCACTGGAGTGGCACCACAATGGAAACAAATAGACAGCTCATGCGGAAATGTGTGCTTGCTATGATTGGCTTGTCAATTTCATGGAAATTTGAAGATGAGGACTACAAATATCGACACAAACTCTTGCAGCATGTTACCAGAAGCATAGACCAGCTAAACAGGGAAGAGATCTGCACATTGGTGGCAACTCATATTAGACGTGTGTTTTTTGAAGGTGGCTGCTGGAAAGATGCAGAGGCACTTGATGTAGTGGTCATGGAGAGAAGCAAGCTTGTGCTGGGAGAGGAGCATCCAGACAACTTGAGGAGCATGGCCAGTCTTGCAGCCACATACTGGAACCAGGGTCGCTGGAAGGATGCAGAAGCCCTCCAGGTGGTGGTCATGGAGGTGAGCAAGCGTGTGCTTGGAGAGGAGCATCCACACACCTTGATAAGCATGGAAAATGTTGCAACCACATACCGGCACCAGGGTCGCTGGAAGGATGCAGAGGCCCTCCAGATGGTGGTCATGGAGTTGAGCAAGCGTGTGCTTGGAGAGGAGCATCCACACACCTTGATAAGCATGGACAATCTTGCAGCCATATACCGGCACCAGGGTCGCTGGAAGGATGCAGAGGCCCTCCAGGTGGTGGTCATGGAGGTGAGCAAGCATGTGCTTGGAGAGGAGCATCCAGACACCTTGATAAGCATGGACAATCTTGCAGCTATATACCAGCACCAAGGTCGCTGGAAGGATGCAGAGGCCCTCCAGGTGGTGGTCATGGAGGTGAGCAAGCGTGTGCTTGGAGAGGAGCATCCACACACCTTGATAAACATGGCCAATCTTGCAGCCACATACTGGCACCAGGGTCGCTGGAAGGATGCAGAGGCCCTCCAGGTGGTGGTCATGGAGGTGAGCAAGCGTGTGCTTGGAGAGGAGCAATCACACACCTTGATAAGCATGGCCAATCTTGCAGCCACATACTGGAACCAAGGTCGCTGGAAGGATGCAGAAGCCCTCCAGGTGGTGGTCATGGAGGTGAGCAAGTGTGTGCTTGGAGAGGAGCATCCACACACCTTGATAAGCATGGACAATCTTGCAACCACATACCGGCACCAGGGTCGCTGGAAGGATGCAGAGGCCCTCCAGGTGGTGGTCATGGAGGTGAGCAAGTGTGTGCTTGGAGAGGAGCATCCAGACACCTTGATAAGCATGGACAATCTTGCAGCCATATACCGGCACCAGGGTCGCTGGAAGGATGCAGAGGCCCTCCAGGTGGTGGTCATGGAGGTGAGCAAGTGTGTGCTTGGAGAGGAGCATCCAGACACCTTGATAAACATGGCCAATCTTGCAGCCACATACCGGCACCAGGGTCGCTGGAAGGATGCAGAGGCCCTCGAGGTGGTGGTCATGGAGGTGAGGAAGTGTGTGCTTGGAGAGGAGCATCCAGACACCTTGATAAGCATGGACAATCTTGCAGCCACATACCGGCACCAGGGTCGCTGGAAGGATGCAGAGGCCCTCCAGGTGGTGGTCATGGAGGTGAGCAAGTGTGTGCTTGGAGAGGAGCATCCAGACACCTTGATAAACATGGCCAATCTTGCAGCCACATACCGGCACCAGGGTCGCTGGAAGGATGCAGAGGCCCTCGAGGTGGTGGTCATGGAGGTGAGGAAGTGTGTGCACGGAGAAGAGCATCCAGACACCTTGGTGAGCATAGGCAATCTAGGTGCCAGTCATGTTTTAGCAGCTTCAACAAATGTGAGATAGAAAAATATTGAAGTGATAATTGAATCACAAACTATGTACCACAGCTTTTATACTCTACAATAAGTACTAGAACTTGCTAACTATTAGGGCAATACAAGTAAGTGTGATGCAAGTTGTTTAGGCCTCACCATTCTGGAGAGTCCAAGGGCAGGTTCGCAAGAGCACTTGCTGACTGAAGACGTACCTGGGCTAGGATCACAATAATGCTCGCTAGCTCAGGGTGAATCTGATGGGCGAGAGCCGTCAACCCAGGCTCTCCCCACCGTTGTAACCCAGAGGTGAGGAAGCATGTTACCCTCACTAGGGTTTCTGTGACCCAGGAGACACGGGAAGCAGTTATACACATGCTCAGGCAAGTAGGGTCTAACTGAAGGTGGTTCGCCAGAGATCGCTGACTCACTATATCATGGTTGATTGCAAGTAAAAGATCGATCACATGATCTACACTACATAACTATACAGATGCATGTGATCTAAGCTACAGGCAGTGTCTGCCTTGGAAATGCCCCTAAGTACCTGTAAGGCTCGAGGAGCACTCACAAGAGGATAAACATTGTACACTTGCCCTGGCAGGGAGATCAAGTGCTATAGAGTGGTGGACAGCTGTCTATACTCTTCAAGAGACTGCCCGGAACCAAAGATTTGTGAACTCGTAGCAGTAGTCTCCTTAGCTCTTCAAAAGTTCATAAGAACTGAGTATAGACTGCTATAGTCTGTGATTTGGCATGATAAGATGTAAGTGCAGCGTAAAGATAAGAGTGTGTAGTGTTATAGTCACCTAGTGCCTAGTGCATATGCCATGCTAGGCAAAGTGTCTCCTGGGCCTTCCTTGAACTTGGAGTTACTCAACAAGGACAGAATGTGTTTAGGATGATGGTTTGTGATAAAAGATAGATTACTTCATCTGTGACCATTACATGTGACTTGTCTGTAAAGAGTATGTAATATGTGTATATAATCCCTTACAGTGCCTGTCACAGTAAGCTAGTGAGTAAGAACATTCGGGCAGAACCTAACAGAATGAGTTGGTACTGCATGCTGGTTGATGATCTGGGCTGAAGACATCAGCATGCTGGCTTGCTGGATAAGAAAATGATTCCAACCAAGGGGCATCAAAAATAAGAAAAAAAGATATCACCTACAAACCATTTTTCTTTTTTGGAGGTTAGCTGAAACTGCCCCCTCCTTGAGAAATTATCTTATATAGATACCAAATCAAATGATTTTGGCAATTTTTTTGAGGAGCTTCATCAGGAGCTAGGTACCCATGCATTGTGTGGATTAAACCAAAGAAAAGTGTGATGTGGAAGGAGCAGAAAAGTATGCAGGTCACACCACTGAAGTGAGCATGTGACAAATCACTTGATTCTGAGTGGCTGTCCCATCACTGCTCTTATCAGGCCTGATACAGGAATAATCTTCTGGGCTCAAACTCCTTGATGACTTCACCTAAAGCCTTGGAAAGCCCATATTTGTGATCAGGAGCAGAAACTGCCCCAACTGAGACCACATATGTGAATACGATGTGATTCCCCTTGATTCCAACACTCCCCCTCAAGCCAACATTAATCCAAGGGCCTGGATCAACAGTTTAAATTTGTAGGCAGCAAGAGCCTTTGTGGGGGACCAGGCATGTTTGACCGCCAAATGCGAAATTGAACCCGAAGTCATAATTTCTGTCACTTTCACTGCAAATGTGAGTCTTTTTTGGGGAGGAATTGCAGTTTATACCATCAATACTCAATGGACATGGTTTTTGTCTGCCTCTGAAACACCATCTGGGAGAATGTTGTGGTAGGGTCAGATGGCCGGCATGTGGAAATCCATCCCCACACTGGCTTCGGCTTTATCGCATTGTTATTTCTATTCCTGGTACCGTTTTAGGTCCGGGTCTACTTTCCGAATATACACCCTGTAGATCATCACACTGTCACATCATTCGCCTTTTTGGGCCTTCACACTCTGGCTACATTGGACAATTGCCCCCGTTTCATAAGCTCCTGTTCCCCACCGCAGTGAACTCATACATTGAATAACCCTGCTCAGTTGGGACCACACTCAACATCTCATGGCGTCTCATTATCCTAATCCTCAATGCGACGACTTAGCACATCGCCTCAAGCTGTGTGTACCGGTGTCTTTGCTGTAGAATCTAGCCCCAACATCTGTTCGGATGCTACCTGGTCAAGCGCGTTGCCCCAAACCCCACACACCCACGACGTGTCGGGAAGCACCGCAAGCACGTTCAGGTTCCTCAAACTGGACCATGCCAACAATTTGGTGCAATGTACCTGGAGTGAGGAATGTCGGCCCTGGGGCTCTTTCTCTGATACTTTGTAGCTGCCCACGCTGTCCAAGCCGGTGTAATCCAAGCTGGTGTAACCCAGACTAGCTATCGCTCTCCGTGTAGGTCTCGCATGCAATCCCTACCTTCAAACTCTGATCTCCCTAGCAACGTCTACCACACCTCACAAGTCCATCCACATCGAGCAAGGGCCTTACGCGGCCCACAGCTTGTTCGGTGTATTCAGGCTCGAAAACCACCGTGAACACCTAGCGGTCGATATTTGTATGTTTTCCCATTGCCATTGCCTTCACTCAATGTCTTAACACCCTATAGCTGTTCCCGTTGCTGTGCCACCCACTCCTACAACGGAAGTGCGCCAGGTATGCCGGCCTTGGAACTCTGATTTTATGGCTGACCATTACAGTCGGGCCTGCGGCGGGTGGCACCCGTGGCCATGGTGGCAATGTTCATTGTACACCGTCCATCTTTAGGCTGTCGGCGACCGAACACACCGACATAAGTGCGAGGGTCGGTCATTTTGTGGTGAATGCAGGTAGGCGGCGGAAATGGTATACGGTAGCTCTCGCGTAGTAGTAATAGTAGGTACAATATACCGGTACCAGGGGTGCCCGGAGGGCCTTTTGAATTTTTAGTTACATCATCATTTGTACCATAAACAGGGACCCACAATCACCCTTTGACCACAAACCACAACATCTGTGACCAGTGTAGGGCCCACGCCCAGAGGCACCATCAGAGGTCCTCGCCCCCAAGTCTAATAAAGTCACCAGTGGGTTATCTAGCCACCAGAACCCCTTGAATCTTGCATTACGGCTTCACCTCCTTCACACGGCATTTTCGCACTCTCGCACTCTGTTTTTGCACTGTTTTCACACCCTACGACTCGGGACCTATTCCTACATTTTATCCTTCGCATTCACTCTACTGCTACCCAGACTACCGACCCATCACAAGAACCTACGCACCGGGCATACCCCCCTTCCACAAGGTCGCAGTTTCTGGCCTAAGACCTGTGACACATTAATGTGTCACACTGATAATACAGTAGGATCATACATACCACCTCAATGTTATTGGCTCATAATCTCACTCAGGACATCATCCGTGCCAATCATATACCTCTTGGGACCATCTAATACATCCAGAGAATTTTTTCTGGCAATTTACTCACCTTTGCATCATTAAAAACTTTTGGTTCGAACATATTTGAATGACTGAACACAGGTTCAGGTTCAAGGTTCGGCAACTGCCTGAACCGAACACCAGGTTCAGGTTCAAGGTTCGGCAACTGCCTGAACCGAACACCAGGTTCAGGTTCAGTGCTCGGGACAAGAGGCTCTGAACTGAACCAAATCTTGCCAGTACTAGATTCCAGGTGGCCAAACCCAAGTTTCAGATTAATTCTGATTTGAAGGTGAACCTCGCACACACTGTTAATGCGATGCTGTTTTCCAGTAAGATTACAGAGCGCAAGGATGACATTGCGAAGGTACTGTTCAAGTAAGCCGAACCCTAACTTTTTCTTTGGTGGCATTGGGTGGCATTGAGTTCTTAACCTCTGTTGTTTCAGACACCTCTATTCCACCAGTGTTGGGGGAACTCTGTGGTTGGTACTGAGCACAACAAGTCCTTCATGGATGTTGTCTCAATGTTTCTCAGCAAAATTCTGACACAGTCATGTTCGACTATCAAGAAAGAAGTATGTACACTTCTTGGTTCTTACTACACTCCTCAGATGAATCTAACATTTTCATTCCAGATTGTGAAGTCCGTCAAAGTCCCGTTCCCTGATCGTGTCAAAAAGGAGAAAAAGGAGAAGCACACTCCCTCCCTTTGCCCCACTGAGACACACACCACAATCTACCAGCTCACAAAGCTTATTGCTCAAAAGCTTTGCGGTGGGAGGACAATTTCGATTCCCATCACTGCAGCTCTTTGCAGTCATGTTGCTTCAATGGTATGTGCTTTCAGGCAGTTCATTCCAGTGTCTCATTGCAATTTCTCAGTGCAAATGGCACATCAGAACTATCAAGCAGTCCCTCAACACCAATGAGTTCTGGGATTTCATCAACATCAACCTGGAGAAGATTCATGCTACTGCAAGGAAGGACACAACTGACATCAATGAGATTGTGAAGCGAGTAGCAAGGTAAGCTATCCACTTTCCGTTGAAGGTATTTTCTGAGATCTGAACTTCACAGGGCTTTCACTGCTTGTCTCAACACAGATTGTACTATCGAAGGGGTACCTTTGCAAAAGTTTTTTCATGGGCCGACTGTGTGGGGGTTTCGGCTCGGATTCGCCCAAAATTTGGGATAGGAGGAGCCATACATATAATTTGCTTCGGTGATTTTTTTTCAGATTTGTATGTTGCCAACGGAGGGAGATGTGCAGATGCCGGCGGGAGACACATTTTGAGGCTGTTTTCGGTACTTTTGCAAAATTTTGTCACGGGTGTCACACGGCTGCCGACATTGCCGAAGCTCGGCTATGAGTAGTGCCGATGCACTATAACCTCGAATCCTTAAGCTCACCCAGGGCGAGGGGTACTTACAAGGCACAGAGACAGGCAGGAATACTAATTTACATGCTAGATAGACACCAATGGACCTGGTCTTATCAAGGGCGAACTCAAAACGCAATAGCAGTAAATATTTAGCAATGCATTCTCATGGCACGGTGTCAACGAGTCTACTATGGAGTATGTACAGTAAACTAAAGAATGCTAATGCAAGTAATACTAAAGTAAGATAATGTGTCGTATTGAGTCATTGCGGTGCTATCGAGTGTTGAATCAAGTGCGTCGCATAAATGGTCGGGAGGGAGAACAAGATCATCAAAACGAAATTGTGTTGCAGGAAGTGGGGATAAGACAGTATTTAAATGAATTTGAGTAAGCGAGGGCCTTACTATTGATAATGCAAAGGTGATGGACCGTAAGGAAGATCGTAAGGGTTAGGCAGGTGGTGCGTGGAGTAGAAGTCAGATGGAGGGTGGTTGTTGAATTCTGGAGAAAATGGCGGCGGGTGATCAACAGCATGCCCGAAAAGTGTATGGGATGGCGGGGGTGTCCACGAATCTGGGAACATGTAAGGAGCCACAGGAAGATGAGGAAGTGGGGAAGGTGCTCTATTGACATCCATCAGGAAAGATCCACCGGCAACATTTTGAATGTCGGTGAGCACCTCGTGGTGCTGCTGCTGCTGCTCCTCCCCGGAGACGGCTGCATGGCATTGACACATCCACAAATCGATATAGTGCTTATCCTCCTTCAGCACGTTGTTCGCATCCTGGAGCCCAAGGACTGCCAGCTGTACTTTGTCTTCCTCCTTCTGTAGCTTCAAACTCTCCTGCTTCACCTTCCCTCCCTTTACCCCACACGGCATCCGTCATGATTCATGAAATTAAAGTGGATTAGAGAGCTTGCGCAAAAGCCGCACAAGCCGCACACGGCTTTTGGGCATTGCACAAAATTCCCTGGATTTGGAAGTGTTTTCCTTGGGTCCTGGTGAGTTATATTGTCTCCTCTGTCCCTGAAAAAGTGCATTGTATGCACAAAAGCGATTATCAGTGGAGTGCGTGGCTGAGGGATGCAGTTTTCCCAGTGTTCACGGAAGCTCCACACAAACTTCCGACACTTTTCGTGTCCTGCACACAGAAATTAAGGTGCAGACAATTCTTTCTGCATCTCCAGTGCATGTACTTTAGCCCACGAACCCTTCCACCAACTCAGTTTTTGTCAAACCTCAACTTTGGTTTCTGCAGGCGGCTTTGCGCAACACCAAAAAGCCGCATGCGGCTCATGCAGCTTTTGCGCAAGCTCTCTATTATAGTAGAGGAGGGGTTATGGGTAGTGGTAAAGTGCTGGCACCTGTGGACGCGACACAGTGTGGACTGCGGCGACGTAGAGGTTGACCGCGACTGCTTTGGAGAACGCGAAGTGTGAGCCGAGCGGAGTTTGAATTTCACATCTCATTCGTCACGCCTTCAAGATGCAGCTTGAAAACGGGAAGGAAGAGGCTTTAAATTTAAAATAAAATATGGCCAGATAGAGTAGACCTATTTGAACACCCTTCCGTTTTTTTCAAGTCCTTACATGGAGTACGAAGGGAGATGTTGAGAGAAGAAAATGTTTGTTGCTGTTTTAGGCCTGATTTTAGTGCTTTCGATTTTCTCTTACAGTCGTCTCAGCACAGAAACCTTAGATATTTCGGATTTACAATCATATGGCATGCCCGAATCCGTGGCTATTTTATCTAGGGCACTGCACAGGTATTGGCGCCGGAAAATCAGTTTGTTGCAAAGGTACCGCATTTTGCAAAGGTACCCCTTCGATAGTAAGTGCCATGGTTCAAACACATCTGAGGAAATTCCGGATGTTGCCACCGCCTCCATTGAAGATGCCATTGCCTACCAAGAAGAAATTGACGACAATATTGATGCCCGCCACTGTGCTGGCGTTACTGCGGGTCTTGAGGATTCGGGATCACCTGTAGAAGGTGGGATGATGCGTGAAATATTTTATGTATAGAAAATACAATTCCAATTCGATATTTTTCCATATTTCATAGAGCGCAGGCGCGGCCGATCCCGTACGCAAAAGCCAAGGATCAGAGACGAGACCCGAAGCAGCATAGTATAAGCAAAGGAAAGAGGGACATTGGAGGGTGGGGTTGAAAAAGTCGCGTAAAGTGTGGTGTGAGGACTCAGCAGGAATTAAGTGCGCAAGATACGGACGATGACGCGTCAGACGGGCCAGAGCCAGCGGGATGACAGGTGGCGGTGACTGTATCGGCCCGAACTGCTGCGGTCACCGGCAAAACATTATTTGGGACCCTGCCTCCGAATCCACATAGGTGAACTCTTGATTCGTTCATAGAGGTGAAAATCCCTCCCGTCAACTCCCTGAACCACGGGGACGCGTAGCATATCCCGCGGGAGAGCGGTCTGGTCGACGAGATTGGGTCACGGTGTGAGCGCAAGAAGCCAGAGTGATGCAAATCATTGCACCGCCACGTCGTGTACAATTCTGGTCAATTTTCTGGCATCGAGAAGCGAACAGTTCCGGCAAAGGGTTCGATGTGGTACGGTCGGTTTACATGCAATATGGGGCCACAATAAAAATCGATCATATGTGGATGAGCAAAATGTATGAAGGGAGGTCGGACAAATGGAGAGCAATGGGGCAGGCAGGAGGGTGGATGGTGGAAGGATACGAGGGAGCCAGTGAAAGGAAAATTAATATCCAAATTTGTAAGAAAAGAAACAATCAAGGAGACTCGACGAGGCCTTCGATCTCGTCGACGACACGTTGCTCAAACTGCGCTGCACGCGCTAGTGAGTGGCCAGACGCGGAGCTACGCGCCTAGTGGTGTGCGGATCCTGCGAGGGAAGGGGGAAGAGACGCCATCGACCGCGCAGTAAATCCCGAGCTGGCGTACGACCAGCGCTCGAGCGTGAGCTCGCAGTCCCCATCACGCTGCACGGGGCGCTTCGGAGGGGGCGCAAGACGTGACGCTTCCCATGAGGTGCGGGATGGGTCGCGTTACGAGTGGAGAATTAAGGACCACCACACGATGGAGAACGTCTTCGGTTTCATCGTGCGGGGATTCCAATGAGCGTGCGTGGAGTGGAGCGACGAGAGCGTTCAGGAAGACTAGCAAGCTCGTCCCTGATCACGCGCGTGAGGTCCATGCTGCTGTCAGAGTCGGGGAGACTCCTCCGACAAGAGAGGATGGAAATGGGGACGACGACGACGACGAGGAGGAAGACGGAGAGGGCACGTATCCCGCCTTCTGACCGCTTGCATCTGAATAGGGATCTTTACATCGTCTTCCTCCCCTTGGCCGTCATCTGCACCTCGTGCACATCCTCCAGCGCATCGCCATTACCATCGCCACTGCCAGCACCGCGGCGCAAGGGAGACCGACGCACACCCTCCTCGCTGCCCTCCCTCTCCCTCTCCTCCCAATGCCCCGCCGTGTACACCGCTACTCATAACCCCACTCAAGCCTGTAATTGCAATCATCATTATCAGCCAAAACGCACAGCGCGGAAGGTGGAGCAACAAAACGTACCCAGTCTCGACACTGCCCGTGAAGCGGAAACTCCCAAAAAAAAAGGGTGCGTAGGTGGCGAAGACGGTGAGGTCGCCGTCGTCTTGATCCCCCTTCCCGTGGTAGGCTCTACTCTCGCTTTTGCGTCGATCGGTATGTATGCGAGCGCGCGCGCGCAAGGGATGTGAGTTGGAGTCGAGAGAAGTTGGCCACCGTGCAGGTCTCGTGCTCCTCCCACTCCTTCCGCGCAACGCGCAGGCAGTGTCTAGGCCAGCCACCAACACCAGCATATGTCTCTTCAAGTCGTCGAAGGAAATGGCTACAGCGAGAGGCGCAGTGCTAGTAATGGCGATGCGTTGTAGGAAGGATGTACACGAGGCGCGGATAGCGGCAACGGGGAGCAAGACGACGTAGGAGATCCGTATTCACATGCAAGTGAGGTCGAAGGCGGCATACAGTCGTCGTTCCCGTCTCCATCCTCGTCGAACGAGCAGCGCGGGCGTCGGCGACGGCGCGGCCGCGATGAGGGGCGCCCTCTGAGCTCTCCTCCTCCTCCTGCAATTGCAGACAGAACTCGAGACTCTGGCTGCCGCGCTCCCAGCCCTGCAGAAGCGGAAACGGGGAGTCTTCGTCGTCATCCATGAGGTGACTTTGCGGCCCTCTCCCTCTGCATCCTTATCGAGGCCCCGTCCTGCACGCTGCGGTACTGGTAACCCCACTCAAGCCTGCAATTACAATCATCATCAGCCAAACACGCACAGCGCGAAAGATGGGACGGAAACGCACCCATCCCCAACAAAGTCCTGCCTGTGAAGCGGAAGGGGCGCGTAGGTCGAAGTCGCCTTCGTCTTGGTCCCCTTTCCCGTCTTGCCTCTACTCTCGCTTCTGCGCATTGGTTGCGTCGATCGGAATGTATGTGGGTGCGGGGGGGAGCGCGCGCGTGCGCAAGGGATGTGAGTCAGGAGAAGTTGGGCAGCGAGCAGGTTTGGAGGTCGTCGACGAAGAAGTAGAAAGAGAGATGGAGGAGCGGCAGCTGGCCTGGGGAGTGGGGAGGACTCGGACGATGACGAGGTGCGGGGCCGGGAAGAGAATACTGCGTGGAGTGAGGATGGGAACCAGAGTAGGAGGAGGAAGATGTGCAAGCCGAAGTCGATGGGAGGGAGAGTGGGCACTCGAGGACGTTGACGGAAATTCGAATGCCCGTAGCGCGGGAATAGAAGGCGGGAGGTCGAATGTACGTGCGAGTTGCGTAGACGGGGACGGGGACGGCGTGCGTGAAGGAGATGTATAGAGGCAGATTCGGAGGGGCGGGAGGACGACCGGGTAGGAGACGACGTGACCAGCGGCGATGGGCGCGACGCGCGCCTGGGACGAGTGACGGCGTGCTCAGCACGTTCTGCGTGCTGTGGGCTGTGTGCGGCAGGATTACACCGACTCGCGGAGCGCACGCGGGGACCTGGTGCCGTAGAGGGCCGTTAAAAGGGGCGCTCAAAGCGCAGAATAAGGAAACGGGACAGGCGGCGGTCGCGCGAGTGTGACAAAGCACGGGCATGGGCAGTGTAGTACTCGTCGTTGACTGCATCCGGGTCTTCCAGTCGGGAATCGCGTTGACAGCGACCTGGTTGGAGATACAGGCGCAAGGCGAAGTAGCTGTGCACTTCTGCACACACACACACAAGGGCTTTACAGGCACACCGCGCGTGAGCCGTCGCGGTGGCGGCTTCACCAAGTGCGTAGTGGAAGTAGGCGTCGCCGGTGGCCCGCTGGAAGTAGGACTTGAGCACTGGGACCGCGAACGCGAGCTCTCCGGCGTGCCGCTACTGGAATCAAGCTACATTGTGACGAGGGCGAGGAGCGCGAAAAGAATGCCCCAGCCTCCAACGCAAATCGCGGCAGCTTGCGGAAACAAAAGCATCTCTTGAGGATTCCGACACAGTGCGCGAGCGTGAAGCGGGAGTCTGGGTCGGCAGATCCTAGAGAGCAGAGTGCCAGCGGGGGGATACAAGGTCAGAGACGCCTTGGCGTTTCGCCTCGACTGGCGTTCCCCGCAAGGAGATACTCTCGTTCTTTTGCCAGAATTTAGTTATAGTTTTGGAAAGGAGACTCAAAGACGCACAGCTCATTGGATTTCAATTTCGTGGAATGTCCTAGCACTCAAGCAAGGCCGACCAGTATAGAAACAATAATGGTGAACTCCAGTTCATCCGAGTTCAGCGTTTCCAAATATCTGGACCCTGGTTTTGGATTCGAGGCCGACCAGGAGGAGGACAGAGGAAACCGGCGAGGAACGAAACAGAAACTTGAAGTGCAGAGACGCCAAGGCTGGCGCCACACGCGTTCTTGTACCAGCAACCATTGTGTAAGTACGACGAAAGAGACGCTTCCCAATAGGGACTTGTGATCACGATCAGCGGAGTTTCAAAGTTGATGCTCTCGTTCTGCCCTTTTCGTTGCGACAGGACATTGTCGCCTCTGCCCCACGCGACACCTTAACCATCTAGTCTTTTGCCTTCAAAACTTGTTCTCTGCATCCACTGGTTGCTGTACACATGAGTCTCAGAGAACTCTGGATCGCAAGTGAAGACTCTGCTCCGGACGACAAATGAACTTCAAACGTATCTACGGATTAAAGACGGATGCAGTCTGCTGGATACATACGGACCCAAACCAACTCGAAGACTATCATTCCTTCCGCAACGAGGCTTCGATTACGAACGCGCTCCGAGCGCATGACACTTATTTTCCTTCTTTGTTTTCTTTCCGTTCCAAATCGCGCCCCACCTCGACGCGCGGCCTCGAGCCGAGCCGCTAAATGAAAAAACCTTGCCGTCAAATCACCGGTAACGCTTTTGGCAACGATGTACGCATTCATCGATGGCTGTGCGACCTTTGAATCCTTTCCTGTTTTCTTGGGATTCAGCCCAGTAGATTTCTCTCCTGAGCCACTTGTGGTCCTGATTTCTTCATGTCGGGCCTGTACTTGCCGACACACCCCTCGGATGCGCTGGACACTAAGTATACCCTGCTCGCCACTTGTCCGTCGCAAGGTCGGCTTTGAACCGGAGCTGCATTCGTGTCAATGGTAACCCCATGGTTCCGAATCCTCGACTTTGCTGGCATATTTCGACTCCACTCTAGCCATTCAACTCGGACGTGGTGTGCGGTACACCCTCGCTTTCCATTCCCGTGTCCTGTGACCCTACGACAGTGAGTGTTCGGGGTTCGACTCCCTGCGTCTGCATAGGTCAGATCTAGGTTCTTTCTTTCTTTTTTCTTGGTATCGATTGCAACAGACGCTGAGCAAACCTTTGTAATAGAATAGCAAACGGAGTCTCTGCTTTTCAACCATCCTCATTTTTTTTAATCGACCACAAGTGACAATATGTTGTGATTTTTCTTCCTTCGTATAAGCCGCAAGTGAAACTCATATCTTATAGCAGATAGATCGCCCAAATTCAATCAGACGTAGTGTGCGATACACCTTCACTTTCCGTACATACTCGAGGCATGACAGCGAGCGTTCGGGGTTCGACTCTCCGCGTCTGAATAGTTTCGCGGTCTCTTTCTTTTACACCGATTGCAACTGACGCTGGGCGGACCTTTGTAATAGTCACTGACTTTCTGCTTTCCATTTATTTGTCGACCACAAGTGACGGTGTGTTGTGATTTTTCTTCCTCCGTATAAGTAAACCGCAAGTGACACTGATACCTTATAGTAGATACATACATACACCAACTTCAATAAGACGTAGTGTACGGTACACCCTCGCTTTTTGTAACACAAGTTCAAGCATCACGGCGAGCGTTCGGGGTTCGACTCCCCGTGTCTGAATAATGGACCCAGTCCATATTTTTTTTCCCTTCAAATTACTTGTCGACTACGACTAACACCGAGATTCTGTGCCTTCAACCAGACGTGCCCCCGCTTTTCCTACGACAGAGAAGCTTCTCATATTCGGGGGGAAAAAAAGAATATTTATACCGACGTACCAGTGAATGTTGGTTGGGTTCGAGTGAAACTTTTCACAACATGAGTTTTGTTCTGTTTCTCGACCACAACTGACGCTGGTACTGTGCAGAATACTAATATGTATTGCATGTCTATTTAAATCGCAGGTTGAGCGAATTCGGAAAGTTTGTGTTGCAAATGAAGATATGCATCTGGATGTTCCGATGGGCCTTCCAGTAAAACGGAAACTGGGCTCGGTTTCGGTTTAATGACTGCGAGTTCATGCGAGGATGTTCGCACAAAGTCATGGACTGTAGAAACCGAACTTCACCGTGGCCAAGGACCACGCCCAGAGAACGGAGCAGAAAGGTAAAAATCATTTAAAGCATGCCAATGGGCTCTTCCAGCTTCAGGGACTTTTAAATGAAGTTCGCAGCACACTGACGTCGCGCACGAGTCAGAGACTCGGAGAAGACAGCCGTGGTGTTGGAGTAGGCATAATGAAGCGCATCTGTGGAACATACGGCTTGGATCTTTTTCGTCCGTCGGTCGATCAGGACTGTGAGATTCGGTTTCAGAACCTTGTACTAGGGAGAAAGAAAAAAAGGCCTCGACTTCGAAAGCCTGGTTGCTCCTCGAGTTGCCACTTTGATGAACCGTTAATAATAAGGACAACAAAAACCAATTAGCGAAGAATTTGCAACTGAACCTTGCGACTGGGGACTGATCCAAACGCCATAAATTCAACCGCCTTGCTGTCGCGAGCTACTAGACCATATACTTATGAGGATTGAGCATTTTGTTATGCCTCCAACCATTTTTCTCGTATTCCAAGTTCAAGTTCAAAGTTCAAACCCTGTTAATCCGCTGGTACGTACTTGATGCGAGTCAAGTCAGCATTGGTCAGTGTATCACAGGCTGCGCTCCAGGCAGAATTTATTCTCGCAAAGTTTCGGAGGCGGACACATAACTGAGTCGCGTCCTGGCGTCGGTGATCGGCCCGACAATCAGGCGCGATGGCGACGTGATCGTGCCTGATGCGGCGTGAGTCACTTTTTCTTTTGCGCAACCTTTGTACACCGGGCTTTACTGAACGGACTTCCCATTAGCCTGCCAACTCCGAGCTTGTTTCAGCATCATGGTCTTCACAATCCCAATTGAACTGCAAGAATGCATCCTTGATTGTCTGGTTGGCGATATTTCATCGTTGAAGGCATGCTCCCTCGTCTGTCAGGCATGGGGACCGACCACCAGGATCCACCTTCACAGCAGATTCACGGCGACGTATGATATCAGCACAGACCCAGATGACCCTGATTTCTATCCCTGTCGGATGTACGCAAACCAATCCCTTCACCTTGCGCGATACATCCGCGAGATGGACATCCAGGATGGGTGGGGGGTCCTTCTTGAAGATGGCGCGTCAGAGTTGCAAGCGCTCCGCGTCATTTTGGACCACACAGAATCCCTTCACAGGGTTTCGATCTTGACATTTCGCGGCGGCGGTTCCATGGTCGTATGGCAAAAAAACTCGGCTCAATTTCGGGCTTCGCTGTCTGCGGCACTCCAAAGATCATCCTCGTCTCTCACCCATATCTTTTTGTATGGGTTCTCGTTCACTTTATCCGACGTCGAAATGTTCCGTGGAATGCGGCGCCTTCAATATGTTGGACTAGAGCGTATGGGTGTCATACCGAACGGAAATGACAACTCTTCTTCACGGATCTCGAATGATGAAACGTCGCGACACTTGGGAAGCATCCAAACACTGACCCTGAATTTCAACCTTCCTGATCCTGCAAACGGCCCTTTTGTCACTGGCCTGATTAACGCTCTACACTCCGTGGATGTTTCCCACATCTCCAACCTCCGTCTTGGTGGGGTGGTCAACAAATCATTGCTGGAGGCTCTTCCTCCGGCTTGGTTGACGAACCTGACCCACCTGGGACTAGAACTAACCAACCTCAACCCAAGTCAGTATCCATTACTGTGGATATAGCTTAACTCACTGTTTTCATCAGGCCATCCTTCGAGCCCACTATCGTCCGACTTTATCGCAAAAGTGCCGACGTTTTGCGCTGTCCGTGTGCTTGAACTGTCACTTGTCGTATACCCGTCGGTCGTCCCACACGACCTCAGTGCACTAGAGCTCTTTATGGATCAACTGCTCCCTGCGCATCGCCTCGACAGCATCATTACCACCGTTACAGCGCGCGGGCCGGTCGTTTATACAGATGCTGTGCGTCGCCACTACGATTACTGCGTCTCGCGCGCAGATGTCGTTAAAATTCAATGGGAAGACGGCCAAATCGAGTCTCTATGCGCCGTTTTCTCCGCACTGTTCGCCAACGGGGCAATGCAAGTCGGCACATTTCGACGAGACAAATGGTGAGCAGCGGTGGTTCCTTGGTCTTCACTCACTTACATTTCCTCAGGATTCCGTGGTAATGGAGTTGACGAAGTTTCTATCCTCGGAATGTACGAATATCTATGACCCATATTTAACTGCTGGACAGCATTACACGAACGGTATATCATCCATCCTCTGGCTATTTTACCTGTCTTCACGAGCGTTCTTTTTTTCTGTCTATAATTCTCGCGGACATCTCGGTCAGCGTCAAATCTGACTCCCAAATTGACGGGGATGGTCCACATAGCCGATCTCTTCGTTCAAGTGCCAGGCCATATAGACATGCACTGCTCTAATTTTGCTCTAATTTCTTACGGAAGTATTCCGAAGCCCCAACCCAATTCAATCCTTTCCTAGAAAGGGTTTATGGCGTGTGGTTTTAGTTACTTCCAAGGTAAACCGATGGGTGGTTACTAGCGCCTTTCCACAAGAGGATAATACCCTGATCATTTTTTTAGTTCAATGACTGTGCACAAACGCTCTTAAAATTTAGAAACCCACCGCTTGATCCGCGGACTATTCTCGGGTTTCGGAATAACCCCTCATTGGGGATAGACGGTCATTTGTTTCTTTATAATTTGAGACGATTGGGTAATATTGAGCGTCTGCAGTCGTCGGAGAACCTCCCGCGACATTGGACTGACGTGGGAAAAAAATAAGATTTTTGTGGAGTGCCGGATCTTACGGGATTTTACAGCTTTCTTTAATTTCCGAGTCGGTCTCGGCTCATGAATTAAGCTCGCGCACCCTCTCAAAGAATCACCTTCATGTCTGCAACGGAGCCTGGTAGTCGCAATGTCTCGCTGTCTCTCTCCAACGACGATAGGTGACTGCTAGCGATCGTTTAATGTTGTTGTCTAACAGGAAATATCGTAGGCTTGTCCAGATATTGGAAATGGGCTTTGCTGATCTTTTGAGAGCTCAACAAGAGCAGATAAAAAAGCAAGACGATCAGGCTAAGCAACATGAAGAGCAGACAGATAGGTATGTCATTTAATCATCGCCGCAAACCATTTCTAACAAGGGTCCATAGGCTTCTAAAAGCGGTCGAAGCATTGAAGCCAAAGGCTCCGGTCAATGACAAAAGGACTGCATTTTGGAATGCATACAAAACTCTGGCAGATGAACAAGACAAGGAGTTTCAACAGAAATATAGTACGGACCTTGATACAGCTTTGATTTTTGTGCGTATTACTAAAACATATTCCCTATCGTTCTTCTGATCTTCTTCTGATGCTGTGTCTAGGCCGGTCTTTTTTCAGCTGTAGCTTCGGCATTCATCATTCAAATTCAACCAGAAATTCAACTCCCGGGAACCCCGCTTGTCGTCTTGATCGCACAGAACTTGCTCTATCTCAGCCTATTCTCGACCTTGCTAGCCGCACTTCTAGCTGTCCTTGGGAAACAGTGGCTGATACACTACTTGTCGGCAGGCGAGCGAGGCACGATTAAGGCTCGCGGTCTTGAGCGCCAGCGAAAATTCGATGGTCTTCGCAAATGGAAATTCGACGCAGTGATGCGTGCATTTCCCCTTCTTCTCCAAATCGGATTGTTCCTCTTCTCAAGCGCCCTTTCAATATATCTCTGGACAGTCCACATATCTATTGCCCTCATTGTGCTCTCCTTCACAACTGTGGGATTTGTGTCATACACTGCCCTTCTCATCTCTGCAATTGCCGCGCCGGACTCACCTTTCCAAAACCCCCTCGCACCGATTATTGTGTGGCTGATGCCAACCACTCTTTGGACGAAGTTCAGGCTGCTTTTGGATAGAGCTGTCGGGCTCCCGCTTTCGTTGACCCACTGGCTAGGCATGGGTTGTTCTTTCCGCATTTTTAGATCGCGAAACGTCCTGCCAATTTTTCTGAAGGGCCAGTTCAAACAAATTGGCTCCAAAGAGGATGATACAACCAACATTTCCCATGAAGCAACTCCAGAACCCTCTCCAGAAGTCCCTGCAGTCTCGTGGGTTCTGGAAACATCTACTGATCCTCGCGTGGTCGAACTAGCTGCCGAAATGGTTGTTAATCTGCAATGGCCAAGTACCATGGATGTTAGGCCACAGCTCAACCGGTTGAACGACAGTCTGTTGAGGTGTTTTGACTTCCTCCGGACCGGTGACGGGACATCCATTTTGGTCGGCACATTGGATGGAATGAATCTCCCCGCCGTTCATCTTGGACAGGCCTATTGTGCTTTACGCTGGGCCGTTTCGTCTAGAAAATTCCAGTCAGAAAATCAAAACTTCCACTATGCTCACACTGATATCAAACTGCTCCGACCCGAGGTTGCAAATGTGGTTCGAAATCTGGCAGGTGAACCTGCCGTGATTTTCGGCCCTGGGCAAGGACAGTCCACAAGATGGGCTCTTCGAGCTATTCCTTCGATTATTTATCCCGACTGGACCTCGAGGCTCAAAAACTTGAAATATTTCCTCAGCCAATTTGATGGGGAAATACCAACCTTGGATTCTCTGAGTTTCACAGATTATCTATCTTGTATCAATAGTTTTCTCTCTGCTACTAGCCCTTGTGACATTGGTTGGATAGACAAAAGGTGAGCAAAGCTATGTTCAAACTTTCAACACTAATCTTTCCCAGGCAATTTCAAACAACCCTTTTGGAACACATCTTCACCAGCCTCGTCTCTCACATAGACGCAAAGAGAATTTCTATGTCCACCGCAGCCAGGACTATAAAAACCACGGGCAAACTCGCATGCAAAGAAGGAAACCATGTCTGGCATAATGACTTGTATTCAAGCCGACAATCCATAATCCACCAATTCTGCAGCTCCCTTCCTCAATCCGATGGATGGGTTGGTGTTGTGCTGGCAACTGGTCTTTTGACAGAAACCTATTATCTTGGCCTTCCGCCTTGCAGCGGAGATCCCACTTGGATATACAAAGCACTGGAAAGTGTCAATGATACTACAAAAGCTTGGGAGTGGGATAGCGGAACCATAAGTGGGGTGAACGGTCTCTTCTGCGCTCTGCTCCATCACAGTGCTGCCCCTGAAAAGAGCCATGTACATCTCATTCTACAAGCTCTCTCAATACCTGGTGAAATTTCAACTAGTGCCGCCTATCTTCTACTTCAAGAAAATATTGCAGACTGGTACAAGGATGATCAGCTGAGCTATATTCTGCAGGAAGCATCTGTGTGGTCTTCCCTCATAGGTGCTGCTCTCAGAAATTGCGACCTTCATAAGTCTTGTATAGAGCTCGGAAACACTCTTGCGGTTATGCCGGACTGGCAGCCATTTATCCTCGAGGAACTTAGCTCTTGGATCACAATATTCTTTTGTCAAGAAGCCAAGAACTCCGGGGTCTAGTCGACCGTGATATGTCCGCCCCGTCAAAGTCTAGGAGTCAAGGAATGCTATAAAGAGAGAGCAGAATATTAATGATTAAGGTGGCTCAACAATCGAGGTAGATAAAAACGTAACTACTTAGGACCTGTATAAGAAATCGTCACATGCTGTTGTCTTACGGTAATTTGGATTCCGGTACTGTGGCCTTGGTTCAACAAATTAGTATGGGCGCAATTCAAGGGGTGGTTCAAACTTAGACTGCTTCCTGAAAAACATTGAACAAAACTGGCCCTCTTGACACTTCGGCAATTGGTTGTGGCTACGCTGGTTGACATCTTTAATTTAGATCAATTCCCTTTCTCCATAATAATAAAAAGATAAGATTTTCTATCGAGCAGTTTTCCAAACAAGAGGCCCCAATTGGGATTGATAAGTCGGAGTCAAGTCCACGCCGCACGGCTTGTGAGAACACTCTTTTGCTAGAATTTGGTACTAATCGCCGACTTGCTTCGAGCTGGCACATGTCAGGTACCTGCCGGATATATTAACAGCAAGTATTTACGATATATACAGTATATATACATGGCACCAGTATGTACGTACTTTGCGCGTTTGTACCCGTCCTTACCCATCTCCAACACTGCTGGTCTTCCGTCCCTCGGGCACTTCCTGTTGTAGCGTCGCGGTGGTCCTCGTGCAGGCTGCACTCCGTTCCCTCCCTGGATTTTCTACATCTTTGCGAAAGAAGGCACTTTCGACTGCGAACGGGTCGCCTTTTTTGTGGAGATGAAATAATGTGATCTCTGTTCATTATTTTGGCCTTTTCGTCAAGCGCTTTGCCGGCTGACATACTGTCAGCGTGAATCCGCCGAAATGCCGAAATTGTATTGAGCGAGGGGAAGTGCCGAAGACAAACATTGATATCAATTACGGTAAACACAGGAAAAGGCCTCCATCAAATATGCGTCGGACCGGCTTTGCCTCTAATGCCCATGATCTTTTGGGCACTATTCTGGGTTCTCCTTCTCGTCCTTCCCAACGCTCGGGTTCTGGCCGTCCCTAGAGCCTGCACAGCGCTGAGTCCGGACCAGTTACAGAGTGGTAAGGAGGTCGATTGAAGTCAAGCTCCATTCATCAATACAGTATCCCCAGTCCCCGGCTGGACAGACCTTCAAAATGCGGTGGAGGCGAACTACGGGACGGAACCATATAAAATCGTGACAAATGACGCACAAGTCTGTGGCACTTTTGACTCCGTCTTGTGCGCTACTGACTGTCTGTCTCAGTTCCCCACCAAAGCTGCATCCATGTGCGGAGGCATAGCGAAAGGCTGGGTGTGGTTTGAATACCACGCCAGGGTGCAGGGCCACTACAAGTGTACGCATTCGTCCCACACCGCCCGTCTCCCGCGCGCTCACAGTCGTCTCAGGGAGTTTCAAAATTGAGGACATCCTACCCGAGCCCCATCACCGCAGGGTGCCAGACGTCGCCAGAATCTCATACCCAGCCAAACTCAGACGAGCGGCAGATTTCTCTGATCTGTGATCTATTTAAGCGGCGTTTTTTTATCCATATATTGCTAATCGAATAGAATTATTTGGGGTTCCAGATTCTACGACTGGCGCTCTCCAGATCCTTTCCACCTTAGTTCTCCGAGTCGGTACCCCTTTGAATCCCCAGAGCATTGGGCATATCCAAATTGCTCCGCCACGTTGCGCCATCTGCTACGACAGGGGCGACTCCCGCTTCTTCGCGTTCACGGATGTACCGCGCTCGGCGAAGAGGCGAGACCACCCGCCTGAAATCGCTTGGTCCTCGCCTCGCTCTTCGGGGAGACGTGCTGCTCGTTCGGTTCCGTGTGACGACGTCCACGTCTTCCAAGTTCCATATCGCTCGCCCAGTCGAGCGGACACCTCGGGGGTGTAGCTCTTCTCGATCAGGTGGGATGGATGCCCATTCTTGTCAGGCGGCGCCGAGTTGGCTGGTGAGGGCGCTGGTCATCGTCCCTCGGGTTTCACCGGGGGGAATAGACCGTCCTGAGAAAGGCTCGTTAGCATAAAGGGATAACCGTCAACACTTTTTGTTGAGAGAAACATCAGACAAGTGGGCTCTGGAGTAGCCCCATTCCCTATGACCCCCTTTGGTACGCGTCGCTTCGCAGGATCCTGTATGAGAAACTTCGAGCTCGACGCCGGGCTAACTTATCTGTAGGACCGTACCTGTCGCAAGAGGGCTGTGGTGAAGACATCCGAGTACGGTAAAGCGTGAAAGGACGTGGAAACAAAGGCTTGATGATCATTTTCTTCGCCGTTTGCTTCTTAACTTGACATTCCGCAGAAACTCCGAACATCGGAAGGGACTAGCGAGTCGCGCTCTAGTAGACAATCTTGACCTTTACTGAGCTCTTTCTTTCTCAAAAATTCGACCATGGAGCTCGCGATAGGTTTTGCCTCCTTTCCTTATGTGCAGCACTTTTTGACCTGGTTCCACAACATCAAAGCCGGGCGCTTTGCTAAAATTCCGCTCAAAAGGGAGAAGACAACGATAAGGTAACGCATAGAACAGAGCACTGCGCCCGTGTAAACAGCTCATACATACATCGGGCCTACAGTCAATACGGTTGTCGTTCGAGACAAGGTGAACGAATCGAGGTCGGTATCTCTTGTAAACAAGACGAATTCAACGGATAGTTCGCAGCCCCATATCGAAGTTATTCCGACGGTTCGGCAAATCGAATGACGCCAGTGCCATCGTCGACACCACACCAGGGCGGGATTCGCGACGAATGCTGTTTAGACCTCGCATTTGAATGCAGTTGAAACTTCAATTGTAAATCCACTTGGGTCCATCCGAAAAATAGTCAATCAACTGGCCCGTCGACGGTTGCATCGCGACAACAACGCCTGGGTACGAGTACTAAACTTGACTTAGCGAACCCATGCGAGCCGTGAACTAATGGAACTTGACTCAGAACCACGATGGTAGGGTGTTTCATTTCGTCGGAAGCATGTCACAGCTGTTGAAACTCGCAGACTGCGTGAAACGGAACAATCTCAGATTCTCTCGGCTTGCGGTTTTTCTGTGCCGATTTGAGAGCGGCCTCCATCAGCAATGGCCGTATTTTCTTCAAGGGCATTGTGACGCTAAAGATACTGTAATAATATCATTCGCACCGATGGGTACCTTTCAAGTGACTCGAGAGATTCAGTGCGAAAAATCGAACCCTCTTTTGTAAAAGGAACTCCCTTGTCGGTAGGCATCTAAGTTCAAGTCAGTCCAACGCAATTGCTGCACATCTGCAGCCTCGAGCTGGGAAAATTGCATTCAAATTTGCTCGTGATAAAGAAACTCTAGTTGTGGTCTGAGAACACAGTGAATGGTACTGACGTCCAATCTTTTTGTTTGAGACGTCCGGAGACTTCAATTTGTTGATGGTATGCTGTGAAGCGACATTCAGAAACGGAAGCTTCACATGAGTACAAGGGCGTACCAGAACAGAGATGTCAACTAAACCCAAACTTGACGGTAAGAATTTTTTTCTGCATGCAGCGGGGAAGATATTGCTCGATTTCTTCTTTCCTTTGCTGCTCTTCGTCCACCAAATTAAAGATTCTGACTGTCACGTTGCGAAGGGACGAAAGTGTCGTTCTTACGAGAGTGTGGTCGAGCTGAGACCACTGGGCCTCTGCAACGTCCGGTAATTGGTTGTTGGATACAACCAGACTTATCCTTTCAATACCCGGCTGTACCTGTTCAAGAATCTTCGGAAGCCAGTTGAATACATCTCCCGAGACATTCAACACGATACACCTGAGTTGTCTGAGCGTGACAAAATATTGGGCATGCAAGAACTGTCGAACTGCCAGGTAATATCAACAGGTTTATTCGATATGTAAAACGTCTTCATACCTGCTTCCTCATTGCCTATTAATATCTTGATTTCAGAAAGAGACGCCCAGAAACGATCAATGAAGTTCCTGAACTCCACCGGGTGCGAAGTTGATAACTCGTTCGCATCGAATGATTCGATGACACCGGAATGGAGGTCAGTGAACCACGTCAGGATGTTTGACGGGAGATGTCCCGACTCCCAGAGGACTAGTTTTGTGATGCTTGCAGGTGGGGGCACCATGGCCTCGTTCGAGCCGAGTAGGTATGCGACAACATCGGGATCCCAAGCCTCATATACGTCTCCGCATTCAAGGCTAGTTAGGGCAGTGAAATGGGATAGAAATCCTGCCAAGAGCGGCATTGTGAGGTTCACGGGGCTGGCTATATCTATTCCCCGAAGCCGTCGCTTAATGGCAGGCGGTGTGGCCTGGACGAGGATATCCAAGTCCAGCGGGTCGAAGTGATAAAGTTCCAACGACGTCAGGGAAGTGTACTTGGGCATATAGAGGAGAAATTTATCCATCCAGATAGGATTGCGGAGTGTGGGGCAGCCGGATCCATCATCCATGCTGCCGTTGATGCCAATTTTTTGCACGTAGGGAAAGACGGTGCAGTGCGGATCGTTTAAAACTGTTTCTGGTTCGATCTTGACGAACCAGAACATGGCACTCAGATCGAGTCTGGCGAATAGAACTTGCCGTGCGATGCGCATCCAGCTCTTACAAACCAGGGAGAATGTCTTCAGTGCTTTCTTGTCGTCTCGGACTGCATTGACGATCAAAAGGGGTATTTCGAGAGGGAATCGTGGCCCCTTCAGCTGGGAGATGTCGTTAACATGGCGGAAAGTACCCGAGCAAGTCCTTCTCACTCGATGTATTTCCTGCCATAGTTCTGAGCTCTCCTGCTGAAGGATCGTGATCTTTTTGTCCTGCGCTGCCATAATTCTCTCCTGTACGTCCATCCGTTCTTCCAATTTGACGACGAGGGCATGTAAATCCCTAATCGTCAAAGCGCGAGCCAATTGTGGGGTGTGGCCCTCAGCTGTTCACAACGAGTCAACGTGCATACGGATTTTCGAACCAACTCTGGTACCTTCAAGAGCTCGCTGGTGGATGTTGCGTGCACTGAATTTCTGTGTGGACATTGTTGTGTGAGAGTTTTCGTTAAGAGGGTACGGGCATCACGCACATCAGTTTCTGCCGTTATCAATAAATTTACAAGAGCGCGGTGGGCCCACTGACATCCAAAAATGGACGACCAAAGACCTGGTTGAGAGAGAAGTGATGATGGAGATTACGCGATGGCGGCAGGCTCCGCTGAATGATCGCCGCCATTGAAGCCGAAACAACGACCAAACGTCAAGGCTAAGGTGCGTGGATTTCGACTTGGAATGAGACCATATTTCACAAGTATTCGAGCTTCAGGGTGGCTTTAGACTGTGCTTTAGCTACTGAATAAATAAGCAAAAGTTGTTTGGATAAGGTTGTGTGATTTCCGAAAGGGGGGGAACGGATGCCCAAAGCGGACTTTAAAGGTGCAATTTTATAAAGAGTGCAAAAAAATCCCACGATGTCAGTCTTGTGCGGGTGCCCTAAACCAGTCCCTCAGGAAATTGATTGTAGCTGTGAAGCGACGTTCGGAAACGGAAGCTTTACATGAACATGGATGGGGACACGTACCATAACAGAGTTGTCGACTAAGATTCGCTCTTGACTGTAAGGATTTCCTGCTTGGCGCAGCGAGGCAGGAGTCGCTCTATTTCTTCCCTTCGCTTCCCTTCATCCTCCCAAATACCGATGACAACTGTAAAGTCGCGAAGGGACGAAAGTGTTGGTCCCACGAGAGTGTGATCAAGTTGAGACCACTGGGCCACCGTGGCGCTCGATAGTGGAAGATTGTGGTGTACACTTATCCTTTCTATACCTGGCGGCGCTTGTTCAAGGATCTCCGGAAGCCAGTTAAATGCATTCCCCAAGACATTCAACTCGATGCACTTGAGTTGTCTGAGCGTGACAAAATGTTGAGTGTGCAGGAATTGAACTGCTGGATAACATTAGCGGGTTTATTCGATGTGAAACGTCTGCATACCTGGTTTCTCGCCTCCTTGAATCGTCAGCTTGATTTCGGAAAGAGACGGCCCGAAACGATCGATAAAGTTCTTGAAGTCCACCGGGTGCAAATTTGCTAGGAAGTTCGCATCAAAGGATTCAATAACGCCGATGTGAAGTTCTGTGAACCACTTCGGGATGTTTGACCCGAGAGTCGACGCCCGGATGTTTAGTTTCGTGATGCGTGAAGGAGGGGGTACCAGCGGCTCGTTCGAGCCGAGCGCATATCCATCGCAGCATTTGAAGGTGGTGAGGTTTGTAAAGTTGGATAGAAATGCTGTCATGAGCGGCATTGTGATGTTACTGTCTGCGCGAGAGTCTATCTCTAGCTCCCGGAGACCTCGTTTCATAGCTAGCGGCATGACTCGCACGAGGATATCCAAGTCCAGTTGTCTGGGCTCGCAAAGCTTCAACGACCTCAGGGCAGCGAATTTTGGCATATGGACGAGGAAATCATCCATCGACGTGAAAGAGCTAGGGTCGGAATCTTCGGAACCATCCATGGTGCCGAAAAAGATGCCCATCGCTTGCACGTGCGGAAATACAGTGCAGTGCGGTTCGCTCAAAATGAGTTTGCCTTTGTGATCCCAAAACTGCGCATAGAGAAATATGCGGGCAAATAAGATGTGCCGAGTAACGCGCATCCAGCTCTTGCACACGAAGGAGAAATTCGACAGTGCTTTCTTGTCGTGTCGAGCTGACTCGACGACGAGCAAGAATATTTCGGCAGGGAATCGTGGACCCTTTAGCTGAGACGCTATTAACAGGGCAGAATTATCAAGTCGGGCATGCTTACATGACGTATTTCTGGCCATAAGTCTGAGTTCTCCAGCTGGAGGGCCGCGATATCGTTGTCCTGCGCGATTATGTGTCTCTTTTGCGTGGGCATGTTTCTTTCCTGTGTTGAAAAGAACGGTGTCTGCGTCCGTCACTCGGGAGATAGCAGAAGACCTCGCAACGTGCAAGGGATTCATTCCAAGTGCCGGGTACTTGTACAATATCGTTGGGAAGCAATATATCTAAGTGGGGAAGACAGAAAATATTAGGCTAGGCATGGTGAATGTACAGTAAATGCAAGGAATCAGGGTGGTAGGGTACTGTACTGTTGCATGTGTATAGGACCCTGAATTTCCCACTGGCGCCGGTGACAGCGAGCGATTGACTCGACGCCGAGCGGTTGACTCGAAATTACAACATCCTGTGTGACCATTCGTGCTTCCAAATTGACGACGAGCGCATTAACAGAGTCAACAGTCAGTGCTGATTTTGCGCCGCCGCCGCCCGCTGCCTTAACAAGTTCGAACCGAACTAGCACCTTCGCGAGCTCCGCTGTTCGGGAGAGTCTGAGATATGGCGATCATCGTAAAAATTCTGGATAACCCGGTGCAAGCGGCAGTCGATGGTCTTCAGCTGAAAATTCCAGTTGCTGGGAATTGCTAGTAGGTATTGCACAGCCACATGAGACTGGCGCTCTATGTGACACATTGTCACTCTGTGACACACTACCGCATCAACTTTTCTCTACCTCGTCTTCAAGGGAACGTAGCTCTCGCTGAGGCGATATGTGCGATACTCATCTTTTGGATGCATTCGAACGACTAAGAACCATTCAAATGCAGCTGCCCGAATAGCTTATTGTCTCTGCGGCACACGACAGCATGCCAGCACCCAAATCCAAGCCCTCTGGTCATACACACGAATCGAAACCGAAGACGAGGGTAGCGCGCTCTGTTCCTGACCAGCTCACACGTCTTTTCAAGACCCTGTGCGCGCAAATTGACGGGGGACACCATTCGAATGCGATAAAGACTTGTGACAAGAGTGCGTGACCTACTCTGGTCTTTCTCTGGATTTCCGCTGAAGCCAGGATCCAGTCCTCCGAATCTCCCCATCGGACCCAGATGCTCTTCCGACGAAACTGTTCCTGCTGCTGACGACTGATCAGCCCGCCGCTGCGATCACGCTCATCGAGTCTCTGAGTGGAGAAGGATCGAATGAGCTGCGGTATACTTTTGAGCGGGCTTACGCGTTGTATTGCTTGCAAAAGAAGGACGAGGCGCGCGCAGCTCTGTCCCAAGACTCGGCTGGCGTGGATGAACGCGGTGTGCGGCATTTGGAGGCCCAACTGGTCCGTCGATTTAGTATGCGTATTGACATCAGTCTTAAACTTCTTGCAGAACTATCGCGAAGGGGCGTACCAAGCTGCGTTCGATATCTACAACGACCTCCTTGATTCTGCGCCGGTGAGTGTCCCTCGCAACGCCGTCCGTATCGCCGATTTATGATCCATTCCGTTCAGACAACCGAGGAACACGCCGACATCCTTACCAATATCCAGGCAGCGTCCGCGCATCTCGACTTTATCAACACCACCTTCCTGCACTCGCTCGACGCCCTCCCGACGTCTATGCAGGCTCAGCTCGAGGACGCGCCACCGCCCGCCGTCGCCGCGTCACACGCCCCGCTTATCGCAGCCTCTGCAGCGCCCGACGCCCAGGCCCTGCCGAAGGAAAAGAAGGTGCGGCTGCCGAAAGGCGTGGTGCTGGGCGTCACACCCCCGCCGGACCCCGAGCGCTGGCTCAAAAAGAGCGAGCGCACGAATTTCGGCCAGAGGCGCAGGAAAGGTGCCGGTGGCGGGGGTGGGGCGACGCAGGGAAGCGCCGCTGACGTACCCGTCGCGGTCGAGAGTAAGGGCGGAAATGCGAAAGGGAAGGGAAAGAAGCGGAAGTAAATGCGTCTTAGCAGTTAGGTTCGGTGACACAGTGTATCGTGGAGTTATCGACCAGAGTTAACACATTTCAGTCTGCTCTTGCCGCCCTGTTCCTAACCACAAGCCTTGTTCTTTTTTTCACATTCGCCCGCTCTGAGATTCAAGAACGTTTGCGTTGGCCATGTAAGCCTATCTTGAGGCTGACAAGAGATCGACACCAGGTAAGTGCTACAAACGAGAACGCCGTTTCTAATTCTGATAGTCCAAATGCTTATCAAGATCTGCTTCTCATGCTTCAACCACAACCAATTACTTGGCCGAGAATTGTCATGTCAGCAAGTATTCCTCGGACATAAGAGTTTTCGAAAGGCACGAGGCTGGTCAACGGACATGAGGTTTTGCCAAGAAGGTGGATTATCCGTGAAACCTCACTCATATTTTGCATTGGTGCTCCACCGGGTTTGAGCTCTGCCTCGCTTCGTTCTCACACGTTGATTCTCTAGCAACGGCCGCAGATTATTTCTTTATTTCTGTTACTTCTCCGCCCCGTCCCGTCTCGGCGGGTTCGCCTGCACAACTGTGACCTCCACAAATCCCGCGCTAGAAGCACTTTCCTCGGCCAAAAATAGTCCATTTCCGTCTTCTTTCTGACTTGATAGCCGATTTGGTTTCCCACCTCGACGCTGACATGTTCTCCTCGAGATCGTTGTGCATTACAGTCCTGTCTATCTCCTGCGAGTTCAGTCGTGATCCATCACCTCCTTGTCCTTGGCCATTCCCCTCGAGTTTGTTAGGGAGAGAAGTGCACACAACAAGCGGATCCATGAATACGACTTGGGTCTCACGCTGTGAGTGGCCTGCTCCGTCTTTGGGCAGCGATTCGCAGGGGTCATTAATCAAGCGGTCTCGAGGCTTTCGCTCTTCCACCATCTACGTCCTCTGTAACGACCTCTCTGTAACGACCACGTCCTCTAGCCGCGATGGCGTCTACATCGTCTCCTGCCTCTCCACAGAACAGTGCAGGTTCCGAACCACCAGCCTGTAGCAGTCCACAAGGCTGCCCTACTGGAGTTCTTCCATCGGCGACATTATACTGTGCGTCATGCATCCTCCGCTATATCGATGCTGTACTGATGCTTTTGCAGTATACACATTCCTGTCGACGCTGATCATCCTGCTCATAGTGAGTGGCGGAATCATCGCGCGCTCCGTAGTCTTGCGTCGGCGCCGGGCGATCGCTATCGCCAACGGCACATTTCAGCCACGGCGGCGTGAGAACTACAGTACCCGCCCCAGACCCGTTATGTACGAGGCGTACTTGGCAATGCCTGCAGGGGGCAACAGGAATGATGACGAGGAGCGGTGGGGTTCCATGAAGGTGCATTCATCCCGTCGCGAGCTGTCGAGCTATCTTTGACGCGCTAAATTTGCCTTGAAAGCCATTTTCTGCATCCGACATCGCACCGCCTGCAAAGACACCCGTCCAACTCCCGGCGGAGAACTCGCAGCCCGTCCATGTCCCGATGCACCGCGCTGCACGAGCGCAGATGCGGAGTCTTGTGCGCCTGCACAGCCCCTTCCACTCACCACCAGTACCGCCGCCGCCGCCGCCGCCTGCGACCGAACTCGCAGCGCAGTCGTCCGTTATTTCCGCCCCTCCCGCCAAAGTGCGCGTCGCCTTTCTCGTTGCGATGCCCTGGCAGGAAGTGCTCCCGCAGGACGACGAAGAGGAGGAGCTACCATATTTGGAAGTCGGTGTCCTTGACGTTGATGTCGTGGATCTTGGGAAGATGTCAGGCAAGGAGGGTGAGAGTGCACGAGCCGATTTGGGCACGAAATCATGACACGTTTTGACTCTTGTCATTGTCGCCTCCTAGTACAGGATAACTGTACTCGGTATTACCCGGCATCTTTGGCGATAGTGACATATGTCAGATTCCACTTGGGTCTGAAGAACTGGACACAGGATAGGTATAATTTGATTCGTGTGGCTGGAAACGAACCACTCTTTCCTTATGGAGCCGCGGCAACTTAAGGTGAACCGCAACACGACGGCACTGCATGGTACATACTCCAATAGACTTCCCCAGGTTCGAGGTGCATATGGACTTTCTTGGCTTGAGAGTTTGAGCTGATTCTGAGAATCTTCGGCGAGTCTTTTATTTTCTCCGTGCGCTGTAGGAATGCACCTCTTGAGTCTTTCTCCCTGATATCTCCTGCCTGTAGGAGATCGACAAATCGTACCGGCAGACGCAGTACGTCAACACAGGTCTGAGCCCAACGTCGCCGTGGATTCTCAGTTCGTCGATGCCACGAAGGAATAGACACGTCGCGCTACTCAAAGCCCGAGGGAATCTTCGGGCACGAGGTCCTCCATCCCCGACGCAAATTGGCAAGAACGCCGAACTTTGTCGGCCGGCGTTCCCGGGCGATGGGCACCCGCGGCTCGCGATCTCATGTGCTCCGCTACAGCGCTGGAAATTGGAATGAGCGAAATTGGAGCGAAACGAGTGACAAACGAGTGAGCTTGAAAAGACCGCAGAATAAATCTCAGAAACATTGCAAGTAACGAATGGGGAAGAAAAACACTGCGAGTAAGGAAACGAGGCTAGTCGTCACCTGAGTTGCCGTTGTAGTACCGAGAACCATCCTCCAACAAGTGCTCTTCCCAACGAGCCTGCTGTTCTAGATAGTCAGCTTCGCATTCGTCGGTTTCATACTGAGTGATTCCTTCCTCGTCCGATTCTGGGTCGGATTCTTCACCGGATTCTTCATCGTCGGATTCTTCTTTGGAATCTTCATCATCAGATTCTTCATCGTAGGATTCTTCGTCTCCGGACTCTTCATCACCCGCACTCCCCTCGCATTCGCCGGGGAACCAGAAGTTCGGAATGGATGGAAAGGCCAGACAATACGCACTTGCGTGCACGTCTCTGTCCCCCGTGATCTCCACCTCCTGAAGTCGGGGGCCGGACCTCAATTCTATGAAGGATTTCAGGCAACCAATGGCATTTGCTGGGTTGTCCTGCAGGAAGTGCTCGTTCAATTCGAGCCTGCAGAGTGCAGGGACAAAGAAAGAATCTAGGAACCCAATCAACGGCCAGCTAATTGGGCTGTGCAGGCGAAATGATTCCAAGCCCGGAAGTGTGACAATAGTAAGGTAGAGAGCGTGGGAATCCAGCACCCTTATATAAGCAGCCATCAAAAAGTTCCCACGGCAAAATCTGAGGTTCAGACAACTTTTTTTTTTTTTAAATTCGCAGGGGCACATATGAAATAGTGTGAACAAATTATATACATTAGTAGGTTAAAATAGCAGCTTTTATCTCTGCAATCATAGATGGAGGTAACATCCGATGCCCACTGAATTTTCGGTTGACATGAATCAAATCACCACCAGTCAGCTGAGGATGGGCCAGCAGAGATTCCAGCTGAAGAGCTTGCATCTGTGTTCTGCAGTTTTGCAGCTTTCTTCTTGTCCATAAAATCATATACTGAATAGAATTGCTTCTGTGCTAAATCCTTCCCCAACTTCCTATGATGGCGCTTTGTTCTTAGTGTGTTGCCAGTATAATGCTTGTGCCGGTTGTTTTGTGCCCGCCGTGCTTTTTCTGCCTTCTGAGCTGCAGCCTGTGCACTAAAAAGAAACTGGGAAAATTCATCAAGTGCAGTTTCTTCTGTTATTTCAGGGGCCACAACAATTTCTTCATCCAGATCTAGTTCTTGTGGCCCATCTGAAATGTTGTCACAGTCTATATCAGGCAGCTTGTTGCCTAGATCCAGGTCCCAGTTGTCTTCATTGGGGGAGTCAGATTCAGGGTAAAAAGGATCATTGAAGTGGTTGGTGTGGAGAGTATCATACTCGCTGTCTGAAGTCTGCTGTGCAATGTCCCCCTCTTCTTCTACAGTGGCTTTGTGTGTGTCTCGGGCCTTTTGAAGGTTATTCTGTCTTGCTTTCTGTGCCTTGGACATCTTAGGCATGTTTGCGACTGAGGATGGGTGGAGGGGGGAGCAGAGAGTGCGCAAAGCCATGCAGAGGCCATGCGGACACCACATGGCGAGGCGGCCCGGTGCACGGGCCGGATCGGACCGGTCACGTGAAAGGTCACATGGTGGCTGTGCAGGCGGCAAAAAGTTATGCGCAATTTTCCTGAAACTGCGCCAGCAGTTGTAAAAAAGGTGTAGAAACTCAAAAAACAGGAAAAACTTGTTGGGCTTTCTACTCCCTCAAAAAAAAAATATTCTTGATTCTGGTTAATAGGAACTAGACATAAGGATCCTAACTATGATTCCTATTAAGCAAAATACCTCTAACTATTAATGGGACTGAGGAGTTACAATATCAATTGCGGCTGATGGCTGCTTACATAAGGGTGCTGGATTCCCACGCTCTCTACCTTATGTGGCTCTGAATATGCATCGTTGACCGAGAGATCCAGATGCACGAGTTTGGCCATCTGCTTCACAATTGCGAGGCACTGGTTCGGAGACATACGGCGCAGGGTCAACGACGTCAATTGTTCCCATGGCAGGGTGACCTTCGACGCCGTGAAACCAGTGAGAACAGCCGTGCATAGGAGAGGCGCCTTATGGAAGGCGGAAGCATCGTCGCCTGCGTCGAGGAGCGTTAAATCCAAAGAGCGGAGCAGAGGCATTGGGCCAGCGATCTGGGGAAGAAGCGATGGACGAACTTCGAGCGTTAAGTGCTCTCAGCGCGCGCGCGGTGGGCAGCGACGATTGCTGGGGATGCTTTCGTCTGGTAAGGGTCGTTCCTGTCCATATCGAGTGTTGGAAATACAAGCTTGACCGCGTGGTCGAGTTCCTAACCTCATGTTTGCTTCTTTATGTTTCAACTCATTTCATATTCTATTTCACTGTTGCCCTAGTTTCAACACAACTCACCTAGTTACAATACCAATTACCTTTTGACTCACACCTATCTATTTGAGATTCTTTACCTATAAAAACTAGAGTACTTGTCGTAGTTTACCTCACTGGTTTGCCTCGCAAATTACCTCTTGCTTGCAAACTCCCTTCTGAGCAAATTTCACATCGAGATGGACAGAAATCGGGTATAAGCCGGACCTCGCCAGCCAGGCGTCGATTACGTGGGGCTTGGGCTTGTTCCTGGTGCGCCCGACAGATAACCTGACGGCTCTCCACAGCACCGGAGTGGCCAGTGCTATTTCCCGCCATTCACGACATACTTGGGTCAGAGACGTCGGTGAGTCCGTTCCCGTGAACAGCGGCGCATCCGGATAGATTGGGAGAAATTTGATGAAGATTTTAGCGGTGATTTCACTGAGTAGCGTCAAGACCGGGTACTTGTAGGCATAGAGCTTCTTTCGCACGAGAGCTCGCTCAGTGAGCAGGGATGAACGACGACTGCCCTCAGCTTCCCGGATTTTTGCAGTTAGATCGGCGTCACGGCTGCGATGGGCTTCCATAAAGCTGCACATGATTCTGAGTCGCTGGAGGATCGGAGCAGTGTGGGGATGGAACTGTCGTGGTACAGTCATTTCAACCAAATACCTTTCACATAATTTAAGGAACGTACCGACAGACAGGGTGCCTGTCAGTGTCAAGGCAGGTGGATGCTGGCAGTGGTCGGAAGGAAAGTCAACTTTGATTGCCACTGATCTCGAAGATAGATGATTTGATCTTCTCGGAATCGGGACCGTGGACGTAATGAGATACGAAAGACAAAAACAAACAAGACCAGCCGCCGCTTCGCTCCGGCAAATGAGAAAACTGGCAAGGATTAAGATATTACATTGTCAACAAACACTACATTCAGAAATGAAGAAGAAAGAGAAAAAAACACGATTGTGGCTAGCCGAAGTTGCTCTCCCCAGGAGCAAACGACACCGGTAATCAAACAAATCAACTCATAGGCAGGAGGCAGGTTTTGCATTCAGAAGCAACGATTCATCGGTTGAAAGCATAATAGTACATACAAGGAACTACCTGTCTGTTTCTTTTCATACATCTTCAAACTTCATCGTCCTTTCTCTCCGTCATCTTAACCCACAAACCGCCCTAGAAACAAATGGCTCAGTACTACTTCAACACCCCGACTGGATAAGCAACCCACCTCACTTGACAATGCTGTTGAATTTATTAGCATGAGGATCAGCATGCGACACTAGCTAATCAAGTAAGTGAACATAGAACACGCACTGAGATGCAACCTCGGGCGAAACCGCTCGACCGCCATGCGTCCCGGGCCATTGCGCCACTCTGGCGGCACGCGGGCATGCGGCGGGCACGCGTCGGGATCGAGCGCGGTCCCGCTGAAGCTCTGCAGCAGGCGTATAAGCATGAACGATACCTCGTTATATGCGAACTGTAGATGTTTCGTTCAGTTCAGTTGATCGTGTTCGACATGCAGATTCGTGGTCATAAGACGTGCCTGTTGGCCGAGGCACACGCGTGGCCCGGCGTTGAAGGGGAGGAAACAGTACGGGTTCGCGACCACGTATTTTCGGAGGCGCGCGTCGAGGAAGCGGTCGGGGTCGAATTCGTCCGCCGTGGGGCCCCAGAGGTCCGTGCGCCGGTGCATCAGAAATACGGAGTAGGAGACTCTACCGAAGTAAACAATGTCAGCAAGGATGCCAATCAATCTGTGCAGTAGCGAGAAATAGCAAACGCACTTGGTGCCAGCGGGGATATACAACGGGGGCTGCGTAGGGTCTGCGGATGGCCATGTCGTCGCATTTACGCTCTCTCTGTAGATTAATGTCCAATGAATGAATCAAGGTGAGCACAGTAATTTCTCGTCAAAGCGGGTTCGACTCGCCTGAGGTTCGACGGAACTGGTGGATAGAGGCGCATTGTTTCTGTCGCAAAATGATTGTTGAGTTTTATTTTCGAGTGGAAGATCTACTTAGAAGGAAAAGGGGCGACGCACCGTTGATAACGGCGCGCAAATACTTCATCTCGCGGATGTCCTCATATGTCGGGCGGCGCTCGCACCCCACGCGCTCGACAATCTCAGCCCGCAGGCGCTCGAATACAGTCGGGTACATCGAAAGGCTGCGAAAATATCAGCATACACATTTTTCCGCGCAAATCCATCCATGAATGAGGATGGATGAGGACGTACAAGTATACCACGAACGTCAGCACTGTCATCGTCGTGTCTCGTCCCGCTATAATGAAACCGTGAGCACACTCTAGGCCGATACGAGACGAGAATCGCGTATATACCGAGAAGAATATTCAACCTGCACCATCGTGCATCAGCAAGAGCAACAATTCGATTACTGTAAACAACACACATTTCATCCTTGAGAACCTTCGGATCTTTTTTCTTCCGTATAAGCACCTCAACTTCTGTCCAAAAGAAACAAGACACACCAGAGGTTAAATTCAGCAGCTCATCCAGCAGCGTTTCCGGGTCGGCTTTAGGCGCACCCTCCACCGCCAACGCGCTCTTGCGCGCGACAGCCGCAGCGATGATCGGCTCGAGATACGCGTCCACGACGCGCATCTGCTCGTGCGTTGCGTCGCCGGTGATCTCGAACAAGGGCCAGATCCAGCCGAACCGGGAGCGAGAGGAGATGTTGGTGATGGCGGTGCTGTACGCTTTCGTGAAGACGTCTGCGCTGTCGGGAGAAGCAGGCGCCGGTTGAAAGGGCGTGAGGGTGGTGGAGGGGTATGGGAGTGGCGCGGCGAGGCTGTCGACGCACGACCCGAAGAGAAAAGAGGTCGCAGAGTCCATGGTGAAGCGCGCGGCCAAGTCCTATGGAAGGCACAAACATTAGGCGCGTCGAATTTCATCGAAATTGGAGGATTTACCTGAAAGTCCACGGCGTATCCCGCGCGCATGCGTTCCTTCATCCGCTCGATTGCATGATCCGCGTGGTGGGCGAATATTTCAAAGTCGCTGATGCGGTCGCGGTTGAAAAAAGGGCGCGTTGCGCCGCGGTGGAATTTCCACATCTCGCCTGCGGTTTGATGAACAAGAGTAGATCTGGAAAGGCATGCGCTGCGCACCATCTGAATTAAACACACCGGTGCCTAGAACGCGTGAGTGGACGCAACTTGGGCGCGAAAGATGCATACCGAGAACGGACCCGAAGCAGTCGCGCATTGAGTCACCTATGAAAATCAGAAAATAAGTAAAAAAGGTAGAGAAGAAACGGTAAGTTCTACCCTTGACATAGTTTGCAAAGTCAGTTGCCAGAATGATCTTGATGTGTTCTGGTTCTGTGGTAAAGATGTAGTCGCCCCAACCAATACGCAAGTTCATGACATTTGTATTCAAAGTTGCAAGGGCTTCATGCAGAACTTGGACTATAAAGAACACGAAATTAGGAGTGAAGACGGAGATTTCATTTTGGACACACAAGGATACGACACGTTCCATTCCCGACGCAAGTCGGCGAGAATGTCGAGATTTCCGAGCCAGCGCCCGCGGACAATCGGCACAAGACGGGCACCGGCGGCTCTGGATTTTATGTGTTGCGATACTCGCCGGAACGATATGAGTGCTGCGGTAAGCACTGGGACTCCTCCAACTATGTAGAGGAGAACAAGATGCAAAGGAACATTTACTGCGTATCCGGCAAGGACAAGAAGAAGAAGAAATCCAATCGGACGCGAAAGGAGACGAATTCCGGGGGAGATCATGGAGGAATGGAGGCAAGTACGCAAAACGGCATTGCGGTTTTGAAGAGGATTGCTGCGAGTGATGGCGGTAGTGCGGTTGTTGACGTCAGGTAGATGACACAACTGGGCGGGCCGCGGCAATCATTCCCAGATGAGTTGCGCTTTGATTGCCTCGCTTTCGTCCCGCATCTTGATTCTTGATGTCAGAACTTGACCAAGATCTCTCACTGCGTCATTGCTCGCGGCTGCGGAACGTAAACTCGTCCTCTCTCCTTCCCAATGTCTTTCCGAACTGCTGCTCTCGCGTGTCTCCTCTTCGCAGGCCTCAACCCTACGGGCGGGAGTTCTTCGCAGGCGGTCTTCACTACTCCGGGAGCCACGCTGCCTTTTGCGCCAGTCGGGACACTCGACGTTCTCTCGCAGAGTTCTTTCACTACTCTTACACATCCAGAGTTTCCGCACTATGGTGTACGCATCAAGAAAAGCAATTTCTGTGATGAAGGTGTTGGGTACATTTACACGAAAACCTTGGTCGTGATTTCCCTGTCTGAGGTTTAATCCAGCGCGTATACCGGCTACATTGACATCCAGGCCCGCCACATATTCTTCTACTTTTTTGAGAGCAGGAATAATCCAGACACCGACGACGTGGTTTTTTGGACCAACGGCGGTTCGCGTCTTCTCGATCATCCTTGTGGCTTGCCTCACGATTCTCGACCCATAGGGCCTGGATGCTCTTCGGGGGTGTTCATGGAATTGGGCCCTTGCAGAGTAGTCAATGCGGACAACGACACAGTTCACAACCCGCACTCGTGGAATTCGAACGCCAATATCTTTTTCGTGGATCAACCGATCGGTGTCGGGTTCTCATACGCCGACTACGGCGAGTATGTGGTGCGTATTCAGAGTTTTCACAAGAATATTGGCAATTCTGATTCTTTGCAGAGTACGACTGAGGAGGCCGCGCAGGATATTGCGGCCTTTGTCGCGATATTCTTTGCGCATTTCAGCAAGTTTCAAGGACGGGGATTCCATATGTCGGGCGAATCATATGGCGTAACTGATCCTCCGACGAAACCTAAGCAATGGATTGTCTGATTCATCGATGTCTTCCAGGGCAGATATCTCCCAGTTTTCGCCGCCGCGGTGTATGACCAAAACCCACGTCTGGTCAAGGCCGGTATTCCACCTATAAACCTCACGTCCATCATGATCGGTATGACTTCGTCCAAGCTACCGACCGTTCAGGATTCAATTCCTTTTTTGCAGGAAATGGGATGTCAGATACACCCACCTTGTTCCCTGCCTGGTACGAGCTGTACCAAACGACATGTAGAGTTTTCTTACCCATTTCTGTTGGCTAGGCACGAAATGCAGTGCTCCCCGGCATCCCTTCCGCCTGTTCAAGACATCAAGTATGTCCTTGTATTCGCACCATCCGCTGAATACTTATCAGAACAGAACCTGTGTCGAAATGAAAGCCAAGGTACGTTTTCTGTGCCAAAACTATTAGGGGAAGTCAAAGTTCGGCTACGGGCTCGATTCTCATGTCGATTCAGACGTCGATTCTCCACCAAGAATCGACACAGAATCGAGCTGGTTCTCGATTCATGAGAATCGTCGATTTTCGGTCAAGAATCGACGCCGGAATCAATTCGAGAATCGATCCGTGAATCGACCTCTTAACCGAACTTTGACTTCCCCTATTTATATTGAGCTCATGTTTATCTATGTTGCAGATTCCACGGTGCATGAAATGGGTCAAGGAGTCATGTCAAGATCAATTCGACCTCATCAACTGTGGTGCTGCCTCCGTCTTCTGCTTCGAGTCCGTATTCACCCCATACATGGCCACCGGTTGGGAATATTCTAATTTCGCAGCGGCTACTTTGCTGATTCCTCGTGAGGCCTTAACCTTTACGATATGTCGAAGAAATGCGAGAGCGGTGATCTTTGCTACTCCGAAATTGAGTACGCCTCCCCATTTCATAAATCCATCATCTGCATATTTATCATGATATTTCGCAGGGAGATCACCAAATACCTCAACCGAAAGGACGTGCAGGCCCTATTGGGCGTCGACGTCACCGAATATGCGTCATGCTCAGACCCGGTTGGGTTTCAATTTGGCTCGACGCTCGATATCATGAAAGGGTCCACGCACTACGTCAGCGCCCTACTCGAGCGCGATATTCGCGTCTTGATCTACGTCGGCACCTACGACTGGGTCTGCAATTGGCTCGGCAATGAAGCCTGGACGCTCGCGCTCGAATGGAGCGGACAGGCGGAGTTCGTCTCGCAGCCGCTCGCGGAGTGGGTGGTCGACGGGGAGAGGGCTGGCCGGACGCGCGCCGCGAAGGGCTTCACGTTCGCCACTGTCGATGCGGCTGGTCATATGGTGCACATGCAATTCAAGGTGCATTTTATGACCTCATTAACATTGTTTTCAGGTGCCGTATGATAAGCCAAAGCAATCGTTGGAGATGGTGAATCGTTGGATCGCTGGACAGCCATTGTAAACAGCGGCGAGGGGCTGATACGCGACTGCCTACTAAGATGTATCTATTTTCTTCGAGTAAGATTTCTCCAACCATCCTTTTGTAAATTGAAAAAATCTTTGCCTGATGACCTACTGAACACGCCTGTCATTCAAATCTCCTGCTAGTTGCAACGTTGTGCGGAATATCGAGGATGGATGATCGACCGATGCACAAAAAAATCTGAAGAGCATACTTATAGGTCTCAGCGGTGCGTCGCATTGTTCCTGATAACTTCAACTCCGCCACCATCATCCATTGTCGTCCTTGAAAAGTCAATCTCCAATTGAGAAGTTCAAAGCGCGATCACGTGGCCAAGTTGCCACTCAAGCATCTCTTGCTACTTACCACCACCACCATCCAGGTCCTTCACGGGTGTGGGTTGACGGTTGCGGGTACTTGCCCCTGTTCCCCAGTAAGCCTCGGCATCGAGCTTGCTGACGCGTCTGAACTTGATTCGTGTGGACCCACGACACACGACGTTTGTGGCGTCAGTGCAACTTAGTTTAAATAAAGTCACTGTTGCTTGCACACCCACCATTCTGTACCACCTCTGCACAACGACGCGTCGACTAACAACCTAACGAATATTTGTGCCCTCCCTCTCACATTTCTGTAAGTTTTCATTTCCTCGCTTTGATATTGGGTGGCAAGACTCACTCACCATGCTTTGAACAGCGCGAACAATGTCTCTGTTTCGTCCGTTTTCTCTCTCCGTTCCCGTGCCCGTGCGCTTTGACACGCTCGCAGCGTCCGCGCTTGCCCATGACACGACGCGCAGAGCCACCCACGACGCGCCACTTGTGTCCGCCTGCGCCCCGTCTGTGTCCGTGCCGCAGACAGAATCATGCTTGGACGACGCCGCGGCGCCAGGACCACCCCACTCTTCTGCCAGCCGAACAGCGAAATGGGTCGCGGACGCGCAGTTGGTGCAGTGGGTCACGGAGCAGTTAGGCGGGACGTGGCCGTCCTCCAATCATAATGCCACCAGTGACGACAAGGCGTTGACCCTAGAGCCGCCGCAGCATCTGAAGCAGCCCGTTCTACCCGCACGGGAGAAGGAGAATATCCCCGACGACGCGTGTATGCCACTAGCGATGCAGCTCCTGAGCCCGCAAGCACTCGATGGGCTCACCGCGCTCGTCGATGATGAAATTACCCTTCATAAGGAGTGGCACGACGGCGCCCCGACTACGGTGGTGGCGTCCGACGTTTTTCTGGACTTGCTGAACGCCCGGCCTCAGGCTGCGCGAGATGTGGGGGGACACGCCGAGTGGGGCTCGCTCCTGAGCCCGCGCGCACAGAGCGAGCTCAGTGCGATTGCACAAGGAACAAGGAAGGCTCCGAACAGCCAGGAGCTGCTTGACATTCTGAACGGGAAAGGCGGGCGCGGCGAGTTCCTTGACGGTGGGCGCAAGGTCCTTGATGGCGGGCACGAGCATGTCCTCAGCGGCGATGCCACCGGCATTCGAGCGCAAGAGGGGCACCCAGCGTCAGCGCTCCACGGAGCGGTTCGTTATTCAGATGCGCTGCTGCGTATTCTTGAGGCTGGACTCCGAGGTGGGGTTGATGATTTTGGTGCGCAACTGGAGGTCCAGCTATCGGCTGGTGAGGACGCCGCGTTGCACGGTCCCGACTGTGGCGCTCCAGCGGGATTCGTCAGGGAATCTGGGTCCAGGGTCGGGTGGGCGGTTGATTTTGGGTGCTTCACTGGTGATGTCGACCTTGAGATGGGATGGGAAGAGTCGGGAGAGACGCTCCAGTGGCCACCCGTCATCGATACGCCCACTTGGGAGGCTGCACTTCATCGAGGACTAGAGTTCGCCACCGTCGCCCCAATTACCGGTCGATTCCACTTCCACTCCGAGCCTAGAGGTTTCCAGGATTTCAGCACGCCTGAGGCCACCGTACCATCGCCATCCTCGCACATCGACAGCCGCAGTTCCAGCTCCAATATATGGCAGCCACTATCGCTCGATCAAGTCGGCGGCCCCGGAGAGCCCTCGTTCTGGGACTTCTGGAATAGCCTGCCACCGCTCGAGACCACTTTACCGTTCCTGTTTGGATTCCAGAGCGCGAACGAGAACGGGAACCCAGCGGAGAACGAGGACCAAAGCTCAGACTCGTCGGACTCGGACGACTCCGGTTACTTCTCCGAAGGGGAAGAGCTAAAGGACCGGTGTGACGGAGACTCGGACACTGGGTCCGTTTTCATTCGACTTTCTTGCTGATGGGATGGAAGTCTCGGATGAATGAAACGAATGATTGAGATTGAGGAATTCCACTTGTTTTCTGTTGGAGGAATGTATTCCATGTATCTGTTCGTAGTACTCGTCCAACTATGCTTGTTTGACTAAGGACTTGATTTTCATCCATGAAGCGTGTTGAGCGGATGAATTAGTCTATTACTTAGTTACCACTGGCACGCCAGGCGTCCTGCGTTATTATATAAGCATCCGTTTTCGGAAAGCACGTGCATAGTGCAACGACGCGACGTGACGCGTTCGAAGTCCATTCATTGGGATTCAGGCAGTGGGGAAAGTGAAGGATCCTCTCCTACTTCCTGGCTATTCTTTTGAGTGAAGACTCGAGGAGAATTCACCAAGCTGAATAAATTCCTCAAGTTACGGCCGAACGAATGCCGAAATCGCCGAAATCCTTTGACTCAATGGTAAAAAATATCGGAAAGGATCCAAAAATGTTCAGTGGGCGATATGAAGCCTTAAATGGTTCGCAAAATAGTTCCGGCCTCAACAAACGCGTCGAATGGTGCAAAACGCGTGAACATAAATGAGTTGTTTGGTTGTGCATCGCTATCATTCCGTGATAACGCAGATCACCCGGTGTCATCGGGGCGCAGTAACTAACAGACTATAACTAGCGAGGAACGAGGACGAGCATTCAGTTATAGTGTCTGTCTGAGAGAGACTACGGATGAATCGCTTGGCCAGCGTTTCGGCCCCAAAAAAATTGCCGAGTTCTTTGGACACTCACTGCATTCCGCGGCCGCGTCGGCAGAGCCTGTGACGTGGGTCGACGTCGGGTCGACCTCTGTCGACATGTGCCGAAATGACGTCGGCAGACCCTGCCGACTGGGATCGGCCGAGGTCGACCCGACGTCTACCCACGTCAACAGACCTTGCCGACGTAGGCTCGGCACGCAGTGACTAGTCACTTTGCTTCTTATCATCCCGCACTCGCACCGACACCCTTGCTGTGAAGCCAAGACTCCGATTCAATTAGGCAACGCGGCACCGACGCGTCAACCTCTACAGCTTTTATGATCATGTCGTCTCGAAAAGGCAATTCCCCCCGACTTGACAACATCCGCCTTTTCGTCCGCCGGCTTGCGCGCGCTGGCAGCATGAACGAATCGGTTGTCTGGGACACCAACGTGTCAGATTCTCTTAGCCTTTGCTTGGATGAGAAATCCTCAGATACTTAAAAAATGAGTGAGCTCACTGAGTGCAACTTGCATTAACGTCAGGTTCCGCAGCCGCAGCAGTGGCGGTTGGTGGCGCCGTGAACTCGGACCAGCACGTATGGTCTGTTCGTTGTGCATTATGAATTGAACAAGCGCCCAACTGTTAGATCTCGACAGGATCTCGAGGCAGTGTATCTTATCCTGGCTTGGGCTAAATTGACACGCGGAGGTGGTGGAGCTGACTCAGGACATTGATAAAGCTTGCAAACGCGGGGTAGCGCCCCTTCTTCTCTTCTTACTTTGTTCCCGCTCCCCCAACTGCCCGCTGCAGCCACCATGCGTATGCGTTTCTCTTGCGTGCGCTATCGAATGTTTAACACTCCGCAGGAATCTCCGTCATAGGTCTATGGCTCGCTCTCATTGTCCCAGGCGCTCTGGGCTTTGTCAATTTTGACACTTGCCTCGCAGACGTTCGAAATGGGAGCTTTGGAAGCTTTGGACTGGCTGGTAGCAGGGACAATCATGGGAATCCTGTGAACAGCACTTCTCTGGCGACCGCCCTCAGCTACCCGCTCTGCGTCCATGCATGTGGGTCTGGCCAGGATCCGTTCCAGTGGAATATATTTTCTCAGCAATTCAGGCATGCCATTTTTTTTTTCAATGCTTCCTTCCACTCTGACGTCCTTGATACAGCGCTTGGCTTTTACGTACGAGTCCTATCTTCTCACAAGGTCCAAATGATTGAAGGATTATTTAGCATATCTGGCGCTTATTTCGCAGCTGCCTTTCGGAGCCAGAACCAGGCTCGACAATGTGGTGTCGATGCTTCTCACGGTTGGGTCACCTACATTGGCGGCGTATTCCTTGGCCTTGACTGTCCTCAATGGACACTGGATCGCACAACGATTTTCTGGTATCAGCTATCCTAACGTAAAGAATGCGGTCAAAATTCTAAGCAGCCTGCAGCAGTCCCCGCTGCAGGTGAACACCCAAAACTCGCTTCTCGCTTCGCTCGTGGTGCTTCATTCAAATGACGAATTCTGGGAGAAGCTGGCTGAGGGGCTGAATTACATGCACACATGGTTTGTTTCTGTCTGGATCTCTGGCGGGGGGGGAAACATTTATTAACAATTTGACGTAGGTCGATTTCTGCTGTTGCGTCGATCTTGTGGGTTATAGCGGCTTACATTTTCACGGGTGTGTGTCACGAAACTTTCAATTCTTTCGCATTCTGATCCAAAACCTTTCAGTGGTCGATAGCTTCACAGGTGTGTCACGAACCATTCAATTCTTTCGCATTCTGATCCAAAACCTTTCAAGGACAAGTCACTTTCTCGACCCTTAATGCCAATGGACAATCTGTCGGTTCCATTTTTCTGTGGCTTCTTCCCATCGTCGTCGGTAAACGAACTTGAGTTTTTTCCTTCTTCGACCTGAAGTTGACAGTATATCAGGATGGTTGCAAATCAGCCCTAAATGTGACTCTGACCGTGTTCATCAAGCCATGGAGAAAGCAAACGAAATCGCGTACGTCGCGACGATGGAAGGCGAACCCACCCTCGCATCCAACAAATCGAGCAAACGCGCGATTCAGCTCCGAAAAAACACGGGAGAGATCCATCGCGACGAGCAGAGCACACCTCCCATTTACAATTATGCCCGTTTTCTACCCTGGACGCTGGCGGTTGAGGAGGTATATTATCAATTCTCTGAAGCATCCGAAAGGTCCCAGAACTATCAACCAGTTGATTCGGACAAGGACTGGGAGAGGGGAGATAGAAATATGCCAGTGCATCGCCTGAACCGTCGTGGTTCCCGAGCGCAGGTCACAGCCTACGTCAGTCTTGAGCCTGCAGAGAAGTACCCCCGGGATCGCAGTCGCTGGGGGTCTGGAGTTTTGTCGAGATTTTTATTGGCCGCTGTCACGGCGCTCTCTTTGACGTGGGGCACTGTTGGTTAGTTGGCTCGGATTACCTGCAGCCTACGTGAACTTGACCTCACTTCTTCCAGGGGCTGCAATTATCGTTGTCTTCTTCACACCGACAATAGGTAAATGATTCCCACTTGCTATGGGTTGATACTCATAAATGTCTTCAGGACTCGGTTGCCGTTCAGGAAGCTATTTAATCTACGGCGTCTTCTCCACGCTAGTCTGGATAATGCTTGTCATATCAAGCGTTCTCGCCCATTACTCTACATTGACCGTCAGCGTCAAGGGCCGGTACCTGCATACAAGATCGACGCGCATCGCCGGCGTGCTCTCAATCTGGCTCCGCAGACTCGGCAAGGTTTGTTTTGTTCCCGACTCGCCCTCGGTCACTAACTGCATTTAAAGATTCTCGCGTCCCTAAACGCCGTTTGGATCATCCTCACCTGTCTGCTCCAATTCGGCAGTTTCTTCGACAGATGCTGGTGCGACAGCTCTGTATTGTACCTTGGAGTCCAGAAAGCGTACAATGTCATCGATGTTACTTCGAGCGATGTCGCCGCCCTTACTTCGCCTTGGATAGGGGGTGTTGCACTTGCTTGGTACGTGTTTTCTCCACGATTTATATAGTTTCCAAACTCAATTTCATTTCAGCGGTTGTGCAATACTTTACATGGGATTCGTCAGCGTTTTAATTAATCCAGCACTTCCCGACTAGGTACCTCTTTTAAGATACCCGTTTTCTCAGGCCGTGTCTTGGTTTGCGATTTGCGCTTGGACTTGTGCTCGTCTCCTTCCCAGCATTACCGTTCGACATTGGAGCATGGAATATTGATCGATCTTCCTGTGGAGGTTCAACATGGTACTTCGCACAGGGGATCATAATTGCACTCCGCGCTGGTGTGCGCCATTATTTATATCGTCCGTTATAAGTTATAGCATTTTATCCAAACGTAACTTTGTTTATTTTTATCAATTCGAGTTCAACATTGAACGGTCTCCTGGAGACTGCAAGAAATGAACGGAACCAGACAGGTGCTCAACTCGACGCCGGACCTTCCTTTTACCCTTTTGGCAAGCTAGCCACATGAATTTTCAACAATTCACCTGTGATATACGTATTCATTACAGTTCATTCAATGTTCCATTGCGGTTGTCCTACTCCGCATCGTTGCTTTCATAAACCGCACATCTCTGCGGCGCATTAATCCTTTCGACTGGGAACTACCGATGGTCCATCGCAGCGCCATGATGAAGCTCTTTCCCTACTATGCCGTTGGAATCAGTGGATTGGTTTTCAACACGCTGCGTGTTGAAAACCAACCTCTTTGTCTTCAGTCTAGCGCCTTTCCCCTCTGATTCCCGACCTACGCTTCGGATGCATATACTTGTGCTGTGTCGGTGGCGAAAAAATGCTGTACTCCGAACGCAAGTAAATGATGTTATTTGTTTTTAGTCCATGGTTGGAAATCGTCTACGGAAATTTTTCGCCCGGGATCCCTACACTTCTTGCAAAGTCCAGATAGCCTTGTTTACGCTTTGATGTAGGCAGCTTGGCCGAATGAATGTATATTCCATAAGGTTTCCTCATTCTCTCGTTTTTGGTCCATCTAAGCGCTCACATTGGGTCTCGAGGTGAGTTGGAAGACGACCTTGTTCTTTCGGGGAAATTAATGGCATTGAGGCTGGGATCTCACTTGGCACCCACTGAGCATCAAAAGCAGAAACTAGGATAGAAACTTATAGTTCCTTATAAGTACTTACACCGCGACTATAAGACGGGTATAATCGCTGTGTAAGCGGCGTACAAGGGCCTTTAAGTCTGTAACCCTCCGTAACCCCTTATAGCCGTCCGGGCCCTTTTGCGACATGCTTTGTCCATATAAAAGATTTATTGACTATCATAAATTTCGTGGAGTCTGACTACAAGTGAGACTACAACATGTTTAGAGCTACGGTGTTACTGACGTGCACAATATTTCACGGGGAGATAGATGTCCTACATACTTACCCGGTACCATGGACTGGACTCCTGGCCGGACTTTGCCGCCATCAAAATTAGCGATCCCATGCGCACTGACCTCAAACTGACCTGCACACCGCTATGCTGTTTCTACGACAGTATGCCCTCAAAACCGTCCATCTTCAAGAAATCTCGTCTTCACACCGGTGCTTTGGACCTGGTGCAATTGTGAAACGGGAGCATGAATGGCGGGCAAGCGCGCGGAGAGTGCCTTTCCGCCTGCGAAACGAGGATCTACATCGCAAGCCTACGATGAGGCAATGCTGCTCAGAGGGAGCTACGACTTGCACAAATCATACCAACGTCTCTGCGGGCCGACCTGGGACATCTTCACGTAGCGGTCGCGTTATCCGAACCTGCCTGCAATGACATGCCTAAAGCCAACGCCGCTCTCGAGGGCTTCGCGTCTCAAGTCCACGTATCTTCTCGAGGAAGGAAACGGCTACCATGTATGTCTCTCACCCTGCTCTTCGCCGGCGTACTGACAACATGGGCGGCAGGCTACCTAGGCACGCACCTCCAATTCTTCGTGGCACTTCTACTTATGACTAGGATGGTGCGTCCCCCAATTCCTCTCCTCCTCCTGCTTCCATCATCGTCCCTCCCTCCCTTGCCCTCCCTCTTCCACCCACTCTCCATTGGGCGTATCAAGACTCTGACCCGCCCATAGCCGGTTTCACAGACACATACCGCGCCATCTCGGAGCAGACGCGCACAGTCTCTCACATTGTGTGGCCCTTCTGTGCGAAGAATGCACCTACCTCCGCCCCCTTCAAGCTTTCTGGACCTGGACGCCCTTCCCTTCTTCCCCGACCGACCACTGCCTTTTCGAGCGGCGACGATCGCCCGGGCTCGACCGTCTCGACTCGCCGTCGAGGGCGCATCTGACGCGCAATACGATGCTTCCCACCGTATCGGTATTATAGACGTAGCTATTAGCTGCAGCAAAGATCGTTGTGTCGGCTCGTCCTCTCTAAGGCCTCCGTTTTCTCCTCGGGTCACCCTTCCTCACGCTCGTCGACTCTGTATGTGCCCGACTCCACCCTCCGTCCCGTCGTATGGAAGGGTTAGGCCAGCGCTCACGAGGGCAGCTGCACCGTCGCGTGCGCGTCGGTTATATGGAGTACTGCTCCGCGACGCGGGTAGGCCTCGCCCGCGTGCTCCGCTTTCGGTATCCCTTCCATCGTCTTTCCGGGTCGACTTGCTGCATGCACACCCGCGACTCTATCCCGGTCCACGAGATGGACAAGACTTGCGCTGCCCGGTGCCGGATCGTGCTGCACTCGCACGCCCCTTGGTAAGATCCGCTCTCAAGCTGCCTCAATCTCAAGGCTCGCGTAGCGCGGTCGCTGGACGTCGAGCTCGAGCTCCCCTGCTTGCTAGCAGTTCTCAATCTCGTTCGCGTTGTTCTCGGCTAGGCAGCCACGTACGGGCATGACGACGACGATATCGATACCGAGCTTGTACGCCGCTCGGAGTCGGCTTAAGAGCCCACCCTTGGCCGCCCGTCCATGAGCCCGTCCATGCGCTGTGATCCAGCGCTGTCCACGTCCCCAAAAATCCACTGCGCGGGTACACGGGCGGCCCCGGCGGGATCCCACCGAGTCCTGCGCCGAGGATAGGACGCTGCCGTGGAGGGACGTGGAGGTGGACTTGGGGGGTAGCCGGCCGATCGTGGGAGGGCTGCGCTATGCGGGATTTCACCCGCCTGCCTCGGTTCTGCCTGCGTCGCCCGAGATCGCTGAAGATGGGGGAAGATATAAGGATGGGAATACGCGGGGTAGATGCCGTTTGGACTGCGAGACTCGTCCTTCTCCTCCCTATCTCAAGGACCCGGGGAGTCATGACTCATGGTCCATACCCCTGGACTCGGACGCCCACAGCGACAATCCCATTTCTTTATGCCGCATTTCCCGCATCCCAGCATTGCCCTTCCCCCCATCCGCATGGGGGGGGCACACGACCAGCGAGTGTATCTGCTGCCACCCACGAACGCTGGGCAGTCCTCGTCATCGTGATTCCGCAGCCTGCATGCTCCCCTTGTGGCTACTTGCGCCCTCTTTCATGATGCATCTTTCGCTCCCATACGCTGAACATGGGCGAGCTTTACATGGAACGCGGCCAGCTTTCCGAAGCTGAATCGTCCCTGAATCACTCGCTACGGCTCCACATGGAGATTCAGAACGTTCTGGGACGTGCAAACGACATGCAAAATCTTGGTGAACTTTATAAGCGGAGGAACCAGGTGGCAGAAGCCCGGCTCTCCCTAGCCGAAGCAGTTGAGCTCCACCGCCAGTCTGGCGATGTCCTGGGATGGGCGAAGGACATGCAGAAAATAGGCGAATTATACATGCAGACTGGAGACCTCGACGAAGCCGAGAACGCTCTCAGCAGCGCGGTGGAACTTCACAGACAAGCTTGTAACCATGTAGAGGAGGCGTACGGACTGCAAAGCCTAGCCAGGCTATATGTGCAGAGGGAAAGGCCATGGGCGACGGAGAGACCTTTGGCTCGAGAGATGAAGCCAGGGTCTAGCGTCTTGGTCTAGCGTCTTGGTCTACCAAGACGATCTTGGAGATCGGATGGTAGACTTGGATCTAAGGTGCAGGTTGAGGAGTCTGAATATTCGGTGTAAACCTGATTTCTTTTCAGAACGCACACTAAACACGTACTGGGCAGTTGCCAGTTGCTCTTAATTCTTCTGCGCATCGTCGCATTTGTACATTATATTCACTGAAATTTATGCTACCAGTCCCTGCAATAGGCGGTAACTCGTACTTGCATACCCGAACGCTTCAACAAGCTTTGAAGACGCTCAGTGCCCGACCATTCAGACTGTTGGTTGCGTGTTTGGTGTCGACGTCCGAGTTGAGCCGAACCTGTCACGCCGTCAAACCTCCACACGACCACGTGAGGTCGCGTTTCCCCTTGAAACACTAATCTCTGGCGTTGTTCCCGAAATTTCGCAGCAAACAAAATCACCATCTTTTCACATATACAAACATAAAACCGAACTCTCTATCACTCTATCACTATAAACTCCACTCGGACTGACGATTGGACCCTGGTGCCACTTGTGGTGCCGTTTCGCACCTTAAGCCAGATAGACAGTAAAGTACTGCGAGCCAGAGCCCAAGTCGGAACAGGTCGCAACCGTAGCGTCATCACCTGCCGCACTTCCAACCTGGAGACACTGTCCTGTCGCCCCGTTGACGACATTGCACGAAGAGGCTAAAACCCCGCCTGCAGCGACGGTAGAGGGATCGTTGCACGTAGAGCAGACGAATCCCCAGCCCTGGGTTCTGATATCAGGTCAAACATCAGCAATGAAATATGCCCCTCGGTTATGTGGCTTACCCATCCTCAGGACTCACGAGAGTCTCGAGTGTAAGCGCGCCATTGGATAAGGTGGGGTAAAGTCCGGCGGCCGAACCAGCCTGGTTAGCATCCCTATGGATCGAAAGGTCAGAAATTTTAATTCATTCGGTGAAAATATTGAATCACTTGAGGACGAAGCCTCCGTTGGATATGGTAGCAGTCTCGCCGATGTATTCAGCGGCGGTAGCGGTGAGTCCCTGCGAGATGATCGCAGCGCCGGCGACCCCGCTGGCATAACCAACCTCTAAACTACCACTGGCAATGCTGATTCCTTGCGCATTGAGGGCAGGGTTGCATGCGGCGCGAGCGACGGGATTGGCAATCGCTACGCGGGCGAGCACGAGAGAGACAGCGATGGAGACGACAGAGAACATTTTAACGCGAATGCTTTGGGAGCTGGGCGGTGAAGTTTACAGCCAGAATTACAGGGTTTATATACCACTGACGAACCCCAGAAGTCCTATTGGAGATGCGGGAAGGAACGGCGTTCGGACGGCGGGGAAGTTCAAGCTGATTCATTTCAACCGCGCATAGTGTAATATGAATTTTAAGCGAACACGCCCTTTTCAGCGGTCCCGGAAATGGGGATATACAGCAGCACCCGCATATAACTGCTCCCTGGTTTCACTTATTTTCACCATTTAGGATTCTTCCAATCATTAAATTTCAGGTAGAGCGTCGAACACGAACTTAGGGAACTCACATCATTAGTGCTTAGGTCGGGTGCCCGGCCGATTAGAGTAGAACTGTAGAGGGCCAGACCTTTCAGAGTAATGCCATCGAAAACCATGGACTAATTCAGGGCAAGGGGACCGGGCCGGGGTCGCTCTCGACTGAATAATTGCCGTTGAATTCAATACGGAGACGGAGACCGCCCTGGATTTCCGACTGGAATACAATACGCTTATGAGGTGGTCGTAAGTTCCACAACCATTGTTTAACCAATCCGCCGAAAATACGCCGCTCAATGTCAATGAAGTTACTTAAACATTGGTGATCGCCGTAGTTGGAAGTAGAAAATCACTTTGATCGCCGATACTGTCCATACATATGTTCAAACTCGACAATCATCCACGACCGCCGTCGCTGTCCTGCTTGGGCACGTTCGAGGTCGTAAATGATTTCCAGATGTATGTCAATCTCCTTTCTTTCAGGATTCAATATATAATATCAACTATTATTAACTCAAAACCAGCCAAGATTCTACTAGCCCTTACGAACCGCCGAGATGGTCGGCCTGAATTACGTTCGATTATCAGGTACAGCGCCCATCGGTGCCCTTCTCCTTTGAGATTCGGAGGTGGTCGGGCTGGGCATATTTTATTTCTTATTACCCATGTACACAGCCCACCGTTTCACCTACTTTGTCCCGCAATTATTTCAATTCAACGCGGAGAAAAGCACTGGAATGCACAGAGATGCGCGGAAGAGCAGGGTAAAGTGGTGTCGGCGGGCCAAAGTCCCGCTGCGTCCCCGCATTGCCCCCGCAGCTTCAAAAAGTATAAAAAGCCTTCTCAGGATGGAGTGCGTTCATTCTGTCCGTCGACTCCTTTGCATCTTCCTATCAGCGCAAGGTTCTCCCTCGCTTCCATCACTGTTGCTTGCATCCTTGGTGCAGTTTCGGCGAAGCCCCTCGTCCGCCAATCGACTTGCAGCCCCAATTTCGAAGGCGCCGGTGTGTCCATCATCACCGGCGAGGTAGAATGGGCTGTATCCTCCGTCGTCGCAGGGACGCTGCTGGCGAAGCAGGGGAGTCTGATTCCTCCCAACTCGACCGCCAATTGGCATGTTGAACAAACTGGGTCGGCGAACCCCACCTACATCATCAAGTGCGTTTCCGGAATCGTATCGGGATTTGCAGTTGCTGAAGATACTATGATTAAGGGCCATCAGCAACAATGAACTCGTTGTGGACGTTGTGGACGGGCAATTGACTTTGGAAGAGATTAACTCTTCAGCGCAGTAAGTTTATTGTCTTCTTTGCAACGCAACACTGGCCCTCTCAAATTTCAAGAACTCAGATTTGGGACATCGCTTGCCAACAGTGTGTGATGGGTGCATCGTCTGGCCCAGGCGGAGAGTACGCCTCTGGCTGTTCGATCAGGTCCGTGCCTAGCGGCCTCTGCGCGACGCTCGAAATGGGATCTCCATATCTTGGACTCACCGACTGCAACCCTGTGGTCGCGGAGACATTCAATTTCTGGACCGCAACTAATGCCTGAGTGGAAGATGTAGTATGTTTTGGACGATTTTATGGACCGCAGACGCTGTATGTAGTTGCTGTTGAAGACTTTTTTTAAGTTAGTCGAGTGAGGTCATCATGCACACTGGACTTGATCCAGGATTCGATTCCATTGGCTTCCATTGGCCGTCAAGTCAACGTCAACTTGAACCGATCTGGGGCAGAATGCAGTCATCGTCAGCATCTCCGCGGTCTTTCGGTATACTGGATTATTTCATTCAAATCGACAGGGGGTGTGACGCGTGACCGATTTTACCTATTCGACATTCCGACAGCGACCGAAATTTTGCGTGACACCCCCTGAAATTTCGACAACTCCATGTAAAATTTGACTTTCTCGCTACTAGGGGGGGGGGGGGAGGCGTCTGTGATGGCTTGGAGATTCGACAAAGGTCCGTGTGACGCGTGACCACGACCAAATTTCGGGATCGACACAGGGGTGCGTGACGCGTGACTGTCAATTTGAACGAAATAATCCAGTATCCCAGTTGCGAAAGCATGCCACCTCGGCGGGTCGGAGGAAACAGGCGGTCGCTGTTTATGAATCTGACGGGCGAAGCCAAGGCGGACCAGTAGGGAATTTCGTGACGAAACTTCCAGGTGCAGTTGCCTTCTCGCAAAAGCAGCGGTCAGTGGGCATTTAGGCTATGAACAATATTGAACATCGCCGCCCAGGAAGCATGGGGCAGTGAAATCGGCCAAAGGCCAGCGACGCGAATTTAGCACGCTGTCGACTTCGAGCTTGCTTATGACGAAGGCCAGCTGGATCAGAGCAGAGCTAGAACTGTATACCATGAAATATAAGGTTGGCCATGGCCCAGTGGCATGTCAGTGGCATGACTCGGATGGCGCAAGTTTGCAAACACACTGCTAACCTCGCACTGGCAGCCTCGATTACTGTACTATTACGACCAAGTGTTCAGTGACGCGTGACACTCAGATTTTTTTGATGTGTGCAAAAATCACCTTAATTCAAAAGAAAATTTATCGGGTATCCCGGACATCGAAAATTCCGAAATTGATGAACACTTGGTCGTAATAGTACAGTACTGGCGAAGAAAAGCCTTTCAACTGGAGGCAATCTGGATCCTTGAGACTGGGTTATCACACTGACGGTGTCAATGGTGTCCGGCGAAGAGCTCCAAAACAAACAGGGGGGCTGAGTGATCAAAGCGATCATGATGGCCATCGATGTTGAGATCCCGATTCGAACTCGGCCCTGCTATGGTTGAAATTTGGGTTCAAGCCGAGGCGTCGAATTCTTTCAAGGTCAGCACATACGGGTTGAATTTATATAGGTACAATTGTTTGAGATGAAGGAAATATATGTTCTTTACTGCTTGTACTTTACGCCGTTGCGGTCCAGAAATCCCAATTCTGAGAAACCACTGGCGCGCAGTCAAATGTGCCGATAGTAACGCCTGCAGGTTCCGCTCCAGCGCATAATCCAGACGCAGCAGAAATAATCTTGCAACCACTGGCGAATTCACCTCCACCGGGAGTAGAGGACGCGCCAGATGAGCAGGAATTGCAATAGATCTCCCAGATTTGCGGGCTGTGGTTTTTTGTGAGGACAAATTGCGGAAGAATTGTAGCGAGAGGCCTACGGTATGGAAGAATCTATTTCCTGAAGAGTCAACACTTGGTTGACGCCAATGCCAACCACGAGCTCGTTGTTGCTGATCAACCTGAATAATACTCAGTTTCGGGCACGGCGGAAGAGCAAGTAGAACAAACTTGACAATGTATGTCGGTGGGTAGGCTCCGGTTTGCTCAACGTGCCATTCTGCAGTCGCGTTGAGCGGGAAACCGCCGAGGTCTCGGTTGAGGACGGTGCCCGCCACCGCAGGCGAGACTCCCCACTCAATATCATTGTCGATGATCGAAACTCCGGCACCTTCAAAGTTCGGGTTGCACTGCGTGGCTTGACGCGGCGCTGGGGTGGAGGATACCAACCCAGGCATAGAAGCAATGCAGGCGGTGAGGACAGCGACGGAAAGCATTGTAACGTCGAAGACTGCAGCAGGTGGGATGAGAAGCGGAGAACCCTGGATGCGGTACTTGGCTGTCAGGTAGAACAGTCCAGATTTTATACTAAGAATCGACTCAATCGAACGGTCTCGGATGGCCGTAACATCCAAGGTATACATTCAAAAACTCCGAAATTGGCGGAAAAGGCCTCGATGAAACAATTGAAACGAAACCCAGTAGCGCGACCCACGACAGAGAAGCCTTTTTCGTTCAACAATGTCGGCATACGTGCAAGGGGAAGTCGGGATTCGAAAATCGGATATGGGGTTGAAAAAAACTTTTCGACCCCAAGCTGACCCCCCCCCCCTCTCCTGCCTTATAGGGAAGGAGTTTCCCACCCCCTAGGCCGGGCCGCTTTTCCCGCGTCCAGCCGCCGCTCTTCAACTCACCTCCAACCACCTCCCTAAAATGAATCATGATTTTTTCTACCACGTAATGAGTGTCAGTGATAAATCTGAACACTCTGCACTCCAACAGCTCAGTGATTTCTGACCCAAGAATCAACTACACTTGGCTTCACTCTGGCTTGGATCATGGAAGGTATGGGCTCAGAGTGATAAATCTTCTGTATACACTCCCTGAACACTTATATGTCATTCTTACAACCAATTAACACCTCTCTCACACTCTATTAGCTGTTTTGAGGTTCTAAACTTTATGTACCAAAAAGTTTTTTTCAGCCCGACCTGGACCCCCCCCCTCCCTATATCCGATTTTTTAATCCCGATCCCCCCTTGCATACGTGAGCCCATGATCATCGCGAAGGGAAATCACCCGGTCAAAGGCTGACAGGTCTGGAAGGGACAATTTTAAACCTAGAATAGTCTAATTAAGTCGAGAATGTCAAAGATTTGAATTGGTGTACACCCGAAGTTCCTAGATGTTAAAACGATGCTCAAATAGCGCTCAAGAGAGGGCTGGGTCGTTGGCGGACCTGGGATGATACGTATCAGTTGCGAGCATGCAGTTCAATATCATTGTGCGTTATGTCGCCCGTGCATCGTATTCTATTGAATTGACTCGAAGAAATGTTTTACCCCAAGTCAAGATCAGGTACTCTTGAAGGTGCCTAATGAATCTCCAAAACAAAATTTAAACCTCCCGTTACCAAGTCAAGTTGTGAATTATAATATATATAGAGCGAACTAGTTGGAAGCACTGGACGGCGCTGACGGCGAGAACCAATATGATTTTGAAGCGTAGGTGTCGGAGGTGCATGCAGCACCCAGTGAACGAAATCTTGGCTGCTGAAGTCAGTGAAAGTGCGGGCTATCCGTTGTTAGGCTCGTGACCAGCCTGCCTACAAATAGCAAAAAAATGTGGCGAGCACTTTGCCGTACGAGCCTAATCCGCTATAGCCACCGACAAAAATTCATACTTACCACCCCAAGTTTTTTTTTGCCCAGTATGAAGGCAGCTTGTGCAGAAAGCTTGTATGAGATATCATGATTGATATGAGCCGACCCATCTCGAAATGAATTTTTAACCGTAAAAGAAGTCGGCTACAGACGGCTCGGACTCGTCATCGGATAGAATTAAGAGACCAAACGCGCTTAAACCAAGTCGAACGACTCGGCCAGCCTTTGGAGTGGCGATGTGAGGGACTGGCATCAGGTCAGTACTGTAGAGATTATGGATATTAAAGATCGTGAGGTGCGGGTGCAGGTGGAGGTAAACGAGCGCGGGTTGTGTAACAAAGACGCGGATGTGCATCGTGTCCCGTAAGTGTGCGGGGAGCTATAAACGATGATTTATTACTAGATGTAAGTGTGAACCTGCCCGGGCGCATCGTCCTTCAAGCTTCATCCTCGTCCCGGGCGTACTTCCCTGTCATCGGACGCTCATGTTACCCGCAATACGAGCACCTAGATGTAGACTCTCTCGCTATCCGTTCATCATCCCGTGGACGCGCGCGCCTCCGATGGCTAGCTCAGCTCGCCTGGGGTATTTGACACAAGTTCGCAGCGGCTTCTGGTCGCCCGCCCTTCACCCATTGTCGATGTCCATCACTGTTCTCGCCCTACATTTCTCAGTGTACTGTGTCCGGCTTGGGCTATGTGCGCCTCATCGCGCAGATTTCGATTCGCTGGCAAAAATGCCCGGTCCCGATGGCTGTGCAGGCCGAAATGTACATACGTCGAAATCAGAGGGCTGTCCGCTGGGATAGGTACTGTACTATTTAATTCAATTCGTCGGTCACACGTCACAGGCGCCCAAATCGACGAATAATTTCGCGCCTGTCACAGGTCACCGAGGCTGAGCGCGAACTTGTCAAAAAAGTCACAAATCACGAAAAAAACACGTCTAAAATCTTTTTTTCTTCTTCGCTGATGCGTCCTGATGTTGGAATGGCCGCGGCGCTCACACAGCTGCCATTTCTGATATGATCGACTTGTCCCGCTCCTTTGTGCAAAGGGGAAGGTTAAATTTGATGAGTTTTAACACAGGAAGGTCCTCGGGGGGTAGGCATGCGTTGGCTGTTGCTTCAGGGATCCAGAGAGACTCTGGGAGCCCTCCATTGCGGCGACGACAAGCGGCGGTGAGCCAAAAAGGCCTATGGCAGCCGATTGATTTCGCATCATTCTGATCCGCTCGCTCATGCACTGCGTCATAGAAACTTGCTGAGCGCGCGCCATTTCATTTATCTCGCCTCAGAATCAAGGCAGCTGAGCTTAGAATGGAATTCTGGGTGTCCTGGAGCAAAGCGCGAATTTTTTTTTGGTGTCATGGTCTCCAGGGGCAATCGACGAATATGAAAGTTCGTTGCTCGATGTCACGGGTCACAGGGCGCGCGAATTGAATTAAATAGTACAGTAGTTCGCAACGACTATCGGCCTTTCTTGCGCATTCAAGTTTTCCAGTAGTTGTACAGGTAGCCTCTGAATGTTGCGATCCTTCGTCCCGATTTGGTGAAAGAATCGGCTTTACCTTCCTCTTTGCTTCAATCTGGCCTTCAGCTTACTTTGGATTGACTGTCTCGTTTGAATATCGCAGATCACGATGGTATGAGATATGCTGGCGTGCTCTGTCCTTGCTGCTTAGAAGTGGATCTCCAAAATTCTGGCTCGCACTGCGTCTTATTTGCCATCGCTTTGCACCTGTCTTTCCTGACTCTCTTTGCGCAAGACCTATGATATGATGCCTTTTTCAGCGAGATTTTTACACCATTGACAGCTGACAGCGAGTGATGGACAGTTTGTCAGGGGGCTTGACCAGAACGTCCATGTTCGCTCAAGTATCCGAGACTCGACCAAACAGCCCAGCTCGTGGAGGTACCATACGTTCCGCTCTCCCCCTGTGTTGAAGTGTTGACTCATATAAAGAGGCGGCCCAAGGCGACGGTGCACAGCCTGCAGAATCATTGACACTTAATGGTTTGCATGTCCTCGTCGTCGAGCTGGAAGCACGGATGATAGCGCAAGAGCAAAATATCACGGTTCTCCAGCAGGAGAATTCGGATCTATTGCAAAAGACCTCAGGTCTTTGGCAAGAGAACGCGGATCTCTGGCAAGAAATCCATCGAGTGGGTGGAAAAGCAAAGCTCGGGCCTGTTTTGTTCCGGGTTCTAATGGCAGATTTCAGCTGAAAGGGCCACGATTACCTCTGGAAATATTCCACTTGATCGTTGATTCAGCACGAGACGACCAGGACGCGCTCATAAATTTTTCTCTGGTGTGCAGGAGCTGCATGTGCATCGCACGCGAGAGCCTATTCGCGAGACTCTTCCTGAGTCCATCGAAGTTCGCATGCGCCGAGGTGGACCTCTCTGAAATCCTGAACAATCCTCACTGCACTGTCTTTCCATACGTGCGAGCAATTACCATCGTCGGCAACACCGACAATCCATTCGACGATGGCCCGCTCTCAATGCCCACCTGGCTGCACGATTTTCTCCCTCATTTCCCCAAATTCACAGCCCTTTCATCTTTGAAGCTTCGCGCACTCGTATCCTCGGCGTACGATGCAATCGAGCAGGCTATGCCGGCTAGCCTGAAGCATAGCGTTCTAGTGCTAGAAATATACGAACCCAGGGGCCTCGAAATGTCGACCTTGGCGGCTTTTGTTTCTAGGTTCTCCGGCCTGGCCACACTCATATGCAAAAAGACCTCCAGAGATTTCATGGGCACTATTTCGTACCCGCCCTCCACTAGCGCAACGTTGGCACCCCCTCCGGCAAGCATAACAAGGGTGGTCGTTTCGAACATGAGCGTTTGGGGCGCATACCCCCTCTCATCTATGGTCCTAAGGTGGTTCACCGACCTCCATCGCGGTGTCATTGAGTCTTTGGATGCCAACAATCTTCCAGCTTCCCACCCAATGGAATTCAAGGACTTTCTGGATCGCTTCGGCGCGTCTCTGTCCGAAATCAAGCTCTCGTTTTCTGGGGACGATGCAGGTAAATATCTAGATGCTACAGCCAGGTCAGGTCGACTCATATTGGCGCACAGTTCAATTCCTGGATGCGCGATATTTCAACAGCCTCCGGCGACTGAAGCATATCGTGTTCAATTTTCGGCAATCTGCAATGAAATGGCTTCCGAAGATACTTGCACAGCTACCACCGAGCACTGAAAGGATACATGTCTTCAATGACCCCAGTGACTTACCCCGCCGGGAAAATGCGGCGACCTGGTCTGAAGTAGACCAGATTCTCGGAGGAACACCACTTTCATCTCTTCACAACTTCACAGTTGTAATTCGCGGCCGTTATCCCCAGACCGTGGCGAAGCACATACAAGAAACACGACAGCTGCTTCCCTGCTGTGCCAAGACACTCAATCTTACAATTAAGTCTGAATTTTAGCTCAAGGCCCTATTCCGGTGCGTCCTTTTCATCGGCTTGAGAGATTCCTTTCGCTGAATCTATACTCTTAGAATTCCCAACCTCCACCTTTCCCGCTGAATCCCTGAACAAATAGCCCACCGGATTGTATAGTCCATCTGCCGTCCCAGTTGTCCAGACATTCCTTGAATAGATTCAACGATACATCACCTCATTTTGCTAGCTTGAATCTAGTTACCGTGCATATTTGGTTGCAGAATTTTTTGACCCTGGTGGTGGCCTTGTTCAAGACGTTCCATTGAGGTTACTCTGTGGAAAGAAAATAAATCCCTCCGATCGCACCGTCGCCCAGTGGAAGAGCAGCATTCCAGTCGGTGTGATACATGAGGGCCCTACAACAGTTCCCGTCTCACGCTCTACGATAAGGTTTATTTTATCAATGTGCGCCGAAAGATCGCGACCACCTCCTCCCTATCCACTTCCCAATCCTCGTCGTCACTCTCTGCGGTGGGAAGATTCCAAAAGTTATGGTAGTCAGTCGAGTCTGAACTGTCCGACTCTGAGGCCTCCACAGAACCGTCGTCGTCATCCGCCAAGTCCAAGACATAATCCGAGTCGTCGCTGGAATCGTTGGTCGATCCAACTTCCGAGAACAATTCTAGGTAAGAATTCTCGGGCATGATGTAGTCGGTATTCGAGTTTACTCCGCCGCCGTGGATCGGAGGCAGGTCTGGGAACAAATTGGACTCCGCATCGATATATCGGCAAGTGCGAAGGGTGGGGAACGTGGTCTTCAAATTCGCGAATTCCAGGCGACTGCGTTCATTGAAAATATCCGCTGAACCCGGGGCCTCGGGGTACTCGGGCTTATCCGAGTGGCAGTTCTCGTTGACGGAGAGGTGCTCGAGGATGGGACATCGGAGCAAGAGTTGCCGGACGTCAAAGACGGCCCCCCTGTGGATAATGTGTTGATGCTGCAAGTCGAGTACCTTGAGCGTGCGGCCGTACGCTCCGAGAAATGTGCACACAGTGCTATAGTTCATACGGAAGTAGCCCAGCGTTGGGTGTATCAAGAGCTGCCGCAAGTTTGGAATTACCCAATATGACCCCGGGAGAAGGGATTTGGCAGCGAGGCCCAGGCGAAAGTTCTCGAGGTGGGGGAAAGTGAGGGTGGGATGACCAGTATCGTAGCTGGTAGGAAGGAGGAGCGAAAGGGACTTCAAAGTGGGGCAGAGTTCCACCAGCGCAGGAAGGACCGTAGGATATTCTATGCTATGAGAGATCTCGAGGTGCGTAACTCGAATCCCGCCTGAAGAACCGTCCCTAAGGATCGGGGCGAGTGGAAATGTGGGAAGAGGTCCGCTGGGAATCAGTTGCGGATTGAACGCAAAGTGCGTGAGAAGGGGGCACAGCTCGAATATTTTCTCGATCTCTGCGGCTTGGAGGGCATGATATCCGCGGGGAACCCAGTACCCGATTTCTAGACGCCGCACCAGCGCCCCAACGCCGACCTCGGCGCCAGTCTCAAGTGCGCGAACAAAGACCGGGAGCTGCCCAATCCATTGTAGAGTCACGTCCTCGTACATGAATTCGAGACCGATCCGATGCCACCTCTTGCAGACTTTGAGGATGGAGAGTTTCGTGCCAACGTCTGCAGACGACCCGGTTCGAGGGAATGGTGGTAATGTTCCTCCGTAGTGCACCGCCCAGGACGGCGGGAGCGCGTGCCGAAAAATGACGAGTAGGATTTCCTCCGGGATCTTTGTCGTCTGATTGGACTAGAGAAATTTTCAGAATGTGTTCTGGCGACGAAGGAAGTAACTTCGCACCGTTGGCTGTTCCACATGGGGATCATTCTCGGATCCAGAAACAGCCAGGTTCTTCGAGAGACGTTCGTGCTCGGGGTCCGCAATTTCAGTGGAATCCACTTCCTGTTTTTGGGCGGTTGGTAAACTCATAAGTAAAACAAAGTTGGAACGAAAAGAAAATGTTTCCAACCGTCTCAGTGACGTCCGTGTCCTGGACGAAATCATCTGCACGAGACGCTGGAGAAACTGTACTTTTCATTATTCTGAACGATTTAGGATTTCGACGATGTGTGTTGTGGGAGGACGAAAGCTGTCATCCCGTTGACTCGAAATTGATTAATTGATTGACAATTTGACCCGCCCAAAACAACGGACCTCACGGGCCACGCGCTGGATGCGTTTCCTTTGACAGAACGGTGGACAAGGAACGGACCCGGCCCCCATTATCAAAGACTATCCGCCGCTTTCCCCACCCAGCTCGAAGCCAATTTATTTATCACCCGGGCCGCCTCGCCTCAGGAGCCAGCTTCAGTTCCTTCATTGTTCAACTGGCTTGACCTTCGATTGGATTTGAACTCAACTGGACCGAAACTCGACTGGACTATGCACGGTAGTAGTGCGTGCGTGCATCCCTTTGTGTCAAGTCATGTTGGGCTCACTCTTCCATTGTCCAAGTTACTTCACTCTTAGACCGCTTTTTTCAACCCGTTGCAGCGGATATAGTTACAAAAAGTGAACACGGCCTCGTGGGTGGTATATACTCGGTTTTTCGTATTTCATTCAGCGTCCCTCCGGTGGAATCCGCCGACCGGCTCCGACTCCAGTTAGAACCCGTATACTCGTCGTTTCACTTTTGGTTTTCGCTGTTGGTCGGCTGCGTGTAAGAAATGGAAGTTGGTGGTATATATACACTCGAAGCAGGTCTGAAAAACGAACGTCGTCAGCGCAAGGTCAACTTCGAAATGGACTGGGAGGGCATACAGAACTGAATAGGACAGAGGATTACTCGATTATGCCTACAACTTGACGTTGATCGTGAAATTCTGTGTCTGCGCACAGCAGGGAAATATTTGCAGCGAGTCCACACGCATATGGATATACTGCAACGGGATTTCGATCGTCAACTTGCGAAGGGAGGGTAGGGCAGTTCCTGCGAGAGTGCGATCGAAGTGGGAGCAGCTTGCTGTCAACCTTCCACGGCTGTGAAACGCATGATTGATGTAAAAGCAATGACGTTCCCGTAGTCTTACGCCAATTTCTTGGATGCTTTGCGGTAGTTCTGCCAACATCTCCGAGAGCTTGTCCAGGTCCTCGATGCAAGAACCAATCTCGATGTGCTTGAGAGCCTTGAACTCCCGCAACACCGTGAAATCCCGCGGGTTGAAGAACCTTTCGACTGCGAAGCGAAACCACTGATCAGTTGCCTCGCGCCAGTTGCAACATATTTATTTGCCTACCGTCTCCTGGATCCTTGGACATTTCGAGCTCGATTTCGGAGAGATTCGCCCCGAAGCGACGAATAAAGGGGCGGGATGTCGCTGCTTCGAGAAGCCCCATGGTGCGAGTGGAAAATGAGTCAAGAACACCATGGTGGAGGTCAGTGAACCACGTCAGCGTCAGAGTATCCTCCGGTACTCCCTCAATGAATAGCTTCTTTATGCTCGAGGGAGGGGGGACCAAGGTTTCGTTTTTATCATGTTCCAGAGTTACCCAGCAAATAGTGAGAACGGTGAGGTTGGGAAACTGAGAGATGAACGCCGCGAAGGCTGACATTGTGATATTTTCGGTCCACCCGAATTCGAGTTCTTGGATGTTTTTTTTACTGGCCAGTGGCAGGCCCCGGTCGATGGCCTCGAAATCCTGGATTTCGGACATGCTCTGCAGCGCCAATTTTGTTAACCGGCAGAACTTTGGGAGATGGATGATAAAGTCCTTTAGCCACCGGGGATTTGGGGCTGGCCGGCATGGGTCGCCAGTAAATTTCACCACCTGTACGTGCGGAAAGACAGTGCAGTGCCGATGATTCAGAATTGGCGTCAAGTCTCGGTTGGTATCCACTGATATTTCGGGGAACAGAATCCCTCGTGCAATGTGCATACAGCTCTTGCAGACCAGGGAGAACCTGTACAGAGTGCTTTTGCTACCTCGAGCACATTCAATGATTGCAGCGAGTAATTCGGACGGTAGTCGCGGAGGCTGGGGGGTAGGCAACCCATTAATATCGTGCTGAAAGTCCTCCGACCGTTTGTGCTCACTCGAATTATCCCCTGCCATAGCTCTGCGTTCTCCTGCTGGAGGACCGCCATCTTTTCCTTCTCCGCTTCTATAAGTGCTTGCAGTTTGACGGCACTGACGGTAGTGGGTGCGGCGGCGCCAGCTTAGACGGTCGCTTTATAAGCCGCTGACCCTTGGAAAGAAAGACTGCTGTACCTTTGCCAGTTCGCTGTTTCGGACGATTGGACGCTGGTTGGGTGGACATACCAGGCGAGTAGGTCTGGTCGAAAATTGAGGGTAGGGAAGAACTGAGAAAGTGGAATAAGGGAAGCGGGCGCTTTATCGATCGGGCGCCAAATATTTGTAGCACGACGCAGCGTAGCTAGGAAATCCCATCGCCCAAAGAGGTTGTCCGACAACAAGCGAACGGAGTCATCAGGAAATCCGCGCAAAACGGGTTTCGGCTGACGGCACTTTTGATCTTTAGGCATCTGATGTGCCGTTGATGAGAGCTCACCAGCGCGCACCAGCTCCCAACCAGATGCAAAGTCTACCATGATTTATGCACCAGATTTTAGGATGATGCTGATTCATGGCCACTGCCATACAACATGGGGTCAAGCTGTTGTGGGCTGTGAATTCTATCACCAGTATTGCGCAAACTCCCAAACTAGTAGTCTGATAGTAATCACGGGCCGCTTGTTGGCGGACCGTCAAATTACGTAAAAGAGTGGCTGTACCTACGGACATTCTTTCTTTTGTATCGCAACGAATACGCACTATGAATATCTTGAAATATTTGTTCGTGTTCATGAAGCAAAATTGAGGAGATCTTCCAGCAAGAATCAAGTGTTTTATCGCCCTCATCCTTCCAGCCAGAATCAACCGCAAAACTGCTGAGACAATCCCGTGTGAACAAACTCATCTCATATCATTACAACAGCTCCACCTTTTGCTTAGTTGTAAGGGAATATTTCGTTCATTGTAAGATCCTCTATAAGCTCAAATATTTGTGGAATTATTACCCCAGAAAGCGTTCGAGAACAAGACCACAAAATGGTGATTGGTCCCTTTTACGTAATCTGTCGGTCCGCCAACAAGCGACCCGTGATTACTAACAGACTACATCTTGATCGTCATCTGTATATCGGTTCTGTTACAGAGACTACCAAACTAGGATCTTGCGTAGGGTTCATTATTGAATGTGTCTTTACCATTGCCGTCCCTCTTCATCATCTTGTGTCTTCACGATTATTTACAGCTGCCTGCGGGCACCAGTTGCGAGCCGCGAGCCCATCAACAAGATCAAGGAACACTTACGGCAGACGGTTCGTGCGCATCACGCCATATCACGTTGGTTGACAACGAACCATTTGATGCGAACGCTTCTCTCTTCCACACCACCATGCCTCCGCTCGCGCACTCCCTCAAATCTCCCCAAGAGTCAAGGACGCGCGCCTGGGAAGCCTCTTCAAGATTGTTTCTGACTGATCCTGCAAGCCTTCAAACTCCTCAAAGCTCGCTCTCGTGCTTGGTGCCTTCCCTGTCGTCCTTGTCTCTTCAAGACTTCAAATCTCTCAAACGGCAAGATCTCCGACTTCAAGCACTCGATCTCATGGGGCAAAATCTCGGACTTCAAGCCCTCAAGCAGCAAGTCGCACAAGATTCAAGCTTCAAGCTGTCCTCTCTGCTACTATTTCACCACCGTCGCGTTGTCAAATTCCAGACTTGCATCTAGTGTTGCGAATGTATCATTTGGTCTTGGGTGTACGGACCGTACCGTCGGTGTGGGAGTGGGAGAAGCTTGGCAGACAAGCATGCAGACGAGCACAGCGTGGCGGGTTACATGTCCTTTATTTTATCATTGAATGGAATATTTTGCATCTCTCTTGCATTGAAGCATTTGGTATTATTGTGAATATATGGGATTCTGGAGGGTATATTGTGGCTGTATGTGCAGCTGGTGCGAAACTGGTGAGCTTGTTCCCGAAATGGCCAATTTTGAGCAGAGCCGATGAGGGCTGATCGCAGTCGACCAGCTGACCCACCAGATGGTATCGGATCATCCGGCTGGTGCCGCTCACCAGCGCTGGTCAGCGCTGTTCAGCTTTCCGCAAAATACCTGATGGAAGAGCAGCCGGAGCTTGCCGCCATCAAAATTAGGGATCTCACTGACTTGCGCCAGCTTCTACGACGAAAGTATGCCCTCAAAACTCATCTTCAAGAGCCCTCGTCTTTGAACCGGATGTGCTTTGCATCTGGTGTATTTTCGAGACGGGAGGATGAATGGCGGGCAAGCGCACTTTCTTTCCGACTATCTAGCGGACGCCGGAAAGTACTTTTCCGCCAGCGACACAGGTTGCCCCGAGGTCAAAATCGCTACTGGAAGAAAACTGGATTGCGTGGATCGAGTCAATTCGAAACTAGAGGTGTAGAAATTGGCCGGCGTGCTCTGCATCTGGCCAGCCTATATGATGTGGCTCTAAAGTCCAACGCTACTTGAGGCGGCTACGACTTGCATAGCACAAAACATACACTGGCATGTCTCTGCGCGCAGAGCTGAGACATTTTCACGTAGCGGGAACCTGCCTGCAATGTCATGCCGAAAGTCAATGCCGCTCTCGATGGCTTCGCACTGAAGTGCACGTATCTTCTCGAGGAAGGAAGTGGCTGCTATGTATGTCGTCTCACCCCTGCGCTTCGCCGGCGTACTGACAACATGGGCCGCAGGCTACCTAGGCACGCACCTCCAATTCTTCGTGGCACTTCTATGACTAGGATGGCACGTTGCCAATCCTTCCCCTCCTCCTGCTTCCATTATCGTCCCTCCCTCCCTTGCCCTCCCTCACTTCCACCCACTCTCCATCTCACTGGGCGTATCAGGACTCTGACCCGCCCCATAACCGGCTTCGCAGACACATACCGCGCCATCTCGGAGCAGATGAACGTGAACGCGCAGTCTCTCCCATCGTGTAGCCTTTCTGTGCGCGGAATGCACCTACCTCCACCCCCCTTCAAGCTTTCTGGACCTGGACGCCCTTCCCTTCTTCCCCGACCGACCAGCGCCTTTTCGAGCCGCGACGATCGCCCAGGCTCGACCGTCTCGACTCACCGTCGAGGGCGCATCTGACGCGCGATACGATGCTTCCCACCGCATCGGCATTATCGACATAGATATTGGCTGCAGCAAAGATCGCTGTGTCGCCTCGTCCTCGCTCGCGCCTCCATTTTCTCCTCGTGTCACCTTTCCTCACGCTCGTCAACTCTGTATGTGCCCGAATCCACCCTCCGTCCCGTCGCATGAAAGGATTAGGCTAGCGCTCGCGAGGGTAGCTGCACCATCGCATGCATGTATGAGCTATGGAGTGCTGCCCCGCGACGCGGGTAGTCCTCGCCCGCGTGCTCCGCTTTCGGTATCTCTTCCATCGTCTTTCCGGGTCGACTTGCTGCATGCACACCCGCGACTCTATCCCGGTCCGCGAAATGGACAAGGCTTGCGCTGGGATCGCGCTGGACTCGCATGCTCCCCCGCTGTGGAGATCCGCTCTCAAGGCTCGCGCCGCGCGGTCGCTTGATGTCCTCGCAGACGCATCCGGATCTCGTTCACGCAGTGTTCTCGGCGAGGCCGCCACGTACGGCCATGGCGACGACGAGAGCGATGTCGACCTTGTACGCCGCTCGGAGTCTGCCTAAGAGCTCACCTCCGTCGCCCTACCTGCGCCATGATCCAGCGCTCTCCACGTCCCCAAAATCCACGGCTCGGGTACACGGGTGGCGCCCGCGGGATCCCGCCGAGTCCTGCGCCGAGGATAGAAAATGTCGCTGCTGTGAAGGGACGTGGAGGTGGACGGAATGCCGCGGTGGATGTGGATCATGGTGTCGTGTCGACGTTGTGGAGTCGGCTGGCTATGGGATCGCACCCGCCTTCTACGGAACCGACTCTCTCCCTCCCTCTCGCGCCATGCCGTTCCTGCGTCCCGGTCTTGGTTGCGTAGCGTTCCAGCGCAGTTACGCCGACGACGAAATCGATCTTGTGCATGATGCAGACAGACTCCGAGCTTACGCATGATACACCGCTCCAAGTCTGCATGACAGTACACGATGGCCAGTACACGATGGCGATTCTTGACGTGGCCGTTTCATTCTCGTGGGTGTGGACGTGGAGTATTGTGGCTGCCACTCGGAGTTCTCCACACTATCACGCTTCCACCCCTTTTCTTTCCCCCGCATTTCTCGCACGCCAGCATTGCCCTTCCGGCCCCTCAAGCCCCGTATTCCTTTTTGGGGAGTGTTTACGTACCACACTTTTTTGAATTCGCGCCACAGGCCCGCAAGATCCTCGCTCGTTACTCCTCCACCTCGCGTCCTGGTGCCTGGCGCTTTGAATGGCCTTGATACCTAGCGCCGCCTCGTCGCGCTTTGAATGTCCTTGCAAGCTCTCGTTACACGCGGACACCATGATCTCCGGCGACCGCCCGCCGCCCATACTGATACAGCACCTCCACTCGCTCTGCCGCGGGAGTGAGGGCACGGCAGCACCTGCTGCACTCTGCCTTTGTCGGTCGCTTGTCTGTTCGTTCTTTTATTCCCTTTCACACCATCCAACAAGGGACTTTGCCAAACGTTGTGTACACAATACTTTACAATCGATGTGCCACATTTCTCTCTCAGAGCAGACCGACGCCATACCAGTACTTGATCCACTGCTTCACGTCGCCTGCCCCGAGCTGACGCCCTGCACAGCGCAAGGATTCAGATAAGTAAAGTGCTTGTGTCATATCCAACTTGGGGAGGCCGAACGCTTCTACGTTACTGCTGTGACCATTAACCGTTCGAAAGAACTGGAGCAGGCGAGATGCACGCATCAAAGGCGCTGCATGTTTCTGCCCCTTGGCGGCGTGCTCCAGGCGAGACAACCACTCTGTGTAAGGCACAAGCCTGGCACCAAGCTCCGTACTGACAACTGCTGCGAGGGTGCGCCATGGGACGGGCCTTGGATGAACGAGATGCACAATTCCCGTTGTGTGCCCACTCAGGAAGTCGATAATCGCTTCGGCTGCCATTGGAACCGGTATCCAACCGACATCCTATGAACAATGAGCTTTCTTTCAAGTTCAAACGGAGAGCAGACCCTGCTGTCATCGGGGATGCATCCGATAATCTTGGCGCTTTGAACGAGGGCCGGCACCCATTCTTGTGCGTTCCATGCGCCGTTGATTCCACCACAGAGCTGACCGACTCGGACAACCAGCGGTTTCAGTGGCGTCGATTCTCCTGCTTTGCGCAACAATTCCTCAGCGATCCACTTCGACTGCTGGTATCCCGTTCCAGCCGCTATCAGTGAATCGATGTTTGCTTCCGTGAATGGGCCCCCTTCAGCCACGTCTGAATGCACAGGGGTTAAGGTTGCATTCAGGATATTTGATGCGTCGCCTACCGTGAAACACTCCGATCGAGCTCGTATAAACTAGTGTCGATGGCCGGACGAATGGTGAGCCCAAGGAAAAATCCGTCAGTCTTCGAAGGCCCAATATGTTCAGCTCGAACGAGCGCAATGCGAGGTTGAAGTCGACTGGCCAGGCTACGCATGTGCTTAGTGAATGCCTTAGTCAGTGACCAAGACGGGTTACCGCTGTGAATTATGTGCGTAATATGTTTCTGCATCTGAAAGCATTAGACCCAATGCCGCTAGAGATATGCCGAGACTTAAATTACCTCTTCGTAAACTGGCATGCCTAGATCAAAATCGGGTTTGGCTAGGTCACCCTCAAGGAGAGAAAGCTTGCGTGAATCCACGATGCCTGGATCCAGGCCCCGGTCTGCCAAAGCGCGGGATTGCCTTTCGGCCAAGGTCGACTGCCGGTGAGCACGATTCAGAGCATAAACTCGGGCTATGGTGTCGTCGGCGAGCAGGCGCGCAAGTAAATAACACCCAAGTTCTCCGGTCGTTCCCGTAACTAGAACCACGGTCTCTGCGGCCGGCGGCATATCCTGTTCTCCTGTGTGACGAGGGAAATCCTGGGCATATTTCTCTACCATCACACACATCGCGCTGGATTTGGCTCCTGCGGATGTGTCCACTCCCGTCTGTCCCGACGCAAACGCAAATATATATTCGGCAAGACGACGAATGGTTGGATGATCGTAGACAAAGTTTCCCGTGTCTTCACGCGTGTCGAGCTGGGCCGATTCTCGCAAGGTGCGTAGAAGAGAATTGCGGATCCACGTTGCTTGTAAGCTGTCGCAGCCGTGGTGAAAGATGTCGTCGTCGTCCGCAAGGTCGGAGGTGACAACGCTACGCACGGCATTGCGAATGAAGTCAAGAATTGAGTCTGCTTCCCAATCAAGTAAGGGCGGAATATTCAGGGTGGCCGTGTCCTCTACAGTGTCATAGAGAGCTGAGATTTCGTTTTCGTAGTTCGTAATCACGGCTTTGCGGCGCACAGTCATCTTTGCTGTGTGCGTGAATCTGTGGAGACGTTGCTGAACGAACGACAGGGAATATTGTCAATCAACTCACGGCTTATGAGGGCTCGCCACTAATATCATCTTCGTCTGGGTCAGAGATGATCTAATAAGGCATGAACAGCAGCCATACCTCTTTGAATAATCGTGAATGTTGAGGCGCGAAATCGTTCATCTTTACGACAGTCGGCCTGAAAGGGTCAGCAGCTAATTGGCTATGTAGAACGGGTAGCGAACCATATTTTATTTCGGAACTCTGCCAGCTTGACCGAGTCTGATGGATCAAAAGTAAATGCAGATTTGGGATCCACGATAATGCCGACTTGAAAGCGACCACGTCCAAACATTACTGAGGACCGAACATGAAGGTCTTGGTTGAGCAAATTTTCTGCCATTGTGTCAATGATTGAATTGCACCGACGAAGCGTAAATCCTCACCCAGTGGGCCTGGATTTGTCTGGCAAGGAAAACTATGACTGGTACCGACCAAAAAAACAATTTTGTGCACCTTTTCGCCTGTACTGTGCATAATTTGATCGTCCGTGCGCCCCAAAATCTTCCAGTATCCTGGCTTCGTGGGATGTGGCACCACAAGGTCGGAAGTTGCATACGCCTTGATTCCTCTGACTTGCGTGTTAAGGACCGCCGGCGTGCAGAACACGTTGGACTGATCAGAAATTTAATCTACTTTGGTTATGGAGCGAAGAATTACATTACAGACCATCATGACCAATTCAAAGGTGTTGTTTCCGTTTGGAACCATTTCTGGGGTTATCAAGCCCGGAAATGCGAAATATTCCCAGTCATAACCGACCTCCGCTGTTGAGTGTCAGTGTTCAAGTTCGCACCATGTAGTGGATGTGCGACCTGCCAGGACGGGGCTAACTGGACCAACCTCCGTGCTACATTTTTGTTAAGAACATGCATCGACGCTTAACAGAAAGAATACTGACCATCCATACCCCATGAATATGGAGACACCCTGAGACGTCATGTAGTCTCCGACCTCTTTGTTTAGCGGGCCGCCGCCATAGAGCTAAGTAAAATCGGAAATCAACTTTGGAACAAGTTGTCATAAACAAGTAAAACTGACCACTCCGCACCGTGTAGCCAGCCATTTCACATATTCCGGCTCCCGAGACCATGCCTGGAAGAAATCAAATGAACAAGCTCATCGGTGATCCACACATATTGAGGAACCGACCTCAATGAACGAAGGTACGCAATACATAATGTCGCTGTTTGTGACCTTTGCCGCGTGGAAAAGACTGCTGGGTGTGGGGATGGTGGGTATGGGCTGTGGTTCGAACGCGCTTAAAACCAGACCGCAAGACGCCTTGCAGAAAGCTTAATGGTATACTACACTGGGTCAGATAGTTCACGCACCGACCAACATGTCTGGACAATGCCCATGACTGCCAACATTGAAGGTTAGTCATGCGTAAAGCTTGTAGAGATGACTAATTACCGTGATACATAGGAATACTATGCAACGAAAGAATTTGATTTGTGAGATCGCGACCCCCAAACCAAGGGATCAATGCAGATTCGACGATGCGATGATTGGACCAGTAGATTGGTTTAGGAAAGGCGGTCGACCCTACCATTGCCATTGGCATCAGTTATTGTCTGCAGAGTTGTGGTGGACGAACCAGACGAGTGGATGATGCAGACGGGCGCGTCAGGGCCCTTGTATTCGTACGGGAGATCCTCTGGCAGGATCGTTCTTTCAGCGACCGGAAGGTACAGATCCTGAAACAAAGGAACATAGGAGATGTCGGGACAAACTCCGCGCGGATAGTCATTCTTCAGAATATTCATAGCAGCAGTCGCAAGCTCCAGCATGGCGGGCTCATGCCCGATTAGAAGGTGTTTCACCTTCACTTTGTCGACAAGATATGCAACGGCGGACGGCGAATTCCTGGGAGAAATGGGGAAGACGACGTAGTTGGCCCGCAGGCAGCTCATGATCAAGGTGAAGTATGGGATGGCGTCTGATGCGGTCATGAGATAGTGTCCCAAGAATGAGCCTTGCGGTGCAAAATACTTACCCGAAGAGGCGAGAATCGCGACAACAACTGTTTCCGCCCTGCCAGGAATCCAGTTGAATCGATCGCGCAGAATCCTTGCCCCAACATAGACAGCATGGACGGCCTCAGGCCAGCAAATGGTCCGAATGGATCCATCTGTGCAGGCGTACACGAATAGACGATGGTTGGGGGTGTTTCGAAAATGCCAGTCATAAACTTGAGCCATCGTCAAACTGCCATCGAGGGGGGGTGGAAGAAAGCTGAGAGAGCATCGAGCCTGGATTTGCGGGGGAGGTGGCAAGTGACGGGGATGTACTGTGTTGGTGTCCATGTCGGCGAACATGTGTTGAGCGGCAACTTGTGCCACTTCATCTTTATTCGCTCCTAAAACCGCCAGACGGCACCAAATTCCCGGGGATCTCGATAGACCGGCGGAAATTAGTTGTCAACTGCGAAATGGACAGATCGAAGATGAACAAGCGGCCTCTCCAGAAGAAGTGGGGGCAAGGGGGGGTCATCCGAGTTTCATATGTAGGATGGTCCGTGTTTCTGATTGACTCGGGTCGCCACTGATACGTGATACGTTCAAATCCTCGGGAGCGTAGTACGGGAGCCTAGTAGGCTCAAACGTAGCGCCCAGATCGCCATTGGGTTTATGGCAGAATTGCCGACGGAAGAGTGCACGATCGGAAGAAAAACAAGAGAAACGGTTGAACCGCACGGGAGAGAAGTGTGCAAGGAGTGTGGGTTGAGTTTGGGTTGAGTGTGGGTCCAACTGTGGGAGAATAAGACCGGCCCGGGAGGAAGACGCCGAAGACTTGCCGAAGACCCTGAGCGAGAGTGACCGTCAACGCACTCTACCGTAATACGGGAAGCGTTGAACTGCCCTAACCGTACACTGCCCTCTGGAGCAACTTGATCCGCCGATACACTGTAGTAGAAGCTACTTAGTATGCAGTGGCCTAAATACACGACGAGTTGGATGTTCTTACAGGAAGGTGTGTACAAGAAAATTTGAGCGCCCTGCAATTTGAGCCCCGATGAAAAACTTGAATAATGGCCATGTACCAACCAGAAGATTAGGGCGAACACTTCAGTCAAGACTCAATTCCAAGCGCTCCTTGAAACTTGCGAATTGCGATCCTTTTCGGGCAACGGTCTTCATCCTCGGTGAACTCGGCGATTGTACACGGCGATTTCGTGTACTTCTCCCAGAACTTTCTTGTGGCGCGCCGTCAGAAGTTTTCTCATCCTTTTTTTTCGCGCGTTTTTGAAAATAGGCATGGTATACTCTCCGTACCTCTCCCCATTGCGGAAGACACGTTCCTGTTTTTTTCGTCTTCAATCCGTCCAAGCGCAAATCCTAATGATCCGTCCAACCGCGAGTGTACGTCTTTCTGATCATCGAGTAGATGTTCTCGCCTTGCCAACGAATGGCCGTCCGGCGGCAGTATATAGCATGCGCCTGACACCTCTTTCCTTTAGGCAGTAGCCACCCATTAAGTGATGGACCCTGTAGGATCCTTTCCTCTGGCGTCCACTATCGGTGCGCACGAAATAATCCCTCTATCTCCCCGCTCAACAACTCCGTTGCAGGTGCTGTGCAAATCGGAGCCCTCCTCTCTTATGCGCTCTTCGGGGTGACAACAACCCAGATTTATACCTACTATCGTCGCTTCCCAGATGATTCTCGTATACTAAAGGCTCTGGTAAGTGAAGTAGCCGCAATCAAGGGATCACTGAACTTAACATTACGCAAGGTGGCGTTCGTGGGGTACGCTGGCCGGCCGACGTTGAGACTGAAATTGAGCTCACTGCCCTCAGGATGTGCGAGATATCGTCGACGGTATGCGTTGGGCACCTCATTTACACCTTCTCGATATTGGATTTCGGGCACCCAGAACTCATTTTGGGGTCCCCTCCCAAATCCCTGTCGGCCTCCGTTCTTTTCTCCGGCTTTACTACGGCCTGCGGTGCGTAAAAATTTGGCTCGCATGACCCTCGCTCATGTGAAATAGTCCATTCGTTTTTTTCTTTTCGCATTTACACGTTTACCAAGAAATTATACATCCCGTGCTTCATTTGGTGTATATCATTCCTGCACTTGACCGGGAGGATCGTGATTTTCATCACCTCCCTGCAAGCCCCTTCATTTCTAGCTTATGTGGCTGAATGGGACTGGCTCCTTACCACGAACTGGGCTCTGAGCGTTGCGAGCGATGTTGTGATCGCTACGACGTTGGTGGTTGTTCTCTACAAGCAGCGTTCCCATGCGTACGAAAAGTAACGTTTTCTGAAGGTTGGTTTCGTCAATGATATATTACTGATGACACGCAGAACCGTTGCCCTTCTTGATAGGCTCATCGTCTGGACCATAGGTCTGTCCAGGGGTTTGCTTGCGGATTTTCATTTACATTTCCCTCAGAGACTGGAATGTTAACCGGGTTCGTTGTGCCGTCAGATCGCCTGCTGCACTTATTCCATTTCCTGACTCCAATCTTCTAGTATAACGAGCATCATCATTATTTCATGTGTGCGTTCAATTCATTTCGTCTATTTCGTTGCTCTGAGCTGAAATCTCTCCGGCTATGGTAGTTTTTGAGCATGAAAAAAAATTGTAAGATTACTTAAAGTTTGAAATACTCAAGTACTGGGAACTAATGAGTGGTTATTGACAGTCGTCTGGATGGGCTTCTACGTCGTGGGCACTCGATGTGAGTGATTTTGGCACCATAATTCGAGATACGTTCGAGCTCGTTGCCCACCGTAAAGTCTTTGCAAACTCCCTCATGGCCAAGTAAGTTCATCCGAATATGAAACTATGAGATAAAGCTGACGAGACCTTATACAGCCTCAACTCTCGCCAGCCGATCAATCAGGTTTCCCGGACCATAACTACGGTGAGGTTCGGAGTCTTTCCTTCCATATACTTTATTGATAGAGAGCAGATCGGGCTTCGCTCTAATCGTTCTAATCGCGTGGAGATGGAGCATTTTTCTTATGAGGCCGAGACGCCCAACGAACACGGTGTTAAGATTACCCAAAGCGTAATTACCGAAAGTCTTTGAGATGTTGTGTCAAAATTGACGCCGGTGAAATCATGTAATTTATGCAATGCGGGCGACAATTTTTTTGGTTTCATGGGTTAAAATCCGTTTCCCGCGCGACATGCGAACTCTTCTAAGAATCAATCATCGAACCTGGTTGAGTACAACTGTTGAGTTCCATAGATCAGTTGCTTCTAAGTTGCTTCAGGTATCGGGATTATAGATGCTGAGTTGGAATATTCGCCGGCGCCGATGTCTCAAGATCACATCTGTCATCCCTCGGTGTGGACGACACGCTTGCGTCTGAAGCATACAGTACTTCCTTACTTAGTGTGTAAACTTACTTAAGTACTACAAAGGATTCATACATTTTGTAAAGACCTCGGAGAAATCCCGTGTCATGCGTCAATTGAACACTTGGTCAAAATAGTGCAGTATGATTGAATTTTTCCAACCATTTACCAAAACCGGTTCACGCGGTTTTGCCTTTCGCAGCAAATTACTTGAACAAAAATAATAACAAAAACAGTTTGAAGATTGTTGGCACAGGGAATGTTCGTGTATAAAGATACATCTGTGTATCGGTTCTGTAACAGAATTTTGGAGCCTTGATTTGATCGGCGGTATTGATGAGCCTAGTCTAAGTTTTTCACTCGAGAATTCATTGAAATTCCATTCCAATTTTTTTAATGACTGCACATGCGCCGCGAATCAAGGCATCTCAACCCTTGCCTACCAGACTCCCCCAGTTCAAAAATCGCAGTGCTCACGCTACTCGATCACCTGAACAAAAATCACGATTCTCCTATCTCAGAAGACTTCAATACCACAACTCATTTTATCAACCTTGAAAGAGGTTCATTAAAGCCGAACCACAATTCTCGCCGACCCTTTTCACCCATTGACCTACGCTAAAGACCTCGTTCTCCCGACATAATTGTCTCGATGTGGGCAGCACTTCGAGGAATAAAATCCACCGGGAACTCATTCGGCCGTCTGGAATCTCGTGAGCTAAACAAAAATTGATTACCGAGGCTTACGAAGTCAGGCCTGAGGTGCAATCTTCCGGGTCAATCTTCAGAGGGTTGTTGCAGGCATTCTTGCGAGGCTCAATTTTGAATGCCCAGAGTACACGAACTATCGCAATCCAGGTGCTTTTCCCAGCCATGTGTTGACCCGGGCACTTTCTTCTGCAAGAAATTGAGTCCTCGATGTAACCAGGAGTACCGATTGACACACCTTCCGAAGCCTGAAACAATGGGAGTCAATGGTGGGGCCAGACACAGACATCATGAACGAACCAAATGCATAGTGTCCTTCTGCCAAAGACGAAAAATCGCCCGCACTTGACTCTGGGGAGATGAAACGTCCGGGATCGAAAGTGTACGGGTTCGGGAATTCCTTTTCATTGTGATGCTGTGTGAAGGAGTTAACCTATCCTCGATATCTTCCCCAATTTTAATGGTTCACCATGTTCCAGAGAGAGGAAATGACAGTAGTGCCTTTGCCGATCTATGGGCAATGAATGAGGATTGTGTTGAAGAGATGCCACATACGATATAGCCCTTGTACTCGTCGCGGGCATCCGTGTAATGCGGAATGGATAGGGGGACTGTTGGCGCCCAGCTTGAACAAATTTGAAAGTGAAAATCAATCAACTTGATGTGACTCTCAACAGAGAAAATGCGAACCGGAGCACCTCTTTGACAAGTGCAAAGCAATAAGGAAGATCCCGCATTCTTGAGAAACTGGGTAACGTATTTGAATCGAAAATGGAGTCGATCTCCTGTTGTGCTTTCTCCATCGTCGAGGGGTGCAACGCAACAGCCATAATGAACCTGGGGACGAGCTTGAGATTGTCGCAGCTTTTCGGAGGGATCACAGCGAACCATAGAAGGGTTACCGCGCTGCTGTCTGTCCCCGCCGCAAAAGCCGACCCTGCAACTATTGGACGCAATCAGTCGAGATCAACAATCCATGGAACCAGTACTGTAAAAAAGTTCTTCGCGCGTCAGGTTCAACTTTTTCTGTTGGTCCCATAGGCGAGCGGCAAAACATTCCATTCCAAGGTCGTTCTCCATTCTCGCTTTGACCTTCAACGCCAGTCGACCATAAAACTAAGTAAATAAGCGTTGGGTTGAAACTGAGAATATGAGGCCCACTGAAACTCACCTCGAGTTCACGTCGGTGCTTTTGTTTTGCTTCTACGCGCCATTTGGAAAGGAAATCTGGGAGGAGGTCAAGAATCGGGAATGAATCGACGAGGTGGGCTCCTGGAGTTATATCTTTGACGAAGGGGATGGCGATTTCTTGAAGCTCCGCGAGATCTTTGCCATCGTCGTCGAGGGGTTGTCCGTAACTGAGAGCAAACACGAGAGAGGCTGGAAAGCGTAGGAAATGGTGGTAATAGTCGTTCGGTCCTCTGACCAAATCCACAAGCAGGCGCAACGACTCCGAAAGTTGCATTCCTTCATACCCTCCTACAGCTAGGGGGGGGGGGGGATGAGTCTGGTGAGCAAAATACTAGCGATCATCAAACCTCGGGGTTGAAGCATCTGATGAAAGGCCGCTCGTTGCTTCTTCAGGACCTCCCCGTACGACATGATTGATAAACGCAGATTATTTGACTCGTATTTCCCGGCGTATATGAGAGGCCTCCTAGAGGAGTAAATCCGTGACCGACGCCCGAGCTACAATCTCTTAGCGGGAACAAATAACAATTGAGATGGCGGGCACTCGCAAGTTCTTCCGCATCCGATGGATCACTCAAAACGATGATGTCGTCTCCTGCTAAACTTACCTTCACAATTGGGCCTACGATTGAGTCAGCCTACGGAACGTCCAATGTGGCTAAATCACAAACCATAATGATGGGCAAGCCTTTCGAAATATTTCCAGGCTTTGACCGTTGGAACCTGAAGTATATTTCCCACCAAGGGATACGCTGGAGGACCAGGAATTTGCGGCGACTTCAACGCAGGCCGCACATGTATCCAGTAGATCAGGACTGAGGCCAAAAGCCCAGCCAGGGCAAGGACAATATCCATGTCTGGGGACCAAAGGTAGTAGTAGGCCCGGGGGAAGAGATGACCGCAATCGCGATTTTGCTCTCTCTTTCATAATTTCCCGCGTTGGTATCTACAAATATCACTCGGCTACAACATCTTGTAACGTGTTTCCGGACGTTGATGAACCCCCACAGCAATGCCACCGCTGGGAATGGAAGGAAGTGCAACAATGCCCGATCAAAACTTCTATGGAATCGTTCCAGCGGCTGAATCAAATTCCCGTGAAATCACACCTGATGAATAATTTTTTACCTCCAATTGGGTTCAACGCATCGTCCTGGCGTCCACACTTCGTTTACTCCTCAACACACGGATCATTACGAGTACTTTAGTAATCGTTCATAATATTTGTGGACCGCCAATTTTTGTTTGCGCGTTTTTACTGTCCGCATCTATCGACGGTGATACTTTTAGTGGCTGTGCATAATATTCATTAGATTTTTGAAGCCTCGATAGTGGCAATATGCCAAACCTTATTCGATCCGTGTTTTCATTAGAAATGAATCTAATGAATCTTAAATCTTTGTCACGGTGGCTGAGCATTTTCTTACGTAACAGATTCCGATTTTTCTCTCAGTCGTGCAAATGTTTAGTTATTAAAATTTTGTTCTCCCTGAACCATTCCCTCATCATCAAACCTTGCTTTTGCTTCCTCAAATATCTGCTGTTAGTGTTTGGTGTTTGCAAAATCAACGACCCGTCAGTGACAGGTCACCGACCTTGATCGACGGGTCACCGACTCTGATCGACCCAGTCGATCAAAGGTCGCTGACCGCCATCGCCCTTTCTATTGTTTTGCAACCTCTCGCACATTAAAATGACTAGTACTTGGTTTTGCATCTCCAAGACAACCTACAAGCATGCAAGTCTAAGTGCTATGAGAATCCGAACTGTCTGCTTCCGCGCTCGTCACCTGCTCAGCCTCCAATTCCCTTTCCTCAGCATCCAAACCTGTACGCCCAGCATGCCAGAAGAATTCCAGATCGGCTTCCGACGTCCCTACTGCCGGGTAACTGAACAGATCTTGGAGGAGAATTTTCTTGTATGCGGGCACCCGACTGCCGGCCACGCGAACGGCTGCGGTTGCTGGGTTTGGTCTCTGACTTGATGCAGGCACGTCAGCGGCTGGTTCATCGTCCTCGGCTGCATCGTCGGCGTCTTCTTGCTGGGCCAGGTTGATGAGAACATTCGCCATTGAGTCGAAGTCGTTCTCTATCGAGTCCCGCGTTTCGGAGTCGACATCAGCACCGGCGCTCACCTGTGATTCCACCTCAAGCTCGTCGTCCGCCATGCTGCAATGACGGATTTTCCGTTTTGGTATCAGACCGGCCTCTGCGTGGGTTCTCATGCGATCTGAGCGCACGAGCGACGTTTTGTGAACCTTTTCCGGAGCAAGGCGATTACGGTGTTTGGTGTGGATCATGCCGAACTCGCTAAACGCGCGCTCCGGACCTGCCGAAGTGGGTAGGATGCTGAGGACGCGAACAGCCAACGCAACGAATCCCGCCCGCCCCATGAGCAGACGAGTGCCGCTCATGGAGCGCCATATGGAGACAATATCGGGTGACACTCCCTTTTTGGTTGGTTAGCGCAAGCACAGGGAAGGAATTTATATGCTCACCGATTTGATATATGCTTGTTGGTGCCAATCGAGAGCCATCGACTCCATTGAAAGGAAACCCCTATTATTATGATAGTCGTTAAACGTGCTTGAAAACTCCGTGTCCCCAGCCGGGTCTTGCTGGAGCAGTCGCTTGTACATGCGGACGACGAGATGGAAGAACATGATGGGGGGGAAAACATCCTGATTGAAGGGCCGAGTGCGAATGAATGGATTGAAAAAAACTGCAAGGATCATGAGCTCTTGATCAGTTTTCGCGAAACGCCGCTCCAAGCTGCCGTGAACAGCAGCGGTTACCGCGGAATCTGAAGTCTGCAGGGCGCTAAAAATCCGGTACAGGTTTCCGAGGGTCAGAAGGACCATGTCGAGCCTACAATATGGTGCTTGCAAGATGTTGCTTGCGATAGCAAGAGGTTCGAGATGTTTTCCAATTCTGGATAGAAGAGCGACACATTAATACGATGAGGTGGACACCATAAACAAAAGACTCACCGGTCCAGATTTTCCCAGAACCTGCTATGTTTGCAGAGCGCGATGATATACTCTGCTTCCGAAATCTGCTCGGGTTTCGCGCCGAGGCATTTTCTGATTCTCTCTTTGTTAGAGATGATAACAACCTGAATTTGCGGCCGAAGGCATTTGAGGCGTCGAATCGCGGTGTAGTTGGACAGCCAGCGTGTCAAAACGGGAAGAAGGAGCGCCAGAAAATGACCGATCGTGAGCCTTTCCTGCTCTCGAAGCAAATCTAGCGGTGTTTGGTGATGGTTAAAGAATTTAATGATTTCAATCGCCTGTTTTGCCGCATGCATCCAGGGCGCCTTGATTGCGAGGTAATTTCCTGTAATAAGATGTGCCTGATGCGCCCAACATTCGAATACGGCGATCCAGGGATGGGACGCCTTCAGTAGTCGCCGCATCTTCTTGCCATTAGGACCATCATCGGTGCAGGCAGCTATGATCTCAACGCCGTACGTTTCCGCCGCATATGCTAGACCACTCAAGACAAGTTTGTAGAGTTCGTCCCCGGTCTTGGGCCGGCCAGTCATATCATGTGTCTGCAGGAGGAAAGGCTGAAGTTGATAATGCTGAATAGATGATATCATGAAAACCACGAAAACACGAACCTTGGTCTCCACGCTAATCACCGATGTATCAACATGTGTCCTCGCGCAGTTACTCCACCCATCTTCTGCGTACATTGCGAGCTTTCCGTTCGTTTCCAGCCGGGCCCGAACAACCACATCGCCGGCTACATTGTTCAGAATCGGGCCAGAAAGAGCGCGCCAATCAGGAAGGGTCGCGCCGGGGATATACTTGTTGAAAAACTGTCTAAACTCAGGATTCTGAACTGCGTTCCATGACCAATTACAGGTAGCAAAGAGTTTGCACAGATTGGTGTTGAACTCGTTCTGTTCCTCCGAAGTCTAACCTGTTGAGGTTCGCCGTCGTTTCGAGGGAGGGCCTTCAAAGAGCATAGACGACGAAGGGCTCGGGGATGCATGTGTATCGAAGGGAGAAGGTGGAAGCGGGTGGTGAAGGAAGAGTGGGGATAGCGGACTAGGTGGAACTGGAGAAGCTCCCGTGGAATTGCCGAGATAGGGAGAGAATGAGGAGGGTAACGGAGAAGCAGAATTCAAGGGAGTATCACGTAGCGCGGGGAAGGAATTCGACCGAGAAAGTGCAGGTGATACAGTTGGTTGGCCCGACGGTCTCGCGTCAGAGATTCGCTGAAGAAGCCGCTTGCGCTGCACTTTGAGCTCGTCAGAAGCTTCGATTACAAGACAATTGAGCAGGTGGCGCTTCATTCCATCAGGTTTCCCGGCCATTGCATGCTCTGGTTTTGCGGCTGCCAATTTAAATTAGGATGAGGCAGTCGCTCGCGATAATGGGCTGCATGGGTCTCGCACCATACTTCAACCATTCCTCATCGGACATGGTTGTCGGTGGTCCTACAATTTTCCCCTCCACTATTTCCTTCAACTCTGTGGCCTTGGTCTGGTCAATTCGTCGGCAGAGGCATGCAAGACACCACATGTTTGTGTACAATTTATTGCTTTTGTACTTCTGGTTATCGGTATAATACACGTACCTGGGCGGCAGGATCCCGATATAAAAATGCGAGATTATGTGCTTGCTCGGTGACCCACTTGCGGCGTGCCTCGACAATTTTGAGGGCCCGTTTGCCGATGTCGCTTCGCCAATTTTGGAGAGCCGAAGCGGCCCGGGAGAGTATTAATGAGAACACGACAAGAACACGACATACACTCACCAGGAATTCAACGGCCTCGGTGTCCGCATAGGCAGAGAAGTACTGATCCCAGATAGCTTCTACGGGGGAGCGCCTTGAAAATCAGACGCGCTACGCGACACATCATTGAGCAGCGAACGCTGGCCGGAAGTGATGACAGCGGCCCTCTTCCTGGTACCTTCTATGGTAGGTCGAGCGACGCTTGCTTCGGTTTAGACCAGCGGCGCTCCTCGCTGTAAAGCCCCCCCGTTTCAAATTGAAGGGAACCAGATTCAGAGATTTGCGTACCTCCCAGGATCACGGGTCACGCTATAGCTAGTGAGTATGAAGGAAGGTGGGCCTCATCCGATAGCCCAGTTGGATCTCGATCCCGGGTTCCCAACAGAGCGTATTGCATTCCACGAGCAACTTACCTGCGCCGGCTGAATGGCTAGCCACTAGACCAGAGGAGGTTCCTTTTTGTTGGATACGGATAGAATTTCAAACTTGTTGCGTGCACGATTGCGTCGCGAAGGCGGTGGATGGATCGAGTCAGGATTCAGTGACCGAAATGCAATAATTCTTTTTTTTGGGGGTCTGAGAGGGTACCGGCAATGTCCGGTGAAAGTGGATACATCGAGCCAGTGATCATTCCAGTCCCAGGAATAAGGTACAGTGTATTTACGGGCTTGCTGGTGAGTAAGTATGGCTTACCTGCTATGTGCATGGTGGCGGGAAGCAAGAAGAAAAATTAGGCCCCGAGCCACGAGGTCCAAGAAGCGGAGATAAGTTCGGCATGACGGCATACGGCTGAGTCGTCATTCTCGGGAAGTTCCGATTGGCATACGAAATTCTCCACTTGTTCGGTCCTACTGCAAAATGAAGGTTTTCCTCCTTCCTTCTCACAGTCATGGTGCTCAAATATTGTTTGCAGATATGGTTATATTCTGTTGTATCCCCGAGCAAATGCAGGTCCTTTCCGAAACAATTGTTTGACAAAAGATAAGTACGAGTCACGCCACGCAGCTGCGGTGGCCCCACCCAACAAGTTTGATGAATGCAAATACAGAGACAAAACCCGTGGAAGTGGCTAGATAGTCCCGTCCGCTCTTCCAGAATGTCTCTCCATACTTGCAAAGCCTCGGAGGAAACTACCAGTATTGCCCAGTCTCCCGTGGACCCTGTTTCCAAATTTTATGGTCCATACTTGGAATTGATTCGATTTGAAAAGGTAGCCCCCGTCTTCTAGAGCTCACTGTGCCCAATAGTGATCAGAAAGCAGCCACTGGAACCATGTTGATGTTCTGGCCATGTGGTTGGTCTCCACATTTTCGGACCTCCTATCAAACCTAATCTAATTTCGAGCCTGGGGCCTTACCATGGCGGCATATGCCACGGGTCTTCCTCTCCATGCTTATTGCGCCGGACTTGCAAAGTGTTTCATCAGCGCCTTCGTCATGCGCAGTTCGGCATGCACCATAAACGACATCTTTGACCGCAAGATGGATGCGAGGGTCGGTGAGTTTTGGTGTAGTACTAACACTGGTGGACGATGCTAACCATGTGTTAGAGAGAACAAAGAATAGGTTCGATACCTCCGCTGTGTGAGCCTCAACCACTTACCAAGTTCCGCGATAGACCACTTCCAAGTGGGCGCATATCCGTGCAGGCGGCTACTCTGTACCTAACTTTGCAGTACGCTCTTGGAGTCATATTTTTCTGCTTTATGGAACGAGGTTTGGCGTGCGCGATTTTGGTTGGTGTTCGGTCACCCTCTAACATTGTTTAACAGCCTATGGATCGGGCTGTTCCAGCTTATCCCCTTGTAAGTATGTCTTGCTCTCTTGCCATCCCCTACTAATGAGCTGAGCTGTAGATTCGCTATTTATCCCTTACTCAAACGCGTTACTTATTGGCCCCAAGCATGGCTCGGCCTTGCCATGAACTTTGGGTTTGTCACGGCATGGATTTCCGTGGCGGGTAGTGCCGACTATCCAGTGCTCTACGTCGCGATGGCCAGCTGCTGGTGGTATGTGTATCTGTTTTATTTCGGACTTTGTACTAATTTCACTCACCAGTTGGACCATGCTTTACGGTTCGGCATAATGCTTTCCATCTCTCCGTCAGCTCTTCATTAATTGAGCAGCAGACACCATTTATGCGTGCCAGGATATCCGGGACGACATCAAAGCGGGCGTACGCTCCACTGCTATCCTCTTTGGCAGCTGGATTCGACCGCTGTTAGTGTTGATCGGGATTGTGTTCGCAACTTTCCTGGCAGCCGCGGGTGCAATGAATGGTCAAGGCGCATCGTTCTTCGCTGTCTCTATCGGGGGGACTGTAATCCATCTTACCTGGCAATTCCAGGCTGTTGACCTTAGCGTGCCGGACAGCTGTGGGGGTTCGTGAGCCTGCTATCGAGTTCATTGTTCTTGACTGATCCTTCATGACAGAGAATTTCAAACGAAATGGGAGACTGGGCTGGATTATCTGGGGTGGCCTCGTGCTCGACTACATCCTTGCCATTCATAACTCCCAACTCGCTTGGTGAATGGTGCGGGTTAGGGTCTATGAGATAAATTTGCCTACTTCTTTGATGCAGCTCGATCCAGTTCCTTTAGTACATGTAATCATCACATCTCAGTATTTATACCATCTCAACTCGAGTGTTCATTGTTCTCTATTCCGTTTCAACCAAATGGTCACGTGACTACATGCGACATGTTGAACTGAGCAATTATTCAGTAAAACACGTCAGGAGGAGTGGGTTGGAATAAGCTGCAAACAGGGACAAATTCTTTGCCCTACTTTTGATGGCAAGAAATGAATCGCTTCAAAGTTCAAACTTACTCATACCACAGCATTTTGCCTAAATAATTCACATCAACTCACTAGACCCCCATTCCTGATTCACGCGAAGACGATGAGTATGAGCACTCCAGGGATACAGACGGCAAATCCAGAAAGGGAGATTTTGGATCACAACTGACTTTTGTGCATGCTTATAAGTCCTTATCTGTCTTCGAAACGAGCACCCGGCGTTGCAGCGGATCCACATTATCAGGCCGCTATAATTGTGACACCTGTATAAGGGATGGCCATCTGACTCCAACAACACCGCAAGATTCTCCGCTTCCGTGTATGCAATCTCCGGCGCAATCCAGGGTCTTCCATTAAGGGTCTAGCCCCGACCTGCTTCTGGCGATACACAGCCTCGGCAATTTCCGTACCGTAAGATTCAGGGTGGCAAATCTAGTATCCACACCTCATAGACAGATCAGTCCGGTCTATCCATTCGTGGCGCCGAGCACCGTGACATACTGTTGATGCGAGAGATTAGAATATACTTATAAGGAATGGTCGGCCAACTCTCATAACTCCGGGATGGTATCATTCACTCCAAAGCGATGCGCAAGGAATCCCAGCAACCCGGCGAGGCATCTTATATCTCGGGCCATGAAACCATGTGGTGCCTCTACAGGCGTGGCTAGACCAGTGACGGTGTTTCAAATAGCGGCTGGATTCGAGCCTAGCGGCATCTGTGCTTATTCTAGTGGACCGATATGCATATTCTGAGGCTTCTGATAAAAAGTAGCGACCATTATCCATCGCGGGCGACAGTAGTTTAGGAAACTATCATCTTCTGTCAGCTTCTGTCCGTTGATTGCGGGTTTGGTCCTTTGGAATTCTGGTGCGGACAACTGCAATCTATTCATTTCCGCATCCCTAGGTTTCTCCGCGGCTCACGGTTTCTTTTCTGCCAGCATGAGAGTTAGGTTGACTGGGATCCTTCTGACGCCCTTGTTGATTTCTGCGTTTCATCCGCCATCAGCGTTCTTGCCAACTTTCTGCTAGCTTCAGACGCATCATAATTTACCGAGCCATAACAAGACTTTCCCTCAAGCTAGAGGAATAGTTATATGCTCTGCTTCCTACGCGCCCTCAATTCCTTTGAAGCACCGGACCTCGAGGCCCACGACTCAACGGGCTGTGCCACTAACGAGTTAACAAGGCAACCACAACTCCGATTAAGTATTATCCCTCAACGGTATTACGAATTGTCGGAAAAATCCTGAACGTCTTATAGCGGAATATATTGACTCACCATACGTGATATGCCGATAATCCTTTTGCTGGCTTGTAACACGACCCAGAGTTAATATATGAAATGGTAAGCCAGGCCGCAGATTATAACCTCTGTTGCGCCCTTGCGAGGTGGTGAGCCACATATGAAGTTAAGTGGGCCTTCAAGGTGTGATGACCTGAGCTCCTGGCACACAACAATCATAATCATGCCAGTTGGAAATCGTTCGGGTAGCGCACGCAGAATGCAAATTACGAGTACCTATGTCATCTTTCATAACATAATCATCCCTTCGGGATGATCTCGAGAGTGGAGTAAAAGTCAGTATTCAAAGTCTGCATAAACCCCAATAGTGGCTGTGTTGAAGGCGAGTTGGCGAGGAAGACTACATATTTTCTAATGAAATTAATGGCAGTGTTTGCTTATGGAACATGGTTTCGCGGGCGGCCTGGGTTCGAATCTCACAACTGGTGGCAAGCTCTGGGTGAGCAAAGAACCGCTCGTGAATAAGACCTTGCGAGCCTCTCTATTCATACAAAAGCAATACCTGTGATGAACTCAACTGGGGGAGTGTGTTCAATGAAACCACAGTGATTTACAGGGACTCAGTAAAGGCTCTCTGGGGTGTGGCTGGGACAGACACCAAAAACACTCTAAAAATTCGGATCATGGTCTCGGGAATTCTGTATGAATGTCTCTGTCATGGAGGAAATTATTCAAGGTCAACTCAGAAGCGGTTTCTAGCCAAATCTCAAATTTTCAACAAATTTCCTATTCTGCTCATTTCTAGTCATTGGCAGGGACACTAGGCCCAACTGGTCATCAAATAGCGCCCAGAATGAATATATGCTATGCCTCTATCACCCCAGTTTTTTCTTGAAGATATATTGGTGACCCAATCACCATAAGAATTCAACCTTAGAAATCTAGGTAGTGCAATCATTGTGCCAGTTTCCACCATTGAATAGCAAAATCAATGTCGTAACAAATATTTTGAATGCCTTTGGACAAGGACTGACTGAAATTATGCAGAGTTGCGCCTTGCAGTGACACGCATACGACGCGTCTGAGAGCGCGAGCTGATAAAATAAATATCAAACCCAATACTCCGAGAGTGGTCATACAACGATAAATGTGCGAGTGGGTCCAGTCATGTCCAGTGCTCGGGATGGATGTAAAATGAAAAGGATGAGGGATGTGAGGGTGTGTGAGGTTCGCAACACGGTGTGAGACAGCGGGGACGATGAATGAGCTGAGTACGACGAGGGACATGATGAAAGCGAATATAAGCGCAAACATTGGCAGCGAGGGACTAGCACGGTGACATGCGAGAAACTGAGACAGAGACAGGGGGTGAAGTCGAGGGAGAAACTCTATTTTTGTATAGGAGAAGTATAGGCGGAATATATAGATAAAAGAAAAGGAGAGAATCTCAGATATTGAATCAGCATCCGAGACAACAGGAACAAAAGGCAGTGTAGTAAAATAGATGAGATGCAGGGCAGAGGAGCTGAGTACAGGGGAAGTACATTGTGTGATCCAGGGACCTGGGGTAATGCATGCGCGAGACGCGTGCTGTCATGCGTGTCAGCGGCATGGTGCTGGAAACAATTTCCTTTTCTGGATTATTGGTGTTAGTGTTCCCAATTGGGATAGGTGTCTCCGGGCCCTTTTTGGAAAGATCTAGGCAGAGGTGTCCACACATAGGGCTGTGCAACCTGCCAGCAAACTCATTCTGTGCTGGTGATATTTTGTTGAACAGATGTCGGATAAAATGGTAGGTGACATGTGGTTTGAAAGAGATAAATCAATTTGTAGAACCTCCTCATATTGAGCACACAATAGACCTTCTTTGGCACAGAACAAATGTTTGACTAAATAGTGTTTCCTGACATTGAAACCTGGAGTGCTTGGACGCTCGGGATGAGCCTGGTAGCATCTTTATTCTACTATAACAGTTCCAAAGAATATTCTGCTGCATTAACTGCCTCAGCAGAGCAATGCGGATGGGCAGCAGAATCTAAAAGGCTGTTTTTTATTGAGTGCAAATACAATATTTGTGGAACGGTATCTAATAAAATTATGGAAAGCCAATATTGAGGCTCTCAGGCCCATAATACGTGCCCCTGATAGTATTCATCAATACCTGAGAGATGCAGAGTCCGCAATACCACAAATGGCGGCAAGCTCCAGGTGGGTAGAGAACCACTTGTGAATGAGAGCTCCGCAAGGCTCTGAAGTGACGCAAAATCAATACCTGTGGAAAATCCGGGGGAGACCGTGTTTGTTGAGACCACAGCAATTTATGGCCAGTCAGTAAAGGCTGAAACAGGCTTTCTGGGGTGTGGCTGGGACAGATGCAAGGAACACCCTAAAATTTTGGATCATGATCTCAGAAATTCCAAATGGATGTCTGTGTCATGGAAGAAATTATTCAAGGTCAACTCGTAAGCGGCTTCTAACCAAATCTTGAACTTTCAACCCATTTCTTATTCTGCTCATTTCTGGTCAGTAGCAGGGAAGCCAGGCCCACCTGGTTGTCCAAAATATTGCCCAGAGTTAATATATTCTATGCCTATGTCACCGTGATATTTCGTTCAAGACACATTGCCAACCTAATCACCATAGGAGTTCAACCTGAGAAATCTAGGTAGTGCAATCATTTCACCGGTTTCCATCGTTGAATAGGAGAATCAAAGTCATAACAAATATTTGGTATGCCTTTGTACTGGAACTGACTGAAATTATGCAGAGAATGGGCCGCACTGCTGATCACAGTAGCTATGCAAAACATATGGTGGCTGTCGGAAAGGTGGAAACAATGTGAACTGAGGATAATTGTGCACAACTGATTGGCTAGGCACTTGTGGAATGAACTGTGGTTCCACATGCATTCTGGAATATTTTCCCAGCCTGCTGTCAGGGAACCCCCCGTCTGGCCCGACGTCTGTCCATCCGTCTGGCTCCGGCCCATCGTACTGCCCGCTTCCTTGTCCAATCCTTCGTCCGGAGCTCCCTCCTCGTCCGGCCTCCCCTCCGGCCTCGCCCATCCGTCCGGCCTTCCGTCCGGAGCCCCCGCCCGCACTCCAGGCTGCGCCTCCCCCCGTCCCTCCAGACTCCGTTCCCCTTCACCTCCCTTTGTCCGGCCGCTCGCACTGGAACACGCTATGTGATCAGGCCCGGGACCACTGCCGATCACTTTGGACACGTGCTACTGGCTAGTACCTATTTGTTATATAAACCTCGCCTAGCGTGGGAATCCTCATCCTTTCTTCTCTTCGGATTCTCCCACTAGGTGCGTATTTCTAGACATTGTATTTAGTACTGCGAATTGAGTTACTTTGGATTCTCCTGCTAGTTCCCGCGCTCCCGCACTGAGCTGAGGTTGCCCTTACACCTGCAGGTATGGTGGAAAGCATGGGAAACTGGCAGAAGTTCGATGCCTGAAGACGTCATGTGTTGATGGGATTATTAAATAGCCCTTTTGAGCGATGCTGAAATGCCAAGTGGTTCAAAGGTTAATTCAGAAGTAAGTTGGAATTTGATCCAAGAGAATATTGGTGTTTCTCCTATTCCAAATACTTCTTGCATCTTGAAAACAAGTGCAGTTCCACCATATCTTGTGCATGGGGAGTGCGGGCAATGTTGTGTGATTTCAGCAATTTCACAATTGTGGTATCACAACGTTTCAGCACAGCCTCGAAAATCTAATGAATCTTCCTGAATGCAAAGTAGACACCGATCTTCCACTCGGATTCCTACATGGGAAGGGGAAGGAGACGAGAGATGAACGAGACAACAATAAATAATTTGGAGAGATAATTCTCAAATTATGCGGATATCTTTTGTGTGTGTGGGGGGGGGCTTGGCTGGGCCGGCTTTGGCAAGCTTTCGGGACACAGTGGGAGCAGCCACCGGAAAGAGTGAAACGGGCTGGGATGGAGCATAGAACAGCCAAACCCGTACACAAGGGCTGCAAAGGGAAAGGGTATGAAATAAACCCAAAGCAACCCAAAAAGCAAAACCAAACAGGGACGGGTGGGTGGGGTGAAAAAAATAGCGGGGAGATGTGGTGGAGAGCATGAGAGAAGCTGAGACGTGTAGATGCTGAGGCGGAAGTAGCACAATGTAGCTATGCTACTGATATAATGTGTCATATCACGTCACGGGAATCCTATCTTATCTTGTCTACTTTGCCTACCACCTAGCACAGCTTGTGAGCTCGCCTCTGCTTGGCTTATACTAATGAAACAGTGCAACAAACTGCACACAGCAGATGTGCAGTGTCAGCTATCACATACAAGTCCCACCATTGATTGCCTCCTTATCTGCTCTCTCGTTCCCCGCTGTGGCGACATGGCCAGGCGACCACCAAATTGTGATCTCTGCTCCCAGGTGCTTTTCCGCTACCCTGCATGCTCCTTCATGCCAAATGTCCCAAATCCAGTGTGAGGTGTTGCTGCCATGGCTGTGGCCACTTGAATCACCAGTTGGCTGTTGAATACCACTGTTACGGGCCCCTGCATGTGCTTCCGCTGCTTGGGGAGCACCATTTCCAGTACTCCTCCTATGCCTTCACCCTCAAAGAACATGTGATCTTCTGCCTTGCCCAGGTACAGCCATGCTGAGGCAACCTCGAGACCGTCCTTGTACAAGACTGCCGACGCCCTGATGCACCTGTCTATGCCAGAACCATGAGTATAAACTTTGTAAATAGAAGTGTAGGCAGGAGACTGCAGATAGTCCAAATGAGCATTAGGGAATATAATATCCATCCTGTGCCAATTATTGAGCTCTGTAAGGGCAACCTTAGCTCGGCGCAGGGGCACGGAAACTAGCAAGGGAATCTGAAGAGAATTAATAGGTTGTACTAAATACAGTGCAAGTACTACACACCTAGCAGGGGAATCCGAAGAGAAGAAAGGATGAGGATTTCCATGCTAGGTGAAGGTCTATAAACTAATAGGTACTAGCCAGTAGCAGGTGTCCGAAGGGACCGGCAATGCTCCCGGGCCTGGTCGCATAACACATGCTAGTGTGAGCAATGGGAAAGGGACGGAGCAGAGGCCAGAGGGAGGGAGGGCAAGGTTCCGGATGTGAGCGAGGCAGAGTGAGATGTCAGAGGAGGTTCCAGACGTGGGTGTCACATTTCCGGAACGAGAGGGAGTCAAACGCTGAAAGACAGTCACTCCTAGTACGGATGGATCACGTTCGAGAAAGGTTCGCAAAGCTAACTTCTATGAAAACCAAACCCTAACCAAAACCACTCAACAACGCCTTTCTTTAATAGGAATGATAGTTTAAGTTCAGGGGTGTAGACCAAGTATTAGGTCAAATAGCCAAGTGCGTGCAGGTTTCAACCGTTCGAGAGAGTCTCGTAGTTGAGCGTGGTGCGTTTTGTTGGTTCGAGGAGCGCTTTCCTTTGTTCACAGATGAACGTAGGTTGCTTAGTATAAGAAACAGACTCGAAGGTCTGGCTTGGTTTGTTCCAAAGAACGGGTTATTGCTAACACGTTGGCTTGACAAGCTCACAACGATGGTTCGTGGACACAGGGACACAAAACACAGGACACAGGACACACAAGAACACGTTCACGGACACAATGACAAGACAAGCACAAGACACAGGACACAGACACGTTCACAGACACAATTCCACAGTTCAGGTTCACAAGTCCACACAGATATTAATCCAAACCACAATTCACTTTATATCAGATGAAAGAACAGTCGCACTGGGCTACTGAGCTCTCGAGCCAAACCTATCTACAACACTACTGTCTAGAGGTGGGGTCTGCTACTGTACTGCTAAACTGCCTGCTCTTTTATACTACTCTCTTATCGCGATGACTAAATAATATTATATATACTGGTCTGTTTATCCGTGAAATCTGACTCGAAATCCCTGCTTGAATAATGCTATTGGCTCCCTATACCGGTAGATCGAACACTGGTTCAGACTCAATCGATTGAAGTTGAAATATTATGGTATCTTGGTGATAATGCTGGGTCCGTGACTCGCAGCTCGGGCGACGCTCTTGCCTAGACACGTCTCTTCTTTGTCCTAGCCCTATTCAGATTCTCCTACTGAGGTCGGGGTCTCTTCGCGAGCGACTTATACGGTTCGCGGGTGCTGTCAAACTCTCGCAGTTCTGTTGCCATCTTTGATCGGACAGCTCCACCTGGAGCATGCTTTGGCATCAGTCACCTAATTCATCTTGGTCATACTCTGGATCCGCACGGACCTCGGAGCTATAGCTGTTCGGGGTATTCGCCGCTTTTCCGTTCTCGGAGCCCTCCGCTTGCATGTGACACACACGTCCACTAATTCCAGGAATGCCACGACAAACAAAGTGTCTCTGGAGGTGGTCGCGACCACTGAGTTCCGTCTGCGATTGCCAAATATAGATTCCTTCTAACTCCTCTGTAGTCCAAGTCAGCGTCAGCACTTCTAGGCGGGTTCCTAGGTACTGTCTGGTTATTCGAGATTGTCTCCGTGTGAGCGCGACTCTAGCTATATGACTGGTAGCTCTCTGCGTGAGGCATCGCGGAAGCTCTCGGGATGTCTGCGTGATTGTTTATACTGAAAATTGCAAAATAGCTGTGTTTCATGTGTGGCTGTTTTCACGGCTTATCAATGCGGCCGAGGCAATCCAGTGCAGAGTGTTGGGATAGCAGTGATAGTAGGCATCAACAGCATCTGTGGCGAAGATGTCGGAGTACTTAACACACTTATTGTGTTCCAGCCCATAGCTTTTCCACTGCACCATGTACCAGAGGCTGCTGTACTGGACCTTCGCCTCGAGGATCTCTTCGACTTCCCATTGAACATTGTGGTCGGTCTGGAGAACAGGCAGGGGCTCGTCATTCCGGGGGCGTCCGGGGAAGGGGTGCGGTTCTGCAAGCTTGAGTTTCACTACCAGAAAGACTGGATGAAGCTGGGAGTATTGGGGAGGACTCGTCGTTCCGGGGGTGTCCAGGGAAGGGGTCTGGTTCCACGAGCTCAAGTTTCATCAGCAGAAAGACTGGATGAAGCTGGGAGTATCGGGGGGGGGGAGAGCTCAAGCTTGTACACACCCTTCCTGACGACCTTCACCACCTTAAAGGGTCCGAGGCGCTTGTCCGAGAATTTGACAGATGGACGTGTCGTCCAGATATCGGAGGTGTCAACCCAGACCTGGTTGCCCACCTCGATCCCCGGGGCGGGCGTGTGACAGCAGTCATAGTATAGCTTGAACTTGTCCTTGGCCTTAACGAGCACCGCTTTGGCTTCCGAACCACCGGAGGCAATCCAGTCCCGGAATTTGTTCACAGACTCCACTGCTGAGCGCAACCCGTTAGGTTCGAACCCCATCCAGGGGAGCCTTCCAGTGTCCGTCATGAACAGAACTTGCTGTGTCGAGGAGTGGATGTGGTTGTTGTACGTGAACTCCGCTGTCGGAAGGACCTCGTCCCAGTCATCCTGTTTGTAGTTCATGAAGATCTGGACAAACTACTCAAGTTCCTGGTTGATGTGCTTGGTCTGGCCATTGGTCTGCGGGTGGTAAGCGGTGGACATTGCAGGCTCTATCCCGATGAGGCGCCACAGCTCCGTGGTGAATTCCGCTATGAAATGCGGTCCCCAGTCAGAGATGTATTTCCGGGGTGTTCCATGGTGCCTCCAGACATTCCAGTAATAGAGCCGAGCTGCTCTGACCACACCAAGGCCAGTGTGGCACTTGTTGAAGTGGGCCTGTTTACTCAGGACATCAACCACGACTATGACCACATCGAACCTGTGAGCGTCCGGAAGCTTGAAAATGAAGTCCATGGAGATGGTATCCCAGCGGTCTTCCAGGATCTCCGTCAGGTGAAGTTCCGTACAGCAGCTTCCGGAGCGCCTTAGTCCGATTACATGGATCACAGGTGCGGACATACTGGCTGACCTGCCGGGACAGCTGGAGTCACCAATAATTCCGGGAGATGAGCTCCAAGGTCTTAAAGTGGCCGGAATCTCCAGCGACCCGAATGTTGTGGTGCTGTGCTATAATCCGGCGTCAGAGATCCTTATTCTGCGGCACGACAATCTTGCCACAGAAGTAGAGGAGTCCATCCGAGACCCACCACCAAGACGACCGGGGGGAGCAGACATTCCAGTTTCTTGAGGAGTTCCCATGCGATGAGCGCAACGGGGTCCTCAAGGTCCGGTTTGCCTGCGAAGGCCTCCCGGACATCGTGGAGAAGGGGAATCTCGGGTCCAGCAACCACAACGCCTTCCAGTGTGCGGACGTGGAACAAGTCTGGGATGAGGGCGACATCCGTGTTGTCTGAGCCTACTCCGTGATCGGGGCAGCGGAACAACACGTCTGGACAACCCATAAGGCAGCCAGGTGGGTGGTGTGTGGAACAAGTCTGGGATGAGGGTGACATCTGTGTTGTCCGAGCCTACTCCGTGATCAGGGCGGCGGGACAACATGTCTGGACAACCCATAAGGCGGCCAGGTGGGTGGTGCAGTGTGAAGTTGAACCGGGAAAAGTACAGGGACCACCGAGCTTGCCTTCAGTTCAAGTTCTGTGCCTTCCGGAAGTACTCCAAGTTTTTGTGATCCGTCCAGATCTCAACCGGATGCTGCGTCCCCTGGAGGAAGTGTCGTCACTCCTCGAGGGCCCGGACAATAGCAAGCATCTCCTTGTCGTGGATCTGGTAGTTACATTGGACGTTGTTCAAACTCTTGGAGTAGAATGCGACTGAGTGCCACTTTCTGTCTGCATCCAGTTGAGACAGAACAGCGCTGGGTAGCGTAGTCGGAACTGTCTGCCTCGAACCGGTACGGACACGACTCGTCTGGGAGGACTAAGACGGGCTCTGCAGTCACTGTGTCCTTGAGGGCTTGGAACATGGTGGCTGCTGCGGCAGTCCAGGTCCAGACAACACCCTTCTTCGTGAGATCGAAGAGGGGCTAGGCAATGTCCGAGAACGCTCAGATGAACCTCCGGTAGAAGTTCGTGAAGCTGAGAAACTGCTGTACGTCCTTCTTGTTTTCCAGAGCGGGCTAATGTCTCCAGACAGGATGAGATCCTGGAAGATGTTATCCATCATTGTCTGGAACATGGCAGGGGAGTTGGTAAGTCTGAAGTACATCACCAGCAGCTCAAAGACCTCGCAGTTGGTACGGAACGTGGCCTTCCATTCATCACCTCCCTGGATCCGGACATTGTTGAACCCCCACTGGACATTGAGTTTTGTGAAGAACCAGGCTCCCTTCAAACAGTTAATGAGGTTGTTGATCAGAGGGAGCGGGTACCAGTTTTTCAGTCATCGCATTTTTAACTTGACGTTGATGTGAGAATAGTGGAGCTATGCCTCATGCGAAGACAATGGTTGACACATGGAACACATACGGTACTGAGAACAATTATGCATGGTAACCATCAGAACAATAGTAGTTGTAATAATAGTAGTTAGCATCACACAGTTTCATTTACTGTATTCAAGCAGTAGCTAGGATGTAGTTTATTCTTTACCTCTCCTAGCGTTTTATTCAACCTCATTGACAATCCTAAAAAGCCACTCCCCAATCCCGCTCATCTTACTGAGTTGAGCCGGCTGAGTAAGGGTTGTTCTTGTAACAGGTTTCAGGATTTGTGAATTCTGAACTAGAACACACTTTCTTATTTCATGCAGCCTGTTGGATTTGCATAAAGTAATATTTCACCCTTAGACCACTGACACATGTTTCAACACAGTGAGGGGTAAATAATCCTGGATTAAAATAAAATAAAAAACAAAAATAAAAAACCCCCGAAAATCATATGCAAGTCCATAAACGAAACCCAAATTAGTAAAATGGCCCAAGAACACCCCATCCTTTCTGTGTTTCCATTGGAAGGTATCCCACAAGTGTATTGCCATTGGCCAGTGTCCAGGTTGATCCTGATTTCAAACCATGTGGCTTTTGTCATACAAGGTATTTGAAAACATCAGTCCTGGCTGACTGATATTGTGTGGTTCTCCTCATTCCTGTCATCCCCTGTTCCTCTCCCGTTGCTCTGGTCCATCAGGTTATGTTCCCCTAGCCTCCAGCTCTCCATAGATACCCGTAGTGTAACCTTTCCCAGAAAGGGTTCTTATTGTGCCAACTGTGGCGCCTCGGAACAAGAATAACCCCACCAGATTGTCTCAGCCAACTTTCACTTATTCCAGAACTTTGTTGGAATAAGTGTTCCTGGACCACACTCGCTATCACATGGAAGGCCACAACCTATTTGAGCCGAAATTAACTTATTTCTGCATGCCTGTCACAAGTGCCTCCAGCTTATTTCCCATGTGGAAACCTTCAGAGGTTTGTGGGCTACACACTCCTCTACCATTTTCAAGGTGAGCACCTGCCAGTCTGCAGGGTAGTCACCTACCCTTTGTACCCATTACTCTGTGATCATGACCCAGCCAGCTATACCAAGACCATATACCAGCTCTCAGAAATAAGACTTAACTGTAATCAAACTATTCCGAAACATGCAAAAAGTGCGATGTTCTGGTATAGTTCAATTCCAGACAGTTCACTGACTGCCATTTATAGTAATTTTCTCATGATTGCTGAGAAATGAACATTTAACTCAGTAAACAATTGAGGTGATGGGTGACACCCTGTAAACCGTTGGTCGAAACACTACAGTAATGTATGTGTTAGACAAACCTTCTGTCTACAGGGGGTGGGAACACAGTGATTCTAAGAGTGTAGGTCAGTGGAAGTAACCTCAAGCTGATGAAAGATATATTTCTAGCACTTGAACTCTATGCCTCAACCTGCCGGCATGGCCTGCGGGATAGCATCATATGTTATACGAGTGTGCGAAGCTTCAAGGATCACTTTGGGGAAATGAACGAGAAACTCGTGCAGCTAGGTGGGTATTAGGAGCAGGTCATACTCAAATGGGTTGTCGGTGCTGCTTACAATAGCAATTGCTCGCACGTACGCTTTGAAAGACAGTGCAGTGCAGATTGCTCAAGATTTCAGAGAGGTCCACCTCGGCGCACGCGAAATTCGACGGACTCAGGAAGAATCTGGCGAATAGACATGAGTAATACACGTACTCGGGAAGAGTCTGTGCTCTATAATACCACTTGGCGGTGCCAGCGACTACAAAAAGCAGCCTTTTTTTTTTGGTGAGTGGCTATGTCAGGATACAGGCGCTGGTTTTGCGGTACAGAACGGAGCGGTTGATATACGTTGATACGAGGCATCTACTTAATACACGAGGTATCAATATTAATTAATAGTGAAGGTCAATCCCAGGCAACCTCACGCTCATCATTCAGCTCGGCTTCAATCCAATACTTGAGGTGGCGGCTTCCGGGCACCCCCGGCGTCGAATACGACCAGATATTCTCAATCCCCAAATCCAGGCCAAGTTTCCCCTCGAGGAGGATTACCGCAGGTATTATTCGAGCGGTCTGCGGTTAATTCCGTTTCGGCGGGTAACTGGGATGTTTGTGAGTCGGGTGAGAGGAGAGGGAAAGTGGGCTATCCCTGTGCCAAGGAAGGAATGGTGGCAGGTGTATTGATTATCTGCCGTTACCTAAATCTTAATTTCCCGCAGGCGGAACAACCAGTTCAGGGACACGACGGGGGACGAAAAAGCGGAAGGAACTCTGAATTCGAATGACTTGTTGAAGCCTAACATGTACTTTACCTATTTCCAGCACGGATAATGCATACATATTGGTGGGTTATACAGCGCAAATTACTTGATGATTTTGCTGACAAGCTTTAAGGAAGCAGGTCATCTAAATCTTGTGTCCCATCCCTCTTAGGATCTAACGTCAAAGTAAATTCAGCAATCGAACACAAGCAAGAAACCAAAAGAAACCCACCCAATCGCTCGCTTCTTTGGCCGCCCTCTCTGCGTCTTCAGGCTTGACGTAATTCGATTTGGGTATCGAATTGCCGAGCACGACGGCCGGGCGCGCCGAGATTCGTTCCAACCAGGCTTTCAAGTTGGGGAAGGAGTCTAATGAAAGTCCGGCCCAGGCGTAGGATTGGACCCATCCTGGAGTAAGCACGTCAGCCTCATGAAGAGGGGTTCACCAACCATGTCAGACGTCAAACTCACCGTAGGTGCAGATATCCGCGATTGTGTACTTGCCCTTGCCGGGACCGACTAGGTATTCTCGGTCGGCAAGACGAGTCTCATAGACGCTGTAAAGACGATGCGTCTCATCTTGGTACCTCTTGATGGCGTAGGGAATCTTCTCCGGAGCGTAGCGGACTGAATGAAGAAAAAGAACTCGGATCAGCGGTGAAAGTTGGTACAAGAGTCAGGCAAAGAGTGTCGTACAAAAGTGGTTTGCTTGCCCCTGCATGGGTCCAAGTCCACCTTGGCTGTGGGAAGGATGAATGAATGTTGGTTAGTTGAATGAGGAGAAGGGACATACACAAAGAAGATCCAGTTCAGCAAATCTTGTTCCTCTGCCGGGTCCGAGAAGTGGAAGACGTGGTTGGTATCGTAAACCCTGGCGAGGTACAACAAGATGCTGGCGCTCTACAGAAAAGATATTTCAATGTGTGAGCACGTCAATCCTGCAACGGAGCTCGCGCACCTCCCAGACGTTGACCGGAGCTTGTCCCTCGATAGCATCCACAAGTGCAGGAATCCTTCCTGAACGCATAGCAGGATGAGCGTTCCGCTCCCAGCATCATTCTCAATCACCATTTGGGTTGATCTACAGCGCGGCGGAAACTTAGCTACAGCCCATCCTTTTGCGACGCTTAGCACCTTCAAGAACCAGTCCGACTTTTGTTCGTTTTTCTGAAATGAAATGGGCACAAATGAATAGCTGGCGGAGTCGCTTTGGTTACTTGCGGCTCTCAAGCGGACCGCAAGGAGAAGGAACGAACGAGGAGATCGCGCCAATGGCTTTGAGCTCTTCGAGCGCGATGGATACCTTGTAGCCATTGGGAGTTGCAGCTGTGAGGAGTGTGATTCCGGATCCAATCGTGGGAGCGGGGGTCGTCATGTCGGGGTGGAAGTCAAGGTCCAGATAGAGGCTATTTATGCTGAGGCGTGTATTCGAGATGGCGCAATCTGGTTTGTAAGACATCATGGTCATTGGCCCATGAGCACATGTGATGCGGCTGACGCGTCCATAGTCGCGTATACATTGGTGATCGGCAACGCTGCCGGAAATCAGTGGTATTGCTGCATTTGGAAATCTCCCCCTATTTCGGCAAAGGCTCATATCGACCTTGCCATGTCATGAGCACTCATCAAGTACTGTTTGGAAATTGGATGGCAATTTGTACCCCAGAAAACACTTCATTCCAGTCCTACTAGCATTTGAGCCTTCAATCAGATACATTGCCAGGTCTGTTCAATTATAAATACGATGTCACTACTAGAACTATATAGAATGGTTAGACCCCTTTTTCAATTCCTCTCAGGTGAGTGAGAGGCGAAGGTATTTGTACCTCATCGCGGCGGTTCAGTGAGATGGATATTAATGCTTGTAGAATTTCGCTATTTCCGGGCAAGGAGGATGCAAAGAGAATCCAAGGGTTTAACAAACCAGTGGAATCTACAGCAAACGGTGAAATAGTTTATGAAATAATATGAAACGATTGGTCAAGCTTGTATTTCCAACACACCCCCGCAAGCTTGAGCACAGAAAATTTAGGAATACACCCTCGGAGTGAAGAAGGGAAGCGGCATGAAGTTTGTCCTGCACATCACTGGAGGCTCGGTCCGGTGCGCACAATGTCAATGCACACACCATACAAAGAAAAATATTAACCTAGGTCGAAAGGCGTACGGAAAGATTGAGGGATTTATGCCATTGGTGCTTCCGTGCGCCTTCCGACCTAGGTTAATATTTTCTTTGTATGATGCTGGAATGAGAATCTCCATTGTTTCCCCAAGGCGAATGGGAAAGTGGATCGTCATCGACCATCGCGGAAAGGGAAACTTTCGGTAGTGGTAGAATGGTTTGTTGGAGGTAGAGTTCAAATTTCTCCGTCGCAGCAATTGGCGTGCTTATAAACATGGTAGCTACTCGTTTTTTCGGATTTCATTCAGCGTGCCTCCAGTGGAATCCGCCGACCGGCTCCAACTCCCGTTAGAACCCGTATACCCGTCATTTCTCTTTTGGTTTTCGCCGTTGGTCGGCTGCGTGCAAGAAATGAAAATTGGTGATATATATACTCGAAACAGGTCTGAAAAACGAACGTCGTCAGCGGAAGGTCAACCTTGAAATGGAATCGGAGGGCATACAGAATTTACAGGACGGCGGATTACTCGATTCGAATACATACAAGTCGATCGTGAGATTTTGGTTTTGCGCGCAGCAGGGAAGAATTTGCGGTGACAGGTTTCGGGTTACATCGATACACTCCTCCGCCTTCAAGGTGGGCGGGATTTCGATCGCCAACTTGCGAAGGCAGGGTAGTTTCGTTCCTGCGAGAGTGCGATCGAGTTGGGAGCAGCTCGCCGCGAAGCTTTCCAGATTGGAAAATGCATCATGGCCCCCGCCGTTCCACAGTCTTATGCAAATTTCTTGGATGCTTTGCGGTAGTTCCGCCAACATCTTCGAGAGCTTGTCCAGGTCCTCGATGCAAGAACCCATCACGATGCGCTTGAGTGCCTTGAACTCCCGCAAGACAATGAAATCTCGCGAGTCGATGAAGTTGTCAACTGCGAGGCGAAATCAGTTGTCTCGCGCCCGTCGCAACATATTTATTCGCCTACATTCCTCTTCGCACAAAGCCGTGACCATTTCGAGCTTCATTTCGGAGAGAGTCGCCCCGAAGCGACAAGCAAATGGCCCGAATATCGCTGGCTGGAGAAGTTGCATAGTGTCGGTATAAAATGATTCGAGAACACCATAGTGGAGGTCAGTGAACCACTTCAGGGCCGGAGAGTCCTCGGGTGCTCCCACAAAGAATAGCTTCTTTATGCTCGAGGGAGGGGGGACCAAGCTTTCGTCTTTATTATGCTCCAGCCTCGTCCACCAAATAGTGAGAACGGTTAGGTTGGTAAACTGAGAGATGAACGCCCCGAAGGCTGACATTGTGATATTTTCGGTGTACCTGAATTGAAGTTCATGGATTTGTTGCTTAGTGGCCAGTGGCAGGTCCCGGTCGATGGCCTCGAAATCCTGGACTTTGGACATGCTCTGCAGAGCCAATGTTGTTAACCGGCGGAACTTGGGGAGGTGTGGGAGAAAGTCCTTTAGCCACCGGGGGTTTTGGACCGTCTCGGGTACGATGCCACCAAATTTTATCACCTGTACATGGGGAAAGACGGTGCAGTGGGGATGATTCAAAATTGGCGTCAAATCCCGATTGGTATTCACTGATACTTTGGGGAACAGAATCCCCCGTGCAATGTGCATGCAGCTCTTGCACACGAGGGAGAACGAGTACAGAGTATTTTTGTCATCTCGAGCACATTCAATGATTGCAGCGAGTAATTCGGACGGTAATCGCGGAGGGCCTTTCAGCTGGTGGCAGGCGCATTCTGTTAATATCGGTGAAAGTCCTTCGGTTGTTTCTGCTCACCTGAATGATTTCCTGCCATAGCTTTGCGTTCTCCTGCTGAAGGAACGCGATCTTTTCCTCCTGCGCTACAAGGCATGCTTGCAGCTTGACGACGAGAGCATGCACATCACTGAGCATGGCGGATTGTGCAGCGCCAGCTGAGACAGTCTCTTTATGAGCCGCCAACCTTTGGAAACAAACTCTGCTGTACCTTTGCCCATTTGCTGCTTCGGACCATTCAGCGCTGCATGTTGGGTGGACATAGATGAACTCTCGTCTGGTGGAAAATCGATGGCAAGAACCAAGAAAGCGGATAAAGGGAAATGTAAAAACTGCGGCGGTCTAATAAACTTGACGGTAGTGCATTAAAGTCTAAACCTTCCCGTTTTATCGATTGATCGCCAAATTGTAGCTCGGCATAGGAAATCTGTTGTTTGACCATGCGTAGGGTGTTGCGCGTAGAGTGCAGGAAAGAGTGCGCGCTGATTCCGGCTGTCTCAGAAACATGGTCCTCGAAATTTCCAAGTAGACGGATCTATAAACCTCCCAAGCAGGCTGAGCCGAACCTCAAAAGTATAACTTAATCCAACATGCTTAGACGAAATTTCGGCACGCTCCGGTTTTCAGGGATCCTCGTCTTCCTAGCGTTTGTGCCGCATGCTGGGTTAAATTCCGTCTTCACGTCCGCAGAGAGCGGCGCATTATATTATCCACCTGGATCCGCCTAGATCCTAGAGCGTCGACTCAGTAGGGCGGCGTGATTGCGAAGCGTGTCGCAGTGTCGGGCTTGTTATAAGTAACTTCGTTGGAGAAGACCGAACCCAAAACGGGCTTGACGTCTGAGTCGCACATGGGACTCGGCGGACAAGAACAAATCACGATGAGAGTGCTGTCTGTGGCCTCGCACTTTAACTTAGTCTTTAAGTGTTAGACGCGTCGGCACGACGGAAGCCTAGCGCAGGCAGCAGGATCAGACACAATTTCATCAGAGCGCCAAGTCCAGCGTGACCGAGCATGAACGAGACCAAAGAGACTGACGAGGGAAGGCATTGGAGACTCGGAATTGGAAAGAAGCAAGGCGAAATTTTGGGCACGCGGCGCCCCGCCGAACAAAAATTAGAACTTGAGGAAAAAGTCTGAGTAGCTTAGAGCTAGACTAGAAGACTCGGAAGAAATCCCTCCAGTGAGCTTTAGGTGGTCCGCCGCTCGTTCGTTCTCAGTCCTGTGACTTTCAAAATTTTGCATTGATTATCGAGAGCCCAAGAATCTGGCAGGTGCCTAGTTCCTCATCGCCAAAGAGGTTGGTCAAAGCGAAGAGCCACAATGTGTGCATGTCATGATGTGGCGGTGCCTCCACGTGCACCATCAATCCATTGTTCTTCCACTACCGACATCACATTTTTGGTTGACAATGGTCCTCTGCGAGCGTATAAGAATGAGGATCTGCAACCCGACATTGGCATTCTCTCGCACTTTTGCGGCGAGTATACAACTGCGACGACTTGGACTGACTCTGTCCTGACGACTTGATCTGTGTTTGCACTTCGTTCTTTTGTCACGGCTCCCTCGCATTGCCAACATTCTTACGTTTGGGTCCTTGCTTGCATTTCTCTTGCCAGGAAGCGTGTTCTTTTTCCAACAAGACTTTCTACTCGATACTGATGAGCTGTACGTTTCTCTCTTGTTTTATTTTGGATCTACATATTCTAACGCGCACTTGTTAATTATCACAGTCTCCTCATACATACGGCAACGTGCGCGCGTCTCCCGCAGCAGCATCCGCCGAGGCACCCTCTTGTCCACCACGAACGCAGGACTAGGCAGCATCCTCGAGGAGGGTTCTGAGCCCGAAACCAGCGTGGAATGCATAAACCTCACAGTAGACGAAGCGCAGACGGAGAAGTCGGCGGTTTCGAAAAAGACTGACAGCGTGAAGGCGCGCAGACGCCTTGGCGTCACGAACCTCGAAATCCCCCGCAGCTCGCCGCTCTTCACCGTCGTGCAGGGCCTGTGCGACGCCTCGGAGGAGTGTCTCCGCGTGCTTGAGCCTGGGTCCGAGTCTCTCCCTTTGCTAGAACTGGATAACGAGAGCAAGGACGAGCCCGCGTTGTTGTGCTCGCCGATACCGATGCCCGGATCCCCGCTGAGCTCCGAGTCGGAGTGGTCCGAGAGCGAGTCCAGCTATGGGTCGGGATCGGAGGAGAGCAGCGAGGGGAGTCGGTCGGGGTCGGAGAGCCCGGTGTCAACTGGGATGCCGAAGACGCCGACAGAGGACGAGTACCCTCCGCGCCAACGGCTCAGGCGATGCAAGAACATCGATCCCCTGATGCTCGTGAGACGCCCTTCGTCCTCCTCGTATGCCGACTCTGTACAATCTTCCCCGGCGCCTCAGGACACCGACATCTCGCAAGACGACGACGAATACGAATACTATGCGTCCCACGCGTGCGACTTCGCGCCACCGCCGGCTTCGTCCCCCTCTACGTCTACGTCCACCTCTACTACGGCGGTGCCGCGCCGCCAATCTGCATTCATCGTCCCTTTTCCTTCATCTACGGCTACGGTACAGCCCGCACCCCACCGTGCCTCCGTGCGCCTCAGCCGTGCGTTCACGATACCCGCACGCGCGCCCCCGCCGCCTCCGATCAACACCTCCGGCTCCTCTTCCTCTTCTTCGCGGTCGCGCCCACGCTCAAGCGCCAATATCTCGATCTCCGTATCGCCCTCTGCCACAAGAGGAGCATCCCTACCCTCAGCTTCAGCTTCAGCGTCGAGCCCCCGCCCGCCGCCGCGCACGCCCGTCCCGACCGACCTCGATGCGCTGCGCCTGAGCGAGGTTTACGGTGCCGAAGTCGGCTACACCGCGGACGCAGATGCACCGTTCGCTGCATCGCCGTCCCTTTCATGTACGTGTTGCTTCTTCCTTCCTTTGTGCATCTGTGCTGACCTCGCTCCTCTATCTTTATAGCCCCAATCTCTGACGCGCATCCCCGCCTCGCAGCCCTGCTGTCCCCGCCCTCGCACCGGTGTAGTTTCCCCGAGGAGGTGCAGGTGGAGACCGAGGAGGTGCAGGTGGAGACCGAGGAGGAGGAGGAGGGCGTATGGGAGGAGTGTGCGCTTGAAGACAATGAGTACGAGTACGACGAGGTGCCGCTCTCGCCCCTCGCACCGTCCCTGCAGCCCCAGGACTTCGAGGAGATCTCGTTTGATGCGGGTGACCTTGAGGTGGAAGATGCGATCGAGCAGGCTGTGGTACAGGAGCGAGAAGGGGAGGAAGAAGAGGGCGAGCAGTGGACGGTCGTGCCCTCGCCGTACATGGGCGCGGGGTGGTGTCCGCCACAGACCCCGCACACCGTGCTCCGCCCCCGGTGGTCGGCCTCTACCCCGGCCCCGGTCCCGCAACCCCTCGCGCTTCGTTCCCGACGGTCAGCCTCGACCTCTGCCTTCTCGCCTCGCCCCGCCCCGCCCGACGCGTTCTTCCCTCCTGCGACCCCCACGTCCTCCCCGCCCACCCCCTCCCCCGCGCTCCGCTCCAAGTGGTCCTCCTCCACGCTGTCCTCTATGCACTCCACGCACGCCCACGCCCACGCCCTGCGCTCGCGCTGGTCCTCCTCCACCCTCTCGTCGATGCACTCCGCGCACGCGCAGCGCTCCCCCGCCTCCGTCAAGAGATCCTTCTCCTTCGCACAGGCACGGCGCTACTTTCCCCTCCGGTCGGCAAGTTCCATTTCGCACACAACACCCGAATCGCCTTCACCTTCTACCACCCCCAAGCCCAACCCCAAGTCGCGCCGAAGCACCTCCGCGCCCGGGCCCGTCCCACGGAAGAAGCAGCGCAAGCTCACGGTCGCAGACGTGCAGGTGCAGCTGCAGTGCGCGTCGCCGGATGTATTTTCGATCGCCGGCCCGGGGTTGATGACGCCTGCTTCCGCTCCTGGTTCGCCCGCGTCGCCCGCGCTCCCACTCCAGCGCACGAGTTCGGCGTTGTACGCGGCGTACAGGACGCAGCGCAGCCCGCGGCGGCGCGCGAGCGCGGGCGGGTGGTCGCAGGCCTCGTCCTCTGCTTCGTCTGCGTCTGCGTCTACGTCTTCGTCCCCTTCCTCGCCCGTGAGATCTGGCGGCTCGTCCGAGTCGGGGCACAGCGAGTGTAGCAGCAGCAGCAGCAACACGAGCGTGATGAGCAGCAGCAGCATAAGCACGAGGCGGAAGCCGATCCCGGTGGAGATGTTTTTGCGGTAGCCTACCCTATCCTACCCTCCCGGTCTTCATACTAATGAGTCTTCATCATCGCGTACTCTCACTTTCGTACAGCGTTGTCTTCTACTTTCGTCTTCTACCACATTCTACAGTTCTACGATACACTCGCACGCACCATACACTTTGTTATGGGTTACTTTACGACCGACCACGCACGGCTACGCTACGTCTGACTAACTTATTTCTATCTCACTCTTTCTTTCGCTGATGCATCGCAATATAGCATGTATGTAGATGTGTAAATGCACGCGCGGCGCCCGAACGCACGAAATTAAATCGTTTTGATAATACCTCAGCCTGAGTGCATTCGCAAGAAGATTCAAAATATCTGAACTTGATCAGCACAATAACGACTGGTGTTACTGACTGTAAGGAGCGGAATTGTGAGTGTCGAGAATAAGTAACTGACTGGAATAGAACAGTAACCCAACCAAACGAACGTGGTCCTGAATTTGTTTCTTGGCAGGCAGGAGTTGCTACTTCCCTTCCGTGCTCCTTATCTTTTGATATCCGCACCACTGTCAAGTTCCGGAGGGATGGAAGGCTCGTTGCGATACTTGTGATCCACGTCACTGCACTTTAATTTGGATAGGTCATGATTCAATATGAAGATGGTGATCCCTTCGGTGCTGGGTGATTCAAGTTGCGCAATGATCATTGGAATTTGAACGTCTAACATACTACATATCCAGCCAATGATTGAAGACTGCCTGAGCGCGCCAGGCACAAGATGAACCGTAATGTAGGCCCCGGGAAGCTCCACCAAAGGATGTTCCGAAGATTTTCGCGATTTTGGCCTCAAAAAACCCAATTTGTGAGGGCTTAAAAACCCAGTTTCAGACAAGGGTGGTGACTTGTCACATGAGTGACTCCACCAAGAAAATGTCACGCAAAACACGTAAAAAACAATTTTCTTCTCCCTCAACACATATAGGATGTACCCATGCCCTCTACCATCTTCAGGGTAGTTTCTTTTGGCTTCCTAGATTTGACAATAGCTCGGTGGTCCGAAGATAGATTTGACCGAAAAAATCTCGCCAGACCCTGGCCAGACCCCTCAAAAACCCAAAATCCGGACAGGGGGTTGCCAGATTTTGCCCTCGAAAACCCAATTTCGGACAAGGAAAAGGTCAAATTTCGGACCATCCCTTGGTGGAGCTTCCCGGGGCCTCGTAATGTATATACTTCGCACCTGAGCACTGGTCAATGGCTCCATTTCGGAAACAAATGTTCTACATTCCACCGGATGTGATGTTGCTGGTCAGTGAACTGCTCACGCTTACCAAAAGTGACCGGAATTGGAAAGATCTGGAATTTTCTTTGCCGTGTGAAAGATCTTGTTGGTCAAAGCATTCATTGGTGAGGTCTAACAGTCATCCACTTTGTCATTGTGCATTTCCCTCAACCCTAAAAATGTATGGAGCCCCACAAAGACCAATTTTCTTCTGGTAAGTACAAAGGTGAATATTTTCTTCCTTTTTGTGATACTGCTGTAAGGGCAACCTCAGCTCGGCGCGTGAGCGCGGGAACTAGCGGGAGAATCCGAAGTAAACTCAATTCATGGTACTAAATACAGAGTTCTAGAATACGCACCTAGCGGGAGAATCCGAAGAGAAGAAAGGATGAGGATTCCCACGCTAGGCGAGGTTTTTATAGGTACTAGCCAGTAGCACGTGTCCGAAGTGATCGGCAGTGATCCCGAGCTTGATCGCATAGTTCGTTCCAGTGCGAGCGGCCGGACGAAGGGGGATGAGGGGGAATGGAGTCCGGGGGGACGGAGGACAACGTTCCGGGCGAGGGCGGACGTTCGGGTGACGCAGGACGGACGGGCGAGGCCGGACGCGGAGTAGGCGTTGGACGAAGGATCGGACGAGGCCGCGGGGCAGTGCGATGTGCCGGAGCCGGGCAGACAGACGGACGGACGGACGGACGGACGGGCGGTTCCCCTGACAACTGCCTCAGAGGCTTGTGACCACATAGAGACCTGGAGGCTTTTTGAAAACATTTTTGGGCACAAAAGGTGCATATTTATGTACTCCAAGATAGGGCTGAGCATTTTCAATGTAGCAAAAAGTAACAAAGTATGGAAATATCCAAATTGGCTACTATCACGAGCTGAGGCCCTGAGAACCCAGTTGAAAAGTGTAGATGTTGCGTGAAAATATTCAGGTACCTTGGAAATGAGGACCCATGGGTCAAGAAGTTGGAAATATTTGGGCTTTACTCGAATTTTTGGTGATTTTCCGGTCACTTTTGGTAAGCGCGTGTAGAACCCTTGTCTGTTACACAGAGTAGGGGATACACGCTTTATGTGAAAGTGATTTTATTTTAACAATACATGTTTTTGGGTACGGGAATATGGACTGGATCGTAGCCTGCATCTTGCTGCATTTGCACGCAGCTCCTCAAGATCTTTTCTTATGACATTGTCTGCCAATGGTCGGCAAACCTCAAGGCTCGCCTGAAGGAACTGCCTTCAAGCCTTGCGCTCACGCTCATTTTGGTATTGGTCTGTTTCGTTGTCCCCAAGATGCACATCAAGGGGCATAAGCTAAAGTGTCAAGAAGAGTACTCCCTCAATCTCATCCCAGGAAGTGGCCAAATGTGCAGAGAAGGGATTGAGCGCCCATGGGTGCATATTGGGGCGATTGGGCCAAGTACAAAGGAGATGGGCCCAGGGTCAAGGGAGGACACCCTGAATGCGCACTGGGGCTCATGGAATTGGCAAAAAATTGTTGGTTGGGTAAGCTGTTTTTGTTTGGGGTGGGAAAAAAACTGATCGCAATGTGGACCAGGGGAGCGATTGAGAATGAGGCTAGACCGTGTGAAAGAGGAGTATGTGGCACACAGATGAACAACTAGAGAACATCCCACTTTTCCTACCTTCAGCCCTCACACAAGCGGAATGCGCAACAGAAGTCATGAAGGTTTTAGTGGGAATTGAAAACACTTTATGGGATGCTCAATGCTCTGTAGTGCTGGAGCACCTCCACCTACAACTTTACATCAAATCCTGTCTATTCCTGTACAAGGAGTTACAGGCACGTCATCAAAGAGCCAATATGTGCGCATGCACGATCATTGTGCAGAATGAGAGCAAGATTCAGTTACACTCAGAAAAATACCAAATGGTGTGGGAGGTGAGGTGTCTGCTTGCAGATGGCGATGCAGGAAAGGTGGGGTGGAATGCGTTGAAGGAGGACATATGGTGTATGGAGGACCCAGCGGATCTGCTGGAGGCTGCGCGAAAACAAGCTGCGACGACAAGGCAAGCTGCTGCCTTTGATGCAGGAGGAACAGGAGCATGCAGCACAGAGTGGGGAGAGTATGTGTGTGTGATGTCATGGATTTGGAGGGCAGTGGGGATGATGGGTTCGAAGGCAGACTAGAGGTAGGTAAGATTTTTGGCTTGAGTTTTTGTACTACCACTGACAAAGCATTTATGTAGCATTGTGTATTGAGTGGTGCAAAGCTTATGTGTGTACTAGGAGATGGGACAAGGAGGTAAAGTTGGTTGAGGAGGAAGTGTGACGAGTAGGGAATGGGCATGCGGGAATAAGCTTATTTCTGTTTGGCTAGGGCAGGACCTTCCATGTGAAAGCTGTACATGACCTGGGGGTGCTTATATCAAAGAAGTTCTGGAATAAGTGAAGGTTGGCTAAGTCAATCTGATGGGATTGATCTTATTCCGAGGTAGCGAAGTTGGGAATAAGAAACCTTTCTGGTAAAAGGTTACACTATGGGCACCTACAGGGAGCTAGAGGCTAGGGGAATAAGGCCTGATGGTCAGGGAAGACGGGAGAGGGGCAGGAGATGAAGGGAATAGGAGAGCAACACAATATCAGTCAGCCAGGGGACTGATATTTTCAAATACTTTGGATGACAAAAGCCACATGGTCGGCAATTAGGATCTACCTGGGCACTGGCCAATGCCAATACCCTTGTGGGAGTCTTTCCGATGGATGAACAGGAAAGGAGGGACTGTTCCGGGCCATTTTACTAATTTCTGTTTGTGTTTGGACTTTCATATGATTTTGGGGTTTGTATAAGTAATTGGAACATTATTACGAGTAGGACACAGAATCCCCTTGTACTAGTAGGCATAACACTTGCAATTTGGGCTATTTATAGGGTTGGCGCAGTCTTTATCGTCATTGGATTTTAACATTGGGAAACCTTTTTATTAGAACAAGGAGTTGGTTATTGGAAATGTCTTAGGGCGCGATTGAGGCTACATAGTTCTGGAAATTGAAATTGTTCATTGTCATTGCTCATTATCAAATCATTCATTGTCATTGTCATTGCTCATTGTTCATCATCAATCGTAAATTGTCATTGGGTTCTCTGGGAAATAAGCTTTCGAGCATATATCCTCATGGAAATTGTCACGCTTTAAGTGTTTTGATGAGATCAAAGATCAACACGTGACGACGCCATCAGCGTCATCAAGCGCCCTTCCAACGATCGAGGAAGTTCCCGAAGAGATCATACCATTATTCTATTAATGACCTTGACATGAGGACACCTCACATCTTTATTTAATCATGACACAGGAACTTGGCACCACACATGGAGCGCATGTTCTTAGTAAAGGACACATGGTTACAGAATGGACAATAGATGTTTATTGTCGACTTGATGTTGATGTGGGAAGAAGAAGCTATTATCAGCGACTGCCTACCTGGCCACACTAGGTAGCTGGCCACTTGCATAATATGAGCCCGTGTGATGGAGACCCTCAATATTTGGTGTCTGTGGGATGCAGTATGACCAATCAGGACACCGTATGTCAGATTTGGAGGTGAAGCGAGGCGGCCATCAAAAGTTATGCAATGTTCTTGATCGAGCTGGTGGCGGGTGAACCTGATTTCTTATCTCCTAAGGTAGCGGACACACATCATCGGTTGCCCCACGTGATCACAGTGTGACATACCATATTAGGAAGCCGATGGAGAGAAAACACGATAATTAAACCTGAAGAAGTAAAATAAAAATTTTGGCCCAACAGTTCTCTGGGGATCGGTCTGCCATTGCCTCCTTAGGTCAAACTTCGGTAAAATATTCAGAATTGGGCGACTAGTGTCCAAAATAGGTAGTCAGTGTACCTGAACGCGAGGCTTGAGTGCGCGCATTACCAAGCGAATTTATTGCCTGAATCCCCAGTTGTCGCGGGAGGATGTACTTGAGCGGAACACGCCTGCTGCACTGGATCAGGTTCCGTTAGATTCAATGTGTCGGTTTGTTCTCCGCACGCACCGTTTCGCCGATGCGTACCGCCACGGGTTAGATGGGCCGCAGGCGGCTTGGGCGGCTAGAAAATACAAGAGACATTGTATGCTCCCTCCGAGCTTCAAAAGGGACATGCTGGCGGCTGGAATCATGCGAGGAGGCAACCCGAATGCAGGTCTGTAGCAAATTAGCACTATAATCAACTCTCGTCTCTCAGTTTTGCACCGATTTTTTTGAGAAAATTTGGGATTACTCTCTACATATATCTCCAAAATTCTGTTGTGCCAGATTTTCGATAATCTCTCGAGGAGGCAGGCAAAGCACTGTTGATTCCATTTCTGACCCAAAAAGGTAGTGTGACCGTCACCTCACGTGGGGCAACCGATGATGTGTGTCTGCTACCTTAACAGCTCTTTGCACAATCCTCGTGCTCATTCTCCACCAATTCCTCACCGATTCAGGCATTTGGGGGCTCGATCTCATCCCTTAGTTCTGGCCTATCACCTCTTGATACACTATACGCGAAAATGACTACCTTTCACTTCCTAGAACCTCCAAGAGCATCACGACCTGATCTTGAGTGGCCCACTCTGCCTACTCCTATCGTGAACCACGGGTGTCTGCTACTGACCTAGAATTTTACATTCACATTCAAGATCATTCAAAATGTATTACCACTATTTCATTCAATTTTTAACCCAGCACCTTCGCCCTCACAGCGGACCATTACCCCAAACCACTCAATTTCATTTGCCCGAAAAGATGGATTTTGTTTGAGGGATTCTTGGTATGTGGGGTACATGTTGTAGTGAGGTATGTCCTAATGCATGTTATATATCCATCTGGGCCTTAATTTGGGTCACCAATATGCCCTGCTCCCGGCAGCGTGCGCCATTCCCTCGACACAGCAATTTCACCTATGGTTATATACCAAGCCGCAAGGGAGGGCTATGCTGGATAAGTCGGCCGGAGTATGAAAGCCGGTCGGCGTAGGAACACCGAAAGCCGAAGGTGAACGGACATGGGGGACGCTAACGCCACAGAGGTGCTGGGTGAGCTAGACTACCAGCCGGCGAAGTGGATGAAGAGCCGGACGGCCAAAGAGAACAAGGTCGCAGGATGGAGAACGACTTAGACAATGAACAATGAGTCCAAAGACGTTAATAACTAATCTAAAGTACAAGCTGGTAGATACAGGGTTTAAATACTAAAGCCGGATCTAATTATGAATCGGGAAGTACAAGGAATATAGCAAATGGAGAACATAGCCTTGAAGCGAGTACAAGGGAACATACAGATGGAGATCAATGCATGGGGGCGTGTAGATGGGAAGCATGTGGAGATCCACGCGAAGGCGGATAAACGGGAAATGCTCAGAATACTTCATTGCGTGAAAACCCGTTATCGGCCAAAGGCCGGACACTAGTCCGAAGACCGGCGGATTGGAGAATATGAACCGGAGGAAGTCCGGTGTAGTGGCAGAGTAGGATGATAAGCCGGGCAGCGTAATAAGCCGGTAGGCCGGATTCCGCCGGAGGAGGTACCGGGTGGTACAGGATGTAACACCTATCCTCCTTGGCTTGAAAGGAAATATATATCGCCCACGTACACCTCAGACATACAGCTTGAGTGTGTAGAATAATTTATTTTTATCCATTGGATAATTTGGGATGCGCTGGGGGGACCAGCATGAGTACGAATAAACAAAATAGCGGGGTGGCCAGCTACCCTGTTTATTCCCCTTTTGGAACACCCCCCGAAAATAAATTCAGTGAAGCATGAAGCCATCATGTAAATTCGCATAAAATATCTCATATTACTTCTAAGATGCATAGATTTGTCTAAGACGGCATATACCTCCATCATCCTCACCCTGTGTGTGGGCTCGAGGTCAAAAGTGTTAAGGTGGCCAGCTACCCAGTCTCAAATAATAAGTGTCAGCAACGGCCCTTAGGTCAGCTGGACTATGTCCGAGTACAACACAACAGCAGCTGTCCCCGGGTGTTGAGAGAGAATCTGTCACCGCTCGAATAGCAGGTGACCAGGTATTGAGGATCCGAGGATGAGGATGTGGTCAACCGAGCCAACATCCATAGAGCATGAGCAACCCGTGCAGAAGAACCCGAAGATGTTGTCAAGAGTGATGCAACTATGTGCCAGACCATGGCAGGAGGAACCCGCTCTGGGTTACTCAGATAGGGTCTTCGGGTTACAGGTTAGGAGTTGGGGTGCATCTCAAGAACCCGAGAGGAGGAACCCGCCACAGGGGTACTCTGAACAGGGGTCTCGTCTGGATCCAAGACAGGGGTGTCTGAGGGGTACTCAGATGAACAAGTCTCTGTGCAACCCTGCCAGGGAACTAGTGTGATGATCTCCTTCCCTCGGTAAGTAAGTGTTTCTCCTTGCCGCTACCTAACGGGTCAGATCCAGCACTGCTAGGTTGAGATCCCAAGGCAAGGGACAGAGAATAGGAGTTCTGGTGTTGTCAAGTGACAGGGGAGCGAAGGCAAGACCAGAACAACGAGATGACGACAAGAGCCCTCCAGACTCAAGTCCAAGAACCAAGCAATCCAGCCAAAGTAGGGCCTGAGAATAGACGAGGTAGAATCTACTGTACAGGGGAGATTCTACCGAGTTTATATACTACTATTAGGAGTCTGTACCCCTCTATCAGCTCTATGTGTCCACCCTATGTGTCTGCCGTATGTGTCCGCCCCTGGCCCTGGCTTCTGGCAGAGAGGAGTGACATTGCCCTGAATGAATCCCTGAGGAGTCAACTCCTGTGTTATCCTCCTGAACTCCTGGATGTTCCGTAGGAGGATCTGATCGGGTTGATGGCGGTTTGATGGGATTGATCGGGTTCCAAGCTCAGGAAGAACCCGAGGATAGTTGTTGTGGTAAGGTGGTGAGGAATCCATGTCCGGATGGATTCCGAATAAAGGTCCAAGTGATGCCCACCATCCATCCGTAAGGTCGTATAGCCCTCTCAGGTTCTCCATGAGAGTTGAAGGAGTGTTATGCCATCACCAAAAGTGGGAGAAACATATAATGTCATATTATGCCTTATTAGGCTTGTCAGGCATATCACGGTCATCGGCGTGATGAAGAATTGATCGGGGCTTATCTGAGATCTAAGTGCGAGACAAGGGGCCATCATCGTGATGAAGATGTGTCTCGCTGATCTACTTCCATCAGGCTGAAGCAGCATTTAAGGGCTCAGATAGACATATTATTTCATTTATACTGGCCACAGAATTCATATTCCACCCAAATGCAGAGGAATCAAACTACAATCATACTGAACACGCAAAAACAGGGAATTTTTAATGTAGACAATGAGCAGACCATGTAGAACGGATGGGGGCCACCCTTGCACTAGGACAAGGCTATCACCGGTGCATGAACTGCAAGTCGTAATAGAATGGCACTGAGAGGAGAACAATAATGGCACCAAGCAGATTTAGACATGACCAGGGAAAAAGCCCGCGAGAAGAATCTTGGACGGAATTGACAAGAGAAAAAAACCTGCGAGAACAATTGACTTGTATATTGAGGCTTGATGTTGGTCTTGAGGCTTGAGATTCTTTGACGGGAATGAAAAACTGTGCTTGCAGATGTGACTTGATTCTATCTCGGGACTTGCTGAGTGAGGATGGGAGTGATGACAAGAGCGAATAGAAGTGTATAGCAATGGGATTGCGTCAAGTGTCTTGAGGTGCTTTGGAGCTTGTAGTTGTCGAAACTTGTTGACAGACACAAAGTTGAGGCTATGGAAGATCGATCGTGGCTGGGGGCAGGTGGAAAAGAGAGGGACGGTGTGGGGTGGTGGAGGAAAAGCAGCGAAAAATGACGTGATCAATCCAAAAATTGTGATCTGTTTGCTTGATTGCGCACAGGCCTTCGGTTAACTCCGGCATTCCATCCGACATCACTCTGAACCGTTCGGATGTTCTCGGTTGAGATCCCCAGGAATTGTCTATCCGTTGGCACACTGAATTCTGCTCAACACTCAGTTGCTGAACAAAACTTGAGTACTGTGCACTCATTCAATATATATAATTAGACTCAGGCTGTCTATTGAATGACCTAGTGTTCAGATAGACATATGAACCTGTAACTTGGTGTTGGATGGACGGCGGGGCACAGAGAGAACACATACTGTGCCATTTCCTCCAATTCGTAAAGCCTTTGGGGTGTGACCTCACCTACGAATTGACCCTTTCGTATAGGGGTCTGTGACAGCTGTGACTTATGAATTTTTTTGTAAGCCCGCCGACAGCCTATTTTTGCATACCAAGGCCGCCCCCACCGTGTCCAGCCACAATGGGACCACAAGGAAAAGCGAAACTGGTGGAAATTCCTGCCAACTGGGTGGAGAAACTACTTCCAAGCTCGTGCGGCAGCGTACAAGAATTACTCGCTCATAAAATTCCATACCAGCGCCCGAGAGCCCGCAAGACTGCGGCGATGGCGTACCTTACAGCAGACCTTCTCAGCAGCCCCGACTTCGATCCCACCACCTTTGCAATGCCTCTGACTGTCGATCAACCGTATCTTCTATGATCCTCGCACTGCGCAGCAGCCGCCACAGCTATGTTATTTCGCGATTTTGGACCTGTTTTCTGGTTGAAAGGGACCTTTCGTAGGACCCCTTTGTGATGCTGTGACCTACAAATATTTTCGTACAATTTGAGATGTGACCTGTGCTACTAACTGAAGGAAATGGCACAGTATATTTTTTCTGTTCTTGAAACCTGGCAAACCAACTTGACAGCACGCTACGGAGTGAGTGTCAGATTGACAGGCCCTCATAATGTGATTATCAAGCCAACATTCCCTTGTCAGGGCAACATCATGCTGGTTCTGCGTTGCAAGGGCAAATCAGCTAGGTGACTGCATTATGATGCCTCATCAGGTCCATCACCCAAGATGATCTTCATCACAGCATATCAGAAATTCCCGGTTTTGGTGATGGCACTGGGGAATAACCTGGTCGGAGAAGGGTTATTCCCAAAAAGGAATGTAGTAGAATCCAAAAAAGGATATGGGTGATGCTGAGTCAGGGTGATTCATGACAATACACCTCACATGAAGGCAGCGGTTGACGCACCAAACATGGACACAATAACACATGGTAACCACCAGGACAATAGTAGTTGTAATTATAGTAGTTAGTATCACACAGTTTTATTTATAGTATTTAAGCAGTAGCTAGGATGTAGTTTATTCTGTACCTCTCCTAGTGTTTTATTCGATCTCATTGACGATCCCAAAAGCCACTCCCCAATCCCACTCATCTTACCGATTCGGGACGGCCAAGTAAGGGTTGTCCTTGTAACATAATAAAACACTACCTTCATACCATTCATACCCCTCCTACCGCACCGACCTCCTTCATGGAGTCCAAGGGAATTATCTATTCTCTCCTAGCACCACGACATTTGAAGACGAGAATCGGCCACTACTCCCAAGCTGTTCTCCCCTCCACTATCCACTACTTGGTTCTGCTCTCCTCTTCCTCATACCTGTGAAAATCCATTTCCACTATATCCAACCACACATCGTCCATGCCGACGTTAAAGAACTGCAGCGCCCATTGGAGCGTGGTCCACCCTATATCAAACAATTGCTGCCTTACGGGAAATGTTGAGTCCATCCCAGGGCAATAGCAAACGCAAGGAGTGCTAGAGTAATCTTCAGAGAGCTCTACCTTGCCGTCCCAGGGGGTGTCGTAGAAGACCCCGGATGGTTTTGATCGCAACAGACCACCCCAACATCACCAACTGCTTAGTGTGGCTCATACCTAAGTTGCGACGTTTCACGCACCACTCTCAACCGGCTCTTCTGAGTTGAGTCGCTCCTCATCACCAACTCTGTCCCCACCGCACCCCTTTCTTCTCCCATCCACATCCATACAACACCCTCCAACAATCCCGACATTACCTTCGGGTTGTTACTTCACATCATACCACCCTCACACATTTCGATGCATCCTCCGAGGCTGAACCGGGCCTTTCATATTCATCCGAACTCCCTCAAAGTTCTTATACCGCCTCACCCCACACCCTCTCCCCCGAACCCAATATGTCAGACCAAGACATACCATCGGCAGAAATGCCGGCACCCTAACCATGACCAGCAACGCCCAGAATGTCAATGGCTGAGATGCTGGCCCCAATAGCAGCCAACGCAGTAGAACGAGCAGTTCGGTCAATGCTGAGGAGCAATAATGGCTCCTAGAAGATTTCCCTCGCCAAAGCACTGCCGATGTTCGACAGCAAGGACAAGTCCAAGTGGGAGACTTGGCATGACACCCTGACCAATTATATCAGGGCTTATGAGTTGGAGTTTGGCTCTGACAAGAGAATGGTTTATTACACAATTTCGCTTCTAGGGAAGTTGGACGGTTCCTCTTGCCCAGTGACAATCTGGAAAAGGAATTGGAAGAAGAGAATGCTGAGAGGAGGATACCTCTCAGACTTATACACTTTCGGGGAGCTCATTGATGAGCTTGAGGTGTTGTTCAAAGATCAGAATGGCGTGCAGTCAGCACACTTGCACCTCATGACCACTTGGCAGGGAAAGACCGGAATGGCCAAGTTCATACAGGCATTCAAGTTGAATGCCGAGGAGGCCGGATACAACCCCGGCACCAGACATGGCGATGTCTTCTTGATGGAGACATTAGAGGGTCTCATCAATAAGGAGATCCGAACACAACTGTTCGCTGGAGGGATGGAGGCCCCCCAGACGTACAAGGAATTGAGGCGGCGCCTCACCACAATTAACAACAACTTGGAGCGTGAGAAGCTCGGAGAGGCCCAGGTGGCCGCGAAGAACCCGTGGTGGCAGCAGGCGCCACCCAACAATAACACCGGCCCCGCAACAAAGAATATGGGAGGAGCACCAAATCTGGCGAGAACCCCAGTGCCGGTGAAATGGTGCACTTAAGATACACGTGAAATGAATGTAAACAATGCTAGCGCTCAAAAACACTAAACACCACTAACACACACGCACACACTACTACTCCCAAAGATCAAGTGCTTCTCCTTGTGAGTTCGGGTCCGGTTCGCAGTATGCGAACAGTGGGTTTGGATCCCAAATAACACAGAATATAGAACGCTAGGGCTGAACTATCCAGAAACAGCGCCTCAGAATGCAATGTTCAATTGCGTACCTCTCAGCTAGCAACCTAGGTTAACTGAGGAAAAAGGGGTGGATACAAGGCAACCTTGACTAGACGTGGCGGAATACCAGGGCAGAGATTGTAAGGTTTGCAAAAATCCTCTCGTTGGCAATCCGAACAAATATGAGGCTAACACCAAATAGCTTCCAAGCTACACACACTACGCAGCCCTGAGTGTGGACCTGTTACTTCCGATAGCAGGAACGTTTGACTACTTTGTATCGGTCCTAGCTCACTATATGCGTCCAGCAAGTCGATCCAACACACTACGGATAGCGCTAGGGCAGATCCGGGGCGAAGGCAAAGTCACTGACAAGGTATAATCCAACTAGGAGTAGGATCCTGGTATTCTGTCTTCTGTTTAGGCTATGGAACTCACACCACAAGCATCCAGTAAGTCAGTCCAGCACACTACGGATGGCGCTAAGGCAGATCCGGGGTGAAGGCAAGGTCACTGACAAGTCATGATCATGTTTTACAAGGGAATACAGCCAATAGTTTTGTACGTGGAGTCAGCTAGGACAACAACACCTTTCCTCTTAATCTTATGTTTCCAAGTTCCAGAGTCAACCAATCAAGATTTCAGTTATAGACTACTACAAGCAGAGTTTGTACACAAATCCCCACGAATAGCCTGAGACAATCTGCCGCCACGAACTAGGGGGCGCGATTAATCTGGTGTATGTGGCTAGAGCGCTGTCCTTTTATACAAATGAGGAGATAGTGTTTAAGTAAAAGAAATGAGTAAAGAGAAATGCTTGGCTAGCCAAAAAAACGGCAGCCGTCCTGAGTCGTCATAATCAAATGTCCTTGGTAGTCATCACGAATGACTTCCGGGTATAGTTTCTGCGGGTATTGGTAATTCCTAGGCCATCGATCACAAGCCCGAACTACGAATCCTGCCGGCCTGGAGTTGAATCCAGTCCAATAATAGTTCCTAGCTGATTCATGGAGGTCTCATGACCATCCTAGAATAGCTCTCCATGCTGTTGTGCGTGTCGACATTCGTCCATGATAATATCTTCTTACACAATAGTTAATGTGTTCATGTTTGGGTGATGCTAGTGCGTCACGCCTGTCACGTGTACTGTCTCCTATTCCTAGGAGGTACCGTATATGTTCTTGTAATAACTAGTCGCCTAGCTACTTGATGTTCAGCATAGTCCTATCATAGGTATCAGGCGTCCTCCGCTAGCTCATATAGCAGCCGATCCTAGCCTGTTCTTCTACAATATCTGAGTATGCATCCTTGCTAGCACCATATCCTTATGTTCTTCTGTCTCGGTTATTCTTCCTAGGTCAAATAGAACTAGTGTTCTATGAATGTATGGGTGTGGTATATTTCCTAGGTGGTTTAGACTAGACCCGTTCATAAAGGCGTCTGCCGTATGTGGATTCCTAGCTTACAGCCAGTAGCTGGAGCTTGCTCTGACCCTCCTTTGTATCACCGAACAGAGGCCTAGCGCACTAGTGTTACCTAGTGATGACTAGATGCTGAATGCTAGCTTAGGTGGTTTAATTCATACGCCTAAGTTCGCAAAAATAGCCAAATGGACGTGTATTGGGTGTTGCACCGTCTCACCGGGAAACCCGGTGCCGATGGATGTTGATGTGTCCAAGGCGGGGGCTGGCACATTCACATGTTACAATTGCAGCAAGCCAGGCCACATGAAACGGGAGTGCCCAGAGCCTCCCAAGAGAAAATTTAATATCTGGTTAATCAAGACCGAGGACTATACGCAGGAAGACCTGCAGGCTCTCGCAGCTATACTGCGGGAGAAGGGTTTTTAAAGAGGGTCCCGGTCAAGGCCGCACCAGTGCCCCCCCCAGCTAAAATTATTAAGCACACACGCTTCGGTCTGCTTGAGGCAGACAAGGATACAGTTTTGGTTACAGACATAATTATTGAAAATGATAAAATTACAAAAATACATGTACCCCCTTTTCCAATGCCACCAACATCGATAAATTATCCAAATTACGTGTGAACAAAAAGGCCCCTCGATCTCCAACTGGTGAAACAAAGGTGGAGAAGAAAGAAAAAGGGGACAAGTTCCCGAGGGCTCAATCCTTGCCATATGAGGAGAAAGCACCCAAAGAAGGAGAAGATGCGATAATGCTTGATGCAGGCACACCACCAGCATACGCGGTCCGGACTTGCGTCCCCTTTGGCCTCAAAAAACTAGAGGCAGTGAAATGGCTCACTAGGTGTGCCATGGGATTTTCGGAGAACCGCCTTAGGGCCGAACTCTGTGCATTCCAGGCAGAATGTGCTAGGCATGAAATGATTGTCTCAGTAGAACTGGAGACGCTGGAAACCGGAAGGACACGGTGGGTCAATGCGTTAATGGATACCAGGTGCATGACCATGTGCATGGACAGAGACTACGCCAAGGCCCAAGGGTTTGGAATGAAAGAACTTGATAAAGCCATCGTAGCGAGGAATGCGGATGGGACCGAGAACACCGAGGGGAAGATCACCCATTACGTGGAGCAGATCATGTCCATCGGTCCGCACCGTGAGAGACAAAGGTTCCTCGTCACGGGTCTCGGCAAAGCCCAGATATTTATTGGTTATGACTGGTTCATTAAGCATAACCCGGAGGTTGTCTGGCGGGACCAGAAGATCATATTTAGCAGATGCCTGCCCAAATGCAATATGCCCGGACTGGAAGTCTCGACTGGGATCGAGAAAGAAACTGTGGAGGAGAGAAGTCAATATTGTTGATCCATTTCTCCGATGTGATTGCACTACGTACACAAGGGTCGCCAGTTGACATGTGTGCGCATGGCTTGTGGGTGCAGCAGATGGCTGAATGGGAGACAGTGGGTAAAGAGAAAATGACCGAAGACAAGATCCCGGAAAAATGTAAGGATTTTGTCAAAGTCTTCGCAAAGGAGTGACTCTTTACAGGAAAAGAGGCTGTGGGATCACACAATGAGCTAAAGCCTGGATCAAAGGCTGTAGATTGCAAGATCTATCCATTATCGCTGGAAGAGCAGGAAAAGCTTAACGAGTTCCTTGAGGAGAAATTGGAGAGCGGACAAATCAGCCCGTCTAAGTCGCCGATGGCATTGGCATTTTTCTTTATCAAAAAGAAGGATGGGTTGTTTCGCCCAGTACAGGATTACCAGAAGTTAAACGAAATGACCATTAAAAATAAATATTCTTTACCTCTTATTTCGGAGCTGGTCAATAAACTCCGAGGCGCTCAATATTTTTCGAAGCTGGACATTCGCTGGGGTTGTAATAATGTTTGTATAAAGGAAGGCGATGAGTGGAAGACTGCGTTCTGAATGAATCGAGGGCTGTTCAAGCCGCTCGTTATGTTCTTCAGGCTTACAAATTTGCCGGCCACGTTCCAAACAATGATGAACAATAGATCTTATCAATGAGGGAGACGTGATTGTCTACCTGGATGACATTTTAATTTATACGGATTCCCTGGAGGAACATTGGAAAATCACACGCCACGTCCAAGAGACGCTAGAGAAACATAAATTATTCCTCAAACCGGAGAAATGCGAGTTTGAGAAGATTGAGATTGAGTATTTTGGTGTTATTATTTTAACCCGGAGAAAATTAAAGGGATCATGGAGTGGCCCGAGTCAAAGAACGTCAAACAAGTGCAGGCATTCCTCGGCTTTGTCAATTTTTATAGGTGTTTTGTGCGCACCTTTAGCAACTTAGCCTGACCACTGACTAAATTAACCAGCAAAGTCGGATGGTCCTGGGGACTGGAACAGGCGGAGGCGTTCCAGAAGCTTAAAGAGTGGATTGCCGAGGACATGGTATTGGCGCTGCCAACAGACGATGGGAAATTCTGTCTGGAGGCTGACATGTTGGACAGAGCGACTGGAGCTGTGCTCAGTCAGGAACAGGACGGGGTCTGGCGACCTGTCGCATTCATGTCACATGGACTGAACAAGACTGAGCAGAACTAAAAGATCTACGACAAGGAGATGCTCGCGATTATGGTAGCGTTGGAAGAGTGGAGGCAGATGCTGCTGGCAGTGCGGCAGATGTTTGAGGTTCTGACAGATCACCAGAACCTTCAGTATTTTAAAAAGCCGCAGAAGCTTAATAGACAGCAGGCGCGTTGGATCATAGAACTTGTGCAGTACAACTTTTATTATGGCATTGGCCTGGGGCTTTAAATAAACAGGCCGATTTATTATCACGGTGTGCGGATCATGACCAAGGGAAGGAAGACAATCAGGATGTTGTCCTTCTTAAACCCGAATTATTCCGAGCAATGGAAATTGTGCTTGAGGGTGTGGAAAGGAGTTGTTAGAGGCGATCAAGGCCGAGCATCGGATTGATGGAAGCGTGTGAAGCACGCTGGAGAAGAAGCTTTCCTTGTGGAAGAAAGAAGATGGTGTTATTTATTATAACAGACTTATCTATGTTCCAAGAAACAAGGAACTTTGTGATAAGATTATTGGGTTGCACCATGATCCAGCTATCGTGGGACACCCCGGAGAAAACTGGACACAGGAACTCATTGAGCGAAATTACTGGTGGCTGAGGATCAGAAACGGGGTTTCCGAATATATTAAAGTGTGTGAGCAATGCCAACGGTCTCACATGTTGTGTTACCAACTGGGGAAGTTAAACCCGCATAAGATTGTGGAGGGCCCAAGGGGATTCCACTAAAAAGAATATTAAAATCCACTTGTACTGTGGTCTACTATTTGGCTTTTGATGCCAACCAATCGGCAAGTCCGGCCACATCAATTCCATCAATTCGAGTCGCGCTGCGTTTAAACACGCTCTTGTAGCATGTGGGCCATGCTGAGTACTCAAAAATGTTATTCTCCCTCCTTTTTAATACTAAATATGTATTGTAACAAAATAAGTAATTTTAGGTCTCTGGGGTTTTTTTAGGGTGTGCCAGTCTGACTTTGAGAACTCAGAGCCTGTTGACGTACCGGGGTGCTCGGTGATACATGACTGTACCTACTGACCTGTACCTAAAGCCTTGAGGTCACCTGAACACAGCCAGCTCGATGGGTCACCCCACCAACGCGTCGTGAACCAGCGCGAGTCGAATTGATCGAATTGATGTGGCCGGACTTGCCGATGAGTTGGCATCAAAACCCAAATAGAAGACCACAGTACCAGTGGATTTTAATAATCTTTTTAGTGGAATCCCCTTGGGAGGGCCCCTGGCAGATCATATCTATGGAGCTGATTGGTCTGCTGCCAGTCAGCAACAGTTATAATGTGATCCAAGTCTGGGTTGACACCTTCACTAAGATGATACACGCAGAGTCCATGAACATGGAGCTTAGTGAGGAAGGTGTCGCATGCTTGACGCATGACCAAGTGATTAGATATCACGGAGTACCCAGAAAGATTATTTCAGATTGTGACCAGCGGTATATATTGGGCTTTCAGAGGGAGCCAAATCAGATCCTAGGGATTGAGATGAACCCAAGTACGGCACACCATCCTATTACAGATCGTCAGATGGAACAGATGAATCAGGAGATCGAGAAATATCTCCGGATTTATGTTAATTATCGCCAATCAGATTGGGCGGAATGGCTCTCCCGGGCGGAGTTTTGTTATAATGACAAGGCGAACACATCGACAAAGGTATCCCCATTTTATTTAAACACTGGCTATCACCCTTGGAAAGGGATCAAGAACACCGTAGAGACCCGGAACAAGGCGGCCAAAGAATTTCTGGCCAAGATGTAAAAGATCCATGACAAAGCTACCACGGCTCTAGAAAAGGCACAGGTGTGCATGAAAAAATATTATGATGCAGGGCGTCAGGAAGCCCCAGAATTCAAACTGGGAGATAAAGTTTGTGTTGATAGCTGGGATATCAAGACGGATCGACCTTCCAAGAAGTTCGATGATAAGTGGCTGGGCCCTTATGAAGTTATCGAGAAGATCGGAGCATCTTCTTTCAAGCTGCGCTTGCTGGAAACTGGCCGGAGTCATCCAGCGCAATGAGTCAAAACTCACATTGTACGTGGAGCTGCCAGAGGAGCAAAGAGAGAAGCGTCCGCCTCTGCAGATGGTCAGAGGCAATCCAGAATACATAGTAGAGAGTATCCTCAATCACCGCAAGATTGGTAGAGGATATCAATATCTTATCAAGTGGAAGGATTATCCACTTTCGGAACGGATGTGGGAACCCACATGACACCTGACAAACATCAAGAAGATGCTGGAACAGTATAACTGAGAGCATGGAATTAACATCAGGGAGCTTGACGCTCAGTCAAAGGAAGAAGGACAGTGGTGGAACTGGTCCGAAGTGCCATTCAAGTCGGCCAAAACCCTAATATTGCCTAAAGGGCTGGGATTATTTAATTAAACAATTTAAACCCAAGGTGGAGACCTTAGAATACTTGTAATGAATCGCCCGGGTTCCACTTTTCCCCCGAGACACGTCTGTACTGCGTACAGACACATCTGCGCCATGGGACTCTCATGATGCGACCACGGGACCTTCTCACGGTTGAAACCTGATTGCGGGTTTCAAAGGGCTTGGACACAAAGACATTAAGGGTTAGGGAACCCACACAGTTGGTTCCCCTAACCCTCTGACACTACATACAGGAGCCCGATCGCGGGCTTCAGGGACCAAGATATTGGAAGACGTTAAGGGTTAGGAATCCCGCACCATCAGTCCTCCTAACCCTCAGACGCTATGGTGATAACACACAGGACCTAGGAGCATCACACATAATGCTCCTTAACATTGCTATACAGGAACTGATCACGATCACATTAATTTATTCATAACGAATATAAGCACGGTAGAATCTCCTTGTACAGTAGATTCTACCTTGTCTAATCTCAGGCTTCTGCTTTGGCTTGACTTAGGGATTGTCTCCACCCCGTCCTACTTCCCCTCCATTCTATTGCGGGTTGCGTCCACACCCCGGGTATTATACCTGAGTGGATATCATACCCTGTTCAACTCGTTCTGAGTTCCGCCTCGCATCCCGACCCACAATATACGGCCTCCTAACAAGGAGTCGGTTCGGTTGGTCTTGCTGCTCGGGGAGCGCACCAGTTATTAGTGGCTGTCGGATTTCTCCTGGTTGGGGTTCTCACCAGGTTGCTTGTCATTTAGCTGACCCAGAGGCCGTTGCTGACAGAAGATAGAATCTCTTCTGCCGGCCCCGACAAACTGACATACGCTTGGAACAAAGAAATGGCACCCACAAATATTCTGGTTGCTGGAAGCACGAACGGACAAGGTGTTGGAGAGTGGGTTGGAAACCTACTCTGGCTGGGGTGCGTGGCCGCAGGAATGTTCGCCCTGTGCATTGCCATTGTGTGGGCAACCCAAGAGGAACAAGTTGCTCTATGCTCTGGGGGCCATAGACGGATCATAAGAGGCGGGTCTCGCAACCCCTGGTTTGAAGAAAATCCGCCGGATGACGGAGGGCATTGGTACCTGGTTGATGAAGATTTCAAGACCACCAGGAGCGCCCGGTCATGGACAGGGGAGGAGAGGAACCCGAGCAATGTTCGCCACGACTATGCGAAGGGAACCCGCGAGACCGGGACACTCAAACTCAACCCGAGTTCCCCGGGGCTACACCAGTGGCGGACAATCACACCTGATCCTAGACAGTGGAGCAGTGCTCTCCATTTTCACGGACGATGTGCTGGTTACAGGCTTGCCAACCCGGATCCATGGGGATCCTCCCACTCCTCCCAGTGAAGCTTCAGAGATCCCAGAATTGGTAATGAATGAAGATCTCGAAGCAACCCCGCCCTCCAAGGAGAGACTCAGCACCAGCGCCAGAACCCGATTGGACAGGGTGCACGCGGAAATGGTGCAAGGAGGCCGCCAGTAATCTCGAGGGGTGTTGCACAATAGGAACCCACGGGGTGGGTTATACCCATACCCATCATCTCCTTCTATTTTCGTTACCGGATCTCTTGGCAAAAATCTCTAAACAAACGAAATCTAATCTTATCACACCCAAAATGGACAACACTACGCTCTTGGCTGCATTTGGAAATAAAAAAAAGAAAAATACAAAATATATGGACTACTACTGCTCGCGCACTTTGCCCTTCCTGCTCCGACGCCACTGGCCCAATGTGTTCCCTGCCTGACTGAAAATGCCTGACATGAAGAGCAGCGTGCTCTACACCCGTGTTTCATCCTCTTCGCCTTCGATGCCCCACTGAACTATCTTGTCCACAAAAGTAGGACGGGCAGCGGCCGAAAACTCCTCAATGGGACGAAGGCGGAACCCGAGCAAGTGTTGGGCCAGTTCTGAAGCAAGGGGTGGGGGATCATCGAGGGTGGTCTGAGAAGAGGACACCTGCTCTTCCGGGGGGATAGTTGGGGGCGCAGGTTCCAACTCGACGTCATAGCTGCTGGGATCTGCTGCGATGGAGTGATTGGCAGGGGGCATGGGCACGTCGCCATCCAGATCATAGTTCCGCATGTCATCCACTGCCACAGGCATTTCCTTGTCCTCCACCACGATGACTTTGGGGCTAGATGCCGCTGAGGCCCCGCGATCAGCACGAGAGGTCTTTCGCTTCTTGGGCCCGGGCCCCTGTCTTCGGAACCCGAGGAAATGATTACGGTGAACGATGTGCTCCGAACTAAACCCAAAAAATCCAATTATCACCCAAATATAACCCAAGTCTTTCCGATATAAGCAATAACGCCCACAGAAATAAGACGAGGATCAGAAATAGGCCGATCAGAGGAAGCAAGAGCTGAGATACAGACGAGTGGTAGTCCCTTGTACAGGGCCTAACAATAGGTTGAAGGGAAGGTATAAGATTCCCACAGAAAGATGAACCTTCACTACAAGATATCACCAGGAATTGGCCTGAGAGATAATTGAGCAATGGAAATAAGATAGTTTAAGAGCTTCGCAGCTATGAGACGAGCAAGTGTTGTGTATGTGGTGGTGGTTGTGTCCGGAGACGTGTGATAGACCTCCTAGAGGCGAATGATAGACTATTTCCACGAGGATATATGCCCGAAAGCTTATTTCCCAGAGAACCCGATGACGATTTACGATGAACGATGAGCAATACAATTTGACAATGTGACGATTGACGATGAACGATGATGATGACGATAAAACGATTTCGATTCCAGAACTATGTAGCCTCAATCACGCCCTAAGACGTTTCCAGTAACCAACTCCTTATTCCAACGGAAAGGTTTCCCAATGTTAAAGTCCAACGACGATACACACTGTGCCAACCCCAGAAATAGCCCAAATCGCAAGCGTTATAAGGGGATTCTGTGTCCTACTCGTAATAATGTCCCAACTACTTATACAAATCCCAGTATCATATGAAAATCCTCAAACCAAGCAGAAATTAGTAAAATGGCCCGAGATCATCCCTCCTTTCCCGTTTATCCGTCGGAGGAATAGCTGCGAGTGTATTGCCATTGGCCAGTGCCCAGGTAGTCCCTGACTTCCCAACCATGCGGCTTTTGTCATCCAGGATATTTGAAAACACCAGTCCCCTGGCTGACTGATATCATGTCGTCCATCTATTCCTTTTGTCTCCTGTCCCTTTCCCATAGCTCCTGACCATCGGACCTTATTCCCCTGGCCTCCAGCTCTCCGTAGATACCCCTAGTGTAACCTTTTCCCAGAAAGGTTTCTTATTCCCAACTTCGCTTCCTCGGAATAAGATCAATCCCATCAGATTGTCCTAACCGACCTTCGCTTATCCCGGAATCCTTCCGGTATGAGCTTCTCCGACCTCACATGCTGTCACATGGAAGGCCTTTCCTTTAGCCGAGCAGAAATAAGCCTATTCCCGCATGTCCCGTTGTAAATACCTCTGGCTTATTTCTCGTCGTGGAAATAAGCTCCAGAAATAGGCTCTTTAAAGGTTTGTGGGCTACACTCTCCTCTACGGTTTTCAAGGCGAGCACTGCCAGTCCGCAGGGTAGTCACCTACCCTTTGCACCCGTTACTCTGTGATCCTAACCCTGCCAGCTATACCGAGGCCGTATACTAGCTCTCAGAAATAAGCCTATACTGTAATCAGACTATTCCGAAATGCGCAAAAAGTGCGGTGTTTAGGTATAGTTCAATTCCAGACAGTTCAACGGTGGGACTGTGTTGGCGGCTTGCTTTCTTCGCAGTTTTGCGACGGGTCTTGGCACGAGCCCTGTGCTGGGCAGGGCGCAGGTCGCTGAGGAATTCCTGGTAGGAATAAGAACGACCTAAAAAAGAAAAAAAGGTACAAGAAAGGCAGTTAGCGGAAGGAAACCCGCTCAAGAAATGATCAATATGCACAAGCTCCACGCTGTCCGTCGAAGCGCAAAGATCTCCGCTGTGATCCTCCGGCAGCTCCGAGAAGGTCCTGTTCTGTCTATCTGTGCCATTGGCTCGGAAGAGTGACTCGGAGATGACGGGTACAACCTGGACGACGATGGAGACAACTTCCCGGACCTCACTCCGGATCCGGACGATGATGATGACGATGACGAGCTCGAGGATGACGACTGGATCCTCTACACTGTGTTCACTCCATCCAAGGAAATCCGCATTTGGAGCACCATTTCACAGCGGCTCGCAGAGGCCTTCGCTCGAAACTCGGCCCTGCCTGGGACCTCGACTCCGGCCTGGGTTGAGGATTTCTCCAACGTTTTCGCCAAGGAGTCGTTCAACATGCTGCTGGAACGCCGGACATGGGACCACACCATCGAACTCATCCCGGACGCGAAACCAGCCAATTGCAAGGTCTACCCGATCTCTCCCCTCGAGCAGAAGGAGCTCAATGCCTTCATCGAAGACGGGTTGAACACCAGACGAATCTGTCCGTCCAAGTCCCCGATGGCATCTCTGGTCTTCTTCATCAAAAAGAAAGACGGAAGCCTCCGGTTTGTTCAGGACTATCAGGCGCTGAACGTGATGACTGTAAAGAACCAGTACCCGCTCCTGCTGATTAATGACCTCATTAACTGCCTAAACAGAGCTCGGTTCTTCACGAAACTCGATGTCTGGTGGGGTTTCAACAATGTCCGTATCCAGGGAGGCAACAAGTGGAAGGCTGTATTCCGTACCAACCAAGGGCTCTTTGAGCTGCTGGTGATGTACTTCAGCCTCACCAACTCTCCAGCTACATTCCAGACGATGATGATTGACATCTTCCAAGACCTCATCCTGTCCGAAGACATTATGGTCTATCTCGATGACATCCTCATCGCTCACTCCGACCTCGTGCACCACCGGGAGATCGTCCGAGAGGTTCTCTGATGGCCCCGGGTGCACAAGCTTTACCTCCGGCCGGAGAAGTGTGAGTTCGAGAAGTCATCAATCAAGTTGCTCAGTGTCATCATCTCGCACAACCACATCGAGATGGACCCGGTCAAGGTCACTGGAGTCGCCACCTGGCCCTTGCCAGAAAACAAGGACATGCAGCAGTTCCTCGGCTTCACGAACTTCTACTGGAGGTTCATCCGGGCGTTCTCAGACATTGCACGGCCCCTCTTCAACCTCACCAAGAAAGGTATAGCGTGGACCTGGACCACTGCTGCGGCTGCTGCTTTTCAAGCCCTCAAGGATGTGGTAACCGTGGAGCCCGTCCTGGTCCTTCTGGTCAAGTTGCACCCGTACCGAGTTGAGGCGAACAGCTCCGACTACGCTACCGGGCCTGTTCTATCCCAGCCAGATGCGGACGGAAAGTGGCATCCGGTTGGGTTCTACTCCAAGAGTTTGAGTGACGTCCAACGCAATTATGAGATCCACAACAAGGAGATGCTCGCGATCATCCAGGCCCTTGAGGAGTGGCGACACTTCCTCGAGGGCACACAGCATCCGGTCGAGATCTGGACAGATCACAAAAACTTGGAGTACTTCTGGAAGGCACAGAACTTGAACCGGAGACAGGCGCGGTGGTCCCTGTACCTGTCTCAGTTCGACTTCACGCTCCACCACCAGCCCGGCTGCCTCATGGGTCATCCAGATGTGCTGTCCCGCCACCCCGACCACGGAGTAGGCTCAGACAACATGGAAGTCACCCTCCTTTGCCTGGACTTGTTCCATGTCTATGTGCTGGAAGGTGTCGTGGTCACTGGCCCGAGGTCCCTCTCCTTTGCGACATCCGGGAGGCCTTTGCAGGTGAACTGGAGCTTGAGGACCCTGTTGCGCCTGTCATGCGGGAACTCCTCAAGAGCCGGAATGTTCACTCCCCCTGGTTGTCCGAGTGGTGTATCGCTGACAGGCTCCTTTACTACTGCAGCAAGATCATTGTGCCGCAGAATAAGGATCTTTGGTGTCGGATCATCGCACTACACCACGACACTCGGGTTGCCGGACATGCCGGACGCTTCAAAACCCTCGAGCTCATCTCCCGGAATTACTGGTAGCCCCAGCTGTCCCGCCACGTCGGCCAGTACGTCTGGACTTGCGACACGTGCAAATGGATGAAAGCGCTCCAGAAGCTGCCCCACAGAGAGCTCCACCTGATGGAGATTTCAGAAGAACGCTGGGACACCATCTTGGTGGATTTCATCGTTGAGCTCCCGGACGCGCATGGGTTCAATGTGGTCATGGTCGTGGTCGATCTCCTGGGTAAGCGGGCCCACTTCAACGAGTGCCACACTGGCCTCGGTTCAGTCGGGGCTGCTCGGCTCTACTACTGGAACGTCTGGAGGCACCACAGAACCCCCCGGAAATACATCTCCGACTGGGGACTGCAGTTCGTTGTGGAATTCACCACGGAACTGTGGCGCCTTATCGGGATAGAACCTGCGACCTCCACTGCTTACCACCTGCAAACTGATGGCCAGACCGAACGTGTCAATCCGGAGCTCGAGCACTTCGTCCGGATCTTCACAAACTACAAGCTGGACGACTGGGACAAGCTCCTTCCAGCTGCGGAGTTCGTGTACAACAACCACGTCCACTCCTCGATGCAACAAGTTCCGTTCATGATGGACACCGGAAGGCTCCCCCGGATGGGATTCGAGCCCAACAGATTGCGCTCGACCGTGGAATCTGCGAACAAGTTCCGAGACCGGATTGCGTCTGGAGTCTCGGAGGCCAAAGCTGCGCTCGTTAAAGCCAAGGACGAGTTCAAGCTGTACTACGACCGCCAGCGCACGCCCACCCCGGAGATCAAAGTAGGTGACTGAATCTGGCTGGACGCCTCTGACATCCGGATGACCCATCATCCGTCCGTCAAATTCGCGGACAAACACCTCGGCCCCTTTAAAATTGTGAAGGTCATCGGAAAGGGTGCATACAAGCTCAAGCTTCCCCCACGGTACTCCCAGCTCCACCCGGTCTTCCCGTGGTGAAACTCCAAATCGTGGAACCGGACCCGTTCCCTGAACACCCCCACAATGACGAACCACCACCTGTCCTCCAGATGGACTGCAACGTTCAATGGGAGGTCGAGGAGATCCTAGAAGCGAAGGTCCGTTATAGCAGCCTCTGGTACATGGTGTGGTGCAAAGGCTACGGCCCGGAACACAATAAATGGGTAAAGCACTCCAACGTCTTCACCAAAGACGCCCATCAACGCCAAACACCGCCGCTACCCCAACGCCCCACACCCACTACATCCAGTAACCCTTTTGCAAAAGCCCAGTCTTGTATCGTCCTGGGCTTTTGCAAATGGCCAAGATAATTTTATCATAGCCCCAAAAGGGTTGCTTATAAATCATATGAGGGATCTCTAGCTATAATCTATGATATGATTACCAAATTAAGTGCTCCAGCCTCCTGGGTTCCCATCAACCTGATCCATTGATGCAGATCAGCTCAAATGAATATTTTATTCAAATAAAATATTCATTTATCGCCGGGTTTGGGAATTTATTTTGCATTTTGCGCAACAACCAGGGCACTGATGGCAAAACGGATTGCACTGCCGAAAAGAGCGATTTTTGCTCTACAACTTTGGTTTTGAGTATATTTTTAGACATCCCAGTGCGTCTGTGAGGCCTATTTCCTTTTTCGGCCACTACGCCTCGGGCCCAAAATGGAAATTACTCGTTTTGCTCTTGCCTGGGTACTGGCTGACCATTTCAGTTGTTTTAACTGGGCACATATTCTATCTTATGTGTGTGGAACACACTGGAGGGACAATATGCTGGCCAACAAGCCTGCAATAGTATGATATTTCTCAGACTTACTAATTGCACATCAAATCATGGTTTATGGTGGATGTAACAAGTGGGCTGGTTCAGGGCACTCCGTGTTGTGTATTCATATGTCACCCAAGTAATTTAAATGCATTAGAGTCATGTTTCATTGTTGTATACAGGTATTGCTGGCCATGCAAAGAATTCCAACATTCGTGCCATTATAGCTATACTAAACATCAGGTTGACACAATCTATGGTCCCAATATATCTGACATGTGTATAAACACTTCTAGACTTTCTGATAGCCATGAGAATTTGGCCACTTTGAGATTGAAAGAAATGATGTTGCATATGGATGTTCAGCACATGTGCTCCATCCTATAGTGTGAAAATTGAATCCAACTACCTAGCACAATCACAATACCCTGTCCCCACCCTCAAAGACTCAAATACATGCCAATATATGAGCAGAATGAATAGAAATATGAGATGTCAGTTCGCGATTTTTTATTTATTTTATTGCCAAATGAGGGACAGGCAAGCCCTCTAGTGCTCAATAAACCTGAAAAACGAAAAGCTGCAAGGACAAACATCAATCTGGAGCTTTATTTCATGCATTTTGGTCAAGATTTGACCATATTGTGTCTGGTACAGTGCGCACTCTAGAGGATATAATTTGCAGTAAAGCATGCATACCCCAAAAACATCATCTGGTGAAAGGTTCACGAAAAATCATCAAATAAAGCTGAATATTGGTCTTTCCCATTGCTAAATGCAGTTTTCAGCCTTTTCTTTCCAGTATCTGCCCTGCTTGGTTCCCTATTCAACAAATGATGGGAAGATGTCATTTCATATATCTCAACTTCAAGGCCATATTTCAGCACAATTTGAGTTTCAAAATTGACTAGGATACCTCCAATGCCTCTTAGAAGTGGTTGTAGATGTTTTCAAGATACCAGGATAGGCTGAAACCCTGAACACACACCTGAGGTTTGAACAACGCAATACGGGATAGATATAGGATTGGGTGGGCCAAAAATGACATATGAGAGTGGAATCCATATTAGAGTTCCCTGTTACCAAAAAATATTACCCCTTAGACGGCTGTGAATCGAGATTTTAGACAAACAAGGAAATTCACTATGTGCTGTACAAGCACTCTCATATCGTCCACATGGTGACAAAATATATTTAGCACCCATCCAATGGTGGTAAGCTTACATTCTGTGCCTCCAGGCACATAAATTATGCACTAACCTCTGAATTAGCATTGCCAGGGACAGAATTTGGATGTAGGGTGATTATTGGTATGTTCCATCATTATATCATAGGTAGGTATGGTCACATTCTCCTCTATTCCTATGGAAAAGCATCACTGCAAAGTTAAATGAGGCAAAACGGTCAAGCTGGGCCCAAACAAAGAGGAAAGTGGTTAATTCCCTTTTTAGGCCGAAGGCGTAGTGGTTCAAAAAAGGAAATTTGTCAGCCATGCATCAAAAAATCGAACTCGTAGGGGCAGATAGGGGCCATCAAGCTCTATTGAACTGTCTTTACAGTTTTCTGATTGACCCAGTGGTTATCCCATAAAATGCGAAACATTTCGCAAACCAGACACTTTTTTGATGGAATATTGATGTGCCATCACATCAAAGACGATACCGGATGCCGATCATTGTTATGACATGATGATGGGCAAGTGGGCAAAGATCTGATAGATATGCTGGATCATAGCTAAGATAAGGATGATCCACCCTTTTGGGGCAATGATAAAATTATCTTGGCCATTTGCAAAAGCCCGGTACGATCGATAGCCTGGTTTTTTGTAAAGTGGTTACCGTACCAGCTGCCACACCAGATCGCCTCGGCCGCATTCGACTTGCTCTCATTCCAGAAGCACCCACATCTGGTTCATGCGTCGGGACGCTGCATTCCAAGGGGGGGTGATGTCAGGGGAACCCCCCGTCTGGCCCTCCGTCTGTCTGTCCGTCCGGCTCCATTACTGCCCCACCTCCTTGTCCGATCCTTTGTCTGCAGCCCCCTCCTCGTCCAGCCTCCCCTCCGGCCTTGCCCGTCCGTCTGGCTTTCCATCCGGAGCCCCCATCCGCACTCCAGGCTGCGCCTCCGCCTGCAACATCGCCCCCCATCCCTCCGGACTCCACTCTCCCTCACCTCCCTTCATCCAGCCACTCGCACTGGAACACGCTATACGATCAGGCCCAGGACCACTGCCAATCACTTCGGACACGTGCTACTGGCTAGTACCTATTTGTTATATAAACCTCACCTAGCGTGGGAATCCTCATCCTTTCTTCTCTTTGGATTCTCCCGCTAGGTGAGTATTCCTAGACTCTGTATTTAGTACTATGAATTGAGTTCTCTTTGGATTCTCCTGCTAGTTACCGCGCTCTGCGCCGAGCTGAGGTTGCCCTTACACAGGCAAGGATTAATTTTGTTGACAGACATAGTGGGATGTCCATGTGCGAAACAGCGCACACCCACCAACACATTGTGTGGGAACGGTGGCGGCAGGCAGCAGCACGTGGCTCGGAGGGGCTTACCCATGGACATGCTCGGCTGTTGATGAGGTGGGAGAACACAATGGTCACACACATGTGCAGCATGGTCGAGTTGCGGATGGTAGGCTGCATACCAATGCATTGGGCTGGACAGGGGTGGTGGGCAGCAGCACATTGCTCAGGGGGGCTCACCCATTGATGTGCCTGGACGCCACTTGTTATATCCGTGTCCGGAAAGAAAAGGAAACGGCCGGAAGGACGGACGGCCGGAAGGGCCGGAAGGACGGATGGCCGGACGATGTGTCAGGGGGCCGGACAAAGGTCCGGATGTAAAGCGATACCACAAGAGTATAAGGGTACACCAATTAACTTGGCTCCGAAGGTCGGATAGAGAATAGGACAGAGGTCGGACGATGGAGCAATGCGGAGGCAAAGCACGTTAATTATCAACTAAGGTTACATCCGAAGTAAGTACGTATTTATACTAAGTACGGAGATAGTCCGGATGTGTTCGGAGAAGAAGTTAAGACAATAGGAATAAGCGAAGATAATAAAGACAATAAGGAGTACATGTGAAGCATAAGTCATATGGTCAGAGAAGGGGAAACGCTCAGTAATTCTTCATTGCGTAAAAACCCCGAGGGCGTGCGTCAACGACCAAGGCCGGACGCAACAGCGAATGATACGGACGCGAGCCGGAGTTCGGATGACGCGTCCGGAAGGAAGGGAAGTCGGATCCGAGGATCCGGACGGAGGACGGAGAGATCCGGATGAAGCCGGACGAGTCCGGACGGATCCGGATAGGGTCGGAGATGCACGGGCGTAACACCACTGACGTGGGAGAACACGCAGTTGCATGCACGTGCAGCATGGTAAAGGCACAGAAGGTGAGCCGCATGCCAACACATTGGGCAAGAACGGCAGCGCATGGCTTGGGGGCTCACCCATGAATGTGCCTGGCCACTGCTGATGTTGGAGAGTGTGGCAGTCACACATCGGCCAGGGGCAGTTGGGGCATGGAAAGCAGGGCATGTGCCAACAAATTGTGCAGGAACAACAGTGGCAGGCAGCAGTGCATGGCTCAGGGGGGCTCCAAAACTTGTCCCTTGCCCATGCAAACACTTGGGGTCATGCACATACATAGCCCTAAGTACAACAACATGTAGCACACACCCCTCTGTTTTTTTAGGACCAGCGTGTTCTGGGGTGCGAGAGGATGGCATGAACACCCCATATCTAACGGCTTTGTGGAAGAAGAGTGCAGGGAGAGCCAGTGAGATTTTTAAGCAGAAAATACAATTTAATTCAAATTATTTTCTTTCCCGTCCAGTTTAGGGAATTTTTTCCTAGGTGCCACAAGTCCTGTCAATGTGGGATAGATGGCAATTGATGGCCCGGGGCTAGCTGCAGCAACCAGGGATGTGCCACAGTGCCACCCAAGGTCCTCTGAGCCAAACAGAGCCCTTCCCCACCCTTTTACAGCCTATCATGAAACTTTACGAAGTGTCCATTGATAGTACACGACATGTTTTGCAAAATGATCATCTATCATACTGTAGGCTCGTATACCCACACTCAAAAAATACTGTTGAGCCTCTACAACAACACAAAGGCTCTGGAGGCAAGTTCCACAAACGTGCATCATTCACAGATGGTTGTTGTGTGCTGAAATTCCGCTGAGGCTGTAGGAGACAGTCTGTGCATGCCCATCGAGACAAAGTGAGTGCTATGTCTCTGGATTAAAATGCTGTGGTCAGAATGGATGGGTAAACAACCAATATGGTGGGCCAAGGCAAAGATCTGTTGAGCTCTGGCTGCCTTGTCTACCACATCAAGGTCTGGAGGAGGTGGGGTGCATACAGCAGGAGTGCAAGTAATAACTCAAACCTGTGCATGCTGACGGTGCTCTGCTGCTGGGTCCACACACCAGCAACAGAGGTTACACAGCCCCCCTGTCCACGCGATGGATGGATGAATGAATGAAAGCGAGGCAGTGACTCAAACAGTGCTCAGTTGACGAACGAAGGTCAGCCTAGGACAAGCACGAACGAGTAGTTAACCCAGTCCAACCTGCGATGCGCAGAAGTCCTGGGTGACTCAGAGATCTCGAAACAAGTGCGTGATTAAGACTCTTGAGCATTACAGCTTCATTGTTAGGAGAAGCTCCCCAGATGTGCACAAAGAGTACAAGGGTCGTCCATACCCTGATTTTAAAGCTGGTGAACTTTTGATGCACACATGGAAGGTGGTTGCACAGAAAAGGTATGTGCCAGCAGCAGCTTGTGAAGGCACCAATACTGATCCCAGGGGAAAGGACTTTGGCAAGAGGAATCAGGCCACCTTGAGTCCGTGAATTTGTCTTTGAAACTGTTGCAAAGTAGAGTGCAACTGCGGAAGCAGGCCTCAAATGAATCACATGCCTGAGCATGAGGGCTATCCATAATCCGCTTGCCACACCTGTAAACTGTTATGTTTAAACCAAAAATATGCAGGCAGAAAGGTGCTAGAGGGCCCGCAAAGTGGCCAAAACCAGCAAAAATTGGCCAAAATAGCAACTTTGAGGGCCCTGTACTGAGTTATCCCCTGTATATTCTTGCATCATTGAACTTTAGGATTTAAATAGAACATCTTAAACTTCAATCTGGGTGATTCAGATCATCCCGGAATAAATCACTGCTTAAGTTGAAAAATTGCACATTCTTTGTTTCATTCACTGTGATGTTGCATTGATACAATTTGACCCATCAATACTCTTGGACTCTCAGGTTAGTCTGGTTCAACAAGTTGACATCTTATTTCATGGAAAAATATGCAGTTGTCATTGAGAAATGACCGAGCCAATCATTTTGTCCATTTAATGTCCAGTATATTTATAGTAATGTGGCCGGTTGACATCTGCACATCAACTGAGTGAGCTTTGGGCTACCCTCAGGGTAATTTTGCACAGGAACATATTTCCCATTGAGTAAGGTGCAATTTTGATGGCAGGCAACACTGTTTGTACCTGGATCCAGTGAAGATGAGCTGAATTATTTGACCAATAGGTAGCAGGCTCGGCTGCTTGTTGGCCTTACCCACTTTATTTCATACAGCAAGTGGAAGCTAAGCCTCACTGGGGGCCCAGAAATCCGCTCACACAGTGAAAGATTGTGTGAAACAAATATTTCGATGAATTAGTGTAATTGTGCCAAAATTAGAGCGAACCAATGGTGCAGTTTATGCAGACGTCCAGAAGTTACGGAAATCAGGCTCATAGTCCTGTGTTGAGTTGAATTCAAGCGACCTGGTTTTACCTGTCAGAGGAACCCTCTGTTCCAGCCCTGCCTGCAAGCCCAGTGGCCCCACTTCCAAGTCCAGTTGGCATGCCACCTGCAATCAAACTGCACTGTAGATACTTGATTTATCTTCGTATTCTCCGCTGCTAGAACTCTTGAGCTATTCCCGGCTGGGCCTGTTCTCAATGCTGCTTGAACTGTGATGTGAAATAATATCATATATTTTTTGAGAATTAAAGTGGCCATACATGCTCAAACATGGATTTGGAGCGTACAACTCTGTCACAGCATTGGCATTCTGACAAACAACATCAAGAGCAGTGGGAGGGGTCTACTCGCCAGTCCCAACTACACCAAAAACCCTCTTCAGACCTCTGTATAACACTTCACCCAATGAACTCCATGTACAAAACAACCAAGATGTAGTTTTGAAACACCATGAGGACCAATAAGCCAACGGTTCCACAGTGGGAGAGGAAACTCAGTGCGAAGCCAATCAGGGACCCAGAAGATAAGATTTGAAGAGGCATCCATTACCCATCCATTTTTTAATTGAGGCTGTATAGTTGACAGGGCTTGTACCTGTTAAAGTGAGGTACATTCAAAGATAAATAAAGAGTGCTTACAATCTGATTAAGTGAGTCAAAATTTCTATGAATGGGTAAGAAGGCAATTGAAGATTGTATTTGACCTTGATCATACCCTTCAACTGGCTGAGGAGCATCAGATGCTTGAGGGGAAGGCCAGGAAATGCTGTGATCAAGAGAAGTAGATACCACATGCTTTTCAGCTTCAGCATGGACATCCCAGATTCGCCCTGTTTGATCATGTGAGCCGGAGATGATGTGGCTTCCATCGGGTGAGAAGGCAACTGAGAAAACCTCACCTGTATGCCCCTCAAGAGGTTCTCCAACAGCTGCTCCAGTGTGGGCATCCCAGATTAGCATTATTTGATCATAAGAGCCAGAGACAATGTGGTTTCCATCTGGTGAGAAGGCAACTGAGGAAACCCCGCCTGTATGCCCCTCAAGAGGTTCTCCAACAGCTGCTCCAGTGTGGGCATCCCAGATTCGCACTCTTTGATCATAAGAGCCAGAAACAATGTGGTTTCCATCTGGTGAGAAGGCAACTGAGGAAACCCAGCCTGTATGCCCCTCAAGAGGTTCTCCAACAGCTGCTCCAGTGTGGGCATCCCAGATTCGCAGTGTTTGATCATGAGAGCCAGAGACAATGTGGTTTCCATCTGGTGAGAAGGCAACTGAGGAAACCCTAGCTGTATGCCCCTCAAGAGGTTCTCCAACAGCTGCTCCAGTGTGGGCATCCCAGATTCGCACTGTTTGATCATAAGAGCCAGAGACAATGTGGTTTCCATTTGGTGAGAAGGCAACTGAGGAAACCCAGCCTGTATGCCCCTCAAGAGGTTCTCCAACAGCTGCTCCAGTGTGGGCATCCCAGATTCGCACTGTTTGATCATTAGAGCCAGAGACAATGTGCTTTCCATCTGGTGAGAAGGCAACTGAGGAAACCCAGTCTATGTGCCCTGTAAGAATCTTTTGTAATGCTGCCCAATCATCTCCTAACTTTGAGTCAAAATGTCCCATGTTCCTGAAGTTTGATTTAAACTTCCTTCGAACCAGAGACTTCTCCGGTGAAAATGCAAGTGCAGAAAGATAGATATGTGGAGCACTTTGAATCATTACTGATCCAAAACCTGAAATAAATTTGATTGCATCCTTCAGAAACTCATCCAGTCCTGGATCACTTCCCTGAACAATCATATCACCATATATCTTTTGAAAGTCATCATAAGTAGAACTCACCTGTAAACACCTCAATACTTTGGATAAACTCTTATTTGCACTGCTCATATGACCTGAAAGGCTGAGCACCTCCAGCCAATAAAGAAATCGGGTGAATGTGAATTCCTTGACAGCATTCAAAATCTTGTTCTCTGAGTCAAAATTTTGAATATGGGTGCTCCAGAATCTTGAAGCATAATCCAAATCAGAGGAGATACATTCCTGTATCTTCCTGGACAGGTTTGGAACCTCAGTATTCCTCAGATAAGAGGTTTTCAGTTCACAGATGTTGAATTTGAGCTTGGTATTAAGTATTTTCAGACATTTGAGAGCTATAACTCCATTCCAGTATTTGGTATCAATATGCCAAGCATGTTTCCCAGAGCGGTTGGAGGCCAATAGATAGTCGCTAAATGATGCATGAAGTGGATGAGGGGGATTTCCAGGAGTCCACTGGAAAACACAAGCAAGCTTTGTTAGAATTTTGGCAGATGTATCAGACTTGAGTTCCAGCAATAAATCCATCTGTTTATCATTGAGTGGATTCTGCCTCAAAGTCAATAAAGCCAGAACCAAACAAGCATCATGGCAGAAGTCAGGATCATCCCACTGTGCACAACTGTTCAGTGCAACAGTGTAAAGATTATCCAAGCTTTCAGATATAGTACTCCCAGAGTTGAGCAAAAGCTCAAGTTTCTTTTCTGGGTTGTATTGATTGATAAACCTGAATGCTGTGGCTGCCCAAATGAAAAGATTCCCGGAAAGCTGAGTGAGCTTCTGGATCGTAATACCACCAGGCCACTTTGGGTCAAGAGTATGGTCTTGCTGGATCTCCTGCAACCTAGCACAAAAGTACCTCTCAATGTCAGAGTCTGTGTTATCAGAAAGAGCATATAGGTTTCGAGTGGTTATATGTGTTTTGTTTTGAAAATGATTTAGAATATCAGAGTCAGGTCGGCTTGTAACAAGCAGCTGGAAAACCAATGGGAGTTTGGAGAATTCCTCTGATGCAATCCACCTAGCAAGTGTAACACGTGAATTGGAGTCCAAGCATTCATCCAAGGCATCCAAGATTATAACCACTGGCCCACAGATCTGTGTATACGTTGCTTTAAGAGGTTCGTGTAAAAGTTTTTGAACTTGGATTGAGAAATGAGCAGTCACAAGCAATGGATCAGCATCAAGAGCAGCACAGAGAGCAGATTCAAAGTCTGGATTGAATTTGGCTAGCCGATATGCAATAGTGTGCACAACCACAGCAAGGATATTTTCAAGAGGAGTAGACCTATCAAAGTAGATATGCACCCCAAGCCGCTGAAGGTTTTGGAAGTGTTGAGCAACAGTATTAGCAATGGTGCTCTTTCCAGAGCCAGCAACACCAGAGAGCCAGTAGACATTGGTTTCAGGATGAACTGTGCCAAGATGCTCTGTAAGTGTTGCAAGAATTTCATATCGTGTGCCAGTGAGACATGTTTCACGCTGAATAGCATCAAATTTGTGATAGGTGAGTTGTTGAAGCAGGTTGGATTTCACTCAGATAATGTCAGCTGTAGAAAAAATACAATAACAATTAAGAAATACCTAGGCTTTCAACACCTTTGACAATTTTTGCTGAGAAGAAGAGTGTCTGTATGCCAGTCCCATGCTCAAATTGCTGCTTGAGCTGCTTCAAACACTGAGAGAACTTTACAATCTTCTCTGAGACATCAGTGAAAGTAGTTTGACCCAGGTTGCCTATCAATATCAATAAATACAATCCAAAAAGCTTGAGTAGGACACACACCGAGAAATCCATGTCCAGTGTATTCACGGATGAAGAAACTACACTCAACAGTTTGAATTGCAATTTGGAGGATAGCATCTTCAAGAAGCTTGATTTTGGCTTCAAGAAAGTCCACCTCGCCGGTAAAGGAGTAAACTTCAGCCATGGTCTCGACAAGCTCAATTATCTTCTGATCAGCTTCAAGCTTTGCATCAAGTGCCTAATCCTTTTGTGACTGATGGGTTAAATCTGAGTATATGAATACTTGCCTTGTACGCAGATGTAACAATTGACCAAGCAAGGTTAACATAAGGATGAATCTGGCCGGAGATAAGTTCACTTAATACATACTTAGAAATACAGCCTTACTTTGGCAATTTTGTCACCCATTTCAACGAGTGGTTTCAGCCGCAAAGCCACTTTGAGCAATGCAGACCCGAGATCTTTGTTCTCCTTGATGACACCAACAACTGTTGTAGTAGCTCCAGTTACACGAGAGACAGGGGATGCCAAGCTAATTTCCGTGATATCCTGCTGTGCTTTGAGGAGCTCATGTGTAGCAGCCTCTCTCAATTGATCCACAGTGTTTGGTTTCAGAAGAACCCACAGCTTTCCCACTACCGAACCTCGAGCCTGAATATCAAACTCGACAGCTGTGGCGAGTGTTCAGATTTCATCTGCAGACATGAAATCACGACGAGATACGTACGAGCATCATTGTGTGTACAATGCTCCACAAGTTCACCAATTGTGGTTGTGAACTGGCCAACTACCTTTTTTACCATCGTTTTGTGGCACAGACTGAGAGTAATGTTGGCGGGCGCAGAAAATGACGAGCTACACGAGCTGAGGATTTTCAGTTGTGAAATCAAGCTCATTTCACCCACATAGTTTGTTCAAAGTCCCATTTGGGAGCGAGAGAGCCGCTTGCAACCGGAGTCTTGTACTTGCGGTGGCTCCCTCCTTCATCGATGTTGATCTTGGCGTAGAGATTCGTGCCGAAGTGCAGGCCTGGAACATTTGAAATTCTTGCACTTTGGACTGAAGGAAACTTGAACACCAATGTCGATGGAGGGGCCGACGCACTAGACTCACCGAGTAACGAGTATGTCTGGGACATAGTGGGATGAGTCGAGGAGCGGTTGACACGTGTATTGCGGCATCCTCTCTCACGACGATACATCCTGGACCGCAGTCACGATTCGATCGCTCCTATTCTGGGCCTTGGCATGTCCTATGACCACGATGCATATCATTGCTATCGATCGGGTACCTTTGCAAAAGGGAGTATCTGTGTAAAAAATTGATCTGGCGACCTCAATTTCTCCTCAATTGCCTTGTAATAAATTCTGGGGTTGCATACCTGATGCATATTCTGTGCCTGCTATTTTCCAGAGTCTGCCGAGAAGAATTGAGCACAGGGTAAAATCGAAGGTTAGTTTTGGACAGATTTCATCAGAAATGATGGCCCGCCAATTTGGCTGGCCAGCAAACGTGCAGTTTTCGATGTTTTGTGTCGGCAGCTTCATGGGTCGGTCCGCAGTGCACAAATAAATCTGAAAATATTCAGACATTGAATTCATATGTCTGGCTTGCTGCCTTTTAAATTTCCAAGAATTCTGAGCGGAAACACCTTCACAGCAACTTCATCAAAAATATATTGCAAAGGTACCCGATCGATAGTACATGTATCACAATCTCCCCATGAATAGTCGGACTCATTCTGATGAATCAAAAGAACGGCCTGGATTGCCGAACGGAAAGGGCCGGCAGAACTTTATATGAACTACACGAGGTCCCAGACTTATGAGAAACCAAGACTCTGCGCCTGATATGTCCAGATGCCCAATCATCTTTTCCACGCCACATGACAGGAGTGGAAGGCGGTCACGCACCTACTTCGCTGCACAAACATCATCATGTTTTGGTCGACAAGGGTCCTCTGCGAGCGTATAAGAATGAGGATCTGCGGAGAGCCTACAGCTGCGACGACTTGGACTGCCTTGGTCCTGACGACTTGATTCAAAAAAGCGTCTGCACTTCGTTCTCCGGTCTCTCGCGTTGCCGCTAGCATTCTTAGCTTGGAGTGAAGCCTTGCCCGCATTTCTGCCACGAGGAAACTTGGTCTTTGAACGAGACTTAGTGATGAGCTGTACGTTTCTTCCTTGTTTTATTTTGGATCCACATAAGTATTCTAACGTGCACTTGTTAATTATCGGTCTCGTACTTTCAGCGGCGTGTGCGCGTCTTCCGCCGAGGTGCCCTCCTGTCCACCACGAACGCCGAACTAAGCAGCATTCTCGAACTATGGATCGGGATCGGAGGAGAGCAGAGCAGTGAAGGGGGTCGGTCGGCGTCGGAGAGCCCGGTGTCACCTGGCATGCCGAAGAGTACCCTCCGCGCAAACGGCTCAGGCGATGCAAGAACATCGATCCCCTGATGCTCGTCAGACCCCCTTCGTCTTCCTCCTCGTATGCCGTCTCTGCATCGTCTCCCGCGGCGCCTCAGGACACCGACACGTGGCAAGGCGACGACGAATACGAATACTACGCGTCCCACACACGCGACTTCGTCACCCTCGGGCCGTCGCCGGCGTCGTCCCCCTCTACGTCTACTGCCTCAATCTCTACGTCTACGTCCACCTCTACTACGGCGGTGCCGCGCCGCCGATCCGTATTCATCCTCCCTTCCCCTTCATCTACAGCCCGCACCCTAGCCCGCACCCCACCGTGCCTCCGTGCGCTTCAGCCGCGCGTTCACGATCCCCGTACGCGTGCCCCCGCCCCCTCCGATCAACACCTCTGGCTTCTCTCCCTCTTCTTCGCGTTCGCGCCCACGCTCAAGCGCGATCTCGGTATCGCCCTCTGCCACAAGAGGAGCACCGGCACCCCTACCTTCAACTTCGGTGTCGAGCCCCCGCCCGCCGCTGCGCACGCCCGTTCCGACCGACCTCGATGCGCTGCGCCTGAGCGAGGTTTACGGCGCCGACTACCCCGCCAACGTGGACGCGTCGTTCGCTGCGTCGCGGACGCCGTCCTCTTCGTGTACGTGTTGCTTTTCCTTCCTTTGTGCATCTGTGCTGACGTCGCTCCTCTATCTATATATATATAGCCCCCATCTCTGACGCGCATGCCCGCCTCGCAGCCCTGCTGTCCCCGCCCTCGCACCGGTGCAGTTTCCCCGAGGAGGTGCAGGTGGAGACCGAGGGCGAGGAGGAGGAGGGCGTATGGGAGGAGTGTGCGCTCGACGACGATGAGTACGAGTACGAGGAGGTGCCGCTCTCGCCCCTCGCACCGTCCCTACAGCCACAGGATTTCGAGGAGGAGATCTCGTTTGATGCGGGTGACCTTGAGATGGAGGATGCGATCGAGCGGGACGTAGTACCGGAGCGGGAAGAAGGGGAGGAAGAGGAGGGCGAGCAGTGGACGGTCGTGCCCTCGCCGTACATGGGCGCGGGGTCGTGTCCGCCACAGACCCCGCACGCCGTGCTCCGCCCCCGGTGATCGACCTCCACCCCGGCCCTGGTCTCGCAACCCCTCGCGCTTCGTTCTCGACGGTCAGCTTCGACCTCCGCCTTCTCGCCCCGCCCCGCCCCGCCCGACGCGTTCTTCCCTTCTGAGAGCCCCACGTCCTTCCCGCCCACCCCCTCCCCCGCGCTCCGCTCCAAGTGGTCCTCCTCCACGCTGTCCTCTATGCACTCCACGCACGCCCACGCCCTGCGCTCGCGCTGGTCCTCCTCCACACTCTCGTCGATGCACTCCGCGCACGCGCAGCGCTCCCCCGCCTCCGTCAAGCGATCCTTCTCCTTCGCACACGCGCGGCTTTACTTTCCCCTCAGGTCCTCAAGCTCCACTTCGCACGCAACACCCGAATCGCTTTCACCTTCCACCACCCCCAAGCCCAGCCCCAAGTCGCGCCGAAGCACCTCCGCGCCCGGGCCCGTCCCGCGGAAGAAGCAGCGCAAGCTCACGGTCTCAGACGTGCAGGTGCAGCTGCAGTACGCATACACCCCGGCCTCTGCGTGCGCATCGCGGGATGTGTTTTCAGTCGCCGGCCCGGGGCTGATGACGCCTGCGTCCGCGTCTGGTTCGCCCGCGTCGCCCACACTCCCACTCCAGCGCACGAGTTCGGCGTTGTACGCGGCGTACAGGACGCAGCGCAGCCCGCGGCGGCGCGCGAGCGCGGGCGGGTGGTCGCAGGCCTCGGCCTCGTCCTCTGCTTCGTCTGCGTCTTCGTTCCCTTCCTCGCCCGTGAGATCTGGCGGCTCGTCCGAGTCGGGGCACAGCGAGTGTAGCAGCAGCAGGGGCAACACGAGCGTGATGAGCAGCAGCAGCATAAGCACGAGGCGGAAGCCGATCCCGGTGGAGATGTTTTTGCGGTAGCCTACCCTCCCGGTCTTCATACTATACTAATTCTTCTTCATGTATGTACGCGTACTGTCACTTTGGTACAGCGTTGTCTTTTACTCGCGTCTTCTGCTACCACACTCTACAGTTCTACGATACACTCCCACGCACCATACACTTTGTTATGGGTTACTTTACGACCACGCACGGCTACGCTACGTCTGACTAACTTATTTCTCTCTCTTTCTTCCGCTGATGCATCAGCATGTATGTAGATATGTAAATGTACGCGCGATGCCCGAACGCACGAAATTGAATCGTTTTGATAATACCTCAGTGCTCGCAAGAAGATTCAAAATATCTGAACTTGATCATCCAATAACGGCGGTGGTGTTACTGACTGTGGGTTGTAAGGAGGGGAACTGTGAGTGTCGAGAATATAAGTAACTGACTGGAATAGAACAGTAAACCAACTAAACGAACGTGGTCCTGAATTTGTTTCTTGGCAGGCAAGAGTTGCTACTTCCCTTCCGTGCTCCCGGAGTTGTCTTTTGATATCCGCACCACTGTCAAGTTCCGGAGGGATGGAAGGCTCGTTGTGATACTGTAGTAGTTCGACCAAATGTTTAGGTGACGGGTGACGGAGGGTCGTGAACTGAACATTTTTGGTATGGATGACAGTGATAATCAGATTTTCGGGCCCAAATACTAGGCAAGGGGCACTCGGGATTCGAGTTTCGGACGGGGTCCCGACAAGTCCTTAAAAATCTTTTCATAATAGATTTCTAAATAGCTTCAAACAGCCCAGAAAACCATGCTAGAACTACCAGATGTGTCTTGAGGCACCCGACAACCACTTGAGCAAATTTTCACATTCACTTAGCTACGCGGGAGTAGGAATATATAGGATGCCAAACGGAGGCAAGAAGAAGAGACAGGTGCGTGCCGTGATCAAGCCGCAATATACCAAATGACTCCGGTTCGACGCAACGAGTACACTCGAGTGCCCTGACTGTCACAAACAGATATCGGTGCAAGGGGAAATCGGGATTCAAATTTCGGATATAGGGTCGAAAAGTTTTTTTCGGCCCTAAGCTGACCCCCCCTCCCCCCCTCCTTCCTAATAGGGAAGGAGTTTCCCACCCCTGGGGCCGGCCCGATCTCTCCGCGTCCCGCCGCCGCTCTTCAACTTACTTCTCACCACCTCCTTGAACTTAATCATGCTTGTATATACTATTTGATGAGCTTTGGTAACTGAACACTCTAAACTCTAACCGCTGCATAATTTCTGACCTGAGAAATCTATTATAGCTGGCTTCAACTTGGCTTGAATCACGGAAGGTGTGGGTTGAAGTCATAGATCTTCTTCTATACACTCCCTGGGAATTGATAAGTGTTTCCTACAACCAACCAAGAGCTCTCTCATGTTTTATTAGTCATTTTGACACTCTAAACTTTATGTATTGAAAAGTTTTTTTCAGCCCAACCTGGACCCCCCTCCCCACGTACGGAATTTTAATCCCGTGAAGTTTCACAGACCTTTATTTGGGCTTTGATACATTAGATTAAGGATTAGATCTTGCTAAGTGCTAAATCAAATATATTAAATTTGCTTTTAGGCGGCCTCATTTGCTTTACAAAACTTAGAGAAGCGCAGCTAATTTAATTTCCCTTTGAATTTAGGAAGCGGCGCTGTGACAATCTCCTCGAGCATGTCTTCGGCTATCATTCCTGGTGCTACGATATCACGAGCGTGAACAAATACCTCTATCGTGGCGCAAAGGGACTTGACGGGTTTTGTACATTTTTTGAATATTTTGTGCAAGAGCGGGGTTATGATGTGCGGAATATCCTGGACTTGATTCTGCTGTTGGAAGAAGCAATAGACATCGAGTAAGTCTACTAGTTAGCTACCTCCGAATAGTTATTGATTTCTGTATCAGATTCCCAGAGAGTACATAGAGGACAAGATGAACATAGCAACCAATAATTTTGAGCCGATCACAAACCTGAGGTGGGCTCATTACCTTGATGTTTATTTTCACAAATTGACATCTTCTTGAGCCATCTACGCGGTGGTATCATTCCCTTCGTTGGGCCGACAACAGCAAATCTGCCGAGAATCGGAGCAAGGAAATTCACGTCGGGCATTCTGAAAAGGATCCTCCCATCAATGGACGGTCCTCCTTCCCTTCGGCTCCAGAATCAACCTGAATGCATGGGATGGAAGATCATTTTCCCTGCAGGGAAAACCGCACATAGTTTTTGTTGGAAACCCGGGGGGCTGAGCGAGCATCGGAGCTCGGCCAACCGTGGGAATGGGGGGTCAGTAAGCATTCGGGCTGACTGATGAACCTGAGAAACATTACTCAGCGGGTTGAAGAGTATAAAAGCATGTAGAATAATTGTACCTACCCATCCGTTTGTAACCCACCTGTCCTAATTTCCTCTGGGGCAATGACCTAATTTCTACAGTTTTTGCCCATTTGGACTTCACGATGAGCATGCCTTGCCGTGGGGTTACGAGTTTTGCAACGGCGTCTTCACTCTCCGCGCCATCGGCTGCTGGCGGCTTCTTGGAGGGTATAAAAACATGTGCTACCCATGCGTTGATCTGCGCAACAACACCATTCTGGCAGGGATTATGGAGAGAATTTGCGAAGGTCTCCACGAAAACGCACCTTTCCGTTATCACCCTGTTGCCAACCTTATCAACTTTGCTCGCAGAAAGAACGAACAGGTTCGGCAGCAGGGTCTCCTCAAATTGAATGCAACACGAACCATCATGAGAAAGATGGAGACGATTGACAATCACATATTATTATTATCACAAGGAGCTTATAATGGCTATTGCGAGTGGGAACATTGCCCGTGTCTCCCATGTTCTCTCCGTGGGTTTGGACAATAATGCCGGTGTCCTAGGATTAATTCGGTTGTTCGGAGGGCTGCCGATGGCCAATACAGCCCGAAGGCCCTGAATAGTGACGAAGCGGAACATCACTTTCAACTGACAATATTACGCTGAGGAGGGACACGACTTGCTGAGATGGCTCACTGTGCGTTGGGCCTCCCCAGTGTTTCCACAACCCGCCGGAATACTGTCCTTCGACCTGTTAACAGACGGCATCGAGCTACGCGTCTGGCACGTGGGCGTGCCGGCGCAATCATAATTATTTTCTTGATCACGTCTCCTCTCACTTGTTTTTACGACGAACAACAGTGAGAGGTATGTGCGTTCATTAACTATTCACTACACATACTTACTACTTTGATCAGTCTGTACTCACTACGGTTGTACAGATCCCCCTTGTTCACACGACCTCTTCTGCCTTCTCCTGGAGCACCAACAGTCGAAGAAATAGAGCAGAACATTGACACCTGTCTTGATGCCTGTCCAGAGCCGACGGACAACACACCGCGGATTGTTCATGTGATTGTGATGCTTGATGAGATGGCGACCGAGAGACGGGCGCGCTTTGATGATCGGACAAACAAGGTGGTGGGAGTTTGCTGACAGCACGCGAAAAAGCTTCCACTAGAACTTCGGATGGAGGACGACCTGAAAACATTGTGTGCTGGGTTAAAGGAACATGAGGGGCTTCCTGCAAAGGCTCACTTGACTAGGGAAGTATATTTTTTTTCGATGATTATATTCTTAAGACTGAAACTAATTTAGTTTCTGGGTCCCATAGGCTACCGTTGCAGCACTGGGACTTTTATCAGCAAATCCGCGAGAGTACAGCCCTCGGCCCATCCTCGTTTCAGCCAACTGCAAAGTAGAGTCTGGGCCCGAATACACCATCAACATTTTGCGCCCTTTCGTGATGGCGATCCGGAACAAATCCCAGCACAAAAATACGACATATCGGCTGTTATGTGCTGCCTCTGACGGCGAGTCTCGACGCGGAAAGGTGTTTGCGATAGAATTAACGAAACACCCCCTTTCTCCGGAGTCCCCAATCTATCCCATGCTTTTTTTTTCTTTTTGGTGCTATGTGGTCCAGTAGCAACTAACAATTGGTTAGCCCAACTGGATTGTAAAGGTTGGAGTGTTGGCTCCAGAGGGAGTGGTTTCCACCACCCAGAGAAATGCCTTCCACGCGCCCCAAGGGCAGTGTGGGACTACCGCGCTACCCAACTCCGCGGCTATTTTGCCGGGACTGGGTCTGTGTGAATGCGCGACTACCCACTAAAACTCTGGGCTCCCGCAACCAATTGGTGTGGGACTCGCTCCTGCCTACTATCTATTCCGGCCGCGTCGCCCAACAGGCAGGGACGGTGGTCTATGTGACCTATCAGGAGCTATACCCACTAAAACCTCAGGTCCTCCCAGCCAATCATCTGGCAAAAGATCTTCATCTTTGAGGACACCCCTCCAGGTCTCAAGTACCACTGAGGGTGCAATGGAATATTGCTTGCCGTATTTCAACGTGTTTGTAAGGTTACGGTCAACCTCAATGCGTTCATTAATTTGGAACACCTATCGGTTGCGGACCTCGTGGTCCGACGCAGGGTCGGTGCTGTCCCGACCGACCACAAACTCACAGTGGAGTTTCCAGATGAGGTGAGTTGACTCGGTCATGATGATTTTATAGAGTCTGCTGTCTGTAGGTGAGTGGCGTCCATCTACAGTGAAGGACGCAAGGCTGCAGCCAAGGATGGCCCCGAGAGGTGGGGCTTGCCACACATGACCTTTCTTAGTCCAGACCTCTTTTACGAGGTCCCATATTATAGCTTGACCAGGGCGGGTGCAGTGGAGTAGAATATGTTCCAGGTCATCTGGGACCTGGCATGTCGGGCACATTACACGCTCTTCAAAGCCTGGAATGTGTCTCCAGTATTTGCCTATGCGGAGGGATCCATGCATGCATCTCCAGAGGAAGCTTCGGATCTGCCTTGTTATGTCTTTATGTTTTATGGACTTCCAAATTCTGCTTGCTGTTGGTGCACGCTCGTATAGCTGGGAAACTGCCATCTGCACCATCTTGATGTGTTCATTTGTGGTCTTTCTTTCTACTGCTCCTCGTAGTGACTTTATTGCCTTGTAGGCGGTGGCTTGGGTGAGACTTGAGAGTTTCATTCCTCTGAGCACAGTCTCAGGTTGAGGTGCAGTGTTGAAAGCCACATTTCCTGGAAGGGAGAGGCTGGCATCTGCTAGGCCATGTGCGGTCATGCACGTAGCTTTATCAGGGGTGGTCTTGGCTACCGAAAAAATTGTGTGGGCTGTCCTAATGCGCAGCTCAGATATCAGGGAGAGTAGAATGTCCCCATTTGCCACTCCAAACCAGCCCTGGTCTTCCCAGGTATGGAATTTCTTGAGTAACTTCAGCATTGTGCCCTTAGGGCTAATAACATGGAGTGGAGAGTTGATCGGTGTGTTACGAAGGACCCATATAGTTGCCAGTATAACAGCACTTGGCATTGTTTGATCGAGACCCTCTGGGACTTTAGAGCCTGTGTTCCGGGGGTCGCCGGTGGAGAAAGTTATTCCAAATGCAGCCTTTGCATCTGCATCCCCGGACTTGCTGGCTGCAGTGTCAACATAAATTCTAAGCGGGGTGTTAGATGGGTTGTTTGCTATGATGGGAGCCGGGAGGGTGAGTTCTTTTAATAGCCCATCCTATTGGGCCCTTAGTTTCGTGAACACTCGAAAACCTTCAGTTAGGGTACGTATTGGTGGGGAGTCACGGAAGAGCCTTGTATCCTCAGTATTAGCAATATCAGGAAGACTTGGGGTTGCCTGTAGAGTTCTGGGGTCCCACTTGGGGTCTATCTCACTTGACCGATTTTGGGCTGCAGTGGTGCACGAGTGTGGGTTGAGGCAGCCGTGTACACGGTCGTCTGTGCAGAATGAGCATTTGCAGTTTTTATTTGGGACATGTTGTGGGCTATCCAGCCTTAGTAGAATGTCTACGGCATCCCCTGTCCTGTGGGCTTCATGGTTTCCCCTCAGGCACTTACATTGGGGTTTATTATTGAGTTGGCGCACATCAGATCTCTCTCCAAAGTGGTGGAAGAGGGGGTTGTCCTGGGCCTTTACATTGGGTTAGTATGTGGTCGAGATCCTCTACCACATCGCACTCTTTACACATAGCGCGATCTCCGCATTCTGGAATGTGGGTCCAGTAGTTCCCCACTCTGTGGGCATTGTGTATGCCCTTCCAGAGAAACTGTGAGGATATCTTTAACTGCCACAGCTTTCCAGATGGCCGCATCAGATACAACTTTCCCGAATGTGTCCCACACCGCATCACATACCGTATCGAGTTTAATTGCCGTTGAGGTCATTGAGAGCAGCTTCCCCAGCTTCTCCTTTCGTATCCCACGGTAGAGTGTCCGTTGGCGATTTTCCTGTAGGCTCAGGCCGGGGAGGGCCGTTCCTAAGGGTATGGTAAGGTCCCATGTTTCATTTGCATGGCTTCTCGCTGCCTTTTTTGCAAGTACTGCTGCCTGCCGGCATAGTACCCTCGCAGGTGAGCCGGGTTCTGCAGTTTTGAAGAATGTTGGTACTGACCGGGCCTTTAACTCCGCCGCCACGCACCGCAATATATCGTGGTGTTTCACCCCGATCCAGCCCTCATGCTCCCACCTTGGGAGCTTTTTGTTCATGGTGTTACAGACGTAACTCTGTGTACTGACTATAGTGAGCTCGGCATCCTTCCGTACTCCCCTAATTGCTTCTAACATCACAAAAAACTCAGCTGCATACTGGGATTGTTCTCCCAAGGTTGGTATACACTTGCCTTTGCAGCGGTCTTCCTCATCCTTTATGAAGATACCTGCTGCCAGTGCTGCAGTCGCTTTCGCACGCATCGGTGTATGTACCGCCCCCGCGATGTAGATCGTCGCGGCCACTGGGTGTTGCGTAACTGTAGTACGTCGCCGTGCTCGTGGGTTTGCACGTTCCTTTGGTTCGTCAGTGCGGTGCGTCAGAGCACGGAGGCCTTCAGCAAGGCTAGTGATGTCCTTTGGGAGCACAAAGAGTCCGGATTCGTCACTCCGGCCAGTGGGCAGCGCTGCTGGCACTGGTCTCCCTGCCCCTCTTCTATTGGGATCCATCTGGGGAGTATTTGGCCCAGGCGCGATGCGGCCACCGTGGCACATGCGTGCGGGTTTGGGGCAGCCTCTGTTTTCCCGGTCATCGGCACATCCATCGCAGACACACGACGCACGTGGGCTGTAGAGCGGGTCACGCAGGCGTTGGGCTAGGTCTAGGGCATGCCCTATGTTCGATGCGGCGTGTTTTCCCCGCAGGCATTTGGCCCTTTTGCCATTATTCTCCTGCCTTTTCTGGAGGTCTTCTCCTGGATGGTGCCATAGTGGCATTTCTCTCAGGATCTCAGTGGACGGAAGGACCGTGGCAAACTCCGTGCCGTACTTGTTTATGCATTTTATTAGAGACCTATGCTGCACCGGGGGATTCCGCTGATTCACCTTGAGGTTTTGGACCATAAGGTTTGTTTTCGCATCGTCTGCCACTGATGACGTCTTAATGATGCGTTGTGACAGGCCGTGGAGCGCCAAGGACGCCCAGTGTGCTCGTTTTTGGGGGTCATTCTCTGCGAGTGCCGCGGCTTTTTGCATTAGGAGTGCCTCATTTCGAGCCTCCAGGTCTAGCATCCCAATGCTACCCCGCTCCCTCGGGGCCATCAGTGTGTCCCGGGAGATCATTGCCGATTTTGAATCATTGATGAATTCATGTTGTGCTTTAAGTATGTGTTTTGTTGCTGCTGCTGGCATGCCGTTGACTTGGGCTAAGTATTGGGATCTGGAGCCGGCGACTATTTGGTCGATGTTCTTCTTCATCATCAAAGTCGGGTTCAAACTCACCCATCGTTCGTAATCAGAGTCAATTTTTTCCAGTACTGGTGTCCATACTCCAAAGGCATCCACCCCATTTCCAATGAAGCTACCAAGTATCCGTACTGCTTCCCCCTCCGTCGCTATGTGGACGTCGGGAGGTATCTGGCCATCGCCAGGATGGAGTTGCCTCGTATTGATGAGGCGCGTTCTGAATGTTGGAGTTCCAAACGGAATGATTTCAGTTTTGGTGACATTGAAGCGGGCTCCAGATGCGAGACACCATTTATCCAGTACCTTCTTGAGGTCTTCAAAGCTGTCATGTTCGCTTAAATAGGCTGTGGTGTCATCCGCAAAAAGCTGGACCACAGCCTTTTCGGCTACCCCAGGTATAGAGTATCCTCGGAGGCCGGAGCCCCGAAGCATTGCGGCCAGCGGTTCAATTGCTAGGTTGAATAGTAGGCACGACAACGGGTTGCCTTGGCGGACCCCTCTCACCACTCGGAAAGCAGAGCTTATCTCCCCATTGACAATTACTTGTGTGTCGGCATATTTGTATAGTGACTTCACAGTGTTTATAAAGCGCTCCGGAATACCGTGTTGTCTGAGGGTGTCCCATAGGTATGGGTGCAAGGTTTTGTCGTACACTTTTTCTTGGTCAAGAGCCACAATAACCCCATTCTGCAGGTCCTCCTCGGAATATTCTACAACCTCCATGGCGAGGTAAATAGCATCTGTTATTTTTCAGCCTTTCATGAAGCTGGACTGATCCTTATGGATGAGGTGCGGAGCCACTCTACTCAATTTATTCGCTAATGCCTTTGTGAATATTTTGTAGTTGGAGTTTAGTACCGTAATGGGCCGGTAGTTCGCGATGTCAGTTCGATCTTTCTTTTTGAAGAAGGGGCACATCCAGCCCAAGGCAGTAGGTCTGTATGTGCTGGGCAATTTCATTGTTGGCAGTGACTGCGGTGCAGATGAGGTCCCGGGTGATGTTCGCTCCCGCATCAGTGTTCGGGAGTGTGAAGCCCGCGAAGATGCCTATGAAGCCGATGATGGGCATGTTGTATGGAAGGGAGAAGAGGGTGATGGGGGTAGAGGACTGGATACACGCATCAACAATAGCTTGCGCAAGGTTGGCGGGGATGCCGGCGGCAAGCCAGAGAGCCGGGTTGGTGCCGTTCACAGCTGTCGGCGGGTGCCAAGGGTAAAGTCAGAAGGATTGATGTTAATGAAGTTACCAATCGCCTCGCGTATGCGGCCATGCGTCCTCATGACCGACCCATTGGATGCCTTGGAGCAGCTGCTCCGCCACACATCAAAGCAGTCCCAAGCAGGGTGAGGCCAGCTATACCATAGTTGGGAAATAATATCATACTTTTATGGTCCATCTGGTACCGTGGTTATGTTGCCTGAGTCTTATGTAATCTGCTCTGGTGCTCCATTGTTCAATTCTGCCTTGTTGCACCTTTTTTTGCACTAGGAACTTCCCCAGAGATAATGTGTTACAGTACCACATATGGTATATGTGGCTGTGGGGGAACTCCCCAGAGATAACACATTAAGGCCATAGGATTAGCCCACCATTTAATGTGTTATTCTGACCATATGAGCTTGACATGCCGCTGAAGGTCTTTATTGCAGGGGACGACAATCTTCCCTTAAAAGTGAAGGAGACCATTGACGATATGCCACTTGGCCAAGCAAGACGAGCAGGCGACAATAGCCACAGGGTCCTCAAAGTCGGGCTCGCTAGCGAGGGCCTCATAGATATCATGGAGGAGGGAGACCTCGGGGCCAGCGACAGCAACACCCTCCATGGCGCAGATGTGGAACAAGTCCGGGCATGGGAGGGTGACATCCTGGTTGTCTGCCGAGACACCGTGGTCAGGATGCTGAGACAGGGCATCTGGGTGACCCATCAGACGACCGGGCTGGTGGTGCAGTGTGAAGTCAAACCGAGGCAGGTACAGGGACCATCATGTCTGCTGTCAATTGAGGTTCTGCGCCTTCCGGAAGTACTCCAAGCTCTTGTGGTCGGTCTAGATCTCGACAGGATGCTGTGTGCCTTCGAGGAAATGCTGCCATTCCTCGAGGGCTCGGACGATCACAAGTATTTCCTTGTCGTGGATCTCATAGTTATGTTGGATGTTGTTCAAGCTCTTAGAGTAGAAAGCTACCGGATGCCACTTGCCGTCATCACCAAGCTGGGACAGGACTGCCCTGGTGGCATAGTCGGAACTGTCTGCCTCTAGTCGCCAATGGTGAGACTCATCCAGAAGGACCAGGACGGGCTCCGCAGTCACCGCATCCTTGAGGGCTTGGAATGCGGCGGCCACAGCAGTGGTCCAGACCCAGGCGATGCCCTTCTTAGTGAGGTTGAAGAGGGGTGGGTGACATCTGAGAACCCCTTGATGAAGTGCCAGTAGAAATTTGTGAAGCCAAGGAACTGCTGCATGTCCTTCTTGTTGGTCAGCGATGACCTAGCCGCGACACCAGCGACCTTCGCTGGGTCTATCTTGACATGGTTGTGGGAGATGATGACCCTGAGGTACTTGATCGGCGACCTCTTGAACTTGCACTTCTCTGGCCGGAGGTACAACTGATGTTCCTGCAAACATCGGAGCACCTCACAGAAAACCTCGCAGTGACGTGCAAGGTCGGAGTGCGTGATGAGGATGTCGTCGAGGTAGACCATGACATCTCCAGACAGGATGAGGTCTTGGAAGATATCATTCATCATGGTCTGAAATGTCGCTGGCAAGTTGGTAAGGCCGAAGTACATCACCAGTGGCTCAAAGAGCCCCTGATTGGTATGAAAGGCAGCCTTCCACTTGTCGCCTTCACAGATCCAGACGTTGTTGAAGCCCCACTGAATATTGAGTTTTGTGAAGAACTGGGCTCCCTTCAACCGGTTAATGAGGTTGTTGATCAAAGGGAGGGGGTACTGGTTCTTCATGGTCATTGCATTCAGTGCCCGATAGTCCTGGACAAACTGAAGTTCACCGTCCTTCTTCTTGACAAAGAAGACCAGCAACACCATCGGGGACTTCAACGGCTGGATTCTTCCAGTGGCCAACCCCTCTTCAATGAAGGTGTCAAGCTCCTTCTGTTCGAGGGGGGAGATGGGGTAGACCTTGCAGTTGGCAGGTTTGGCGTTGGGAACAAGCTCGATGGCGTGGTCCCAGGACCGATAGTCTGGCAAGGAGTCGAAGGTGTACTTGTCAAAGACATCTGCGAAGTCAGCGACCCACAATAGCACTGAGTCTGTCACAGGGGCCAAGTTCCAAGCAAAGGCCTCCTCCACGAGCCACTGGGAGACAATGCTGCCAGCACGGATCTCTTCAGACAGCAAGGAGAATGTGGTATAGAAGAGGTGGTCACCATCCTCCAGGTCTTCATCGTCCTTGCAGTCAGGGTCTGGGCTGAGCTTGGAGCACTCCTTGTCGTTGTCCAGGTCATTGTCATCATCATTGCCAGTGGAAGGGAGGGGACCTTTGCAAAGCTGCCTTAGGATTGTGGTGGAGACTCTTGCAATCCGGTCTTTGGTGCAAAGCTCATCACGGCAGGTGCTACAGCTGGTAGGGCAGTGGCTTATCTTGACTTCACCAGTGTCCCAGTCGACCTCGGGGTTACGCTTCCAAAGCCAGGTGTAGCCGAGGATGAGGTGCTGCTTGCCGAGACAAGTGATGGCAAATTGGACCCTTCCGAGCAGCTCATATAGTCAGGATAACAGGTGAAATGGTGGGTCCATTCTAAGGGTCTAATGCGTTATTCCGGGGGTGCCGTCTATGGTAATGTAATATGTTCAGGGTGGGGGGTTGTCCTCGATGCAAAAAGAATGCAGCTGGACAAAATTGAACTTGACACCACCAGAGTTAGCTTACAAAAAGCAACACAGCATAACCACTACACTAAAGAAGCTATGGAAGTAGGTATTTCTCTGCAAACTACCTTAGGCAGGCCCTAGCTTACCTGGCACTGCTTATACCCAGACCTAGGGCAGCTTTCCTACCCTATGTCTTTGAAGATTATTTAACACTGCTAATTGTGCATTTTTGGATGCACGAAACCCTTAAGCTGACCACTGAAGCCTTAATCAGTACCCACCAACCCCTATCCCAAAATGGCAATTATCAAAATATCTCTGGGAACCTGAACTACAAAGCACTAACCCTAGCACTAACCTTTAACAACTAACTAATGACTCTAACAGCTAATTAGTGGCACTAGCTGGGCCATAATAAGTCAAAAACACTGCTTCTTGTGTGCTGAGCTGCCCCATATAAGGAGATCAAAGCCTCTAGAATATATGGACCTTATGATGCAATGCTCTAACTTACCCCTATCCCATCACTGGATCATTCAAGGCTGTTTGGGTTCGACTCCCAGGGGTCGGCTTTCTTTTATTTTATTGTCAGATAACCTGTGCAATTACCATATATAGGCACCCCAGGAATAACACATTAGACCTTTAGAATGGACCCAGTGGTTAACTGGTTATTCTGGCCATATGTACTGTTCCGAGTGGCTCTTGTACCTCAGAACAACATCGGCGACCTGGGGAATGGTGCCAGTCTCGTTGGCGAGCCGACGACATTGAAGACCGGGATCGGTTGGGAGAGTTGATGGGTGGGGATCTGGCATGAGATGACATACTCCGAGTCAATGAACTCAGAGGTCGCACCACAGTCGAGGAGGCTGTTTAGCGACAGCTTGACCGTGCTGTCAACAGACTCAATCTTCAGGGGCAGGAGGAGGGAGTTCCCGCCAGGAGTGGCCTGGATGGTATACCGCTTGGGGAGCCAGCGTTCCTAAGCTGGTCTACATCCACAAGGTAAGCAAAGCTTCACCGGCGAAGGAATGGGCTGGTCAACAGTTGGGTCAAGAGTGACCAGCTGGTCAACAGCCAAGTCGGGTGTGTCTTTTGTGTCAACTGCAGAATCCGATACATTCGCATTCTCTTCATACAGACAAGAGAAACAATTATTTAACGTGAATGAGGGCACACCAGTCACTTGCTGCGAAGGAAAAAATCCGCCAGGACCTCATTGACCTGTGGCTCAGCAGGGAGGGCATCAGAGGTCCGGAGTCGAGTGACCAGCTCGTCGAGGAGGTCATCACCAAGCTGGCGGATGACCTCATCAATGACATCGGCAGAGTGGACATTGGCGGGGGCAGTACAGTCTCAAGCAAGATGTCCGGCAGCCCCACACCAATAACATGTGCGGGGGAGGGGGGCCTGCGCCCAGGCTCGGTTGACATCCATGGGGACTGCCGGTGGGAGTGGCGGGGGAGGGGGAGAGGGGGGCGACCCTCAGAGGCTGGGCAGGCCTCGTAGCAGGGGGGAACCGCAGAGAGGACACCACCACAAGGGTGAGTTGCGGGCGATGGCACCGGGGCACGACCTTGACCTGAGATCATGCAGCCTTGGGTCAGACTCTCGTACTGATGGTAGGCACAGCTGCACCAGCCAGTGTAGTTGCACAGGGACAGGAGGTTTGCAGAGGTGGTGATGGCCACGTTGACCTGCAGGTCCAGGCCAGAGCAGTACTTTGTAACCTTGACCAGGTTATCGAGGATACTGGTGATGTTGAAGAGGTCCTCGAAGTCGCCGGTGTAGGCCCAGACATCGCGGGTGCCCATGTAGTACTCGCAAGACTTGAGCTTGAGGAGAGCATGGTCCTGCTCATTCTCCTTGACAAACTGGAGTCGGAACTCCTTGACAAAGGTGGCCCAGGTCTGAAAGGGGAAGGAGAGCTTCTCTGACTGGCACTCAGCCCATTTCTGGGCCGAGTCCTTTGCCATATAGGACAGAGCGAAGCATACGGCCTTCTCTTCAGAGGTAACCCCATTGACAAGGAAGGCCTCTAGCAGGAGCCGAGTGTAGGTCTTGATGGCATGGAGGAACACCCAACCTTGACATCAGTTGCCGTCAAAGATGAACGGAGAGTTCAGTCCCAAGACCGATTTGGAAGCCAGTTGGGTGTCCGCAAACAGGGCTGGACCACCAGGGGTCAGGGCAGCAGTAGAGTTGGCATTGGAGAGTTTTTCTACCAGATCAGTAAGGCGGGCCAGTGTGACCTCGATGTCAGCAAGTCAACAGGCAGCCTGGTCAGCGGTGTGAACACCGGTGACCTGGGCGGCAGTCTTGTTGGGCATGGCAGTGTCAGCAGCAGGGGAGGAGGGGGCAAGATTGGATCTTGGAGAGGCTGGAGCACTGGCAAAGTGGTCCGAGTCTGAGTCTATGCCAAAGGTCCCAATCTTGACCAGTTAATCCCGTAGAGTCTTTCTTCTGCTGTAAGGGCAACCTTGAGGTCCGGCTAAGCTCAGAGTCTAGCGAGGGAGAATCTGAAGATCATGAATACACAAACTAGTAATATATGTACCTAGCGAGGGAGAATTCAAAGAGAAGAAAGACTAAGGATTCCCATGCTAGGTGGGGACTAAAATACAACTAGCCAGTTGCACATGCTTGGAGTGATTGGCAATGATCCCAGGCGTGGTCACACAGGATGTGCCAATGAGGGTGTGACTGGCGTGACTCGGGGGTTCCCCTGACAAAGCTCCCCAGATGTGCACAAAGAGTACAAGGGTTGTCCATACCCTGCTTTTAAGGCCGGTGAACTTGTGATGCATACATGGAAGGCAGTTGCACAGAAAAGGTATGTGCCAGCAGCAGCTTGTGAAGGCACAAATACTGATCCCAGGTGAAAGGACTTTGTCAAGAGGAATCAGGACACCTTGAGTCTGTGACATTGTCTGTGAAACTGTTGCAAAGTAGAGTGCAACTGCAGAGGCAGGCCTCAAGCGCAAATGAATTGCACACCTGAGCATGAGGGCTGTTCATAAGCCACTCGCCATACCCATAAACCGTTATGTTTAAACCAAAAATATGGAGGCGGAAAGGTGCTAGAGGGCCCACAAAGTGGCAAAAACTGGCAATAATTGGCCAAAATGGCAACTTTGAGGGCCCTGTACTGAGTTATCCCCTGTATATTCATGTATCATTCAACTTTAGGATTTAAACAGAACACCTAAAACTTCAATCTGGGTGATTCAGATCATCCCAGAATAAATCACTGCTCAAGTTGAAAAATTGCACATTCTTTGTTTCACTCACTGTGATGTTGCACTGTGATGTTGCATTGATACAATTTGACCCACCAATACTATCGGATTCTCAGGTTAGTCGGCCTCAACAAGTTGACATCTTATTTCATGAAAAAATAAGCAGTGGTCATTGAGAAACGACTGAAAACCCATGGGTGAATCATTTTGTCCAGAAGTTATTGAATTCAGGCTCACAGTCCTGTGTTAAGTTGACTTCAAGCAACCTGGTTTCACCTGTCAGGGGAGCCCTCTGTTTCAGCCCCACCTGCAAGCCTAGTGGCCCCACTTCCAAGTCCGGTTGGCAAGCCACCTGCAATCAAACTGTACTGCAGATACTTAATTTATCTTCAGATTCTCCACTGCCAGAACTCTTGAGCTATTCTCGGCTGGGCCTGTTCTCAATGCTGCTTGAACTGTGATGTGAAATAATATCATATATCTTTTGAGAATTAAAGTGGCCATACCTGCTTAAACATGGACTTGGAGCATACAGCTTTGTCACAGCATTGGCATTTAGACAAACAACATCAATAGCAGTGAGAGGGGTCTACTTGCTAGTTCCAACTACACCAAAAACCCTGTTCAAACCTCTGTATAACACTTCACCCAATGATCTCCATGTACAAAACAATCAAGATGTAGTTTTGAAACACCATGAGGACCGATAAGCCAAGAGTTCCACAGTGGGAGAGGAAACTCAGTGCGAAGCCAATCAGGGACCCAGAAGATAAGATGTGAAGAGGCATCCATTACCCATCCATTTTTGAATTGAGGCTGTATAGTTGACAGGGCTTGTACCTGTTAAAAGTGAGGTACATTGAAAGATAAATGAAGAGTGCTTACCATCTGATCAAGTGAGTCAAAATTCCTGTGAATGGGTAAGAAGGCAATTGAAGATTTTATTTGACCTTGATCATACCCATCAACTGGCTGAGGAGCATCAGGTGCTTGGGAGGAAGGCCAGGAAATCCTGTGATCAGGAGAAGTAGATACCACATGCTTTTCAGCTTCAGCATGGACATCCCAGATTTGCCCTGTTTGATCGTGTGAGCCAGAGATGATGTGGTTTCCATCTGGTGAGAAGGCAACTGAGGAAACCCCACCTGCATGTCCCTCAAGAGGTTCTCCAACAGGTGCTCCAGTGTGGGCATCCCAGATTTGCACTGTTTGATCATAAGAGCCAGAGACAATGTGGTTTCCATCTGGTGAGAAGGCAACTGAGGAAAACCTGCCTGTATGCCCCTCAAGAGGTTCTCCAACAGCTGCTCCAGTGTGGGCAGCCCAGATTTGCAATGTTTGACCATCAGAGCCAGAGACAATGTGGTTTCCATCTGGTGAGAAGGCAACTGAGGAAACCCCAGCTGTATGCCCCTCAAGAGGTTCTCCAACAGGTGCTCCAGTGTGGGCATCCCAGATTCGCACTGTTCGATCATGAGAGCCAGAGAAAATGTGGTTTCCATCTGGTGAGAAGGCAACTGAGGAAACCCTGCCTGTATGCCCCTCAAGAGGTTCTCCAACAGCTGCTCCAGTGTGGGCATCCCAGATTCGCACTGTTTTATCATCAGAGCCAGAGACAATGTGGTTTCCATCTGGTGAGAAGGCAACTGAGTTAACCTCGTCTGTATGCCCCTCAAGAGGTTCTCCAACAGCTGCTCCAGTGTGGGCATCCCAGATTCGCACTGTTCGATCATAAGAGCCAGAGACAATGTGGTTTCCATCTGGTGAGAAGGCAACTGAGGAAAACCCGCCTGTATGCCCCTCAAGAGGTTCTCCAACAGCTGCTCCAGTGTGAGCATCCCAGATTTGCACTGTTCGATCATGAGAGCCAGAGACAATGTGGTTTCCATCTGGTGAGAAGGCAACTGAGGAAACCCTGCCTGTATGCCCCTCAAGAGGTTCTCCAACAGCTGCTCTAGTGTGGGCATCCCAGATTCGCACTGTGTGATCGTAAGAGCCAGAGACAATGTGGTTTCCATCTGGTGAGAAGGCAAGTGAGGAAACCCAGCTTGTATGCCCCTCAAAAGGTTCTCCAACAGCTGCTCCAGTGTGGGCATCCCAGATTCGCACTGTTGCATCATGAGAGCCAGAGACAATGTGGTTTCCATCTGGTGAGTAGGCAACTGAGTTAACCTCGTCTGTATGCCCCTCAAGAGGTTCTCCAACAGCTGCTCCAGTGTGGGCATCCCAGATTCGCACTGTTCGATCATAAGAGCCAGAGACAATGTGGTTTCCATCTGGTGAGAAGGCAACTGAGGAAACCCAGCCTGTATGCCCCTCAAGAGGTTCTCCAACAGCTGCTCCAGTGTGGGCATCCCAGATTTGCACTGTTTGATCATGAGAGCCAGAGACAATGTGGTTTCCATCTGGTGAGAAGGCAACTGAGGAAACCCAGTCTATGTGCCCTGTAAGAATCTTTTGCAATGCTGCCCAATCATCCCCTAACTTTGAGTCAAAATGTCCCATGTTCCTGAAGTTTGATTTAAACTTCCTTCGGACCAGAGACTTCTCCGGTGAAAATGCAAGTGCAGAAAGATAGATATGTGGAGCACTTTGAATCATTACTGATCCAAAACCTGAAATAAATTTGATTGCATCCTTCAGAAACTCATCCAGTTCTGGATCACTTCCCTGGACAATCATATCACCATATATCTTTTGAAAGTCATCATAAGTAGAACTCACCTGTAAACACCTCAATACTTTGGATAAACTCTTATTTGCACTGCTCATATGACCTGAAAGGCTGAGCACCTCCAGCCAATAAAGAAATCGGGTGAATGTGAATTCCTTGACAGCATTCAAAATTTTGTTCTCTGAGTCAGAATTTTCAATATGGGTGCCCCAGAATCTTGAAGCATAATCCAAATCAGATGAGATACATTCCTGCATCTTCCTGGACAGATTTGGAACCTCAGTATTCCTCAGATATGAGGTTTTCAGTTCACATATGTTGAATTTGAGCTTGGTATTAAGTATTTTCAGACATTTGAGAACTATAACTCCATTCCAGTATCTGGTATCAATATGCCAAGCATGCTTCCCAGAGCGGGTGTAGGTCAATAGATAGTCACTAAATGATGCATGAAGTGGATGAGGGGGATTTCCAGGAGTCCACTGGAAAACACAAGCAAGCTTTGTTAGGATTTTGGCAGACGTATCAGACTTGAGTTCCAGCAATAAATCCATCTGTTTATCATTGAGTGGATTCTGCCTCAAAGTCACTAAAGCCAGAACCAAACAAGCATCATGGCAGAAGTCAGGATCATCCCACTGTGCACAACTGTTCAGTGCAACAGTGTAAAGATTATCCAAGCTTTCAGATATAGTACTCCCAGAGTTGAGCAAAAGTTCAAGTTTCTTTTCTGGGTTGTATTGATTGATAAATCTGGATGCTGTGGCTGCCCAAATGAAAAGATTCCCAGAAAGCCGAGTGAGCTTCTGGATTGTAATATCACCAGGCCACTTTGGGTCAAGAGTATGGCTTTGCTGGATCTCCTGCAAGCTAGCACAAAAGTACCTCTCAATGTCAGAGTCTGTGTTATCAGAAAGAGCATATAGGTTTTGAGTGGTTATATGTGTTTTGTTTTGAAAATGATTTTGAATATCAGAGTCAGGTCGGCTTGTAACAAGCAGCTGGAAAACCAATGGGAGTTTGGAGAATTCCTCTGATGCAATCCACCTAGCAAGTGTAACACGTGAATTGGAGTCCAAGCATTCATCCAAGGCATCCAAGATTATAACCACTGGCCCACAGATCTGAGTACACGCCGCTTTAAGAGGTTCATGTAAAAGTTTTTGGACTTGGATTGAGAAATGAGCAGTCACAAGCAATGGATCAGCATCAACAGCAGCACAGAGAGCAGATTCAAAGTCTGGATTGAATTTGGCTAGCCGATATGCAATAGTGTGCACAACCACTGCAAGGATATTTCCAAGAGGAGTAGACCTATCAAAGTAGATATACACCCCAAGGCGCTGAAGGTTTTGGAAGTGTTGAGCAACAGTATTAGCAATGGTGCTCTTTCCAGAGCCAGCAACACCAGAGAGCCAGTAGACATTGGTTTCAGGATGAACTGTGCCAAGATGCTCTGCAAGTGTTGCAAGAATCTCACATCGTGTGCCAGTGAGACATGTTGCACGCTGAATAGCATCAAATTTGTGATAGGTGAGTTGTTGAAGCAGGTTGGATTTCACTCAGATAATGTCAGCTGTAGAAAACCACAATAAAGAATAAGAATACCTAGGGTTTCAACACCTTTGACAATCTTTGCTGAGAAGAAGAGTGTCTGTATGTCAGTCCCATGCTCAAATTGCTGCTTGAGCTGCTTCAAACACTGAGAGAACTTTACAATCTTCTCTGAGACATCAGTGAAAGTAGTTCGACCCAGGTTGCCTATCAACATCAATAAATACAATCCAAAAAGCTCAAGTAGGACACACACCGAGAAATCCATGTCCAGTGTATTCACGGATGAAGAAACTACACTCGACAGTTTGAATTGCAATTTGGAGGATAGCATCTTCAAGAAGCTTGATTTTGGCTTCAAGAAAGTCCACCTCGCTGGTAAAGGAGTAAACTTCAGCCATGGTCTCAACAAGCTCATTTATCTTCTGATCAGCTTCAAGCTTTGCATCAACTGCCTAATCCCTTTGTGACTGACAGTTTAAATCTGAGTATATGAATGCTTGCCTTGTACACAGATGTAACAATCGACCAAGCAAGGTTAACATAAGGATGAATCTGGCCGGGGATGAGTTCACTTAATACATACTTAGAAATACAGCCTTACTTTGGCAATTTTGTTGCCCATTTCAACGAGTGGGATCAGCCGCGAAGCCACTTTGAGCAATGCAGACCCGAGATCATTGTTCTCCTTGATGACACCAACAACTGTCGTAGTAGCACCAGTTACACGAGAGACAGGGGATGCTGAGCTAATTTCCGTGATATCCTGCTGTGCTTTGAGGAGCTCATGATTAGCAGCCTCTCTCAATTGATCCACAGTATTTGCTTTCAGAAGAACATGCAGCTTTCCCACTACCGAACCACGAGCCTGAATATCAAACTCAACAGCTGTGACGAGTGTTCAGATTTCATCTGCAGACATGAAATCACGACGAGTTACGTACGAGCATCATTGTGTGCAGTACAATGCTCCACAAGTTCACCAATTGTGGTTGTGAACTGACCAACTACCTTCTTTACCATCGTTTTGTGGCACAGACTGAAAGTAATGTTGGCGGGTGCAGAAAATGACAAGCTACATGGGTTGAGCATTTTCAGTTGTGAAAGCAAGCTCATTTCACCCACATAGTTTGTTCAAAGTCCCATTTGGGAGTGAGAGAGCCATTGGCAACCGGAGTCTTGTACTTGTGGTGGGTTCCTCCTTCATCGATGTTGATCTTGACGTAGAGATTCATGCCGAAGTGGAGGCCTGGAACATTCGAAATACTTGCACTTTGGACTGAAGGAAACTTCAACACCAATGTTGATAGAGGGGCCGACACACTAGACTTACCGAGTAACGAGTATGTCTGGGACATAGTGGGATGAGTCGAGGAGCGGTTGACACGTGTATTGCGGCATCCTCAGTTACCGGCTCCCAGTGAGTCTCACGACGATACTGTACCATTTCGACCAAGTGTTCATTAATTTTCGATTTTTTATACACCGAGATGCCCGAAATTTTTTCTTTTGAATTGTAGTGATTTTTAAAGGCCTCAGAAAAACCCAGTGTTACGCGTTACTTGAAGACTTGGTCGAAATGGTACAGTACATCCTGGACAGCAGTCACGATTCGATCACTCCGTCTTCTAAGCCCGGTCCGTGAGAGGTTAATTGCTTCATTTGGAGTACTTTAATTATTCACAGCGGGGGGCCGTTGACGTCTGTAGCATATAATCATGAATGCGTTGTATGTGGGTACAGAGCCTGCTTGTTCCTAAATGGGACCTCGGCAGTAATATATCCTTCCTTCCTTCCTTCCTTCCTTCCTGTTCTGGGCCTTGGCACGTCCTATGCCCACGATGCATATCCCAATCTCCTTGCAATCTCCCCATGAATAGTCGGACTCATTCTGATGAATCAAAAGGGGAGAAAAACGGACTGGATTGCCGAACGAAAATTGCCGGCAGAACATTATACGAGCTACGGGAGGTCCCAAACTTATAAGAAAGCAAGACTCTGCGCCTGAGAGGAGATCTGTCCAGATGCACACTAGCAATCATCTTTTCCACACCACATGACAGGAGCGGGAGGCACGCCACGGCATGCCGTAACACGACGATTTCCCGAGGCCCGTCAAAAACCTCCTTCAAGTTCCCTGCACAAACATCATCATGTTTTGGTCGACAAGGGTCCTCTGCGAGCGTATAAGAATAAAGATCCACAACCCGACATTGGTATTCTCGAGAGCCTACAGCTGCGACGACTTGGACTGACTTGGTCCTGACGACTTGATTCAAGAAAGCGTCTGCACTTCGTGCTCCAGTCTCTCGCGTTGCCGCTAGCATTCTTAGCTTGGAGTGAAGCCTTGCCCGCATTTCTTCCACGAGGAAACTTGGTCTTTGAACGAGACTTACTGATGAGCTGTATGTTTCTTCCTTGTTTTATTTTGGATCCACATATTCTAACGTGCACTTGTTAATTATCAGTCTCTCGTACTTTCAGCGACGTGTACGCGTCTCCCGCGGCAGCATCCGCCGAGGTACCCTCCTGTCCACCACGAACGCCGGACTAGGCAGTATTCTTGAACTATGGATCGGGATCGGAGGAAAGCAATGAGGGGAGTCGGTCGGCGTCGGAGAGCCCGGTGTCGCCTGGCATGCGGAAGACGCCGACCGAGGACGAGTACCCTCCGCGCCAACAGCTCAGGCGATGCAAGAACATCGATCCCCTGATGCTCGTCAGACGCCCTTCGTCTTCCTCGTATGCGGTCGCTGTACCATCTCCCGCGGCGCCTCAGGACACCGACACGTGGCAAGACGACGACGAATACGAATACTACGCGTCCCACTCTCGCGACTTCGTCACGCATTCCCCTCTGCGTCTACCGCCTCGACCTCTACATCTATGTCCAATCTGCATCCATCCTCCCTTCCCCTTCATCTACAACTACGGAGCCCGCACCCCAGCCCGCACCCCAGCCCGCACCCCACCGTGCCTCCGTGCGCCTGAGCCGCGCGTTCACGATCCCCGTACGCGTGCCCCCGCCCCCTCCGATCAACACCTCTGGCTCCTCTTCTTCCTCGCAGCCCTGCTGTCCCCGCCCTCGCACCGGTGCAGTTTCCCCGAGGAGGTGCAGGCGGAGACCGAGGACGAGGAGGAGGGCGTATGGGAGGAGTGTGCGCTTGACGACGATGCGCATGAGTACGAGGAGGTGCCGCTCTCGCCCCTCGCACCGTCCCTACAGCCACAGGATTTCGAGGAGGAGATCTCGTTTGATGCGGGTGACCTTAAGATGGAGGATGCGATCGAGCAGGACGTGGCGCAGGAGCGGGAAGAAGGGGAGGAAGAAGAGGGCGAGCAGTGGACGGTCGTGCCCTCGCCGTACATGGGCGCGGGGTGGTGTCCGCCACAGACCCCGCACACCGTGCTCCGCCCCCGGTGGTCGACCTCTGCCCCGGCCCCGGTCCCGCAGCCCCTCGCGCTCCGTTCCCGACGGTCAGCCTCGACCTCCGCCTTCTCGCCTCGCCCCGCCCCGCCCGACGCGTTCTTCCCTCCTGCGACCCCCACGTCCTTCCCACCCACCCCCTCCCCCGCGCTCCGCTCCAAGTGGTCCTCCTCCACGCTGTCCTCTATGCACTCCAATCACGCCCACGCCCACGCCCTGCGCTCGCGCTGGTCCTCCTCCACCCTCTCGTCGATGCACTCCGCGCACGCGCAGCGCTCCCCCGCCTTCGTCAAGAGATCCTTCTCCTTCGCACAGGCGCGGCGCTACCTTCCCCTCAGATCGGCAAGTTCCACTTCGCACAAAACACTCGAATCGCCTGCACCCTCATCCACCCCCAAGCCCAAGTCGCGCCGAAGCACCTCCGCGCCCGCGCCCGTCCCACAGAAGAAGCAGCGCAAGCTCACGGTCGCGGACGTGCAGGTGCAGCTGCAGTACGCACACACCCCCGCCTCGCCGGATGTGTTTTCGGTTGCCGGCCCGGGGCTGATGACGCCTGCGGCTGTGTCTGGGTCGCCCGCGTCGCCCACACTCCCACTCCAGCGCACGAGTTCGGCGTTGTACGCGGCGTACAGGACGCAGCGCAGCCCGCGGCGGCGCGCGAGCGCGGGCGGGTGGTCGCAGGCGTCGGCCTCGTCCTTTGCTTCGTCTGCGTCTGTGTCTTCGTCTTCGTCCCCCTCCTCGCCCGTGAGATCCGGCGGCTCGTCCGAGTCGGGACACAGCGAGTGCAGCAGCAGCAGTAGCAACACGAGCGTGATGAGCAGCAGCAGCATAAGCACGAGGCGGAAGCCGATCCCGGTGGAGATGTTTTTGCGGTAGCCTACCCTACCCTACCCTCCCGGTCTTCATACTAATTCTTCATCATGTATGTACGCGTACTCTCACTTTCGTACAGCGTTGTCTTTTTACTTTCGTCTTCTACCACACTCTACAGTTCTACGATACACTCGCACGCACCATACATTTTGTTATGGGCTACTTTACGACCACGTCTAACTAACTTATTTCTCTCTCTCTCTTTCTTTCGCTGATGTAGCACAAATTAGACATGTATGTAGATATAATGTACGCGCGACGCCCGAACGCACGAACTTGAATCCTTCAGTGCACTGCAAGAAACGGAGGTTGCGCGCTAAAATATCCGAACTGGATCATCACAATAACGACTGTGGTGTTAATTGTTGACGAGGACTGAGGGCATCGAGAATATAACGGAATAGAGCAATAAACCAACTAAGCACAAAAACAAAGGTAACCAAAAATCGAGCAGCACCACCCCATCAAAACCCACATATTCTTTTGAAAACGGCTGTAGCTCCATTTCGGAAAGAGACGCCCCACAGCGATCCACGAAATTTCTAAATTTCGCTGGATATGAAGTTGCTATAGCAAATGCGGGGAGAGTGATGCGATAACGGCAGTATAACGGTCTGCATAACCTTTGACGGGAGATGTCCTGCGGCCCCGAAAAGTTGCGTCCGAAAGGAAAGGTTTTGTTATGCTTGGAGGCGGTGGACTCGGCGACTTGACATCTTGACCAAGACGCCCAAGATGGCAAAGACGAACTTGTAGTTTTACTAATGTAAGTGAATATTTCCTGCCAACGCCCTCGTAGCATGTTTTGTGGAGGGCCTCACTTGCACTGTGGATAGACAGGATATTAAGATCAACATTACCATGCTGGAAGAAATTTACGAACAGGACTCCGGGCGTTTTGACCACTGATGCGAATGGTTTCTGCGAGGCCGCAATTAAGGAACAGACCGACTGCATTTTTGCCAAGAAAATTCGCCGATTTCAGTAGCATGCAGAACTGTATGACGTTCGCTTTGCGCATTAATTATGGCACCACACTTTTCGATGCGCGCACCACTTTTTCGTATGCGCAAATGCCTTTTTTTTTTGGCAGCGCAACACTTTCGGGCTGGCCCATTCTGGTAGCCGTCGGGTAAGGCCTCGGAAGGCCGGACCAGTTACCGATGTCATTGAAGGACTCGACCGAGAACCGAAAGTGGATGGTACATTGGTATCTGTCATCTGGTGAGAAGTGAATGGCCAAATGGGATACCACAAATGAGCAGAGCCAATTGCGTGACTTTGTGAGCTGTGTTCCGTTCTTTCTCCCTCCCTGCTAAGTGCTTCCCCCGCGTCTCATGGTTATTCGACAGAAGTACTGGACACTGTTTTAACGGCAACAACATTCCTTTGTTTTCCATAAGATTTCAGGACAGAGACAGTGATACCATAAATTCTTCACTCGGCCATGAAGAGTGGCATCTGAAACCCGACGCGACGCGAACGCGTCAGCCGAGGATGCAATCACGTGGTGGCGTCGAATGTCAATGAACTTGGCAGTCTCAAAAAATGATGCACTCAAGTATAGAGGCATGTTTCTGGCGATCGAGAGCCGAACAGAATAAGTACAGCAGCAAACTTTGGGAGCTAGCAAATGCACTGAATGGTGCAGGCAAACAAAGCCACTTACTTCGGCAGGCTCGGCTACGGAAAAGTGTTGCGCTGCTCGAAAAAAGTGTTGCGCGCACGAAAAGTGTGATGCAATAATAAATGTGCAAAGTGAACGTCATAGAACTTATGATATCCGAAAACTTCCCGCACGGAATTCGATGCCTGTGATGAAATTTTTCAAGCTCATGATATCGTACAGGCAAACTGTTTCGTTGGTCGCCATACATTACTCAAGTTTACTAGACGCCACCCTGAGCACCTCAGCCGGTAGTACACTGGTTGATACAACCGCCGCAGCCCGACTAATTTTTTTTTTCTGCCCTTCTCTCGCGGCTTTAGAATTGGATGGATGTTCTGATAGCGAATAGCTCGTCAAGCTGGGTGGTGGGGGTCCAAGGCGAGGGTGTGAAAAGCTTGCGCACCCTGGGATAATCTAGGGAACACGGCGTTCAGTTGGACCATGTCGTGTAAGTATCGACTATCACTATCACGATCACACGATACATACTGTGACATGCTCGATGGCGAGGAAGTTGTTCAGGCCGATGTTAACGTTGTGATTCGGCCCGACTCGCCATGTATGCACGCCGTCCTTTTTTCAAACACGCGTGCTGGTGTCAGACTATCTCCGGTCACCGAGTTTATTTTTGTTGCCTCTGATTACCCTTGTTCGAATTTCTGGTGCACCCCGCTATTGCCCTGCTGCACAACTGATAACTGGCACACGTGGCAAACTCTTATCTTTCGCGTACAGAGAGAGCACATGTAACGATGTCGGAGAATTCAATCAATTACTTGAAAAGAAATACCACACGTCGTATGCATCGGAGGAGCTCTTGATCGGGTTCAAAGCGGCTGCCAGGGAAGCTTGGCAGTCCAGCACGAAAGACGGCTGGATGTAGGAGTACTATAAATGTACAAACGGATCCCGGGTGATTTATATCTTGAATCGTTGTTTGAAGCTGAGACCAGTATTCTTTGGGCTCGCGGCACGTTTGCTTCCACTTGTTCGGGGTTTAACCATCGAATTGTTCAAATCAGCTTCGCGTCTTCTTAGCATCACGGCCTCGATTCGGCAATCACCGATCCATACTGATTAATATAAACGCCGTCACAGGGATCTCTCACGCAACCTCCACAGCAACTATCATCGTGATTCTCGCTGCCCCGCGAGTCATCACATGGCTTTAAACCCTACCGTAACTCCGACCGGAATCCATTACTTAACGAATCGCGCCCAGGCGCAATTTAATTTATCCTTTGGCGGGGATGATCGTTGAAGCTTGGTTGAAGCTGGGGGGGGCAGCTATATTATGCTCGTGTGGTCCAAATGCTGGTGCGCTCGCTTACCGAAGGCTTAATGTTCACCTCTCATCGGCACCGCTGGATCTCAGGGTAATGGTCCTTTATGATTGAAATTTCAAAGCTCAGAAGAATGATCTTCACGATGGATTCTTTGCTTGGTGTTCGCCCAACTCGTTGATCATCACTCAGAACATATGACAACTTTTCGAGGATTGGGTCAGACGACGACCCAACAATAGAACCACCGCATGCAGAGTGACTTCGAATAGCTTCCAATCACATGGATGTTCTTTTCAGGTGCTGTGTATTGGTGCAAACTTTCGCGTGTTGCTCTTATCTTTCGCACCACAACGTGCGGGTAACGATTGCTCACGGAAATCGTCATCCTAGGGCCATATGTTGCCAATTTGTTGGGGTGCATAAAAGAAGTGGTATCGCTCTCTGCAGCCCCCAGAGTTCTTCCCTCTCCACATCTCTCCTACATCGGAAACCATGGTCCGCCTCTCCAGCCCGTTCCTCCTCCTCGCCTGCCTCGTATCTGCGGCCGTCGCCACCCCTGTTGCGACCCCCAATGTCGTCTCTGTGCCAGTATACAAGAAAGTTTCGGGAAACACCAAGAGCACCAAAGCTCTGTTGGCGAGGGATCTTGTTCGATTCAACGTCGACGCTGCGGCCGCTGTCGGAGAGGCCCCAGCAACAAACGAGGACGACACCTACGTGACTGCTATTAAGGTCGGGACTCAGACCTTTGAACTCATCGTAGACACCGGATCTTCCAACCTTTGGGTCGGTGTGAGTACATGATTGTTCGTTTCTGCAGACCGAATATTGATACTTTGTTCAGTCTGGCACCAAATACACCCCCGGTTCGACTTCCACGAACACCGGAAAGACCTTCGAGGTAGAGTACGGCAGTGGAACCGTCTCGTAAGTTCTTCTTGTAGCGCATGTAGATGCCGAAAGATTGAATCATTCTTCAGTGGCACCGAATACACCGACACTGTCGTCCTTGGTGGACTGACGATCACGAAGCAGAGCTTTGGGGACGGTACTAAATCTTCGGGATTCACTGGTGTCGATGGGTATGTGCCAAGAACTGCGTTGATAGCCTTGACTTGACGACATATTTTAGAATCGTCGGCTTCGGGCCTGTCGACCTCACCGAGGACACCGTCTCGGGATCGACCACTGTCCCGACTGTAGTGAACAACCTGTTCACCCAGGGAAAGATCTCGACGCAAGTCTTGGGAGTCTCTTTCGCTCCTGAGTCTGGCTCGTGAGTTTGCCCGTTTGAGTATCATCTGCTTGTCTCTGACGCGTGCACAGCGACGACGACGACGCCAATGGCTCCCTGGCTCTTGGCGGTACTGATTCGACCAAATTCTCCGGAGCCATCAACTATGTCACCAAGACCTCCACTTCTCCTTACAGCGATTATTGGGGAATCACCGTTACCGAAATCGCTTACAACGGCAAATCCATCGGCGCCTCAGCTCAGGCCATCGTGGACACAGGGTTTGACCAATTCCACGAATTTCTTTATCCCGATTTAACGTGATTTCCAGCACCACGCTCATCTACATCCCCACCGCGGCATACAACTCCTTCCTCTCCGCCTCCGGCGGCAAGACCGACTCTTCGTCTGGACTTGTGTCGTGGACTACCCTCCCCAAGTAAGTCGCGATCCATTAAATGTATTGAGAGAAACTTACTAAATCGTCATGCAGGGATAACTTTGCATTCACCATCGGCGGTGTTTCCTACGCGCTCACTCCTTCCCAGTTCACGATTCCCACCGCACAGTACGACGTCTGGGGATTGTCTACCGGAAAGTTCTACGGATGGATCGCCGCTGGCGGAACTACGGCCGCTGATGTCAACTTCATCATTGGACAGAAGTTCCTTGAGAACTACGTGAGTAATCTATCATGCCGTTTGGAAATTTCTCAACTTGATCTCCCCAGTACTCTGTATTCGATACCACAAACAACCGGGTCGGGTTCGCGACGAGCGCTGTTTAGACTTTGGATGTATATTAATGAATGTACCTAACGCTATCTTCAATTGTAAAAATTCCCTTGGGTCATCTCGCAGTCTTTGCGTCATCCGGAAAAATACTGGGCCATTTGACAGAAACGTCTGGCGCATGCCGTCCGAATATTGCGGTCACGCGTCCAAAAACTACTTTACGACGGTATGGTCCGGGGTTGCATCTAAACGTACGCGCACGCTGAGAAGGCTCAACTTACAGCGGAATCAAATTTTGCGCGCAAACACCTCTTTTCACTTCCGGCAGCTCTTGCTACGCTGTCTCAATCTCGAGCACCTTTCCGTCAAACGATAACTCTCATTCGGATAAGCCCTTGTACCCCGAGGTGCCGGGTTCAACGGATATCCTCAATGAACGCAGTCGCCTGGAATTCGACCATTTGAAGACCACGTTCCCCACACTGCGCACTTGCCGATATCGATACGGAGTCCAATTTCTCCCCAGATTTATCTCTAATCCAAGGCAGGGGAGTAGGCCCAAACACCGGCTACATCTTTCCCAAGTCTTACTCGGCAGATGAAGAGGGTGCTGCAGAATTGGACGGTTTCAACCCTACTTCCACAGAGAGCGACGAGGAGGAGGGAAGTGGGTATGGAGGAGGCGGTTGCAATCTTTTGGCAAACATTGTTGGAATAAACCTTATCATACAGAATGTACTCCGTACGCGTGCGAGGCGAGATTTGTTACCACCCTCATCCGTACCAACTTTGATGCTGCTCTTACAGCAGCGTGTTGAAGCGATGCGCTAAGGGACGACTGTGTGGCATTGGTTTGAAAGGGTTTTGTTTTTTTCGTCTACAGAGAAAAATTGAACACAGAATGAGACACAACAAGGATAACCAAATTTTGTACTGGCCAAACATGTAAGAAACATCAAGAACCAATATATAATGAGCTCCATTTTTTTTGACATAACAACATGTAAAATGTGTTCAAAATATCTTCTACATTATGGCATTTCAAACGTCACATTATTCATTTTGGGAATTTTTTTTTGGGAGGTGAAATTTTTTTTTTGGCCAAGTCTCAGATCACCTTTATACTACATACCTACATACTAGGGGAGTACAGTACGCTCAATCTCACAGGAATAGAGTGTCAAGTGCGTGGATCAGGCTCAGAAAGCAACTTCGGCCCAACTGGCCGACCGGCTGACTGTGCACAGCCACTCGGTCCTGTCCGAAACCCAACAGAAACTTTTGTTGATGAACGGTGGTCTCTTGGGGGCTGGCATTCTGCACAGTTGAGGTGAGGTACAGCAGATTTATTCCTAGAAAGTCTTGATATTTGTGATCCTCTTGTTGTTGAGGAACACTTTGATGTCCTGTCATGTTGTGAATGAGATTCCAAAGACTGGTGGTGTCCTTGAATTTGGAAGGATTCATTGTTTTGCCCAAACATGAGATCCAGAGTAACAGGAGGCAGATGAAGCCTAAGCCCAAATCCGATACGATAGGAGTGTCACTGTCACAGCACATGGGGTGTGACTGTACGTGGTCAAAAACAGACCACCATGGTGTGTTTTTGACCACGTACGGTCACACTCATGTGCCATGACAGTGACACTCCTATCTTATTGGATTTCTGACACTTACAGAAATGCTCAAGTTTAGTATTGGGGATGATGTATACTTCACTGCTATTGTCAGTCTTAAGGTCTGCAGTTGTTGATATATGTACCACCAAAATAAAAATAAAAATAAAAATGAGGGGGGGTAAGGCCGCAAGCGGCAGGTGCCAAACCCTTTTTCTTTTGTGGCACGTGCTAACAAGTGCCGTATATCTCACACAGTGACAATTATTATACTGTACCATTTCGACCAAGTGTTCAAGTAACGCGTAACACCGGGTTTTTCTGATGCCTTTAAAAATCGCCACAATTCAAAAGAAAATTTTTCGGCCATCTCGGTGTATAAAAAATCCAAAATTAATGAACGCTTGGTCGAAATGGTACAGTATTTCAAACATCGTTTTTCAATAGATACTCCGATGCATTCTACATGTTATTCACAGATAATCAAAAGTAGCAACACAGCACACGGAATAGAAGCGAATGACGCTGTCACTGTTCTTCGAGCAGGGCTGTTTGACATGGTGCAGAGGTGCAGCTACACTTTATGGCCTCTTCAGCCCTGGCCCTTCTTCTTGGCGTGCTTTGTTGCTGTGTCAGCTGCTTTCTGCAAGGCCTTTTGGTAGGCAGCTTCATGATGGAGTACTTTCTGCTTTGAGACCTCACAGTCGACGTTGGCTGAGGTGAGGTAAGTCAGGGAGCACAATGGAGTAGGAATAGCAATGTACCATCTGTGATCGCTCTATCCTTTGTCCAAGACTTACATAGCAGTTTCCTCGCAGCTGACTTGAAAGCCACAGCCTTCTTTACTAGTTTTCACTTGTCTTTTCGGTATCCTTTGGGCCAGCACCGAGGGCCTCCCACAAGCTCGAGATGTAAAGCTGGTCCTTGTCGTTCAGTGTCGGATCCCAATGACAGAGGGAGATCACCCTGAAAAGAGGGAGGAATAAGACCAGAGAACAGGAGAACGAAGAACATCACACACCAGCCCTCCCTCTTTTGACGGCTTCTTTAGCATGTCCGAAAAAATCCAGTGGTCTGACAGTGTACTGTACAATTTCGTTCAATTCGGCGGTCACGCTTCACGCCCATTTTTTTTATTGTGGCAATAATTTTTTCTCAATTTATCGGAATTCTTTTGGATTTTAATTGTACTAAAATTTCAGGATCAGTGCCGAATTGATTGAAATAGTACAGTATAACTTAGTAGTTTGTTTGATGGTCTGAAGTGTTTTCTTCTTATGAAGAGACTCATTGCACACTCAATAGCAGAAGACGAGCAAAGGAGGCAGGAGAAGAAGACAAAGGGCGCAGCAGCAAGCAGTAGTACGCGGACCTAACAACCTGAAACGAGGGTATATCCAGAATATCCAGATTGAACATCAGCCAGCCACTTGACACAGAGACTACGAGCCAGACTCTATTGTCAAAGAGTGCGAGCCAAGCCAAAAGAAAGATTGACTATCAGAATATCCAAAAGAAGATTGACGGGAATATTGGAATATCGTAAATAAAGTTCGGGGACGTCAAGGAGGATGCAAGGACGCAAGGCAATAGGAACAGCCAATGTAATTTAATCTAACACAATGTCAGATAAGGACGCGAGACAGATTCCCAAGCATGTATCCGACACCGTGGATGACAGTAGGGCGTCTGCAGGCAAAAGAGGGGGAAAATGAAGAGTGAAGCACAAAAAGAGTGCGAAACTGAGGTATGGGAGGAGGGGCGGAGGGAGGGGCGACCATCATCAAAAAGGAAAGTCTGACAAGTCTGGGCACCCAGACTCCGATATAGACATCAAAGAGGCAATCAACACAGTTTAAACACAAAAATGCTTTGGTTCGCTGGTCATTGCCACGCCGGTACTAATGAACAGGCGGGCATGGTCTAGATATATTTAGGTACAAATTAAAATTTTTTGGCAATTTGTGTAAATGCCCCCCGACCTGGGCAGCAGATTTACGGCAAACCAAAGTCAAAGGCAACGGAAAGTCCGAGGATCAATCAAGGCCAATCCGAGGTGCGAAAACACCAGACACAATGTGCAGTTATTTCACAGACCAGATACTGATGAAGATGCAAGCAAGCCGGTCCTTGAATCATATATATCTATGTATCTGGTGGTATTTTATTTTATTTTAATCTTATTTTTGGGGGGTTTTTGGTAAAATAAAAATAAAATGGAGAGCAGTTATTTGGCTTCACCAATTAGTGTAAACAGAAGTCACATCACGTTTGCAAACCTCTACAGAGTTGATTATCTCTACTCTCTACTTGCATCAAGCCCTCCCTACTCTGTATTATCTTGCTTCCAGCTGCTGTACAGCAATGAGCAGACTGCACTAACCAACCAACTGCAAGCATCACTTTGTTGCACGACGGAAGTGACCAGGAAGTGGCGTGAATGGCTGCAGCAGTCCACAATGCATGCACTACCGAAATCAGGGACAAAGCAATTCCTGCAGAGATTAGAACTGGGTCAACATAGGTATGTGAAATCACAGAAATCACAGTGCCCTGTACAACTGTATAATAATGGTGCTACAGACATACAGGTGGTATTACTTGGACCCAGTGGCCAGAATAGACATGGAAATGGAGTGGTACACCAAGACGACTGTACATGCTTCATAGTCTCGGCTTGAAACTATAAACTAATGGCCACATTTACTACAGGACGGAACGGGGCGCCAGATACCTTCCATCACTTCAGGTGAGACCGAATTGACATGGATGTGAATGCGAATGTGTCTGGGAATACAACAATGAATGCCTATACAAATGCCAATATGAATAGCTTTACTGATAATCCAGAATCTGCAATGGGTGCTTCTACACGTTTGGAACTCGTGTACAAAGCTGCCAAGTACGTCGGTGCAACCCCAGCTCAAAAGATAACCTCCATACACTAGCTAGTCAAAGCCGACCATTTCAACTCAACTCGGAAAACTCCGTGCCCTCACCACGCTACACAACGACAAGTTTGCAGAAGGGAGCCCACACAAGAAAACCACCTGACTGAAATTTGAATTTCTAAGTCACACATGCACAGAGTCATGCTTACTGTCTACTGAGACAGCCAGGGATTCAAATACTGATGCTCCAACACTGCAAGACGACATGTTTATGAGCACAGCCAGAACCCTGAAACTCCGACTGGGAACGTACCAACCAATCACGAAACGCAAGAAAATGGAAATATATGCCAGATTAAACGAAAGTGAAGCAGTCTCACCAGCGAAGAGGACAAGACTCAAATGCTAGTTGAATTTATAGTAGCAATGTCTAACCATGCTGTGAAAAAAGTTATGAAGTCCCTGAAAGGGTTGTGCATACTGCGGCCATTCCGATTGGCCACGATACAAAACCACATTTCAGCGGGGAAGAACTGGCGAGGACGGAAGAAACGAGTAGTTCGCACGTGACTTGACTGGTACTACTTGGTGTTCCCATCCAGAATATTTGCAGAAAGGGACAGGGCTGACATTACGAGCGAATGAAGACAAAGACAGGAATGTAGACGAGACATAGAGAGCAAAAGGACAAGACAGAGAACCGATCAAGCCGAAGAACACTTGGAGACTGAAGGTAGAGGAAGAGAACAGAGTTGGAAATCCAGGAAAACAGCAAAGGCCAACGGTGATGGAAAAGGAAGCCACCTGCCGAAAGATGCAGAGCAGGAGAGGGCTAGAAGCGCCAAGCCGGAGAGACAAGAAAGCTGGTGAGCCCTCTCATTGCAGAAAGACGCACAGAGGCAGAGCAGAGGCTGCAGAGCGAACACGCACCGCCAGGATGCGAGCTATCGGGAGGAACGAAGGAAGTAGACACAATATAAAAAGCACAGCATATTTCCATATATGGATAACACAAGAGCAAAGAAAACGCGCACGCAGGCTAGAGAGGTGGTGGCAGTGATTACCATATATGGTCATGGAAAGAGCAAGGAAAACACATCTGGAGCCTCAAGTGGCGGTGGCAGTGATTACCATATATGGACTTTGAAAGAGCAAGGAAAACGCATCTGGAGCAGCAAGTGGCGGTGGCTGTGAAGCCAGATCAGGACACCATTGGCTATCCGAAACATCGACATTTAAGGCAAGCAGGCAGATACAAAAAAAATACTGCTAGAACCAAACCTAAAGGTTCGGCAATAAAAAAAGCCACAATGGCTCATCTTTATCTATGGGTGTTAATATTGATCTCTGGTCCTCCCTCCTACTTGCATCTACCTGCCTAAGCAGGGCAGCTGAGAGGGTGTTGAGTTAAGAGCAAAAGAGGTTTCGGACAGGACCAAGTGGCTGTGCAAGGTCAGCCGGTCGGCCAGTTGGGCCTAAGTTGCTTTCTGAGCCTGATCCACGCACTTGACACTCTATTCCTGTGAGATTGAGCATACTGTACTCCCCTAGTATGTAGGTATGTAGTATAAAGGTGATCTGAGACTTGGCCAAAAAAAAATTTCACCTCCCAAAAAAAAATTCCCAAAATGAATAATGTGTTTGAAATGCCATACTACATACTCAACATCATGCAGAAGATATCTGAGCTGTGGAGAAGTTATTTTGAATGTTGTTCAAATATTGAACCAGCAACTATTCAAAACACAATGTAAATTGGTTCTCAATGTTTTTCACATGTTTGGCCATTAAAAAATTGGTTATCCTCCTTGTGACATGATTACAGAAGAATTGAATACTGCTACTAGCAAGGCCAAGCTTTCCGCGGCGAAAACTTGCGCTCTCGCTGGGTTTAGGCCAGCAAAACGAGATGAAGATAGTGTATCGTTGAATCTGTTTCTGAAAAATGTGATCGCAGATGTAAATACACCGTGTTTCTTCATTGACGAAGGTCAGCCCGCTTTAATAAATGCGCAGAACCTGACCTTCGTCGATGGTGTCTCAAGAAATTCTGGTCAACACTCAATTTATTCGGTGAAGAACCACAATCAAATGCCGAGTTGGTTGTCTTAATTTTTGTGAGCGCATTTCACGCCATTGGTTTTTCTGAATTTAATACGCTTTGTCGATTCTCCGCCTCAGCCAAGGCCGAACATGACACACCGAAAACGGAAAAGTTTTATGATAAACAAAAACTGACAATGAAACCTGAGGCAATTTTGTGATTGGTCCCGGAAAATGCCGGACCAATGGCAAAATTGCCTCAGGTTTCTGTTACATCATGAAATTTTTCCATTTTCGGTGTGTGAAGCTATTGTCTCCAATTCGGCATGACTGCGGCACCGGTCCGAGAGATCCGATGCTGTGTCGAGATGACTTGCTTACTTTCCGGAAGTTTCCGCCTCAAACGTAAGCTCCGAATTAGGAAAGTATTTCCGGCACATCGGCATGCGCATCATGTTTGCCGAACTCGACCTTCCATTGCTACAAGTCCTTGTCGGCGCAAACCCGTGAGGTTCTACAACTCGATGGGAATTTTTTATGGGGCTGCACAGGGTTATTGTATGAAATGATGTTTTTGATTTGGGGAAAGTCTCTAAATACATGAATTATGGGTAAAGTACGCAGGGAAATGAGGGCAATGGTGATGGGCGGTGCTGGTGAGCAAGCCAGGAGGGAGCGAGCAATGGTGCGGGCGTGGACGCTACACAAGCTTTTCAAGATGGCATGGGCCGCCGTGTTTCAGAGAGACACAGCGGGATTTGCACTCGGCATAACGCGCGAGGGGACGACGCAGCTCACCCTGGTCAGGCCCTCGCCCGCCCTCGGAAACCATGCTAGGTGTGAGCTTATTCCGTGGTAGTGTTCGGGCGATTGGAGCAAGCTTGCGGCGGGCGCAAATGGAGAGAAGAGGAGCAGGGCGTCGTGACGAGGTGGTGGGGGGAGACAAGAAAGAGTGGCTGACCACATTGACAGCATCGATTAATGCTTGATGGCATTGCCGTGCTGCCGAAAAAACCTTCCTAATTGGGTGATTACGTTTGAGGCGGAAAGTCGAGATCACCGCCTCAGGTCAACGCCGGGTGTAAACATCTTTCTTCTTCCTCCGCTTGTCCTCCACTTCCTGTCACAGCCAACTCGCAGCTCCTTGTCGAGATCACCGCCCCAGGTCAACGCCGGGTGTAAATATCTTTCTTCTTCCTCCGCTGGTCCTCCACTTCCTGTCACAGCCAACTCGCAGCTCTAAATCACTTCTTTCAGCTTCATCCATATCATGTCTAGTTTCTTCTCAGCGATAAGAAGTCACAGTCCGTTCAGGCCCTGCTGAGACTTGGACTGAGTCCGACTGACGGCGATCTTAGGCAAACTCAGGCTCCCAGGGCGTTGTCATACAGCCCGTTTCCAACGGTCTCAAAAAGGTTGCACCAAAAAACATACACATCAAGCCATAGACTCACCAGCAGATATTTTTGACCGTGGAATCGACAAAACGCTTTTAGAAGACAGCAGCCGCTAATCTGCCCGCACATTACAAAGGGACAAGTATTTCCTGGAGACCCAATGACCCACGTCCGGAAATATCTATTTGGTCGATCAACTTGCACGACAGGAGGGAGCAAGGCAAGTATAGAGACTCACTCTTCTGTTCTCGCGGACCCGAGTCGGGTACCGGCCGTTGGTATTTTTGGACTGGCGTTAAAACGTTTGACCTTGGTTCTGGTTCGTTGTAGTTGGTTGAAAGCCGGTATCCCCGACCAATCTTGATTCCTTGATTCGACCAATGTCACCTCACCACCGACTCCCAGCTCATACCACATCGTTTACGCGTCCCGCCGGGAGTCCATCCTGGATTCAACGAACGCCCCGTGATGGTAATTCCAATTTCTCATCTTCTTGGAGGCCGATTTATGCATTGTTTAGAAGCCGAACCGGTGCCAAGAGACTCCAAAAGGCCACTCTAATGACGCCGAAAGTACCGCTGATCACGCGCACGCTTACTTCATTCCGCTGAATTTTCGGGCGTCTTTGCCAGGTGATCTACACGTTGACTACTAGCATAGAACATATGACAAGCATTTCATGGGAGAACGGAACAACAATAGCACCATACGCACGCGATTGGCTTCCAGCCGTATGGTTATACATTTCAGGTGCCATGTTATCTCACCCAAAAGTAGCACAACTAATCCCGTCCTGCTTATCTCGAGCCCCACACAGTATTAGTAGGAGTTTCTCCTCTTCTTCAACCATCGTTGTGTCATATGTTGCGTTTTGTGCCGTATAAAAAAGAAGTGCCAGTCCGTGGAGCTCCAGAGCCCCGCCCTCTCCACATATCCTACGCCAGCCACCATGGTCCACCTCACCAGCTCGTTCCTCCTCCTCGCCTGTCTTGTATCCGGCATTGTTTCCACCCCAGTCTCGACTCCCAATGTCCTCTCTGTAGCGGTCCGCAAGAAGGTTTCAGGAAAAACCAGGAGAACCAAAGCTCTGATAGCGAGGGATCTTGGTCGCTTCAACCCCAACGCTGCGGCCGCCGTTGGAGAGGCCCCAGCAACAAACGAGGATGACACCTACGTCACTGCTACCAAGGTCGGAACTCAGACTTTTGACTTGATCGTGGATACCGGGGTGAGCACATTATTGTTCGTTTCTTCAGACACAATATTGATGCTTTGTTCAGTCTTCCAACACTTGGGTTGGTGTGAGTACACGATCGTTGGGTTATCCGGACCGAATACCGACGCTTTGTCCAGTCTGGCACAAGATACGTTCCTGGCTCGACTTCCACGAGCACCGGAAAGACGTTCGAGGTAGAGTACGGCAGTGGAACCGTCTCGTAAGTTCTACTTCTACCGAAGTTAAATGCTGAAATTTCTAATTATTCCAGTGGAACCGAATTCACTGACACCGTTGTCGTCGGTGGACTCACTATCACGAAGCAGAGCATTGGGGATGGTACCAGATCAACAGGATTCGAGGGTGTGGACGGGTATGTGGCAAGAAACGCACGTGTCCTCGAGAGCTGATACACTTCAGAATCATCGGCTTCGGACCCGTTGATCTCACCGAGGAAACCGTCTCGGGCTCTACTACCGTCCCTACTGTGATGAACAACCTACTCAGCCAGGGCACGATCACGACGCAGGTATTGGGGGTCTCATTCGCACCTGAATCTGGCTCGTGAGTTCTCCCGTTTCTGTATGGCACCCGTTGCTCAAGGTATTCACAGCGACGAAGGTATGAACCAGAACAATAGATAGTAGACTTTCCCCACAATGATCCATGTCCAGACGACACGAACGGGGAGCTCACCCTCGGTGGGACTGACTCTACCAAATTCACCGGAGCGATCACCTTCACCCCCAAGACAACTGCTGAGCTTTACAGCGACTACTGGGGCATCACTGTCACCGAGATCAGTTTCAACGGCAAATCCATTGGCGCCTCAGCTTCAGCGATTGTGGATACTGGCACGACTCTCATCTTCATCCCCACCGCAGCGTACAACTCTTTCCTGACGGCTTCCGGTGGCAAGACCGACTCTGAAAGTGGGCTTGCATCATGGACTACCCTCCCCACGTGAGTCCATTCAGTGCGCTGAGAACTATCGCTAAAGCAGTATTTGCAGCGCAAACTTCGCATTCACCATTGGCGGTGTCTCGTTCACACTCACTCCCTCGCAGTTTACGATTCCCACCGCCCAATACGCAAACTTTGGGTTGGCAACCGGAAAGTTCTATGGATGGATCGCCGCGGGCGGAACTGAGGCCGATGAGCTCAACTTCATCATCGGACAGAAGTTCCTCGAGAACTACGTGAGTAATCTATCGTGGATGGTTGAATTTTCCTCAACGTAATCTATCCAGTACTCTGTCTTCGATACCACCAATAACCGTGTTGGATTTGCGACGAGTGCTGTGTAGACCTAGCATGTGTATTATGAATGTATTACTTCTTCAATTTGCACGACTGGCCGGTATCGTCACGAATGTAGGTCACCAACAGCTACTCATCAAATCATGTATTTCAACCGTCAAATATCTGGAAGGGCAGAACTTGTGGCCGAGGCGAAATTCAATTTTCGAACCTCAAAGTCAAGGAGTACCTTAACCGCTTGAACCTCGCATTCCAATCGCGGTACTGCATCGCATATGACCCAGTGGATCCCTCTCAGCAAACACCGTACGGCGATCCTAGGAATATTCACGGCTTAAGTAAGTATTTGTAGCTGGTATATGTATGTGCCAGAGTTCCTCCGTCCCAGTGCAATAACTCGGCAGTCAACAAATGTGGAGGCTTGTGGTTTCGCTGCCTCGGACGGAATACGTGCATATTTCCGCCAGACTCCGTCCACGTTCGAAAAGGCGGATGAGATCAAGATGATGTTGGTATTACTCGGAATTGACTGCTTGATGGGAACGGTTCCTTTAGCATAGAAGAGAGTATAAGAGTAGGTCCGTGACCCCGCAGCAGCGGAGAACAGACTGAGAACTCCGTTGGCAATAGAAAGCAATGTCAAGCCACGCCTGTTGGTTGTCAAGCTGTTGACACTAGGCGCATGTTGATGTGGTTTCGCGGCGGCGGTCTCGGCGGCTCGGGCGGGGCAGTGGTCAGCAAGGAGGTTGGTGGACAGGAGAACAAACTCGAAGTAGGACCAATATACTAGTGACGATACAAGTATGTAACTTACTAGCTAGTAGTGTATAAACTTGAAGCACGTTCAGCGATCGCCGATATGAAAGTCCCCGGATCATGCAGGGATCGATCCTGGTGATTAAAATCGCACCGCCGCTTCAACAGACTTTTCCTCCCATTCATTTTGGCAGGGAAGTTGACAAGACTTTGCACCTTGAGAAGTTGAAACACCAATCAGGCAACTGATCAGCTGATCACTAATAAGATGACTAAAGAAGCGGGAGATGACACATCGGTTTTGATCTATTTCAACGCCATGCACCATTTATAGCAGCCAATTCTCCCTGTCGCCCCCCACCACAATGCCGGAGCAGATTACCCTCTACACAGCCAAGGTAGCCCACAGGCCCCTTCAGATTCACTGACCGACCCTTCTCACCCAGATTTGCCCGTTTGCGCACAGGGTGACAATTGTCGGGATTCAGATATTCATTATTGCTGATTATCGATACAGGTCGAGCTTGCCCTCGCCGAGGCCAAAGCAGGTTACACTAGCTGTGAAATTGATTTGGCAAATAAGCCGGAGTGGTATGCCCCGCAAGTGAACCCCGCGAGCAAGGTGTGTTTGTCCGACTGGGTCCGATAGACGCTCATGGCGATAGGTTCCGGCTATTGCGTACGGCGGCCCGCAAGTGTCCCCGGACCAACCTTCCCCAGAATCCGTCAAGATCGCTGAGTCCCTCGTTCTTGTCGAATTCATCGCAGACCTATATCCCGAATCCAATATCCTCCCTCAAGACCCCGTCCTCCGCGCACAAACGCGCTTTTTCATCGACGTCGTTTCAACCAAGTTCCTTCCGGCGTACATGGGTCCCGTTGCCCGAGGACAATCATTTGAATCCCTTTGGGATGCGCTCGACCTGCTTCAGGCCCAGCTCGCCGCGGGCAAGAAATATGCGATCAGCGACGAGTTCACCGCGGCGGATATCGCCATTGCGCCGTTCCTGGCACGGATGGAGGTCTGGCTCCGGAATGACATCGGCGCGTACAAGGAGGGCGAGGGAAAGAAAGCATCCGAATATTTCTTTCACGGGGATCGGTTTGCGCGTTTGGTCAAGTATTACGAGGATATCAAGGCACGAGACAGCTTCAAAGCGACCTTCTACCCAGTGCGTATACACCTCGTATTCCCTTATTTTTACCGTCCTCCCCTTTCTGCGTCCCGGGTTCTCTTTCACATCATAGTCTCGCAATTCGTGACTGATTTCGACGTAGGACCTCATCAAGGAGAAATATACGGCACGGTTTAACTCGCTCCGGGCGGCCGCACCGGCCGTTGCCGCTGCAGCGTAGGAGCGTGGTTAGTATGTCGGACACTGCGGATACTGTAATCCTAATCCTATGCACCCTCCTTGGCATTTTCTTCAAAATTCTAATTGGATTTTCCTCGTCTTTGGCCCGCACCATTCCTCAGTTTCTTCGACGGTAGTAATCATCATCCTAATATTGCCTCAGAGTTGCACCATCTCGCACCATTCGTCGGGACTGATGAAATGATTTTCCGTGAATTCGTAGTACTTAGCTTTTTCATTATTCAGCGAGGTATAATCCAGGTGGGTGCATGCAGCACAGGATTCGCTCAATATTGACCCTGTAACAGGAACAAAATTAAAACGTCCATTGGAGTCCAACGGGGGAAATGAGCAGAACTTCCCACGAACGCCACGCCCGGTTCCTTCGGGAATGGAGATGTTAGTAAGAACGGTGCGGCCCAATATACACGCATCCTCTCGCGATCGTGTTTCTAAGAAAGTTGAACTCGGAAATCTCTCCGGATTTTATCGGACGTGCGGTCAGCTGTTGGACGAAAAGACGAGGGAAACTCACAGGGTTGCCTTAAACCCATCCGCTCAGAGTGGATGGTTGCATCTTTTGTGCGCCCACAACGGGCTCTTGACCCTCGATCGTTTTGTCAGTACCTGTTTTGTTAACATTGAATTACATCAGGGCGGTCTGGACTTAACGGATCTTAGTGTTGCATAGGAATCTCGAAAGCCCACGTTCTTATCCGGCCCAAATTTCCCGCGTATGCCGCCTTCGTGAGATATCCAGGCATCTCAGTTCCATTTGAGATCCCTCTCCTCAACTACGGTCCATCTTGTGGGTCCAAATCCAGGAGCAGACGTTTTAACATGGAGTAAATTTAAAATTCCCGCCATTCCAATGGCCACAAACTGACAGTTGCTGCGTACGGTGCAGTACGGGCACCAAAACTGTCATACTTATCAATCCCATATCGTAACCAGTATCTCCCCCGCCTGGTTCCCCGTCCGACTTGCGCCTACAGCAAAGCGCTATAAAACCACACAACTCACTATGGCCGTTTGCAGGAAGGCGAACCTACTTTCGCTCCTTTCTGCTTCTGTTTCCATTTATCGCTATTCTTATTTTCTTCGAGGATGAACAACACCGATGTTGCACTTTCTACAGGCGCCGCGATGGACTCCGGGATCGTCATCTTCAATCTCTTTGCATTCCTAGGTCAGTCAGTCATCCCTTCTCTCTCATCCATACAGAGACACTTGCTTCAACTGAACAATAATATATTTACTCTAGGTCTGTTCTGGCTGAGTGCAGTGTTGATCACAGCTGCGACCTCTCGGACCATCCACCGATCCAAGACGTGGTTCGCCCATCTGGGCGCGTGGGCGGCGTACTCCCTTTCCTATGTTCTTATTGTTGGGCGGCAAACTGGTCCGCCGCCTTCGCACACCGTCTGCCTGCTGCAAGCGAGCCTTATTTATGCGTGTCCCGTGTTGTGAGCTTCGCTGGTTTCGCTGCGGTGCGATTCCGTTGTCTAGCTCTAAACGTCTGCGCTCCCACAGGGCCGGAATCGGTGGCCTGTGTTTCTTGATCGAGGCAAGTATGATGTTATTGCTCCTGGGCGTCAATGATTTGATTTTCTTTCAAGATTTATCTCGGTATATCCACAGTGCTCTTCCAGAAAAAAATACATCCAGGGTGGTCGACTTTGGTCCGTATTCGATCTCTCCTGGGTCCGAGTATCCATCTCTGACACAAGCCCCAGCTCGCAATCTTTCCATACTTGTTTGCGGCATGCGTCTTCATCCGCGTCCTCTTGGTATTTATTCAGTTATCCCTCCAAACGTGGCTGTTCAATATTAAATCATGCAGATGGTCAGAGATGAGAGCACTGTTCAAAGACATCCTACCAACTTTTACTGCCACATCGCCGGCGCGAACAAGTGAGTGGCTCCGCGCGAGTCGCATATTATCATCTGCCGACCCTGGTCTGTCCTCCTCAGCGCCTTTGAATCTGCTATCATCGTTCTCGTTTCGGGAATACTTCTCTTGTCTCTAGAAGGTCGGTCTCTCTGTTCCGCAAATGGCTGGCCCATGTCATAGCACACCAGCATCCAACCTAACGCGCTTTGCCTAGGAGGGATTATCGTCATGCTGTGCGTGAACTGGAGGGACTTTCGGAATCTCAGCAGATCAGATCCTCGATATGGATTGTCGGTGTTCATACGATTGGGGCTCTTCACGCTTTTGTATTGTTTTGGGGCAGGGTACGATCTGCGCCGTTCCGCGCATGCGGGCTTTTATTAATTTGTTGCAGGCTGGATGCGTTTACCATCTACGCTGGGAACATGTCTTTTGCGTCCTGGAGTGTATTGTTACCTATAGGTATGTGTTCTTGGGAATCGCATCAAATTTACTTAAGACAGTAATATCTGATTCATTTCATAGCCTCGATCTTTGCCGCGCTTGCCTTTGGCACGCAAAAGGTACGCGGAATGTCAATCTTGATTTTGGAACGGGACCCATTTGTTCAAATTCAACACAACTCCAGGACATTTTGCAGGCTTGGATGTTCTGGCGCAAACCGTCGTTCGCAGAAGGCAGTGGCACGCCCACCTGCCGAGACTCTGAATCGTTTGTGTCGCCTGTCTTCGTGCATGCTGCATATCCGTAGTATGAGTCCTTTCTCGCAAATTCGAATCACTCAATTCGATCGTTGGCATCAGGAACATGGTCGGCGGCCCTCGAGCTCGGCGTCTCCATGCCCGACGAACCTTCGTTCTTTATACAACCTTGTAATTTCTGATACTTCCTCTCGGACTGAGTTCGAGTGTATCGACATAACCAACCATCAAAGCGATGGGCATAATTAAATAGCGATTCCCTTCCATGCTATTAAAGTGTTCGCACATTGCGCAAGCCCTCGGGAGCGAACGAGTCTCAAAGGGGCGGTATCCAATTACGTCTTCAACGAGCCTCCGGCAATATTGAACATGGTGCCTACTACCGACGTTCCCGTTTCAGACTGACCCTCTGAAACGTAACAAGTTCACGGTTGTTCTTGCTTTTTGGTTGAACTTGAACCACATTGGCGATTTCGTGGATAGCACTTAGATTATGCGAGTAAATGGAGGGTCGGACCGGGTTGCCCAACTGCCAAGAGTTGCCGCCCAATCAAAGCTGGATCATATCGCATGACAGGTGGTTAAAAAAAGTTGAAACATGGAAACATGATACGAATTTCGAGGATCTCATGTGCACTAACCAGCGCTCACCAAGCGAGAACTAACTGGCTGGAGGGTTTTTTAGCCCTGGGACACCAGGGGACACTCTCTCACCGATGGCGCCCATCGTTGCCAACGAACGAAAATGAACATTAAATGCAAACTCCGGTGTCAAACATTGACACCGGATGAATCAATCAAATGATGGCTGTTCCTGTCTTTACGTATCAGAAGCTTTCACCTTCCCTCCCCCACTTCCCCCACTCTGCGCCCACTCTCCCCTCCTGGATAATGTCCTTCACCACACTCTTTTTTGACTCCCCGAAGGTTCTGAACAGCAACATCCGCTATGAAGATGCCGATGTAAACTACACCATCCGCACCGCACAACCAAATCCCTCCCTCCGGCAAATTACCTCGTTAGAGGGGCCGCCAGGGAGACCCAAAGCCATGATCGACTGGAAGAGTCGTGCCTTCGAGATCCGTGGCGCCAAACGTTTTATCGAGCAGCTCTGCACGAAGCGAGGGACATTCTCTTCGTGAGATGACATGTCTCCGCGAAACTATCGATGCTAATGGAGCGTCACAGCTCCCGATACTGGAGCTGGTTCGACGCAGAGGAGTACAAGGTGAAATGGGAGGCTGAGATCGAACATACATGGACGGTGCGTCACGATTTCATTATTTACCTGGCAAACTCACATCCAATTTCCCAGATCCATGCATACGACGGGAGAGTTCTCGCATCCTTCACCCCGAAAACCCGCCGCTTATTCCACGCCAACACTATGCCAATGCTGAAAATATCACCAAGTATCACCGACGAGGATGAGGAAGAGTTCATCATTCTGATTCTTCTGTATTCCGAGACGAAACGGATGGAGAGCTTAAGGAAGGTAGATGATCGTTACTTCTTCTGATGAACGTGAGCTCACGAAACCTCCCCAGCGACCTCTGTCCGTCTTCACCCGGCGGAGACATAAAAATTAACCGTTTTTCTGGGCTATCTGTGCTTTGTCCTTTGTTTCACCACATCATGCTTGTCCAGTTTGATACGGAGATCCTATATTTATCATTCTTATTATTCTCGAACCTAGGGACCGGTAGTGAATTCCCAACCACGGACGTGGATACATGATGTGTTATTCTCGGCAAGGGTTTTACCGTGGACGATAAACCGGCGAGCCGTGCATGAGATGTGGTTCCGTCAGCTTCTGACGCCGCTCCGTTGATAGGTTTCGGATTGAAACTGCCATGACGAAAGTAGGTACCAGGTTAATGTATTCTTAGTATCTATACAAGGTCGGGATGTCCAAAATCTTTTTACGCCACTCCAACAGGGAAACGGAAGGTATCTTTAGGGTCAAACACCGCCTTCAGGGACTCCAAACGCTGATAGTGCGAACCGTAGTATAGCTTCGTGCCTAAATTAGGAAAACAATCCGTCTAGTCAGCACCCGCCTGCCACGAAAGGCGGAAAACATACCCTCCGCTCCGAGTCTGTCGTCGATATAGTTCAGGTACGCCCTATAGTGATTCAAAGGACAATTGATTAATCACGCAGCGAAAGGTCAAAGAAAAGCCGCACCCATAGTTCCAGTTCGCGGGGGAGTTGTCCACGATGCTCGCGACCATACCGTCAAGGAAGCTGAACCCATCCTTCGGATAAGGTGGGCTGCCAGTCCAGGACGAAGCATAAAACTGAATCGTAAACAGCGTATCGCGCTTTGCGAATGCAGTCGAATTAAGTGGGACGGCGTTAATCGCCGAGTTCGTGCCGCCGTACAACTCAACTTCGACAAACCAGTTCTAAGGAGCATTGGACGAGTTAATGTTAATTTCGAGAAAGTAGCATGGACGCGGAGGCATACTTACCGTGTCGGACGTGAAGCCCTCATTCGCCATGTACGTGACGAACGCGGTGATAGCAGCTTGGGACATTGGTGCTCCGCTTGGCGTCATGAGCGACTTCGTGTAGAAGGTGTTCGGTTGGTCGGGCGCCGCGCTGGTGTTCAGCCCCATCGGAGCCGCAAGGACTGCGACACTGTTGATGTACGACCCAGGAATTACACTCGCATTTGTCGGATTATTCGGGAGGGTCTGGAGGTACGGCGCGAGGGTGCTGTTGAAGAGGTTCGCATCGCCGTAAAACGCCCCCGTCAATCCAAAGTCCACCAGCCCCTTCTTGCTCCCAGTGCCAAAGACGAGCTCCGCGCCGAATTCAGGAGGAATGTTGGAGGCGGCGTAGGTTTGGAAGGAGGCGATGCCGGCGGCGGCTGTTTTGATGTCGAGGTCGGTCCACTTGTACTCGAAGACGATCGCGGAGGGCGGGGCGGGGAAAGTCTGCACTTCGATAGACGTGACGATGCCGAAGGACGGCGAGGCGCCGCGGATGGCCTAGTGGGATCAGAATGCACCGGGTTAGCGAAGAGATGAGTTAAATGCGGAGGGAGGTAACGCACAAAGAAGAGGTCGGGGTTCACGTTCGGGGAAGCGGCGACGACAGTGCCATTGCCTAGGACCACCGTGGCGGATTTGATGGTGTCAAGGAGGAGACCCCATGCGCGGGAGGTGAAGCCGAACCCGCCATAACCTGATATCATCCTCAGATAGAATTCAACACAACATATCTCCGGCCAGACACGTACCGCTGTGGCCGCCTATGCCCACCTGGGTTAGAAGATTAGATTGGTATCGGGATTTATAATTAATGTTCTGAAACTCACATAGCTGCACGTTCCATGGGGAAGTGCGCGTCCCTGGGCGTTTAGGGCAAGGGCCACGTCGCCGAGACGGTTCCCAGTCTCGATTATGGCCGTGTTATTGGAGGAGCGGACGGTGATGGCTTTGAGCTTGCTCATGTCGACGACCAATGCACCGTTGCGTCCGCCGAGGCCGTTGGCGATGTACGAATGCTGTATCGGACAAGTCAACTGGATGAAAGGTAAGAGGCCTGTGTACGCACCCCACCGCTTCGTGCAACTACTTCTAACTTTAGGGAAGCTCCAGCAGCGACGGCAGCCGACACTTGAGCCACAGAAGTAGGGAAGGCGACTGCGATCGGGGAAAAAGTAAATCGTTCGTTGACTGAGTAAAAATACACAATAAGTCAGGTACTCTCTCTCATGCAGCTTGTCTCGATACGCACAAGCCTTGCTGACGTTCTTGAAGTTGGCATCAGTGGGATAAACAGCTGAAACATTGTGCGCCGACAATGCTTGTTGCAATACGGTGACATATTGAGCTGAAGCGCAAAGCAAGAGCGTTGCGAGACTGAGGAAGAGGGGAACCATGTTGGAGCACGATGAGAGTCTGTATGGACCGGGGTGTTATTAAATAGCTTGCGTCCGACCGGAGAGGATGGCTAACATTCAATTCTCGGGTTCAAAATCGGCGAGCATCACGGTGAACCACGGGCCGGGCTAGTTACACACCGTAGGAATCGGATGAAACCGGTCAGAATCTTCAAGCGGAGCTGAGGTGTCGGCCGTAAATTGAATAGTAATCGTTGGTGAAATGGTAACCTCGTAAAAGATCATTGAATCGCCGCCACATGGAGGGGCTTTGCCAATTGTGGGCAGAAAAAAGTTGCAAGTTGACACCACAAATCTATTGCCAACACCGGTCAAGCCGGGAATTAAACTCTTATTTTAGCGAAAAGAAAGAGGATTGTATTTACCCAGTTGTAATCATCTATAAAATGGTTCTTGAAACGGCCGCAACACCGGCGGCCCGGCTTGGCGCTTTTCCACGCCCGGAACGGATGTTGCTCCACTTTGCTAGTCGGAGTTATGGAGTAATATGGCGAGGATCACGGGAAAGAGGGAAGTTCAACAAGAAACCACCGCCCACCGTCACAAAGTTGATTAAAAGTCCCGTGGGGTCGAGAGGAATTGTTTGATTTTTTTCAATTAGAATAAGGCAGCTCTACGGTACCTGATGAAGAATTTGACAACGTACACCAAAATTCTGTAGAAGAAAAAGTAGAGGCAGACGACAAGACAACCTACGGAATGTCAGGTGCTGTACACCGCAAGAGCACGATACCTTTGGTCAACAAATGTTACTGGCCGAGCCCCAATTGAAGATTAGCCCGCAGTCGTCCACCAGATATGAGTTCGTCCAACATTTCAGATAACACATCGCGGACGCTCTCTGAACGAAACCAGAGCTGTGTCTCGGAACGTCCGTCATTATCCGCGTGGAGAGTGTCCTTTGCATTCAATAGGCGGGAAGTCATCATTTCCGCGTACACCGAGTCGCTAAATTTGAGAACGGATGTCAAGCTCAAGAAAACTAGCACACGAACTTCGAGGCAAGTGAGATTGTATTGAAACCCAGAACGGTCCGCGAAAATCAGGAAATGAGCTACAGGCCAACTAGGCGGCCGAGAATCAATTATTCGAGGCGTGGGATGATGGCGAACGGCGTCAAACATGGAAGGGTAATAAAGTCGGATATTTGGCGAACCATACGCGGATCGTCGGTAAACAGCTGGGGTTCCATTGGAGGAAACCGTCTGGCAGAACAGAGGGAGTCGAGATATTGACAAAGAGGTGAGTGAGTCATCTTCGGATGCTTATGTACGAATGTGAGCCCAAGGGTACACCATCAGCGCTGCCCGAGAGGGAAACGTGGTTCAATCGAGGTGTGGCTCGGAAGTTGTCCTCGTGTCCTGCCACCTCTGCGTATTATCGCAGAGCACTTCGAAAATAAATTTCTTGTGGGCCTGGGTAAACACATGATTTCCTCCTCGCCTCAGTGCAGCCTCGAGCAGAGAAAACAGGGTATTGGCGGATACGGCGCAGTCGCGCCAGAGAGCTATATCAAGGCTATCGTGAACCAGAGTTTGGGGTTCTCCATGGCGATGTGATACTTTAAGATACCTTCAAAAGAAATATTGTTGGCGCGAGTCAGCACGAGGTGAATCGCCAGCGCTGTTACTCGCCTATAGCTATGCCAATTGAAGCAGATATCGCCAGGAATCGCGCCCAACTTCTTATGAACAACTAATGGGAGCGGCCACTTCCATGTACCTGCTCCGGTGTGCACATCTCGAAAATCTTCGCCAGCAATTCCGCGGGGAGGCGGCGAATGGCAGAACACTCTGGCATCCATCAGCGTAAGCCGCGGAAGGTTATGAGGCTCAGAAGTCAGTCTATGGAGTTCTGTATGAAGATTGTGTATCTGAAAATCCTGACGTGCGAGTTCAGCCGGTGTCGCAGAAATTGTTGTCTGAAAAATCGAGTTTTCTTCGGAGCGCTGGAGCGCAAAATACCGGAACTGGGCAACCGGGACGGCGGTTGGAAGAAGATAAGAGCGCAAACCGCCGCCACATGCGCGGCAGGGAGGTAACTGCGCCAAGCCATCTGAGCCTGAGGTCATGGTGGTTTGGGAAGGCGCACATCTCGATGTTTGCCATCGCAACATAAACATGCAATGCCAAACATCGACATGGCAAACATTGACATGGCCCGGGCCACGTGATGGACTGGGAATTCGTGGATTGCACACAGAATCACCGCAGTTCACTAAAACAGAGGCCAATATTTATTTGAAATAAGTGTGAGACCACTATTCTACCCCGACGCCCAAATTTTCAAGTTGACAAAATTTGAGAAACGGGCCCAGGCGCGGAAACCATCAGTACTATCATTTGTGTCCGAACGGATCGCCTGCACATGCATTTAGCAGCGCGAAACGAATTTGGATGACTACTGATGTTTGATTCCCACAGTTAGAAGCCATCAAGGGGAAGTCGGGATTCGAAAATCGGATATAGGACCGAAAAGTTTTTTTCGGCCCCAAGGTGCCGCCCCCCTCTCCTGCCTTATAGGGAAAGTTTTTCCCACCCCTAGGCTGGGCCGCTTCTCCCGCGTCCAGCCGCCGCTCTTCAACTCACCTCCTTACAGTTAATCATGCTTTTTTCTACTATCTAATGAGTGTCAGTGATAAATCTGAGCACTCTGCAGTCCAACAGCTCAATGATTTCTGACTCAAGAACCAACCACACTTGGCTTCACTCCGGCTTGGATCACAGAAGGTGTGGGTTCAGAGTGAGGAATCTTCTGCATACACTCCCTAGACACTTATATGTCTTTATTACAACCAACTAACACCTCTCTTATACTCTATTAGCCATTTTGAGCTTCTAAACTTTATGTACTAAAAAGTTTTTTTCTGGACCCCCCTCCCTATATCCGATATTTTAATCCCGATCCCCCCTTGGAAGCCATGCCAAACAGGGCACCATATTGGTTCAATTTTCCCATCCTGTTCAGATCTGCTTCCGAAGTACAAAATGAAAGCATGTAATAGTAAAGCTACATCTTACTGCGCCGTAAAAAATGACCTCCAGGCAAAGTACTACAGTCAAAACCCTTCATACTGCCGGCAATGTCAGGAGTTGTGGACCCACCTGTAAGTAACACGAGATTGTGGATTGCAGAACTAAGTCGCGAATATAAAATTATCCTCCTGGAGATACTGAATAATTGATTGATCCGAGTCCAAGGGATACAGCTTGTCACTTTCTTGTTGCATCACTTTCCTGTTCAACCCAGAACACAGCAATAGAGCCGCCATCATCGTTATATCTCGTCACCCGAAGATCAAATATGGAAGCCGTACCGCGAGTCGAAGGTCGTTACTGGTCCAATATGGGAGTGTTTGTCCACCGATTAATCATGCTTTGACTCATATGGGAAGATTGCCATACATGAAAATCCTATAAAAGAGGACGGATTTGTTGTCCACTCGCCATCCCACACCGCGATTATACTCTGCACATCTCCCTTTCTGCCTATCTCCAGTGATAATATGTGCCAATATGACACGTAGGCCCATGGTTCCCTGGCCGCAGCCGTTCCTAATCACTTGTCCCAGGTCCGGAGTTCAGTAGGGCTGTCGTCGTTGTTTCTTTGCCTCATTCCTGATTTCTGGAGCTAGATATGCCTGTGGCCACTACCTTGTGGTAGGACGCACCTATCTATTCTTCACGCGTCTGATCCATGTAATAGACTAGCTTGGACAGAAAACACGACTGTGGGAGCCGCTATTGCACAAAGTCGTTTGTGTTCAAGTTCTCCCCGTCTTAATTTCTGATAATCATTCCAACATCGAATTAAGATCCAAGCACCCCCGCGAATGCCGTAGCTTCGATTGTAAACAGGCACGTCAAAATAATTCATCCACCTGCTTACAATCTAAGATCTCATTTTTGTTCAGTATTATGGGCCGGACCTCACCCAGAGGACCACAATATCCAGTGCCTATTGCAACACTTGCCAGGAGGCGTTCTTTTCAAACGTACCGCGTCGCCGGTAGCTTGAGATTGTGGCCTTGTTCAATGTAATCGTCGCTGCCGTTGAGTTGCACCCGCGAAGGTACTACTATATATTATTCTCCTAGCTTCAACTCTTCCTCTCCCGGCAGAATTCACGCCATTTTGCATAACGTGTAAATGTGCATAATGTGAGCTGGGACTACCAACTACAAACGGAAACAGGGCATATGTATATGACACTCTCGGCGGCACGGGCTACAAACCTGACCACGTTGAAATACACACATCTAATGGATGCATTATTTAGAACTACTGCAGTTCATTTTCGGGAGGCCAAAAGGCCTTGGAGGCTGCAACCGGCTGCAGGCTTGGAAATTTTTGTGGACATTGTTGGACATCCCCCGAACCCGCGTGTCCATCGCGAGCATGAGTAATTGAAAATGATTGAAAGTGAAACGGGACGCAGAGCTTGTCGCAATTCCAGCTGCGCCCCCCTAAACCGCCAAACGGGGGATGGACAAAAAAACACTTGGATCAAAATAATGCCTCGTAGGAGGAATATCTGACATTTTCAGCGATAAAGGAACAATAAATTGAAGGCGCATGTGGCTGACCTCGTTATTGTGGAGAATAAAAGACGCTAGCGATGTGCGGTGAAGCTGGGCGACAGATGCTTCGGTACGCGCGGCTGATCCAAGCTAGAAACATTCATTCATTTGAGACAAGAAAGGATTGCAAAAAAGTACGAGAAACCCACTTCAAATGTACGAGAAGCGTCTTTGAGACGTCTATTCAGACTTCGAAGTTTTTTTTCGTTGCGATTTAAATGTTTTACACGCCAGACGAATCCGCGGCCCACCAATTGGTCCACTTCAGCGTGAATTTTTGTCAACACACTGAATCACGTCACCGGACGAACTTGAAACTAAAGGAAAGTGAAACCAAACCTTTCAAAGCAAACAAGACTTGCCAACATAGGTTCTGGAATCCCATCTCGGTCGGAGGCGGCGTCTGCCAGCATCCTCAAGAGATCCACTGAGTGGCCGGCGAGCTCACGGGCGTTTTGCTTCGAATGGGTCATACGCTATGCAGATCTGAGCCCCCAATTTAACGCCGAGTTCTACGTGACATACCTCGGAAATCTCGAAAATTGCCACAAGGATGCTAACAACACCATTTAGAGGTGGACAGGCGCTTGAGCTTGTACGAAGCGCTGTTAAGGAAGTCCACAGGAGGTCTTGGTGATTGGCGCCGTTGGACTTAAGGCGCCCAAAGCTCCCTTTCACGAAGTTTTGGACGCGCTTTCTTCCACGGACCAGGATGCAAGATATTCTACCCATGGGTGGGAGATTGTGAGTGCGTGGCACCAGTATTCCAGGCCGGAGGGCCGTTATATACGTATAAACAAGTTCACTTTTAATCTCGGTAAAGTTAAGGCAAAGGCCGAAGGCTGTGCAATTCGACAGCTGTATGTTTAATTACAGCTACAACTGCTGTATTGCGCAGCGCTTCGGCGACCCTCAGATTCTGATCAATGTTAATATCGACGACAACAGCACATTGATTCAAATCTTCCCCTTGCCAGCTTTGGGTATGGAATTCAAATGGAACTACGGTACATTATCGTAAGACGGCGATCGAAGACAACAGCACATTGATTTAAATCTTTCCCTTGCCAGCTTTAGGTATGGAACTACGGTCCGGTGGATCTGCTGTAGTCTCTCGCAGACAGATGCTTCAATAATTGTGAACTCGTGCCTCTGCTGCCATCAGGGTGGAACTACGTTCATCAGAAGATACCCGAAAGCTTTCGAGAACCTTCAAGGCGACAGACGGTCACAGACAAAAATAAAACCGGTTCGAATAACACTACGGTTCGAGAAACGGACTTGTTGTGTGCCCGGGCTGGATACGTGAGGAAGGTCCCCTCATTTGCGTAAAAGGAAATGGCCAACATCCAGTTATCAGCAATCTTCGCCACAAGGTGGGCGGGGCGAAAGTTCCTGAAATCAACCTCCCAAACCTTTATTGGTCATCTTGATGACGGATTGCTTTCTGCCATCAAACTTCGCTTGTTCGGACCGACGGCGCGCAGGTTGAATTATCCCATATCTTTATTGCATGCTCAGTAAATATTATGGAAACTACTTAGGCCGATTATAATGCCTTATAAATGGGGTGGTTTCTCTATTCACTTTCAGCAGAAAGCGGGATATAAGACCTGGAAAAAGAAGAAACCACTACTCAAACCGAAACGTGGTCGGACCGGACTCCGAGCTAAGTCCGAATTTCACGGATTTTTCGGCCGCCCACCTCTTGCTTCGATGCCGTCGGAGTAATTGTCATCCTCCTTGACAATTTCTTGGCACAAGATCAGGTTCCATTAACAGCTTGAACGCTGCATTGCAGGTCCCAGCCTTCGTTCTGAATTGCGGACGCGGAGTCGATAACTCCCATCTGACCAAGCAGATCAACCAGGGAGTTCCGTCTGAATCCTCTTTCCCTCATTGTCAGCGTATGCAACTCGAAGGCTTTTCATAGCGGGACGATATATTATTGTCCGCCAGAATTTCCCAAGAATGTCCACCGATTCTACGTTGTGTTTCCGGGATTGGGTCCGGCTTTCTCGGTCCGAGTATCGCGCGACTACCGTCCACTTCAATCTGTCAGGCAAGTTTCAATCTGCCAACAGAGCTAACGAAGGACATCACTTGTATTAAAAAAATGAAGTTTAGGGTTCAACTTGAAGGTTGAACCTGATCACCGCAATAATCTCCGGCTGCGTGTGGTTGCACTGTAACCCAAGACTACGGCCTGTTCAAAATGTAATAAGTGCGACGTGAATATTGCTTCGTTTACTGCCTAAACGACTATCTGCCGCCCACATCCGAATGGGCCGTCTCTCGCCGTATCTCGGACATAACCGAGGGCCGCCGATATGTCGTAGATTGCATCGCCTCCGTTTCCTGTTGCTCTATCCAATTGGGTATGCCCTGTACAGCACCTCGCGGATCGTTTTTCCAGCCAAGCAGGTATCCTTGCAATTGCGCAATGGAATATTTCTTCTGGGGGAAGGCTACAGCAAACTGGCGTGCAAGCTCTTCAATATCTGAGGCCGCCAAGCTACCGCTTGGAATTCCGGATAGGGTAGCAGGGTCGTCCTTCCCCGGGTAGAAGCGGTGGAACACATTCTCCAGCTGTTCACTCGTTGCCAGGTTGTACCTGATCTGCAAAGGGTCGAACTGAGTTCAACAACACGTGTATAATGAAAAGGTGAGGACATTCACCTTCATATCAATTCTCCCGGGTCGAATCAGCGCTGAGATTGTTATATGTCTGTGTCAACAAGAATAGATCACTATACCTGGATCCAAATGCACTATATGGTTTGTCTGCGATTCAGTTCAGCGACAGATCGGCCGTAAAGGTGAGGATGAATTTACCGTTGCAATCAATATACGCCCCTCCTGACTTGCGACCGAATCGAGGATGTTGAGCAAACCCGCTAAAGTTACGTCTGATCTCCATTTCAAAGTCTCAATCGGTCGGCCCTCTTCATCAAGCTGTGTTTTGAGTTCATCTGGGGTATCGACCCGTAATGGAAATGCACAGTCGATGTCTTCAATCAGCAGAATGCTGTGCGGCGGAGTGCTGTGAAAGAGTTCTCCCAGGCTGAAATTGTCGATTCTAAGGAAAACTCAGCGGTGACACATCGTATACGTGATTTGCGCTTACCCAGGGGATGCGAGAGAGACAAAATAGATCTCCATCCCCAGCTCTCCCGCTAAAGCATGCACTGTTGTCGATTTCCCCGTTCCAGGATCCCCGAATAGCAAATAACCTGGGAGGGGTTATAAAAATTCCGCAATACGTGAAGGCCTCAGCGCACCTCTGCGGTGCGGTACTCCTGCGAATGCATACCTCGATGCGAACGGAAGATTAACAAAGTTTTATCGAAGGATAAAGCGCACACCATCGTTCATTATCCAGAAAATCCCTCATATCGGCAAGCAGAGTCTCTTTGATCCCGTCCTGAAGAACCAAGGTCGAAAATGATCGGCGACTCTTTGAGACCACTCTTCCCCAGTTTCCGTACTCATCCGTGACATGAACGTTGACGCGGGACATTGAAGCCTTTTCATACTGAAGACGGGCAGCTTCGATGAAGTCGAACAATACGGATTTGTCACAAGAATGAAACAAAATGGAGATTTGCGTCTGAAATGACAAGTCAGTCCGAAACGATAACGAAAAAGACCAATAACAATATTGGCTTCATGCAGGATAGCTTGCACCCAGTGGGACCTCCATCTGAATCTAAATTGTATCATGAGAAGTCTCTCCGTGAGGTCAAGAGAGCGGAAGTCACCTGTGAACACTGTTGCCTTTATGAGGTAGAGTGTGAACTGTTTGCTTTTTACCCTGGCTCCATCCAGCGTCGGACTGCCGCGTTGATACCACAAACTGCGTTACTTCCGCCATGATGTCATGGGATTGCAAGTACTCCAAAATCCAGGTGTAACTGAAGTCGGCTGAAGCGCAGAGTGAGGGCATTGAATTCTATGCTTGAACACTATTTACCTTGAGGGAAAGTGGCCGAGACCAGCATGGATCCAAACTGAGGAGCAGAATATTGGTCGGTCTCGCTAAATAATTCAATCACAGGCGCACCCATTCCCCGACAAACCCCTGGGCGGGTGGTAAGACTATGGGTGGTGGAACTGAGCGCCGAAGGTAAAACTCTCGGGCTTCTTGAATAAAATCGTCCAGGACATTTTGGTTCAGACTCCAAACTTGAAGGATCAGGTCCGACTTGTTGACGGAGACGGTGATCCAATGTTGCTTCTTCCAGTGAAACAGATCGGTACTCGAGGCCCTACTGGAGGCCCAAGAAGTGGGTTCATAAACGGCATCTAGATATCCGTCGCCGCTTCTGAACCGCAGCTCGTGGTCTTTGATATTATCCGTGTTCTTTGCCGTGACGTTGAATGTCCTGGAATGATTCCAAACTTGGTGGTGGTCGAGGTAGGATGAGACCTACACGGTTTATGTGAATTGATTCATAGCAAAAACAAAAATGTGCTCACCCAGTCGTAGGTTACATCACCACGCAGGAAATGGGCCTACAGAGCCGAATTAAAACCAAGAAAACCTCGTTCAGCTTTCTTAATCACCTTGACCCTAAAGACTATGGTGTGTCGGTCAAAGGGGATGAGCCCAATAGTGAAACGTCCGACTCACAACTGTTTGCATACTCTGGAATCTTCTGTGTTAATGACCGTGCTCTGGATTTTCATCAACTCGTATCCGTGAAAAAAAACCACGCACACCCACGTTTCCATCACAGTACCAAGAAACAAGAAACGTATCAGCTCTCCGCCTTGAGGGTGCCGCATTATGTATTTGATGAAGCGAACAGCATGCCTCCATGAGTGGCAAAGAATACGCAAGAGAGTTTTCCAGAACCGAGCGATGGACGTGGTGGCGGGAGGCATGAGACGATTGAGAGGATAAGCGCCTTGGAGATGATTTGCAAGTACGGCGCCTAGTTACCATTGTCCAAAGCGCCTCCGCCGGCCAGCGTGACAGGTCAGATCGAAGCACTGAGCTTGACCCCCGGCGCGCACTTCACTAGTGTTGGTTGCTAAGAGTAACGAAGATGCAGCGGTTATAAGCGGGTCGGCGAGATACTTACATCCCGTCGTTTTCTCCACCATTCTTCAATGGTGGCAGATGAGAGTCGGAATCAAGTTTTAACTGATGCCATCGATCCCGCATCATCTTCGGCTTGGAAGTTGATTTCAACTGTCTGCGGTACTATTTTGGGCGAGTTTCAGTCGTTCACTCGGAGAATTGTCTCCCAACACTCCCTATGAACTCAGATCCCGGGATTACAGAATACACGAGCGCCGTGCAATAGTGAAGTCAACCCTGGAACACCGGTGGGATCTTTGAACAAAAGAATCAAACGCACTGCGTGAAGACTTGGAGAACAACTTGAACCGAGTCGAATCATTCACCGCCACCTTCAACCACCCCCAAAACCATCCGGCTCGCCAATATTCGCGGCGCCGAACTTGAGTACCAATTTGAAGGTTAAGTAAGTCAAAGACAGTCTTGAGCGTGAAATACTAAAATCCTGGGACATGAATACGATTTGCGTCAAAAAAAGAGACGCCGATCTCTCAAAATGCATGGCGAATTACCATCTGGTGAACCTTAAACCGTCCAACCCATTGGCAGCGTATCTTGCTAAACGCGAAGCCGCCGCCGCTTACACAGAGGACCTTAGCTTGCTCGCATCCGCTCTCCCACCAATCCCGCGACGGTCGACGTGTACGTCTGGTACCACCACCGTGTACGCTATTTCTATGTGGAATTCAACTGTGACATATACTACCGCGCGAGCGCTTCGTTGAGGGGCATGGCGCTTGACCTGAGGGATCCCGACTGCCCCCGAAAGATGCACAACTTGGGCTCCTTCATCTGGGTCTCGGCCAAGAATCGCAAGTTCGACGTCCCCGTGTCGCAGATACGCACGCTGTATCGTGTGCTGTTTGGAAGGGGTAGCAAGAAATCGCCCCTCGCCCATAGGACTAGTGATGCTGCGGTACCAATTTTTCTCGCGAGTGTTCAAACACGAGATTTCTGCGAATATCAATCGGGGGTTGTCGGCTGTTTGGGATCACGCGCAGTTAACCTTCAATTTCATAGTTGTATCGCAGTTGATAGGCTCGTGACCAGCCTGCCTACAAATGGCAAAAATATATGGCGAGCACTTTGCTATAGGCAGGCTGGTACAACTCGGGACCGCCAAATGGCTGGGCCCGGACAAGGGGGAATCGGGATTCAAAATTCAGATATGGGGTTGAAAAGTTTTTTTCGACCTCAGGCTTACTCGCCCCGCTGCCCTCCTTCCTAATAGGGAAGGAGTTTCCCACTCCTAGCGCCGGGCCGGCTGTCCGCCTTGAGCCGGTGCATTCCAACTTGCTTCCTACCACTTTCCTTGACCTGGAATACACCCAACTGCCTTTCCCATGACTTTTAGCAACATTTCCATTCATCTTGACTGCAACAATTGCAAAAAGTTCAACCTCAGCATCAACCACATTTGGCTTGATTCCAACAAGATCTACAGAATACCCCAGTTGAGTGTGTAAATATCATCCAAGACTCTTTCCAGAGACTGGAGTGCCTCTTTGACAATCAAATAACACTTCCCTGAGGCTCTAATGGCTGTCTTCAGAAACGACATCAGAAACGACATCAGAAATGACCCCAGAAACAATGTAAAATAGTTATTCTGACTGACCCTAATATATACTAAAAAGTTAAGTTTTTTTCAGGCCACCCTGGACCCCCCCATCCCCACGTACGGAATTTTAATCCCGATTCCCCCTTGGGCCCGATTCCCTACGAAATTTGAGGCTCCAGAACTCACCCGCAACAAGCTTAATGAAAATTCAACGGGCTCGTCACATTGTTGCAACTCGTAGGCAGGCTGGTAACGAGCCTACGCAGTTGACAGAACAAGAATAAAAAATCGGAAATCGAAAACATGCGTATCGCGCGACCATGACGCCGCCGATATACGAGCGATTAAATCCAGTTGGGCTGCATACACATTATTGTCGGTGGGCGTTCAAAAACCGTTAGAGAGGACACTCTTACCCCGATCGCATCGACCTTGCTCCAGCTGCGCCCTCTGAACGAGTGCAGTCGGAGTCCCTCCGGAGCAACCACTTGGAACCAACTACCACCACTGCCGCCGAAGTACGGAGACAGCCTGCGCGTATTCGTCATGAATTGAATCCCATCGATCAAGGAACCACACCGTCCTGAAACGGACTGAAACAATCGTCAAAGCAGGCTCGGAGCGCTGAGAGCACGCTGAAACAACCATACCACGATATATTCATCTAAGAAGGAACGGACACATCAGTGAACGGCGATGGACGACAACGGTTGTTAAGTACCTGAGAGCAACTCGAAGATGTGTTCCTCCGCCGTGCCCCTGCGAACGCGTGCCATCGTGGTATTGACACTCGATGTAGTCGAGGTGATTACCACACCGCAATTTAATGGCCGAAAGGCGAGGAATCCCGTCGTCGAAAGGGGCTCCGCCCCCACCACCTTGAATCTCTGACATGTCGCGAGGAATTTGTTGTTAGGTGTAGAGAGCCTGGGAGGTAGCGAACGCGACGAATGGTCCCTAGACGAGGAATGCTTCTGTTTTAAATGGTTTGACGATTCATTTAGAAGGTTCTGCAGAACGCCACACTTCTGTCGGCGAAGTGGTGGCCAGAGACTAAACCAGTATCCAGGACACTGGCGACAATTTCTTTTTGGAGTGTTGCTCAGGCCGCTGAACAGCAGTGGTCGGCGGCAATCTGGGTCAAAGTGGTGGCAATAGGCTGTCGGTGGCGGTCGTATGGTCGTGAGGTTTGTAGCCGACCACCCAAGTCCCCAATTTGACGTCGTGTATAAACCAACGCCTCGTGGCATCTGAATTCGGGCAGAGAGTTCTCAGGCTAGCGTTCTTTATGCCTCCGACCGAATGTCATTTACGCCAACATCAGACTTTTGACATTTTGATTGTGAGGTTGTACAACCCCGAAAAACCCCGAAAAACCTCTGAAAACCTCGAAACCTGACAACGTCAAAACCCTATGTCCCGAGCCCACAAGCTCGACCGTTCAAGCCCCCGCCAGGGCAGGATTTTACTTTTTCTCACAAATATCTTTGGGGAACAGATATATCAGAGTCCTTAGAAAGTTTCCAGAGCCCCCTTTTGTGACTCTGGGAACGTTTATTACCTTCATTTACTGCCAAGTTGTGGGTCATTTGAGGTTGTGAGGTTGTCGGGAATACCGGCAACCTGAAAACCCCGGAAAACCCGCAATCAAAATGTCAAAAGGCTGATGAAGTTGAGCCGGTGTCCATGCCTTTCCAGGGTTACGAGTTACGCCTGCCACGGTCGTAGGCAGAGCTTGCTTATTCGTCATTTTGTATACCCTGCGTTCTTGCCACTGGGAATGAGTCATATAACACCATCACACCGCAAATAGTAAAATTTCCGCCTAGACAAAAAGTTGAAAGCAAAGTTTCACCTTTCATGCGAAGAGAAAGATAGGAGGATATTGCTTGCTTTCTATGCCCGAAAAGGCCATCGGAAAGGATCACTTTCCTGTCCAATTTCCTAATTCCCCTGAAATAGATACTTCCCGTAGCTTATGAACTTTCCGCGCACCTGTCACGTGAGCTGAATCTTATTGTTTCCTCCAAACCTGCTGAAAGTAGCAATTTCATTGTATGTAATCCTTACCGGAAACCAAGGGGAAATCGGATATAGGGTCGAAAGGTTTGTTAACATATAGCATCGAGCTATGTATGCGTCTGGCACGTGGGCGTCTTTTGTTCGTTCGAGTCTGGCCGTCTTGTGTCTGCTCCGCCTTCTTCTTTGTCGGCGAACTGAAACGATAGGCAAGACTCTGATTGAGGAGAATGTAGAGACTGCTGGAATTAATCAGGCGCTTGCGGTGGACGCACTGTCCACAGGATATCGTCCACGGTTTTGATCGGCGATTCAAGCATAATAGCAGCGAAAATAGAGGGTCGATACTATTTTTTATCGCCTACCTGGCCACCCTAGCTAGCTGGCCACTTGGCATCCACAACCACAATGCTTGAAGCTTTTCTCTGCCGGTGAACGAGGGATCGAGGTACAATGCATGACGAAGGTTTGGTCCGAATTTGGTCCGAAAGTGATGGGTTGATCGACAGCTATGGCATGTCTGATCTTGATCCCGGGGGTGGGACCATCAATTTCTTGTGTTTCAGCCGCCTGCCAAACTTGCCTCGCGCCGTTCTCCACCAATTCTTTGTCGTTTCAGAACATTTTGGGCACATTCTGTCCGTATCCATCTCAGAATTCATATAATGTGAGCCTACATGACCAAGAGCCAAATTTGTGTCCTCCATACCCTCAAGAAGCTGCCACAACTGTTTAAAGGTGCTCCGACTGGCTAGCCCTGTAGTACATGACACTATTGTGATGGCACTTTGGAACCTGGTACACGGCATATCAAGATGCAATGCATAGGCCTGGGATATATCTCAAAATTTCCTACTTTGTCGTTCCCTTACACTGCTGCCTATTACCCCAACCCCCCAATTTTGGTGTCTCAGATGTTCGGATTTTTTGGGGCAGCTACAAGCTCTTTGCACTAGACTTGGGGATCCAGATATGTTCCAATGCTTCTCATGGAGTCACCCATACCTTGATTTAGGCTTCTGCAAAATTTTCTTCATGCGGGACACTCATTTCGCCGCGACCCAGGATTTCGTGGGTGTCCGGTGCCATTGACGCAAAATTTTCCACTGCTCACAAAACTTGTATCTCCACCATTATGATGTTAAAAGGCCCCCATGATCCCCCTTGATGATTCCTGGCGCATCTGGCCGTTATAGAAGTCCTCTGTGCATTATTCCGCGGGGTGGCCAGTTAGGGTGTTATTTGCTGGTGTTGTACTCACGTCTGAAATAAATTCATTGCAACATCCAATCTGCATATATTTTCCCGAAAGTTGGCTTGAACCCTTCGTAGGAAGCAGGCCTTCAATCCGATATGGCATGTGCTAGATATTCTCGCTACAGGTGGAGATAATTATGCGTAAATGTTTAGGTGGCCAGCTACCCGATAAAAAATAGTATGGCCAAAGAACGAAGATGAATCGAGGAGGCATCGAATGGGCTGGATGCCTCGAGGAGAGTTATGCGCTCGTCGAACTCACAACTTATCACTGGTTTGGGAACTAAACATCCTCGAATTAATTGCGCGATTGGCATCACACCCGGAACCTCCTATGCAAAGCTTCGGCGGGTCAGACGCGCTCCAATATCCGCCCCACCACTTGCTCGAGGAACAGCACGTCGTCGTGCCCCGCGCCTGGCACCTCTACCCAGGGAACATCTTCCGCGTCCTCAGCTGTCGCCGCATTAACCTCCTCCACCCCCGCAGATTCCACGCTATGTGCGGATATCAATCCCACCTCTTCCAGCACGCCGCGTAACCACACCCGTCCCTGGACGGGAACCATCCCGTCATCCGCGCCGTACACCACTTGCATTTTCAGCGCATCGTCGGGGTACAGTTCTGCAACACGGGTGAATGCCCCCTTTAGAATGTCGGCGGAGGTGGCACCAGGGCCGAGGCCCCAGACACAGTCGGTTTCCGCTGCGCCCAAGGGAGGATTCGAAGGCGAACTTCCGGTAGCCGAGGTGGTAGAAGCGACAGGATCGTTCCCATGCAATGTAAAAAGCGCCTCTTGCCCCATCGACACGCGCGATTCTTCCATCGCACGGCGCATGGTTGCCTCCTGGCACGCGCTGTTAACGTATCGATGGATATATCCGCGCTCGTGCGCCGGCTTTCTCTCCTGCCTTTCTTCCTCGTTGGCCCGCTCTTTGCCAACACTCGCGAATAGAAGCCCCTTGCTCATCGACAGCATTCCCCCGCTCCAGTTAACCATGCGTGCGACAGGGGGGACCGCCTGCAGCAGCGTCCCGAGCGCATTCGGCAGCGGCGCAGGCAACGCCGCAGCCGCGCGCAGTGCGATAGAACCGCTGATCGTCTGTGGAACAAACGGTCCGCTGAGGGTCCAGCTCGTAGCAGTGAGCGAAGGAGGAAGGTGCAGCATGGTGTAGAGCGAGTAGAAGATGCCATTCGAGTGCGCTAAGATGGCGAAGCGTGAGATCTGCAAATGTGCAAGGACCGCGAGGAGGGCGGTGTGCATCCACCTGGTACGATCAGAGAGGGGCAGATCGATACCGTGGCACTTAGAAGACCCCGCGCCAGATTTATCGAGAGTGAGCATTTGGACTTGGTGCGAGCGCGCGATGCCTTCGGTCATGGCGATGATAAGGCGGTGGCCTCCGAGGCCATTGAAGAAGAGCAGAACGGGCCAGGATTCGGATGGAGGCGCGTAGGTCAGAGCATACCCGACCGTTGCTGGCTGAGTTTCTCCGCCGAGCTCAAAAGAAAAGTCGAGGGTTTGATTGAAGCGTGGGAGAGCCAAGTATGCGGCAGGGTCCTTGTCAAGTCCGCAAGGTTCGTTTTCAGTGGCCATTAGACACTGATGAGAGATGGTCGTGGTATCGTTGCACGCTGGCAGGCCGCAGCAAAGCTGAAGGGCGCAGTTAAGCGCGCGATCAAAGGCGGTGCTGATGGGTGTGGTTGTGCTTTCAGCGAACTTTCGTACCAGAAAAAAGGAGGTTAAGTTGAGGTTAAGTTTGACGGCTTCTTCATTGAAAGATACACTGTTCAGTCAGCTTCGCGTTCTCAGAGGAATCTAACACAAGTTACCCATTACTTAGCGCCAAATAAATTTATTTGGCGCCAGACTGGCGTCATGACTCGGGAGGAATTTCATTAAGTATATGTGTCGGTCATCTCGTAGATTTAGCCTCAAAAGGTCGAAGGGACCTGCGTATTCGAACGAAATTTGACCGCGTCACTGTTTTCGTGAATAAGAATACGTATATATCCCAAAAAAACATCATCCCATTAGGGCCACGGAAGTCGTTCAGTACACTTACGAACGCCATGGACATGCAATTACTATCAGTATAACTGTAAGGTCCCTACACACGGCACGATACCCCCCCCCTTTCTCCGTGCCAGAAGCATGAAAAGAGTAATTCATAAACGTCACAACTAAGGATCTATTTAAACCGCGTTATGCCCCGACTTTCTCTGTCGTAGGGTCCTGAGCAAGGGAATCCGCAGGCAGGACGTGCCCATGGTCGTCCATTCGGGCACTGGATAGGATACGCGTCATTCAGTAAACAATTAAATCACCGATACGGTGAACTTACAGGACTTCGTCCTCAAGATTGGTGTGCTCGTGAACCCGGAGGTATATCATCGGCAGCGCAAAGATGAGGCCGGCGGCGCAGAGGACCCAGGTCGAGATGAACATGTTCATGTACCTGCCGCGCATAAGCCACGGCCGCTACTGATTGAATATTCCACTCACGGGGTCAGGACGGCATCAGCGCGCCATGAACCTACAGCGCCGGCGGACTGGATCGATTTGTCTGAGATGGAATGAAATAGTCAGAAAGGAGGACGAAGAGCACCGCCTGGAAGAAACGTACAGAATCCGGTGAAATAGGCGAGCTTGGTGGGGTCGTTGGACATGGCGCCCATCATCCAGTAGACCGACGTCTGCCACATGGAATCGAGCAAACCACAGAAGATGTAGAAGAAACTGAAAGATAAAGCTAAGTTAATCGAGCAGAAATTGGGCGCCCATGTGCGTACACTCTGCCAACGTATTCGGGGTCCTCTGAGAATGCCATTAAAAATCGGTCAACCACAACGGAAGCGGAACGCACTCAAGTCGATCCTGTCATCCGCGGCAATGGCGTTAATGGATGCGCGAGTGTACTCCCTGAAGCGAACGATGTTAGAAAGGAAAAGGGGGAGGCAAAGGAAATTTACTTTTGATACTTGTATCCCCAGCCGTGGACGACAAACACCATGATGAAGACGAGAGTCCATCCGGCGAAAGCGCGGGTGCGACGGCTGACGCCCTTCTTGTCGAGGGTAAAAGCCATGATCAGGGAGCCGATGATCTGAGCAGACCAGTAGACCATGCTGTCCAGCGAACGCGTCCGAATGTTGAAGAGGGCACCTGTACCGCTCTTGATCAATTGAAAGCTGAGGTGACTCAACGGGCATATTACCATTGTAGTCGTTGAATTGCCATGCGTAAAACCAGTTCGACGCGAAGAACATGGGGAATAGCAGGATGATCATGGGGTCGGTCTTGAGTGCGATATACAGGCCATATAACTCGACCTTCCACGAGGGGTTGCGAGCGATGGAGACGCGCGTGCCGTCAGTCCTGATCATCTTTTTCGGGTCGACCATGACGAACGGGATCATAGCGCCCAATGCGGTCAGAACGATGAACGAAATCTAGAAAGCGAGTTGAGTGTAGTGAAGGGAAACGACGGAAATATCTACGCACATAAGTTCCGTTCGAAACTGTTCGGAGAGAACACGTCAATTCCTATCCACAGTCTTCTGCGATGAGAAACGTACCACTTCCAGCCTATCCGACGTAAAAATAAGCGTCGTCTTGAGAAAGAAAAGAACAAAGGCGGCGCACCGTAGTGTGATAATTCTGGCCAAACGCCGCGGCCGCGCCGACAACTCCTCCAAGGTTGAAAATGGCCCAGAAGGTTGCGATGTACTTGGCCTTGTTCTCCTCCGTGGGGTATGCCAACATGAGAGCACCTTGGGCGGTCCACAGTAGCCCAGCGCAGACACCGAGAATGGCGCCGGCGGCAATGACGAAGGCATTGGCTCCTTTGCCAGGATGAATATTCAGTACCCTAAGCAAAAGTGAATGATGACATGGAAAGAACAGCAGATACCCGACGTACAAAAATCCGGCAATGTATAGGCCATAGCTGCAAACCTCAGACGTCAGTTGAAGCATGGGCGAACGGCACAATTTCGCACCCCAAAGAACCAAGTTGGAGGGTAAGCCGGGCACCGAGTTTGTTGTTGATCGAACTAGCGGTCCGTCAGAAGGGATAAAACGCGGCCGATCGAGACCGCATACCCCGCAAAGAAAGCGATGACCTGGAGATCTTTAGTGAATGACGCCGCTTGCACGAGTTAGGAAACATACCGAGAAGGTGGAGTAAAGAGCAACATTGGCGTTGGCACCTGGGAAGCCATGTCAGAATTGGACATGTGATAAGATATGCAGAATACGCACCAGTCTGTTCATCAAGTTGACCACCTCCGCCGATACCGCTCAACGCATTAAACAGTCCTGAAAATCCGTCAGCCTCACTCACTGTCGTTACGGGAGTGCACAACACACCTGGGCACATGAAGCAGACGAATCCAACCATAGCAACCTGGAAAGGTTAGGAACCGACGAAAAGCAAAGACAACAAACGACTGACCTGAGTTTGCGGGTGGTAGTAGAAACCCTTGAGGCCCGTCGGACGCTGCGTATATTCCGGAGGGGCGGTTCCAGAGCCAGATCCATCGTCGCTGCCACTGAGGTCACCTTTGTCTGACATTGCGGAGGACGGGTGCTCGGAAGAGGTTGTGAAGTGCCAACGGGGGAGCGGAATCGAAGTCAGGGTTTTAATACTGTTCCATACGGTTCCGGACTAACGCGTGATGCCGCGTACGATAGGAGATCGACACGCGGCACTAAACCATCTGCACGCGACCGCGGCAACTGCCTTGTAGCCGCATTTTCGGCTCGTATACCCTAACTATCTCCGGTAACATCGCCCCGAACCAACTTCGAGAGCTACATTCGAGGAGTTTTTGAATGCTGGCCTGGGCCACCGCGGCCAAGTTCTAAATTGTTATTCTAAGTCGTTGATCGTTTCCACATGGTTCCGATAAACCTGACATTCCCCCTTGACTACGCGGGCCCGCATGTAAAATTTTCAGATCGGGGTTTCACCGCCGAGTCGTGCGAAAAATGATGGGTCCATATACATTTTGTGATCCACTATGATTCGGACAGATTCAGGCACTATCACTATCCAATACTACATATTCATACCCGTCCATGCAAGATTGCAGAACAGGGAAACGACTCACGAGGAAGGAGGAGGAGATAACAAATACAGCACAAGGGACGAGATGAAATAACCATCAGATCGTTTAGCGTCTGATGTTGGGGGATTGCGAGGCCGACTGATCTGGGGACGTCCAAGATGAAACTGAAGGCAGAGGGAAAAAAGCAGAGGGAAAAGAATGAGAGCCCGACCAAGCCAGGACTCACCACGGGGCGAACCATTATGCCATCCATCTCGGCGTCTCATCGACATTGGCGACAAGATTTAACGGGAGGCGGCCGTACAAGCCCTGTACGGCCACCCTCCAGGGCCGAGGTGTCTCCGCCGCTGCCCGAAATACCTGTGGTACACTGCTGTAGGCTCTTGCGGCTTTAGTCGACTCTCGGTAGCCCCTACCCGGGCCGTTGCGTCCCGTCTGCTGTGAACCATATGCGGTTCACAGGAAACCGGATCCGACTCACCGAGTCGTAACTTTAAGTTTGGAGGAGGCGCCTTCTTGTTTCGTGTATATCGGCCTACATGATCATCTCAACGGTGCGGAATGGGAGGGCGTCCTGAGGTCTGCACGATGTTCATATTTACCGCCCCAAGGGGCGACATGGTGGTAGAAAGGAAAAGAGAGAGTCTGAGAGACGCGACATGTCACGAATCGCTTATGCCCGTTCGGGTGCCCTGCGTACGTACACAGATCCTGCCAAAATCGAAGCATAATGCAAATGCTTCCATCAAGATGGGGTGTTCGCTGGTGTTCGGGTGCCACGATTACACCATTGAGCTGTCTCGTAGTAGTACGCAGGGCGGGCTTCACCTGCCGCACGAATCACACGCGATCACGCGCACGTTCATATAGACAAACAACATCAAATGCGGTCAAAATAAGGAATTTCGTGATTCTCGTTATGCGTTGGGTTTCGGGAATTGGGATTCAAAGAACAAAGGATCAATGAGGATTCAGAAAAGAGATATAGCACTGCATCTACCCTTTACTTATTCCAAAAACAATTTTATTATCATGGACAGCAGGTGATGGAGAGGAAAACGCGCACGCCGTTTCTCAAAATCCCGTTCCTAGCGATCCTGTTTCCAGACCGCGTCAGTGAGGTTGTCGTCTCTGGGCCGGGCGCACGCTTGCCAGAGACACCTTCGAGAATGGCAGACAAGAAGTTAGCGTCGGAGATGCCATGGAAGAGTCGCACTCAAAGAATGCATCTGCATTCATGCAGTTTGATTTTTTTTTTGGCGGCATGCAGGCAGAGGCGCGCCTCTTAAAAAAAGCCTGCCCAATGAATTAACGTCGCTTGCGGTCGTTTTCTGCGTCCGAGCCCGAGATGCCTCAGTCACTCGTAGACAGACAACAGACGCTTCATATGTCCGGCGGTCCGTATCTGCACAGATCGTGACCGGCCTATGTGGTTGGAGCTCGTACTCGCAGGAAACATAAGACAGGAGTATGAATATACGCTGAGAGAGAGAAAATGGCACCGGACTGGGGCCCATAGAAATACTTCTAAACCATGCGCGGATCTAATTGAATCGCAAATTAATAGTAAGTGGCTGTGGTCTACATTTCCATCTCTCTGGATGCCTGCCGCGACCCATTATCGCCCTTAGATTGCATTGCTTCCATTTCCTGCTGTGCAATCCAGGTAGGTATTCCTTGCACGGCACCCTGCGGATCATTCTTCCATCCAACGAGGTATCCCTGCAACTGCGCAATCGAGTATTTCGACTGGGGAATAGCTGCCGCAAACTTTTGTGCAAGCTCGGAAATTTCCAAGGGCGTCAAGCCACCGCTTTTCAGTCCGAAGGGGTTGGCAACGTCGTCATTGCCCGGGTAGAAGCGGTGAAACACATTCTCCAGCTGTTCATTCGTGGCTAATTTATACCTGATCTGTGCAGGATCTTGTTGAGTCCAACAACATGCAAAGGAGGTGACGAGAGTTACCTTCATGTCAATTCTTCCCGGCCGAATCAGTGCTAGCATTATTATTGAGTCCGCACAAAACGGGACGTGGGGAATTGAGTACCTGGATCGAGTTGATCTATGTGGTTCGTCTAGAATCGAGTTTAAAAAGCGACGACAAGTGCTGATGATGTCATAGACCCACTGTCGCAATCAATATACGTCCCTCCTGGCTTGCAACCGAGTCCAAAATGTTGAGCAAACCAGCTAAAGTCACCTCTGACCGTCGTTTCATCAAGATCTCCGGCATTCGACCGTCGTCATCAGCCTGTGACTGGTATTCGTCTGAGTCGCCTCGTGTTGGAAATGCGCAGTCGATATCCTCAATAAGTAGAATGCTGTGTGGCGGAGTACTGTGAAAGAGTTCTCCTAGACTGTAATCGTTGACTCTATAAAGAGCTCAGCGATGTGAGATTTTATACGGAATCGGGGCCTTACCCAGATGCAAGTGAGATGAAATAAATTTCCATCCCAAGTTCACCGGCTAAAGCATGTACCGTAGTCGACTTTCCAGTTCCTGGATCTCCAAACAGCAAATATCCTAGAAGAATGGTTCAACAACCTCGGAGCAGCGCAAGTCTCGACACACCTCTGCGGTGTGGTACTCCCGCAAAAGCGTACCTACCTCACAGGGAAGGTCAACAAAGTCTTTTCCTACCAAATATGACGCTCACGCACCATTGTTCGTTGTCCAAGAACTCTTTCATATCCGCAAGGAGAGTTTCTTTGATCCCGTCGGGAAGCACCAAAGTCGCGAATGATCGACGAGTTTTGGACACAACTCTTCCCCAATGCCCATAGCCATCCGTGAGATGGACGTTCACGCGGGACATCGAGGCGTCTGCATACTGAAGACGGGCAGCTTCGATAAATTCCAGCAATACGGATTTATCACATGAATGAAATAAAAGGGAGATTTGCGCCTGATAGTGAGCTGAATAAAAAAAGATGCCAAGAAAAAGCCGAGAAAAATATTCACTCCTTGCAGGCTCGCTTGCACCCAATACGACCTCCAGCGGAATCTGGAATGCATCATTTGACCGACGTCGCTATAAAGCATCGCAAGTTACCTGTGAACACTGTTCCCTGGAATTGGAAAAGTATGGACGGTTTCCTTGTTTCCCTGAGGACTCCATCCGGCGTCGGCTTGCCGGGTTGATACGCTAAATTGCGTCACATCCAACATAAAGTCCTTTTGGGACTGCAAATATTCCAAAATCCAAGTATAACTGAAATCACCTGCGCGCAAAGTGAGCGGATCGCCCATTGAAATGCAAGGTCTCGATGCTACTTGCCGCCATCGAAAATGCCTGTGATGAGGAGAGATCCGAACTCAGGAACTGGCGTCCCACCCTGGTGCAGAAAATAATGTTAGGGCGTATGGTGCGGAAATGAGGTCTGGACCTCACCCATGGTGCAGAACCCGAAGACGGGTTAACTATCGGGGGTGGAACTGAGCGCTGGAGATAGAACTCTCGCGCTTCCTGGATGAAATCATCCAAAACACCCTGATACAGACTCCAGACTCGAAGGACCAGTTCTGACTTATCAACGGAGACCGTAATCCAATGTCGCTTCTTCCAGTGAAACAAATCGGTGCTCGGGTTCCAAGAACTTGAAGTTGGTTCGTAAACGGCATCCAAGTATCCATCACCGCTGTTAAACCGCACTTCGCGGTCTTTGATCTTCTCCGCATTCTTTGCGGTGACGTTAAATGCTCTAGATTGATTCCAGACTTGGTGGTGGTCGAGATACGTTGATACCTAAGAAATTGCTGTGAATTCAATCATCATGGGGCGGTAAGTATACTCACCCAGTCACAGGTCGCATCACCACGCTGAAAATGGGCCTACAGAGAGGAAGTAAACGTAATAAAGACTTGTTTCCTTGATTCACCTTGACCATAAACACTGTGACGCGCGGGTCAAAAGATGACGCCGGAGTGAGAGCGCAGTACTCACGACTGTTTGCATACTCGGGAATCTTCTGTGTCAAGGACCGTGCGCTGAAGATAGTCATAAACAGCTTCGATAAAAGATAGCCATAACAAACGCACGTTTCCATCACGGTACCGAGAAACAAGAACCGTAACAGCTCTCCTCCTTGGGGGTGCCTCATCATGTACTTGAGAAAGCGGATAGCGTGCCTCCAGGAGTGACAGAGAATACGCAACAGAGTTTTCCATAGGTGGGCCATGGATGTCGTGGTGAGAGGCATGAGACGATCGATGAATCATCATAGGCGCCTACGCCAAGATTTTTACCACCTCGTGCACTGAGGGACACCGTGACGGCGCCTAATGTCAGAGTCAGAGTGGACACCGTCGGCCGACGATTGGCGCTCAAAACAAAGGTGCGGGAGTCCTAGGTCGAAATCCGCGAAAAGGCACATCTTTTCAGGCAGAATGGTGAGAGTCAGGTGAGAAGCGAATGCCGTTGCCGCTTGCCATCAACACCGGTCTGTGCCGGCTTGATCTACGGCATTTCGGCCGATTCCGCTGCAATATTACTGAACACTACGATGTTAATCGACGACCACTGGCTAGCTGGTCATTCTAAATGCGACTCGGCGGCAGACTCGGTGCCGGAGCCGCCGGGTCGGCTCCTCCCAACTCGCAGACAACCGAGTGTGCCCACACCTCTGCCTTTAGCTATCGACTGCGGCGAGCCGCCTTGAGTCGCCGTTCAGTCTACCTTAGGCCACATTGCCCTCTTGGCATTTTGATATTTCGTCTCCCCAAAACGATACGGGCAGAGAAACGAAGAATTGCAGTGAGCGTTGGCCTTTGAGTCCCATGAATTCGACCTCCTTTCATCGACAGGATGCCGGTGTAGAATAGCTCCAGACTTTTATTTCAGAACTATACATTTTAATTTGCTGCGAAGCATGACAATCGCTAAGGTTCAAACGCGATCCAACTAAGTTGAGATTCAGAGTCAGCTACGGCAGGTTGAACCTCCGCTGAACTTGCCGTGTTCAAGATATGTAGCTGGTTTGGGGGGATTCTTAGGGTGAAACAGTTCATGCACGAATGGAAAGACTGCCGGTTCCGGTATCTCAGTATGGAGGGTCAAGCTGCAAGCCGTCCCAGAGCCAAATACGCTTGTTGATGGCAGCTTCGCGATGTTGGTGAAACAAGGTGCTTTTTGCTGTCCGTTCGCACGACGAGTGTGACGCGCACTTGAAATCGTGCCTCCAGAGACGCTGGAACCGAAGCCGTTGGCGCTGTTACAAATTCGACATCAACAAAATAGGGAGTCAGAAAGGCAAAGCTGGAAGGACTGTGTGAGTGTTCGAGATCACCAACTCACCAACGAAGTATACGATCAACCGGCCGAATGGAGAGGCGGGCATGGCCATCAATGGTGTGAGTAAGTGTACTATTTCGAACTCAAGGAATCAGGAAGACGCGCCATAGCGGTTGCTGTTATCGAGCAACATGATGAACCAATCCAAAAAGGGTGGCCTTGAGTAGAAACGCACCGCTAACTAGAGAGAAGACCAAGTTTTTCTCACTGTCAAGAAGTTAGATGGTAAAACGCTCAAGAATGACAAACATCGCCCCGAGAATCCTACAGCTCTGAGTTCGTACACACGGTGCAGAGGCGCCAGCTTGCAGATATAAGGGTATTCCTTGCAGCACAATTGCTGGGCGCTGTCCCGCTCAGCGCGCGTTCCGGCCAAGTCAGATCAGGTGACGGCGTCTGACGGTCAGCTGATTGGCGGCAAAAATAGGAGCTGTATATCCCCTTCTGGGGTGGCGGGCTTTGTGGGCATCCGGCGCTCGCGGCCGCCGTCGTCTCTTGTCCGGAACCACCACAAGCCTCGAATCTCCACTTCAATTGCTCTTAGTTGCACCACTCCGAGCTGCGCTTAACGCCACCACATCTCAGCCGGCTTCCCGCGTCCCGTACCTGTATTCTTTTCAAAAATGATGTGGGATCTCAGTGGTGGAATTCATAACCCAGCTGCACCAAGCGTGGCCATGCCCGTTCCCTCGACGTACGTCTCCGCAATTTTCTTCTAGGAAAAATCCAATCGACGCGCATTGTCGTCTCAGGTTATCAGTGCCGTACGTTAATATCCGAAGCGAATGAGGCCTGGAAACCCATGCTGATTGAATATTTCGATAATTATAGGAAACAGCAGCACCACCACCATCGCTCATCAAGTGTACCAGGCCCGCCGGCGCCGTGGTCTGCCTCGCGAGCTAGTAGTCCCGGTCCAATGCCCATGCCTACGTCATTCATGTGAGTGTAATATCTCTCCATTTTTCACTCTAATTAACCCACACGAAAAGGAACTCGAGCGCAAGGCGCGTATCTTTCCGTTTCATTTTTCCACGATTGAGCGCGACTGACTGAGGGTTTCAATTTATTTTCCAGCTCGTACACGTACCAACCCACCCCGCGCGGATTTTTGCACCCCTCCCAAGCGCAACCCCAAGATCAATCGCGGGACCCGCACCATCATCATCATCACCACCACCACCACCACTCTCACTCAGCCAGTCCGCACCATCACGCGGCTCCCCTTCCTCCTCCTCCTCCGCAGCACCATCATCGCCCTGCGCCCATACGGCAGCAGCTCGCGGCACAGGCACAGCAGCATCTAGCGGCAATGGTACCATCCCCAGTGCGGCACCACATGCCCGCCATCGCGCCGCACTTTATGTATTCCAAGTGTACCGGGCGGAGGCGCGCGCTTTGTGTAAGCGCCTAATTCCCTTCACTCATCACATCCATGCTCCATCCTTCCCGCTCATCATTCCTGCCTGCTGATACATCCCGAATACTACGCATTCCTATTTCCACCTGCGGTGAACGCAACCCATTTCTGCTTGCGAATAGAACGGAACCGACTGATACTGACACACTCTTCGGGGCCTTGCAGATCGGAATCAACTACCACGGCCAGTCGCACGAGCTGCGCGGATGCATCAACGACGCGAAACACGTCTTCAGTTTCCTCGTCCGTGCGTTGCGTTCCCATCTTCTATATATATCCTTCAAAATCTGTTTTTCTTTTCGTTTTTTGCTCGTCTTTTTTTGCAATTGGACTTTTATACTGATGGAATTTGCGATGCAACGCCCCAGGCCACTGTCACTTCAAACCCGAAGACATCGTCGTCCTCACCGACGACTCCCCGCACGCGCGCGCGCAGCCGACGCGCACAAACATGATCGACGCGATGCATTGGTTGGTGGAAGGTGCAAAGCCGCATGATTCGTTGTTTTTCCATTGTGAGTTGTGCAAATTCTTATCCCTGGAGAGTACTTGCCGTGTCATGCGTCGGCTGCGAACCTTCGCTATCCTTCACCTAAATTCGCTTTTGCGCGGCTTTTTGGAATATTTTATTCTTGGAGGCGCAGCTGATCACATCGCCTATGCACACAGACTCGGGCCACGGCGGGCAGACGAAAGATCTCGACGGAGACGAGACAGATGGATATGATGAGGGTAACTAAGCGTTCTCCCCCTCTTTACATTTGGACCTGCTCTACATCTTTTCTTATGCGTTTGCAAGTGATCTACCCCCTTGATTACAAGAAGCATGGCCATATTGTCGATGATGTGCGTGTTTTCCTTCTCCCTGCGTCTATCCGTTCGATCTGAACATCTAATCGTTGCGACACAGGAAATGCACGACATCATGGTGAAGCCTCTCCCAACTGGGTGTCGTCTGACAGTACGTTCCATCATTTTCTCTCGCCCTTCTTGCACAGGCCTGACACGCTGATACAGGCGGTGTTTGATGTACGTCTTTCCCTTGTCTTGTTTCTGTGATGTGTATTGAATACACCACCCCTTACAGTCATGCCATTCTGGGACTGTGCTGGGTATGTGACCCCCACTCACGAGAAAGATAACGACTCAAGGGAACACTTGCGCCCTCCGGTAGATTTGCCCTATTGTGTACGTCTTTTCCATCTTCCCCTCTCTCTCCACTTTCAATATCTACTTGAACATTACTCACATCGACACTAACCCTCCTACTCGTACACAGTACGACCACCGCGGCCGTCTCAAAGGCTCACAAATCAGCGAGCGCGCGCGCGCGCGCAAGGCGTCGAGTGCGGATGTCATCTCGCTTTCGGGATGCAAGGACGGGCAAACAAGCGCAGATACATTTGCGGACGGGATGGCAGTAGGGGCGGCGAGTCACGTGAGTTTGGCTTTTCCCACTTGATTTGTTTCTCTTGCTCCTTCGGATGGTGTTTTCCAGAGACACGCCGTTTGTTTCGGACACACAGCGAGCCATATATTATCTATTATCTCTTTTCCTTCCTGTCGACTGACACACCCTTTCTTTCGTTTTTCGTGCAGGCGATCATCAAAGCGATGGAAGCCAACCCACAAGCGTCGTACAAGGAGCTTTTGCAAGATTTGCGGTGCGTCCCCCAGCAGAGACTTACTCCAGCTCAAGAGGTGTGCTAACTACTTGAACACCAGCGTACTCCTGAACCACAAGTACAGCCAGAAGCCCCAGCTTGGGAGTTCACATCCGATTGTGAGTTTCAGTTCCCTTCCTCTTACTTTTTGCCTGTCGATCTTTTCCGATCGGCCAGGACATTTCTTTGTGGCTCTTGTGTTCCTCGTCTTCTTCGACTTGATACCATTCCTTTCCCTTCCTCTTATGCAATACTAATGCAATACTGATGCGCCCAATTTAGGATACGTCACTGAGGTTTATTGTGTGATGGGCACTGCGATTACAGTGTACTGTATAGCTTTCTAAATTATGTGAGGACGGTTCTGGACTGTATACGACGGTGGCTGAAGCTTATAGCCCATGGCTCCGGACGATGTTGTCCGCTCGTCTTTTATTACTTGACTATTCTCCGATTAAACCTATATAGCCCTCTGACCCGGTGTGGAAAACTGTCGTTTAATTTATGCCTTGTAGTGTACTAGAATATTTTAATTGACCCGGTTTTTTTTGGAAAGCGGTGGTGGCCGCCGTCATTGATTTACTTCCATCCTTCACACACAGCATCTGATTATCAACCGACACAGATATCTGCCCGAAGAGTATGGTTGGTTTACAGTCATAACGAGTTCGAAACTATAGCGGATCAGTTTGGACCGCGCGGACTTGCTGAAGAAGTCATCCGATACGGGAGCATTGCCTGAGTACTTTGGTCGTTGAATTCGCAGTTATATCACTCCCCAACAATGTAAATTTACACGCGTTTCTTGCTTCTGAACCTACAAGAGAAAACTGAAGGGCGGGAAATGAGTGCTTAAACTTGTTAGAAGCTGCGAATAATTTTTTTTTGGCAATTGTACAATTGGCGACGAGTGCGCCAAGGCAATCAACGGAAGATCGAAAACAATTTTGCAACTCAACTCAAGGGCCTGGGGATCATAAGACCTTGGCCCAATGTTCCTGAAAGAACACGGAGAATTATTCTATCTGATATAAAGACGGAACAACAATGCGTACGGGAGATTCGCCATTTCTGGTGTGAAATAAAAGACATCGTGTTACAACTCGACTGGAATTAAAAGGCGTTCCCTGGGAGTGATAGACCATACACGACCGTCCGAACGCGTAGGGAGGGGTGAATGCATGTCAATGGTAGGTAAGTAAAAAGAATCACACGGCCCTTTGAGGATAAAGTTCCGTTACAACTCCTGCCGCCCTGCTGAATAAGATGGAGTAAAAAAAAAGTCAGGATAATCTGCAATTGGTCATTATTTTAGAAAAACTTAAAGAGACCACATCACCTTGCTTTTGTTCGTTATCAACTTACACTCTATATCCACTTGGCACCCAATGTACTTCAAGGATGTTGCCAAAATCACTTTTGTGTCCCTGTTAAAATTACTGTGACTACCCAGTTACCTTTAGCGTTGCGGCTGGTTTCAGGTTTCAGAGACGAAATATTTCTTCTCATCCTCTGGGGTGCCTCACAGCAGTGGGCTCACTGCTTGTAGCACCTAAGCCTTTCTTTCCATTGACAAACTAATTTTGAAGAAATGATTGTGCTAGCGCATGTTACTATTTTGCAAGACCAAAGTGAAAACTTTTCATCCTCCTAGACCATTTCCCTCCATGTCCCACAGCAAAGCCTGGATTTAACCCACTCAATAAACTCACACTGAATTTTATCAAGAACATTCAACACGAAAACAACGTGATTACAGCTAATTGCGGAACTTAGGGCGCGGATCAATTATTTTCTTCTACTATCTGAAAAAACAGTTCCACACTAAATCATCCATATCTCGCCCATCCCTGGGCCAATACACATAATTTTATTACCGTTCGAACCGCGCCGTCGAGGCGCATCTCCCCATACCCTAAGTTTTTTTATGAAATTCATACTTTTATTTTTTGCCCTTGTCCGAGCCGCACTCGTCGTTCTCCGCACCCAGGGCCACTCTGAGATGTCGAGGATGGGCCTGCAGCATGCCCAGCATGCATGCAAGCCTGTTGAGAGTGAGGTAGAAGGGTGTCGTCGCGTATGGCGTACGTGACGGTACCCCAATGTGACCAAGGGGTTGGCAACGTCGTTATTGCCCGGGTAGAAGCGGTGAAACACATTCTCCAGCTGTTCATTCGTGGCCAATTTATACCTGATCTGTGCAGGATCTTGTTGAGTCCAACAACATGCAAAGGAGGTGACGAGAGTTACCTTCATGTCAATTCTTCCCGGCCGAATCAGTGCCAGCATTATTATTGAGTCCGCACAAAACGGGACGTGGGAGATTGAGTACCTGGATCGAGTTGATCTATGTGGTTCGTCTAGAATCGAGTTTAAAAAGCGACAACAAATGCTGATGGTGTCATAGACCCACTGTCGCAATCAATATACGTCCCTCCTGGCTTGCAACCGAGTCCAAAATGTTGAGCAAACCAGCTAAAGTCACCTCTGACCGTCGTTTCATCAACATCTCCGGCATTCGACCGTCGTCATCTGCCTGTGACTGGTATTCGTCTGAGTCGCCTCGTGTTGGAACTGCGCAGTCGATATCCTCAATAAGTAGAATGCTATGTGGCGGAGTGCTGTGAAAGAGTTCTCCTAGACTGTAATCATTGACTCTATAAAGAGCTCAGCAATGTGAGATTTTATACGGAATCGGGGCCTTACCCAGATGCAAGTGAGATGAAATAAATTTCCATCCCAAGTTCACCGGCTAAAGCATGTACCGTAGTCGACTTTCCAGTTCCTGGATCTCCAAACAGCAAATATCGGTTCAACAACCTCGGAGCAGCGCAAGTCTCGACACACCTCTGCGGTGTGGTACTCCCGCAAATGCGTACCTACCTCACAGGGTCAACAAAGTCTTTTCTTACCAAATATGACGCTCACGCACCATTGTTCGTTGTCCAAGAACTCTTTCATATCCGCAAGGAGAGTTTCTTTGATCCCGTCGGGAAGCACCAAAGTCGCGAATGACCGACGAGTTTTGGAGACAACTCTCCCCCAATGCCCATAGCCATCCGTGAGATGGACGTTCACGCGGGACATCGAGGCATCTGCATACTGAAGACGGGCAGCTTCGATAAATTCCAGCAATACGGATTTATCACATGAATGAAATAAAAGGGAGATTTGCGCCTGATAGTGAGCTGAATAAAAGATATGCCAAGAAAAAGCTAAGAAAAATATTCACTCCTTGTAGGCTCGCTTGCACCCAATACGACCTCCAGCGGAATCTGGAATGCATCATTTGACCGATGTCGCTATAAAGCATCGCAAGTTACCTGTGAACACTGTTCCCTGGAATTGGAAAAGTATGGACGGTTTCCTTGTTTCCCTGAGGACTCCATCCGGCGTCGGCTTGCCGGGTTGATACGCTGAATTGCGTCACATCCAACATAAAGTCCTTTTGGGACTGCAAATATTCCAAAATCCAAGTATAACTGAAATCACCTGCGTGTAAAGTGAGCGGATCGCCCATTGAAATGCGAGGTCTCGATGCTACTTGCCGCCATCGAAAATGCCTGTGATGAGGAGAGATCCGAACTCAGGAACTGGCGTCCCACCCTGGTGCAGAAAATAATGTTAGGGCGTATGGTGCGGAAATGAGGTCTAGACCTCACCCATAGCGGTGCAGAACCCGAAGACGGGTTAACTATCGGGGGTCGAACTGAGCGCTGGAGATAGAACTCTCGCGCTTCCTGGATGAAATCATCCAAAACACCCTGATACAGACTCCAGACTCGAAGGACCAGTTCTGACTTATCAACGGAGACCAGACCGTAATCCAATGTCGCTTCTTCCAGTGAAACAAATCCGTGCTCGCGTTCCAAGAACTTGAAGTTGGTTCGTAAACGGCATCCAAGTATCCATCACCGCTGTTAAACCGCACTTCGCGGTCTTTGATCTTCTCCGCATTCTTTGCGGTGACGTTAAATGCCCTAGATTGATTCCAGACTTGGTGGTGGTCGAGATATGTTGTTACCTAGGAAATTGCCGTGAGTTCAATCATCATGGAGCAGTAATTATACTCACCCAGTCACAGGTCGCATCACCACGCTGAAAATGGGCCTACAGAGAGGAAGTAAACGTAATAAAGACTTGTTTCCTTGATTCATCTTGACCATAAACACTATGACGCGCGGGTCAAAACATGACGCCGGAGTGAGAGCGCAGTACTCACGACTGTTTGCATACTCGGGAATCTTCTGTGTCAAGGACCTTGCGCTGAAGATAGTCATAAACAGCTTCGATAAAAGATAGCCATAAGAAACGCACGTTTCCATCACGGTACCGAGAAACAAGAACCGTAACAGCTCTCCTCCTTGGGGGTGCCTCATCATGTACTTGAGAAAGCGGATAGCGTGCCTCCAGGAGTGACAGAGAATACGCAACAGAGTTTTCCATAGGTGGGCCATGGATCTCGTGGTGAGAGGCATGAGACGATTGATGAATCATTATAGGCGCCTACGCCAAGATTTTTACCACCTCGTGCACTGAGGGACACCGCGACGGCGCCTAATGTCAGAGTCAGAGTGGACACTGTCGGCCGACGATTGGCGCTCGAAACAAAGGTGCGGGAGTCCTAGGTCGAAATCCGCGAAAAGGCACATCTTTTCAGGCAGAATGGTGAGAGTCAGCCGTTGCCGCTTGCCATCAACACCGGTCTCTGCCGGCTTGATCAACGGCATTTCCAGCCAAGTGGTCTACAGCTTCATTACGTTCTGGGCCTCTTAGGTACTTTCGGTGTCAGTGGCAAAAGAGCCTTAGAGGGTGGCCTACGCGCACTCGATAGATTTCGCATCCGCCCCTATGCCTTTTTGGGAAGTCCTTCCCGATTGGGATGGACCGGCCGAAAGCAGCCATCAGCGGCAACCCAAGCGGGAAGCGTCGAACAAACAAGACCAACATTTCACGCCTCTCTCCCTCTCCCTTCATCACGTCAATCGCGATACCCTCCCTGGCCGCCACAATGCTCTTTAGAAACGAAGCCTCAATGGATATCAACACTACCCAAGTTCTCTGCCCTGAACCAGGGTGCAACAGATATCTCCCGCCGCCCAAACTGTGTACCAATGGTGGCCGAAACCACAATTGCTTCTTCACCACGGTGCGTAAAGACGCATTTCTTGACCTCGCCCTTTATTAACTAACCTTCTCCAGTGTTTCGGAAAGTCCTCTGCAAATTTTGGGCACCCGGCGTCGTTCCCGCTGCTCAACCCCATCTCCTACATGCCCCAGCTCCAGCTCCCCCAGCTATCTGCCTGCCTGTCGTCGAAACACCCGTCGGAACACGTCAAGAACCACATGCGCCCACTGCCGCAACAACACTGAACGCACCACCGCCGTCCTTTGCACATCCTCTATTCCCTGATCGCCGTGATGGACAGACAATACTTTATGCACCTACAAACCCTAACTATATCTCTCCGCAACACTACCCAGCTATCCATTCTTATTCCCCCCTACCTTCCTCTTTATGCGTGCCACCACTAGGACTTTTTGTACGCCTTGATATAATTTTGTATAATTTGAAATCAAGGCGGCTTCTCGGCTGAAACTCACTGCCGGTTTTCGGCCGGTCCATCCCAATCGGGAAGGACTTCCCAAAAAGGCATAGGGGCGGATGCGAAAATTTTGCAACTGCCTACACGACTTCTATTCGTAATGATCGGCTTCTTGCCCCAAATGGATTAGCCACGTGTCTCCCGTCGTGTCTCTCCGTTCTGCGTTCACGACGAATCGGCTCCCCGTTCACTCTCGCTGGGCTTCGTACCTCTGCTCCGCTGGTCTTTGTATCGCGCGAATAGTGCTGTGGGATCTTCTAGGCTGCTCTTGATTCAATCCACTGGGCCTCCGTTCCGCCGCCGTCTTCTCTCCTTTCGTGCTCCCTCTCTAGGCTTCATATCTTTGCTCATCTGCGCTCCGTATCGCGCGCACGGTGCTCTAAGACGTTCTAGGCACGGCTTTCTCTGTTTTATCAACCACTGGGCCTCTGATCCGTCGCTGCCGCCGTCGTCTCCTCATGCTCTAGCTGCTAAATGCTGCTCCTTGCTCACTCTCGCTGGGCTTCGTACACACGCCCGAGTACGATGGCAGCCCCTCGTATCCGTATTACCCCCAGGCGCACCGGCAAAAACAGTCTGAAGCTAGCAGCGCGTACCACCCCACGCGCTCTGACTGGGTTTTGTGAGCTGAACGTCCGACGCCGTGCACAACGAGCTGCGGCGCTTCTTTATCACGCAGCTCGGCGACCGCGAGGGCACTGCGGGTAGCAGCAGCTGCGACGGCGTGGCGGCGGACGGCTGCGACGGCGGGCGTTTCTTCACGCAGTCCGACGACGATGAGGGCACCGTGGGTGGCCGGCGTGGCGGCGGATGGCTGCGAGCGCGGGCGCTGCTTCACGCAGCCCGACGACGGCGAGGGCATCACGGGCAGTAGCAGCTGGGCCCACCCCAGCGGTAGCAGCAGCACCCACGCCAGCGGTAGTAGCAGCGCCCACGCGAGCGATAGCAGCAGCGCCCATGCTAGCGGTAGCAGCAGCGCCCACACTAGCAGTAGCAGCAGCGCCCGCGCCAGCGGCAGCAGCGACGGTGTGACGGCGGATGGCAGCGAGCGCGGGCGCAATGTTGTTTTCTTCATCTCGCGCTCGCGCTGCGCGTTCGTGAATTACGAGACTGAGCCTGATCTCCAGACGGCAAGCACGCGCTTCAGCGGTGTACCGCTGCGCCCAGATCTCCACCATGCGCGCGGTTGGTATGCCGCTCGTGACGGACCGTGGAGGAGTCGGAGGGCAGCGCGGTGTTCGGCGGCGCGCAGTGGAGGCTCGCTTGAGGGAGTATGACAGCGGGTAGAGAGTAGAAGGACCGTATCAATAAATATCTTGATTTCTTCAATATCCCGTATGTCGGAAATTGAGCTTTAACCTTTGAAATGAACACTGGGTGGGGGTCTAATAAGTGCCAAAACCTTATCAGAATGATTATAAACACTTGTGGTAGCTATAATAATTTTATACCTTTTGCACACAAAACGTTCAGGATGTGGCCTAGATAAATGTAGTGAACTTGGTTTAACTCGGTCGATATTCGTGCACCGAAATTTTCCCTCCATATACCCCAAGATATTCCGTTTATTTATTAGTAGGGCGACTTAGGGCTTCAATTCTAGCTATTTACCAAGATATTCCGTACAGAATTGAGGCCGTACAGAATTGTTTTCAAGGAGCCGACCTTTATTTACAATGTGATTGGCTGATCAGTGTCCGGCCCGGAGCTTGCCCCGTCTCCCGACCACCACTTGTCTCGACCATATCCTGGCTCAGAGTGAAGCCATCATGTTTATAGTTGGTATCTTTCATTATGCTTCAAGTATAGTCCAGACTGAGATAGCTTTAGAAGATATTGGAGGCTTCAGAGGCGGAGACCAGAGGCTCCGGAGGCGAGACCAGAGACCTGCGGAAGGAGCCTTGCATCTGACTTAGTTGGGCTCACAATTGAGTCTTCCGCATAAAATAATACGCGCAATCTCATGAGAAATTCCCGAGAACATTGGAATTAATAACAACATGAAGGAGACGCCGAAGAGGCAGGCAACGACGGGCAGTAGCGCAATTTAGCGAAGCACGCGAATGCGTTGCGGATTGAATTTACTGGAGACTGGACATACATTGAGCTTGGGACCACCACTAAGAGCCTACCCAATGCTGTTCTGGCATTTCCCAAATTTATGCACGCGCCTGCTGGATTCCTGGAGGTGGCGGGAGGTGGAGTGGCAGATGCAAAGGCCGGAGATGCGTTTGAATGAGACTGAGGTAAACTTAACGCAAATGGCAAATGCATACAATTTACCCAAAATCGAAAGAACGGAACATTGAGCTTGGGTGGAGGCGGCGGAGGCGGCGGAGGCGGAGGCGCCAGCAACAGCATAACCCAGAAATTCCGCGCATTTGGAGGCAGAAATAGATGTGATTCAAAACATATAGGAATTTCAGAGAGCACCAAAGCCAAGGGTGGGGAGTGAACAGTTGGGAAGGAGGATAGATCATGGTCGGAGACGATGATGGAATGTGCCGCGCAGTGTCAAAACAGCAGAGTGAATGAAATAGCAGTCAGAGATGGGTTTAAAAAATAGGAATCCGTTGGGGCAAGATGCCCGCTGTTCAGAGGAAAAGCAAGATGTAATCAGAGACGAAGCAGGAGGCCGCCGACACGTCGCGAGACTATTCGGGAAGGAAGCTGATAATCAATCAAAGACCCTCCTATATCGAACAATTCACTCGCAGTATGTTCCTGTAATAAAAGTGCATTTTGTTTCATTCTGGAGACGAGGGGAGGCGCTGAGAGCAGGGCGGTGGTAATCGCGCTGGCAGCCGCGGCACGCCCGAGTAAGAAGACGTAATAGAAGGTCTGGGAGACATGGAGGCGGGCCCTCTTAGGTACTTAGATTCAGGCCAAAGGAAAGTACCTAAGTAAGAGGGGCGAAACGTAATAAGATCGTAGACCACGTAGGTGGGCATTTCGGCCGATTCCGCGGCAATATTACTGAACACTACGATGTTAATCGACCACTGGCTAGCTGGTCATTCTAAATGCGACTCGGCGGCAGACTCGGTGCCGGAGCCGCCGGGTCGGCTCCTCCCAACTCGCAGACAGCCGAGTGTGCCCACACCTCTGCCTTTAGCTGTCCATATTGATGTTCTAGCTTTGGCTTGGCTTTGGCTTCCTCTGGCTTTGGCTCGAGTTGGCTTGGGCCTGGTCTGGGAATTCATTAGGCTAAAGCCAAAACCACACTGATTTCCCTGCCAAAAGCCATGGCCCTAAGCCAAGCCAAGCCAAAGCCAACAATTTGGCCTGGCCTGGCTTGAGATTTTCCGAGGCCAAGGCCAAGCCAAAAAGCCAAAGGCAAAGCCAGAACATCACTAGCTGTCCACTGCGGCGAGCCGCCTTGAGTCACCGTTCAGTCTACCTTAGGCCACATTGCCCTCTTGACATCTTGATATTTCGTCTCCCCAAGACGATACAGGCAGAGAAACGAAGAATTGCAGTGAGCATTGACCTTTGAGTCACTTGTGAAAGAATTCGACCCCTTTGATTCAGAGTCATGATTCAGAGTCAGCTACGGATATGTAGCTCTTTTGGGGGGATTCTTAGGGTGAAACAGTTCATGCACGAATGGAAAGACTGCCGGTTCCGGTATCTCAGTATGGAGGGTCTCAGGCTGCAAGCCGTCCCAGAGCCAAATACTGTACAATTTCGTTCAATTCGGCAGTCACGCATCACGCCCATTTTTTTTTATTGCGGCAATAATTTTTTCTCAATTTATCCGAATTCTTTTGGATTTTAATTGTACTAAAATTTCCGAAATTGTGCCGAATTGATCGAAATTGTACAGTACGCTTGTTGATAGCAGCTTCGCGATGTTGGTGGAACAAGGTGCTTTTTGCTATCCGTTCGCACGACGAGTGTGACGCGCACTTGGAATCGTGCCTCCAGAGACGCTGGAACCGATGCCGTTGGCGCTGTTACAAATTCCACATCAACAAAATAGGGAGTCAGAAAAGCAAAGCTGGAAGGACTGTGTGAGTGTTCGAGATCACCGACTCACCAACGGAGTATACGATGAACCGCCCGAATGGAGAGGCGGGCATGGCCATCACTGATAAGTGGTGTGAGTAAATGTACTATTTCGAACTCAAGGACAATCAGGAAGACGCGCGATAGCGGTTGCTTTTATCCCACAACATGATGAACCAATCCAAAAAGGGTGACCTTGAGTAGAAACGCACCGCTCACTAGAGAGAAGACCAAATCATTCTCACTATCAAGAAGTTAGATGGTAAAACGCTCAAGAGTGACAAACATCGCCCCGAGAATCCTACAGCTCTGAGTTCGAACACACGGTGCAGAGGCGCCAGCTTGCAGACCTGAGGGTATCCCTTGCAGCACAATTGCTGGGGAAGCCGCTGTCCCGCTCAGCACGCGTTCCGGACCGATCCAAGTCAGATCAGGTGACGGCGTCTGACGGTCAGCTGGCGGCAAAAATAGGAGCTGTATATCCCCTTCTGGGGTGGCGGGCTTTGTGGGGCGGCGCTCGCGGCCACCGTCGTCTCTTGTCCGGAACCACCACAAGCTCCGTGCAGGTGTCTCGAATCTCCCTTCAATTACTCTAGGTTGCACCACCCCGAGCTGCGCTTAACGCCATCACATCTCAGCCGGCTTCCCGCGTCCCGTACCTGTATTCTTTTCAAAGATGATGTGGGATCTCAGTGGTGGAACTCACAACCCATCTGCACCCACCATAGCCATGCCCGTTCCCTCGACGTACGTCTCTGCAATTTTCTTCGAGGAAAAATCGAATCGACGCGCATCGTCGTCTCAGGTTATCAGTGCCGTACGTTAATATCCGAAGCGAATAAGGCTTGGAAGCCCAATATTTCGATAATTATAGGAAACAGCACCACCACCACCATCGCTCATCAAGTGTACCAGGCCCGCCGGCGCCGTGGTCTGCCTCGCGAGTTAGCACTCCCGGTCCAATGCCCATGCCTACGTCATTCGTGTGAGTGTAATATCTCTCCATTTTTCACTCCGATTAACCTATACGAAAAGGAACTCGAGCGCAAGGCGCGTATCTTTCCGTTTCATTTTTCTACGATTGAGCGCGACTGACTGAGGGTTTCAATTTATTTCCAGCTCGTACACGTACCAACCCACCCCGCGCGGATTTTTGGACCCCTCCCAAGCGCAACCCCAAGACCAATCGCGGGACCCGCACCATCGCCACCACCGCCACCACCACCACCATTCTCACTCGGCCAGTCCGCACCCTCACGCGGCTCCCCTTCCTCCTCCTCCTCCTCCGCAGCACCGCCATCGCCCTGCGCCCGTACGGCAGCAGTTCGTGGCACAGGCGCAGCAGCACCTAGCAGCAATGGTACCATCCCCGGTGCGGCACCACATGCCTGCCGTCTCGCCGCACTTTATGTATTCCAAGTGTACCGGGCGGAGGCGCGCGCTTTGTGTAAGCGCCTAATTCCCTTCACTCATCACATCCATGCTCCATCCTTCCCGCTCATCATTCCTGCCTGCTGATACATCCCGAATACTACGCATTCCTATTTCCACCTGCGGTGAACGCAACCCATTTCTGCTTGCGAATAGAACGGAACCGACTGATACTGACACACTCTTCGGTGCCTTGCAGATCGGAATCAACTACCACGGCCAGTCGCACGAGCTTCGCGGATGCATCAACGACGCGAAACACGTCTTCAGTTTCCTCGTCCGTGCGTTGTGTTCCCATCTTCTATATATATCTTTCAAAATCTGTTTTTCTTTTCGTTATTTGCTCGTCCTTTTTTGCAATTGGACTTTTATACTGATGGAATTTGCGATGCAACGCCCCAGGCCACTGTCACTTCAAACCCGAAGACATCGTCGTCCTCACCGACGACTCCCCGCACGCGCGCGCGCAGCCGACGCGCACAAACATGATCGACGCGATGCATTGGTTGGTGGAAGGTGCAAAGCCGCATGATTCGTTGTTTTTCCATTGTGAGTTGTGCAAATTCTTATCCCTGTAGCGTACTTCCCGAGTCATGCGCCGGCTGCGAACCTTCGCTATCCTTCACCTAAATTCGCTTTGCGCGGCTTTTTGGAATATTTTATTCTTGGAGGCGCAGCTGACCACATCGCCTATGCACACAGACTCGGGCCACGGCGGGCAGACGAAAGATCTCGACGGAGACGAGCCAGATGGATATGATGAAGGTAACTAGGCGTTCTCCCCCTCTTTACATTTGGACCTGCTCTACATCTTTTCTTATGCGTTTGCAAGTGATCTACCCCCTTGATTACAAGAAGCATGGCCATATTGTCGATGATGTGCGTGTTTTCCTTCTCCCTGCGTCTATCCGTTCGATCTGAACATCTAATCGTTGCGACACAGGAAATGCACGACATCATGGTGAAGCCTCTCCCAACTGGGTGTCGACTGACAGTACGTTCCATCATTTTCTCTCGCCTTTCTTGCACAGACCTGACACTCTGATACAGGCGGTGTTTGATGTACGTCTTTCCCTTGTCTTGTTTCTGTGATGTGTATTGAATACACCACCCCCTACAGTCATGCCATTCTGGGACTGTGCTGGGTATGTGACCCGCCTACTCACGAGAAAGATAATAACTCAAGGGAACACTTGCGCTCACCCGTAGATTTGCCCTATTGTGTATGTCTTTTCCATACTCCCCTCTCTCTCCACTTTCAATATATATTACTCGCACTTGACACTAACCCTCCTACTCGTACACAGTACGACCACCGTGGCCGCCTCAAAGGCTTGCAAGTCACCGAGCGCTTCCGCGCGCGCAAGTCGTCGAGCGCGGATGTCATCTCGCTTTCGGGATGCAAGGACGGGCAAACAAGCGCAGATACATTTGCGGACGGGAAGGCAGTAGGGGCGGCGAGTCACGTGAGTTTGGCTTTTCCCACTTGATTTGTTTCTCTTGCTCCTTCGGATGGTGTTTTCCAGAAACACGCCGTTTGTTTCGGACACACAGCGAGCCATATATTATCTCTTTTCCTTCCTGTCGACTGACACACCCTTTCTTTCGTTTTTCGTGCAGGCAATCATCAAAGCGATGGAAGCCAACCCACAAGCGTCGTACAAGGAGTTTTTGCAAGCTTTGCGGTGCGTCCCCCAGCAGACTTATTCCAGCTCAAGAGGTGTGCTAACTACTTGAACACCAGCGTACTCCTGAATCACAAGTACAGTCAGAAGCCCCAGCTTGGGAGTTCGCATCCGATTGTGGGTTTCAGTTCCCTTCCTCTTACTTTTGCCTGTCGATCTTTTCCGATCGGCCAGGAGATACTATTCCTTTCCCTTCCTCTTATGCAACACTAATGCGCCCAATTTAGAATACGTCGCTGAGGTTTATTGTGTGATGGGCAGTGCGGTTACAGTGTACTGTGTAGCTGTCTAAATTATGTGAGGACGGTTCTGGATTGTGTACGACGGTGGCTGAAGCTCACAGCCCACGGCTCCGGACGATGTTGTTCGCTCGTCTTTTATTACTTGACTGTTCTCCGATTAAACCTATGTAGCCCTCTGACCCGGTGTAGCAAACTGTCGTTTAATTTATGCCTTGTAGTGTACTAGAATATTTTAATTGACCCGGTTTTTTTGGAAAGCGGTGGTGGCCGCCGTTATTGATTTCCTTCCTTCCTTCACACACAGCATTTGATTATCAACCGACACAGATATCTGCCTGACGAAGAGTATGGTTGGTTTACAGTCATAACGAGTTCGAAACTATAGCGGATCAGTTTGGACCGCGCGTACTTGCTGGACGGGAATCAGAAGAAGTCATCCGATATGGGAGCATTGCCCGGTCATTGAATTCGCAGTTATATCATTCCCTGTAAATTTACACGCTTTTCTGGCTTCTAATCCCGGGAGAGAAAACTGAAGGGGGAGAAATAAGTTAAGTAAGTTTGTTAGAAGCTGCAAATAAACTAATTTTTTGGCAGTTGTACAATCAGCGACGAGTGCACCAAGGCAATCAACGGAAGATCGAAAACGATTTTGCAACTCAACTCAAGGGCCTGAGAACTATAAGACCGTGGCCCAATGTAACACGGAGAATTATTCTATCTGATATAAAGACGGAACAACAGTGCGTACGGGAGATTCCCCACCTCTGGTGCGAAATAAAAGACACCGTGTTACAACTCGACGGGAATTAAAAGGAGTTCCCTGGGAGTGATAGACACCATACACGGCCTTTCAAACGCGTATGGAGCGGTGAATGCTTGGCAATGGCAGGGCAGTAAGAAGAATGACATGGCCCTTTGAGGATAAATATCCGTCACAACACTGTCACAACCCTGCTGAAGACGATGGAGTAAAAAAAGTTGGGATCACCAAGGGGGAATCATCGATCGTGATGGCACAAATCACATCAATCACCATCAACCATGTAAATTCTGCTTTCGACACTTGCTTGACACCGAGAATGCACGTTGATACTGATCCTGTACCAGAAAAATGTCTGCCACCTATAATCAACTGACTTGTGAGATTGACAGAGCAGACAAGCAGACTGAGGGAAGAGTGCACTCTGGCAGTCCACCAGACACATTGAGTGCATGTTTTGCCCTCTCTTTTTTGGAATCATTGTGCTTGTTCCAACTCATGACTCAAGCTTGTATGCAAATTAGCAGACTTGAGTGCCTTTCAATCCCAGTGAAAACAGTGTCAAGCCGTATCGAGCAAGAAAGAGTCCCATCGAGCCACTCGTTTGCGCTCGATAATTTCGAGCCTATCTCGATCTTACTCGTTTTATTATCGAGCTATTTCGAGTCACATCGAGCGCAATCAATGGAATGGTTATATTGAAGTTGTAATAATTTGTTGCATACATTTACAGCTGTTCAAAAAAACCTTGAGACAAATGATTTTTTTTTGATCCGTGTTCCCAAAATGGATTTGGCCTAATCGGGCTGTTTGGGCGCCAAATAACAACGCGTCTTGCGTCTCCTTGCGTCTCTTTGCGTCTCTCTCCCTCGTTGTCGTCTCTGCAGCATGGTGTATCGCAAAATCAGCCGGGATTTGAAGGATGCGGCGCTCAGGTTGTGGGACCTTGGTTGGGAGGAAGAGGATATTATTGCCGGCCTTGTCGTGTCTCGTGCGAGCCTTTATCGCTGGAAGAAGCTTTTCGATGAGCTGGGAAGCACTATTCGCCCGCCCTCCCCACTAGTCGGCCGCCCTCGTGTCTTTACGCGTGCCGTTCTCACTGCCTGCTACGATATCTACCAGAAAGACCCCGACATCTACCTCGACGAATTGTGCTTCTGGCTCGCAATCCATCACGACATTGTCATCACTGTTGCCGGTCTACAACAAAATCTTGCCGCTGTTGGACTGGACAGAAAGATCCTTCATAAAATTGCACGCGAACGCGATCAGCAGCAACGACAGGATCATTGGGATGTCTAACATAACGACCTCGGTGGTGACAGCGACCTGTTGATCTGCGCCGATGAAACCAGCAAAAATGATCATACGTTGGCGCGAAGATACGGAAGAGCACCTCGGGGAATGTGTGCGACAACCGACGCATACACCTTCAATCGAGATGTCGTCTACTCTGTTGCCGCAGCCATGTCCAAGGACGGGTATCTGGCTGTCAAAGTCTTGCCTGGAGTGTTCGATTCTTGGGACTTTTTCGACTTTGTATCTGAACAAGTGGTGGGTATCCTTTTTCCCATTATGAGCACATCCTCACGCGAAATTTTAGGTCCCTCTGATGAACCCGTGGCCTCAGAAGCACAGTGTCCTTCTTCTGGATAACTGCCGCATCCACCACAATGATGCGTTGCTTGATATCATTGCTGCCAACAGTGCGTCCTGCAAATTTATCGCACTATTGATCTGATTGCAATTTTTACAGAGTCTCTCCTTTTGTATATTCCACCTTATTCCCTCGACCTCAACCCAATCGAAGAGTCGTTTAGCACCCGTAAGTATTCATCCATGTTGCCTGGCATGTTTCTGAACTTTGAACCAGTCAAGGCGTACATGCGGCGCCACAATGCTGAGATGCTTGCTGCTGCTGATCCTGTAGTCGCAATTCTCGAGGCATGCGGGCATATTACAGCGGAGATGGCACACAATTGGTTCTCGCATGCAGGATATTATTGAGGTTATGACAGTACTACTTCAAATACGATTGCAGTTTTACAACAGAAAATGTACAAAGTGATTCAATCACATGGACGAGAGACCTACAAAGCAACTGGATAAGTAAAAGGCAGTCCGATTGTCATGCGTCCCATAATCCGTTCGCGACATCCTTCAAAAATAACTGGTGTTGGCGAAGGATACGAGACTTCGCTAACGGTAACACCCTCGTTCCTTGCCAAGACGCCGCATCGAGGTCATTTATACCCTCGTCACCGGGCATATAACCCAATTCCGTCAACACACGACGATCCTCCTCGACGAGTTTGTAGCGGTTGCAATATTCTTCAAGAGGAATTTCGCGCGGGAGCACAACGGGAGGTGGGGCAGCAGAAGGCAATTGCTGGGGGTTGGGAGCAAACACATTGGAGCCAGGGGGAGGCAGATATCCGTACGGGTGGGGGAGTTGACCGTATGGAGGTGGATACGGAAACGGAAGCTGATATGGGAGGTGATATGGCGGCTGATTCCAATGGGGATGCGAAGGAATGTGTGGCGGCAACACATCAGCAACTAGGCTGGACGCGCGCAGAGACTTGATAGTCTGATTCTTGAAGAAATGCGTAGATGCAGGTGGTTTGTCAATATTTGCATCGCCTTTCGCCTGGAAGTCAAATCGAATATTAGAGATACTGATTTGCGAAATCAATGTAATGAAGATACCTTGGCAACGGCCCAAACTCTCAATTTCATGTCGGTAAGGTCGAAGTAACCAGTCTCGTTGTGAAAAATACGCTTTCCGGGGAAAAGCGGGTTGTTATCAATCGGATACCGCTCAAGTAATTCCTGCAGCTCATCGCTGGATGCTGCGTCGATAGAGGCCTGGAGAGAGCATGTAAGGACAAAAACAGTCAAAATAAGTCAAATAGCACACAATCTGGTCTCGAATAGACTTGACAGAACTGGAGGCAGCGTTGTTGACATTGTATTCGAAATCGGGGGGCAGGGTATCATTCTCATCCTTGAGCCATGGCTGCGAAACGTGCATCAGGAAATGAGAAGAAGGCTAGCACACACAATACATACCAATTCCTTCTTCACAAACGTCGGAGGTGACATGTACACCGAAAACACATAGTCTTTGTTGCGGTCCGTCAAAGATGTGATCATAACGTCGTATGCGGTCTTGTTGGTCAGCCCTTTCTTTTCCGCATTCTTTGGTCTATCAAACTTCCACTTGAGAGATGGGATAGGGAGATTGTTGACAGTGGATTGGCAGGCGGTGGCAATCATGGACAGGAATTGCGAGAAATCAGTCGAGGAATCGAATTTGAAAGGGCCGAGCTCGGTCGACTGGACAGGAAGTGGTTTCGTTGGGTTTTTACGGATGTTGAGTGATGCAGGGGGAGGTGTTTCAACATAGACATAGCAGGACATTTCCACAGACTCGTCGGCGTCGCCATCATCGTCGTCAGGCAGCGATTGCTTCCGTTTTTTGGTAGCGGTCTTGGAAACAAACTCGACAGAGGAGTCGGACTCCACCTCGTCCTCGATTGCTCGGTTTTCATCCGACTTCAGTTTCTTGAGACTTTTCGGCTTGGACTTCGACGGCCTCGCAGCTTTGGCCGGGGACGCGAGAGGAGAGTAAACTGCCTTTCCCGAGCAGCCGGAGTTGGGTTTGTATCCAAACCAGCGCTGTTGTACTTGGGAAAGAGCTAGATTAGCATCATCTGAGTACCACAGTCAAAGACGCACCTGCTGGCTCAGCCATCAATAATTTCTTGTATATCTTCCTGAACACGCTGGACCTCCTTGTTTGTTCCCTTCGGCATGGTGCATGCGACGAGGACGCAGAGAGAAAGACAGAGAGAGATGAAGGGAAGCGAGAGACGCGTTGTTTGGCGCCCAAACAGCCCGATTAGGCCAAATCCATTTTGGGAACACAGATCAAAAAAAAATCATTTGTCTCAAGGTTTTTTTGAACAGCTGTAATTAAAATAGATCATTCAATTGAAAGAGGCAGAACGAGCAATTTAGATTGAATTGAAAACTGCAATACTGTGTATATAAGATAATATTATATTCCCGCACACCCTGCTGCAGCTGCAGCCGGCCGCACTGGTGCTGCACAGACTCGGAAGCCTCCACCCCTCCAAATCTCTGCCGTCGGGTCCGGGCAAACAATGATGCACGTGATGAGTAAGGTGAAAATTCTCAGATAAGACAATGGGCCAAGCTCACAACTCTCCAGAAGTACCCAGAATCCAGGAGTCCGAGCTAGCGCGAGTCTGAGCCAGAAGTGAGATGGTAGGAATTGTGAAAGAACTTGAAGCTTTATGATAGAGACCCGGTGTCCAATGCAGAGCCTGAGTACCAGTGAACTTGACGCAAGCAGCATGAGGAAGAACTTGATGTGTAGCCAAAGGGAAGTCTAGTAGAGTTCGACCTCGTCCAGGGACACAGTGGCAGGGGAAGAAGATTTGGGAAGACTGAGAAGGTGGTGGGAAGAAGCAAAGTCGACGTGGCGATGTTGATGAAAATCAAATGCAAATCACGCCATTTCTCGAGACTTTGTGAAGACGCAAACATCAGCAGAATTATGTGACAGCACCCTGCCAACATGGTGATCTTATGCGCACTTCCAACGAGGTAGAACGTGAGAAACAAGAAGAAATCGATTTGTTCGTTTTGACTTGATCTACCTCGTTGAAAATTAATCATCATCAATCTACCTCTTTCTTACTCAACCTGGCTCGACGCTGTTTTCACTGGGTTTCAATTGTTGCACCGACGCCAAGCAAACCGGCTAGATCGGTCCCGCATAGGGGTGGGAATCTCCTTCCTTATAAGGCAATTTCCCACAGGAGGGGGCGGGATCCTGAATCTTGGCTTAGAAAACTTTCCGAGTGGATATACATTTTTTGAAAGTTGATTCCCCCTTGGGGATCACCTGCAATCGGTCATATACTAGTACATACTTGTATCGTCACCAAGTATATTGGTCTGTCACAGAGACTCATTGTTTCTACCGCCGCGGAAAGCCGAACGGCTGCCGAAAGGAGATAGATCCATTCAAAGTCCGCGCATCACATGACCGGGACAGAATTGGGATCGCCGTGACTTGTCCCCTTCCCGCCCCAACGAGTCAGTTTAAGCGCTGCGCCATGCCGTACAACATTTCCCGCCATGCATTGCCCCATTTATGGAGCAAGGGTATTGTCTCTGGGGCAGTGCCGCGACACGTGGAAGTACTCAGTTTCGCAAGGCTATGCCTGTCGGTACACTCCTGCATTCTGAACAGCTGCACAACTTGGGCGCCTTACAATCCAACACCAGCACCCCTATCTTTCTCGTCTGCGCCGACTCCGCGGTTTGTGGACCGTCTTGTTCGAATCTTACGCAAACCGATTGCGCTAAAATAGTTGAAACCAACTCAGGCCTTCAAGTCCATCCGTCCGTCCCCCTAGGGCTAGTAGCGTGGCGATGTAAGCTTCGGCGGAAAGGATATTGCGGCAGGAATGATTATAAAAAGCTCGCAGCCGCCGGCTCTGATTCCGTGGATCCAACCCGCCCACACTGCTATCACTGTACAATTCCACAGCTCGAACTCCTGTGGGCCTCTTGTCCACGTTATCGATCGCATCGCCACTTTTGATAGTAAGTACTGCACTGTTGTTGACTGAAGGCGTCCCGATAAGGCATCTGGCTGCTACTTAAAGCATGTCGCTGTCCATTTACAATTCTCTCCTCACCTTCATTACCCTCACCTCCTGGTACCTTACCCTCCGCAAACTCTACACCATAATGGACTGGGAAAAGCCAACCGATGTGAGTCACTCACCAAACAATCGACGATGGGCTGATCTTGTAAATGGAAAGGCCCAAAATCTCGCCTCACACTGTTCCACATATGTGATACCCAAAGACGAATTCTCCGGGCTGGTGATGGAGACCTCTGGCAATGCATTTGTCGTTTCCAGCGCGGACTACCGCGGACGGCGTGTGGTGCTCAAGCGGTGGCACGGCGCAGTTGTGCCACATCAATCGCGCGTGCAGTTTACCAAGGTGATTAATTGATTCATATCTATTGTTCATCTCTCCATTTTAATCCACAATGCATTCACCAGCGCCTCATCCGAGATTTGGACCGGTGGTGCGCCCTTGAGCACCCGAATATCTCGCCCCCTATCGGTGTCGCGCTACACATCTCCAACCTCCCGGCGCTCGTGGTTTCCTCGTATCCCACCGTCAACGAAGTCCTCGCAGCAAAGCCAGACACAGATGTATTGCATCTTGTGAGTATATTTGTGTTCTAATGGGGTATGGTGGTAATGTTTAACTAACTGAATGCTGCGCCGCAGATGCGCGGCGTTGCAGGCGCGCTGAGCTTTCTCCACGCGCAGAAGCCTCCAATCGTCCACGGAGATCTCAAAGGCGTGCGCCCACCATTCTTTCATTCCTTTTTTCCAGGACATTAACGAAAGTTGAACATTTCCAGTCAACGATATTCATCTCCCCCTCCGGCGCCCCGCTCATTTCCGATGTCGGCATCGCTTCTATCCCGCAGCCCCCAGACTGGGGCTTCCACGGCGTCGACGACGCACGGTGGCTTGCGCCAGAGCTCATGGACACCGCTTTGCGACCTGACCCCCACTGCACGGAGACGCTGATGCGCACACCGGACGCGACGCTCCCGACCACGACGGAGAGCGACGTTTTTGCTTTTGGGATGCTAAGCTATGAGGTACGCTGCGTTTCCTGCTGCTTTCTACCATCCATATTTGCTTATCAAATATGCTGGGACCCAGATGCACACCCGCGCGCGCCCGTTCGCGTCCACTGTTTTTGCAGCATCAGTCATCGTCCGCATCGTCGCTGGCGTCCGCCCATCGCGCCCTGAAGCAACAGTGAGCCCCCAGCTCACCGACGCGCTATGGGATGTGATACGATTTTGCTGGGCGCAAGATTGGAGGGAGAGACGTAAGTATTTTTGCCTCCGTTCGCTTCGTAAGGCTCATTATTCGTCTGAAATCTAGCGCAAATAAACGCGATCGACGCGTGGCTTGGGGTGATTTTGCGTCTACGCGCAGCGGATGATCTTGGCGGATGTGAGGTGTTGTTGTAATACGGATGCTCCTAGACGACTGCTGAGTGCTCAGGGACTTGGAGGTGATGTAATTCTACAGATAGCCCCCGGCGTACATTTAAATGGGGTAATTTGGGCCGATGTATCCATAGCTGTATTTCTGAGCTGTATGTTACCATGTATACTCCTTTTCAATTCAACATGCGGAGCGATTGATTGCGACCAAAGCAAGCTGTGTGCAACTTGAATTTTTACTTCAATACGTTGAGGTACATACGAGATGATACGAAACACTCGATTTTTCTTGACATGGCTTGCATTGGGCACGCATTTCAAATGTTCATTCCGAGACACCTAAAATATTGCCGTCAACACACAATTCGAAAATGTAGACCCGGGCCATCAAACTTATCATTCAAGTCCAAAGTTGAACAGTGCCCGTCAACACTCCGTCGAAAATGTAGAGCCAGACTTGATCCAGGTTTCAAACTTATTATTCAAGTCTAAAATTGAACAGGTTAGAAACATTTCAGGCCTAGTGATCGGCACGGGTCTCCCGCGGGTACACGAGCGCTGACCCGTACCCGTACCCATAAAAACCGGTACCCGCGACCACGGGTACGGTTGTTTGCCGGGTGGACGGGTGGCCCGCGACCCGCGCAACCCGCGCGAGACCCGCCGCATTTTTTACGTTGCTTTACACACAAATGTCATGAAACAATGTCATAATTCTCGAAAAAATTGTAACTAGCAGTCCTACAAAAATATCAATCATCCGCCTCATCCACGTCTCCTCCTCCTCCTGGTCTTCAACCGTCGGAAGACTTGGGACCACCTTGAAGTCGTCGTCTTCGACAAAGCCTTGGAAGCTAACAGCCTTCTTAGCCGCCTTCTTGATGATCGCGCTAGCTTTCGAAGCAACAGAGGAGGTGGATCCAGCTTCCGAGACAGTGCGCTGCCGCTTACGCCCTCGATTACCGGGCACCATTGTGCTTGGGATTCGACCACAGAGCACGTTTAAAGCTAAAGCTGAATTTCCAATTCTTAATCCGGGCAATGATCAACTCGGCAAGAAGTGTGATCGCAGCACCGGCCCGACAGTTGAACTAAAATTGTGCTAGCCTCGATCGCGAGCTGCCTTCCTGTTTATTGTCTTGCTATCTTGCTATTGTGGCTCAGCAATAGATTGGGGGCCACGGGTCCCAGACGGGTACCAACGGGTCCCTAAAAACTTTCAACATTGACCCGTATCCGTACCCGCACCGACCCGTACCCGGGGCCCGTGGGGATCACTAGTAAAACGAAACACGTTTGCATGGACATTTATTCGGTAACACAGACATTCGTAGAATTAAATCGTAAGAGTGGGACCAAGAACCAGGTCCTCGCATTGCTGGGTGGCGGTCCAGTTCGTGACCGCGAAAATAATATTCTGGATGGGGTCCAGTGTCTCCGCTGTGATCGTTATGTTCGGCCTCTTCCACCCCTCCGCAATGGGCAAACGCTCCTCTCGGAAAAATATCTGAACCCAGCTACGGCCAATGGGTCAGCGCTTGTCTCAAGGATGGTACACTTCATTTCGTACTTTTTCGGAGCAACCGCAGTGAGAGGGCCGCCGAAGATACTGAGATGAACCCGGATTCGCGTGTGCGGATGTCCAACTCCTTTTCTGTATTGGTGATGTTGGGATTGGTCGCGAGAGAAATGGCCAGCCTTTCATCCTGAACCGCTGCAGCAGACGTGGCATTGTAATAATCCACACCGGGGTTGGAGTTCGCGAGAGTGCTGAAAATGGTCTCATTGAAGTGGAGGTTGTCTCCGGTGACGGCCAAGTCGTTGCGCGAGAGGGAAGCGTCGTGCTCGACGAGGTTGTGCCTGTTAGAGGGATTGTTCAATTTGGGCTTCTCGTTTATAGATAGACGGAGCGTACAGTTTAAGAGCGTCGAGAGTCAAGGTGGTAGGGTCGTTGGTTGACAAGAGACCAAATTTCGCTGCTTGTAGGATGGCGTCGGGTCCCACATTGAAGCCATCTAGCCAAGAAAATAAGTATCCCTGTCAATGTGGTTGCGTACGAGTGAAGCAGTTCACCGAGGGCGGCCTGCAATATCATCGGGATCGAGATATTTCTTCCATTGCGAAGAAGATAACCATGATTTGCGAGGCTGAAAGAGACTTATTCATAGTTGGACCAGGTTCCAAGACTCCAAACGTACGTGTTGAGGCCCGGGCAAGGTGAACGAAAATCGGTGGTCGAAGGAGCGATCCACTGATGATTGTCCAAGCTTGAACTGACTTCTACGCCTTTCGCTATTGTAACGGCGGCGAGGAGGATGGAGAAGTTGAGCAGTTTCATTATAGACTGTTGTTCCTGGCTGTGGAGAAACAGAGATGTTGAGTGTCTTTACCATCGCATTCTTCCTTGTTATTTAACAGATGTTGAATTACACTGTCAGCGTGCTTGACATTTCTCTCTACCGGTCTACCGCTCTGCCGAAGATCCTGTAACGAAACTCGTGGATTACTCGGGGGATACGATGTGAAGATATTCCGGCAGTCCATGCTTTGATGGCTGTTTATGCAAAAACTGCCTCAAGACTATTAAATCCGAGGGTCCTCCGGGCCTATAGAGTATATTCCTTTTGAACCAGGTATGAGCGGCCATAATGCTTCGTATTGCTGACGGATGGAGACTCGCCTGCCTGCGACCCTAACCCGAAGGGCTGCTTCTTCGTGATCAGACCGCAGCACTCTTCAATCCAGGGTCGTGGTTTAAACCTCAGCAAAAGGGAACAGTGAGAAAGCCTCCCATTAGAAATTACCCTCTGGGCCGGAACTCGAATCATCTTGGTTGAACTGGGTGTGGTGGTGGTGAAAGGTGACACAAGTTCGAACTACAGCTCTAGTCGTCTCTCGCAGACACTCGCTACAAAAGCATTACGCTCGTACCTCCAGCGCACCGGTACCTAGATCGATGGTGTGAAACATCAAAATTGGTACTCCTTGCGCAGCACAGAAAGTGTCAAGAGGTAACATGACGCGCGCCGTGTCCATCTTTTTTCTCTTCTGGTCTCTGATCAGCCCATGAAGAATCAAACTACGATTTGTTCTTCGGGCATTCGTGCATCAGAAGGCCCAGATCTCCCTTTGGACACATTTCGAAAGATTTCTCCAAAGGTAGAGTTCCGCCGAAAGCCGGATCCCCCCATAGAACAATACCTGCTGATCCCTGTGATTGCAATCCAAGTTGTCAACCCAGCAGGCTACGCCGCTCGTTCGATTGAAATTTTTACTCGGAGAATTTTATGTTCCATGGCGTTGGTAGGGTGTTTTAATTAACCGGTCGTCGGCTTACCTGCTGTATCGACGTTGTGTTTGCCGCATACTTTGAACAGGATATTCAAAGGCAAAAAGGGCGGCCATGTTCGAGGATAAAATTGAGTCATTGAATCTCCTGAGCGGTCACAGTGTGATACAGTTCTGGGCCTGCTACCCTTGCTCCGATTTGATGAGAAATGTAGCTTATAACTTCTTAGAGCACGAAAATGGGAAATCGATTCGGTCACCTTCTCTCCGAAGGCGTAGACAGTGGCTCGTATGTGCGTCGCCACCGCCATTGGGATATCGCATCAGCTACGCGGAAATTCGCAATCCATGAACTTTGACATTATTACTACGCCTCCGATCTCGCGGCGCCCCATGGCAGCAGTTCCTTAGTAAAACGGGCAGCGAGAACGAGAACAGCAAAGCACGGGGGTCAATTCACCAATATAATGGCTACCCGACCTGGAAATTAAACGCGTAAATCCATTGGAGAATCGGACCGTAATATCCCAGTGAGAAGTCCAGCTAGGGAAAACGAGCCCAAACGAGGGAAATCGAGGAATCGTGTTAGGTCGCGGAATATTGAGGTCGAATCGAGGAACCTGTTGATTTTTTGTCAAAAAAAAAATGCGCACACTGGACCAAATTGCGCAACTCGACAGACCTCGTTGTAATTTTGTGCAACTTCAAGCATTCAAGACGTCATCAGCTTATTTAGCATCTCCGATCCCTGTAAAATTCCAGTATATTATGTGGATGAATACGAATGGCGAGACGCACCGGACAGCTCCAAAATCTGGGGCGTTGCGATCGTCCCGCAGACAAAATAATTTCTTTGGCCGCAGAAACCGACAACTCCAGTGGCGACACACTGCCCTTCAATTGATTCAGGGTTGAATAGGATCTGGGTCACCTTTTTTTATTTCACCTGTAAGATTATAAAGCAAGGTGCGTCGAGCCACATGCGTGGGCGCAAGTCAAAAGTTTTAGGTTGGCACGCGAGGACGCAGGCGCGTAATATGCCGAGTTCGCAGTAACCCGCTTCCCAGTCTTGCAATCTACGAGAACCTTGCCTCTGGAAATAAGGGTCGGATTTCAATGGCCAGGTTAACGATGGGGAAGGTATAGCTCTTACCGAATTAACGGCATAGAACGTCCAGCTGCTCCAGGCTGGGGCGAAGTTCTGAGGAAGATGTTGAGACCAGCGCTCTCCGTGAAACCCCGGTACCTGCACTGACCCAGGGACCCAGTCGTACTTGGCATTGCCGTTGTTCACCCTGGAAGAATTCAAAGGTTTAACAGCCACGAAGAGATTGGAACAATCAACTCACGAGGAATGTCGAACAGAGGGTCATTCTCCAGCAACACGCCGGCCTCGAGGATACCCATTTTGATGTTTAGATCTTCCGAGAGTCTGAGGAACTTGTTAATCTGAGGATGGAGGGTTGAGACAGGGAAAGATCATGGACCAATGACAATATAGTCAAACGCGGTATCGATGAAGGCCTCAATCTCCGACACTAAGGGAGATTCCATGACGGCAAAAGGGTATCGCCCATTTTTGCCCACTGAGACTTTAATACCCATCGCACGCGCTGACTGTAATCTCCGTTTTGACGTGACTGTGGGTCCCCGGCGCCCACAGAGGCTATATCTCCGTCCTCGTAGCTAGATTATTGGCTCCATTTCGGTTTCTCTATCTTTCAGGGGAGGACGAGAAATCAAGATCCAAGACTACCGACAGGAGGAGGGATCAAGCTACCAGCGGGATGCGTATGAACGACTAGAAAGGCCGTGAAAGATGAATTCTCGAGGGCATACAGCTTCGTCAGGCCTGCAGGGCGGCATATATGTCGAGCAGCTGAGCACGGTGTTTGCGTGTTGTGTTACTGTTCTTTCCTACTACTGTATATATTTTAAGCCAAAATGAATCGATGCTCTTCGTCAAATTGAAACGTCGACTCGTCACCTGTGTCTACATTCCCATCTTGCGGCGATATTCGACGTGTCATTGTGTGTTAAAGTCGAGGAGCTTGCTCGTCCAGATTTCTGGGAGACAGGGGAACTACTGGAATATAGCCCCCGATTTTGCAACGCAGCATAAGCCACGGAAGTCACAGCTCAAGGGAAATGATTATGAGCTGAAGAAGTCCAAGGGTCGTAGGAAGAACTAAATGAGCAACGCTTGTGGCCTTAATCGATTCAGCTTCAAGTTGAAAGTGTCCGGAAATTGTGTAGCTTGTTGAGAAAATACTTGGAAAATACGGCGAGTTCCGGCTCTTTGCCGAAGCCTCGGCGTATGAGGTTGCCGTGGATCTAGCGTCCAGTGTTCAAAATGAGGGTGATATGGAGCTCTTGCAGCTGCCAATTTTTCGGTATAATTCGCGCTGGACTTGCGCAGGACACTCGGAGCTGGACACGGAGGAGAGAACAGGCGTTTGTCACGCATCACATCAATGTAACGCGTCAGTGAAGTCACACAAACTTGACCTGTCCTTTCACCATGCCAGTCGCGAGCGAAGAATCCGAGGTGGATATCGAGGTCGAGGAGATGCAATACAGCAGCGAGGAGGAAGACGAAGGAGAGGGAGAAGGAGAGGGCAGGGAGGACGAAGAGGCGGGCGAAGATGAGCTGGAGGATTCGGATAACGAGCTGGCGGATGGGCAGTCGGTGCGTGCGCAACAGAAATCCGCATATTGCCTGCTAATTTAGGCTTTTACTGCGTCTTGGTGCAGAGGGGAATGGGAGGGAATGTAGGCCCACTCAAAATAAAGCTGAAACTTGGCGCCGGTCCACAGAGCGAGAAACCTTCTTCGCGGCGATATGCGCGCGCAAGAAGTACGTGCAGTCTTTCATTTCACTGTTTAATTTCCTTCGTCCTAAGGCGCGACTGACTCTAACTGCGCCTAGATGAGGACATCGAATCAGAGGATTCAGACTCGGAAGACTCCAATGGGGCCTATGCCCCGGTGCCCTCGAGTAGCCGCAGTCGCGCGTTGACCGCGCGGCAAGCAGCCTTAGCAAGCGCGGCTGACCCGGAGTACGTCGCGCTAGGTTCGTCGTCACATTGACACCTTTTGCGCGGCACCGACTCTCCAGTTTTCAAATAGATACCTCAGCACCAGGCTCCAGCAAAAAGACGCGTTTCACTCCGTCGGAAGTCGCGCTGCGCAAGGAGGAGAATGCGCGGAAGCGCAAGAACATGATCGAGAAGAAGCTAGAGGACGAGAAGGCCGAGACGATCAACCGCCTGCTCAAAAAGCAGTCGCGCTCACTCAAGAACAAGCGCAACGCTGCGGCTCCTGTCGACGAGGACGAAGACGTGGATATGGAGGACGGGGACGATGCGGCGTCGACTATGGCGGCAATGACACTGCCGATGTACCGCTGGGTGTCGACGTCGCGGCGCCCCGTGGACGATCCCATGCGCGCAGCCGACCGCCCTGTGGAGTGCGAAAGCTCAATATCGTTCTCCGTTCCCGCGTCGTTCCTCCCTCCACCCAACTCCAGCGAGCAGCAGCAGCCGGAAATAGTAATACAGATGTCGGCGGTCACTCCCGCGCGTTGTGCCGTCTCTGGATGCGAAAAAGACCGCAAATACCGCGCGGTCGGCAAGGCGTGGGGCGTCGGCGCGTGTGGAGTGGGGCATTTGAAGATCCTGGAGGCCAGTTGAAGGGGTGGGACGGGAATTCAAAGAAGAGGTTGATAGGTAATCGTGACGGAGGGTATTGTTGGAAGGTGGCGCCCTAGGCGCTTGAACGCTGAGTGAGATGTATGTATACGGTTTTGGCTAATGTACGCTATAGAATAATTGGATTGAGTGAGCCAGAGGCATAAACTACATCTCTGTTGGAGCTGAATATACTCCTCCCTTCAGAACTGAATTTGTTGGCTTCGAGTCATGGCCGGCACGAAATGGTTCTTTCAAGTCCTATGCTGGGATCTGCTACGTCAATACACCTGCGAGTCCTACGACCTGGGCTTACTTAGCGTCAAGTTCCTTCCCTACCTTTTTTAGAACTAGTATTGTCATTTCAGCGCTCTGACGGTTCTGAATTTTATCCGGGCGTCGGAGACAGCTTGCTTGACGCCCGCAAATAGCATTCACGACGCCGTATTAGACTTCGCCATCCATCATCTGACCGTGCCGCAGCCATGAGAAGAGCTTGTCTCCCACACCTAACCGGGTACAAGGTATGCCTTCAGCCGTGAATCTTTTCTTTTCTTTTGACCAGGCGTTGACCAGGCGCTGTGCATCTCGAGACTTTTTTTTTGGTTTTTGCGCAAGTGCGAGCAACACCGAGTGCTAACAAACCGAGCCCTAAGATGGCAGAAATTGACTCGCTTCTATGTCCTTGGTTCTCACGGAATGCGACAGGCTGGGAATTGTAACTTCGTGGGCCGGCAGCGTACATACGCGTCCTGTTAAGGATCTTGTACCACTCAGCAAGCAGTAATCCACTTCACGTCCACCGCACCGTTTAGCCGCTCAATCATGCAGACGCATTCTACGTCACCCACGATTACGCTTCATTTTCATTATAAAGCGTGGGTCTCTCCCGTCCCCACCATTCGATTCGAACTTCAATGGACTCCCTTCAGACCAAACCCCTCAAAGCTGGCCTCGTGAACCTGCCCGGCGCCACGCCCGCGTCGACGGCGCTTGTTGCGAAGCTGCTGCACAAGGACGTGACGGAACACCACTGTTTCTTCAACGACCAGTTCTTTCACAATCATCTGTCGCACCAGTGAGCTCCCTTTCCCTGGTCAAGGAAGGATGTTCACGAAGCCCCTAGCATCCTGTCACTGCACGACTTAGGCGCCCCGGCAGAATGCATCCAGAAGATGTACGACATAGACGCGGCTATGCAGCGTCCCTTGCACCATCATGGTGGACCGGCCGAGGCCAATAGGATCACCAAGGAAAATTGGACCAGTCATTTGGGCGAAAAGCAGTGCGTGCATTGCAAATTATTCACCTCTAATCTCATATGTCAAAGTGCGCATATGTACCCAGACTACCTGGCTTTTTTTGCGTCGGAAATTTCCAAGAACGGGGTGCCTGATGTCCTCGAGCGCTACATTTTTTCGCCAGAGGCAAATGGGAATGGCACCCTGATGCTCGGGCGTTTCGTTGGTGGCTTGCTCCATCCCATGATCGAGGCTGGGGTGAGGCATCTTTTGTTTCGCCGTGTGCGTCTCATTAACATATCATAGTTCGGGATTGAGTTCGACCAAGATGCTCTCGTTGCCGAGGGTAGGCTTTCCGTGCGTCTTTGTAAGTAGCTGAGGCTAATGATTTCTTCAGGCCTTGCCCAAGCCGCTCTTACTACGCCCGAAAGTGCCGTGGTTCTGGACATGCCTGCGGGCGTGCCGGAAATAAAATCTGGTCCTTCAACGAGTCTTCTGTCCCTTTTACGCGAGGTATACGACTCTCCGAAAATCGCTCCCCTTCCTTACGACAAAGAGAGAATCACCCCCGAGAAATTGAATACCTGGATTGCCTCCAACCCCGATTTAGGGCCCACCATCCGCGACATCTACTCCAAGTGGACCTTCAACCTGACCGACGAGAAGGACATTGAAAAGAAGGTGGAGGAATGTATGTGGCAGGCGGCTCTTCTTCTCGGTGCAACCAGCAAGCCCGGACGGAAGCCACGCATGGATTTCTTCCTCATGCACCTCCTGACCGGGACGCTGCTCCTGCGCGTGGTTCTCGACGCGGTGAAGCAGCCGCTGCACAAGGCGCAGCTTCTGCAGGTGTACGTGCGCGTGGCGGCACTATTTGTCGTTCTACGTGGCCGTCCGCAAATCGACCCCTCGCTCGTGATGTCGTACCCCGCGTGCCCAGTGCCTCCAAAGAACGCTACAACCGCGGCGAGCGGGACTCTGAGCTACGGCAGCCCGTGGCTCGCGCTCCTCAATAATGCCGCCGTCCATACGGAACCGCACGTCGTGAAGTCTATCCGCATGCTGTTCTACTGTGCGCAGCACTATGGCAATACTCCGTCCGGCGCAGTCGTCGGTGCAATCGATGCGAACGGGAAGGAAACGCACGCGGGCGCCGCTGTGGTGGATGGCACTCTGTTCATCCGCGTCGCGGGTGTGTTGACTGGCTCATTGGGCTGGGTTGCACATGGAGAGGAAGAACGGGGCTGGGATTTCCGTGGAGTTGGGTGGGAGGAGGCGTGGAACGAAAACGACGACTGAGGTTTTTCTTCTGACTCAAAATGATAGCATTCCCGAAACTCTTGTTCGTCATTTGAATGTTTTACATGTGACTGTACCTACAGACCTTGGAAAGCTTCTCGGCTTGCATGCAGCTGCTCCGAATCCTGAACTGTTGGTCTAAATATTCGACCGCCTCCGCGTTCAACCTCAATAGGAATAAGACCAGGAGCAGAACCGGCCCCACCCACACAAAATAATTGTCAAAAATTGAATTATTTGTGAGGACTATGTTCGACTCTAGGCTCCTATGTAGTTGCTTGAATCATGTTTGGTAGTACGGTTTGCTACCTGTGCAGTGGATCAGTTTTATCCCTGTGAAATTGAACTCGGATGAACCCAAACATATTCCAGCCAACACAGGATCTACGTGTGTGAAGTTGGAAGGAGCCGTGCCATTTTCAGGTGCGAATGAGGACGGGTTCTCTAAGTGTAGATTGAACCTTCGAGTGCCCAGAGTTTCCCATTCCTCTCACCTTTCATTTTTGTTTGCTGTTAACATTCTTCTGGGGTGCTACGCATGAAATATACCACCTTGAGATGTGAGGCTCAATTACTCTCTTTCTCTGATCTTTAGCACCAATGCTCTTCTCCACCTGTTCTTGGCTTGAATTTTCAGTCCACAGAATTCAACTGATGCGAAGATCGATGAGGCAAACGAGTAGAACTTGATTACCGATAACGAAACTGGGCTCCAAGAGGCACTCAATATCGCACTGGAAAACATAGCATGAGCATCGTGACAAACCTGTAAGCAAGTCTGGAAAATTGAAACAATGCTTTCTCACTGGTTGGTTTTGGTGCTGGGAACCCGGCACGGAATTCGCTCAGCCTCCCGGAAATTAAATATGACTCAAGTGATAAATGGATCACCGAAGGGATCCAGGAAGATGGTTCAAAAGTAGGAAACCTGTATGCCAATTTTTGAGATGTAGTTCCTCCAACTCGTTCAATTCGACTACCATTCAGGATCCTAGCGTCGCTATCCTTCTTGCTTTCTTTCTCCTTGTTGATGGATTTTGTTCCCCCACAGCGCCTGATCAAACCGAACTGAAAGATCCAGTATACTTACCATATTGTCCAGCTCCCTTCGCTCTTACTGCAAAAAAGAAATGAAAGTATTGGTACTCGGATCTCGCCACCCGTTTAACTCCTCGCTCTTTCTCCAAAACGCAAACAGATCGGAAATACTTTTCCTCTCCCTTTGCAGGGTGCTTCTCTGCGAATGCCGATGCTCTTGGTGAAAAAGAAATCGAAACATTGCAGTTTTCAACGCGGATCCGGAACGATGAAGAGAAATTGGTGTGTCCTCCGAACGATTTTATTGTGTTCGGGCCCCAAGTAGAGAGCCTGAAATATGATTTTGAGGTCTTCAAAAACCTTTGAACGTATTTTTATGTCATGGTGTACGACTGGAGCATTTTCTAAATTCCGAACTTCACACCAAAGCAAATACAAAACTACCTCAGTGCAAAGTTCTGCCAAGCTATGCTATAGCCCCAGACCCCAAGTCAAGGCTTCAAATTATACACCAGAGTGAGAGTTCAGGATTTGAACCCCGACGCGACCCATGTGACTGCGTTGCGAGTTACTGGTGTGGCGCGGGAGTACCCCTGCCTATTCGGGTAAGCGACGGGCATCAAAGAGCGTGGATGTCCGGCTTTCAAGTTTCTATACACTTGCATGTCCTTGGTTCTCACAGACGACAGGCTGGGAATTGTAACTTCGTGGGCCGGCGGTGTACGCGTCCTGTTAAGGATCTTGAATCACTCAGCAAGCAGTATGTGATGAGCGAGGAACGAGCTGATGACATCACAGTAACTGTCTAGAAAGACTAGTAATCTACTTCACGTCCACCGCACCGTTTATCCGCTCAATCATCCAGAATGCACACTTCCTTCTCCGGCACGCCGCGTTTCCTCGGTACGCGTTCTACGTCACCCACGATCACGTTTCGTTTCCAATATAAAGTGTGGGTGTCCCACCATTCGATTCGAACTTCAATGGACTCCCTTCAGACCAAACCCCTCAAAGCTGGCCTCGTGAACCTGCCCGGCGCCACGCCCGCGTCGACGGCGCTCGTTGCGCAGCTGTTGCACAAGGACGTGACGGAACATCACTGTTTCTTCAACGACCAGTTCTTTCATAACCATCTGTCGCACCAGTGAGCTCCATCGTGCTTCGGCTGGCGGAACGGAATATCATCGATCTAACGACGATTTTTAGCATGTTGTCACTGCACGACTTGGGCGCCTCCGCGGAATGCATCCAGAAGATGTACGACATAGATGCGGCTATGCAGCGCCCGTTGCACCACCATGGCGGACCGGCCCAGGCCAATAGGATCACCGAGGAAAATTGGACCAGTCATCTGGGCGAAAAGAAGTGAGTCCAAGAGTGGTTGCCCTAATTCCGCTTCTAATCTTATGAAGTGCGCATATGTACCCAGACTATTTAGCGTTTTTCTCATCGAAGATTGCCAGGGACGGAGTTCCCAGTGTTTTGGAGCGCTACGTGTTTTCGCCAGAGGCAAATGGGAATGGTACGCTGATGCTCGCCCGTTTCGTTGGAGGCGCAGTGCATCCCATGATCGAGGCTGGAGTGAGTCATCTTTGTTTCGCCGTGTGCGTCTCATTAACATCTCATAGTTCGGAATTGAGTTCGACCAAGATGCTCTCGTTGCTGACGGTGGGGTTTGAGTGCGTCGTTGTAGCTAAGGCTGATAATTTCTTCAGGCCTCGCGCAAGCCGTTCTTACCACACCCGAAAGTGCCATAGTTCTGGAACCTTCTGGCCTACCGGAAATTCAATCAGGTCCTTCAGAGAGTCTTCTTTCCCTTCTACGCGAGGTGTACGACTCTCCAAAACTCGCCCCATTTCCCTATCAAAAAGAGAGAATCAACTTCGAGCAGTTCGGGATCTGGGCGGCCTCTAAACCCGATTTAGGGCCCACTATCCGCGACATCTACTCCAAGTGGACCTTCAACCTGACCGACGAGAAGGACATGGCAACCAAAATGGAAGAATGCATGTGGCAGGCGACTCTCCTTCTCGGCGCAACTAGCAAGCCGGGAAGGAAGCCGCGCATGGATTTCTTCATGATGCACTTCCTGACTGGGGCGCTGCTCATGCGCGCGGTTCTCGACGCCGTGAAGCAGCCATTGCATAAGGCGCAGCTGCTGCAGATATACGCGCGCTCTGCCGCCTTGTTCGTTCTTCTGCGCGGCCGCCCGCGCATCAACCCCACGCTCGCGATGTCATACTCCGCGTCCCCGGCGCCGCCCAAGGTCAACGGTGCCACGGGGACGACGGTGCTCGGAAGTCCGTGGCTCGCGCTCCTCAACAACGCCGCCGCCCATACGGAACCGCACGTCGTGAAGTCTATCCGCATGCTGTTCTACTGTGCGCAGCATTATGGCAATACTCCGGCCGGCGCAGTCGTCGGTGCCGTTGAGGCGAACGGGAAGGAAACGCACGCGGGCGCCGCCATGGTGGATGGCACTCTGTTCATCCGCGTCGCGGGTGTGTTGACCGGCTCATTGGGCTGGGTTGCACATGGAGAGGAAGAACGGGGCTGGGACTTCCGTGGAGTTGGGTGGGAGGAGGTGTGGAACGAAAACGACGACTGAGGTTTTTCTTCCAACTCAAAATGATAGCATTCCCGAAACTCTTGAACGTTTGACATGTGACTGTACCTACAGACCTTGAAAAGATTACACCCTAAAACCGAGATCCTTCCAGTGCGCCGCTGACTCCGGAAAATTCTGGACATACACCTTCACCCGGGTCGCCGCCGCCCTCAAGAACGACTCAGGCAACCACTTTCCATCGCGTTTGAGGTTGACGTCGTATTTTTCGATGGCTAGTTCGAGCAGTTCATCAATGTCCCCAACGTCGACGTGCTGCTTTTGCCGGAGATATAACTTGGACGCCGCGCGATGGTCCATCCACGCCTGCAATTTGAGGAGAAGAAGAGGGAGGAACGGCATAAGGGGCAGATCGCTGCGGCTCCTTCTGTAGACAATACCGGGAACTGGAACTGCAGGAATGTTCATGATGCCTGGGCAGAGCACATCCACTTTGCAGGAGCGGCGGTACCCTGACAAGCGGTACCAGAGAACGCGGTACGTCGCGAACGGGTCCTTTGATGGGACGGTGTAGAAGTTGAAATCATTCGCCACCAAAATGGCCTTGAGCTCCTCCTGAGTGTGTTTGTCCGTCAGACACACTACATCAACGTCCTGGCGGATACAGATTAAGATGACAACGCCAAATCCGATGAAATTGGCGCAGTAAACGCACACTGGGAACCCGGGAGTTTCCATAAACCGAACATGCCATACCTCCGACGAGGCAACTGCGGATCCCCGCGCTTGAGAATGTTGCTACTGCTGCCCGTGCAACTCTCTCGACCTCGTCGAGCCGTGGATACGACATGGAGAAAGGCAGGCGTGGTGCGCACGTTGCAGACCCTTTGTCTTCCCACCTTTCACACGCCAAAATAAACCGTTCAAGGCCCAGGGATTGGGCGGTACTTCGACGAAGCCGACGGCAATCAGGGTGGCTCCGAGTTGCTCCGAGTCTGTGTAGTTGGTTTGGTTCTAAGTTGAGCAACGGTTGAAATATCACCCAGCTATTCGTCCCAAATGTACCTGAGCTGTCACTCCGTGAAGTTTTCTGATTGGTTGAAAAACTGGGTAGGTTGAAGCGGGCAGTACGGTGGTTGCTGCACAGCGGCCACCTCCAGGTGTTCAGAGCGCTGCGCAAAAACCCCGCGCTCCGCAGAACAGCTCCAAATTAATAGACGGCGCATATCACGTTCGTTCCCCAGGACTTGATCAAAGTTTTAACTTGGCAAAAGTACCTCGCAATACCATGTTGGAGGAATACACGCGACTTTGGGTCCATGTCTCGCACCCCACCACGGATCAAGCACTCAAACCTTAGGTTCAGACGACGAGGCCCAAAGACTCGGTTGATTTTTGTATGGTTGAAACAGCAACGGCTCCGCGGCACTAAGCTGATACCACAGCCGCTTGCATGGCGATCACTCGGATGATTTTCGGCAACATAACTATTTGCGAACAAAAGTACAAAAGTACAAATAAGTAATGGAGGTGGAAGAGCTATGTAAGACAAGCGGTATCGGCGATGCTTTTAGTGCACATAAACTCGGTAACTTGGAGGCAGTTTCATCTGCAGGAGGCACAATAGGAAGGGTGCAAATATATTAGTTGCTTGCGCCCTCCATAAATTATTTCCCTCTCTGTAGATAAATATTACAGCTACATGCGCTATAGAAGAATAAGTTAAATAACTTATGAGCGTCGTCTAAATAAAAAGAAAGATACTTTGATTCCGATTAGTTACCCTGTTCCACTTGGATGACTGGTCCTCGAGACTGGGTGTGCTTCAGTGCAGAGCGAAGGGGCACCTTGGGAATAAGACGATGGCCCATATCAATGCGCACACCATCCTCGTTCATCCATCCACTGCCAGACGATGGGTAATCGCGCAAATCCGGCGGGAATTCCTGGTCGGGTGGCGCTGGTTTGTATGCGCCGTCGTTCGTCCACAACTGGTCCCTGTATAAAGTTGGGTTTAAAAGCGCAAGAACATAAAATGAGCATTACCCTCGTCGATTGAACCACCCTTTCCTCCGCTGGTCTGCAAAAATTGGGGACGGACACACAAGGTTTTCGTTCCACCGGACGTTACGGGGAGCGGCGGTCCCTTGAACCGGCGTCGGGGCACGCGGCGGAGCCATGAACCCGTCGGATCTCCTGCGCTGAGGATCCAGTGGACGAGTCCCGTGCCGAGAAGAAAGCGGAGCCGGTGTTTCGCGTGGGGCAGAATTTTCCGGGCTCGACGATCTGTGAAATATCGCAGAGGTTCGTTTGAGAAGACTTGGAGAGGAGCTCATCGGCTGGTCGCCATCGGAGCGCCGCCGTTGTGGTTCTGGAGGAAGACTACGAGGCCCGGCGACCGAAGTGCGCGAGCGAGATGTGTTTATTGGGGTGGGTGGCTGTGGCTGCATCGGGGGGACATCACGAAGTGGTGTACCATTTAGAGCACGTTCCGAGGCTGGAAGCGGCGCAGATGCTCTGTACGTGTCGATACGCAACAACGGAGGTGTACTCGCCGGGCGAGCGGCAACTTGAACTGGAGATCTCCGGTCAGGTAACTGCGGAAGTGAATTCCACAAATTCCCGGAAATCTTGCGAGCGCGCTCTGGTGGCGACATCCTGCTATCACCGCTGTCAGACCGGACGACGGCTGGAATTTCAGGGAACTGTATTGTTCTAGATTGGGTTCCCGGCGCGAAAGCATTCACGTACGCCTCACGCTGACGCTCAGAAAGAATGCTGAGACCTCGTAGCTCCTCGTATCTGCCCACATCGCTCATGACACGGCTGCGTTCTGCCCTCTCCCGTTCTCCAGGACTGGGGCTATTGAGCTCAACCAACTGCGATACCGGAATATTTCGGGCGTTCAGCGCAAAAGAATCTCGCGCCCGAAATTCAGGTTCCACTGCTGTGATGGAAGACGACTCCGATGAGACCCGGGCAACCCGACTCGGGGGCTGAGCGACCATACGTGCTGAAACCGGTTCAATAGCCACGTCGAAGGACGTCCCGGGGTTTGTACCGATGCTTGAGGATTCGTACACAACACGACCTTGCGAATCGCTGCTCCCATTCGGGACGGAAGAGGAAGCGACACTCCTCGAACTAGATCCCATTACCCTCTCAGGGGACTGCTCCCTGCCCCGAACTTCATTTCCCACCCGCAGGCCCGCCTGGTAGTACGCAGATGAAGCGGAGTTATACTGAGCCGCATTCCGCAGTGCCAAGCGCTGAGCGTCGCCCACTTCAGATTCTGACGGCGGTGGCGGGAAGTAATCGGAAGGGATGGATGATGCGGGCTCTGGAGACTCGGACAATTGGCCACGGTTTGGACTTGGAGTGGCTTCTGCGGGCAGGAAGCGAGGGGGGCTGCTTGCCGGCAGTTCTGCAGTACGGCTGACGGGTGTGGCGGGGACTGGAGCTGGGGAATGATTAGACCGTCGAATGCCGTGATTTGGATGAATAAACAGACCACGGATCGCAGATTGTACTTGGGCTAGAGCCGGGATGTGCAAGGGGAATGGATGACGCGGGGAGGAAGGGGTGATGGTTGACGCAGAGGTTGTAGGAGACAGATAGGGAACCTCCGAGGGCATCGACGTCACCGTACTCTCTGGTGAAAGAACTGGAGAGAATGTTGACGAAGGCGTAAATGTCGTGGCGGAAGCCGTGTCGTTTTCGGAAAATACATCGGATTTAGACGAGACTGAGCGCTCATAGATGAAATCTGCATAATTAGCGGGACGCGTAGTGCTGCTGCGATTTTCGGTCCAGGATCCAAACCGAGACGGCTTTGGAGGTTCCCTGGTATTTGCCAACGGTTGCCGAGCGGGCTCGGCTCGCATAACGTGCCAATTCTGTGCCTGGCGGGGCTCATTGTTCACCGTGGGTCTGTACCCAACGTCAAACTTGGCGGTCGCAGTGTACGGGAAGCTCGACAAAGTAGGGTTTTTGAAAACCCGGACAGCAAAGCCCCGCGGCGTTTGCATATTATGGTTGGGCTGTGCGGTGGCATCAGAATAAGTTGGACTGCGGACTAATAGACTCACCTTTGGCGCCATCGACCGATTTTTGGGTTGAGCAATAGAGAACATAGGAGGGCGCTCAGCATCCACTCCGGCCTGGGCGCGAGAGAAGAGTGATTTCAATCCACTTAAATAGGCGCACCAGCCATGCTGCCAGCACGAGTCGAGGAAAGTGGCAGGCCAGCACGCGGCTTCGGTGCTGGAATGATGCGAATGTTGCGGAGAGAGCTCAGGAGACATCGAAGATTGGGGAAGCACAAAGCCGGAAGTCGAGATTGGGATGGGAGGATCCATGGTCGCTACTAGGGACAAAGCAGCGGCCAGTTAATACAGCAATGCAGATCGTATCATAGATCACTCCCAAGCCGAGATACACCACCACTGCATGCACGACCGGGGTGAAACCCTACACCAAGGGTGGAGACCACAAGCTGATAATTTTATAGGGGTCGTCGGCGTGGAAACCGTGAAACTTGAATTGAAGCGAATCAGCCTCTCGGTGCAAGGTCTGGTCCCAGTTGTGAGAATACCAGGTGGACGCTGTTTTGTGAAAGATGAAGCCAGCGTCAAATGAGACCACGCCGCAAACTCGTGTCCGTTGAGTGGATGCAGGTTTCTAAAAAATATTAGAGCGAAACTGGAGGGTATAGACAAAAACTTTGACTAGTGAGTTTTGCATGTAAGACTCAGAGCATTGGGAGCGACGAAAAAAAAGACGGTAGGTCTTTCAAGTTTCAGGCAATGTCAGGATGACGCACAAGACTCCATTCATGAGCACAATATGCACAATGCATGCGAATCCTTGGCGTTTCATTTCGGAGCGCTGCGGCGCCGTGTTCCTTGCCGTGTAAGAGCCTGTAGGAGTGGTGTGTCTTTGAGGCAACTTTGAGGCAAGGAGTGTAGTAGCGCGTGACAGATGTTTCAGCTTGACGGCTGATGATACATCACCTGATGCTTGGCGCTTAAGCGGCGTCTATTTAAGGTAACTGGGTTCAAACCTCTTCTCCACCGTGATATTAGCCTCCTGGCCGCGGAAAAGGAACCGAATATGTGATGGCGGATTCACCGCACTTCTGCGGTGATTTACATCAGTTTCGTTTCAAGAAGTTCCCTGCTCCCTGGTTTACGTGTGCCTCGTTTGTGCCGTTCCCATCCACAGTTGATATATTGTCCGCAGGAGGTATCCCCATATCGGCGTGCACAGCTGAGCGCGTCCAAAACGGACCCGGACGTTGACCAGCACGAGCAGGTTGAAGCCATGTTTATTGAACGCATGTTGTCAGTGTACTACAGCTACGAATCAGTCTCGTTGCCCCGCCTCAATAAAGCCTGTGGCTGAAATGAAAGACATCAGAAATTGGTGGTCCGTGTCGTCAACGACACGTTGCGGGGGGCGGGAATGAGCAAAGTTTGGGTCATCATTTAACAAGCCAAAACTTGCTTGAATAGAAGCTCGCAAGAATCGAAGTAGACTCGTAAGCAGTCTTCGTTGAGTCACTCATGCCAGTAGTGAAGCATTTAGGCTCAGTGAATTCGGAAAAAGCGAGGGAAAGAAAAACAACCTTTGAAGAAGCATCCTTGCGGTTGCCTTTTGTTTCTTCCTCAGTTTTCATCCGCTACTAGGAGGTCTTGGGGCATACCGTAAAGCTTGTCATGCGATGTGAAGAGAACACACCACCATTGGCCTTTCTATGAATCTTTTTCTTTCGCTGGACAATCGCGCGCATGGCCACCGGTTCAGAGCTCATGCCCGCCAACACCTAGCTGAAGTCTGAGAATCCAACTCGTAGCACTCGCTTAGCCCGCCCTACATGTGGAATAGATCCGAGGAGCGTGTGGATCGGCACACCCGATAGTATTTCGAGTTCGAGATGTCATGTTTTCGGGTTCGAATGCTGAACAAAGGATTTCAGAATACACTTTTTGGTTTAAGGATAAGAGACATCTGCTAATTCCATGTCTCATCCCACCCAACTCCACGGAAGTCCCAACCCTGTTCGTCCTCTCCGTACGCAACCCATCCCAATGAGTCAGTCAGCACACCCGCAACGCGTATGAAAAGAGTGCCGTCCAACATGGCGACGCCTGAGTGAGTTTCCTTCCCGTTCGCATCGACTGCACCGACGACTGCGCCGGCCGGAGTATTGCCGTAATGCTGCGCACAGTAGAACAGCATACGAATAGACTTCGCGACGTGCGCTTCCGTATGGACGGCGGCGTTGTTGAGGAGCGCGAGCCACGGGCTTCCGAGCCCCGTCGTCTCCGTGGCCCCGTTGACCTTGGGCGGCGCCGGAGAAGCGGGGTAGGACATCGCGAGCGTGGGGTTGATGCGCGGGCGGCCGCGCAGAAGAACGAAGAAGGCGGCAGAGCGCGCGTATATCTGCAACAGCTGCACCTTATGAAGGGGCTGCTTCACGGCGTCGAGAACCGCCCGCATGGGCAGCGCCCCAGTCAGGAAGTGCATCACGAAGAAATTCATGCGCGGTTGCGCCGAGAAGAAGCGTCGCCTGCCACATGCACTCTTCCACCTTGGTTGCAAAGTCCTTTTCGTCTGCTAGGTTGAATGTCCACTTGGAGTATATGTCGCGGATAGTGGGCCCCAAATCGGGTTTAGAGGCCGCCCAGATCCCGAACTGCTCGAAGTTAATTCTTTCTTTTTGATAGGGAAATGGGGCGAGTTTTGGAGGGTCGTACACCTCGCGTAGAAGGGAAAGACTCTCTGAAGGACCTGATTGAATTTCCGGTAGGCCAGAAGGTTCCAGAAGCACAGCGCTTTCGGGTGTGGTAAGAGCCGCTTGCGCAAGACCTAACGAAATCATCAGCCTCAATGAGGATCGCTCGCTCTGAAGTTACCGTTGGCAACAAAAGAATCTTGCCCGAACTCGACTCCGTACTGTGGGACTTGAATTGAACGAAACATCAGGACAAAAAAGGGCCACATACCCCGGTCTCGATCATGGGATGCACCGCGCCTCCAACGAAGCGGGCGAGCATCAACGTACCATTCCCATTTGCCTCTGGCGAAAACACGTAGCGCTCCAAAACACCAGGAACTCCGTACTTGACGATCTCCGATGAGAAAAACGCTAAATAGTCTGGGTACATATGCGCACTTCATCTGTAAGATTAAGAGCGAAATTGGGCAACGACTTTGCAATGCACTCACTTTTTCTTACTGAGATGACTGGTCCAATTTTGTTCAGTGATCCGGTTGGCCTTGCTGGGTGTGCCATGATAGTGCAAAGGCCGTAGCATGGCCGCGTTGAAGTTGTACATCTCCTGGATGCATTCCGTCGTCGCTCCCAGATCGTGCAGTGATAAGATACTATGAAAGCATCGTCAAGTCACCGATATTCCGTTTATTCAGACGAAGCGCTAGCTCACTGGTGCGATAGATGGTTGTGGAAGTACTGGTCGTTGAAGAAACAATGGTGTTCTGTCAGGTCCTTGTGTAGCAGCTAAGCAACGAGCGCCGGGAAGGTTCACGACGCCGGCTTTAAGGGGTTTCGGCTGAAGAGAATCCATTGAAGATTGGATCGAATGAGGGGAAATTGGGGGAACAGAGTTGAACTCAAGACCTTTACAGCCGTTTGCATAAGTCTGTACGGCTTACATCAGGCACGTGAGGGACGAAAATAAAAAACGCGTTTTCACAGACTTAGGCAAACGGCTGTATAACGCGAAGCCGGCAAATGACGTGTGGTCCCAAGTAATCTCTTCGCATGAGCCGGTATGCCGACGAAGTATCCGTCCTGCGGGAATGCTTCAACGGGTAAAAGGCGCCAGTGGACGTGAATTAGATTACTGTAATCCTGAATGACACGAGATGCTTGATACGAGATGCCTGGCGGCGCGTACGGTACACCGCCGGTACGCCGACGACGCAAAAGGAAAGAACACATCATGTCTCGCCCTATAAAAGATGCTTGCTGGAGAAGCGCAATATGAGCCCAGTAGAAGAGCCCGGGGCCGGGAGTTAGTATAAAGTTCGACAGGCGGCAGCCTTGCGCTGAGAGAAGTGCTGATGATGGTGGAAGCAGAAAAAAACTGTAATATCTCGGCAATCAATGACCGACTGACATGAGCCACTGACGTCCACGACTGGTGGCCTTCTGGGCTAAATTCACCAGAAAGCCTGGCTCGGAGGACATTCGAGATCCACTCGCCTTGTATCCTCAAATCCAGGTTCTTAGGAAAAGCATGCAGGATGCCCGGCCAAAAGAAATATATCCTCGGTTCAGAATTCCAACCTGCACTGATAGCCCTAATAGTTTCAGCGAGTTGTGTTTGTAAACGGAGTGTGGATGTATATTCTCGAGAATGAATTCCAAGAATTTCAGATCAGACATCGTCTCCAATCTCCGATTCTGAATCTTCTCCGCCCAGGAGCCCGAAAGCAGCCAATTCTTCCAGAAATGGCGACTCGACGTATGTTGGGTGGGGTGGAAGGTCTGATGCAGATGAGTTGGCCAAAACGAAGTCGTACAGCAGTGTATTCGTCCTGCGATTCGAGATGAGCTTTTCAATTGGGAGGACAATTTAGCAAGCCCACTCTTTCGGGTGAGTGACGCTGCCTATGTGTGGTGCACCTTTTATAGTGCAAAGGCTGGCCTCTATGTTCGCCTTGTGGAGAAACGCGAGGAGTTCTTCGGTGGAGGATAGTGGGGTGACGATGTCTTCGCCGCAGTGCACCAGCAAAATAGGACAGCGGATGCGCGTCAGTGCAGACACGGAGTACGCTTCTCCGTGCATGAAATATTTCACTGTGGTGGTGTGCATGATGTGGAAATTGTCGCGGGGTGCCCAGTTGCGCGTAGCGGCTGCTACGGAAGCGAGGGTCACACTTTGCTGACCATGTTAGTCGGCGAGAACAGCAGAGTCAGAGGGCCTGACGTACGCCTTGGTGAGGGGGGTTTCAATGTTGTTATACGTGATTTGTGATCCGCCCATTACAGAGTCGGCGTGGGCGATGGGATCGACGCCGCTGGGATGGTCGAACGCCTCTGTCCAACAGTTGTAAATTTCTTGACGGCCCTCTATGCTATGCGCGGGCTGATAGAACGTAACGTAATGGGGTTCGAACCGGTCCGGCTAAGCAACAAAAGTGTAGTGCTTACCTCAGTCCGTGAGGGCGGTGAAAGCAGAAAGAGGGACAACACTTTCTTCGGAGCCACGGTGGCCATCTGCAGTGCGACTGAGGCGCCCATGGAGACCCCTACGACATGGCAAGCCGGTATTTCCAGCGCTTCCTGAAAGGGAAAAAGGGAAAAGACGAAGAAATGATCATGAGGGAAGGCTACGCAGTATATAAGTACCATCACGTACCATCAACTTCAAAATGTCCTGTGCAGCGATCTCCCTCCCATATGTCTCGTCCACCTTGGCCGAGGTCCATCCGTGCCCTCGCAAATCCATCGCCACCAGATTGAATCGCCGCAGCCGAGGGTCCTCGTATATGGCTGGGCGCCAGGGTGAGAGCTGCCCAAATCCTTTTGGGAAAGAACACCGAGCGGGACTCACAATGGAACATCGCCGACATCACATACACGGCGTGTATTAGAAGAATAGTGGGTAGGCCCTGCACGATCTTCGTCGCAGATACATCGGTTGGGGTCGAGATGGTGTACGCGAAGCTCTCAGAGCCTGTTGATGTCTGGAGGTCGATGCGGCGCGGCATAGGAGGTGGGTCCTGGACGCAACTTTAACAGCCCCTTAAATCTTATTGCGATTGTGGCTTTGACTTGTTCCGTCGCCGTTAGTAATCAGTCGATCAGTTCGGAATTGCAGTGGGTATGGTGTTGAAAAGGCACACGATATCCGTATCACCGCAGGGATCGCATTTATGGTCGCGGCCATCGCGCGCGAACGACTTCCAGCTGTTCAAGTTATGACGCCGAATGACGATTAGGGAATCGATTCCTCATTGTGGCAATATTAAGTATCCGGCTGCATTCAAACAGGTCACCGGCTTTATGGCAGCTACGATTGTGACGAGGGCGGCGATGGTAGAGTCCGCTTTCGGACCGATACAATGCACCGATACAGCTTTTCAAACCTCTTTCGTTGGAAAGAATAAGCGTTTCAGTGGGCGAAACCCAGAACCACGCGAGGAGGTACGTACTCCCGGCGCTAGAACCTTCTAGCCGTAGCAGCGCATCCCCAAATAGCAGCTTGGTCGGTGGGAGTATGAGACATTGCTTTGGGCGGCCAAATAGACGCAGATCCTGCAGAGCAACTGTTGGGAGGGGCGAATGCCCGCGCGAGAATGAATGGATTGCAGGATCGGAGATGGTACTGATTATGCGCGGGTTGGGCGAGCAAATCTGTCTCCGCGGGGGGACGAGTGTAGGTGTTTGGAGCGTCAGCGACGGGGCGACTGGACGGCGGCCTCCCCAAGACGCGAGGGGCCGAAAGGCATTCGATGAGTCGAATAACTCCTCCCGTTCCATCAACCCAACCAATTGTGCGAAGTGTAAGACGCTGGCTTGAACGGGCGTGCGATGCAAATGTCCGCATCAGAGAGAAAAACTTGCCTTAGCCAAGATAATAACAAGACGACCAAAAAAGCGAGCGTTGCATGCCGATAGATTGTATTGGCATCCGTCGCGCGAGCCCAGCAAGCGCAACAGCCTCGCGAGCGCAGCAAGCGCAACAGCCTCGCGAGCGAAGTTGACTCTCCGCTCAATCCGCAGACGCACTGTCCCAGTTGTCACTGTGAAGAGGAAGTATCATGAAATTCAGCATGTCTATCACGACCGAGTGCTTCGAACTTCATGATAATTGATTTTGAATTTCCCAACGGTTTGTCCGAGATTCACGATGATTCATCATAGACGGCCATGTTGAATTTCCCGAGGTGTTTAGGAACAATTCAAGACATTTTTTCAGCATGTTTCCAAGTGAATTCAAACATGTTTCATCATGACTATGGAGCGTGTACTGTGACTGCTAATTGGGGTAGTGAACCCTCACATAACACAAGGAATTCAAAACAAAATATGGTGAATTTCAAGAAAATATAATAATACAATTAATCTGACGCTACAGATAGCTCATCCTCCCCATCGCTGTCCTCCCCACTGCTGCTGATGTCGTCAGGTTCATCATCGATGTCGTTTTCGGACTCGTCTGAATCGTCGAGAGGGGCACGGGACACTGCCATAATGTTCAATGGGTAAGGGCGCACAAGATAATGAATGTAATGAACGCACCGTGGTCATGCTCGGGGGTCCCGTTCTGTGAGTCGACATTCACTGAGAGAATGTAAGTAAGTCCCAGCAACGAAGAAGAAGCGACGACTCACTTGCGTCGTCGTCGGGCGGCGGGGTAGCTACAATGTGGCGAGAGCTTTCACGGCCTAAAGTGAACTTAAAAACCGCGAAAGTAGAAGTATAATGATGGACTTACGACGTTGCAACCCCGCTGCCTCAAGTCTCCCAATGTTCGTAAGTCGCTCGCGGCGACGGGAGACACCACTGGCGGGATTAGCCTTTCCCGCACGATAGGCGCGGACACTGTTGATATAGCGTTGAAGTATCGATGCTGTCGCCCAGTTCCGTGGGTACCGCTTCGAGCTCAGGTGCCCATGGCGCTCTCCGGCCTTCGTGGTGTTATTGGAGATGATCCAAGCGAAGGTAGATGACGCACCACCCGTAATATTTTAGCAACTGTTCCCGGGTCCTGCTGCGACCAGGGTAATTTGAAGTCGATCTTGGCCTCGTGCGCAACGGCATGGACTACGGCCTGCAAGAGTCATAGTCAAGATATGAAGAAACAGAAATGAAAATATAACACACCTGAAGCTCTGTGAAGAGCTGGCGGTTGTCCGAAAGCTCCATCGCCTCCTGTATCTTGAATTTACCCTTCGGTTTGACGATGGCAACGATTCCCTCATCCGTCGAAGCAGCTTGAGAGCGTGCGAGCTTTTTGAGCTTGTGATTCTTGTGGGAGAGGGCCTGGTTCTTCGCCTCAGCGGAGGTGAGGCGGGCTAGCCATTATGATGATTAGACCCGATTCAAAAAGACAAGGCCAAGACGTACCAGTGAGCAGAGCAATTCTTTGGTCAGCTGAGAGCGCCGATTCGCCAGCTGGGGTGTTGGTTGAGTCCTGGAGGGCAGCGGCCTGTGCATCATTGCTGCTGCGTTGGCTCTTCTTCGCGGTACCTCGTTTCGCTTTTTCCTTGTTGGCGCGGGTTTTGGCAGCGTCGTCCGCGCGGTTTTCATTTGTTCTCAATTGTCCAGCGGACTGTTTCCGTGTGCGACCGGCACCGGCTCGGGGTTTGTCGGTCATGGGAAGATGTCAAGGAAGAGGAAGACGAGACGATGGTGAGAGTAAAGAAAGAAGGTGTGGAGCCATTGCGGTGGTGGTTCGGTTGGGAGCTGTGGAGCCATGACTTCATGCCCACGTGACTCAACCCACCGCGTCGCGTTAAAGTCCACTACTCGACCACTATGCGTGTTATGCGCCGAATTAAACTCAAATTAACTCTTGCCACATTCCTATTCGTATCCCACACCCTCTTAACCGCCACTGTCATCATGCCCCGGGCAATCAAGCCATTTATTTGTGGCTGCGGATGCGGCGAAGTCAAGACCAAAGCGACGGAACAGAGGCACTTAGCGCGAGGGGCCCCTCTAAATCTGTATATCCAGTACCAAAATATGCCGCAGCCTGCCTTCTCGCAATCTCCGGAACCTCGGCTCGGAAGTCCCGGAGAGGCCGTGGAAATGGATGTTGACTGTCCTGCGGAAGATGTTCACAACGACGACGAAATGGAGATCAATATGAATGAACTTCCGTCTTTGGCCGATGTTTCGGACTCGGAATCAGAGTCGGATGATGGTTTTTTCGCCGGGGAGGATGAGCAGGATGGTGGATGGGAGTCGGACGAAGATTGGGATGAGCCCGAGGACTGGGATGAGGGAGATGAGCCATGGCAGCAGGGATTGAGTCAGGGTGATCGCCTGGGAGATGTTTTCGAGGCGGAGGCAGCTCGAGCCGGTGCGTGCGCCGCATTCTTTGATGATTAACCCAAATATACTTATGGCTTTGCAGCCCATGAACTCTCGGCGGACGATCTGAACGACATCCGTGCATTCAATTTCAAGGCGGAAACACATATTACCGATACTGCCTACGAAAAACTTTCCCTTGGCTTCCCCCAGCTCGCTGACCTGTCCTCCCTGTATATTCTGCAGAAGCGGATGGCGTTCCTTTCCGGTGTCAAGGGCATCAAATATGACTGTTGTATCAAGTCGTGCATGTGCTATACAGGGAAGTACGCCGCCCTTCAACGCTGTCCTTTCTGTCACGAAGCCAGGCTCGATGCGGAGGGCAAGCCACGACGGCAGTATCAATATATCCCCATTATTCCTCGACTCGTCGCACTCTACACCAACAGGGAGCAGTCCGAGGTACTCCAGACCTATCGGGCCGAATTTGAGTTGGAGCCCGATACGGTCAAGGATGTATTTGACGGGACCCACTACCAAGGATTGCTCCAGAAATTCGTGACCCTTCTTGGAAGGAAATTGGCCCATAAATTCTTCTCTGACATTCGCGACATCGCGGTGGGCATATCGTTCGATGGATTTGCACCATTCAAACGTCGCAAGTACAGTTCGTGGCCCATCATTGTCTTCCTCTACAACCTGCCCCCCCAAATCCGATTCCACCTCGAGAACATATTCTGCATCGGGCAGATCCCTGGATATCCCAAGGATTCGGATTCGTTCCTCTTTCCCTTCGTCGAGGAGATGTGGAAAGCGGCGGAGGGTGTTCGTGCGTATGATGTGGTCCAGGACCAAATTTTCAGCCTGCACATATATCCCGTTCTCGGCTTCGGCGATATCCCCGCGGTCGCAAAAATGCTGAAGATGAAAGGGCATAATAGTCAATGCCCGTGTCGCATGTGCGCGATTGTTGGAATTAAAGCTCCAAGTGAGTCCTTTTACTTTTTATCTCGATGTTTCTGACTCTTACAGATAATCGGCTGTATGTCCCCTTGCGCCGCCCCACTGGGACCCAATACGACCCTTTGAACCTTCCCCTACGCCAACACGACACGCTCCTAGCCCAAGCTCGCGTGGTTGAAAACGCAACAAACGATGCCGAAGAGAAGCAGCGTTCGCAGCAGTATGGAATCAAAGGTGTTCCCCTTCTATCCACCCTTCCCTCATTATCCATTCCCCACTCTTTCCCTTACGATTTCATGCACCTCGTTTGGGAGAACGTTATCAAGACATTGATCTTACTTTGGGCGGGTGAACATAAAGGAATGGACCAAGGCTTGGGTGAGTATCACCTTGGGCCAACGGTCTTCGAGGCCATCGGGCAGGCTGGGAAATCTTCTGGGGATACAATCCCTTCGTGCTTTGGGCCCCGGGTCCCCGACATCGTCAAAGAACGGTATTATTTCATTGCGGACACTTGGTCCGTGTGGACCATGTCTCTCGCACCCATCCTCCTTCGGCAGCGGTTTAAAAAACCGGTTTACTATACCCATTTTGTTTCGTTGGTTCGCTTGCTCTATCTGTGCCTCCAGTTCGAAATTTCGAGGGCAGATATCGACACTATCGAGACGGGCATGGCAGTGTGGGTACAAGAGTTCGAGAAGTAGCTTTTGATCCTTAATTATCAACCACTGCGCTTTGACATTGTGCGTCAGGTTGTATTATCAGTATAAATTGGACCGCCTCCCGGTTTGCACTCTTCCGATCCATGGGTTGCTTCATATCGCTCCCAGTATCCGGATAATGGGCCCGAGCTGGTGTTACTGGGCATATCCGATGGAACGATTCTGCGGGTCTCTACTGCCTGCAATCAAGAGCCGTCATTATCCCTGGGCCAGCATCGACCGCCGGATCCTCGAACTCGCGCAGCTCTTCCAAATCAAGGCCATCTATTCACTTTCGACGACTCTTGACTTGCGGCGTCGTAGGAAGCTTGAGAACTCCGGGACAAAATTAGCTGGCTGTGGGTCATAACTTTATTTCCTGTCTCGAAGGTCTCATTCAAATTATCCATGTAGATCCGCGTTGTGTCCTGGTGTATCCACGCGAACTTCGATCGCTTACAGCTCCTCTGCGCAAGTTAGTTTCGAAATACCTCGCGTCATTATACGGGACAACGAGCCAGGAAATTCTCCCCCTCATTTCGTCCCCGCTCGAGCACTGGGGGAAAATCCAATGGCTAGAAGGTGGGGATATGATGCATGCAAGTGAGATTGGAAAGCACGGGACAAGGGATATGACATACGTCAAAGTTCGATTTTTTTTACGGGTCAAGACGTGCTTCTGAACACTTGCATCTAGTTCAATGGGCACTATGGCCAGCTCCGACTCCTCCTATTGGTCAGGCTTGACCCATCTGATGTCCGCAAATCGACTACGACCAAGATTCACCTTCTGGCCGTCGTCGCCAAGAGCATTATGACACAGAAGAACCGGCTTGACATGCCTCATACCAAGGGTAAGTTTCGCGCGGTGGAAATAGTTGATGCGGACGACCTTGAATTTGTCGTTGGTCGTGTTCCGGACCGCGGAGAGTACGTGTTCACCGAACGTGTTGGTTGTGCTGCCATATTGGAAGCAGCGGATGATCCCGAACAAGCTGTTGTTCCCCGCAATCATCGGCAAAAACGGGCTCAAGTAGCGTAGTATACATCTCTCACTACAATTGACTCCCTATTTCCAAAATTTACTGTATGTTGCGGTTTCAAGATAAATGATCATGAATTCACGATGCTGAAAATAAAGCAGTTTTGGTGTCGTGAATGGCACCATGAAATTCATATAGCTGACCCTGACGAAACATTGTGAATTTGGAAATTCACGAGAATTGTCTTGAATTTCACAGTGAATCCTTCTTACAGTGTGTGGTGATGGAGAGCAGCACAGAGGGCACACGCGACGCCGCCGGAGTCAACTTAAAGACCCGACAGAAGAGTCTAAAGAAGACTCGCCGTTGGCTTTGCGAGATGGTGGATATGCTTTGACAAACAGGTCGGAATCAATTCGTCCGAGAGCGCAACGAAGTGGTAGATGGAAGCAAAGCGCCTTATGCCTAACATGGCGCAACAACATCGCAATCTGATCTTTGATCCTTATGTTTCGCCAGCCTCCCATAGTGCCTCAAATTGCTCAAATATTAGGATGTTTGTCCCCCTCTATTGAAAAACAAGAAAACTTCCCCCACGTCAGTAGATAGAAGCAATATGCTCAAGTTTCTCTGGATCAGCCTGGGCAAGGAGTGGAGGATGAGACTAAAATCAATCATATCACAACTAGACAGGTACTTAAGACAATTCGACGATTTATGATTTTTTATTTCGACTCCGGAGTATTTCCAGGTGCAAGAAACTGCGGAATGGTTAAGGTACTAGTAGTGAAATCAATATTGTTGAAGAAAAGTTGCCGTTCGCTTATCTCCCAGAATACCATAATGACCAACGCCCGTGATGAAATCGTGTTTAACGGGCTTCCGACACTGACCAGCGCCAAGGTCCCCCCAGTCGCGGCGCACAGTATCAGACATCGTCGCTGCCACGCCGAATTCAGCCGTCAACGCGCTGAGAGGGGCTTTGACGGAGGAAAGCCAGTCGTTGATTGTCTCCGCGTACTCGCTGGCCGACATAGGAACGTTGGGCGGAAAAAAGTCGCCCAGGAAGTTGGCGAGAGACGGAATCATTCGTTTGCCAATCGCAAGAGACTCTAAGTCGGCATGCTTTGCTGAAGGCGAGCCTGCTGATGCTGCCTCGAATTCCTTCAGTCGATCGCTCTCTGGACCATAGAGGGGATCGTAGCGAAGCAGCTGGACCGTGTTTGCGAAGGTGGAGTCGGCGGAGAGTCTTCTTTCTCTCAACGAGGCCTGGATCGGCTCCCTGGTCCACAGAAGGGGAAAATGGTCGATGAAGGAGAGCTGTAGGACTTGTTCACCACTCTCTTCCAGCAATTTGGCGACAGCGACGACGACGACACTTGTTCCGGAATAGCCCGTCAGGCGATACGGACCGTGGGGACGCTTCTCACGGATTTTGTCCGCAAAGAATGCGGCCTGGGCAGAGAACGGAGAAATAGGGGTGGAATCCATGATTTGAATCCCCCAAAGCGTGCCGGAAAAGTTGGCTCGAAGGGCTCTGCCGGCATCGATGGTCCCCCTGATGCCCGGAAACATAATCAGAGGGATTCCTCCGTCCGAACGCAGCTCCACGATGGTCTCCGACGAGGACAAAACACTGTAGTCTGTCCCGGGGCCCGCCTGAATTTCGGCATCCGTCAAATTTCCACCCACCAAGCCTTCGAGGAACGAGGATAACTGGGAAATGGCAGGACGAGAGTAAACAAGGTTCTGCGGGATCGCGGCGGCGGCGTTTGCGAGGTCTCGAGATCGTAAAGCATTGATGATGTGGAGACGAAAGATAGTTGCCGTCAAACTGAAAATTAATTCAGCATACACAACAACAGAAGGTTGATGCTCAAACCTGTCAAATCCCTGTTGGCGAAGGTCCACCGTTGGCGATATTTTAGTGAAATTGCAGATGCTCGTGGCGACCTCAAGCAGCCACGGTTGAATACTCGCGGTCACCCAAACGGTCGGCGCCTCAATCGAATCAATGGCGTTGAGTTGTTCTTCCACCGTGTTATAACTGCATTTTATTAGCATGAATACCGCGCGGGAATTGCGATGCCCACATGGCGTCAATTTCCGTCGCATATAGGCTGATCGCAGCCTTGCGCAGAACCGTGCCTTTGGCTGCGCGAGGGAGGGGTTTGTCCGGGGAAACGAACACTATCATCTCTTTGAAAATCCGGCTAAATCCTGGCGCAATCGCGTTCGCTTGTTCAATAACGGGCCTAGAATTAATACATGACAATTTAGTGGCACAAATTGGTGGGAGGTTTATATGTACCAAAGGGTGTTTCTTAGATCGGCGAGTTGAATTGGATCCTTGACATCGATATACAGTTCTGCGGGTGTTTCAACGAGTATTCCCGTCTGTGCGCGCTCGTGTCCAAATACAACAGCCGCAGTGACACTGTCAGAAATTTCCGTGTGCATTGAGCCCTGTGCAAGTCAACGAAAATATGACGCACATCGAGCTACCCGTGATGATATTTTCCATGGGGGCGGGGACCGTCTTTTCCCCCGAAGTGTGGACAATTGTGTCATCGAGCCGCCCAACACTGAATCAACCCGCTTAATTCGACTGGGCACGCTCGTTCTTTTTACGTACAGTCGCCACAAGTGCTTTTTCTCCGGGTGGTTCACACAGAGATCAGACGTCGCGTAGCCTCTGGGGTTTTCCAGATTTTGCACCATCGGAGCCCAAGTCTCTGATGTCTGCGGAAATTCAACGTTTAATAGGAGACATGTTGAAAATGCAACGAACGAGAATTTGGCATTCAAACGTCCCGTCGCCCTGCGGCACCCATTTCACGTTCAACAGGTCCGAGATCCGGAACCACCTCCAGTCCTTTGCATCCTCATCGTGGGGCCAGAGAGCGGCAATAGCTCCTGTCTCAGTGGCTCCGTACCCAGTGAGAAGATGCACTCCTGCATTCACCAGGCCGTCCCCGATTCGCTGCGGGAGCGGGCCGCCCCCCCATATCTAATTAGTTGCATTAAATCAAATATATATGTCGAGGAATACTATACGCACTATCGTATGGAGCGTCGTCAGATATGCAAGGGAATCAGGGGAGTCGAACCAGGTGACGAGGAGAGTGGGGACGGTCGTGAGCGACCTGCACTTTGTCTTCCGCGCGTGTTCCAAGATGTTATCGGGTGACGGGAGCATGGGAAAGGCACTCGGAGAAGTGGCAGTCGGCGGATACACCGCAACGCAGATTCCAGAAAGGGGCTCCAACAGCTGGCAGGAGATGCCCAGGAGGTGGAACGGCGGAAGCCCCATGTTCCCTATCGGTGTTTCGACGTGGGTTCGCACCTCGGCGACCCTAGCTAGATGAGGGAGCTAATGATGAGCGAACAAGAATCAGGTGCCACTATCGACTAACCGGAAATCCAGTGCGCGAATGCTCGATGCGTCTGGGCAATGGCCTTGGGAAACCCAGTACTCCCCGAGGAATGAATGTACATGAAGACGTCGTCAAAATTTGCGCTAATTTGTGGCCTGGGATAAGGTTGGAATGCATGGTCCGGGGTTTCCGCGCCGATATTGGGATAAATTTCCTGGAACGACGGAACTTCTTGGATGTCCAACGCGAAATCAACCTCCGCAAGATGTTTCTGAAGTCGAGCCAAAAGAGGTGATAAGGTGACACGGGTGGCTAAGATGTGATGGCAGGATGAGGCGCGCAAAAGCTGAAGGATCGCGGCTGCTGAATTCCTAGGAGAAATGGGAAATGGCTGATTGTCCAAACTTGAGAATAGAATGTCGACATGGAAGAGTAAGTGCAACGTACGATGAAATTCGCGGTCATGAGGCCGACCAGAATGGCATGGTACAACATAGTATCTGACTCGGCAAGAATGGCGACCACTTTCCTGTCTTGACCTTCACGATCTGGACGTAGGACATGGGCAGCGCGGTGAGTGGCGCGACCGAACTCCAGGTGCGTGATGGTGACGATTTCGTTGGATTCCAGATCCGCATAGATATAGAATGGATCCGAGGGAATATTGTCCAAGTTCCGCGCAACAAGGGTAGGGATGGTTTCAGGGCTCAGGGAAGAGGACATGACCACTTCAGGCGGCGCTGGGAAGGAAGCAACTGTGACGTCCGACAATTATTCATCGATCTTTATTCCTTATTCTTATCGGATGCCGACGGCTGATGCAGCGGGAAGATGCGGTACTGGATCAGGGCCGAAGCGGTCTTGTGGATGATTCAATTGGATGATGCTGGTGAGTAAGGCTGATGGTAAACCGGCAAAGGAGTAACTTACGTGGCCACCGGTGGCCGCCGGTGTGCTCCGGCGGCCGCTGGTTATAGTTTGCCAGCGGATAACACTTCAGAGCCCACCGTAGTCTGTTGGAACCGATGCTAATTGCTGGAGATACGTCAAAATAGATATTTCAACCAAGCCCTCGGCACGGGTCTATTATGATATGTAAGCTTTCCTGAATTTCTAGGACATCCCACAGTGGGAGTCCTGCTCAGGCCCACTTTTTGTTCCGGTCATTGCCGTTGAATTGAGTGGTCCTGGACCATGTTCAGATCAATTATATTAGTTGCATCTCGCACAACCCAGCGTTTTGAACCAGCCGGCGCAGGAAATGGAATACAACCATGTCCAATTGCGGAAATACGACCCGGAATCCACTGGAAATCAATGTGATCCAGCGGTCGGTAGGTAGGGAGGATTGCAAGGCCGGTCCAGCTCATGAACGCCGGTTTCCAGGAATTATCAAATTCCGCTGACTGTGTCATTGGGCACCGGTGGAGGCCAGCACCAAAGCGTGCGCACGTCGCGGGCCACTGATCCGACAGCTCCGCGTGTATATCAATATAGTGAAAGGAGTTGAACTTCCGAACCAACGTACCTAACATCAGCAACCGAACGTTTTATTGATTATCACGTTTCACGTGTTTTTTTTCTGTCTTGAAATTTGACCTTTCGCCCTGGGCACTTGAGGGAGGAATATGATACTTATAGAGCTCAAGCGTTTGTTAAAACTCTGCGAATTTCTATTGCCATCAATTTATACCGCATGTTGTGAGGCCGGGCCGGTGTCCGGCTGCAACAGTTGTCGTTGTCGCGTTTTTAAGTTCCCCCCGCGTTGGGACCGCGGCCCGCGGCTCTGAGTAGTGTTTTCTACATATGTGGAGATACCGTGGGAAATTGTGTCTGGTGGATTTGTGATATGAAGCCGACGTTAACGCAAGGGGTAAAAACGAAATTTCGGTTGGATCAACGGGCGAAATGGCACACAGATTCCGAAGCAGCCGAGCATTGAACAATTGTGCATACCCCCTGCAGGCCACCGAACAGACGCAGTCACTCGATGACCACAGTGGCCCACTGGACGCGCGGTGGTTTTCCATGGCGCCCAGCCGAAATTCAGAGCGAGCGTACCCACTTTCGGCCGTCACGCAAGACTAAGCAGGGTGCGATAGTTCTTCTGCTGCTCGGTCACCGTAAAGTTTGATTTTCACTATGGTGAGGTAAAGGCGCGGCTGGAGAGACGCGATGGGTAGGTGGGTCAAAGGTAGAATTACGCGGCCAGGTCCGCGGAAACCCAGAAAAAGTGCATCGACGAACACCTGCTGTAGCTGCGGGAGCGCACCCACTGGTAATTATAAGGGAATCGGGGGCACTGTTACCCGTTGGTGCTCCGTCACTGTGGCAGTGCCACTGCAGGATCCGAAGTCCGGTGATACTGATGGTAGGTAGGTAGGTAGGTAGTATTACAGGGCACGGTCCCGCTGAGGAACGCCAGTTTGAGGAAGTATCCCGGTGTAATACAGGCTTTTTATATACACCATCGTCCCTCGCCTCCAGAAATGGAACGCAGGGTCCAGAAATGCGCGGATTGACGTTTTGGGACACATTGACCGCAGTTCATCAAATCTGGTGATGAAGCGAGCTGCAGAGACGGAGGGCGTTACAGGGGTGATTATGGCAGAAGAGGTGAGCGGGCTGAAAGTGGAAAGCTGCTGGCGGGAGGGAGCCCCGAATTGGACATGATTATCCGGTTCTATGGGCAGGAAGGCGATTGTCATAGCTGGTCTTATATTCTGAGATTTAGGCTATTCACACAAATAACGTTTCTGACTCGAATCAGGGTCGTGGATGGATGTGTAAGCGTCGTGGATGAGGAATGATGCCGATCCTTAATTTTGAGGTGGCCGCACTCATCGGCGATTCAGAGAGTTGGGCAGGCGTTTGACTTAGGTGCGACGTTCTCAACAAACTCTCCGCCAACAGAGTTTTGTCTTTGCACTTGAACTCCATTGATAATTTTGATCCTCCAGCTCGGGTTGATTCTTTGAACCCAAGTTTGAACTGCTTTCCAGCACAGGGAGGAACTGTCGTGAACTCCGATGTTTCCGAATGCGAACCCGCCCTGATCAGCCGTTGCACAAGTCAATGTCGCAATTCCGATCCGACATCCTCGTTGCGTGCCAAAATTTGCCGAACCCCAAACCGTCGGGTTGAATTTTTCATTTCCGACCTCGCCGAACTTCTCCGGATTCGGTGCCGTAAGGGTTGGGTTGAAATTTAGCAGATTCGAACCTTGAATGTCGCCTTCGCTCCGACGGGTATCGAAGCGGCATGAACCTGAATTCTCCCTCAGTCTCTTCCTCATCATCGTGTGTTCGCAACCGGGATTTGTTCCTGTTTGGCCCTCGATTGACGCGGGTTTGAGTCACGTGGACCATCTACCTTGGTTCCTCGGTTGTTATTAAACTAACCAGGGTGTATCATGCGAATCGCTGCATCGGGCTAACCACTATCCATGTACCGGGATACCTTGCGAGATCAGGTACGAGAAGATCGAGTACTCAAGCTCAACCAACTTTAAAGGCTTGGGAATCTGTATAGTATTGAGCAAGGATTGAGGCTATTCGCCGGCCCTCGGACTGTTCAGACCCCAACGGATTTTAAGTTGACTTTGAGTTTTTGTTAGATTCCACTGGGCTGGGACGTGCCGCTATTCCGTTCCAGAATTTTGATTCTGAACTTGGCCTGGGCAATTTACCGTTGAACCTTGACGTAGATACTTTGCAACAAGAACCATCTCTGAAACGGCGGCAGGGCCTTGGTACACCTGGTACTCGCCACAGAATAGGGAAGCTTTATTTATGGTGCGAGGGGAGTCGTACTTAGAAGTGGTAGCATTCTTTTATTTCGATGGAGGGGTCCGATGCACGTGAACCTTTCACGAATCGATGAATCGTGTTAGTATTATTCATTTGGCTTCTGTCCACCTCTATAGCTAGTCCTCCATCCCAATCCCTGGGGCCAAAAAATACCACTCCGAACGTATCCTGGCGCATCACGCGGATCTCACTCGAGGCGAACCCGACCAGGGAACTTGAGGAACAGAAGGCACAAAAAAAAGAAGATGGACGGAAGAGAAAAACTACCCGAGACTTGAACAATGCTTCCAAGGTGCAGAGCATGCTTGAAGGAGTGGTAAATGATTTTGTGGGAGCGAGAGGCACAGGTTGGACAGAGCGGACATCGTCGCTGAGGAAGGTTGCGGTGTGGTGGCCGGGGCCGCAGATTCCAGCGCAGGATGCGGAACGGTACCGCGAAGGCGTGACGGGCAAGTCATTAACCATTTCCCGTCACTTCCAAACGGTATACCAGAGTCGACTAACGTTGGTCACAAGGTGGTGTTGGCGGCGAAGGGGGAAAAGGAACTGTGGTAACGGGCGACGGTTATCTTCCTCCAAGCATTTCTGATCTGACTCGGACGTAGGTGGGTTGAAAAGCCCACAATGTGGCCAGAGACCGGCGAAGGGTAATTATATCTGACGTGTCCGAGTCTTTCCGTTTGATGCCTCGGTTGAAACTCGACCGACCCCGCTCTCGGTTCTAACACTCATGCCGGTGCTATACCCCTCAAAAGCGCCTCCGGCATCAATACCTCTTCCTTTCTTCCCTCCCATAGCCGCCGCAACCATCCCTCACTGCGGGCTTCGTCGCAAAGAGCTTCGCGCACCGGCATTTTCATGAGCCTATTGACCTCAAGCTCTATGCTGCAAGACCTCATCAATAAATCTTTTCTCCTCCCACCAATCTCTAGCTTTGTAGCGACGTTCGTTCCCCTCAAAGCACTAATTTCTGGCTGTTCATTGATAGAACAAGCCTGTCATAAAATCTCGACAGCCAAGGCCGTCAAGAGATGCTACGTAGCCCAAAGCTCGCTCCACGCTGTCAAGCTGTGGTGGCTGAACGTCAATCCCTCAGTTCAACATGGTGCTCAAACTCGAGGGTTGTAACCAAGCGCTTTGCGCAATACCGCATGCATGAAGCGAACCTCTTCATGACTCTCTACTCGTCTCATGGTTGTTGCGCTCTGTTTATCTTGCCGGCAAATCTCCCGCAAGAGTCGAGACCGATCTACTAGGACGATCCAGGAGATGAAGATCGTCAGGATTTGCAGCCCACCGCAAATATGGCCGCTCTGTTACTGGTTGCATCTGGCACAGTCAGAACACAATCCAAATCGGATTGTAACGGCTCCCCACAGAAGGCGGCTCCAACTGAAACTTTGGCATCTGATCCCGAGTCATTGGTTGAACTTTGCACATATGCTTGTAAGTATGGTGTTTGAACGCACACATTCCCGTACAAGCTGCGTAATATTTGAGCTGGGTTTTGTCTACTCGCATCATCGCACAATTTGTCCGTTGCTGGATCGCGTTGCGGCAACATCGTACTGCCCTTAGGACGCGAGGCAGGGTGTTCAAAATTAACCTGTCGACCTTGAGGGTCAGACTGACATGGTCAGACCAATCTTCCTTTGGGTCTACTGGTAGGGCAGCTGAGAGCGAGCGAATACTGGGTAAGAGTGATTAACGAGACTAGGTAAGATTTTGCATTCTGATATTGTCAGACCAGACATAGACAGTTCTGATTTCCACAAATTTCGCCCTCTGGGTGTTCACAGACGCGGGATATCCTAGGTTTAAATGGACAACATTCTCCGAACTCTTGGGAACGAATGACTTACATGTTACACCCCCAAAATGAATAACCAACGCCCATGCCAAAAGTCCGAGAAAATCACGGAGCAAACAAGTCCTGTTTCTTCTTAGACGAGTATCAGGCAGAATAGTTCACTTCAATCACTATTTGGACGGCGAGACTATTATCATCAGGAAGCCTCCGACCAGGCTAGAATTATCACTGCGTCAGCTTCGCCGTGATAGAGGTTGTGCGAGAGAAATATCTCACGTTGGTTTTGAATGAGTCTTTAGAAACCCCCTGTAAAGTGTCTATATGAACCTTACGAGGCAAGATCAGCGACAGATCTATTCAGGACCTGAAGATTGGAGTACCACATCGGTGCGGGAGACATCTGGATCACGCATTGCGTCAGCCTCAGCCTCAGTAGAATGCGAAAAAGATATCTACGTATGCCGCCATACTCGTCGCCCCCTTCGCTCTGCTCCAGATTTCCGGGCTCACCGCGAGTCTCGAAGTTCACACCCGAAGACGTGCCATTGCCTGACCACGTTCTTCCCATTTTCCTGCTATTGAGATTCGCGAGCTTCAAGTTTTGTGAGACGCCATCAACGTAGAGATTTTTTTATCAGAATGCGAACCATGGTAATACAATAGACTCGGCCTAAGCAGTAGCCGATTCCAGTGGGGACTGGATGTGTGAGCCAGGGTTGAAAAATGGAAGGCCGAGAAACTCACCGTTGCTTCCTTCGTTTCCCAGAAATCTAAGCGAACTCCTGTATGAGTTCGATAGATACCGGATAGTTCTGGAACCTACGTGCCCAAGACGGCCAACGCTATGGTCGCCCCAGCGGTTCCGGTCTGGATCGCTTGTGTGACCAGTCTTTTGAGCAGACTAAAAAGGAGAATAACATCCGGACAGTACTGCTCACTCGCAGCTCACCTCCTGGTCTCTTTGAACGATGATTTGACCTTCATCAATTGCAACACAAGGGCCAGCGCAATGGAAACGTCCGTCACGGCTTCGGCGACGAGCCAGATTCTACAATCACATGTTAGTTAAAGTCAAACAGCCCTCGGAAAAGATAAAGAGACATACGTGCCCGGGATTACGGCTTTCCTCCGATCATTATATTGGGGGAAGATCGCGAGCGTTGCGCCAGAGGTGAACGCGCCACCGGCCTGTCAGCGATGGTTGAAATTAGAGTTTACAAGTGTGGGGGAGGAATAGAAGCTTACTGCGACCGTGATGAAGAAGAATAGAATGAGAGTGATGCATTTGTTTTTGGTTCTAGAACGAGTTAGGAGCTGGGCCTCGAAACAATGAGATAACAGCGTACAGGAGCCAGTATCTAGCAACCAGGAAACTTTGGGCCAAAGCGGTCACTACGCCAGTCGTAAAGACGTTGAGCGGCTCAGGCTGTTCGACAACATGCGTTCGATTATGTTTCTTCCAGTAGGACCTGAATGACTTGCCCAATATGAGTTATTCAGATACACCAAATCTCCTGAGAAAAGCGAACTGCGTCAGCGACGGTGGTAGATTCAATGGAAGAGCACACCCCAGTGAGTGATTGTGTACTGCAAATAACATACATTAGTCCCCCGATCCGTTAATGCCGTAGGAGACGCAGATAGTACACACAAGATATACAGCGGAATAGTTTGCGATCATCGACACGGAATCGATCACGATGGAAGAAGATACTAGCAACTACGAGGCGGGACGAAAATTTGAGTAGCATGTTTACACGACCGAAGTATACAACCTTCAACATCCAATTGTCGCGTTTGAAGTGGCGGTAGTAGTAAGCTACCTGGAGCTTGTTTAATAACTCTCCACCATGAACCTTACGCACATACCTGAATGATTTCGACGGCGTACAGAAGCTGGCATCCATAATTGGGGTAAAACGCAAAAGCATGCTAAAATAAATGCTCACTGAACCCGCCCAAGTTCCCACAAGCAAAGCCCTACATGAACGAAGTAAGGCCATGGTTGAAAAATTCAATCAGAATGAATATACCCGAGAATGATGTCCGAATTGAAAGACATCGTAGAAGGGAAGTAACACGATCTGAAAGTGCACGGATAGCGCAATCTCTCAGTCACCCACAATATGGGATCAAAGACTGAGGGAAAGATGTGAAGAAAAGAAGTATATATAATGAACAATCCTAATACACCGATATATGGCAGTTCCTAACACGGATCTGATATGAAGGAAGGAAGGAAAGAAGCAGTTTTCAAAATGAAGGTGCTGATGGTTTTAATATTACACTAGGGCCACGGCCAAGAGCTGTAAGAATTGAGCATCCGGTATGAACGGCTGTACGCGCGGCAGCATGCCGGCTGTTCAGAGTCAATATGCTGTTGAAAAAGCTCTGGCAGAGTAGAAATTCAATCACTGGTACTCAGCAGGGTTCTCATGCGATCGGGAATAATGGGACATTCATTGGTTGCACTGAATTTTCACCCTGTATGGCTAACAGATAACGCGTTTCCGGTACAAGACTGAATATCCGGTGTGGACTTAGCGAAGGATCGTATGGGCAAAGCGGTTGGCGGGGCTGCGCAGTGTGAGAGAGCTCTGTAAAAAATGCATCAGAAGTTATAAATTCTGTGGGCAAGAATCATTGATCAGGCTGAAGGGCTGTTTTTACCCGTTCTCCATCAGCCAATCATCAGCTAGAACGCGCCTTTTCCCTGTGGAAAACCGTGGTTCTCGATACTGAGGGCACCGGTCGGAAGGGGAGAAATCCAGCACTGAGCTTCATCGCCCACCCTTGAATTACCTCCCGCCCATCAAGAACCTGTCGGAACAGAAGTGGCGTGGGATCTATGAGCTCGCGTCAGCCTTTCTGCACTCGGAGAAAGGCAAACTTGATGATATTTTGGCTGATGTGTCGTCCACGGCTGATTCGGAACCAGCTGGCGAGCTCTACGAATCCTCGCTCTGCCATCATTGTATCCGATGACGAGGAGGATGCCGAGGAGGATTCAGTACCTTCCGTGGTACGTGCCGCATTCTCTCGCCTGGGCTATTCACCAATACTTTCAATAGGTGCACGGTGGTGAATAGTAGTCGTGTTTGTGGAATATTTTTGTAGTTAAATTTGTCCCATACATACATGGAATATGGATTCGGCGCTGTTTCTGCCCCGAAACCCCGCCCTACATTTGAGATCTGGGACCGATGGCGTGAAAGATGGCACGGATGGCGTAAAAACAAGATTCTGGCACCAGAAGAATTTAAATGCTCAAGATGGCTGCCAGAATGCTTTCTGGCGCCCGGCATCTTTTTATGGAGCCAGATCAAATTCTGGCGTGATGGCGGTTGGTTTGGCGGAGCTGGCACCAGCTCAGCCAGCTCAAAAACATTTCCCTGATGATCAGGAAAGACGGTTCATGTGAGAAGTGCCTCACAAGGGGCGCGCATGATGACTCTTGCGAATACCCATTTTGTGAATACTTGAAACTCTTGAAGCTCTGTGTCCAGCTCTCTCGGTCAACTTGGAGGGCACGAAAGCCTATTGCGATGTCCCATCAGCGGGTCTCAAGGACTGTTATAGAGAGACGATGGGATGATCCAGTTCCAACTTCCCTATTACCAAAGAGACGGGATAGTTTCCCGCCAATACGTCCGCCACGCGTGAGACACTGATACTGGTTACCTCGGGCGCGAAGCCATGCACGGAGAAGGTGAGGCCTACGAAGAAGCAGATACCGATGGACGGACTTGGTGATATTTATCGGCGCACGTTCGTCGCCGTCGGTTTGCTGACCATTCTGTTCAGGATATAGATATCCCAGGAGATTCGGCAGTGATACACCATATCGGCCAACGTAATTTTGTGCTGTGGAGTGAGAAAGGTGCAAGGCGCATGGGACAGTGGGGCACCGTGAACGTTCTACACGTTCAGACTCCCAGGGTGGACCCAAAAGCCGGGCTCACGGTGGAGGGTGGACGCAAGTTCAACGGCATGATAGTGTGTGCTACGAACGAAAACGAATAACCGTGAAATCCTCGCCTGACAAGTCTTCTCACAGGGTACAATTGAAAGCTCTGGGTCCACGTTGTGGCGGTTCGCTACGCAGATTTGGTCCAGATACTTGAGACGTAAGGCTCTAACCATTTCGTTTTCGTTTGCGCAAACGGGCAAACCAAACGAAAACGTTTTAAAAAACCGTATAAACCGTTTACGAACGGTAATTTTAGAGGGGAAGACTACACAGCTTTCCTAGACAACAATCTGGGAGGTGTCGTCTTGGAATGGGTTTATTGACTGACAATGAGGCGCTGACAATGTTCAATGGGATCTGACCGCGTCCCGTACCTGCCAACTGCCAGTGGACACCATGGCAAAAGAGATTGAGACCAATCCACCTCAGATCCAAGTTGAGCGCTCAGCGGGTGTGCGTGAGAATGATTCGGGATTAGGCATCGCGAGCAAGATCGCAGCAGCGAAGCAGCCTTTGGGGTACCTGATTTCATCAGGACATATTTGTCTAAAAACCGCTCCACATTACTTATATCTCATCTGCAAGACTCGAGACTGGACGGCCAACAAGTTACGCACCGGATCTGATGTGAAGCAATAAAAGTTGGAAATCAATGTCTGTTATTTCTTGGGTCATCTTCGTGACTTGAACGAGAAATTGAGCTACATCATCAGTTTGAATACGAATTCAGCTGCGTGCCGGTCGTGCATTCCGAAACACGATTTGGGCCAATTTTTGCATGCAATAAAATAAATAACACAGAGTTAGTCCGGGAGCATACTGAGTTTACTTAATTCTGTTCCTGGTTGGATGGAGCTTGGTTGAACTTGGCAGCCAGTTTCCTCCTCTCATCTTTGTTCGGTATTAGGAGTATTTTGGGCACGAAAATAAGGCGGGCACGCGATCGAGACAAGCTCAGGAATAGAGTTGCGTAGGTTCGAATTTGAAGTTCACGTTCGTTCGCGTTAGTTGAATCTTGGTTTCCGACGCTGGGATGCCCGAGTGCAGCCGGTACTTCACGGAAGCGGACAGTTCAGAATGGTGTGGAATATATGATCAAGCAGGGCTGAATAGATTATTTGAGGCAGGGCAAAGTTGGGTTTCCCTTTGATCCAAATTCCACCGGGGTGGTAAGTTAAAGGCAAAAGCCAGTAGTAGATACAGGACGCCATAGTGATATTACCCAATGGACGGCCGAACGGACTCGAACGTGTCATTGAGTGGGAATGCGAATGAGCATAATGAAGAACAAGAGTATGAGCCCGCACCGCGAGGAGGGGCTTAAGCAGGAGGCAGAAGATACATATATTTATAAAATTTCCCCTGTGCAGCGTTTTCCTTTGATTTCAGTATCAGTACCGTGCTGATGGCTATGATAGAGCAGCAGCAAGAATCCATGTCTTGACTAGTATATCGGTTAGTACACGCGCTTGTCATTCCGCTATCTTCTATTTGATTTCGCGCGAAAGCTGGGTTCGACTCCCAGGTCGAGAGTTTCTTTTTGCGTTTAGTTTAGTTTGGGGAGGTCTTTTCTGTCTGCCCTGCACTTTTATTTATTTATGTAGATTAACCCTGCCATGTACCCAATGCAATTTCGGCCCTGTGTTCCTGTCCTTTCCTGCGTAGATACAGTGCGTATGCGCAATGAGCCAAGGCTTCGGGCAACAAGACCACACAATGGCTTTACCGCGCGCCAACTACGACCCACGGCGGGTGTGCCTGAACCCGTTCCCCGACGTCGACTTTGGCAAGTATCGCCGTCCAGTGGGCGTCTACCTCGCCGGGGGCCTCGTGCGTCTCTCCCGCGCCCTTGTTGCTATGCTGACACGCCCGCAGTTCGCACTCGCCAACTGGCTCTTCCTCGACGCCGTCATCCTCTCCGCGCACGCCAAGGCGCCCTGGGGCCAGCCCGACACGCCCGTCCCCGTGCGCGTCACCTTCGTCGACTGGCTCCCGGGCCTCTGCTCCCTGCTCGGCTTCCTCGTCATCAACCTCATCGACAAGGACCGCGTGCGCGGCGAGGACACATTCGGCGACGCGCGCGCGGTGTGGCGCGCCCGTCTGTTCCTCTTCATCGGGTTTGCGCTCATGGCGGGCGGGATGGCGGGCAGTGTGGTGCGTCCTCGCCTTCTCCTCTCCCTTGTAGTAGGATGCTGCCTGTCCTAACGCACACACAGACCGTGTTGGTGATCAAATACGTACTGCCCGACCACGCGGCGCAGTTCAAGTACTACGGCTACGCCAGCGTCGGGCAGAACCTCGCGCTCATGCTTTCTGTCGTGCTTCTGTGGCTCGCGCAGAGCGCGAGCGGGGAGTACGAGTATAATGTGACGCTGTGAGGCAGCGTGCACGCGCTCGGCGATATAAGAGCGGCGGAGATGATGTACGTGTCTAGGGTGTGCGGGGCAGGTGTACGACTCGAGATGCGCGTGCTGGAGGGGGTGTGTGATTTATATGCTATTTCTTTCTTTGTACACCCGTGGCCGGGACTGATATTTAGGTACTGTGTACATCCGTGCGTTGGAATGTAAATGCTATCCTGGTGTTGTTGCTATAGCTCATCCTCACCACCCCACCTCACCTCACCTTTCCGTTCGCAAGCAAACGTGCTCGGTCCTCCAGCTGTGCGTTCTTGTGTGCCCCCGCCCGTCTTTTTCCCTTTCCCTTTCCCTCCTCTGGACTGGTTGGTCTGCGTGCATGTGCATTCTCTGCGGTCTTTCGTCTACTGTACCCCATGCCTACTGCCCCTGCTCACCTGCCTACCTATCGACCAACCGACCGAACGATTCCACACACACATCGCATGGTATATCATATACGCAATGCATGGTGTATAGCTACTGCGCTGCACGCGCGCGATGTCGTTCCCGTCCCGCGCTGCGCCACGCTGGCGCCTTGCGTCCGGCGCTACGCCTCGTTGCGCCTCGTTGCGCCTGCCGTGCCTCGGCGTGGCGTGCGCCGCTGTGTCCGCTCTGCTCCGGCGTGGCGCCATGGTGACGGTGCCGTGCGTGTCGCGTCGCGTCGCGTCGTGGCGGTCGTCCCCGCCTCGCTCCTTGGCTTCAGCCTTCGTGTCATCTCGTTGGCTTGTTCGCATATGCTTCATCTCTCTCTCATACAGACGCAAAGTTTCCCATCTCTACTCGTTTATAATCCTCCGAGTCCGATCTTAGATTATCCTGCCTCATAAACACCTCACGCATCATTAAGGTGCAGTACAGTACAGTACAGTACAGGAGTTCCTTGTTAGCTTGAGGGAGGATGTATCCGGAATAGTTTCAAAGTTACGGAGAAGAGAAGAGAAAGGGATGAGGCGGCTAAACGTAAAAAGTAAAACTGTATTCAAAACAAAAAGAACTCTCGACCTGGGAGTCGAACCCAGCTTTCGCGCGATAGAAGGACTGTTTAAACACCATGACAAGCGCGTGTACTAACCGATATACTAGTCAAGACATGGTGAGTGGAGGCTTATGATGGGTAGTAGGCTCTTACCAGTTACCACTAGTGGCGGCGTTGGGCCGCTCGCGGATTTGTATGTTGATACCGAACTTGAAGGCAAAGCCAAAACAGAAAATAAAAGTAAAAGTAAGAGGAAATGGTCAAAAGAAAAGAGACTCTCGACCTGGGAGTCGAACCCAGCTTTCGCGCGATAGAAAGAATGAACATGGTCATGACAAGCGCGTGTACTAACCAATATACTAGTCAAGACATGATTAATGGAAGTCCATGATGGGTACCAAGCGCTTAGCACCAGCGGCCGGGCATTGGACAGGTCTAAGGATGACTGCTTCCGCATAATGCCGGCGGATTTAAATTTGTATATAGATACAGAAGTTGACGCCAAAGCCAAAACAAAAAGGAAATGGCGAAAAGAAAAGAGACTCTCGACCTGGGAGTCGAACCCAGCTTTCGCGCGATACAAAGGAAGGAGCACGGAAGATGACAAGCGCGTGTACTAACAGATATACTAGTCAAGACATGATGAATGGAGCTCTGTGATGGGTAGCAAGCCTTTACCACTAGTGGCGGCATTGGACAAGTCTAAACGATGACCGCTTCCCGCGGATTTTTATGTAGATACCGAACTTAAAGGCAAAACCAAAACAAAAGTAAAAGTAAAAGATAAAAAGAAAAGACTCTCGACTCCCAGGTCAAGACTCGAACGCAGCTTTCGCGCGAACCAAAATGGAATACATACTAAATGGTAAAAAGAAAAGGGACTCTCGACCTGGGAGTCGAACCCAGCTTTCGCGCGACAATAGATGATAAAGAGCCTCGATGACAAGCGCGTGTACTAACCGATATACTAGTCAAGACATGTAAATATCACTTCTACGATGTCATGGATTGACTGACACCTTGACAACCCTTCCTTCCTCCAGCAAGTTTAATTCAGACTGTGCGAGCGGGTGGCGAGTTCCATTCTGCTTCGTCACATGCATGTAGATAAGTATTCCAAGTATTTCAGCCAACCAACCCCCAAGACTGGGAGTGCCCACAGGTGATTATGGGAAGATGAACTTGGACTTAGAAATATTGATCCGGATTATAATATAATGATACAGTCCGGACAGACAAGGAGTGTGGGCCTGGCAGTGGGGCTTGGACCTTGGCGCATGAAATATTTCATTCATCAGGTAAAAATAAAAATAAAAAATCACGGCGTCCACTTTGAGTGTGGGACATACAGTATGTATTATAACACAACCGTATGCAATGCAGAAAAAGTTTGCCGAAAGTCGAACCAAAGGAATAGCTCAAAGCGTGCGCGTGAATACCGCGATGTAGGTGTCATATTTAACTGCGATGCAAGCGCCGTGCTCATACTCTGGTTGCATATTTGAATTTTTCACACACGCAACACCGACACAATGTTCACCGCCATCCCCGGGGAGTCCAGGCGGTGATCCTCCGAAAGGGAATAAGTTTCCACTAGGCGGCTTCAATGAAATTTGGCTGGGATCACAACCGTGAGGCTTGGGATGGTTTCTTGAGCTACAGATCAGATTATACCGGTTTCGCAACTAGACAGGTACGACAATTCGACGATTTATGATTTTTTGTTTCGATTCCGGAGTATTTCAAGGTGCTAAAAACTGCGGAATGATTAAGGTACTAGTAATGAAATCAATATTGTTGAAGAAAAGCCGCCGTTCGCTTATCTCCCAGAATTCCATAGTGACCAACGCCCGTGATAAAATCTTGTTTAACGGGCTTCCGACACTGACCAGCGCCAAGGTCCCCCCAGTCGCGACGCACAGTATCAGACATCGTCGCTGCCACGCCGAATTCAGCCGTCAACGCGCTGAGAGGCGCTTTGACGGAGGAAAGCCAGTCGTTGATTGTCTCCGCGTACTCGCTGGCCGACATAGGAACGTTGGGCGGAAAAAAGTCGCCCAGGAAGTTGGCGAGAGACTGAATCATTCGTTTGCCAATCGCAAGAGACTCTAAGTCAGCATGCTTTGCTGAAGGCGAGCCTGCTGATGCTGCCTCAAATTCCTTCAGTCGATCGCTCTCTGGACCGTAGAGGGGATCGTAGCGAAGCAGCTGGACTGTGTTTTCGAAGGTGGAGTCGGCGGAGAGTCTTCTTTCTCTCAACGAGGCCTGGATCGGCTCCCTGGTCCACAGAAGGGGGAAATGGTCGATGAAGGAGAGCTGTATGACTTGTCCACCGCTCTCTTCCAGCAGTTTGGCGACGGCGACGACGACGACACTTGTCCCGGAATAGCCCGTCAGGCGATACGGACCGTGGGGACGCTTCTCACGGATTTTGTCCGCAAAGAATGCGGCCTGGGCAGAGAACGGAGAAATAGGGGTGGAATCCATGATCTGAATCCCCCAAAGCGTGCCGGAAAAGTTGGCTCGAAGGGCCCTGGCGGCATCGATGGTCCCCCTAATGCCCGGAAACATAATCAGAGGGATTCCTCCGTCCGAACGCAGCTCCACGATGGTCTCCGACGAGGACAAAACACTGTAGTCTGTCCCGGGGCCCGTCTGAATTTCGGTATCCGTCAAATTTCCACCCACTAAACCTTCGAGAAAAGAGGATAACTGGGAAATGGCAGGACGAGAGTAAACAAGGTTCTGCGGGATCGCGGCGGCGGCGTTCCCGAGGTCTCGAGATCGCAAAGCGTTGATGATGTGGAGACGAAAGATGGTTGCCGTCAAACTGAAAATTAATTCAGCATACGCAACAACAAAAGATTGATGCTCAAACCTGTCAAATCCCTGCTGGCGAAGGTCCACCGTTGGCGATATTTTAGTGAAATTGCAGATGCTCGTGGCGACCTCAAGCAGCCACGATTGAATACTCGTCGTCACCCAAACGGTCGGCGCCTCAATCGAATCAATGGCGTTGAGTTGTTCTTCAACCGTGTTATAACTGCAATTCATTAGCATGAATACCGCGCGGGAATTGCGATGCTCACATGGCGTCAATTTCCGTCGCATATAGGCTGATCGCAGCCTTGCGCAGAACCGTGCCTTTGGCTGCGCGAGGGAGGGGTTTGTCCGGGGAAGCGAACAATATCATCTCTTTGAAAATCCGGCTAAATCCTGGCGCAATCGCGTTCGCTTGTTCAATAACGGGCCTAGAATCAATACCTCACAATTTAGTGGCACACATTGGTGGGAGGTTTATATGTACCAAAGGGTGTTTCTTAGATCGGCGAGTTGAATTGGATCCTTGACATCGATATGCAGTTCTGCGGGTGTTTCAATGAGTATTCCCGTCTGTGCGCGCTCGTGTCCAAATACAACAGCTGCATTGACACTGTTACAAATTTCCGTATGCATTGAGCCCTGTGCAAATCAACGAAAATAAGACGCACATCGAGCTACCAGTGATGATATTTTCCATGGGGGCGGGGACCGTCTTCTCCCCCGAAGTGTGGATAATTGTATCATCGAGGCGCCCAACACTGAATCAATCCGCTTAATTCGACTGGCCATTCTCGTTCTTTTACGTACAGTCGCCACAAATGCTTCTTCTCCGGGTGGTTCACGCAGAGATCAGACGTCGCGTAGCCTCTGGGGTTTTCCAGATTTTGCACCATCGGAGCCCAAGTCTCTGATGTCTGCGGAAATTCAACGTTTAATAGGAGACGCGTTGAAAATGCAACGAACGAGAATTTGGCATTCAAACGTCCCGTCGCCCTGCGGCACCCATTTCACGTTCAACAGGTCCGAGGTCCGGAACCACCCCCAGTCCTTTGCATCCTCATCGTAGGGCCAGAGAGCGGCAATAGTTCCTGTCTCAGTAGCTCCGTACCCAGTGAGAAGATGCACTCCTGGATTCACCAGGCCGTCTCCGATTCGCTGCGGGAGTGGGCCGCCCCCCCATATCTAATTAGTTGCATTAAAATCAAATATATATGTGGAGGAATACTATACGCACTATCGTATGGAGCGTCGTCAGATATGCAAGGGAATCAGGGGAGTCGAACCAGGTAACGAGGAGGGTAGAGACGGTCGTGAGCGACCTGCACTTTGTCTTCCGCGCGTGTTCCAAGATGTTATCGGGTGACGGGAGCATGGGAAAGGCACTCGGAGAAGTGGCAGTCGGCGGATACACCGCGACGCAGATCCCAGAGAGGGGCTCCAACAGCTGGCAGGAGATACCCAGGACGTGGAACGGCGGAAGCCCCATGTTCCCTATAGGTGTTTCGACGTGGGTTCGCACCTCGGCGACTCTAGCTAGATGAGGGAGCTAATGATGAGCGAATAAGAATCAGGTGCCACTATCGACGAACAGGAAATCCAGTGCGCGAATGCTCGATGCGTCTGGGCAATGGCCTTGGGAAACCCAGTGCTCCCCGAGGAATGAATGTACATGAAGACGTCGTCAAAATTTGCGCTAATTTGTGGCCTGGGATAAGGTTGGAATGCATGGTCCGGGGTTTCCGCGCCGATATTGGGATAAATTTCCTGGAACGACGGAACTTCTTGGATGTCCAACGCGAAATCAACCTCCGCAAGATGCCTCTGAAGTCGAGCCAAAAGAGGTGATAAGGTGACACGGGTGGCTAAGATGTGATAGCAAGATGAGGCGCGCAAAAGCTGAAGGATCGCGGCTGCTGAATTCCTAGGAGAAATGGGAAATGACTGATTGTCCAGACTTGAGAATAGAATGTCGACATAGAAGTTAAGCGCAACGTACGATGAAATTCGCGGTCATGAGGCCGACCAGAATGGCATGGTACAACATAGTATCTGACTCGGCAAGAATGGCGACCACTTTCCCGTCTTGACCTTCACGATTTGGACGTAGGACATGGGCAGCGCGGTGAGTGGCGCGACCGAACTCCAGATGCGTGATGGTGACAATTTCGTTGGATTCCAGATCCGCATAGATGTAGAATGGATCCGAGGGAATCTTGTCCAAGTTCCGCGCAACAAGGGTAGGGATGGTTTCAGGGCTCAGGGAAGAGGGCATGGCCGGCGCTGGGAGAGCAGCAACTGTGACGTCCGACAAGTATTCATCGATCTTATTCCTTATTTCTCATCGGATGCCCGACGGCTGATGCAGCGGGAAGATGCGGTACTGCATCAGGGTCGAAGCTGTCTTGGGGATGATTCAATTGGTGAGGCTGATGGTACTGTTGTATTTCGTTCAATTCATATAGTCACATGTCACACAGCCGAAAAATTCCGAAAAATTTCATAAGTCACTGGGTCACAGAGGCAATTTGAGAGCATTTGGGAAATGGAAATCCCATGTCCAATGGGATGATCGGTGGGATGCGGATGGGATTTTTTGGACATTCCATCAGCGGCTGACTTCGGCACAGTGGTACAGAACACAGCAATACGAAACAACAACTGCGATATTTGTACTTTAGAGTGAGACCTACACCCTAGCTCATAGCCCATAAATCTGCGTCAATGGAGACCAATGAAGAAAAAAATGGAAAACCACTAGTCATTGCAACAACAGGACGCATCAAAATTCCCGTTGCGCGCCTCGGGACGATACTTCAATTTGATAAGCTGGGTTCCGCAAGCCATTAAGGCCTATCTGCTGTGAGGATAACATAACTAAGAGAGGCAGATATAGAGGGAGACCCCCGCGCCAGCACCCCTATTTTGTTTGGTGTTCTGGCGTTCGCGCATCAAAATTCTATTTCGGCTTATTGGGTGCCGATGGGATTGATGGTGGTATGTTTCATGGGATTTCCAACTCCCGAATTTCCTGGGCAATTTTGACTCTTGAGCTTAGCCCGAGATGGCCGAGATTAGCCGAGGTTAGCCGAGCGCTGCCGGCGGATAAAAATTCCCGGTTTGGATGCCATACGAAAGCACCCCAACCCTCGTACGAATTGACCGAAATACAACAGTAAAACCGCTACACTAGGTACAGGAGCAACTTACATACACCCGTGGCTGCCGGTGGCCGCCAATGTGCCCCGGCGGCCGCTGGTTATAGTTTGCCAGCAGATAACACTTCAGAGCCATCGATCTCCAGTGGCTTTGAGTGGAAAATGGCCACTGGTGGCTTCCACTGGACCATCAGATGTAACTTTCGCCAGTACAGTCTGTTGGAACCGATGTTACAGCACTTTGGGGAACAAAAGGCGCGGCTCGTTTTTTTCTGGTTTCAACAGTTTTGACTAGAACAGCTGCCACGGGCTGAGTTTTGATCGGATTTCCTTTGGAGTAGGCGCGTTCAACTCGCATTGAAAAATCTGCAGAGGATGAAATACCGGCTTTTTTGATACAACCCTGTAATAGAATTTCTTCAGAAAAATCATGGTTTTAACTAGGACAGCTGTATCACAATGAATAATGGTCCGATTGACCTAGTTTTTGGATATGTTATGTATCTATACTATCTCTAGGGGACCATGAGGTCTACAGATATGGGTATACCCCAGTTCCAATCCAGAGCTCTGCTTCTCACTGGACATGAATATTGCCCTCACCAAACTGAGCACAAAATCACGTCGGGTCAGGATATTGCTTAGGGTGGTGCACCATCCTCTAGTAACATCCCAGATACATAACATATTCAAGAATTAGCTTGATCAGATCATTATTCGTTGTGCTACAGCTGTCCTAGTTAAAGCCATGATTTTTCTGAAGAAATTCTATTACAGGGTCGTATCAAAAAAGCCGGTATTTCATCCTCTGCGGATTTTCAATGCGATTTGAATGCGCCTATTCCGAAGGAAATCCGATCAAAACTCGGTCCGTGGCGGCTGTTCTAGTCAAAACTGTTGAAAACAGATAAAAACAAGCCGTGCCTTATGTTCCGCAAAGCGCTGTAATTGCTGGATACATCAAAATAGATATTTCAACCAAGGGTTCAAATTTCAGGATTCATGGGGTAAATTAATATTAGGAGATGAACAATGGTTCCTCTAAGCTTCGGTCACTGTGTCGATATTTGGAGAGAGCATCGCAGACAGCAAGCATTGCTTACTCTAACCTCGGCCAAATAGTTTGATTCGTATTGCACTCGGTTAAGCAGTTTTAGGGCGAAGAAACTGCCTGGACGATGGAGGGGTAGGACATCAATTCAGCGTCTTTGGCCGCAACATCATTGGCGAGGCCTTCGGCACGAGTCTATTATGATATGTAAGCTTTCCTGAAATTTCCAGGAACTCCCACAGTGGGAGTCCCACTCAGGCCCACTTTTGTTCCGGTCATTACCATTGAATTGAGTAGTCCTGGACCATGTTCGGATCCATTGTATTAGCTTCTTCTCGTGTTTTGAACCAGCTGGCGCAGGAAATGGAATACAACTATGCCCAATTGCGAAATACGACACCGGAATCCACTGGAAATCAGTGTAATCCAGTGGAAATTCCACTGACTGTGACATTGGGCTCCGGTGGAAGCCAGCCAAACTGGCTGCCTTCCCTCTGCTTCAAACGATGAGATTCAGCGAGTCGGCTCCCTGCTGCCACAGATGTGGAACCGGTTTCACATCGTCCATGCTCCCAAATTACATACAGCTTGCAGAACTCCGCAATGTTCTGCGTTCCAATGCTACCAAAATGCCAGAGACATCCTCTTTTCACCCAACGATTTCAGCGGCACCGTCCGAACTGGCACGTTATGATGCTGAGATGGACCGGCTTCAAAATAAACTCGATCAGTTGACTTCTGAACGCTGCGCTCTGGCCTCTTACGTCGATGGATGTCAGAGTATTTCTTCCCCGATTCACCGCCTGCCCATGAAATTGGCGGAGATAATCTTTGAGATGTGTCGGTCCCGAGAAATATACGAATTCTGAGATGCTAGGACTCCGAAAGATGAAGTTGATTGTCTTTCCATGCGACATCTGCGGCAATTAGCGCAGGTAAGCGACAATCTTTGGTGTTTGCACCTCCTTAAATGACTAATTTTGTTGTTTCCTGAAGGTATGCTCGCGTTGGTACGACGTCTCAATGGGTACCCCCAAACTCTAGTCTACCATAGCGGTGGACACATCCATCTGGCGCGAAAGCACCATATCAGCAGACACCTTACTTTCCCTTCTTGAGACCTCGTTAAATCAAGGCGGAAATCATGCCTTGACCATGCAAGTCGGGGTGGTGGACGGCCATCACCGGCCCGTCTGCGAACTACTCAGTAGACATGCGCATAGGTGGCAAGACGTTTACTTCTGGTCGGGCGCCGATTCAAGCGAATATCTCACTGGCGCCAAGGGGAACCTTGGTCGACTAGAGAAACTCCATGTTGCATCCGGGTGGGTAGATGTGGATACCTTCAGGGATGCACCTCGCTTGACAGACCTTGCCTTCAATGGAGAACCCTCTGAAGTCTCCGACATTCCGTGGCCTCAAATCCGCACATTCACTTACTCTGCTGATTCTTTATTCGACCCATGTACATACTTGTCTCTCCTTTCTATCGCATGCCAACAACCTCGTGACCGCTACATTCAATGTTGATCTCCGAGAGCTCTGTCCACATCCGCTGTGGGCCAAGGGGAAATCGGGATTAAAATATTGTATGTGGGGGGGGGTCCAGGGTGGCCTGAAAAAAACTTTTAGTGTATATTATTCAGAGCTTCCAAGCAGCCATTAGAGCCTCAGGAGGTGTTATTTGGTTGTCAAAGATGCATCTTGATGTCTAGAAAGGGTATCAGATGGTATTTGAGCTCTCAACTTGGTACTCCGTGGTTCATGTCGGAGTTCAGCCAAATATGGTTGGGTGCGGAGTTGGTGCTGAGGTCAAAGTTTTTGGAACTCTTGTAGTTGAGATGAGTTCAAATATTGCTGAAAGCCATGGGAAAATATCATTGAGGTCCAAGAAAGTTGTAGTAAGCAAGTTGAAAGGCAGCGGCACAAGACGGGCAGCCGGCCCGGCGCTAGGGGTGGGAAAATCCTTCCCTATATGGAAGGAGGGGGAGGGGGGGGGGGGGGGGGGGGGGGGGGGTCAGCTTGGGGTTGAAAAAAACTTTTCGACCCTATGTCCATTTTTCGAATCCTGATTTCCCCTTGCTGTGGGCTTCGGCATCTTCTAATGTGCAATCAGTGAGGTTCAGGTTGACTGCCGACAGCTCCCTTGTCGTCAGGAAAATGTTGGAGTCTCTGACTCTTCCATCGTTGGAAGGGTTCTCCTTTGGCCCTGGTGCCGTCGCATTTCCGCCTGTTTGACCTTCAAATCATTTCCTAACACTCGCGGACCGTTCCCGATTTCACGCCAATCTCACCACCCTCGAGGTTTATGCAATCATAACGGACGAAGAACTATTGTGCTGTCTTGGGGTGCTGCCCCAGTTGGAGGAGTTGTTGATCGCGGACTGTGTGTCGCCTGATACACCTGTGGTAATCACAGACGTCCTTTTGCAAGGCCTTGTCCATGACTCCGGTGCTAATTCCCCTGTTCCCAAGCTGCGTTTCTTGAGCCTGACTTCGTGCCTCGGCTTTACCGAGTCTGTTTATATGGACATGGTGAATTCCCACGTGAGGGAAAATCACGACGTCTACGACGCCCCATTCGAGACAGATCTTTGGTGGCGCTCGGTCCGCACGCAGAAGGTGTCATCGGAACTACTGGATGCGCTCTCCGATTTGGTTTCGGAAGACGGCTTGTTCTTCCGCTGTGGTGTGGCCTATCCCACTTCTTAACCGAACTTGATATTTCGGCTGCCTTTTCTTCGTCAGTTCACTACTTTCAAGCTAAAATACATGCCAACTGACATTTATCCACAGTCTGGAATACATCCTGCCAGCTTCTTCAACGTGTATTTCCCCGCTTCCAATGGTTTCAATGATCCATCAAACAGGAATTTCTACTGCGCCCCCAGCGACCTATACGGACATAGACTCATCATAAACTATTACGGCCGCATTCAGCTTCAAAGTCGAACCTGAAAAAATTATATTAATCTTCTCTGCCACCTCGTAAGGTCCCGCTTTCGCCATATATCAAAGAATGTCACTGGTAGGTTAGGAGGCGTGAAGTATGATATTAATCAGCTCACCTGCGGCGGGACATCAAGAAAGACAGTCAAATTTGACACCCCAACGAATCAGTGGTGCACTGTTCACAGTGAGTCCGGAGTCGGAGAGGGGAAAAAAGCAACAGCGATCGACGCAGAGAAGAACACGGTGTTGAAAAAGTGGGCGGTAAGGAAAAGGTAAAAAAGGTTGCTGAGAAAGAGAATGGGAAGTCATTGAGTAGATTGATTCAAAGCAATAGGGGAGGATTAAATAAGCAACTAGTTGAACGCCGGAGTCCAAACAAGCAACAAAACCAATCCAAGCCGCCGCGTTACGCACGGAAATCAAAGCTAAGCCCAGCAGTAAGTTGCAGTCTCAGCCCTTCAACGCCGAAAAACTCAAAGCACGCAAAGCGGTATTTCCTAATTGGGAATTAATATCTTATTAGGACGTCACGTGGTAGGTGGTTGCCGCGAAGACGTTGCTGAAAAAAACGGCCCTAGGTCCTCCACCTGGATCTACCTGAAACTGTCAGTTGGTGAAGGTAGGAACCAATTCCCGAATACTGTACTATTTCGACCGTTTGTTCAGGTGACGGGTGACAGAGGGTCGTGAAGTGAACGAATTTGGTACCTGTGACGGTGACACTTGAGTTGTGAAGACCTTATTTTTTGAAGACGTCAGAAGGCGGGAAAATGATTTTTGAGCTACGCTAATTTTCACCAAAAAAAAACGGCAAATAATAACAAAAAAAGCTAGTGCTCCTCCCAAATGGGGCCCTGGTAACGACGCGCAACAGTTTTTTTGCGTTGGCCCCGTCCAAGGACTACAGGCTCGTCCTCGTCCTCTGATGCCTCCGCATTTCCCGATCGGGCAATTCCACCATCATCGCCGACGGAGAAATTGTCTGCAACCCCAGACCCGCCTGAGCAAAGATGGTCCAAGACGACATCAAGAGGGATGTCGCAGTCGTCATACACGTCCACGTCCGGGTACGGATTGTCGCCATCATTTCCAGCGTCCACCAACTGTTCCTGCGTAAGAGCGGCGTGGAGCGTCGGATTAGTTGTACGCAGCTCGCGGAGACCGGCCAACGCTTCAGGCGAGGTGAGCGAAACCTGCGAGCGATTCCAATCTCCCACGCGGCACATTTCAAATGCCTGAAGACGGAGAAAGTTAGATTGACTTGTCCATGATATAAATTTAACGCACTTGGGTAATTGTGACGGGATCGTTGATATCGTGAATGGCTTGTACGATCCACCCGACAGACCTGTCGCGTAGGGTGCCCAGGGTAGTGTCAATTTTGATCTCGTGCGCAGCTCTGCCAGCCTTGATCTGCTTTAAAGTCTCATCAACAAGGTCCCGATGAGCGGAGCGCTTAATGCTCAGCTTGAGCAAGCGCTGGATGCCGACGTCAAGCGGTTGCCATAGACTGGTACAGCCCCTGGGGACAAAAAGGACGGTGATGTGAGGGTGATGTTTCTTCATCCACGCGAGAAAGTCCTTCGACTTGTGAACGGACCAACAGTCAATGTTCCAGATTGACATTTGCGACGAGGGAAGGCCCAGCTGTATCTTCGTCTCCTCGAAATAAGGTGCGATGACATCAGTGACGAGATTTTTCATCGTATCGAGGGTCGACCAGTACGTTGCCGACTTCGATGGCACCATCACGTAGCCCAGCGCAACGGCCTCTTCGTACCGAAGAGCCTCTGGTGATGGGCAAGACAGAACTGTCTTGCCCAGAAAGACCGCCTGCATCGGAAGCAGCACACTGCTCGCCGAAATTGATGGAACGAGCGTAAATGCACGCTTCTCCTCTTGGCTGACTGTCGCCACTTGCTTTGCCCCGCGCTGGGTCCATGTTGAGCCAGAACCTTGCTGGTAGACGAGCTGGGTTTGGTCGGTGTTCACGCGGAGAGCGGCGGGGATGGCGTAGTCACGTATGATGTAAGCTTCACGGAAGAAGGCTTCCTCCAGCACCTTCTCGTGATTGGCCGGGAGCTTCTGTGCAGCTTTCGTTGCGCGACGCTCGCTCCATCCCAGCGTATTGCACAGGTAACGCCGTACAAAGGATTCCGAGCAGCGGAAGGCGCTCCCATCGGCCATCTGGCGCTCAAAAAGCTCCGGCACGTCATTGGAGATGAATCCGACCATGATAGCACGAATAGACAGCAGGGTGAGTACAACGCCAGCACCACGAAGGGAGGTGAGCTGGTCATTTATCTTCTTGCGTGTTTCGGGGTATGGGTGCTGATAAGTATGGTTGTGAGTATTGTCATAAAGTTAAGCTCAAGGCAAAATGACTTACCAGAACGCCACATCGAGTCGTCTGCCCACCAGGCGTGTTTCCCTTCCCTTCTGCAACCCTCTTCAGCACCGTATCTTTCCACCTAGACATCCCTCCTTCGTGCGTGATCCATGTCCCGATGGTTTGCTCCCTCAGCCGCTGGAAATCCTTCGCATTGGACTTGTGGAGCTCCTTGAGGATCGCACGGGGTTTCCACGGTCTGCCAGCGCGAAGAGCCGCGGCCACAATCTGAGACCAAAACATGGGATTTTGCCAATTGATATTCTTGGCATCGCGCTTGGCGTTCTTGGCATTCTGCTTGCGGCCGCAGGGCTTGTTTTTCTGCTTCCCGTCCTCTTTGATTTGACGGAGGGGTCGCGAGAGCTCGGCGAGGTGGGGATCCGGATTCAGGGAATTGTCGTCATTGAGGAGATCGACTCGCTTCTATGAGAGGGTGCGAGTTAGGCTACGGTAAGATTATATGGCTGCTGCACTCACTCGTTTCATCCCAGGGACGTAGCCATCTGCTATCTTCGCCTCGCGAATGCGGTCGCGGTGTCGTCGCATACGCTCATTCCCATCCACACGCGCCTTCGCTTTCTTCCTTCGAGTCGCATCCACCTCGCGCATTCGCACCTCCTCGGCGTGTTCCCTATATTCCCTTGCATCTTTCTCCAATCGCACGGCCTTCTCTTCTGCCGTCTCCACTTTAAAGAACGCGGTAACCTTCGCCTTCACAACAACAGATGCTTTCACAGGAGGCGGTGGCGGCAACGGTGATGGCGCAGGCCCATGAGGTGCGTGAATCTGCCCAGCATCTACCACCATAACCTCGTCGTCGCTGTTGTCGGTGTGCTCGAGGTCGGGCAGGATGCTCTCGTTGTCAGACACATTGTCGTCGTCGGGGGGCCCCTGGAGCGGTGGAAGGTTGTTGAAAGAGTCGTCGCCGGTCTGGACGAAGGGCAAGGACTGCGACTGAAAGAGGTCGCTCATTTGTGACTCTGGCGGCACGGGAACATCGTCTTCGGGGCCCCAAGAGTACTCGTCCACATCCCCCGTATGGCTGCTGTCGCGGTCACTCTCAGAGTCGGTCGTGTAGCCGTCGCGTTTATGACGCCGACCCACAGGCTCTGATCCAAAGACATCAAGCTTGGTGCCAGAAATGGAAGCGGATGGTCGGCGCGCGAATATGGGCTGAGGGGGGACAGGTACATCGCCGTCAGCCTGTCGTTTAAAGATACAGTGCTTCTGGGGACTTGGATTTGGGGTCGGAGCATCGGGATGTCCCTTAGGACGTTTGCCGCGCGCAGGTGCGACTGGAAGAGGGCTGGAGTCGGGGGAGGGGATGACACATGTGAAGGTGAACTTAGCCCGACGTGCGGTCCAACGCAGAAGCGGAATTGGCGTGTCCGACTCGGAGTCGCTGGCGTCAAGAGCAGGAGAGGTGGCTGTGTTTTGATCGGAGCGATCATCTGAATCTTGGTCTTCTGCAATCGCAATCGCTCGTTCGATCTCGAGCTGTCGCATAGGTAAGCAAACATGAAAATAAATTGCATGGCCACCCTACCTGCTCAAGGCTGCGTGCAGCAATTTTGTTGAAGATTTCAAGGCGGGCGTTGGCAACATGGGTAGGTACGGCCAAGGAAACATTGGGATCGACGAAGTGGTGGTGCGAGTTGTCCACCAACATCCCGCATGAGAAACTGTCTTCCTGTCTCGCCATGGGAAGATTGGCATGTGCGATCTCTGCGAATGTGTGTTGGCCCAGCCACCAATCACAAGCAGCCACCAACTCCTCGGGGATTGGAGACTCAAGGGAGTCGCCATACCGAACGACTGGCTTTCTGCGACAGTCAAATATGATGCTAACCCAGTGCGGCTTATCGGTGACTGGCCCCAGGTGTGCCGATGTGATCAAAGCTGCTTTGTTCTGCACCAAGTTGTCGGCAGCATCACGAATCCAGCGTAAATCCTGGCGTTGCCAATACGTTCCTGGCAGATATCGGTTAATACTGGTGAATTCTGCTTGACAAAGCCGACGTACCATTTCCTGCGCTGCGATAGGCCTCGAGGATTTTCGGGATCAGTGCTGTTCCCCGGACGCGAGTATTCTTCACCAAAACCGGGTCACTATTGATTTTGTAGCGCAGCAGTTCAAGCATGTCGTTCATGTTAGAACCAGCCAACCAATTTGGTCCGGCAAACCGCCAAATCGTATGCAACGGCTCCGAGTCCGAGAGGCCTGGCGGCTTGGCACAGCCCCAGGGGAGCATGGTGAGCATCAAGGCAGCCGTCTCCGCCAGAACCGTGCAGGTAGGGTTCACTCTACTGAATTTCTTCTGGCGGGCGATCCACTCTTGAGATTTTCGCCACGGGCCCCACACGTCCCGCTTGATTTCCCTGACTGCGGCCCAGTAAGTCAAGATCCACAGTGGAAAGTGGGTCACAACGCCGCCGATATGGCTGTAGATGATGGACCGAACACCATCCAGCCAACATTGACTGCTGCAGGCAAGAAGTTTGTTGATCGTCTTGGTGTCTGGGATGGGAAGATGCCGGATACGAAGCATCATAGCTGCGTCATCAATATCTGGAGCAGTGGTGCTGAAGTACTGGGCAGGCTGGGGAGCTGTGACCACTGCATTTTGAAGAGGTAGCTGGAATTCCAGCATTTTTGCGATGGGGAGATACTGTGACGGAAGGAGCTCGAATTCATGCACCTGTGGAATGATAAAAAACTCTTTTGCAATTCTTTTGAGTCCTTGTGGAGCTGTCGCCCATGCCCGGCCTTGGCCAATCCAGTCGCATTCTCGGTAATTTTCTTGGTCGTCCATTGGTAGAGGGATGAGAGGGATATTTGATTTTCTGCTAAATATGCGTACATGTATACTTTTTCCCCAACAAAATACACTCGGTGTTGGCCGGTTTCAGAACTGTTCAGTGCCTCGTCGCCTACCGCAGGAAACAGACAGTTCAAAGGGTACGCGAAAGCGGACTACACAAAAAATCCCAAAGGTAATAAAACAGGCTGAAAGTAGACTGCACCTGATGAGCATTGCATTTTAAGACTTCTTGGGCCCCATCTGGCCTAGGATCGTCGTCGGGGAGCACGTAACGCATGATTTGTGCGAGTGAACTTTAGCCGGTCGGTGACACGATCCGTCGGATTTTGAAGACCTTAGCCAGTGAACTTTTGCGGTGACGGGTGACATGGCGTGAACAAACGGTCGAAATAGTACAGTATGCTCAGTCTGCGTGTTATTCGAATTGGTTTTGGGGAACTTTAGTTTGTGTTTGTCAAATGGATCTCAAATTGGTCCACTGATGGCAGTTCAGCATTGTTCATCATTGGTTTCACCGAATTCTCATTTGATTGCCCCAATTTCACACAATACTGGCCAAATGATTTGTGATGTCTTGAATAATGACATCTTGCATATATCTCACTACCACCTGAACTCTACCTCATCTGAATTAAATACATAACAGAAAATCTACAAGTGGAAAGAAATTCAAAGGCTCAGAAGCTAAATTCTAGCTCTGTATGAGTTTGATATCTGCAAGCTCGAGCACCAAGTTGGGTTGTTTATCTCTTCAACACTGAGTGAAACCATTTCGGCCATCTCACTAATGTCCTGCAAGCGATCATACATCATTCGACGACCTCGCCAATCTTGGTATGCCCATATGACAAATGCTCTCATGGCACCAGTCTCACACAGAGCTCTGGCCTCAATGAAGCAAATCATACGAAGTGTCTCCATCCATTCACCCACTTCGGATTGATTCATAGAGCCAATAGAGGTAAAGAAGACTTGAACAGCATTCAGGAAACCCTGCAGCTTCAAGATTTTCCACTGCTGTAAATTTTTGTCAACCTGAGATTGATGTGCTTGCTTCAGTAATATTTTGAATGCTCGTGATCTATCATCAATTGAAATTTGTGGTGATAGTACACATTTAATCAGCTCTGAATCTGGTGCAAGTGAAGAAAAAGTTGCATCCAGCTGATGGGTGGCCTTTAAATTCTCAAGGCAGATAACAAGTGCAATCTTGACCTCAGCTGGTGTGCTTTCAATGAAATATCTTCCTGGATCCGGTATTACACCTGGATTCAGATGAACATAAAATTGTGTGTCTGCCTTTGATAATGCAATCACCAGGTTGTAATTAAGTGGTTGCTGCAAGGAAAAAACGAGTTTGAATATTTCTGCAATAGCAATATGATATTGGCTATCATCATGTGCTGGCTCTGCCAAGAGGCCAAGGCTGGCTACCACGAATTTACTGTAAACCAGACCAATCATGTCCTGAGATTTGAAATATTCTGGGAATCTCAAAATCATTGATAAGGATGCACACAAAAGATAGTAAAAGTCCTGAGTTCGAAGATTTTCATTTGAATATTTACAAGCCTCAATATTTGGCACCGATTGAGTAAATATTGCCAAAGCAACTGCGATTGAGGTGTTCAATGCATGGTTTGGTAGTTTCCCCAAACATTCTATGGACACCATGCCCTGCCCACCCCTGTCATTTTGACACAACAACCATCCATCAATATATTCCTGTACCACAGTGAGTGGTTCCCCGATGGAAGTTGCCAGCTGGTCAGGCAAACCAGGCATGGATGGGTACTGAACTGTGACCGGAAAATCTGTTTTGAAGCTCAAAAGCTTAACAAGAAGTGGTACCACTTCAGTGTCCAGAGCATTTCCAGAGCGCACTGCAGTCCACATGCTCATATCAAGTCGCTTTCTTCTTGATATTTCTTGGGCCAAGGTCTCTACCATCATTCTCTTGTGGATTGGAGTGTATTCTCTGTCAACACTAGGTCCATCACAAATGCCTTGCAGCAAACTGATAATTTCATGAAGTAGTCTGCAGGCACAAATGCAGGCAATGAAAGCTGATGGATTTTTTCGCAAGCTCTGCTCTAGTCTCTTGATTTGTGAGCAGACATGATCTGCTGTTTGGGATCCCCTTTGATAACCCCCTGTTCTCATAATGAGATTGACTTCAATTTGCCATAAGCCACGAGCATACAGCTCAATCTGATCATATTGCATATGTGTTGTGCTGAGAGAAGAAATTAGACCTCTTCGAACTGGCTCAAGCAGTCTTTCAAGTATGTTCACATGTTCAAAATTTGCTGAAAGTCCAGCTAAGGACTGGATACTGTGCTGCATGAGCAATTTGTCAGTGGATGTAGACACCATCCACAGAATAGCCTGTCCATCAAGCCAGCGGGCAGAACCTGGTTCACTGATGAATTGCATCTCATCTCCATCCTCTGATCCCCAAGAAGCCATGTTCTTGGATAAAAAGGATTTCAGAACTTGGCTCAGAATAGCTGCTCTTCTCTCGATAACAGTAGGATCTAGATATGGTGGCCAAACAAGCCGATATCTCAGGGAATAGTATTCATACAATGTTTTGATGTATAAACTAAACTTTATTGCGAGGTCAAGAGACAAGAACAATGGCCGACACAGGGATAGAAAAATTGAGCGAAGAAAATTGGGTAATACGACCCAAAGGCAGCTTAAGGGCAATGTCACGAATATGAACAAGCACTTAATGCTTTCCCAAATTACAATAGATAAGCTCTGAGTGCTGGCCCAAGCCACAATACAAAGACACCAAGTGGCTATGAAAAACAACTGGGTGCTTCCCTTTGTCACAATCCACACCATCAGCAAGATAGCCCTCAAGAGTTTTAAGAACCGTGTCAGGATGTGTTGTGGAGCCAGTTGTTTGGAAAGTGCTATGACATGTTGGAGGCTTCGGCTGTTGAAGGTTTGGCGCAACGGAAAAAGGCTCTGATAAATGAACGGTGAAATTGCAGTTTTCCATGGAGAGTTGCACAGCCCTGGGAGCAAGAAGCTGGCCGCATGAAAGATGAAAAATATCCCTATGCATGTAGTTGTGATAATTGCAATTATGTTGTTCAAAGAGAAAAGCAAGATTGAAAGCCCTGCCAAAAAGAGCATAACACAGACAGATAACGCAAAAGGCAAAAAGCCAATAATCTGAGGTGTCTTCCATCTGATGAGAGCGTTAAATCTGTGCTGCCTCATGCGAGAGCGTAATTGGTGTGAGGCAGGAAGCCCAGCTGAGTATGCGTTCAGCCATTGCTTTATCAACATAGCTATTGCTGCATCGCCAAGAGAGCAGGCTAAGGAGGTGAACCACAAGCCATTGACCCATATATTATCTGCAGAAGGGGAAAATTCTGCTGGCCCAACATTTGGCTGTGAGATGTTCAACTGAGGGGTTTTAAGAGCTTGCACAATATCCAGAAGCAAATTGTTTGTCAAGTCTTGTGCACTGGGTCCCAGAGCGTGATATGTGTCAATCACAAAGGCAGTGACCACAGCCGAGAACAAAGTAGCCTTTTAATTTTGATTAGGTATGACTTGGATAGGGGAAAGACACAGATTTCTCACAACAATCAGCATGTTATCCAGATTTTGATTCCACTGCTGAAGTAGCTGCTCATCATGGGCATCCGCTGCCCTGGTATAATCTTGCCATATTGTGGCTTCTTCAGACATTTCCTGTCCCAGTTCGTCTCCCACTGTTGACTACGGAGTATTTTTTAAACAATGTATCGGAGCAACATTAGTCAACCCACCTTTGGCATATCCGAGCAAAGATTTGATTCTGAACCTTCCTGAATTTGTGAGACACGAGGTGTTGCGGGGCAGAAAGATGGAGGTCAATTGCTACAGGGCTTTTTATGTTACAACGGCGTGGGATCGTTGACATGACGAAAATGGCCTACTGCATGATAGATCTAGATCTCAGTCGTCTGACAGCTGGAGCTGATTTGACAACTTGATTTCTTTTTTTTTTGAAAGCGCCTACGGTTTGAAAATGTGCCTATATTGGCTCGCTTTCAGTTCAAAAAATAACCCAGTGGCAGCCAACAAGGTGAATTTGGCGAAAAAGGACCGGTGCAAAGCCTGTGGCGAGAATTTGAAGAAAGAAAGAAAATAATGCACAGATCGACACAGCCGCGGTCAGTCTTAGATCCGTGGTAAACATCTAAATATCAACCAGGCTGTACATAGTCCTGCAGTATTCCGATGCCATGAGCGTCGAGACAAAACACAGCCGCTGCAATTCTCTCATTACGAAATCCGTGCATTCGCTCGCCGGCTCGCAAACTTTGAAGATTTCTAGGGGTTAGAGTCTATGTCGTAATCGGTTGGGGAAATACTTAGAAGGCGTACATGTCAGAAAGGAAGATACTACTTATTGGCTACTGGGTAGTCGGCGACCCATAGGTGATCAGCCACATGGCCTGAACCTCCCTGTGTGGTTTATCTTTTGGGCGTGGTTTTAGTATGGAAAGCTCTTTAAAACAAATGATAGCGTCATTGCGGATTAGATTGATGGCCATTGATTCGAGTCCGCAAAAAGGAACTTATTTCCTAACTTGGTAAGTTCACTTACCACCCAAACTTAAGTGGCCGCACTTAAATGATCTTTTCCCACACTTGGGTCACTTAACTTATGCGAACTTACGCGAACTTGGCGGTGTCCGACTCAAAGTGGTATTCCAAATCAAGGTTCTAAGTCATGTAAGTTGCTTGAGGCTTGTTAACACTGATCCGTTATGTTTCAAACATTGTTGTGAAGCCGTTTTTTGAGTGCAAAATTGAGAAATGCCAAAATTCAGTCACACCACAAGCCCTAATTTTAACATTCTCATCCGCAGATTTAATAGCCAGAAGTGGCTTCAAGGCCCAGAATTTGGCCTGGTCCCTTTTATGATCCTTGGGCAATGTTTTTGAGGCAGGTGAGTCTGTTCAGTAGCCATCCTTGTCTGCATCTTAATGGTCCAATGAGCTCCCAACATGTCCAATCGCTGGATCTTCTATGCATGAATCATAAGACACCTCTCAGAGGGTACCCCAAAACAAAGACCTCCGAACACAGTGCAGAACTGCCTGAGAAATGTTTGTCTGTCGGAGTGACACATAAAGAATCTTGGTATGGTATTGGTATTCTTCATAGTTCATCAATATGGTTGTGAACCGTACAACAGGCCATGACTCTGTACTAATATTAACTTTTCGATGCTGCTCCAAAAGGCAGCCCATCGAATGCGCTTCAGCTACTGAAGCTATAAGTCTACTTATGTGTGGGCTTGACTTAGATGAAGTTTCCTGATTGGAACTTGAAAGTAACCTCAAGAAATTTGAAGGAACTTAAAGCAACTTGAAGAAACTTGAAGGAACTTAAAGAAACTTAAGCTCACTTGGTGCGCCAAGTGCCATCACGGAAAGTCACTTATGCCATCAGATGGAACTGATATCATCACCCTTAAGTGAACTTCAAGTTACCGGACGATACATGAGTACGAGCTGAAAGCAGGAGGGTTTCAAAGTAATTACTAATCAAATATGACCTAGAGTTAGATTTTGACAGGCAATTAAGGTTCCTTCCGACGCCTAGTGCTTCGGCGTAACCCCGCGTCCTCACCGCCTGGTACACCCACCTCTCGTTTTCGTTTCAACTTCCCTGATGGTTTTACTACCTTCTCTGACTCCAAGACGGGTCCCATCGATTCCGGATTGTCCGCTTTTCGCAGGTCAACATTCATGCCGTCGGGACTGGATGAAGGGCTTGACGGTGAAGAAGCAGGATCGGTGACGGGTGGAGCGACATGACGAGTCGAAATGTCAGAGGAAGCTGTCGGGATCCAGACGTACTCGCTTCCATCGGAGTTGTATGCACGAAATTCCGGGGAATTCGAGCTTCTGCTGCCTTGGACAAGATGGTGCCAATTTTGCAGAATCTGTGAGGTACATATTCTGCGGCCGAGTTTCCCTCCGCAATCTGTAGAATTGTCTCGTGGAGGGTGAGATGCCGGGTGAGGCGGCCTTTTTTTGCCCAAGAAAGTGGATCGTCGGCGGAAATTGTCTTCAATTCATCCATGTCAAAATGCCGGGCAAGGAAGTAAATCTCTTCATCGTCACTGGATGACCTGCGAAAATAAAAGCGCAGGATGATGAACTGAAGGAGAAGGGGGACCAGTGTGGTAATGCGAAGTCGCTGGGTTTCGGAGGAATTATCGTCCGGAGAAATTGCTTGCAACACGTATTCCGCATGTGGTTCCATCAAAGAGTCGTCACCGGGTAGGATGTTTACACTCCCGAACCTGAGTAGGTAGTCGGCGGCGTGTTTCGATTGCTTCAGCTCACCAGCTTCTGCCATCCAGTTCTCGTAGTCCACCACAATAGGATGCACAAGTTCAAGGCAAGTTGTGAGGAGATGCTTGGGTAGAATAAAAGAAACCAAACCTAGATTCATATTTTGTGTCTCAATTGCCTCAGATAACTGTTATCATAGGTTGGCAATAGGCTCACACCATGAAATACGCTCAGAATAGCCCCTGTACCGCCAATATCCACCAAAACTTGAAGGCACTTGGTGCCATTGAAAGGCACTTAAAGATACTTGAAGTCACTTTACGCCGAACTTAACTTGCGAAATTCACTTGCCTGCCATAAGTGCGTGTAAGTGAACTTTGGCAGGCTAAGTGAGTTTACATAAGTCACTTAGTAAGGCATCCCATTGATTCCCAACGCGAAAAGATTCTGGTTGATTCTACTCAATGTGAGGTACAACATCCGTAGCTAGGAGATTTTACATGTTTCTCCTACCCATTGGCCTTTTCTAGAGCGGAGGAAACATCCACCGAGCGTGAACTCGGGTAATTCCTGTTGTTGACAATTGAGCTGATCGGGGCTTGCACACCGAATGAGCCATACGGGTTAAATTGAGGAATTTGGTGAGAATTGTTTTAGCAGCTTGAAGGAATGTGAGACGGAAAAATAGAAGTGATAATTGAGTCGCAAATTAAAGCAGCTTTTATACTCTACAATGTAAACTAGAATTTAAACTTTCCAACTATTAGTAAAATATGAGTAAGCCCGTGAGTAAGAAGAATCGGGCAGAGCCCGACAGAATAAGTTGGCGCTGCGCGCTGATCGATGATCCGTGCCGAAGGCGCATCAGTGCCGTTGGCATGATTAATAATCCAACATATAGTCAAGCGTGCAGCGCCATCTCAAGTGCAGTCAGAACTACGAAAGGAATCTCGGATGATTATCGAAACACTTTATCGCCCATCCACACGGTTGACGCCAGCCAAGACATCCGGCGCCTGTGTCATGAACTGCCTGATGATCCGTGCCGAAGGCGCATCAGTGCCGTTGGCTTGATTAATAATCCAACACATAGTCGCGCCGAAGCGTGTAGCGCCATCTCAAGTGCAGTCAGAACAGATGGTCTGTGTATGAAAGGAATCTCAGATGATTAACGAAACACTTTATCGCCCATCCACACGGTTGACGCCAGCCAAGACATCCGGCCGGCGGCGCCTGTGTCGTGAACTGCCTGATGGTAATTTTTTCTGGCATATCGACAGATGGATGCTGTGGACTTCTTGATCGACGCGGCGCGCTCGCGCTCAGACGTCAGTCACTGCGAGTTGCGACCGAGTCAAACCTGGTGATAGCAAATGAAATGGCTATCGGTGAGTAATGGCGGCATACGTATAAAGAGAGACGTGAGGTCTGGAACAAACCATTCGTTCGTTCTCTTTCGCTCTCTCTTCTCACCCTAGCTTGGCCAGGCCGCCCACAATCTTTTCGACTCTCGCTTGAATTCTTCCAGTCGACCTTACCTTCTTGACGCAGGTAATGGTCCATGGCCAGTCTTTCGACGATATCTTGACTCACTCAGCTTGGTAGTCTACAACACACAATCACAATCACAATGTTTGCTAAATTCTCTGCTCTCTTCGTTGCTGCCGCACTTGTCACTGGCGTGATGTCGGCCCCCACCCCCAACAATGCTCTCAGTAAGGGTCTTTCCCTTCTATCTGAGCGACCAACTAAATATTCTACAGCTGCTCGATACCAGTCCTTCGATAACTGGGGCGGATACTCATCCTTGAGCGGATTCGACAACTTCTATGGCTCTGACGACTTCGCCCACCACAACTGGAACCAGGTTGTGGTCGACCAAGGCAGTGACATTGTCTGCCACTCGGAGCAGGTCACCATCATCCAGCAGCGCCTGGCCGTCCTCCAGGAGATGGCAAAGAAGTTTGTCGACTATTTCCTCGTCGAAAGCCTCATCTCATCTATTTTTTTAGGATCATCACCGAGCAAATCTGCGAAGTGGAGACCCAGACCATTGTCTTCCAGCAGTACTACGCCAGTCTTGGCGGTTTCAGCGGCGACCTCCGCCGCTCCTCTGGCCGCCACGTTCGTGCAAATCCTCCACATCCTCGAGCATCAGACTAATGATTTTTGCTGTTTAGGCCGGCTACGACAGCAAAATCGTGTCTTACTATGGCGACTTCTACAACTCCGATGGGTCGCTCAGCAACAACGACTACGGCTTCAGTGGCTCCGACATTGGATCGAGCTACTACGTGCCTTCCAGCAACTGGAACCAGAACTCCTCCCCCAGCTCGGTTGGCAGCGCCTACCAGGTTGCAGAGGCCTCGTCTTGGTACTGAGTCATCGACTCTACCCAGGAACACCAGAGCAACTAGTTGCTATACGGCCCTGACTCAGAATGGTTGTTGATCTCCTGTAATAGTCGACTCTAGAATCCACTCGGGAATTCCTCCCAAGGAACCTTTTTTTGCTCGTTATTCTTGTGCTAGGGATTCGATTGGTTGGAAATTACTCGGTCTCGACCAGCCGGGACTACACTCCTACGCGGCACCTTATTTGCTAGAACAGATCCGAGACGGGACCTCTGGGAAACTGACATATGTTCAAGAGAGCTTTTATTTATCTCGCGAGATCAAAATCAAAGTCAGGACGTGAGAATTCAACCAAGGTTCAATGGATTTTTGTTCAATTCAGTTTGGATATTTTGCCATCTCAGCGATGGCTTCTGGAGTCATGGGATATTGCTCGCGAGTGAGCTGTATGGTGGGACAGAGACAGGTTTACAATTAGTCATGTTGGATTTTCGGAGGAGCGAGTCAATGTTAGTCTCTCGTAGACAGACGTTACGAATATTTTTTAGCTCGTACCTCGCTTGTTTGTAAGTCAATGCAGGTGGTTTGAGATAGCACGAGCGTGCGCTTCTCACGATCGCAGGTGACTTCCATTCCAAGTAGCGAGCTGATGGGCCCAAGCATCGTAATTTTGAATAGACGCGCTATTTCGTGTTGGACCTCGTCAATCAGCGCGGGAGAATTCCCGGTTATGGTGCTGTCATCAATATGGATGGCCATAGTTACAAACTGGTCTCCACGAGTCAGGCGATAAACGGCGTGGAGCCTACAGGTTTGGATTCGGGGCGAAATTGGACTCACCTTCATCATCAATTCCCGCCGAGAAACTACTGACCAGGTCTAAGTTCAAATTCTGGTGTTCACCGGCCGTGCCTTCCAAGAAATTCCACGGTGCATGAAAGCAGAAGATACAACATTCTGTTGACGTGTACTCGGCCGTTGAACATATGGAGAAAGGTAGAAAGCGAAGAATTTTTTGTGCCATCAGCGGCTGTGTAGAACTTGTGATGACAGTGAGGACTCGTATTCTCCACCACCACATCAATGCCTGGATGTGGCCTTATTCCTTCTCCTCTGGTTTGTCCAACTTTGTTGAACTCCCGCGCGAGCCATGGCTGTTCCATTGCCATATAACGATATCACTGCCGGCTCGCAAAGAAAACCTGTTGCATGTTCCGCTTCGTACCGCACTCTGCTCCCGCATGATCATGGGACCACCGCTGCAAGCGCGGATTTTCCGAGGTTCTGACAGACCTGCAGAATCAAAAGGCTGGCGAAGGTGTTCTCCGATTCAAGTGTTGCCTCCGAAATGGCACGAACCCTCCTTGCATCCATTCTGCTCTGTCTCTGGGCCGGTCTTGTTGCTGGCTTGACTTCGACGTTGGTGCAAGTGGCAGATCTGGACAATAACCCGACCAATGTGGGCATGTTCGTGTACACGCCGACGACCGTCACCGCGAATCCCGCCGTGATCATCGCGATCCACTACTGCGGGGGCACGGCGCAGGATTACTTCACTGGCTCGCCGTACGCGGAGTACGCAGATTACTACGGTCCGTTCTTCAGGCTCTTGTGTGGATGCTGTATGAATGCCGATCATACAACGCAGGCTTTATGGTAATCTACCCGAACTCACCCAATGTCGGAACCTGCTGGGACGTCAGTTCAGTGGCCACGCTCACGCACAACGAGGGCGGCGACAGTGGTGGGATTGCTAGCATGGTGGCATACGCCATCGCCAATTGCAACGCCGACCCGGCCCGCGTCTATGTCACTGGGACATCCTCGGGAGGTGTGTGTCGTCCCAAGTCCACTCACGCAAAATAGCTGACTCAAAAACTCAAATAGCGATGATGACCAACGTGATGGCAGCGGTCTACCCCGAGCTCTTCGCCGCGGCTACGGTCTATTCCGGTGTCGCCGCAGGCTGTTTCATGTCCAACTTCGGCGGAGTCAACACTTGGAACGCTACCTGTGCGCTGGGCGAGGTGTCCCAGACCTCTGCGCAGTGGGCGGCGCAAGTGCGTGCCATGTACCCCGGATATACGGGTGCGTACCCACCGATTCGGGAATACCACGGAACAGCCGACACGACTCTGTACCCCGAGAATCTCGGGGAGGAGATCAAAGAGTGGGCGGGGATCTTTGGATACAATGCCGCTGCACCGACGCAGGTTCTGTTGAACACACCGCTTCCGGGCTATAACACGTCTATCTATGGGCCGTCTCTTCAGGGTATCTCTTAATCTTACTTGACGGGCGCTTCTCATAATGTGGCACTTTCTTTGAATCGTAGGTATCTTGGCCGAAGGTGTCGGGCACACCGTTCCCATACAAGGCGACCAGGATATGATTTGGTTCGGGTTCGAAGCGGCGGGCACGACTGGCGTGGAGGAGTATGGTCAGCAGTCCTAGCCTTTTCTTACATGTGCTCTTATTGAATCTTGCCCACAGGCCAATGCGGCGGTATAGGCTACACCGGAGGTATATACCACATCCCTTTCGCACTATGGTCACACCCTGAATCATTATCAGCTACCGTCTGCATGCCGCCATACACCTGCCAAGCGTTGAGCGATTACGTGAGTGTTGCTAGTTTTCGCTGGAAACAAACTGACTGCTATCGTCAGTTCTCCCAATGCTTGACTGTGGCGTGATATAGTATAGGGCGTCCTACAGTATCATGTTTCCATGTTTAATTCGAAATTGGAATATTCGAACGGCACCTTGAGCCGTTCAACTGAGCGCCAGCATGCATCATATAGCTTGACCCAGTACTTCAAGTCGCTGCGAGCCTCGAGCCGAATTATATTGGGAGCTGGTCGTGCAGCCTTGGCAGGCACCCCAGTCGTTCCTGTTGATTTAAATGCGGGATTTCATCAAGGCAGCGATCGGACATTTCCTGCTTGGTTTTCCGGACGACACGAAAGAATATCCCTGGATTGATACCGACCAGTGAGTGGCGAAAGCGCACCAACTCATTGCCACATCCAGCGCTGGCAACGCTTAGGACTACAACGTCGGCGCCTAAGAAATTCGATCGACTATACTTCTCCACGCACCCCACCCCCAGGGAAGGCGCTTCGTGGCTGTCGCTGCGGTTACACAACTCGCATCGGTGTTTTCTTCGGGAACTCCTGCCCCCAAGTGCGCTGGTGCTGTCTTCTTTTACACTTGGAAGCGGCTCCGTGCTAAGAAATACGAAGCTCTTCTAGACAACGGCAGGGAGCGCTATGGAAATCCAAACAGATATCCGCATACAGATTGAACTTCAACATCGGTCGTGCAGATGATCTTGATCCAGAGCAGAGTCGACTGCATGGCATGGTTATCTCCGACGAAGGTATTAGAGAAGATTGCTCAAGAAACGAACTACCGTTTTGCTACTCACCAGTGCTTCCTGGAGTCTTGAATTCCAAACGATCCCCTACAGTATGCATCGAGGTCGTTTCAACATGCTGGCCAACACATTCTTGCACTCCACTCCCAGCATGCTCTAATTAGCTTAACAGAACATCCACCCGTTTCAGCGTGGGCCCACATTCGCCGCCGAAATCCCTCAAATACACGAGGATTCAATTAATTAAATCAAGGAGTGAACTAAAGCACCATGATTCATGAAGGTGGAGTGCAGGTTCATCCAGGCCGTTTCCTCCCGTTTCCCTCCCGAGGCGATCCGATCCGCCTGAAAACGGTGTTTCCCACCAACGCCGATTTCAACCCAATCGAGTTTCTTGCCTCGTTTGTTTCGAGTTTCACCTCAGCCTTTGCATGAAACGCGAAACATGATCGTTCAGGTCTGAAACGGCTTTGGCTTTTCGATTAACATTAACGCGGTCTTCAACAAATCAAATTAAAGCTGTCTGTCGGCGGAAGGGCTGAACGTTGTGACGCTGAAAAATGAAACATCCTTCACGTGGGCAACGTAGCTAGAGTTTGGGGCAAAATTTTAACGGTGGATATGTTGCGAATCGGGGTTATTCCAGCAATGTGTTCAAGGTTGCATCCGTGCCGGCGGCTCCCAACCGCATCAATACACCATTTGATTCCATCAGCTCTTGGTGCAGCGAGCCGAATCGGGCCGAAAGGTGAACTCCGTGAACCAGACCGGCAGTGCTATTATACATCCCAACCGATTATTCCTTTCGTTCCAGGTTATTAAATTAAGGGGCCTTGTAACCTATGTGTGCATTCGACCCCATCATAATTTCGTGTTACTCCACTTGAGGTGTTCTTCACTTTGGGTCCAACGATCCGGACCCCAGGTGCGGACTTGGCATGGTGCTCCGCCAGTCAAATCCATCATAAAATTCTACTGGGACGTTCCACGAGAAGCCAACCAATCTGTGGGGGTTGCAATCCAACGCAACGGCGCTGATGTGTTTGCGCATGTACATGCCATATGAATTTACTCGACGCAGTGACCCTGAGGTATGACCCATTGAAATTTGAAAATCGTGTTAGGTCGTAGCAACGGCCGGCTTCCCTTCCGCGCGAAGAAACGCCTTCCAGTCCTTCAGCTCCGGATACTGTGCACGTAACGCGGGTATGTCGGCGGTGAACCCGATTTCGTTGAAAAACTACACCAATATATATGTCAGCGATTGGAGAAAGAAAGCGGACGATATCGCGAGCGTGTATGAGATAAACGCGTACCTTGAACATTAGCCTCAGCTCTTTCATTCCCGCCCTTAGCGCCCACGCCAGCGCCCCCCCGCCGATCATCTGTGGGCGCATCTCCGTCCCGAACACCTCGTGCCATCCGTCCTGGAGCTCCTTAGCGCTCAGTTCGTCCCCGGCTAGATCCACGTCCTGCCCGATGTATCGGTCAGGGTTCTGCAGCACGAGAGCGGCGACGCCCCCGATGTCGCTGCAGGCGATGAACTGCAGACGTGTCGTGGGTTTGAGTTGGGTGAGGAACAGTATCTTGGTCAATCTCGCGACCGCAGAATCAGGATCGCCGACGACGAGCTGGTCCATGAAGGTCACTGGCCGCAGGATTGTCCTCGGCAGCGCGGGGTGCTTGGCCTTCAAATGCTCCTCCGCGAGACGCTTTGATTCGAAACTGCACATCGAACGAAAGAGATAGAGATGATGTCAGGTTCAGAATATAAACGGGACGCACTGCGGCACATAGGTCTTGTCATCCTGAGCTCCGCCAAAATTGACGCTCGCGTAGACGAAATGTTTCACGTCGTGCTTGGCGGCGGCGTCTGCGAGGGCATTCGCCTCGATAGTTTCGCCGGCGACGCCCTTCGGGTTGTCGACGCTCTGTTGCACGGAGAACACCGCATATACGGGCCCTGGCGCGGATGTGAAAAGCGGGAGTGGGTCAGTGGGGATGCCTTTGTGCAAGCGGACGCCGCGGAGAGACTCCAGTGCCTTGCTCTTTGCAGATTCGGGGTTGCGAGTTTGGGCGAGAATAATCCACGGAATAGCCCCCTCTGCAGCTAACTCGTTGGTCTTGGCTAGGGCTGAACATAAAATACATGAGCGCGCCTAAACCTCGATCGCCCTGAAAAAAGAAAAAGAAAACTAACCGCGCACCACCGCACTGCCCTGCTTTCCTGTTGAAAGCATGACAAGAACTATCTTGCTCGATGTTTCTTCCGCCATGCTCGTCCGTCTGTTGACGCAGTCAAACCTTTAGAAAGGACGATTGTGGGACGGACTTGGCCAGCCTCCGAAGGCAGTGCAAGTGCCAGTCTTCGAAGCGATGATGTGATAGCCGAGAACCCTCTTTCTCCTGACTCAATCCTGACCACGACTCCACGACGGCACTCCGCTACATTCCCCGAGAGGCAGCCATGATACTTTGCCTACGACACCAAGGACTGTTGTCTGCCAGTGACGAATCCCGCTAATCATGCCGCATAAACGCACTCCCACGAAGGCCTTACGAAGAGCACGAGCGTCGAGAGGCGCGGTTTCAGCTGTTACAGGGTGGCGTGTGACTGGGCGCTAAATAAAGCCGATCTTGGTTCGGAACAAGAGCGAGGCCAAGGACATGCATGACGAACTATTTCTCCCACTTCTAGTCTGCGTGAGTTCACATGCACCCGGACTATCTCGCTTTTTCTCGCCTGAGATCGCCGAGCACGGAGTTCCTCAGCTCCTGGAGCGCTACACGTTTTTAGTGTTCACCCCAGAGCCAAATGGCCATGGCACCTTGATGCTCGCCCGTTTCATTGGTGGTCTTCTCCATCCCATGATTTAAACGGGGGTATGTTGCGGTTTGTACGAGGTTTGCGCTAATTCACGTCCCGTAGTTCGGAATTGAGTTCGACCAAAGTTCTTGTTGCCGACGATACACTGCCTCGTTTCAATGGTTTTGGGGCTCACGATTTTTTGGGTAGCCCTCGCGCAAGCAGTCCGGTCCTCTTCCTGGCACAGTGTCGTCACGGGCATGCCCTCAGGTGTCCCAGAAATTAAATCCGGACCTTCAGCCCATCTTTTGCTGGTACGCGAGGTGTACGGCTCTCCGAAACTCAGCTCGATGCCGTATCAGAAAGGGCCAGTCACGGCAGCGCATCTGAAGAACTCGATTGTCTTGACGCCCGACCTGGGACCCTCACTGCGCGACATTTAAGTAATCCAAGTGGACCTTCAACTGAGCAAACGAAAAGGACATTGTCAACAAGGTGGAGGAAAGTATGTGGCAAGCGACGTTCCATCTCGGCGCAACAAGCAAACTGGGCCTGGAGCCGCGGACGAACTTGTTTCTTATGAACTTCCTCACTGGGCGCTAGCTATGCGCGTCGTCCTCGATGCGGTGATGCAGCTGCTGGAAGTATACGCATGATGGCAGAACTCCCGCCGGTGCTGTCGTCCGTGCAGTTGATGAATACGGGAAGGAAACGCACCCGGGCGCGGCTATAATGGACTTCATTCGTATTGCGGGTATGACCGACGAACTGGGCTGGATTGCGCACAGACAGGAGAAGCGGGGTTCAGGCTTCTATGCAGTTGGGTGGAGGAGACCTGGGCGGAGGAGGACGAGTTAGGTGTATATCTCTCTTGTCTGCCGTCTCAAAATGATAGTACAGTTTTCAACCGGTCAGTGGGACACTTAAATTGAATGACTGATCTAAGGAGTTTTTGACGCTTTTTTCATAATCCTGGTAGACCAAAAGTTTCATTTATATGTTTTACAACTCTATATATGAGGTCTTAATTTTTGAGATTGAACTAGGGGGTGAACAGCGGTGAACTTCTGCCACCACTCAGTGGGACAGTCACGAAAACGTGATGATCGTCACAAACATCATGATGTTGCCGTGATTTGGCTGCCAGAATAAGTGTTTGTTCTTCATGATACTGGTCCAACGTCCATTTGGCGTGATGATAGAAAGGAATTGGGGTACTCTTGGTATCATATCTGCCAAGTCCGAGCACTCAAAGTGACCGAAGTCGAATTTGTAGTGACTTCCTATTTGGGATGTGACCATCCCGAATCTCGGCAAAGAGAAATCGCTTCTTCTTCATGCAATATCGCTCGGCATACACTCATATTGGTCAAGAGTGTCTACGTACACTATATAACTGATCTGCTGCCTTTACTATACTCAAAACAAGCCATTTGAATGTTGTCTAATTTCATGTTCCATCAAGATGATTTTACAGATGACTTGATACATTGTATGTAGCCATTGTAATTAGGTAGAACAGTGAAGGATACCCACAAGATTCATCATAATTTATTTCAAGGCAGTCCAGTTTAAACTACGAGCTCATTGGGCTGAATCATCTGGCTGTCCCACTGAGTGGTGGTGTCCCACTGACCGGTTGAAAACTGTATCCTGTGTGCTGTGGTATAATCGCTTGGCAGGAATTATTGAAGCCCAAATTCGGGTGCTCAGTAAAACACCGCACACTCTTTCACGGACTCGTTATGAAACCTATTCCATAATTGAGATTGGAGTCTGAGAACATTGGCAAGGATACAATCGGGGAACGATAGCTATTACTCCAAGACATTGGAATTCTTCGAAGTACTAGACAACTGTGCGATACCACCGCACAGGACCCACATATGTATGTGTTGAGTTCTTGGCAGGTGGATGGCGCCGCGGAAATATTGCTGTTGGAAATTGACAAAAAAAATGACGAGATGTGGTAACTCCCGTCCAGCCGCCCCACGTTCAAACCTTGTCTAACACCGGAGAAACGCAGATCTAGAGCCTTTGGCCCCAGTAAACCACACATGAAGAAACATACCCAACGGCCTCGGAGAGGATTTCACGGAACCACCATCCATGACAAGGGAACCAATCCATTCATACTTTACATCGATTTTATCGAGACAGGACATGAACCCAAGACACAGCCAGCTTAGGGCAGGCACTGAGAGTAATCTAGTGGGACTGTCAACATACGAACCGATTTCAAAACAAAAGGATAGCTCACAAGCGTTGCCGGCTTGAGCTACACAAGTGGAGCCGGTCGCACACGAGGTGCAACCAGTGAAGCCGATACCACCACACTGGCCCCATGCTGCCGCAACACTATATCATAAAAATTGGTTAGGAGGCCCGGCAAGAGGCAAAACAGATGGTACGCACCAGCCGGTGGGCGGGCTCTTGGGGGTGGTCGTGGGGGTGGTCGTGGGGGTGGTCGTCGGGGGCGACGTGCTGGTGGTAGACACGGAAGAGGTGGTGCTGGATGCGGGCCCGGTTGACTTGGGAGGAGCCGCCCCACCAGCGACGAATCCGAACCACTTCATGTCCTCGTTACCTTGGATTGGAACGGTGTGCCCGACGCCAGCTGCGGAGATACCTGAAAAAGAAATCAGCCCCGATGAAGTGAAGTGAGACGGAAAGGTACCCTGAAGAGCCGGGCCATAGATAGATTTAGTGTAACCCGAAAGGGGGGTGTTTTGCAAAACTTGCGTCGGCGCAGCGGCGTTGTATCCAAAAATGCCAGCCCACTCCTTGATCTCCTCCCCGAGGTTCTCGGGGTAGAGGGTCGTGTCGGCGGTACCGTGGTATTCTTGAATTGGAACGTAGGCGCCTGTGTAGCCGGGATACATCGCTCTCACTGTTGCGGCCCACTGTGCAGACGACTCGGACACCTGTCCCTCTGCACAGGAGGAATTCCAGGCGTCCACGCCGCCAAAGCTGGACACAAAGCAACCCGCAGCGACACCGGAGTACACGGAGGCTGCAGCAAAAAGGTTGGGATAGACCGCACACATGACGTTGGTCATCATCGCTATATATTCAACTTTGAGTTATCATCTAATCACGCAACGACTTGAAGAACGCACCACCCGAAGATGTCCCGGTCACGAAGATGCGAGTGGTGTCGGCACCGTAGGTGGATATTGCGTATCCCACCATGCTGGAAATTCCGAAACTGTCACCGCCGGCGCCATGAGTGAGCGTGGCTTTCGAACTGACGTCCCAACAGGTACCAGAATTGGGCGAGCTCGGGTAGATGACAATGAAACCTGAAAGAGTGAATCAGAGTTGACACAGTGGTTTTGAACAAAGTAAATCAACCGTAGGTATCAGCGAGTCCCGCGTATGGCGAACCAGAAAAGTAAGCCTGCGCCGTGCCCTGGCAGTAGTGGATCGCGATGATCACGGCGGGATTGGCTTTGACAGTAGTCGGTTTGTACACATACATCCCGACATTTGTCGGGTTACTCCCAAAATTTGTCACTTGCTGCAACGACGAGGTCAAGCCGGCTACAAGACCAGACCAGAGAAAGAGTAGAATGGAAGCGAGGAGCGTTCGTGAAAGGCGGGCCATGGCAGAAGCGACGCTGTTGAAGGGAAGAGGCTTTGGAGGGCCTTTTGACTCCCGAGTTCCACTGGAACTTCGGGAAATTATTAGAGTACTCTTGGCAACAGTGATCCCATGACAAGTCGGAGGCAGAGTGTAATTAGGGACGACCTGTACAGGACTGTATTCAGAGGCCACCTTGGCTTGGTGTCAGAGGCAGGCTCTTGACCATGACAGCAGCGAAGGAAGAACCGGGTTTTCTCCATTCCAACATTTGGCCCTTTTGGAAGGCGCCTTTCCCTTGATCTTTTTATTTTCTGCCTTCACCCTGACTGCAAGCCCACCCTTACGGTATTTCTGACGGCTTGGGCCGTTTTCCATCACTCCAATACTCATTCAACTCTCGTGAATGGTCGGTAGTTTATTGGCCCGAGTACTGGCGTCAGTGTCGTTCTCTTTCCTTTGAATAATAAATAAATAGGGGTATAATCTCACCTCAGCGCTAATACGGATGGGCAGAGTGGGCAGTACGACAAAATCGGCACTTGGTCGGCTCCTCAGATTTACCGCATTTCTTGGCACCGTAAAATTCTGCCGGTGTAGAACCGGGCATAAAGCTTGGCTCTTGTATATAAGCTCAAGTCGTAGACCCCATTGATTCCTGTCCCAAGTAGGGGCTTTGGCGGGCCTACCTTTGTACGCTATTGAAGAACTATACTAAACGTGGAAGGTACGTTGGTTTTCCTATGTAAGATTCAGGTGCATTTTGTCATTAAGTGCATGAGCTCTGGTATATCAGGCTCTCAAATGTGTCAGTACCACAGCTTCGCGCCCAACACGAAATCTCAAACCGACTTGTTGCTAGAAAGGTAACGACCTACCACATTTTTCTTCGCAACCCAGAAGTGAAACAATACTTTGTGTCAAACCATTGACATAGAGAATGGTTTTCGTTTTTTCATACCCAATGCGCGAAGCCAGCAGCGCAGAGCTTTCTGCCACAGCAGACCACGTATTGAGCGGCCACCATGGTATCAACCAAACATACCTACGGCCTCGCGTGTCAGAAGATTCCACACGGAACCACCACTCATGACAAAACTAAACTAATCCATTCATGCTTTACATCGATTTCATCGAGACAGAACGCGAACCCGGAACCCAACCAACTCAGGGCAAGCATTGAGAGTAATCTAGTGGGATTGTCAACATACGAACCGATTTCAAAACAAAAGGATAGCTCACAAGCGTTGCCGGCTTGAGCCACACAGGTGGAGCCGGTCGCACACGAGGTGCAACCAGCGAAGCCGATACCACCACACTGGCCCCATACTGCCGCAACGCTATATCATGAAAATTAGTTAGGAAGCCCGGCAAGAGGCAAAACAAATGGTACGCACCAGCCGGTGGGTGGGCTCGTGGGCGTGCTCGTTGGGGTGGTCGTGGGGGTGGTCGTGGGGGTGGTCGTCGGGGGCGACGTGCTGGTGGAAGACATGGAAGAGGTGGTGCTGGATGCGGGCCCGGTTGACTTGGGAGGAGCCGCCCCACCAGCGACGAATCCGAACCACTTCATGTCCTCGTTACCTTGGATTGGAACGGTGTGCCCGACGCCAGCTGCGGAGATACCTGGAAAAGGAAATCAGCCCCGATGAAGTGAAGTGAGACGGAAAGGTACCCTGAAGAGCTGGGCCATAGATAGATTTCGTGTAACCCGAAAGGGGGGTGTTTTGCAAAACTTGCGTCGGCGCAGCGGCGTTGTATCCAAAAATGCCAGCCCACTCCTTGATCTCCTCCCCGAGGTTCTCGGGGTAGAGGGTCGTGTCGGCGGTACCGTGGTATTCTTGAATTGGAACGTAGGCGCCCGTGTAGCCGGGATACATTGCTCTCACTGTTGCGGCCCACTGTGCAGACGTCTCGGACACCTGCCCATCTGCACAGGAGGAATTCCATGCGTCCACACCGCCAAAGCTGGACACAAAGCAACCCGCAGCGACACCGGAGTACACGGAGGCCGCAGCAAAAAGGTTGGGATAGACCGCGCACATGACGTTGGTCATCATCGCTATATTGAACTTTGAGTTATCATATAATCGCGCAACGACTTGAAAAACGCACCACCCGAAGATGTCCCGGTCACGAAGATGCGAGTTGCGTCGGCACCGTAGGTGGAGATCGCGTATCCCACCATACTGGAAATTCCGAAACTGTCACCGCCGGCGCCGTGAGTGAGCGTGGCTTTCGAACTGACGTCCCAACAGGTGCCAGAATTGGGTGAGCTCGGGTAGATGACAATGAAACCTGAAAGAGTGAATCAGAGTTGACACAGTGTTTTTGAGCAAAGTAAATTAACCGTAGGTGTCAGCGAGGCTCGCGTATGGCGAACCAGAAAAGTATGCCGGCCCCGTGGCAGTACATTCGTGGATGGCGACGATCACAGCCGGATTGGCTTTGACAGTAGTCGGTTTGTACACATACATCCCGACATTCGTCGGGTTACTCCCAAAATTTGTCACTTGCTGCAACGACGAGGTCAAGCCGGCTACAAGACCAGACCAGAGAAAGAGTAGAATGGAAGCGAGGAGCGTTCGTGAAAGGCGGGCCATGGCAGAAGCGACGCTGTTGAAAGGAAGAGACTTGGACGGCCTTTTGACTCCCCAGTTCGAGAACTTCGGGAAATTATGCTTAGAGCACTCTTGGCAGCAGTGATCCCATGACGAGCCGGGGGCAGAGTGTAATTGGGGACGACCTGTCCAAAACTATATTCAGAGTACCTTGGCTTGGCGCCCGAAGCAGGCTCTTGACCATGAGAGCGGCGGTGGAAGAAAAAAACACAGCCGCTGATCGGGCAAACATGTTCTGTGGGTTTTCTCCATTCCAATGTTTGGCCCTTTTGGAAGGCGCCTTTCCATTGATCTTTTTCTTTTCTGCCTTCACCATGAAGGCAAGCCCACCTTTGGGAGCATCATCTGTATTTCTGACGGCCCGGGTCGTTTTCCATCACTCCAATACTCGTTCAACTTTCATGAATGGCCGGTACTTTATCGGCCCGAGAGCTGGCGTCAGTGTCGTACTCTCTTCCTCCGAACAACAAATAGGGATATAGTCTCACCTCAGCGCTAATGCGGATGGGCAGAGGGCAGTAAGCCAAGAACATAGTCGGCACTTGCTCGGTGGCACCTCAGATTTACCGCATCTCTTGGCACAGTGAAATTCTGCCGGTGTAGAAGCGGGCATAAAAACTCTTGGCTCTTCTATATAAGCTCAGATCGTAGACCCAACTCATTCCTGTCCCAGATAGAGAGCTTTGACAGGCCCACGTTTGTACGCTAGAATAACCATACTGAACCTGGAAGGTACGTTGGTTTCCCCGTGTAAGATGCTCCGTTGGCCGACCAGACTCAGGTGCGTTTTGCCATTATATTAAGTACATGAGCTCTGGTATATCAGGCTCTCAGATTGATCAACACAGCTTCGTGCCCAACACGAAATATCAAACCGACTGTAACCTGTTGCTGGAAAGGTAACGGCATACCACATTTGTCTTCGCAACCTAGAAGTTAAACAATACTTTTTGTCAAACCATTTTGACATACAAGATGGTTTATTTTTTCCATGCTCGATGCGGGAAGCCAGCAGCGCAGAGTTTTCTGTCACAGCAAACCACGTATGGAGCGCCACCATGGTGATGGTATCAAACAAATATGGCCTCGCGTGTCAGAAGATTCCACACGGAACTACCACTCATGACAAGTAAACTGAACAAATCCATTCACGCTTTACATCGATTTTATTGAAACAGAACGTGAACCCGACACCCAGCCAACTCACGGCAAGCACTGAGAGTAATCTAGTGGGATTGTCAATATACGAACCGATTTCAAAACAAAAGGATAGCTCACAAGCGTTGCCGGCTTGAGTTACGCAGGTGGAGCCGGTCGCACACGAGGTGCAACCAGTGAAGCCGATACCACCACACTGGCCCCATACTGCCGCAACGCTATTTCATGGAAATTTTCTCGTCAGGGGACCCGGCAAAAGGCAAAACAAATGGTGCGCACCAGCCGGTGGGTGGACTCGTGGGGGTGCTTGAAGCGGTCGTCGTCGGCGGCGACGTGCTGGTGGTAGGCATGGAAGTGGTGGTGGTTGTACCGGTCCCAGTTGATTTGGGAGGTGCTGGGCCACCAGCGACGAATCCGAACCATTTCAAGTCCTCTTCGCCTTGGATCGGAACGGTGTGGCCAACACCTTCGGCCAAGATACCTACCGAACGAAGAAAGGGTTAGATTAGGTGAAGCGTCAGTCAAGCAGGATTGAGTAATACCCTGGACGGCCGGGCCGTAGAAGGATTTTGTGTAGCCTGGCAGCGGGGTGTTGTCCAAAACTTGCGTCGGTGCGGCCGCATTGTATCCAAAGATTCCGCACCACTCCTTGATCTCCTCGCCGAGATTTTCGGGGTAGAGGGTCGTGTCGGCGGTACCGTGGTATTCTTGAATCGGGGGGTATGTGCCCGTGTAGCTGGGATACATGGCGTGAACTTCCGCGGCCCACTGAGCTTGGGTCTCAGACACCTCTCCCAAGGAGCAGCTAGAGTTCCATGCGTCCACGCCGCCGAAGCTGGACATGAAGCAACCGGCAGCAACGCCAGAGTAGACGGTGGCCGCAGCGAAGAGCTCGGGGTATACCGCACACATGACGTTGGTCATCATTGCTGCTCAAATCTCAGTTATTATGAAGAAAATAACCATGGAATTGTACGTGCCACCCGAGGAAGTTCCAGTCACGAAGATCCGAGTTGGGTCGGCGTTATACTCAGAGATGGCGTATCCCACCATGCTGGAAATTCCGAAACTGTCACCGCCGGCGCCGTGAGTGAGTGTGGCCACCGAACTGACATCCCAGCAAGTACCAGAGTTGGGCGAGCTCGGGTATATTACGATGAAACCTGAGAGACTGACTTAGACAGTTGACACAGAGCGTCCAAGACAAAGTGAACAAACCGTAGGTATCAGCATACCCCGCGTATGGCGAACCAGAAAAGTATTCCGGCCCAGTGGCAGTACACTCGTGTATAGCGACAATGACGGCGGGGTTGGCCGTGACGGTCGTTGGCTTGTAAACGTACATGCCAACATTCGTCGGGTTACTCCCGAAGTTTGTGACTTGGACTAACGACGAGGTCAAGCCGGCGACAAGACGGGACCAGAGGAACAGCGATGCAAGGAGGGTGGCAAAGGGAGCCATTGTGGAAGCGACGCTTGCGGGATAGAAAAGTTTTGGACGGCCTTTTGACTCGTTGGTTCGGTCAGAACCTCGGGAAATTATCCCTCCTGTTAAGCGGTCTCATGACGATTCGGATCCTCAGTGCAATAGCTGATTGCCTCGACGCAAGGTTGCATTTCGAGACCATGAAGGGACTTTTATAGGTCACTGGGCCATCTACAGGTGGATGGGAAATCCGAAGCTCGATGTTGGGGCCATGGGGCCCGTGGAAAAGGAACACAGCCGCTGATGGCGCAAAAATCTCTGTTGTATTTTCTCCATTTTGACGTTGAGTGAATGGCGAAGGCTGTTGTTCGTGTTTGCGTCTTTTAAAATATTTTATTTCGCCATAAATGAGCGCGGTCGACTCACTGTTGCGAGAATATCCACTTGACTTCTCCAAATGAGCCACTTGACTTTCAAGTCTCCCAACTCAGATCCGTTCGGGGGTTCCTCGGCACCGAGAGCTATTGAATGGAAGATGATCTTCCGTAGTGACGTGAAGTTGCGCTCGTCATAATCTCGGGTCCTAAAGTTGTTCCAGAAAATAATGAGACTCGTAAACGAGCGAGGTAGCGAGCTATTTCCAAATTGGGACGGTTTTCCCCCCCACTTCCCAAACGGAATCATCCCAATTTGGAAATAGCTCGCTACCTCGCTCGTTTACTCTGGATCTCGTGGTCAACATTTTCCACCTTGAAGAACTGCATGTAACTCGCCAAGAATTTTCCGGCCGCAGATTCAACGCTGGAATGTGCATATTCAACGTGGGGTCTCCCTGAGATAGCATGCCAAGGGTGATGTGCTTTTTCGGCCACACCCTAATCTTGTCGACTCCAGAATATTCTCATAGACACTATGACAAACGAAGCTATAATAGTCGTACCATGTCATACCGCAAGAGGAGCACTTGGCATGCTCCGTTGGAAGGGGAAATCAGTTTTAATCCCTAACCTTTCCTCGTCGCGTCAAATCTCCTTAAAGTTGGTGGGATTCGGACCCGGCCGCAATCATGTGATCGCGTTTGCAATATTCGGGTCTCGGCTTCGTCTCGGCTTTAATCGGTCATCGATCCATTGTCTGCTCCCGTCGCTCGCGGCTCCACATTCTGAGTGAGCATTTCAGCACGCATTTCGACAAGCGTATGCTGCCTATGTTGGCCCCGTCCACCAACCGCCGCCCCAACTCTATGTCCCCATCCATCTCCGATTTCCTCCCCAACACCGCGCTCCCGCCTCGTCACGAAATCCAGGCCTTGTGCCAGGAAGCAGGTTTCTACGGTCAGAGAATCGCTCTCCGGAGCCAATCGGACGTCTCAATTGTGGCCTGAGGTAAATACGGCCATAATGTAACCATCGCTGAAGCCTTCGCTAGCGGCTACCGACCCCATCACTGGCGTGCACGTCCCTCGCGTCTTTGATTGCTTCACGGTCCCTAAGGCCTCCTTCAACATCAGGTTCATTTTGACTTATACCTCCGGGTTGTGCGCCTGGGCCTGTTGGGGGAGGGGCCAGCTGTTCATTCTGTCTTCGCGGATTTAGATTCTGATATCACGTACGAATCGGTCGGAGAGCTCGAGGAGCATATCACTCGTGTAGATGAAGCTTCATCGTGATCCTCAATGCGCACGACTCAAAATCGCACGGCTTGAAATCTACTCGATCGTCAAGGTCATACACCCGGGGAATTTCAAGAAAGGAGTGCACGGAGAAATCGTCGCCTTGGATTTCCGGGGAACCTTCTGTCTCCCTCGCGTACGCCGTGCAGCGGCCGCTGAACAACTTCGCGCACCCCGTCGCCTGGTGCAGCAACATCAGTCGTCGGACGACACCAACGCGTCAGGGCGGTCTTCTGCGTACCTGGCTGTGCGCGGAAAAGATAACTTGCTGGCTCTTGTTTCTGACAGAACTGACTGTAGTGTGCGACTATTGGGCAGCACTTCAGCGAAGTATTCCCCGGCGAGCCTGGCGATTTTTATCGGTCTCAAGAAATTACATTTTGAGGATACAAACATCTAATATATTGGCACGGCAAGGCGGAGACTGAATGACGACGGAAACAGGTGCCGTTCAAGCAAAGCGTACATGGACTCCCTTTTCACCTCGCGGGGACCACCATACCGAGTACAGCACGCTCAAATCGGATAAACACACGCTTCGGCATCGTTGCCTGCAGAAACCGTCTCAGACCCGGTTTCAGCTTGGGCCGAGGTCCATCTCCCTCCTCCAAATCCCCGTCGTCGTTTCCCATATTGGGTTCGTCGCTGTCAGGCTCCGAGTCCGAATCCTCATCCGAGCTCGACGAGTCCGAGTCGTCCTGCATGAGAGCCAGAGCTACTTGCTCGTCCTCAGCAGCACCGTCGGCGATCGCATCCCCCCCACCCTCGAAATCTTTGAGGCGCGCGATATGGACGATGTCGGACATCTTATTGCGCTCCAATTTCACCAACGACAGCCCTGTGATAACAAATTGCGAGGTGTCCCACTCCGCGCGCGCGTCCAACGCGACCGGTGCATCGAGAATGAAGTCCCGGAGTGCGACGTCAAAGCGGCGGATAATTTCCACGTTCGGCCAGGGCGCGCGGTCCACCTCCTCAGCGGCGCTGGAGCACCACAGATCGAGCTGCTTCACCGTCGAGAACACCCGGTCGCACGTGGCCCAGATGGGGAGCACGACATGCTGGAGCAAGGGGCACAGCGCGAGGACGGGCCCATAGTTCCTCTCCGCATCGATCATGGGGTCGCCGACGTCGGGGAACTGAAGGTACTCCACATTCTGGCCGTACAGTTGCAGGAAGTGCTTGTACTCGCCGAGCAAGCCCTCTGTTTCTTCGGGCGTGTGCTCCGCGTCGCGCGTTCGGAAGGTGACCCGCTTGAGCTGCGGCATCTTCCAGTTCGCGGCGAGGCGCCGGGGCGGGATAGGCTGGCAGTAGCTCCCACTGCAGGTGACCTGTATGGTATGCAGCTGCGGGAGGGAGGCGCGGAGGGAGATCCAGTGCGACCCCAGGAGCGCGGCTAAGGGGATGCGCAGTTCTTGCAGGTGAGCGGAGCAGTTTTGGACGAGCGCGCCGGCGAAGTCCCACAGGCGGACGTGGGAGCCGATGCCGAGCGAGGTGACGGTGGGTGGCGCGGGGAAGGGGTAGGAGCGGGACCGCGCATGCGGCGGGTAGCTGCCCCCGAAAGGGAAGAGGTCGACACGCTGCACGCGTGGGCATTTGAGGATGATGTACCCAATGTCTTCGCAGGATCCGTCGTCGCGACCGTCGATAGCGAACATGAAGCTCAAGCTCCGGACGAGGAGACCGAGGCTTGGGTTCTCGTAGATAGCCCACCAGAGGGCGTTCAGGCCATGTAGGTCAAGGATGGTGACATCGCGATAGAGAAGACGGCGGCCCAACTACATATCAAGGTGGCATGAGTCGAGGAGCAAAATGAAGCTCTACAAGGCGCTAACCTGGCACCACATTTTACAGACGGGAATAATGGCTCTGTTCATATCCATCGACTGACGCCAGGCACTGTGAGGTTTGGGGCGCTGGAGATCCTGCGAGAACGGTCTCGCACGCAGAAAACCACGCGGAGGAAGAGTCAGGTCGAAGATTTCCATTAGGATTTCCGGTGGCAGGGTGTTGATCATCTACGTCGGCGGTTTGTCAGTGGTATGTTGGTGGAACCGCATGTGATGTATGGCTCACGTCTTTGGCTGGGACATTAGGAGCGCCGGGATTTTTCTGCTACGGTAGAGAAGAGTCAGAGCAAGAAAAGACGCGTCGTTGACCCGGACTCACCAAATCTTTGGCGTGTTTCCGTGCTCGTTTTCGAGGACGTTCTTCTTGACGCCCGACTTGTGTTTGAGAAAAAAACGGGATCCACATTGTAGCGCACGAAGGGAAATTGGATTTCAAGTTGTTTAAAGCTTTCTTCGGCAGAGAATGTGTCGTGTTGGAGAGGTTGTGGTTATAGAGAGGATGTGTTTTCTGCCACCGGCCACTTATATGTTTCACCGACGAACAATACAACAAAAGAACAAGGTCTAGGCGTCAGGTGATCGAAAATGGAAATCCAAAGCGTGGGCCAGCACACAGCCACATCGCAACCATTGTTCACCCCCGATGCGGAATAGGAACAAAGCATGGCATCAAAGCAACCAAAGCGCAGCTCGTGCATGCACGCATATCGGGAGTCTGGGATGGGTACAGATTTATTTTTTTCGGGCTCGGATGGTGTCTGAATAATAATTCGATTCAACCAAAACTTGATAGAACAAGGATTGAGCCGACGCGGCTACATTCCTCCTCGCTTTATTCCACTTGCGGGAGACGCCGATTCCATTGTGCACTGTAGCGGTTGGACGTCGGCGAGCAGTAGTAAATGTTACATCGAACCTCGCAGAGGATATACTTATTATACTTGCGTTTGAGTCTGAGCTACCGAATTCATCGACCCTCCCATCCCGTCCATCAAGTACATGCCCCAGGATTCAAGGTTATTCGCTCAATTGGGTTTTAGTGTCCCGACGACAATCCAACGAGAACTGTCTGTATCTTACATGCGTTTTCTTGCTTTATTTCAGTTTCGCAAGAGCCTGCCTAATTCCGTTGTGGGCTGCATAGTTGGTTGCCAGTTTCAATGTATATCATATATTACATCAACCTTCGGAGGAGATGAGATATACACTAGTTACACCGAGTCGCATCGCACCTACGCGATTCATTTACCTATCCCTCCAGGACCATACTATGTAGAGTAAGTAAATAGTCTATGTCCATTCTAGTCCAAGTCATGAAAGCAAGAAAAGAGAAACCCGAAGGAATCGATTGGCTTGAACACAACGCGGTTCGCCGGCGGACCAACGCTCCACAGCCTACAACCGGTAATACAACAACCCCGCCTCCTTCAACCGCAGCTCAACATCGCTGTCGACGCCCTTGTCCTTGTCCTGTGAGACGAGGAAGATACCGGGGTGCACGATGTTGATGGTGAGGATTGCGAGGGCGATCATGCCTGCGAGTGCATGCACGTGTGAGTGAGGGTGTATATAAAAGATGAAACGTCAAGGGGAAAGAAGGAAGCACGCATGGCGGAAGGATAAAGGAAGGAAAAGGAAGAGGGAAGAAGACGCACCCCCATCCAAAACATTGAAGAACCGCTCAGTCGAGATGATGGGCCCGGAGAACCCGTCGAGAAGCTCGATCGTTCGGTATATCGCACTATAGGTACTTGTTAGAATATCTTGTGTCTCGAGAACGAAAAGCGAACTGACCGAATCAACAAACATGTCGTGTTAAATGCGAGCGCGCCAATCATAATCCGTAGTTTGCCGTCAAGTTCACCCTTCCCGCCTCTACTCGCAGTGTTGACGCCGAGCGAGTGGTACACTGCCTCGCGCCCGCCGACAGGTTTGTCGGTGAAGTAGCGAATGAAAAACTCGATGGCGAGGAGGATGTAGATTGAGATTGTGACTGGGGATGTTATTAGGACGACGGAACGCGACGCAGCGGGACGGAACTCACTCATTTGAAATATGATGCCCGCGAGCATGATGTGTGCGCCCTGCGTAGGAAATACACGATTGAGTCACGGTAACCATCAACGGAATGGAATGAAAATAGATGGACGAGACGAGACGAGGGAGGGAGGCAAAAAGAACACCCGACGTACGTGATCCGGGCTCTGCGAGTTCCCGACAGCGATACTCGCGAGCGTCCCACCGAAGCCTTGGACGGAGAGCGAGATCAAATCCTACCGCACGTGAGACCAAAATGGTATTGTGAGACATGTGGGACTCACGCAGCTGCAGAATATAATGGAATCTGCCATCGGAAATCAGTAAGAATGGAATTAACACGAGGAACTGAAATGGAGAGGAGGACGTACACCACTTCGGCGATAGGCGGCTATAGCGCGTCCCCAAACGGTGAATAATGCGCCCGAGAATCATGAAGTCGGCGGCGATGAGCGGGGTAGGTCCTGAGCGTAGCGGCAACGCAGAACAGAAAATGAGCATTTCCAGACACGAAGCAATCTGGTGAAGGACACACCGATGATGGTGCCAATTACTCTGTGGCGAAAACAAAAATTAGATATTGTGACAATGCAAAAAAAGCAGGGGAAGGGAGAGGAGGGACAAAGAGAGAAAGACGCACTGGATCTCGAACGGTAACAGTAACGTCGGATTGAAACTCGACCATAGCCGGGCACTCCATCCCAGAATTTCTAGCAGTCCGGAGACAACCGCGGTCGGGATGAGCCACCAAAGGCGGTAGCGAGTGGCTTGACCCAGATGAAGGACTTTATACGGAAAAGACTCAGACCCATGGTCAAACGCAGAGAAGGGCAAGAGCGCACCGGTAGATATCGTGAAGAGTATAAGAAAGGTGAAGCATATCCACCTCGTGGGGACGTAATGGTATGGATTGAATCGTTCTGCGGCCCTCACCAGGAGCGCTGGTAGAAGAGAAATTGCAGGAGGCATAGTGGCGGGTCCAGAGGGAGGGAGGAGAAAGAAATTGATCGTCAGCAACGCATACAAAAGCGTGGCGAGGGCCGCGCAGAAGATCACGGCACATGCACTGCATGTCAGAACAGACGCCCACGGCCTTGTGAATGGAAGAAAAATAGACCGTGACACAGCATTTTTATTGTTCAGGAAGTCGCATAGCCGAGGGACAATGCCAGGCTTACCTCGTTGGGAGACGTCTCATACGCTGAAAATCTCACCGAGGAGCCCGATAGATGGAGCTATGCAGTGAGGGTTAGATTGAAAGGGATACGCCGGGGCGGATCAGTGGGGTTGACAGATACGATGCCGCAAACTGCTGCGGTGTCTGGCAACCGCACACACATCCACGCCACCGAGGTGCGGTCTATTTCCACAGATCATGACGGATGTAGTAGGGGACAAAAGAAGGCGATATCAAAAGCAAGCAGACGTCAACTGTTCGACACTGCTTCGTCACCGCCACTGGTTCGCTTTGCCGAGCAGCCCGGATTTTCTCAGAGTTGAACGATAATTGCCTCAAGGTGTCTGCCTAATCATTCTATGCGCTGAGGGAACACGGCTTTCTTAGGGAGACATCTATTCGGTATTTAATCGGGGAAGCTTCACAGCGGCCGAAAATGCGAATTTCGTGGTCGGTAACACTCGATCATATGACTCCATCCTAGGCTCATTACCAGCCTGCCTTAGTGCCTACGAAGGGCAAAAATTGTAGGCAGACTGATTACGAGTCTAACTCCATCCGTTAATGAAACTTTCAAGTTCTAGTCCGAGCGGTGTACAGAGCGGTGATTGCAACCGCTATGATAGATAAACCGAAAATTCTGGAGGGGATGCCGATGGAGCGAGATTTCCGAACCTGAACTCGACCTTGGGGCCTTATGGTGGGTAAACGCGATGGAAAGGTATGGACCGGTTTTTCTGGCCCAGAGTCATTGGAAAGGTGGAATGGAATGGAAGCCTGGGCGGGCTTCGATGATTTCACGCCACGTAGAACTAGCTCCCGGTTCAATTTCAACGCCGAGCGCTTTTTTCCCTCTTCTAGAAACCCAGCTGCCTGTTGGAAGCAGGGAACGAGGGGAGGATTTCGGTTCGGTGGGGCCGTATGTGAGGTTTCGTAGGAAGGATGTCTGGTCGGTGCCCCGAGGTGCCGATAGGGATCTTAATGCCGCAATCGAATGCACCGAAAAAGCAGCGCTAGGGTCGTGTGGAAGGAACTACACGTTCTTCGGGAGGAGCTAAGAAGAAGGGCAGGGAACGATTTATAACTGAAGGTAGCATCCTATGGAGGGCATTTGCCCACTCACACTCGTTCGCAATGTTCTTCAAACTTCCCCTCCTGCTCCTTGGTTTCGTTGCTATCTCCCATGCAGCGGATATTTTCATGTACATGATAAAGGACTTCCAGGGCAGCATGTTGGGTCTCACAAACCCCGGGCTAACCTCGCTTAACCCGGTCGTGAGCGTCAAAAACGGGAGGGACGAGGGTCAGTATGTGAGCCACTCCACGATTGATAATGGTGCGTGCGCAATCTAACGCTGATATGTGGCCAGTGGGCCTTCATTTACGCCGCCCGCGGCGATACCAGCGAATACGAGATCGTCAATGGATTCACCACCAATGTGTCCTCGATTCTCTCTTACAGCACCGTCAACGACACCACCCCCGGCACCGCATACCACAGTCAGGTGGTGGGGAACCAAGACGTTACCACATTCTGGGATGTCCTGTTTGTGAAGAACAACAAGAAAGCCGACATGTGCCGGTGCGCGGGGACGTGCCCATACATATCGGACGCTAACCTGTATTCCCTTTTCAACAGCTTCGTGGAGAAAGTGACTGGTCTCGCGATTACCGCCTGGCCTGCTGGGACCGGCAATGGAACCAGCAGGGCCTCACCTGTGAGTCATTGCCCTTGCTGTAAATGATATTCGATGTTCGGTTTACTGACGGATGGTTGGCCCCCTTCCTTCTAGGTTACGCTGGAGCAGTCCGATGTGAATAATCCGCGCCAGACGTTCATACTCATGAATGGCCGCAATGGTACTTCTAAATCATTCATGGCGGAGGTACATACTAAATTCGTGCTTGACAGCCTAAGCGCCGTCGGCGACGTTGACACTAGCCCACGGCGCAGAAGTCCACGGAGAATTCAAGGGAGGTCATTCAGCGAATAACGTAGCTCAAAAAATGTACCAGTGCCAGAATTTTATCACCAGGTGTATGTGTGGGAAGACAACTGCCGGAGTTCCGTTCAACCGAGAAAAATGTTAAAGGTTGTATTGACCCGTCTGGGGCGGTTGAGGCTTCTGCTCCGTGTTGGATGGAATTGCACAAAAGTATTTCTCGCTCTCCATAAAATCTGCGTCCTGGAAGGATTGGGTCCCGAGGGAGATTTCGAGCGTTCGCGTAAGTACGGGTGAGGCACGGCGATGACGGGAAAGTACGGGTAAGGCACGGCCATGACGAGAAAGTACGGCGAGTAAATGAACAACCTGTTACACAAACATTTCGGTCTTCTATAGATTAGATTGACAGGGGCAAAGAGATCTCTGACGTTGTTGAAAATCAACTCCGCGTAGGGTTGAACCGAGCACTTGGAAAACGTATATGAGCTAGTCTCTGCAACAAAACCGATATACTAGTGACGATCAAGATGCACTATATAAGAGCGGCATTTGAACTCGAAAGCCCGCACTTCTTCGCTCCTTCAACCTTCGGGTTATTAACTGTATACTCATGACGCGGGAGAACCGACACACTTCTCATTGTAGCATGTGGACCGCATATCGTGGGCCAATGCAACAGAGGTCCCGATGACCTTGGTTGCATTTTTGCCTTCAACCTCCTCGCAAGTGGCTTGTCGCTGTCTTGTCGCTCTTCCACAACTTCTTCCTCGAGGGACCGAGTTGGCCCTAGTATGGCCCATCATCACAACAGCGTTGACCTGGTTGACGCCTCTAGTCGGTGCAATGGTATAGATTAGGTTGCAGAGTCGAGCAAGACTCCACTGCATCCAATCGACTGTAGCAACCCTATCACGACTCTTACATCATGCGCTTCATCCTCATCGCTCTTTCCTTCGCCCTCATCTGCGCCGTTGCTGCAAGTATCAAATTCCAAGTCAACCTCAATGGTCCAGGACCTAGATACACCAGCGGAGGTTTCGACCGAAGGGGGGAATGTTCTTGTGCTGCAGAAACCTAGGAAGAGATGTGGCACACAGAGTTTTCTTTTTGCAGGTGCCACAAAATCGCAATCGTCGACCGCCAAAGACAGCGCCTGTGAATCCAGAAGTTGGTCTCGAACTCGATCGCGAGGAGCACACGCTGAGATCGGAGGGGTGTTAGCCGAGTCACACGGCAGTCCGCGGTTGCAGCCACCGGCGGATCCTCGTGAACATCTGCGCCTAAGAGCAAGCTGGTAGCTTAAGTCGTCGTTGGGAAGGAATGAGGGTTGCCTGAGGGATGTGCACACGCCGGATATGCGTTCCCGAGTTCCCGTATTGTGATTTTTCCACCGCGCCGCGTTGCAATGGGGCACCTCGAAGCCCGATGACAGAAGAGCGCTAAGAGGCGGGGTGCGCTGTGTCGGACCGGGCCGGGACAAATTAGCGGAATGCGGAATCCACTAAATGGCTCGAAGGTCAGGAAGCATCTTCGAATTACTGCTCTGCTCAGTGCCAAAATACCTCCGGAGACTCTGGCCGCCTCATATAAGTTTATTTCAGTCCAGCAGCAGCTCAAGGTGAGTTGTATGACGCGGAAAACCTCTAGGACGTTTTGATACTTATCCGTCCACAACCGCGAGCAAACGTGTTTCCGTGCCGGTCCCTTTCAACATCCGCGGTTCTGGCAGCGATCGGGCAGTATACATACATACCATGGCCGACGGTCATTCCTTCTTTGGGATTAGCCATACAATCGAGAAAGGGTCTGTGGGAGAAGAAGTCACGTGAAAGTCGAAAATGAACCCGAGTACCGGTGAGTCCGTGAATGTTCTATGTACCTTGTCCCGAGAGAGCCCGGCAACGTGGATGTTGACGAACTTTGACTCATTAGCGATTTGAGCTTTAGGCATGGGCGCGCCGCAACCGCTGTCGGCGAACCATCCTCCAGGAGCGATATTATAAGCCAGGGTGACCAAAGAACCCCGGGAATGACCGGAAAGTATCTAAAAGGGGATGAAAGTGATGGCATTGCCATGCCTTTAAAGCTTTCAGTCTCCAACCTCATTATCCGTATCCAAGAACTTTCCTCCGCACCATGAGCGTCCCAATTCCGCAACCCCCTGCGATTCCCTTCATCGGAAACGTTACCTCTATTGAGAAGGACGTACCCTTGTATTCCTTTCGTCTGCTCACGAAGAAGTACGGTGAAATCTTTCAGCTGGACATCCTTGGTTCGTAGTTTGATCTTCACTGTCCGATTGACTTGGATCTCAATCCACCAGGCCGCATCATTGTTTGCGTCTCCTCGTACGAACTAGTAAACGAGGTGTCGGACGAAGCCCGATTCCAAAAACGCGTAAATGGTGCAGCTCTTTGTTTCTTGCCACCATGGCACGAGCATCTCATCATATCACACTAGGTGGACTTTTGGAGGTCCGCAACCTCGTCGGTGATGGGCTTTTTACGGTATGTTGTCACCATCGCTTTCAGATCTGCGCGATTTCTGAGAGATGCTATCTGCAGGCCCAGCCCGAGGAGCCTAACTGGGGTATTGCACGTAAGTAAAGCTCCGTCCAACCTTCAGCGCGCCATAGGGGCTGAGCCAAAAAATCAGACCGCCTCCTTATGCCCGCATTCGGGACGCTCGCGGTGAAAGGGATGATGGAGGAGATGCGGGATATATCGAATCAACTGCTTCTCAAGGTGCGCTTGGAATTGGATGGCGCATCAGTTACTACAGTAGAACTGACTTTCCTCCATAGTGGGATCGGTCAGTAATCACTCCCGCCGTGCCTTGTCCGCGTCTAACTCCTCATCATACAAGCTTTGGCGCAGAAGCCATTATTGAGCCCTCTGAGGATTTCACTCGCGTTGCGCTCGATGCAATCGCGTACTGTTCTATGTCATATCGGTACGGGTGTGCCAAAAATTCAGTTTGCACGGGTTGACTGACTCGATCTCAGCTTGAACTCATTCTACGCCGAAAAACAACCAGAATTCACCGTTGCCATGGGCGATTTCCTGGCTGAGAGCGGGCTACGCGCGAACCGCCCCCGGGTGGTGCAAGCCGTCATGCGCAGCACAAACGCCAAGTACGAGGCTGACATCAAGGGCATGAAGGATCTTGCAGACCGAAGTGCGTTAGAGATTTACTGCTACGAATTCCTGATTTTGAAGGGGAACTCAGTCGTCGCAACGCGGAAGGCACACCCGATCGAGAAGAAGGATCTCCTCAACATCATGTTGAATTCGCGGGACCCGAAGACGGGGCAGGCGATGACGGAGCAGTCCATCGCCGAGAATGTGAGTTTGGGTTTGAATGGTCCGTCTGGCTTTCAGGACTACTGAATAATTCGTGTTGCGCAGCTCTTGACATTCTTGATTGCTGGTACGCACCACATTCAATCCCTTATTTCATTTGTCTTCATGGTCACTATGAATGACAGGGCACGAGACGTCTTCGGGTCAGTACCCTGTCCTCCCACCTTCCGATTTTTTCAATCTTAATTTACCGATGCCGCTGCAGGCATGATGACATTCATGGTCTACTTCCTCCTCAAGAATCCGGAGAAGATGCGGAAACTCCGCGCCGAAATTGACGAGGTGCTCGGCGACCGCCCGGTGCAGTACGACGACTTGGCGAAGCTGCCGTATCTGAATGGTATGCATGTTCCTTAGCGGAATAGAAAATCCTTTCTCCAACCTTACGATTTGAACCTCTCCAGCTGTCATGCGGGAGACCTTACGCATAACTTCAACTGTTCCGATCCGCTCCACCACGCCGCTAGAGGACACCACAATCGGTGGGGGCAAGTACGCTATCAAGAAGGGGACGAACATTCTCATTCAGGCGTGGGAGCTGCACAGAGACCCTGCGGTCTGGGGGGATGATGTGAGTATTTTAGCGCTCGCAAATTGCTATTCGAAGTCGGTTGATTCCTTTTTTTTGGTGTTACGCAGGCAGATGAATTCCGTCCTGAGCGCATGCTGGACGGAAAATTCGAGGCGTTGCCGCCCAACGCCTGGCAACCTGTGCGTGTTATCTTCAACATTTCCCGGCTTGTGCTCATCTCTTCCCCATTATTCAGTTCGGGTTCGGCGCGCGCGGGTGCATAGGCCGGGCATTTGCGTGGCAGGAAGTCAGGTGCGCTTTTTATTTGATGTCCCCCTCTCGTCTGCATCCACCCTGAACTATACGGCTAACGCAAAAACGAACAGCCTCGTGATGTCTTCGATTATACAAAAGTTTGACCTGAGTTTCGTCGACCCGTCGTGTAAATTTCTTTATTAGGGTCGTCCGGAGAGGTTTCCATCTGACTGAACACTGCTAGATGCGCTGCAGATCAAGCAGACACTCACCGTGAAACCAAAGGGCCTCTACATTCATGCAGCGCCAAGGTCGGGCGCGGTGACGCTGATTGCGACGCCGTCGTCAGCGCTGATGGCGGGGCGGGATGATGCGCCAGGAACCAAGAGTGCGCCGGCAGAGAGTGCGGGTACCGGGATGCCGTTCTATGTCCTTTATGGCTCGAACACAGGCACGTCGGAGGCATTCGCCCAGCGCATCGCCAACGAGGCGCCATCATACGGTGCGTCTTCCGTCTATACGCTCTATAAACCGGAACGACTTACTTCGCCGCAGGATTCCGTCCATCGATCGGGACGCTGGACTCTGCGCTTGGGAAGGTTCCGAAGGATGGTCCGGTCGTGATCATAACCGCCTCCTTCGAAGGTCAGCTTTTGTGTGGGGGTTATGGATAGAACTGACCAACGACGCTAGGAGAGCCCGCGGACAACGCCGCACGCTTCGTTGACTGGTTGCGCCACATCGAAGGCAACGAGCTCGACAACGTCCGCTTTGCCGTGTTCGGGTGCGGGAACTCGGACTGGACGGCGACATTCCAGAAGATCCCGATCCTCTGCGATGAGCTGTTCGAGAAGCGTGGCGGAAGCCGACTCGTTCCTCGCGGCTCCGGCGACGCTGGTGCGGGCAATTTCTTTCAGAAGTTCGATGAGTTTGAGGCTGGGTTATGGGCAACGTTATCAAAAGTTCGTCCTGTTTCATGGCTGAATTTAGTTCGCAATGATTGATTGAGCCGTGCTAGGAATATTCGACAGAGCGGTCGGAGTCGCTGGTGCAAACGCTGCAAGTCAAGACCGTTGATGTCGGAAAAGAACGTGCGACGGCGCTGCGACAGGATGATGCACTCCTGGGACGTGTAATAGAGAACCGAATCCTGACGAAAAATGGACCGGTGAAACGACACATCGGTGCGTCGATTATATGCAGTTCAACATTCCTTGCTGACGGTCTCAGAATTCGAACTCCCGGAAGGCGTCACTGCACAAGGTGAGATGTCAAAGAACCATATATATCCGCAGTTCTCTGACAAGCTATCCAGCGGGTGATTATGTGGCAATGTGAGTTTAACATTCGAAGTCGTCTCCTTTCCTGAACCGGCGTCACAGCTTACCCCAGAACCCGATCCGAGATGTCCACCGAGTCCTTGCACGGTTCAGCTTATCCAACGAGGAAGAGGTCAGAACAGTTTCCCACTGGGAACGCAGAGCTCACGACTCATTCAGGTTGTGCTGTCCTCGCTGGGTCCGACATCCCTCCCGGTGGGGAAACCCGTCAAACTGTCCGAGGTTCTGAGCGGGTATGTCGAGTTGTCCCAACCAGCCACCACGAAAGACCTCGGTGTGCTCTCCGGAGCAGCCACATCGGACGCCACTCGTGCTTATATCGAGGACCTGAAGACCAACTACGGTGCCGCGGTTCAGGCGAAGAGGCTTAGTGTGTTCGAAATTTTGGAGAGCTATCCTGACATCGAACTCTCGATCGGAGCTTTCCTTCAGATGCTTCCTTCCATGAGAGTCCGTCAATATTCGATCTCCTCTTCGCCTCTCTGGAACCCGGCCCATATCACGGTCACTATCAGCGTCCTTGACGCACCAGCCTTGTCCGGGAAAACCTCCGCGCCGTTCCTTGGAGTTGGGTCGAACTACCTTGCGAGCTTGATGCCAGGGGACCGTGTCCAGATGGCTGTTCGTCCCTCCGCCGCAGCCTTCCACCCACCCGAGAACCCCGCAACTCCTGTCGTGATGTTTTGCAGCGGGTCGGGTTTGGCCCCCATGCGCGGATTTATGCAGGAGAGGGCTGCGCAAAAGGCATCAGGGCGCGAGGTCGGAGAGATGCTCCTTTTCTTTGGGTGTCGTTCTCCCAAGTCGGATTTCCTCTACTCGGACAGTGACCTTGCGAAGTGGATCGAACAAGGCGTTGTCGACGTGCGTCCGGCGTTCTCGCGCGCCACAGAAGAATCCGAGGGCTGCAAATACGTGCAACAGTCAGTGCGACCTCCCCGCTTCATTCAGCGTGCTAATAGGTTGCCAGTCGTGTTCGGAAAGATGCCGCGGCTGTTGTGGCGGCGTATGAGAAGGGGGCGAGCTTCTTTACGTGTGGCTCCGCCGACGTTGCAAAGGGCATCAAGGCTGCACTTGTGGAGATAATCATGGAACAGGAAAAGGTCGATGTTGTTCGCGCTACAGAGAAATTCGAGAAGATAATGAAAGGGCGGTATGCGACTGATATCTTTGACTAGAATTCGCCTGCGCTTGTATATTATATGTACACAATACTGATCCTTCATTGTTACTCCGTGGGGTGCACGTTCATCCCTCTTTTGGGCGCTGGGGCGTTCTCGTGCCTACTGAGCTTTCTAGCAATTGAATGCAGACAAAGTACTGGAACTGTTATGGAAATCCCGAGACAAATTGGCCTCTGTCGCAAAGGGAGTTTGCATAGTACTGGGGTCGACAGTGAAAAGTTTCAACATGTGTAGTCAGAAGAGACTCAAGGGTAAATAAAGTGAGAAGTCTCTGGCCACGTATCCCACGAAGCATAAAATCCGATGTCATATATTCACCTCTGCCGTCGGCGCCCGCCGCCCACGAGCCGAATATATTGAATGTTTGGTTCTCGAAAGAAGGACGTTAACGGGGTGAAGCTGGGGTGTGTCCTCATCACTTTACCTCTCATCCTCTCGTGTCGATAACCCTCGACCTCATCTCCATCCCCACCCCCTCATCCTCTCATCCCTTCTTTTTCCAGATGGTAACGTTGACCCAAGAGTTTCAGTACGTAATTAACTCCAGCTGTCTCCACTGCGGCACTGCCGCCGGCCGGTGTGCAACTTGACTTATCTCATGCGGCGCCACTTCATGCAGAAATAAACGAACCAGATAATAGGACGTTATGATCGGGGTGGTGCGGGGCGCACCGTCACATTGGGGAAGCGGGGTTTAACTCCCCGCGTCCGAAGAATATGGGAATAACTTCTTTTCTTCATGTTTTCTTTTTTCCGTGTTCCCTTCTTGCCTGATCCAGCCACTCAGAAGTTACATGAGCCATATTGAATTCCCCATTTCTGTCTGCATATTTGATTGACAAATGACACAGTAACAAACCAAGGTAACAATAGGATCTAGTGCTCAGGGGACAACCTTCTCCGACCGTTGCATTGAATTTCTTTATAGAATAGGTGGATCTGTATAGCAATTTGAGGGAGTGCTCCACATTGCTATGGGCACCTCCACCTATCCTATGGGCCGATCGGGGTTTGCTGAGGGAGCGCTCTGGGACCGTTATGAAGGTGATACAGCTGCTACAATAATGTAGCCTTTCCATTGCGGTCCGAGAGTGCTCCACACTACACCCTAAGGCTCCAGTTCCGTACCACTGCGGTGGTCCCAGTATGGAGTCTGCGAACTGAACGAAAATTTAAACGGCTATCACCCTCTTTATAAAATTACGTCTGTCCGTCTGTCTGAAGCCTTCAAACTCCGCTGGTTAGTTGACCCGTTTGAAACGCTTTTAAACTCCGGTATCAGCGGAAGGGGATGCGAGGCCACGAAGCGGCCGAGCAGCGCTTGTTTCCATCGAAGATGATTTTAAAACAAAAACAGTTGGAGCCTTGCCACACTCCAACACTGGAATGTGGAGTGTGGAGCATTCTAATAGATGTAGCCGATGTAGCGCCTGCATAGCTATGCCATGGCAATGTCGAGTGTGGAGCACTCGAGGACCGCAATATTAATGGCAGCGTTACAGCATCATTGCCGTTGTAGCGGCGTCTAGCGAAGGTAAGTGATATTGTGCATAACTAAATTAACATATTCCTCGTGTATATAAAGGCCATCGTCGTCGCGCCTCAAGACATACTCTACTTCACAAACTACATCAATCACACTTCCCACACCAACATGCTCTCCACCACTTTCTTGATCACCGCTCTCGCGGCCTCCCTCCAGGTGGTCAGCGCCGGCCCCGCCGTCCTCCCCCACAGCGAACGGGGCAACATCACAACGAGAGACTTCGACTTGTGGGCGCAGTTCTGTAACGACAAGGCATGCTCGGAAGGCTGCGGTATCTCAGTCGCCGTAAGCAACCCGGGGTGTCTCAACGAGAACGGCCGCCAATCCATCATGTTCCACGGCTCTACAAGCTCGTTAGGCAACTACGCCCTGGTTGTGTCGCCCTCGGAAAACTGCCCCTGCCAGGACACCTGTCGCGTGCTGTCCAACACGCAGTGTATGGACATTAGCGCGTTCGGAGGCAAGGACCAGTCGTTCCGGTTCAATGGGGCCAGCCAGGGGAGTGGCACGTGCGATGCCAACAATTGCTGAGGTGTGTATGTGGTTGAGAGTCTCGCTGAAGCTGCCAGCCACTAACTTGTCTCCCTAGTGCCTAGCGCCGGATAAGCAGTGATATCAGTAAACTACCAAAGCTTTTTTCGTCAGAAAATATGTACATTTATTAAATCCAACTTGTTCACCATGCACATACACCGCCGACATGCACTTCACAGCCAGATGCCTTGATTCAGGTAAGATAAACATTCTGGGATCATGGACTGTGCCCTCGATATCGTTTTCAACAGGTGAATGGCCATGCTTGTTGAATTTTATTTCATTATTTCTGTTCCCATGGTAAAACAACACGATTGTCTTTGCATCTTTGGCGTCTTTGCCAAGAAACCAAAGACGTCAAAGACAGGTCTTGTCCCAAGACGTGCGTCTTTCGCTAAGCAGGGTCTAAAGTAGTGATCGGCACGGGTAGGTGACCCGCGGCGGGTCGCGGGTACGGGTGGGCGCGGGTACGGACTTTCGAGGACCCGTGCTGCGCGACCCGTCGAACCCGTGTACCCAAGCTTTCGTTCAATGAAGCCACTTTTCTAGATCATACACCTACTTGCTGCATACAAATATCTGGTGAAGCAAATGGCGAGCGACTCCAACCTCGTGCACGCACGAAGCAGCCGTGTCATCCGAGGGAAGCGCGCAACGTCTAAGAGGACTGCGACGCTGCGGACATAGGGTCCAAGGTGCGTAGATTCAGAGAGAAGAACGCAGAGACGCTCAAATCGAGCGTCGTTGAGCGGATACAGTGGGTCCTCAAAATCAATATGCTGGAAGATTCGTCGTCGACTTTGGTGGAGGAAGGCTTTGGCTGTCAATGCACAAGCGGTCAAGGATGATTCGTGGACCTGGTCGATGATAGCGTCCACGAGTTCTGGGGGAATGGGTGGTACGAAGCAAGTCATGTCAAGTACGCCACCGTCGCTTTGCACTGCCACTTGACATTCTTGACAGCCGATCGTCCTCAAATAATAACTTAGTCCAAGAGGTGGGCGGCCGAAAGAGCTGAGATATCATGCATAGCTTTGCTGTGCTACCGGAGGTCGGTCCGCTCGCTTTTGGATTTCTTGAAGCGGTTCCGACTTAATTTCAATGTAGCTCTCTCAATTTTAACTATATTCTCTAGCAGTAAACTGAGACCCCCCCATAAGCATGGCCTCTGAATAAGCCTACAGACTTGCTTTCATTGTCCCTTCCTTTCAAAAGGTACTTCGAGTGAATTGATCTCTGGTTGTTTGTCGCTAATTTCGGTCCGAAATACCCTACGTCATCACCAGTAGTCATCGCTGCTCACAAAATATTTCTCGCTGGCAACTCGTCAGCACTTTCTGAGTGCGGAGAACGGTCCGCGGGCCATCGGAGCGATCAACCGCTCGCGTGGACCCCCCCCCCCCCCCCCCCCATTTTCAAATTGAGCGGATTTTATAGCATGATATCATCATTTTTCTGTCCGCCCACCTCTTGACTTAGTCAGTTGAGTTGTGGTTGAGTTTGCTCGGTATGTCCCGTCGGCAGCGCCGGCTCGGCGACCAGCGAGGAATCGAACAAACCCCGTTGGTACTTAAACTCTCCGCTCTTTTGCTAGGGCCCGTGGGTCGCGATCCAGATTCAAACAGATATGAATGGTTGAGGCCGTTTTTCGGATCAATGAACTTGCCCATCAACTTGCAAGACTCCTCGGTCAATTTGGTTGAAGTTTGCTGTTCAGTCCCAACGAAGTAAAATTGTGCAGAAAAGCACCTCGCGTGTTGTGTACCTGATCGAAGTGGGATCTCCATCTGTGGAATGATGGGCCAATATCGATCAGGAGCGGCCGTGTGCATAGGATGACGCTGCACTCAATCCAAAACCTATATCGTTACGTAGCTATGGTTTTGTCTTTCGTTCTCGCACCCCTGGCAGGAATTAAATTGTATCGTTGCTGTGGGTTGAATATCTCTTTGCCCGCTGGGAGTTTGAACACACAACCCATCGGCCGACTCCACCACTCCGCAGTGGAGTGTATCCAACGCAACAATTTGAATAATTGCATCCGGTGACCAAGAGGATCGTTGCAAATATCAATGTTCAACTTCAAGAGCTACTTCTAGTCGATCCGGGCACTGTAGGGCTAGATAGTAGTCGGAACTCTCAAAGTCAGCAATTTTTGGGCAGCTCACGCTCTTCATAATTCATGCCTTGAGGGTCCTTTTCAGAATCCTAGGTTCCACTGAACAGACAAAAGAAAGGATCAAAACAAAAGACGAGATCCGTAAAACGATGTGATCCCAGCCGTTGCTAGGACGAGACCATTTTAATTATCTCCATTCATATTATATACAATTCAGTTCCATTTCAAATTTCTGTGAACCCTTCTTCTGCAAAATATACGTTTGGGCGTGCAGGCGCAATTAAATGTACAGACGAAAGCATTGACAAAGTTTGACAGCAAGTTGAAAGCGCGATCAAATTCTGGGATGGAGGGTCAAATCCGGAACAAAGAACGGATAAATATTGCGGGACCCACAAAGAAAGCATAAAGTTATCCGATTCCCATCGTGGAGCTCTGGGTCGTTTACTCTGGAGGGAAAGTCAGGATGGAACAGCAAAGTAGTTGCGGGTGGCGTACTGAAGGGGCAGTTTGATCTGAAGGTAGGACGAAGAATGAGTCTCCCGACAGAAGAAAGGATGGACGGAGAACGCACGCGTGTCCTCCTCCCCGCCAGCCGCAGTGAGCACATTGAGGACCATTGCTATGGTTCACGGGTTTGGTCTCTCCCGTGGCGCGGGCCGTGGCGGGGAGCTCCTCGGTGCGTTGAATAGAAGGGGTGGTGGTAACGATATATTGCATTGCTGTGTGTGGGAAGCAAGCAAGTGGCGGTCGCAGGGAAAAGGCGATTTCTGAGATTACGGGCAGGACAAATTCGCCTTTTTATTCCTTGAGGGTCAGTGCCGTAAGCACTGGGCGGTCATCATGTAACTATGTTCCGAAAGATCAAAACATGGTGCACTCCACAGGGTTTAATATTATCCGCAATCCGGAAGCAGTATTTAGTGCAACCACAAAATTTTCTCGCCCCCAAGCTTATCGGCGGCCTTGAGGTGATTCATCTAGATTACAGGGACAAATGATCACAAGGCCTAGGATGAGTTGCAGTGTCTTGATCCGGAGAACAAAAGGCACACCGATCGTGATGAACGTCGATGTCATTGGGACTCAAAGGGACCCACAGGGCGGTAAACATGAAAGAAACTCCCGCAATGGGCGTAAAGAAAACGTGGATCGATGATTCATTTCATGTAAGTTGCACAGCCATGCGACATGTCGGCGGCCCGTCCCACCGTCCACGTTTAAGGGAAAACCACTGGTGATCATGATCATGAGTACAAGTACGAGTCAGCGGATGATAAGGAGCAGCCCATGAAATCGCAGTACGGAGAGAATTATTGTTTTATTGTGCGTTGTAGCATGGAGATAGAGCTCAAGTTGACGGAAGACCTGCAGGTCCAAGGAGCCGAAAAAGATACTAACGACGTCTAGCGGTCTAATCAGGCGAATGAAAAATGTAGAAATTGAATCGTATATCTAGATAGTGTACTAGGGTTATATATCGTCCTCCCCAGAGTTCCAGGAAGTCAAGATTAAAATTGCGTGCCGGGGTAAATTTGTCCTCTCCGCTTTCAAAGTACAAGGGCCTAAACCGAATATGGCCCAGTTTTCATTTTCAACCCAAGGTTGCCTCGACTCTGAACTTCACAACAATTTTTCAAACTTCGGCAATGTACGTCCATCATCGACCCATGATCCCAACTCTTGAATTTCATTGAGCCTATCTCAGACCACCACAACCTACACAAACCCACTGGAGATTGTGTACGCCCGACTCGATGCAGCTGCCTTGTTCCTGAGATGTGGGATGGGTATCCTTGTGGTGCAGAAACCCCAATGGATGCACAGGGGCAGGGTGAAAGTGCCGCTTTGCCGCTGCAAGTGACGCGAATTGCCGCAGGTGCCGCTGCGGCAGTGCTGCTGACTGCCGCAGCATTGTCACACTGCTGCTGTGTTACGCACCCGGACTTCCTGTGGCACTGGTGGTGAATTATTTTTTTGTGGTAAACACATCGATGCACCGAATGGACTTGGTAAAATATGATTCCGAGGGAGATTTCGTGCGATTGTTGACAGATGCCAAGATATCACAAAAATAGTGATCAGCGGGGATACCACGCCCACCGAGTCGTCGTCATTATGCTTGACGACAGAACGAAAAAATTGAGCCTGGAGTCTAGAGAAAAGTTGCACATTTCAGAGATGAGCAATTTCCACCCTCCCCAAAGCCCTAGCCATATTTAAAATACACGGCTGGCAATATGTTGTCATGTGGTTCACTGTGACAAGACTCCGGGTCGGAGACTGGGAAATATGCTGAACGGGAAGTTCAACATGTCACTTTCTTCCAGCCGGTGGGAATACCGGAACTACGATCCCATGTCACTCATTTATGTCAAAGAAGTGGATCAAATATTTTCAATAGTGGCCGCTGAAATTGAAGCTCAACTTAGTGTAACCCAAAGTTTTGCAAACATGTCAGGGGAAGTCGACTGATTTAAGAATCCGTTCCAGATCCTCACAAGGAACCTACGAACCTCAGCATCAATTTTACAACGATCTCATCTCGGACCGCACATCACATTTATGGTTGAACTCCTGTTGTATGGAGGATATACCAACGCCGACACAGCGACACACCTTGCAATTCCGACACATGCCACAAAGAAGCTGAAAATCCGACACATTCGGTCATAATCCACAAAGGCCGACACATTCATGGTCACTTTCAGCAAACCCAACACAGTTTCCAATAAATCCGACACGGCCTGTTTGGGAATGGTGTGGGAATGGTTGAACTCTGCGTCACAGTGTGACACATCTTCTTTCTCCCTCCCATCATCGACGATTCATTGTCCCCGATGCCAACGCCATTCTTTGTCGCATGCACCTCCCCACAAGCATTCCACAGTCCCAACGCAACACATATGTGAGGAACAACAAGAAGGCAGAAGCCTGCAAACAGGGAACTAGCAGAAGCAATTGCCCTCTGAAACGCTACGTGGAGGGCGCCGCCGCCGCGCGAAGGGCCGGTTAGCCAGTGCGTTTGCAGACTTATGCCATCCCCCTGACTGCTTTTTTTATTTGCTCATAGACCGGAGAACTTTATGCCGATGGGTATTTTCATTAATCCTGGCCATGCGCGAAGGAAGAGTCCGGATCAGTGGAGCACCATGAGAAGACGAGACATGTGCCCAACATTGGTATTGACGCGCGGGTTCTACGGCCGCGGTGGAAACCATGGGTGCGAGGAAGGGCAGACGCCAGAATCATGTGGCGCAAGTAATTTACGACCAATAAATATTTGGATAGCTAGCGAGCAATTGTTTTTGCTCTCCTCCTTTTCTTAAAATTCCCCAAATTTATCGGCCATCTCGGCGAGCGAAAAATGAAAGTAATGAATATTCGGACGGGATAATATAGCACAATGTGATCAGGGAGTGACCCCTGGATGAACCGTATCAACAGTACTTGTAAAATCCTGGTCAAGTTCAGAAAGTCAAGCAAGAACAACTTGCGAGCTGTTAGTGTGATCCCATCACCACGAGGATCGCAAATTCAACTGAAAGCAAGTAAGAAACTATTTCGGGGAAGGTGTGTCGGGTTTTACGAGACATCACAAAGGTGTGTCGGTTTTCTGCTGTGTGTCGGATGCACAAAGTGTGTCGCGGTGTCGGGTTTCATGGAGCCTCGTTGTATGCCCGGGGTTTTCGAGTGTGGTCGAAGTCCAATATAACAATTGGATGGTTCGATATATTTGTTTCAAGTGTGAGTCCAAAAGAGACCGATGTACTGCTGAATCTGCAGACACGAGTTGAACATGAGCGCCGCTGGACTGCCGCGGCGGGGTCACATTGCCGCTGTGTCACAGCTCAAGACTGCCGCAGCAAAAATTTGTTTGCCGCTGAGTGCCGCTGCATGCGGCATGACTGCTGCTGCGAAGTGTAAATTGCCGCGGTAAAATTTGGTGAAATTGCCGCGGTGGAATGTTTGCATATGTTTGATTGCCGCTAGATTGCCGCTGACTGCTGCAAACTGCCGCTGCATCGACGTAAACTTCATCTCTTAACATCGCGCACAATGCTTTATTGAACCCGAGCTCAATTGAAAATTAACTATCGAGTACTATAACACATGCTGAGGTGCTACAAATCGCCAAGCCAGTGCGTTGCGACACAGTTCAACATGTACCGCAAACTTGAGTGCCGCAGATTGCTGCTAGAACTGCCGCAGCATGCGGCAGCGGCACTGTTGCGGCGCTGCTGCGGCAAAATCGCTTTGCCCGATGCACAGGGGGCGTATTTTCCCCTTCATCTATATATCCTCACGTGTATGTTATTTACTATTCCGGGGCCACAATTGCTCGTATTGAGACGCAGTTCATCACACGCGTTGGTCCGTTTTGAAAGAAGCCAATTTATCTTCAAATATATGTGTTTATTTCCGTCGCATTGTGCTTCTTGCTGCCTTCAAACATTCACCTCGTATGTTGTCTTACTCTCCCATATCATACTCTTGTTGGTCGAAAAAATTCCCTGGGTTGCTAATACATCGAGAAGTGGTCTGGTGGGACCCTCGTTTCAGCAACGGGATAGCGCCAGAGCTCCACTGTGGACAGTGGACTCCCGTTCTCGACTTGTGGAATTCACGGAGGGACCCGGTGCCCTTGCCGACGGAGCTGGCGAGGCGGGAAGGCAGCATACGCGGAAAGTCTCCCGCAGCGGAGTATGTGCGACTGGTTGATGTTCAGGTTGATATGTATCGGGAGTCTGGCCCAGGATTGCACTGCCGCCATCAAGTGGGGATGAGTCCTTCGGACATTTCGAAATCAAGTGGCGCTCCATTTTTGTTCATAATTCCAAGCTTCAACTTTGCGCGTCGGATAAACAGCCTTTGTCTCCGAATCTCTCGATCCGTGTTTGATGAGCGCGGGAGCTCGACGTGACAACGGCATTCAATTTCGTATGGACGACTTGGCGCACCCCGTCCTGCCGTATAGCTTGCTTGACAGGCTGTTTTGATACCATGGACACTCCCGCTAGGCGCTCGTGAATCGTGATACTATGCGTCAGCTATAGGCGCAGTATATCGGCACGCGGTAAGTTCGTAAGCTGTGTTATCCGCATTTGTTCTAATTCCTGTTGAACTGTACAGCGAAGTGCTTCTGGAGGGCCTCGTGAGATAATGGACGGACTACGAGGATAATCGTTCTGCTCAGATTCCAGTCACAATTTCGTTTGATTTAAGAGAGCTCTTCACCGATGTACTTATTTCTGTTCTAACTGTGCGTCCCGCTTTGTCTATGTCCCCTTTCGTTGAACCGGTGGCATCGATAGCTTCGTCAACCCAATCAACCGCCACTTTTCTGTGTATTCATTCAACAGTATACAACGTTCTCCTTTTGTCGAGCCGGTGAAAGCGGTTTGTTTGAAATTTCCCGGACGTGGATTTGCATGGCAGCTCTTGTCATATTTTGAGTCAATGAATTGACGAATTCAAACGTTCGCCTGTCTATCTTGTTCCGCGTGGAGAAATTGAACGAGTGGGGCAGGGTCCGAGAGTGAAATGGATATGTCGCCGTTGTATCCTCCTATTTAGTTTTTGAGTCATCAGCCACGACTTAGGATGTATTCGTTCAACACTATAGTTCGGAGCATCTCGCCTTGAGCCGGTTGCGGCGGTGATAAACCACCAGTAATACCAAGCCCAACTTCAAGATCCACATCCACATTCCAGCTCCTGCCACCTTTTGAAACAATGAGGCTGTTCACCAAGGTAGTGTTTGGAGTCCAACAAGCAGCAGCCGGCCTCTTGAGCTTCGCAATCGCGAACTGGTTCCAGTTGTTTAATCTAATTGTGGGCCTCCACATCTCCGATGCCATCCGTTCATTTCGCCAGAAACTGATATACCAGGAACAAACTAACGGCCTAATTTTACGAATAGAGCAACCTAATATCCCACCCGTCCAGGAATGACCCCATACGCCGGCCCCCCACGGCCAAACATCTTGTGTAGGTCGCCCACGAGAAGCTCGGGTACCTCATGAGACGCAAAGTGCCCGCCCATCGTGTGCACAGATTCGAACACAACGTTACCGGTGCGCCGGACCCAGCTAGCAGAGTCAGTGAGCATTGAGAATGAAGTCAGCACCGAGAAAAAATCGAGAAAAACAGAAGCAAAGTCGCTAGTTGAGAAGAAAGACACGGAGCACGCACCTACGGGGCAGACTGAAAAACTCCCCAGGGAAGAAGGAGAAACCGAGCGGAATCGTAGGGAGGACGTCGTGCAGGGATGGCAGCAGTGCGCCTTCTTGTGCCACTTCGTAGTAGATGCGCAGCGACGCCGTTGGGCCGGCGCGTGAGAAGTAGTAGATTGAGATCCAGGTTAGGACTGCGTCAGGAATTTAGGATGGATGGAATAAACTGAGACGCCAGACGCACCCTCATCGTCGTCCCACGGATACTTGTCCGTCCACGCCACGAGCTTCTCGTAGATCCACGCGAGGAGGCCCACAGGCGAATCCGTGAGTCCGTACCCCAGCGTCTGCGGCTTCGTCGACTGCATGCGCATATAGCCAATTCCCGTCCGCTCGACCTCGGGCAAACGCGCGAGGTTGGCCTTTTCCGGCGCGGAGAGCCAGAGGAGTTGGAGTATCATGGAGAGCGAGGTGAGCAGGCGGAAGGGGTCGAAACTGAATGCGGGAGGTGCGACTCTGTTGACGATTCGATAAATAAGCGGGGGACCAAAACGAATAAAATGATACGAGGCCTACGTCGGGAAGTTAGTGTGCCACGCTTTGCTGTGTTTTTCGCCGTAGGTGACAGCGATTTTGCGTGTGATCTGAGGACGGATATTTGATTGAGCCTTTAGACATTGCGAAGTGAAAACGGGATGAAAATACCATGGCTCCCCAATCCCCTCCTTGAGTAACTGCAGTTCGTGAGTGAATGATTAGTTCAAGAGTGTTTGACTAATTACTGACCGTACTGCTCGTATCCGAGTGCACACATTAATTTATTGCAGACCTACAGCCCAATTTCGTCGACCAGATTTAAACAAGTGAACGTACTCACTTCGGCGTACTGAGCAAGGCGGAAGCCAATCTTCCTCGGAGCTTCGGAGAATCCATAGCCAGGCAGACTGATCGCGACGACGTGGAAGCTTGGCCGATCGGGTTTGACTGCCGTCAACAGCGGTGTAATCTTGCGCGCCTCGATGAAGCTGCCCGGCCCTGCATATAAAAATAATGAAGTGAGCTGGGATTTCAGGACACGTGTACGCACATCCGTGTACAAACAGCAGCGGTATAGCTGTCTCCAATTCGCTCCGCTTGTGGACATAGTGCACATTCAGCGTCCCGAAGCCGTCCACGACGATGTCGCGCGTAAATTGGGGAAGTTCCGCGTTCAGAAGGGCCTCATGTTTACGCCAGTCGTAGTCGTCCTTCCAGCGGGACACCAGACGCTTTATATCGGCGAGAGGAGCACCATAGGCCCAACCAGCATCGTCAAGCTCGTCGGGAAAGCGCGCAAGGGACAGTTTCTGTTTCAAGAGATCCAGCTGCTCATCAGATACGGTTATGTTGAATGGCACTTCCGCCATATCCAGCAACTTTCGCCTGAGGGCTTGAGCAACCAACGTTGTGGGAGGTGTGGAACGGGCGGAGTGAGTTGCCGGTGCGTGACTTGCACCGTGACCCTGCTTCTGCGGTGTTCCGAACTTATTCGGGATCGGGTCTTCGGCCGACGCCTCTGGTGGAGAAGATCCCATGGAATATACAAACAAGTTCTTCGCAAGTCCGACGGAAAAACCAAGGAGTTCCTTGCAAATTCCGACAGCGGGTGGCTAAAGTGATACGTTGTCCTCATTGAGTTGCGATCCGGCCCCAGAACATGAATGACCCAGGCCGCTCAGCGCAAAATCCTGCAGGTTGCGTAAATTATTGAATCTCACGCCAGACTCCGCCTGGAATTTGGTACACTCGTTCTCGGCCCGCACAGGAACAAAAAAGCCGCAGAAGGTTCCCGCGATTGTCGCACCGTTGCGGATGATTGTATGAATAACACAGAGTTTCTTTCTACCACGATGGCACCCAGTTTCCGCGCAGACCAGGTGGGATCTCTCCTGCGGCCAGGTGCACTCCTGGCGGCGCGCAAGTCGCAGGGGATCTACCTAGACACTCTTTCACCCGAGCTCGCAGCGGCCACCAAGGCAGCCATCGCCGACGCCGTGCAAAAGCAGCTGGAGCTAGCGATCCGGCCCATCACCAGCGGCGAATACGAGCGCACAATCTTCTACAGCGGTCTGTTCGAGAAGCTCGAAGGCACCACCACAGTTAAGCTCCCGCTCCCACGTGGCTTCCGCACCGGATTCCCCACCGCGACTGTCATGGTCAACATCGGGCTCACCGAGCGCGAGGCCAATATCGCTACGGGGCCCATCCGCCGCACCGCGCCAGCCTATCTCGAGGCCTGGGAGATGCTCAAGGCAGCGACGCCGCCTAAGCACTGGGGCGAGTGCAAGATGGCACTACCGACCATCACATGGGAGCACATGCAGCTGGCGCACGGGACCGCTTGGGCCTCGGGCGTATACGCCAGCGACCATGCGTATTTCGCCGACCTCGCGGCGGCATACCGCGCCGAGCTCCGCGCGCTGTATGACGCGGGCCTGCGGCATGTGCAGATCGATGACCCGAATCTCAGCTTCTTCGTCGTCGAAGCCTTCCGCGAGGGGTGCCGTACCGATGGCGTCGATCCGGACGAGCTGCTGGACCTGTACGTGTGGGCGCATAACGAGATGCTGCGCGACCGTCCCCTGGACATGCGCATCGGGATGCACATCTGCCGTGGAAACATGCCCGCATACCACGACGTGGTCAAGGGCTCGTACGAAGGTATTGCCGAGAAGGTGCTAACCAAACTCGACTACGACCAGTTCTATCTCGAGTACGAGGACGAGCGCGCCGGCCCGTTTGCGCCGCTGCGGTTCTTGCCCCAAGGAAAGAGTGTAGTACTGGGCGTTGTGTCGACTAAGACGGGCGAACTGGAGGATATTGATGTGCTGGAGGCGCGCGTGCGCGAGGCGGCGGAGGTGATTGCAAAAGGCCAGGGGAGACCTGCCGAGGAGGTGTTGGAAGATTCGCTCGCTGTCAGCCCGCAGTGTGGGTTTGCGAGCGTGAGCTTCAGTGCAGGCAAGGGCATGAACGAGGAGAAAATGTGGGAGAAGCTGGTTCTGCTGAGGGATCTTGCCAGGCGGCTCTGGAAAGACGCCGCTTGAAGAGTCTCCATCGTTTCAAGTCCATGTATATTCGGGTGGAGATAAAGTTCATTGTAGCTGAAGGTTCGGACAAACCCGCGTGAGTCCCCCACATAACAGATCGTGACACGAAGGAAGAGAGGCGAACAGAAAAGTATTCAAGATGGGTAATATATCGGTATTGATACGGAACCAGGAGAGTCTGCACAGGTCGACATCGAGGCGCAGTATCGTGCCAAGAGTAAAAGTGGCTACGTTTTTATTTGCATAGCGGCAATCGAGAACGACAGTTGGGGACGAACACACCGTAAATGTCATGGGCCAGTGAGATGCGCAACTAGAGAAACCAATTCATTGGACGCAATCGTGATACAAGCGCTCCGAAGAGAGGTATGGATCAGAGGTGAGGCTCAGTGACGCATCCTTACTCGTGCAATGTTCTGTGTAGACGTCTTCAAGTCGGGGATGCCTGTGATGGAGCGCACGGAGAGCCGGGCGGCGTCAACATAGCGTCGTATTCGAGGCCATCATGCAGAAGAGTCTGCATAAACCATACTTGGGAGGGCCCACAGAGAAGAAGGGAGATGAGCCAGAACGAAGGCGTTGGGCTGGTGGTCGAGAAAAAGTGGCGATTTCAAACTCCGACAGCGAGAGCCAAACACATCATTTGATTGTTCAGCTGATCGGCATTGATTCGGCAACTTGAACGCGCACATCATATCGTTCCGAAAAAGACCTTGGTGCGGAAGTATGTCCCATGGAATATCACCAATGGTCAAGATAAAAGTGCCCTCGAGATGCCGGGTTGAATTTTAGAGCTCCTCCTTTACTCCTTCCTCGGTGCCTAGACTGTTTTTTCACTTGATGGAGGCTGGAGCCCTCACTAGGCTGCCGCAAGAACATCTGCCGCCTCCTCAATATCTCTGCAATGTTTAATAATCAAACCATTTGTCAGGCCCTACCGTGTGTGGGCGTTCCAAGAATCATTGGTCAATTGCTGATATCAGCCACCGTCAGATTGTTGACATCGAGAACCTCGCAATTCCATCAAGAGCTACGATTCCATTCATACTCTTCGCTCGGGGCTTTACACTGCGAGTGATGGTCGACACGCGTGAACGCCGGTCTTCTCGAGATGTGGACGCCGTTGCGCGTGGATTCAGATGAGATCTGCCACTTGACTCTCCGTTTTATGCGTCTCTTCAGCTCAATTATCAATTTATAGAAAGCTGTTTGCTCACAATGCCATACAGCAAAGGCATGAGGCTACGAGCTCCAGCTTTACAGCCTGAGGCTATTAACAGTGGCGAAGTCACCGCTGCATGGCCCACGGGCACCAAAAAGCGACCACGCGCTTGGCCCAAGCAGGGCGGAAGACGGAATCACATGTACGGCATGCTGCACTATTCAGAAAGCGAGGGACGAGCGCTCAAAATTTTTTGTAGCGTCTTTTTACAAGACTATATGTACTGTTGTCACCAAAGGTTCGTGCCATGTTGCCCGTCGCCCATGGCGAAGACTGAAGTCTTTCGCTTTTCACAGCGTTTATTTCTCGATAATCACATCAAAATTACCATACCGGATCGAAATTCGGACGAGTTTCGGGATGTCACCGTCACCAGTCCAAGTGTTCAGTCCAAGGCCCTACGCCGCACCCGTAACTTGAGCCTTAGTATGGTGATCTGCAACCTCGCCCAGCGCGCGAAAACAGTGTTAAGCCAGCTAAGCCGGGGATACAATGGTCGCAGTCGTTCCACGGATAGAGAAGGGCTATCCGGCAGATAATACGTTGATACATGTCAACCAAGCGGCATGAGCTTTGGCGTATCAGCAACACCGTCGAATCCGAACGCGGGCTGTTAGTATATACTGATGCACAGCGGCGGCAAAGGGACGACCAGTAACCTCGCTCACCCTGGACAAATTTGAACGACACGCCGCAGGCCTGTGCATGAGTTCAAATTCCCGCCATGTGGACGCTCAAAATAACGTCTCACCTCAGGTGAAATCGCGTGACTTCCAGAACCTGAAATAGTACGCGGAGAGGCCAAAATCTGAAGAACGCCACGCCCACAAATAGGCTGCAGCTGGTCACTCCGAGTGGGAGAGGGAGGAGATGATGCCCGACTTCGAGGCATTTCTATCTGATTGGCAGGCACGTTCCTGCACGTTGACAGATGGGACCACAGAATTCTTCTTCCAAGTTCTAGAACTCCTTTAGAGCACGCAAACGGAGTTCCTTCCGCCGCGCCGCTCGCTATACCACGAGGAAAAACGGATTGCGCTGTCCTTGGGATATAGCTGTGACAGTGCCGAGGAATCTGAGATATCTACAGCCACAGCGAGGAAACGCAAACCGCGGATATGCCACTGTTGGAACGTGCCAAGTGATGGCGTGAAAAGTTAAAACATGAGTGAAAGCAGTGGTGCTCACTTAGCTGAGTTAGTTTTGACATGAAAATGTGGAAGTGGCATCCTCAACAGCTTTAAAAGCGAAATATCTCGAGCTAGGTAAAAAAAGGTGAGGGAAAATTTCCGCATATGGCAAAAATCCCGCCTTCCGAGATATTTCCTTGTATGGTGTGTGTCACAGCTGTATCGGGGATCGGATTTCGGCAACTGTGATCTGACACCGGCAAGCTTGTATTGACACCCGGATTTCAGAGTTCAACTTCAATTGCAGCGTGCTGCTTGATTCAAATTCAAAGGGCCCTCCGGGCATTCCTGGAACCAAGGATCCAGCACTAGTTCTTAGCCTTACTTTGAGGCACTGGTTTGGGAAGCAAGCGGTGCTCCGCGCCGCCGCGCCAGCCGCCCAGAATTGCACGTGTGATCCTCCCAAAGGGGTTTCACTCTCAATAAGGAAATGTTCGCCTTACCATGTCGGGACACGCATTTTCAAAAGACTTCTTGGAGACCTGAAACCTAAAGGTTCCAGAAACTGTGATTCCCACGGGTCACCAGACGATATATCATAGTAGGACGCTCACACACGGAAGAATGTGTGAGTAGTTGGGAGTCAGGATGAGGTTGCCGGGAGATCCACGCAGTAGCATTGCTTGTCATGGCTGGTCATACAGCTAACAATGGATCAATTCCGCCTTTGAAGCTTCTTCTTTGGGATTTATTCCAAATTACAAGCTGAACTGAGATTTTGGGCGCCGAGATGTGACGATATTCCATTGTTAGCGACAACATAAAAAGAGGCATGGCCTCATCTGACATTCATCCAAGTTGCCCTATCTTCCCTCTCAATGTCTGACTCTGCCTTCGAACAAACCAAGCGCGTTGCAGTGGCTTGCTCAAATTGCCGTGAGCGCAAAATCAAGGTAGGACCCACCAAAACTTGTGGCTCATCGATTTACTGACCTCATCGCATAGTGCATGGCGGACCCACAGCAGGGGCCGTGCATGCGCTGCGAAAGAAGCGGCCTTGAATGCGTATACGTCTCCACCGAGAAACAAAAAGCGCGCGGCACTGGAAGCAAAGCTCAAAGTCACAATCTTGAGCATCCCCCGAGCAGGTCTTTCACACAAGGGCCACCGACCAATCAGAATCCTACCCAGCAGCTATTCTACGGAGGATATGGCAACAGCGGTCCATCCGCTGGACAATACCCCGCCGCCGTGCATCCGTCGGCTGGTAATCCTTACAGCAACAACAATCCCACAGGCAACGGTTCTTCGTACAGACCCGATAGCCAGACATACTCGTCGGTCCCGAACTATACGGTTCCCGCACAGTATCCGTCAGGAACACCCTATCAGGGTGGCCCAAACATGCAGCTCGCAATGTATCCCGGCACAGCGCCACCCCAGTCAACTGGGAATTCAGGCTATCCCATGAATCATGCGAACTACTCCTACAACTGGAGCACTTCGAACCAACCTAGGTAAACGTGTCCTCATGTCCTCAGATGCACAATGTACACTTACTGAATGTTCTTAATAGCCGCTGCGTCTGCCATCCGAATGGGCCATGCTATTGTGGCCACCGCATGTAATCGAGATTGAATAGCACGGAAACACTTTTGATATCTAGACTGGGAATCCTACAAGTATGTATAGTATAAGTATACGATTCCTGTGTGAAGTAAAGATGTGCTGAAATCTTACGGCGGAGCGCGATAGCTGCGCCGGATCTACGCTATGAAACGCAGGTGTTTTTAGTCTAGAGATCCGACTGGAATGGCTTCTCAGATGTTCGGCGATGGTTAATGATGACGTGAAACTGTGGATCTTCTTTATTCTTCAGTTCTGCTCTTAATTCGAGGACATAGTCAGTCGTCCGAGTCAGCACTGGTAACCGGCGTCGGTTCGCAGCCGCTTATTAAAACCCGGACCCAAGACAGCGTTGACCGTCACAGAGTCAACTTTGGTCAATGGGGAGTGTCGATCCTCAACTGAGTTGGCTACTAAGACTTATCGCGCCCTAACGCGCCCACGCGACAGCTCGATTTGATGACCGTGCCAGCGAATCAACAATAAACTGCCGCCGGTCTTCGGAGCCAAGCAAGATGACCAAAGACCCGGCGGCGATCTAATTCAGTCAGCGCGTCAGACACGCGGTTGGCGAGGTTACTAGGAACGGCAATCGAATAATAAAAAATCAGGCTTCAATAATTGATCGGCAGTCAATAGTTGATCGGCAGCCAATTAAATAGACGCCCAAATTGTACACATTCAGTGAGTTCAGTTGCGGGCGTAGTGCTCATAGAATCGAGCCCGCATCCTCTTTTTGTTGCCTGTTCTTTGTTTGTAACTGGTGGATTCATGGTTCCACAGTGCATCGGAGACGTGTCGGCAGAGGTCGACAGACCAAAAAAGGTCGAACGCCTGTGGCGCTGGTCCTACCTGAGATTTCCAACCTGTCCGCCCTGAGAACTGAGGCTCAAGGACGGTTGGCGAGACGGATAAGGGTATCGTCATGGCTGCCGCGATCTGCACAAACAAGTCACCTGAAGCAGCCTTGCTCGCGTGCTGCGTTTCAATGACTACAGTCACCTTATCTAAAGCTTCTCCCGTTGATATTAAATGCTCCATAATTAAATTATGACATGAGAATGAGTAAATTCGATTCTGAGATTTTTACGCTCCAACGGCCTGCCCTTTCCAGCAGGAATCCCGTGGCACACTCAGAGACTTGCTCAGAGAACAGTCAGAATAAGGTAATGTGCGGAAAGTGGCACGGGCGAGAGGTCTGCCGGTGTCGATTAGGGCGACAACACGCCCCCGGTTTACCGGGGCCCTGAGTTGTGGGCGCGTAGGCACTTGTACAAAAATCAGATTGCGCTCCGAAAAAGAACGCATGGGGCATGTTCTTTTTTTCACCCACGAAAGTGCTCGACATAGATATTGAACCAAACGGGCAAGATTCAAAGTTCCGATCACAGCAAAATTTCTCATTGCTTGGAACCTAGGCATTTAATTTGCCTTGAGTTTTATTTAGATCTTCGCGTGGGGTTAGGTACGTAGTGATCCCCGCATTCCGTACCGTATTCTTACCACCATAATAATTACAGTTATTTACTGTTAATTATAATTATCGGCCGTATCTGGAATTCAAACTATCGCACTTCTCAAACATGCAGCTCGCATCCCGAATGTTGGGAGAACAAACGTATATGAGATAGCCTCTCGAAGTCTCCGGAGACTTTGGGAAACTTGGGAGACTCGGGAGACTTGAGAGACAGGCAGAGACTTTCCTAGGCTGATTATACTTAGACCTGATTGATCTGCATACGGCAGCCTACGCAATCCGGATGTCACACATTGTTACGTCCTCGCCTGTTCCCGCCCACTGCTTTGTCGAGTCCCCTGCCTAATCCCAATGTCAACGTGCAAACTCGTCTTCGATCCGCGGCCTTGAATAATATCTGCGAGTCGTAAACGAAACCCTTATATCACTATCCTGCTGTGTCGAAGACGTGGCCACCCTTGTTCCACGCCGGCGGCCCGCGCTGCACTTGCATCGATGGTGACGCTGTGCCAGCTTAGGTCGATCATCAGGGGATCCCCCCGTTTCTCCGAGACCGAGCAGTATTCTTTGCATAATTGTCCATTGCGCGCTCATGCCGGAGAAACATCTTCTCTGTTTTACTCATTTATGCGAAGTTCGATCGGAGATTCAATTGGTTTTGAACCCTCCACCGTTATTCCGACTATTAGTGATGCGAATCTCGCGGGATGGTGAGCCTTTTTGGCATGCTAATATTCGAAAGAAGAGATTTATGCACGATCCCCGGAACAAATATAAACCTGAGAGTGTGGGGGAATGAGCGTTTGACTCTTCTTAGATGTCCCATTGGAGGAATGTTTATCTTTGCTTCGGCCCGCAACGTCGGCATCGGTTCGGTGCAGTGTGCCTTCACTCCACCCAAACACGCGATCACTTCTCTGTTTGGTCATGTGTTCATTTACACAAGGAGGATAAGCAATTTTGTTCTGGGCAAACATGAAAAAATTATGGAGAACTAGCACTGGGAGCAAAGACCGATGCACTCGGGCCCCGAGTGCGTTACATGCACTTAGCCCGTCTTTCATTGGTTGATGCAACAAAGCTTCAAAGGACCTTTGTTACATCTTTGTTTTTGGCTTTGACTCACCCCTGAAAACAAAGATGCAACAAAGGTTTTTGGAACCTTTGTTACATTGACCAACAATATGGGTGTCAAGTGTGTCGGTCCTTGCCCCTAGTGCTATGGTTTGCGATATGCTCCATATTTTCAATGGAACTGGAAGCTCGCTCACCGAGCTCCACAAGACAGAGACAAAGACGAACAGAACCAGAGAGAAGCGAGAAGAGAGAGAAAGGCCAAGATAACGATAAGTCCCTTTTCTGGGGAGGTGTATTCGAGACGGTGTATACGACGTTACAGGAAGATGGTGGTAAGGATCAAGAAGAGGTGAGTGCACGTGTTTTGCACGAGCGTTGTAAGTACGTGATTTACGCGGCATGATTACAGGAACTGCTTGTAAAATGTGTTCAAAATATGTGCATACCCAAATCATGCAGAAGATATCCAAGTCATGGAGAAGGCATTTTGAATACCTTTCAAATATCGAACTAGCAACCATTCAAAAAGCATTGTAAATTGGTTCTCAATGTTTTTCACCTGTTTAGGCAGTACAAAATTGGTTATTCTCCTTGCAAGGGGGAACTGATCCCCGAGATCTGCACTACACCTTGATTTTTTTTTCAGAGGAGTGAGAGACCCCTCACCCCCCCTCCAAATTGGGAAATCGCCTTTTAAGGTGTTTTCACGTGATGCTTTTGCGATCAAAAGCCGCTTGAGTTGAGTCTCTGGGGCTTTGGAGCTGCCTGGTTTGCAGAAGAATACTTCTTGGACCACCCTTCAGCTTTTCGGCAGGTATTTAAAAGAGATTTGACCCAAAAAAAATTCAACGGTTAGCACGCAGGTCATGCTCACGTGATAATCTACTTTCGGTGAGGCTGTGCCCGATAGATAAGGGTAGATTAACCAAATATGGCAATAATGTTTTGTCTTATAACTCAACAACCACTTCATTCTGGGTGGGGAGACCATGCATTCTAGCTCAAACCCATGAACAGTTTCGATATTTGAGGCCGTTCAAAAATTCTAGAATGTGAAGCCCCTTGTCTCCTTGTCTTAATCTCACGATTGCAATCTTAAAACAGAGGCGTGAGGCATCCAATGTGAATGCAACACAACAGCGCGCTAATACATACCCGCCAGATCGACTGCCAAGTTCAAGGCGCTCGGGTATCAGGATCCTGAGCTTAACGGTCTGGACGATTATCAAATGCTTGCCCAGTTCCACCTTCCGCTGACTGAACACGGTGTGCACCAGGCCCGTTCATTTATCGTAGAGACTTGACTGACCTCCTGTTCGATTCGAAAAGCCTGGGAAGACATGCGCGGGAAATTGGAAGGGTCTATCAAAGACAAGCGCCGTGACCGTCTGTTGCAAGAGCATCCCGATATCATGAACGGCCGCCAGATTCTAGCTCGAGAGGCATAAGTGGCGTATATGCGCACCCTGTCGCCTCGGTGGGGCGACATACGTGCCCACCATCGCAGGATTCAAGGACATTCCCACAATCAGGGACATCTGCGAGCGCGAGCCTGGCGTTGAGGTCACCGGCGCTGATTTCGCCGACGTTTCCGGCATTATTGCGAACTGGGTCGCCGACAAGCGCGCTAGACTAACTGAGCTCGCCAACAACAACACCGCGTCTGGCACCACGGGGGGTTCAAACTTCAATCTCGCCTCGACGATCTTCCGGTGCAAAATCAAGCACGAGAAGCTCGGGCGACCGGCGATGTTCGGTGGAAACGAGGCGATGAGACACGTCGGCCAGCCGTGTGCTCCCGAGCTCGATGTACCGCTCTCGGCGCTTGTGTCTGAGCTCGTTGTTTTGCTAGGGTTGGATCCTAATATTACGACGGTGGCGGATATGGATCGCCACACAGCGCGGTTCCGGTGCGACGGCCGAGCTCGTTACTCGGAATGTGCCAAGGTCAGCCGCTACACCATGCATGTGCTCACCTGGCGCGGATGCGTTCGTGTTCCTCTTCTTGGCTTTCTTTCCCCCGCTCAGCGATAGCTCTGTTCTAATCTAGGTAACCCACGCCATCGAGAATCATGAATACGGGAAGAGAGAGTCGTGGTTCTCGGGGAGTGATGACGACGGGTACTACAAAAATGGAACCGTGAATTACGTCGCGGTTCCAGAAGACGTGGCAGCCCGAGCCGTCGGTCCCTCCAACAACGACGTGCCGAAAGCAGAATCGTCATCGTGGGTGTGTGGTCACTGTACGGAATACGTAGGCAGACCGGAAACGCTTCAAGGCGTCACCGCGCACGTCAGGACCGTGTACGTTTCGGGCGGCTCGCTCACTTACTTGTCTTTGGATTCACATAGACTGACACTGATGCGCGTCTTAGCCACGGCAAGCCAACACCCGACGGGTTGGATATCCTTCTGGCGCCCGGGGTGTTGCCCATCAGCAGGAGCTACTCCATTCGAGGTCCTGGTGCCGCTGTGGCCACTGTGGCCAGACCACGGCGGACGAATAATAACAATAATGGGGCTTTTCGCTGTCTCAGATGCGAGAAATCCTCGAGGACGTTCGCGGGGGTACGGCCAGTGAGCGATCATCTGAAGGGAAAGTAAGCATTTTGTTCCCTGTCCACCACTCAATGCTGGACCTGTTGTTTCTTCAGGCACAAAATCGTCAACGCGGTGTGTGATGTTGATTATGAGGTCAGTAGTCGCATATACATCGCCCATTCATTACTATATTGCGCTGGGAACCTGGGCACCTTAGAGGTTTTGGTCTCTTAACAGATTTTTCTGGGGACTTCCTCATGATCTGAGGATTTCCTATTGTAGGCGCACATCGTGTGGACAATTTGAGGCTATTTCAGCCCAATTTGATAGAGTTTTGAGTACGTGGTGAATTTATTTCCGTCGGAGGTCCCAAAAAGGCAATTGACACGGAACCTGGCCACCCGCGCAAATCCAGTGTTGCGGGGTATATTGATAGACTTGCAATGTATAATAATGTTGAAGGGACATAACTGATGTATTATAGACACTAAAACAGTACATATCAACGATGAAAATGGTGGAACCAACTGCTTCCAATGAGAGGTATGAGCAGCGGGATCCAAGCTGCCAAACAAACGAGGCCTGTGCGCCAGTGAGAGGATGAATTGAACCAAAATATGTTGCAGGCAGGTTTATCAGAAGTCAATTGACATACTAAGACCTGCTGTTCTACTCCAGCTTCATGCTCCAGAGAACCCGACATTTAGATTTTGAAACTACCAAATATAGGGTGATAGTGGTGTACGGAACACATTGAGAATGGAATAATGTAAGTAAAATTCTGGAATATCATTATAATTGAAGTTTCACTTATCAAGGTGAGCCATGCTAAGTTTTGGACTCGGAGCGTCCAAGGGTCGTTCGTTATCAAGGTCGTTCGGATATAATCTTCAAACTTGGATATCAATCATGTACGGGAGTTTAAAACTGAAGGAGTGAGGAAGGAGAGAATCTTACATACCTAGAGAGTAGCCCAAAGTCAAGGCGAAAGAACGAGCCTCCAAAGTCGTAGATTGACAAAGAATTAGTGGAGAAAGGAGCGAAATGGCCGCTCGGAGATAAGAAATTGATTTTCTCACCCTGCGGCCCGACATTTACCGCGTCACCGCTTAACATCAACCCATCACTTTCGGCCGAAAATTGACGTGGACAGGCGACATAGGTTGTATTCCACCCCTCAAGTACGAAAATGCCAGATACATAAGCACCCAGGCATATAATTGACAAGTGGCCAGGTTCCTAGTGTGGCCAGCTTCCTAGTCAGAAATAGTAAGCAAGGCTAATTTTTTTTTTTTGCCGTAGAGTGCAACTTGAACTGTCGTCGGTTGGAAGTTGGAACGTGGAATCATTTTCTTGGATTGGAACAAATTCCGGAGCACAGACGCTCATATACATACTTACCTTACCTCACGCTGCCCCTTTATTCCCGCTTCGTTCACAGCGATTTCAACGCCGGAATAAATATATTTCCCTGATAACTTCCAAGTGCCGCTGACGCGCCGAGGGAAACAGGGCCACGCAATAATGTTCGCAATTCACTTTTTCAACCGGGCGCACAATGCGATGAAGTTTGAGTTCGTTCGCACAGCACCAGCATGAGGCTCTTTGGTGGCAACGTAAATGGCAAGAACGAACCCCGTGGGTGCCCATCGACGTAAAGCCCGCGCGGCATGGGCGATGGGTGAAGATATTTGGACCATTGAACACCACGTTCAAGATTATGTTGCCGCTGCCCTCGCCTGGTATCCGTCATCTCCGCCTCACCGGCGTCCGCCCACCCGACCGACTACCCATTCCTTCTTCCCGAATATCCGGATACCGCCCCCCGAATCGATCTAGACACCTTGTCCCTGGGGTGCGCAGAAGATACGCCGTACGAATGGCTCGCGCACCGCTCACCATTCCTCATCAAGCATCTGAGGACGCTGTCCCTCCCGGTGGGACAGCGATGTTCTACGCGTCCCACGGCGCACCGCCGTGCTCCACACAGCGGCCCTCGAGGCGGTGCTCTGCACTCTCTCCGCGCTCGAGGTTGTTACGCTGGGGCTCGAGATGGCTACTATCCGCTCATGGACACGGCGAACTACCTGGCAGTGGGAGGCCATTTCCCTCTTTTGAAAAACAAAGGCGCGCGTGCAAAGGACCCAGCGAAGAAGAGGACTGAATCGCGTGGTCTGGAGGCGTGTAAAATGTTCTGTGGCTCGTCTGTGTTTGTCATCGACATGCCGAAGGTTCAAGGCAGCCAGCCCATCGACAAAGTCCTAGCGTTCCTACGAATAACGCAAGTCAGCCAACGAAATTCCACCAGCAAAAGGCGCAAGCAAATGTTCCAACCTCCGAGAAGATCATATTCCAGGTCGTTAGATGCAATATGGTATTACACAAATGGAGTGAGCGAGCGCAGGTTCAATGACCAAAACAAAACAAAACGATAAGCGATCCATGTACAGACGTTGAATGTGTCGAGCAAGGCGCAGAGAACCTAAACCGCCTCCACACCCACCCCCGAGTCAGTCACTCGTGCTCCCTCCCCCTCCGCCTTCCCGCCCGGTAGCGGCCGCTCGATCTCCTGCCACTCGTCGATCTCCTCCCTCCCCTCGCTCGTTACCTCACCGTCCGTTGATAGGCGACCGGAGCGGATGGCGAAACGCTGCCGCAAGACGGCGATTCCCCGCACGATGGAGAAGACGACGACGTCGCCGGCTGCGATGCCGATTATGTAGCCTGCCAGAAGGCCACCGCCGTTGGCGGGGTCGAGGAAGGAGTAGGCTGGTGAATATGTAAATATTGGAGCAAGAATAGCGAAAGGGGCAAAGATGAAAGGAAAGACTAGAGAAACCAAGACGAAGGGCGAAGTAAACATGAAGGATAGAGAGCGGGACGCACTGTAGAAGCCCTGGGTCGCGTGCGTTATATACGCGACGGCGAGATAGCAACAGAGCATGAGGATTTGGAAGGGAATCATTAGCCAAGGCGCAGGCGGTGAGTTGGTGAAAAAGATCTCGAAGAGCGCGAAGGCGCTGTTCATTGCGTGGATGGAGGTGTTCTCCCAGCCTAGGCGCGGAAAGGTGTTAGTCCAAGTCCGAAGATAGTTCATAGCTGGACGCGTAACGCTCCGTTAAATGATAGCGGCATTGGAGACGCCGCTGATAAATGGATGATCTGCGGCGGCCGCGCTGAAAAAAAGCAAAAAAAAAGGACGTACCGTCTAGAGTGTTGTCGAAGCTGAACGATCCGGACAGGATGGCCCAGTATACCACGGTCACGATGAAGGCTGAGGAGAAGTAAAGGTGGGCAAAATACACGGCGATAAAGACAAAGATAACGACGCACGAAAGACGGTGATAGTGGACTGAAGTAAGACATGCAACCCCTGTAGAAGTCTCGGCCACCGCTGGAGGGGGTACCGCCCATACCGCGCATAAAAGAATGTCTGGACGGCGGCAGCCCAGTAGTACGAAGTGAGCCCGATGTAGGCCAGGTTCGTAAAATAGCTCAGGAAGCTGCGAGCGTGTTGATCAGCCAATGATCAGATGCGCCCGCTCTATCCATAGCGACAGACAGACGCCGCACCTCTTCCCATCTCCTGAGGACACGTCGAATGCGAGTACCGTGCAGACTGTACACAATGCGTACAGCGCAAGGAGCGATCGAATTCCAGCGAGAACATAGGGAGAAAAGACTGGGGAGGAGACGAATTTGTGCTGAGGATCAAAGGTATCCTCTACCCCGAAGCGAGACCAAGAGAAGACCGTCATGGCTTCCCTGCTGTGAGGATCCTCCGCCGAGGAAAGTGACAGGAGGGAAAGGAGAGAGAAAGAGAGGCAGCCGAGTTGGGGTGATCGCCGCCCATGTGGCGATGTTCTCCATCACTGATGGCAATCAAATAACATCAGGGGCGACTTTGAGAGGAGGTTCGATTCCGTGCATTTTTGTGCCTTGGGCTCAGGAAAATTGTGGACTTGGATAGACCAGGTACAATGATTTCTCGCGGAAATTCACTGTAAATTTCAGGCCTCTCGTTGTTGCGCTGCCCTTACGTATGTCGCGAACGCCGTTGCCACGTCATGTCAAGCGATCGGCAGTTGATCCATTCCCATTTGAGGTTGTGATTTGGGGTTCATTGTTGGTCCGTCGTGTACTTACGAAATTCCAACCCTGAAGAAACTCTGGTTGGAAGAGTCTTTCCTTTCAGGTAACTTGAACTCTCATCCTTTTTTGTCAATCCCACTTTGACGCCGGTGACAGGGAGGCTGCTTTTATTTTTATCCACACCTCCAACCTGCATGCATGTAGCGCACGTTTCAGTCTTTGGTCAATCAAACATTATTCACATAACCTCTCCGTAAAAACTAGAGCAACGCTCCAAACTGTGGAAATTCAACCAGAAGCTGAACTTGCACCACATGCGAACAAGGTAAATAAGAACTAAACTATTGTGAAAACTAATGCAGCTCACCGCCGTGACGAACCATAGCGCATGAGGAGGTAAAGATAAAGATGTCGGGGTTGCGTTTTCATGGGGAGAAACAAAGGAAGGAGAAAGACTCAACTTGGTGATCAGTGAGGGTGCTACAACATATCATGCCACGATTGATCCCATCATTGGGCTACCATGTCTCTGCAACTGAAGGTTTGTCTCAACTCGGTTCTCGAAGTTCTCGGTGAGCCATTGAACCCCTGCGCTGCGCTGTGAATCAGTGTTGCTGGGAGACGGGAATTTTTCAGCTCCGCGGACACCAGCTCGGATGGAGATGCTCGTCTAGTACTTATATAGGTATACTTGATGGCCCCTGTGGGGCCCGTCGGTGGGTGTCCCGCGTGCGGGCGGATTCGAGACCTCGACCCTCGGCCTTGACAACCGGCATCCACTGGCCCCTCACACCAAATGTCAGATGGTTCGCGTCGACGTCTGAGCTGCGCGAGCAAGGACCTTCGAGCGTCCCGTTCTCAAAATTTCTCCCTCGTCCGTATGTGTTACGCTTTCAAATGGTTGAATCGACTTCACGTCAAAAAAATCTATCGCCGAACGGTGGCCGGTGCGTACATTTATATCCTCGCTTGTGTGTCTCCATGACGTAGGATCCGGAAATTAGAGTTCAAGGAAAAATCTAGATTGTATTCTGGGTACTCTGATGTTTCACCATCATAGATCGAAAACTGCCTTCGGTTGCCTTTCCCTGAAAAAAAAAAGCCAGGTTCGCAGAGTTGTTCCCCTTTGGCATGTCCACTGTTTCCGAAGGCGAGCGAAAAAAAAATCCGGGTCGAATCGTACGCGTGTCGAACGTGTGCGATCTACGGCATATACAGACCGTAGCGTAATTCGAGCAAAGCCTTCAAAGTTCAAAGTAGTTTAATCGGGCGGATCAAAGGCAGAATGAGCTGGTAGCAGACCAACATAAGTTTGACATAATCTCCAACTCGGCCAACAGACAAAGGCTTAATAAAAATGGTCAACTCCTTGCCCTTAAAATCCTATTTACACACCTTGATTAAAAGAGTGGGTCAATGAGTCGTGAAGTACTTCAAAAAATTTAGTCCTGTTTGCTCCACTCCCATTTGGGAAGTCGCCTGGTAAAACAGACTTTGAGCCGGCGTGCAAATCACACGAATAGACGGCTTACGGCGAGCGCAGAATGCGTAGCGTGCCTTTCCCTGCGAGCCTGTCCAGCAGTGACGGCATTTCCTGCACGAACGCAGCAGACACATCTTTTAGCCTCTCCTTCTGCACAACTTGCGGTTCATCCAAGGGCACGTGTCGGGGCTGCAAAGTCACGGATATATCCGTGATGAACGGCAGCGCCGCCAGTACGTGATCGGTGGCCGCAAGCAGCTGCACCACTTCGCGGCGCCCGTTATTGGTGTGAAGGGTGAGAACGAGGGCAAGTCGTTGTTGCAGTGGAGGGAAGACGAGGTTCCCCAGCGACAGCACAGAAAGCAGGCGCAAGTGCTGGGCCGGCGGGACGATATCCAGCCATATCTCCAGTGAGAGGGTCCGCAGAGCAGTGAGTTCGTGGAGGTCGAGAATACTCGTCGTTGAGACTAAGTACACATCAGCCAGGATTCAGCCACGGAAGATAATGGCAAGACTGACGGTGATGGCCGTTCTTCAGCCCTAAGTGCTGCAAACTCAGTGCGGAGGCGCCGAGGAAGTGCTGGATCACCAAGTTGGCTCGCGCGTCGTGGACGGAACACACAAACGAGCGAAGACAAGAGATTTTTAGTGGAGATTTGGGGTGGAGAATCCACCGCCCAAGTACGCTGAAAGTATCTGAATGGAGGGAGCAGGAGAGGTCCTCCAACTGCGCTTGGCACGAGTCCATGCAGGCAGCGATGGAAGCGTCGAGATTATCATGGCTGTTTGAGCCAAAGCTGACCCAGTCGAGCTTCAATGAACGCAGCCCTGGGCAGTTCGCCAGGAGCGTGATCGGCAGGGTGATGTCGGTGAGCTCGAGGCAGGTCAGCGTCGGTCGGCTGAGCACCATCCGGATCGACTTGCAGAGAGGGTACGCATCGATCAAGTCAAATGTGCTTGAGATGTGCAGGCGCGTGAGAGATGTTAGGAGGGACAAGAACCGGCCAGGAAGCGCAGTAGCCATCCAGCCCTCAGTTCTGTCCCAGAGGTGTAGAGATTTCACACCAGCAGCAAAGGATGGTGAGTTTTCAAGCAATTCCTGAAGCTGGGCCACAGTGTGCTCCTTGTCGAGGGGACCGATACGGACATGAGAAAAGACACGGGCATGATCGCGAAAACTTGAAGAAACTAACGCGCAGGAGCGGAGAGTTTCGAAGTCATCGCATTGGTCAATTGTCAGATCGAATAGCTCTTGAGGGAACACAGGGCCCTTTTGCATTTCGCGTTTTCGTTGAGTGGCAGTGGCACTAAAGAACACCGTGACGTGCCTGTGACAGAGAGAGATTCGGCGACTTTTGCGATCTCGGCCGATCCATTCGGCAGGGTCTGCCGACGTCATTTCGGCACATGTCGGCGGTCTCAATACCGCTACAGTGACTCCCAACTCCGGAACGCGAGGATGAGAAGGAGACTGGAATAACTACAAGCGTGCCGACTCACCGCAGTCTTTCAGGCGCAAAATATGGAATGTGGGGCGACTGGCAGAGACTTTATGTAATCCGCAAAGCCATTAACCTGTACGCTCAACTTTGATATTCTTGGTTCCATCCAAATTGTACACGAATTCTTGATTTATTCAGTGTGAAACGGGGCATAAAACTCTGGAATTTGTTTGGTCATTAGCCTCATGATATCGGATATGGAAAAGTCGACAACACTTTAACCGCGAATCTTTCAAATCGTGTGAATTGGGAACAATGAGTCTCTCCACTCAGTATCACCAAGCTCGTGTCAACATTTTGAATCTGCAAATTATTCTCGGTGAACCATTCTGGTGAACACGGGTCACTCAAAAATCGCGCGTGATAATTGTTTTGAGCCGCCTTGGTCGTGCTTGTCCCTGTCGCGTCGCGAACCGATGTCACGAGGACCTCACGAGCGCCAAGTAGATCATCCATCAACCTGTTGGCACCGCCACATTCATGCCTCTCCTTCGCCTTTGACCTACCGTACAGGCGGCTCGAGCATGCTGCAGGAACTTTCACATATGAACCGTATAACGCAACTCCAGGACGAGATCCAGCACCTCCTCACTATCTTGTCCTCCACCATCGCCTACCTCACCTCTCGTGCCGACTTCGTCCAGGTCAGCGCAGACGTCCCGATCACGAAACAATAGAACCCCCCCCCCCTCATGACAGGGTTCCCAAATTGGGATGTCATGAGGGACTGTTAGCCGAGACTAACGAAACAGCGCAACCCGGAGAAGTACGACACACCGGAAGTGTTTGAGGGCACGTCTGTTCGAATGTCTTGAGGGTTTAAACTCCCCTTAGTTTTTTCTTTTTGGTCTATAGCGAACAAAAAAGAGCTGGTGACGGATCTGATCGTCAAGGCGAAGCAGGTCGAGTATCTGATCAAATCGCTGCCGGAACCTGAGCCGGAGGAGGAGCAGGTTTGGCATTCTCCTGTAAATGTCATCCTCACCTAATGTATACGCACTGCAGGCAAAACGTCTAAAGATTCTCGACGAGGAGATGACGGTGGTTAACGAAGAATACATATGTCCAGGCGGTGGCACGCTCCAGTAGGCCTCTCTCTTAATTTTATTATATTTTCTGAGCTTTCCGGATTCTCAGAGGACCTTCAGGCGCAAATAAAAGATGTCCTGCGTCTCATGCTCCAAGAAACTGAGATAGGCCTTGTATAGAAAACACGATGGCTGTTTCCTTTGCGGGCGATTATTATTATACGGTGGAACAACCTCAATCCCATGGCTTGGCTGAAGTACGATGATTAGGCGGACTTGACTTCGTGTTTCACTTTCGGCAACGGTCTGTTCCTTAGGCTTTGGACTCTTGGTGCCGATCGGCTCATTGCTTATCAGGAATCTACGTCGACTATGCTTGATATATACTGCCTCCTAATCTGCATCGTCCACTGCCTTCTCCGCCAGACTTGGTCTCCATCTCAGCTCCGCGATGAATGACTCTAGGCTCCGGAAAATGTATGAAAATGTTCCATACTTTTCTGCGGATGTTTGGGGCATGCCAGCACGCCACCCTCTCAGCACGATCCCCTAGCGGGAGGCTTTTGTGCTGATCCGCTCCACCGGTTTCCTGCCACGGTCGGTTGTAGCACGTTGTAGCAGGTTGCATTGCCCAACGTTCAACACATCAGTGACGATTCTTTGCTCGCCTAGTTTCCGTCGGGATCCAGAGTCGGAGAGAATGACTGGAGGAGTGGGACCTCGAAGTTGCCCATCTTGCATCTAAGATTGAACAAGCAATCAAGGGTGCCTGTCCGGTCAAGGGTTCCAAGCCGGTACGAATTGGCCACGACAGAGGATATAACAATAGATATAACAATAGGCGAGTCGAATCGGGTGATTTTCAGCCATCGAGTTAGTATTGCAGGCCAAGACCGAACGAGCTGGGTTCCCCGGGGTAAGTGATATCGCTCTACAGCGCATAGGAAGCGACGACGACACCGTGCCGGTGGCGGCAAACGTATCAAGTTGGCCAGCGGTGGACCCAATCCCGCAACGAAATTATCGTTGAGGGAAATATGTCAAGATCCGAACAAGAAACCCGGTTGGAAGGGGTGAAATTGGGGCAATGGAATTGCGCTCCGCCCTGAGCCGTACCATCTGCTTGTGAATGGAGGGGAGCTCTTCAACAATGACATCTCGTCTGGTGTCGTGCCGTATAGGTTGTCTGGGTGTCAAATCAACTACGGAACCCTACGACGACGACGGGGCACGGAGGGAGTTTACAATATATCTGATTCGGATGTCGCCTTGTGCCGCATGATCCGCTCACAAACGCCGCTGAGATCCAATCCAGGATTGCCTGCGAACCGATCTCCAATTGGAATAGCTCGTCCTGCTGTGCAGAAGACGGAGTCCTTGCTCCGTCAATCTGTGCCACTGTGGGCAGACTTTGAGAAGTGAGAGATTGGGTCGAAGGTGAAAGCTGATCAAACGACCAAACCACATAAGTAACAGTCCGCCTTGACTGCCACCTCCCTTCCCAAATTGGGGACTAAGCCCAACGAAGCTACAAGTCGAGATATTCTTATCGATATACATCAAAACCTCACCATCACGAACAGTTGGAATCACCGAACATAACTGAGTGTTATTTGAGCCTGTAGAACCGATCTGGAGTGCCGCAAATAAGAGTATCGGCTACCTCTTGAGCCAAATCAAATATGTGGAAATTCTCACAATGGTTCGGTTCCTCTTTATAGATTTGCAAAAAAAAAATGCTCTGGCTCAGTACTGGGTCAGCGGTCAGAAGAACAGCTCTAAAGCGTCGGTCGGCCGGCCAACCAGCTCATACCAAAAGATTGCAACTTTCGATGCTTATGAAGGCGGAAACCCTTCTCGAGCCCCAGATTGACCTCCGTGCAGGGGTAAATGGAAGACGAAACCCCGAAATAATGGGGTTCGCAAATTACTAACAAGCGGACTTCCTCTTTCGTGCTGAAATCATCACGTTAGACCAACTTGACTGATCTTACGAACATCATACTCTATGTCCCTGCACGTTTCAATAGGGGACGCCACAAATATACAGTGACAATGAAACGGGCAATGCAAATGCATTCCGTTGCGTTCGGAGTTGAACCTATTTTCAAGATTTTTCGGTATGAAAATGACGGACGATGCGTTGCCCCCTAATTTGGTCATCTAGTTTTTCATTACATCGGTAAGCTAGACAAGAGCATTGCCAAAACGAGGTTGTTGCTTGTTAAAATCCAGCTTAGGCGCTGGCGTGAACTTCATTTATAACGCCCCGTCTTTAATCCATCCCTCCATCGAATCAACTTGTCTCTTTTTCCACCACCCAAAAAAAATTGCATCACTCGCCATCCTCATCATGCATTACAAACTCGCTATCGCTCTCGTGCTCGCGTGCTGTGAGTCTGTTCCGGAAATACTCCCAATTGAACTCACCCTCGTCTTCAGTCGCCGTCACTCTCTCCGCTGCGCCAGTGGCTGAGGTTGCTGTCGCAAGGGAACCCGTCGAAGAGCCCAGAGTCGCATGCACTCTGTATACGTGTATCTGGTAAGTTTCTAAAACTGACTTTTCTACCGTATGTTTATGGGCTTCGCAGATGGGTTTCCTTCCCGGGATGCTGTATCCGACTAGTAGCCATTGCTCGCCGTTACCGTTCATAGGGGTGTCGAGATTGAAGGAAATTAATGCAATTACTGGGATAAAACTCACATCGGTTAAGCCTAAACCGACATATTAGTTTAGAAATGGGAAGTTGCAAAGCACGTCGGGTTTGATCGTCGATTCAACTTGTCAAAATTCGGTCCAACCTCTTTGCATCAGTCCCAAAATCTAGAATGCTCGGGAAGGCCAAATATTCCGTTTCCAAAGGCCTCTCTGGGCAGTGTGGATGCTCAAATACAGTGCGGTGAATAAGCACGCAAAAAATGACACCCCCTACTTATTGGCTTGTCGTGCCGGATAGGCCGAGACCTTTGCCGCCGCGATGGAAAAGTCGTGAATGCTGATTTGGCCAGAACATCAGGTATTTTGCGGGAAAGCTGAACATGACCAGCGCTGATGAGCGGCACCAGCCGGGTGATCCAGCACCATCTGGTGGGTCAGCTGGCCGAGACGGATCAGCGCTCATTCGCTCGGCTCAAATTTGCCATTTCGGGGCACCAACTCATCAGCTGCACATAAAACCACATCAGCAAAACTGCAGATTCGTCTTTGGGATCTTACGTCTTTGGAATTCATCTTGGGTCTTTCAATCACGTCTTTGGCATCTTTGATCTTGGCAGCGGCATCTTTTGTCTTGCGGCATAAGTCTTTGAGCATCTTGCGTCCTTGATTCGTCTTTGATGAAAAGCACTCACTAATTTTCGCTGAATCACACCGAAACCGAGGCAAAATAGTTCCATTGTTTAAATACTCACTGAGCTGTAGCTGCAAGCCCGCAACCTTCAAGTTGGTGCTCAAAACCAACCGAAAACATTGTAAAATGCTGGAGAGGCCATCAATGCGGTTCAAAATTTACGCTGCAATTTTTACAACGGATCACAATTCAAAAGGAAAAACTCTTGGTCTCTCAAACACCCGCTTGAGCCAAGCTTGAACAAATCGGGCTTTCGCAGAGTCAGGAAAGGCGAAAACATCCAACTTGTCCATCCATCAACACGTGCGTGGTCCGTGCGGCCTGTTGATCATTTTGATGTGGTTGCCAACTTCCCTTGGTCTTGACGACGACTTTGTTCTTCCCCCCGCTCTTTCCTCTGCGGCCATACTGACTCCAAACCCGCTCCCCAACGCAAATGGGCTCCACAAGCCTTTTCGTCAAGCCCAATGCAACCCGGCACCTTTCAAGTTCTAGGCATGTCAAGGCAATACGGTTCTTCGGGTCAGCGCTGTCCTTCAAGCCGATGCAAGCTCTCGTTATCGTTCTTCCGGCCTCAAGGCTCTTCAAGACTCTCAATCCTTCTGCCTCGAGGTTTCCTGGGGCTCTTTGTGAGCTCTTAAGCCAACCGGCGCCGCATCGGGGTGTACGATATCAAGATATAGAAGATAGCTGCAGCGCGTCTCACCTGCTCGTCAAACGCCACGCACTCGATCCCTCAAATATCTTGCAGTCGAGCCAAATATATCTCACCCTCACGCTCTACGAAACCTTTCTGAAGAGTATTGCGCGCTATCAAGAACTGTGGCTCTGTCAACGGATTGGAGCTGTTGTGTTTCCGAAGGGACACGGTGAGCCTTGATACTCTTTCGTTAATGACGGTTACTAAACTCATTCTCTTCAGGTTGTGATTGCATTTGGCTGCAGCCCTACGTTAAAAACTGTTCATCGCCACCGCCGTACGTGGCATTGTGCATGTCCACTTTGGTCTGTGTTGTGCGTGTTCGGTGGTGTACATGCAGCCTTGTGTGGCTTTTTCTTGGTTAATAGTTTACTGTGTACTGTTGATACTCTGCAATATTATCATCTTTAAATGTATCTTTTGTGTGTCTTAGAGTATCTTGAGAAGCATCTTGCACGCGGACTGCGGTGTCTTTGACGTCTTGAGCAAGACAGACTTTGTCTTGCCCAAGATGGGCATCTTGTACCAGAACTTTGAATCTGCTTAGGAAAGACGTCCCGTCTTGGGCAAAATTCCGTCTTTGACATCTTGTCCAAGACGTCAAAGACGTGATGTCTTGTACAAGACATCGAAGACGGATCTGCAGTTTTCCTGATGCACAATATACCTTGAGAATCCCATACATCCACAATAATAATACCAAATACTTCATACAATGCAAGATGTCAAACATTCAATTCAAAGATGAAATAAAGGACATATTTTGTAGCTCGCCGCGCTGCTCTCATCTGCGCGCCCGTCTGCCCAGTAATCCAAGCTGCTCCCGCCCACAGTGGGCACCGACGGTATGGTCCGTGCACCCGAGACCAGACTTTCTGAGGCTTGCTGGTACATCCGCAACACTAGATTCAAGTCTGGAGTTTGGCGACACGACGTTGATGAATCAGTGGCAGAAAGAAGCTTGACTCTTGTGCGACTGCTGGCTGCTTGGGGGCTTGAAGTAGGAGATCTTGCCGTTGGAGATTGAGATCTTGCCGTTTGAGAGATTTGAAGTCTTGAAAGGACCAGGACAACAGGAAAGGCACCGAGCACGAGACCGAGCTTTGACGAGTTTGAGGGCTTGAAGGGCCGGAAACAATCTTGAAGAGGCTTCCCAGGTGCTCGCGTCTTTGACTGACTTTGGGGGAGTGCGCGGGAGGGCATGGTGGTGGGGTGGGAGAGAGAAGTGTTTACATCAAATGGTCAGGTCGACTGAGCGGTACTTAGAGGAAGGGATGCCAAAGTCCAACGACGACGCATACATCACGCCAAGTAGGAAACAGCCAATGGACAGAGCTGGGATGAGGCGCATGGCGAATGTGTTGGAGTCGAGCTCGGTCAGGCTTTTTATCTGACCCGGAAAGCCGCTTTCAAAGCATTACCAAGGATACAAAAATCCTTCCGGATTGTAACGGGCGTCAGGACCGAGGCTAGGATAGCAGGCGAGCTCCAATCCTCAGCCCTCCATTATATCGAGTTGAGTAGAAGAACGCCGAGCCCTGTTCCAAGAAATACGAAGTGTGATCGGAGAATCGCGCCAGGATTTGGAGGAAGCTGAGAGCAGAAGTAGGGATAAAGGTACTAGTACGACGCTAAAAATGTTGTAAGGTGATCATGAGTCGGGAGGCCGAACATCTCCATTGGAATTGTTTCCGTCTTGTGAAATTGATGACTGTCGCTGACGCGGCCCTCAAATAATGCTGAGCACCAGTCTTCGACGTCGACCGGGAGGCGAAACTTCGAAGAAAACGATATTGTCCAACCTGAAGCCCTTTGCCGTCATCTGGAAGATGAATACCCCAATTTGAAGTCTGCCCTGTTTTTCCGAAATGGTAGGTCAAAGCGTTCCATGAGTTTGAATGCAACGACTTCTGGAAACTGGTGTGCGTTAGTCCGTTTGTAAGCGCGGGGCTCTGATCAGAGTAGACCCTTATTATGTAATCACGTTTGAAGCCCTTGCCCCCAGTTCTTGAACCTCGAATACATCTTCAGAAGAGAAATGAAGATGTTTTCTCTGTGTGCAAATATTTTTGGATTTTTTGTGTACCATGGGCCGAAGCTGTTGAAGAGGCAAGTTGACAACTATTTGTCACATCACATTCAAGCCTGAGTTACAACAGCATTTCAAGTCCAATTCTGCAAAGTCTGAAGAGGCAGATTGTCGTAAATAAGGTTCGAAAATCCATTTACCATGCAAGAATTGTCAGAAAATGTGCCCTGCAGCTAAAACGGCGTGAAAAGAGGTCAAATTGAAACTCCGACACTTACGTAACAAGATTCTACTCTGATCGGACCCCCGCGCTTAATAACAGACTTCAATACGATCGAGGTACGAGATACAACCGTATTGAAGTGTCTGTCTGAGAGAGACTAGGTGTGCGTCATTGTTTCCGTGCCGGATGCGCATAGTAACACAGCGCTGAATAAAGTGCCCAGGAGGTGAAATCCCGCAGTCAAAATGCGTCGGTCCAGGTTGAGGTCGGGCGAAGTGATAAATTTTCAAATACCATCCGGTGCGTTGCATGCAGTACAAGAGCTCGAGGGTCTCACCAACCATGGTCCATGATACTCTTTGATGACTATTGCTGAGGCGGCCCTCAAATAACGCTGACCACGAGTCTTGGCCGCTGACCGGGAGCCCGAACCTCGAAGAAACGATATTGCCCAACTTGAAGTCTATCGTGTTCGTCTAGAAGATGGATACCATTCAAAATCTGCCCTGTTTTCCCGAAATGGCAGGTCAAAGAGCTTGAATATAACGACTTCTGGAAATTGATGTGCCCCCTCAGACATTACCTTCAGCTGTCAGATAATGTTGCTTCACCGGCAGAGGCCCAGAGCAGATAAATTCAAATAATCCGCCTCGGTGAACACATCAAGTACCAGAAATATTGCCTCTCCAATCGTTTAACAGAGTCTGTGATACAGAGAGGACAAGAACGAGTCCTGCGGAGCTAACTGTGACATGGTCTATATTTGGCAAGAAATATAGCGCTTTGACCAGCACCAACCCCGGAGCAGAGCAAGGCCCGCGCAGGCGATGAGCTACCACATCCGGTCCGCTGCACACAGTACAAGACTCAAGTGATCGGGTTTGGAAAATTTCCCCTATAATCGTGGGTTCCCACTTCGGTGCGCGGAGGGTGAATAAGGCTGAGTTCCCCAGTCACACGTAGCCCTCACCCCTCTTCGGAGGTTCTTAGATATCTAGATACGTAGATACTTTTTACTCGTGGGTGTCCGCTTTATGCGCGACGAGGGTGGGTATGGTTGTACACGCCAGCCACTCGTAGCCTCTCAACCCTCTTCGGAGGTCCCTATGTTTTTGCACGTATGAATTCTGGTTCTGAATGTTTGGCACTTGAGAGCACTACGAGAGCGGCGGGAAGAGTGCCGAGTAGATTATAGCAAGGAAAAATAAAAATAATCTTATCAGATTGTCACGTTATCAGGCTCTGATAAGACACCGACAGAGCCAATCAGAGCGACAGCGGCCTTATTTTGGTCTTATAATACTAAAGAGGAGTTTATATCTGGCTGGACTCTGAATGTCTCGAATGCAGGTTTCACACAAAACTGTCCTTTTCCATCCACATTTTATTTCTCGGTTCATCGCCTTCTTGTCCCTGCGTCTGCCACGGTGCGGTGCGATACAAGTTGTATAGTGTTGGTTCGGCGGGACTCATATTGAGTATTGGTTTGGTTAGTTTTACGTGAGGTGCTGGTGAGGCCATGGGGCGAAAGAGAAGCCAATAGAACCGATGAAACTGGGGAACAAAACATCAGAGAATACTTATCGGTCCATTGCAGGGGCCGTAGTAACGCGGGGCATCTGGCGGCAAGAAACCTGTGCGGAAAATTCTCCGTCGTCGGGGATGGTTTAAATTCGAGGATCGCAGCGGCGACAGCGCCGATGAGGGCGAAGAGCAGAGTAATGACATTGTGCAGACGAGTGTAAGTGGGAGCGTTTTGTTCTTTGGAGTGCCCTGTGCCTCGATTCATAGAGCTACGATGAGAATACTCAGGAGTTTTGGGCCCTCGGAGTGAGTAAAATGCTGGCTTGACTTCGATGCCACAATGAGTGCTCCAACTATCTTGCCAGTGTCAACGGCAAGGTCAAGTGACACTAAACCTACCTGCCTCGGCCCGCGCGTGTTCATCGAGAGATTCAGACTCGGAAACACATCGCGCCCACTTTCGCGTTCGCCTCGAAAGTGCCAGATTCAGTTTCTGTTGCGGGTTTCTGAACTACCCCGACAATCGCGGCGCGATGGGCGGGACTTGACGGCATGCGAAGCCGCAGCCTTGAAGGCAGTGGTTCCATTTGAACACGTGGACACTAAGCCTTACCCTAAGACACTCCAGCTTCATTCAATCCGAATGGACAGACAAACTTCGTTCTGTTTTAATCCAATGCTGAGGCACTGAATGCGCCAAAGAGAAGGACAGAGCCTAGAATGCAAACTCGAACGCCCACGTCGTGACCGTGTCGGTTTGGAATATCGGGAACGACAGCACGTTCCCTGTGTACGTGTGCGCGACAACCCCGAGGTTGGTAGGAGCGCCCTCTTGGGTCTCTGTTCCCCCGAACGAAAACTGCCGCGTAGTGACATTGATGGTCCCCGCTGTCGCCAGACCCAGGGCGGAGAGGTTCTTGATCTCGAGGGAGTACGTCCCTGCGGGGTGTACGGTAATGAATATTCCAAATTTACGGAGCATAAAGGGATACGCACCAACAACGAGCCGCCCGCCGACGAGGATGCGCACGATGTTCGTCCCGACAACGGCGAAGTTATCCATGAGGCGGTCGGTCGAACCCGTGGTTGCGACACGGTGACCGGTCATCGATGTCGCATAGTAGTTGTATACCTGCCATTCTGCAGAATAAATAATGTGGAGTTATGATTAATTGAGGCGGAGCGCGAAAGCACTTGAGGGGACTGACCGCCATTAGCAAAGTACGTGCTACCGCTCTTCCAAAGAAGACCCGCCAGCATGTCTTGCAGGTTGGCGCCGGAGAGCCAGTTCCCGCGCAGGCCGGACATGTCGTACCGCTCGAAGCGCGAGATCCACCACGCTGCCGACGCCGGGTTTTGCTCTCCAACGTTGGCATATTCGTCGATGACTGCAGCAGCCGAATGTATCAGATCGAAAACATCATTGTTCAGCATTAGACGCAACGCACTGAATTCGTTGATGGCGAGGCCGTGAGCTTCGAGTAGGGCGACCATGGCCGGCTGGCTCGTCTGGAGGTCGTTGTTGATGTCGGTGCTCTATAATTAGCGAAGTCGGTGAGCCAAGCAATCTGCAAGTTGCGCAATGGACGACGGACGCTGCCTTCGTGATGCCAGTCGTATACATCCGGCGCGGTACCAGCGGACTTGACGTTCGAGAGGAAGCCCGTCCACCAGGTGTTGGCGCTGGAAGGCGGGGCAGAGAATGCCGGTCCTGCGATAAGTACACCTGGGAGATTGGCACTGTCGTATCCTTTAGAACGGAAAAATGGCCACGGGAAATTATTCAGTACCGAAGGAACTGAACCGCGTAATTCCACGTGGCGAAGTACTGTGCTTGGGCTGAGGGACAGTATTTCAAAAATTGCTTTAAAAGTAGACACAGAGCTGGGTTACGCACGGGCGTTCCAGAAGATGGTCAGATCGGGTTCGTTCCAGATTAGCAGCTTGATGTTGGAGGTCATCCTATCCAAATTCAATTCAACCCCCGAGTCGAGGCCTACACACAGTAAACAGTGACGAACCCATTCGCCTTGAGATCAGAGACGAGCTGGGTTAGATACGCGGTGTACTCTGTGGGGGGTGTCAATGTCTTGGGTATATTGGGTGGACAAATCTTACCAGTGAAGACGCCACCGGCACCGGGATAAACACCGCCGGAGCCTTGGGTGCCATCCGTTCCCCAGAGGTCGCTCATCTTGAGAATGAACTGCGCGTTGAACGAACGCGCCGTCTTGAAGTTAGAAAGAACGTCTTGAAACCGGCTCTGAATCGCAGTTCAATGGATACTCAGCGGAACAAGTGACAAGTACAGTATATCCACCAAATATCCAGCCCGTCGCGTCGACGTATTGGGCTCCACCGGCGCTTAGGTAGTTGAATCCCATGCCTGATAGACCAGTCAGGATACTACGACCTGGAGACTGTATGACTCGTACCAGTGTAGAATGAAGACGGAATGCCATTGGGATCCGGGACTCCGTAGAGAATTCCTACAAACAGTCTCAGCATACGCGTGAAAGCAGAAAAAGAAGTTGCCCGTACCAGAAGCGAGCCGGGCAGGAGTGCCCCAGTTCACGGAGAGATCGACGGTAGTGATTTGAGAGGCAGTCTGTCTGGATTCGAGATCCACGACAGCCGCGGCAGCGATTCCAGCGAGAAGGAGGAGAGAGGCAATCATCATACTCGAAAAATCCACGGGACATAGCCTACTGTTTTTATACCTATTGGCACAGAGCGAGATCGGTCGATGGTAGCACTTGCAGACCGTTAGTGACCTCCGTCTGCATGTATGAGGTCAAGCGCATGATTCCTCAACGGGCCGCTAGAGCACCTGGAGCCAGGAAAAGTAGTCGCAAGTTCAGAAAAATCGGGTCAATTGGCGGACCGAGACAGCGTATGGCTCAAGGCGGATAAAAGTCGCATCGAAATTACAGTCAGCTGTTGTGACCGCGCATATGAGTTGGTTATGATTGGTCCCTTGGAATATAACGATTATCAGACGCCTTTCAGATCGACGACTCGGAGTCCAGGCTCGAGCAGACCCCAAAGTACCCCCACCAATCAAATCATTAGCAACAAACTTGAAAAACGAGTGAAGCTATGTGAAGGGGAAGCACCATAGGGACACAGGGTTCTTGGTTTGGGGCCGAAATAAGCAAAGGGCGGTCGCCGGTGAAGACGTGAAAGAAAAGGGAGCGATCAGTGGCAGTGCGCTATCATATTGCCATTGATCGCATCATTGCACCTTCTGCTCTTCCCCCTACCTTGACGCGTCGTCGTATCGTGACCTCGGGGCATATCTCATTTGACGCGTCCTCCCACCCGGACTTTCCACCTCGACACATCTCTACCGCAGGGCATCTCTGCCTTCAATTCGACGCGTCCGCCCATCGTGACCATGGCTGATAGTCTCCCGGACGAGATTATCTCGGAGATCCTTTCTCCTGCTCTCAAAGTCCCGGAGCACATGTTTTCGAATCTTGCACCCAAATCTCCATTCGCTAAATATTCCGTCTCGAGCTCAGCGGCCCTCCTTGTGTGTAAAGCTTGGCTGAGGGTTTCGACGCCTCTGTTATATCACGTTGTTGTGATCCGTAGCAAGGCTCAGTGTCGTGCGCTCTGCGACGCCCTTAAAAATAGTCCTGACCTCGGTCGATTCATCAAGAAACTACGCGTCGAGGGCGGGTTTAGCACGCCTATGCACGAGATTCTCAAACGCGCTCCCAACATTACTGATCTATTCCTGTCTCTGCAAATTCACTCCTCCGACTCGTCCTCTGGTCTCGCTACAGGGCTTTCATTGATTAACCCCACACGTCTCATTATATTCGACGACGGACATAGCCTTCTTAAGAACAAGGCAGTCCTGCTGTTGATCGCTTCACTAGAGGCCTGTGGAAAGAAATGGACAAACCTTGTGCGCCGTCTCAATTTATTATTCTTCATTTATTAATCAGTGCCAGAATACCCTCCTTTTGCCCTACGCGAGCGTTCCGGCCGCCCGCGAATCCTTCGTGCTAGCCATGTGCACCTTCGCTGGTCTGAAAATCGTGTCAATCCCTGCCTACTATTACAATAGCCCCTTCTTGATCCAGCTCGCAGCGATTTCTACACTCGAGGCTATTGAGATACGCGAAAAGCCGCCGCTGAAGCCTAAAGAGAAATTCCGCGCTCCGCCGAAGTCGAGTGACCCGGAGCTGAGCTCCCTGCTTCGATGGGCCGAGGATTTGGACGCGCCCCGTACCAAACGCATATACAAAATCTCTGTTCGCCGCGCAACAGACCCGACATTTCAGCCGCTCGCATCTGTCCCGCAGCCCGTCGCAGACAAGATTTGGGGACGCATTCTTTTCTTCACCATGCTCCCGCTCGAGCCTCGTCCCAAAGTCAAGAACGTGGCGACCAAAGCCAAGGAACGGCTGGCAACCACGAAGCGTCTCCGCTTCCTCTCTGTGTCCAAACTTTTTCACGTGAGTCTTGTTCACTTGTGCGGCGAAGACCCCGGCACTAACGCTTTCTTCCAGCGCCTCGGACTCCCCTACCTTTACCGCGAACCCGTTCTCTCCCAGAGCTCTTTGCCGAAATTGGCAGAGAGTCTGTCCATAAACCGGGCGCTAGGCACACACATAAGCGAGCTCGACATCCGCTCCAGTTGGGCCGGAGTCCTCGATATCGCCGCAATTCTCCCACGCATTCTGGAACACACACCGCGCCTTCGCCGTCTTATTGGGAACGGCGGCTCCGTGCGACTCACCTACGCCGGCCTTTGCACTTTGGGGGAGACAGCCGGCGCCAGGCTCGAAGAGCTATCGGGCGTCTCCTTCATCCAATCCTCCCACGACGCACACAGATCCCCCGCCGTTCTCACCCACTTCACCGCGCTCAGAATCCTTGCATGGCATGGCGCCTCCAATTATACTCAGCCCCCGTTTTTCACCTCTGCCGCCACGGACGCGGACACAATCCCGACGGACGCGCTCCCTGCACTCGAGTTTCTAACCTTGAAATCGACGGACGCGCTCCCGGCGTTCTCTCAAATGAAGTACGTCCCCAATCTCCGTACTACTCTTCCATTCATTAATTTTTTTACTCGATGGGCTTCAGGCTCCAAGCCTTGCGCCGCGTCTCTATCCACACGCGGGACACCACCTCGCGCGTCACGGACTTCCTCGGCACGCACGGCACCAAGATCTTGACTCTTAGAACCCCCAAACCTGTATTGGCTGGGGTACCGTTGCTGACTTTATGCCCCAATGTCACCACGTTCGCGTGTTGCGTTGATGACAGCTCGGATTTTGTATGTGCCTTTTTTCTTTCTGTGTCGCTTCAGGTGGTCCGCTACGTGATATGTGCCCTGACCTTTGTCGGCACAGGATCTCGGCGCGAGCACTATGGACACGGGATTCAAGCACACGCTCCTCACGACGCTGATTGTAAATAGAGCGGCTCCGTGCGTATTGGTCTGGCTTCCCGTGCTCATGCTCACTGTTCCATGCATTGTGATCTAGGATCAACAGTCGGGCGGCGCGCGAGGATCTAGCCTGGGCGGAAGTCTTCCCCGGGCTCGAGGCAGCGCTCGAACACCTCCCCGCGCTATCCCAAATTCGCTCGCTGGCATGTCAGTGGCCCACAACTGAGTGCATTTGATTTCAATTTCCGCTTCTTTCCATTTTGCTCATGGTCCGAAATATTTGCTAGGCATGCGATTGGGAAGAGCGTGTGGGTGCAGGCGGCGGAGAGACTGATGAAGAGAGGTGTCAAACTGACGGACAAAAGTGGGGTGGAATGGCATCCAAGGTTGAAGGCGACCCGAAGATGATTGACTGCAGAATGGTCTATCGCTCAGCAGACGGACCTGAAACGAAACTCTTAATTGTTGATACTTCAGTTGTGACTTTCCTTCTCTCTCCCACCCAACGAATGGATTTGAAAGCATCACCCTTGCAAATGCGTTGGTCGTTTCGGGCGTACCCTAGTCAGCGGCATGGTCCGGCGCATGAACACCGGTTTCCGGGAAGTTTCCCTGTGAACATGAGGTTCCTTTGCGACTGCCCTCACGGCATCGAAAGATCAGAAACCAGAAAGATACAGATACAGGAGGGTCCGTGGCGTCGACAGCCGAAACGAAACTGGACCCATGGTCAATAAAAGGCAAATAGGGCGCATGCGGAATGTTCTCGAACTCCATCGTTGAGGTTTCAACATCACGAACAGCAGTCTATCTGGACACGACACCTACAGCGCCGTGACCGTTCGTCGCCGATATTGTGTGTCGAACAAGAATCCAGATATCATATATATACATGCGTCTCTTGATAAATTGTAGAGGAATCTGGTCAAGCCCATTCGTTCCAGTGACACCAGTACAAGGCGCTGCGGACATTCATAAGTACGTCCTATTATGTACTCGATTAATGGACGTCTGCTTCGATCGCCGCGGAATTGGCTGAGATTCTAGATAATTATTATGGCATCTTCCGCGGCATAAATGAGTTTTTTCAATTGAGGCGAGGTGGATCACCTCCAAAAAGGCTGTGCAAAGGTTGAAACGGGACTTTGCATCAAAACCGTCAGTCGGCTATTCGGAACCTGCTGACCGAGTACTCGTAGTTCACCTGTGTTCAGCATGGTCTCTACCCGGGCAACGAGCGGGTGGGTGAGACAGAATTCGATGTCCATTACACCTGTTAGTTGGACTCTAACCTGCAGCATCCCGTCCGAATGCTTCGCAGTTGTCAGTCACAGTTGGTTGAAGTTGAGTAAAACCATTTTCCGAATTTCCGCAAAGATCTTGAACCTGAATGCAGTAATTTAGAATGAGAAAACGAACACAGAGATGCTGGCGCCCATGGAGGAGATGGAAAGTTGTTGTTCTTCATTCACCAGTTTGGCGGGAACCGGCTATAAGAAAGCCGGTGTTCCGCGGTTTTTTGATGTTGCTCGTCAGCATTGTTCCTTGGCCTCAACCACCATCCGACATCCTGTGCCGCCGTTGACGGAGGTTCCTGGTTTTTCCAGAAGAGGTTATCCCTCATATTCATTTCCGACTCTCAGATGCGTGGATCCCCATGGACCCAGGTATCCAGCAGCATTTCTCGTGCAAAACTACTCTTCTTCGATTCCTGCCCCGCGTATTCCACTTGTGGCTCATCAGCGCCGGGTATGTACTCAATATCTGGCTCAAATCACTCCATGCGTTTTCCCAAAATCTCCGGACAGAGGTGGTGAAGAGGAAAGCGGGTTTCATCGGCAAGATTACGTCGCTTCTCGCCGTTCCAAGTACTTCAGCCTTTTCACTTGCATTTGACAGCTGCGGAATTGTCATCCTAGTAGCTATGAGTGCCGCTTTTGCAATTCTTCCTCCAATGTGGGCTCGGGGAGCTGAGTCGCCGTTGCCGACTCCTTAGTAAACCACTTGGTAACTGGCCGGGGCTAAGTTTTTTGACAGGTCGCGCTGGTCGCGCTGGACGCGTAGGTTCTTGGTTTCGGCGATTTAAGCACCGCATAGTTTGGTGAGTCTCTCCAGTATCTATTTCCCTGCCAAACAGTCATGAACCAGAAATTTTCATCTGCCTCTTTCGCTCCTCTTCACAAAGGTCAAGCTTGCATCAATTGCAGACGGAGAAAAGTAGTGCGTACCGATCTCTGCTGCCAGAAACAACTGAAAAATCCCTTGCCATTAGAAATGTGACGGAGTGAAACCGATGTGCGGACAATGCTCCCGCTTTTCAGTTGCTTTCGGTGACTGTGAATACACGGAGAGTGGGCCATCGAGCAGCCAGGTGCTTGAAGGTATGAAGTCAATAATAACCCTCGGCGACAAGCCATTGATTGCTTTATCTCTCAGAGCAAATATCGATTCTACAAGCGCGAATTGAACAGCTTGAAAAGCCAAAGGACAAGCGCCTGACTTTGACCACGACGCAAGCGTCGGGAAGCCGCGGATCTTCGCAGATGTCGCCCACTCAAATTTCGCCGTCCAACACGATGGCCCTCGGGCCTCTTTTGACATATTTTCGTATGTGCTTTCCTCTTGGCTGCAAGGTGTCCACTCACTTGTTTAGATCAACAACAAACGTCAGGCGCGGCTGTGAATCCAAGTGCCGCAAATTCAATGCCAACTGTGAGTATTCAGCTTGCCAGTTTGGGCGCCCTGAGTTGAGAACTTGCTTTATCTTCAGGAATTACCGTTCATTGTGCTTCAAGCATTGTGGGTCGTTCGTTTTGCTTCTCTCCGATCACCTTTCTCATCACCGGTTCAGGGTCCACAATTTCCTTCATAATGCCAATTGTTTTGGGTTTTTCCTCGACACGCAGGCGTTCCACGACGCAGTGACCAGTACCAATGGGCGCACGCTGCCCCCGGTTCTCCTCAACGTCATGTATCTTTGGGGTGTTCACCTCTCGAACGACACGCGGATCACAGTATACGAACCAGCCTTCCTCGCTCACGCTCTCCGAAGCACCGCCGGCAGCCTCGCGGGCACCCATCCTCGCACAGTCCTCCATAGTGCACAGGCATCTGTTCTGCTCGCTCATTATTTCCTCCGAAATGCGAGGGCGTTGGAGGGGCGGTACCACACCAGCGCCGCGGTTGCAACCGCACTGAGTGCGGGGCTTCACCTGATCCGCGGACGCAGCAAGCCTCCTGCGGCCGAGACGCTGCCCCCGCCCAGCGATCCAGTGGAGGAAGGTGAACGTATCGCGGCGTGTTGGAGCGTGTTGACGCTGAACAATTGCTGGGCGGGTGTGGACGGTGCGCCGTCTAACGTCACCTACGGCCCAGGAGGGTTGACGATCGATACCCCATGGCCTTTGGAGGCGCGAGACTACGTCGAGGTGGGTCTCATCTGTGTTTATCGCTATCGCTTCGCTCACTCCGTGGTTTGGTTCGCCGTATTAGCGCCCACACCTGCTCCCACGGCACAACAGCGACACCGTCGCGTTCTTCCTTGGGAATGGTTCCGATGAAGCGAATTCTAGTGCGGCACTATATGCAAAGGCGGGAGTCTTATTCGAGACCGCCACGCGGCTTGGAGCGCAATACCGTGCAAGTAAGCTGCTTTCGCGTCCTCCACTGTATATATTCACGAAATTCCCTTCGTTTCATAGATGGGATCTCGCGGAGCGACACTAACCTCGGAACCCTTGACCGCCGGATCGATGCATTCATCACGGCTCTGCCACCCGTTCAATCCAAGGTCGCCCTAGTTGTACACACCCTGTCCCACGGAGCAACGATTCGATTGCATGAGCCCCTCGCGAACCACCACACGTCTGCTCGAACCAAGGTCCTCTCGGCTGCGCGCGCAATTGTCGACATCCTGGTTAAAACGGACATCCCAAAGGTCGGCGTCATCGATCCAGTGCTCGCTGTGGGTTCAATCTTCTACTCTACTCTGGAACATGAGCTGACCCATGTATTTGTTGAACAGCCCCTGTGGACATCGAGTTGCCGCGTTCTTATTGCCGAAATCGTGCGCCGGCGCACACAGAGCGGCCACACGCAGGCCCTTATCGACGGATTGAACATTGTCATTGCGGCTATGCAGATCTTTGCGCCCGACTGTCGACTTATTGGTGCGTTCTACTCGTGGAAGCCGTTGATTGCTCTGATCGAGCCACCTATTAGGTACCGAGCTAGAGACTGTTCGCAGGGCGTATAATGCCGCCCAGATCGGCTGAAACCGGGAATGACCAAGAATTTTAGACGTTTAGATTGTACAATGTCATACTTATAGAGATATTGTATATGTCCCGGGAGCCCTATCTGTTTAGACCGGTCTACCATCTGTTCGCAAAAAATTCCTTCCCAATTATAATGGAATATTGGCCTAACATCCAGGTTCTTACCCAGCCACAGTTTCGAGGTTCATCAGACAGAGTAGGGTAGATTACGATTGAATATATAAAAATATGACTGACCGGAAAAATCGGATACGCTTCGCCCGTTCCTTCTCTGCGGCTGTGGGCATCCGGACGGCTCTCTGCATGAATCCGGATCGAAGGACCGCAGTCATGACGCGATGCGTAATGAGATGCACTGTCCCTTTACCCAGTCCTGCACAGTTGGCTACAGCTTGGATGCTACTAGTTAGTACTAGTAGCTGCATTCACATCATGGCCGAATCTGTACAGAGCTACTGCAACTTGCTGATCTACTGGCAGCTGAGCACGATTGAGGTGTTGAAGAAAACAGGATCATCCTTGAGTGCAGCCACGAGCGCGTCAAAGGTAAGTGGGCTGACACGAAGATTTTGTCGAAAATGATCGGGACGGGCGTTCTTGAGTATCCTTGGCTTTTGCAAAAGGCCTGTACGTTAGTTACCCTGGCTTTTGCAAAAGGCCTACTGTATGTAGTGCCACTGCATGTCATATACGTATGTGAAATGTCTCGCACCCAGAATTCGTCCTAACTTTTCGGGATTAGAAATGGACGGGCATTTTCTTTACAAGAACAGCACTACACGATCTCGGCCTCCGTTTTCAGTTAGGGCACCCTCCCGGCGAGGCTTGTACCAATCCACAACCAGGACACGTGGGGTTCGTGGTCTTGCACGACAATGGGATCCACACAGTCAATAGGGGAAGTCAAAGTTCAGCTACGGGCTTGATTCTCATGTTGATTCAGGTTTTGATTCGCCATCGATTCAGACGTCGGTTCTCCACCAAGAATCGACACAGAAGCGAGATGGTTGTCGATTCATCAAGAATTGAGCTGAATCCAAGGGGAAATCGGGATTAAAATATCGTACGTGGGGAGGGGGGGGGTCCCGGGAGGGCTGAAAAAAACTTTTCTGTACATAAAGTTTAAAGCTTCAAAATGCCTCATAGACCAAGGGAGGGGTATTGAATGGTTGTAATTAACACATATAAGTGTTTGGGGACTAATAGAACAATATTTATCAGTCTGAACTTGGTCTGAACCTACATTTTCTGTGATTTGAGCCAAACTGAGGTCAACTGTGATTGGTTCTCAGCTCAAAAATTATTGAGCTGTTAGAATGCAGAGTGTTAAATGTATCACCTGCATTCATTAGATGGTGTAGACAAGCACCATTAAGCCCAAGGAAGGGTATGAAGTAAGCCGGAGAGCGACGGCTGGGCGCGGAGAAGCCGGCCCGACCCTAGGGGTGGGAATCTCCTGCCCTATAAGGAAGGAGGGGGAGGGGGGGGGGGGGGGGTCAGCTCAGGGTTGAAAAAAACTTTTCGACCCTATATCCGATTTTCGAATCCCGAGTTCCCCTTGGCTGAATCGATGATTCGACTCCGGAGTCGAATCAGCGATTCACGTCGATTCATCAATTTTCGGTCCAGAATCAACGCCGGAATGGATTCGAGAATCGATCCGTGAATCGACCTCTTAACTGAACTTTGACTTCCCATGTGGATTTTTGTGCGTGTGACTCCGCCTTAAGAGCAGAGCCGTACGTCCAGTTACTCCGTGCGGGATGGTATCCAGCAAGCGAAGAGCGACCTCAAACTGCTGCGACCTTCGCAGTGCTACAGCTTTCACTTGCACACGTTGCAGGTGAAGACCACTGCCTACAATTTTTACGCCGTGGTGGAATTCCTGACAGAGGATATCGGCGTCAAACCACCGGATTGGTACCAAGTATTTTTACAAATAGCGCATCAGTACCGGCACCTTCTGATGCTCAAGCGGACAGGTTGCGACCACGATGTGTCTGGAGTGTGGGGAACGGCCGCGGGGGAGTTGGCACTGCGATGTCCCATGTGTCCGGACCCGGAGGTGAATTTGCCCGAAGGGTGGGAGGATGCGCCTCCCCAGGATCAGTGAGTCTTATTATCATCCGAGTCGCTTTTCGTTCACCTGATCTTTTGTGGATAGGTTGTTGTATGTAATGTTTCTGGTGTTTGATGCGTGCTTCCGCTTGAAGCACCGTATGATCTCAAGCGAGATCAAAGACCCGGGCCTAAGTACAGGCTGGGTCCTATGTAATGGAGAACACACCATATCATCACTATCTCCTGACAGTGATGGACCAAAACACGGTACAGTGCGATGGCAAATACAATTTGACTTACAAACTTACGAGTTTTCTTGGGCAGATGAGCACCTGTAGCAGCCTGGCAGCATTGGATCACGTGAATACCAAATTGTCACGGGGCTATAGCACAACAGGAGTCGGCATGGGTGTCTGTGCCTAGCACAAGTTTATACAACACAACGGCATCGGGGATTTGCAGAAGGGCAAGTGGTAAGAGGGCAGTTCAACAAAATTATTCAGGTGCTCATCAAATTTGCCAGGTACGCAAATATGGATTTTAATTTCGGCTCGATTCTCCGCCATCTCAATCCTTAGCTAAAGATAATCATCTCGTACAACATCATTTGCTAGTGGTACAAGTGTATCGAGGACTGCATGAAGGTCCTGCCACCGCTGGTCAGGTTGTCATTGATCATGAAGATGTTCAAGTTCGTCATTCCAAAGATGCACATCCGGGGGCATATTATTCCATGTCAAGAAGAGGTCTTGGTAAACCTCGTTCCTGGAAGTGGATAAACCGATGGTGAGGGAATTGAGTGTCCATAGGCAAGCATCAGCGCAATTGTGACAAGCATGCAGGTAAGTGGGCCTGGCGCTTGGCACAATGCGCTTGATGACCATTGGAATTTTTGGAATTGGTTGAAGATCACGGGTTTGCGTACGTTGCGTGGCGACCATTGGAAGGTGATATTCTGACAAGTCTACATTGGCAATCTTACGTTGACGACTAGATACTGCGTGGCAGGAGTATGCCTCGCAGCACGAGGCATTGAATGATGTGCTCCGAACTAAACCCAAACAATCCAATTATCACCCAAATATAACCCAAGTCTTTCCAATATAAGCAGTGTTGCCCACAGAAATAAGACGAGAATCAGAAATAGGCCAATCAAAGGAAGCAAGAGCTGAGATACAGACAAGTGGTAGTCCCTTGTACAGGGCCTAACAATTGGTTGAAGGGAAGGTATAAGATTCCCACAGAAAGATGAACCTTCACTACAAGATACCACCAGGAATTGGCCTGAGCGATAATCGAGCAACAGAATTAAGATATTTAAGAGCTTCGCAGCTATGAGACAAGCAAGTGTTGTGTGTGTGGTGGTGGTTGTGTCTGGAGACATGCAAGAAACCTCCGAGAGGTGAACAATAGACTATTTCCACGAGGATATATGCCCAAAAGCTTATTTCCCAGAGAACCCGATGACAATTTATGATTGACGATGAATGATGAGCGATAACGATGAACAATTTGACGATGTGCGATGACGATGATGATAAACAATTTTGATTCCCAGCACTATGAAGCCTCAATCACTCCCTAAGATGTTTCCAGTAACGAACTCCTTATTCCAACAGAAAGGTTTCCCAATGTTAAAGTCCAACAACAATACACACTGCATCGACCCCAGAAATAGCCCAAATCACAAGTGTTATGCCTACTAGTACAAGAGGATTCTGTGTCCTGCTTGTAATAATGTCCCAACTACTTATACAAACCCCAAAATCATATGAAAGTCCTCAAATCAAGCAGAAATTAGTAAAATGTCCTGAGATCACCCCTCCTTTCCCGTTTATCTGTCAGAAGGATGCCTGCGAGCGTATTGCCATTGGCCAGTGCCCAGGTAGTCTCTGATTTCCTGACCATGCAGCTTTTGTCATCCAGGATATTTGAAAACATCAGTCCCCTGGCTGACTGATATCACATTGTCCTCTTATTCCCTTTGTCTCCTGCCCCTTTCCCGCCACTCCTGACCATCGGGTCTTATTCCCCTGGCCTCCAGCTATTCGTAGATACCCGTAGTGCAACCTTTTCCCAGAAAGGTTTCTTATTCCCAACTTCGCTTCCTCGGAATAAGATCAATCTCATCAGATTGTCTTAACCGACCTTCACTTATCCCGGAACTTCTCCGGTATAGGTTTCTCTGAGCCTTGCACACCTATCACATGGAAGGCCTTGCCTTAGCCGAGCAGAAATAAGCTTATTCCCGCATGTCCCATTGTAAGTATCTCTGGCTTATTTCTCGTGTGGAAATAAGCTTTAGAAATAGTCTCTTTAGAGGTTTGTGGGCTACACACTCCTCTACGGTTTTTGAGGTGAGCACTGCCAGTCCGCAGGATAGTCACCTACCCTTTGTACTTGTTACTCTGTGATCCTGACCCTGCCAGACCGTATACTAGCTCTCAGAAATAAGTCTATAGTGTAATCAGACTATTCCAAAATGCGCAAAATATGTGGTGTTTAGGTATAACTTAATTCCAGACAGTTCAGCGTTCGAGCTCTTTTCACTGCAGCAGGCAGAGCAAGTGCCCATTTGGAAGAAAATGGTAGAAGACTATGAGGCAGACCAGACCAAAAAGAACCCGTATGCGCTGAAGATCTCGGGTACATGGGACCATGTATGATGGAGGATCACTGACAGATGGGGTGCACATAGGTATGACAGAGGCCGAAGTTAGGCTCAAATTTGCCGTGAGCGAGGATCTGGAGGCAAAGTAGGGAATACCGGCACTGCATGAGGTGACACCCAGCAGCTTCATCCACGTGGGACTAGAATTGGAGGAGCAACAGTAGGTCATTGGTCAGTAATGAGCGAGCTGGGCGAATTGGAAGCTAGATGAAGCGCACAAGTACATGCTGAGTTGAAAAAGGTGCAGACAATGGCCATGGTCATCAACATGAAAGCGATCCAGAGCAAACTAAATCAGGGCATCAAGAAGTTCCGTGAGTTGCAAGCGACGTACATGCCTGTGGCAATCCAAGCCCTCGCCAAACATGTCACCCCCGCAGACGAGTTGGTGGAGAACATCCCCCTCATACTGCCATCTGCCTTGTCGCTAGCAGAGCATATCAAGTCGCGTTTCTTGCTCTACCAGAAACACAACTCCAGGCACCAAGGCATGAACACCAGATCTCGGAGGCTTGTCGCACGTAATGAGAGTAAGATCCACTTACATTCTGAAAAGTTCCAGATGGCATGGAAAGCGCGACACTGCCTGGCGGGTGGAGATGTGTCCAAGGTCGGGTGGCCGGAGCTCAAAAAGGAGGACATTTGCTGTATGGAGGATGCAGAGGAGCTGTCACGCAATGCAGAGAAGCAGTGGAAGGCCGCAGAGCAGCGCAAAAGGAAGGAGGATGAGCTGCACGAGGATGGGCTGATGTTAGGGGATGAAGAGGACGATGAGATGGTAACACATGGTGGGGAAAGTGTAAGGGAGGTTTTGTGTGTTTGGACTATGGCCGGGACAGTGGGAACGGATGAAGGACTCAAAAATGGTGTGTGGTTTCCTTGCGTGCAATTATTTTTATTCTAAATGCTACGTAATTTACAGCACTTCGTATTGAGTGGTTCAAGGCCTGGGTGAGAAGCTGGTGCTGGCTGGAAGAAGTCTGGCTCCTCAAAGAGGAATGGAGGCGCCTTCCTCTCAGCTATGCTCACCATGAGCGGCAGTGGGTGGACTGTGCCATCCGTGTCCCCGTCGGGACGATTCCGTTTCTGGAGGCAGAGGGGATGGTGGCCTACGCCACAAAACAGGCACAATTGTACCATGGGCTTGTGGAAAGGGCGGAGATCACCAGGACGGAGGCAAAACTTGTGCGTGGGAGGAAACACCAGGTGTGGGAGCCGAGTTGGGATGATGTGTTTCGAGGATTGGGGACAATGATGCAACAATGAGGACAAGGATGACGAGCGGGGGGTTGTCAGCAGTGATGAAGAGTTACTGATGGGTGGCAAGGTCAATGAGAATTGGTGATTCTTTCACTGTGCTGCTGTATTATTATTTTTTATTTTTTATTATCATTGTGATTGACTTTGGGTGTGGGAAGAATTTGTTTAAAGTGCTGCCTGGTGGGAACACACAGTTGCTTGAAGTGCTGGTGGGAGCACACATGGTGGGAGACAGGTGGGTGGCGGGGCAGCGGGAAGCATGGGCCAGAGGTCTGTGGAGAGCTGTTTTTCGGTTTTTATGGGCATGGAGAATTTTTTTGGGGCATGGAGAATTGAGAAGAGGGGTTCTGTGAAGAGGTCGGCCTTGGGGGAGCTTGCACCAAATGGGTGTGCACAGCAGGCAGGGCACCCCAGGTCACATCTGTCTGGCTGTTCCCAGTCATGGGAAGTGCCCCAGAGAAGCCGTTGACATGTTGCACTTGCCTCCTTTTGGGGATTAATTTCCGCGACCTGTTGTTTTGGGCATGATGCTGAGTGCCACAGAGGGATGCCGAGTGTTGGGGAGGTGCCGCTTCTGCGGCAGCACAGGTGAACAGGGACCCGCAGTAGCCCGCTTGAACCCGGGGCATCCCGGGGTTTCTATATATGGACTCCCCAAAGATAACACGTTCCAAGTGCGGTATCTCCCCGGAATATAATGTGTTATCTTGGCCTTGTGAGGTGACTATCCTGAGCTGCTCGGTCCGGATGGGAAGTGGTTTTTCAATATGTCTGTTGCAAAGCAGACTAAAATCTGGCTCAGGGGCTACCATTCCATGTAACATGAAATGCTGCCCATGAAGTGCAATTTCTTTCTGGATGAGATGGTCTGTCTGAAGAACGAGATGGTTGTCGCGAAATTGGCCCAAGGTGGACATGAGCCCTGCCGTGCACCTCCTCGCACAGACTTGTAGCACACAACTTGACTTATACACAATACACTTTTTACACCACTAATACGTGAATGTAATTTCTATTGTGCAATATGTTATACTATGCGTGACAAGTGTGATAATGACATAACAAAAATTGAGGACAAATACGATGTGAAGGAAAAGAGAATAAAAGACAGTATTATATGCAATAGGGTGTGGATGGATATAGAAATTACTTGCGAAGAGGAACCTGAGCAGCATAACAAGACCAAAGTCCGTCTTCCGTATGTCTAGCCACCAGCGCACCTGCTTGGAGACTCTTGGCCCCCCTTGCCCACTGCAAGCGCGCATCTGTGTAGGTCCTCGGTTTGAACACTGAATCTGTCTTGAAGACACAGGCGAAGCAAGCAGCCATGAGAAGGTGCTGGAACTTGGTTGACTCCATGGTGAGGAAGCTGTTCGCCATGAAGGCCACCTGGATGGGCCATTTGACTCCCACTCGAACGGTGAAGCTGGTGGGGTGGTGGATGGAGCGGGTAGAGAAGAGAGATGAGGTGGAGGAAGAAGAGGACAGTGTCGTGTCCTGATCCAGGCAGATAGGATTTGCGATGGCATCACCTGTGAGGATGCGGAGGGCAGGACGCTCAAGCACCTCTACTTCTTCCTCCTCCTGGTCATCCTGCATCCCCTTCCCCTTTGCGATGATCTGAACCTCCTCATCATCACTGTTGTTGTACACCACACGCTGTTTGCCTTTCCCAGTTATGATCTCTACCTCGGAGTCGTTGTCATCTTGCTTCTGGGCGTTGAGCTTGGCATGGACAGCCTGCTGCTCAGCAGGCAAATTGTACTGTATGTGCTGCGGGCCAGGGAGATTGATAAAGTGGTCAATGAGATGAGCCTTGTCAAGACCGGAAACACCGACACGACAGAGGAGGTACATATTGGGTGTCAGGATGTGTAGGTAGTCAAGACAGATGCGTGTCCAGAGACGAAATCAGATGTCGTAGAACTTGATGCCATCTAGATTTGCTCCAAGGAGTGCCAGAATCTCGACAGATGTCAAGAGAGAAAATGTTGGCCATGTGGGGCACTCAGAATCAAGGCAGGTTTGTCGTCCTGCATAGCATGTCAGGGTCTAAGAACGATAACTGTCAAAGGAGGTACATACCTCATCCCAATATACAAGGGTGAAGCAATGGATGGTGGCGAGATTAATGGCGGGTTTGTGAGTAGGTGCAGCTGCAATATTGAAGGTGTTGCTTGGGGGAGGTGTTCCGGTCACTTGCAACATTCAGGTTGTGTTAAGTTGTGTTGTGTGTCTTGGCTTTGGAAGTGTGGTGTGGTAAAAGATGCTGGTGGCCTGGACACACCTTTGTGAGGATGAAGGGGCTGATGTAGATAAGGTGGAGGGAGCAGCCGAGCTCGACGCTGCCGCATTGGAGGTTGAGGGCATAGAAGAAGAAAAATCGGAATCTGCTGTCAGTGTCAGTGTCTGTGTGGGCAATAGGGAGAGAGCAATGGCAAGGCGAGCATCATGGGCCTCATGCTCGTCGGTGTCTTCATTCGAGGGGAGGGCAAGAGTCGGAGATGTGGGGCGAGAATGCAGGAGTGCTTGGTCAAGGTATCGCTCGGGTATGTGGATTTGTGCTTGCTGCAGGTGGGGACCATATTCCCACTGGAAGGTGTTGCTGTTCCTAATGTCATCAAAAGTGCTGACGAAGTCGGTGCTCAGTAGTGACGTGCCAGTGTTGTCAGCACTGACATGGTGAGGAGGTGCAGGGACATTGGCCCAGCGGCACTGATGTGCAGACATCGAGGCAGGGGTGTGAGTCTTGACACAACATGCACCATTGTTGAGCACGATACAATGTTCCTTGCACTGGTTTGAGATACAATCTGTATGTACGCGTGAGGAGGAGCAACCCTATTGCCAGCAAAGACTTTTCTTAGCAGGTGCCCTGCTTGTATTTGATGGGAGATTGGGGGCGAGAGGCTGAGAAAAAGCATTGGGAGCACCAAAATTATAGGGAGCCGGCACCAGATGAGAAGTGGGAGGTGATGCGGAGCGCACTGTAAAGCCAGTAAAGTTTGTGCTTTCTTCACATGGCCAGAAGTGCCAGTAGTTTTTGTCAGGGTGAGACACTGGATTTTTGCACTGGAGAGAAAGTGAGCCTAGGCGAGCAATGGAATAAAGGCAAACACACCACCAACAACAACTTCTTCTCATTTGGACCGGGTCTGCTGCTTCGGAGGATCTCAAGCAGGGTAAAGCACCATGGACACGTGTTGGTGTCGCTACTTAGAGTATGACAGTGCATGGCGAGATGGGAGGAATGGGTTGCACGGGCATGGTGAGGTGAAGGTAGCAAGAAAGAGGCATGTCCAGAATGGGAATGATGGCATTCAAACTCCGATGAATTGCCACTGCCACTGCCGTCGCTGATCGCCCTGTGAGTTCCAAATGCCAAACTTTGTCAAATCTCAAGGCAATTCTCACATGATTCTGATGCAAATCAATTTCGAGAATTGCTTTCCAGAATCGCTCTCAGAATGGCCATCGGGAATCTATTCTGACTGACAAACGAGCCATACTCGCTTCCATCGACCCCAGATAGCTCCTCGGAACCGCTGCAAACAAGCTCAAAGTCACCTGTGTCATCCCCAACCTTGGAGAACCAGTCCGAATCAGATGAGTTCTTCTCTTCCCCATTGCTCTTGGTATCCATGACAGGGTTGGTAACCGCACGCAGCACAGGCATGCTATCATCAACGGAGTCCGAGTACGGTAGGCGAGAGCTACGCAGTTCGATTTAAATCGAACTACGTGATTCGGACCCACCCCGTAGCTCCCGCCAACTGCCGGACAGGCCGGAACTACGTGGTTCGGCTATCAGCACTTCCTCTCCGTTGTGCACCTTTTTCGCTCAACTCTGGGTCAACCACGAGAGACTGACAAATCTTCATAAGCTGCGTACTACACTACAACTGTGTTGTCGAGGATGAGCCACCCCAATATTTGAAGAATGCGCCAGGTTATTAAGTAGTGATCATGGTGGGAAAGTAGATTCTAGCAGAATAATTAAACAAGCCACAACAGGCTTGATCTCTGCATACTGTTTTTGGAGGTGTCCAATCTGAAATGTGCACATAGCTCAACCCAGATTATTCAGATCTCTGAGCAAGATTTGAGGTGACTTTAAAAATCAGTGTTGTGATATTGGATTAATCTGTTATAATAGCACAGAGAAGATCTGACTCACAGTTCTGGCAGCTGCAAGTTCCTCAGTGTTTTCCAGGGTGCCTACACTGAGCAGGAAGCAAGGGAGTGATGCATGACCAGTGTGCTAAGCAGAGGACTCCTTGCATCTGATAGTGACCTGATCGCGGTAAGATGCACTCGAATTATCTTTCTCAACGCGTATTTCATGCCAAATTGCAACAGACATGATTTGGGCACATATTTCTATGGCAGTGACACGTTATACCTGGTGATTCGGTTGAGAACTCACTGAGATGTAGTGGATTCAATATCCCATAAGCAGAGTCATCAGAACTGAATTCGCACAGTCCACACTAAATGAATCACTTATTCCTTCTATGAGTAATCCATAATTACATCTCAGTCGCCCCTCCCAAAATTTCAGCCCGACTGATGGAGATTTAGATGAGTAAGTGGTACACGATTGACCTTTCCGAGCATACCAAGACACTGAAATCCTGTTACGAGAAATTTTACTGATCCTTCTCTATCAATGATAAGTGCGCGTGAATCAGTAGAGCAGATTCATATATAATTCAGCTTGCGCCATGCAGAACTGGGTGAATTGCAGCCATTCTTTGGCAGGGATCAAAAATGAAGAAATTTAATTCGTGCCTTCAGCACTGTTGGTGGCCATAATTGCACTGGATTTAAACTTGAAACAGAGAGTGTCATGGTCCAAAAGGTCTCATACAAAACATATTAAAATCATGTGTGTGCATGATTTAGCAAAGAGTGAACAGATTCAACTAAACATAAATATGGTAAACATATGTTATTGTGCTCAAGTTAGGATCTTGCTGCTTGAGGCCTTGTCAAAATCACAAAATCAGTTAATTCAGAGGACCTGGTGGCAGCAGTTGACATAGGAGACAACAGCGGCGATGAGCATTGTTGAACACTTGGCGCTTCCGAGAGCCGAACCGCGTAGTTCCGGCATGGTTGGCGAGAGCTACGGGGTTGATCCGAACCACATAGTTCGATTTAAATCGAACCGCGTAGCTCTCGCCTACCGTAGTCCGAGTCAACATTGACGGCCCATGCTCCTTCACTATTGAAGTCCACCACCGCAGTAGATCCACCCACTTTTGGTGCAGATGCAGGAGGCTTTGCCTCCTTGCCTTCATTCGACTTCTTGGGCTTTCGGCAGTCACGCGAGAGGTGGCCCTTGATGCTGCAATTCTAGCAAGTAGCCTTGGTCTTCTCTCTCTCCTGTGCCACTAACACCTCGTCCCCATGATCTTTCCCCTTTCTGTCATGCTTCTTCAGCTCGGCTGCTTTGCAATTGTACTCCTCAGAGAGATAGCAAGTATGAATAGAGCGCAAGCAACAGGTAGAGCTGTACAGCTTCGCGAAAGTGAGCTGCATCGAAGTAAAGCCAGCAAGATATTTCGGTAGGCAAGTGATAATTGTTGACCGAAAGTCGTCCTCACTGATAATAAATCCCAGAGTGGTCAAAGTCTCGTGGTGAATGGTGAGGTTCTTAAGGAACTCGCAAACATTCGCAGATGCGGGACATTTGGACTACAAGAACTCTGTACGAAGGTTGGTTTGGGCGTAAGCACCCTGCGTGGTAAAGCTACTCTTGATGCAAGCCCACATATCACTGACAGTAGCAATTGAGTCAATAATGATAACAATCAAGTCGGAAACCTTCTGCATGAGCAAAGCATTTAAGGTATTCTCGGTGCAGTCCCACTGCACAAGCTCTTCGACCTGAGCCTGGGTCAACGGGAGGAGGCCGAAGTTGGGCATAGGGTCAGTGCCGTCGAAATGGCCCATGTACCCTTGGCAGCAACGGAGGTCAAGAAGCGGTGGGAGAAAATGGTGAAGTTTTCGCCATTGGCTTTCAGTGGGGAACAGAGGATGGGAGGACGTTGTTGAGCACCGTAGTAGACATGTTAGTGCAATGAGGGAATAAATGTGTACGCAGCTAAAGGCGGGGCCCAATCACCTGTAAGAGCGAGACAATAGTGCGCGAGAGTTTACTATAGAATAATAACTCAGTCTTCGCGCACAATAGTCACCGGGGGCAAAGTATGATGCACTCGGCTTCCGAGTGCTTTACACACATGCACCCCGCATGGACGACAAAGACCACAGGGGCCTTTGTTGCACCATTGTTTCTCTTTGGTTCCTCTCCCAAAACACTGGTGCGACAAAGGCCCTTGTGGCCTTTGTCGTCTCAACCCTTTGCATGCAGCGTGCATGCGTGTAACGCACTCAGCTTCCGAGTGCGTCGTTGTTTGCCCCCAGTGAGTGATACGAAGTCTTTATTCACCTATAGAATAATAATTAATGTATGTATATGTGAGCATAAGAATGACAAGTAAATGAGAGACGGCTCACCTCAGTCTTCACCCACAATTGTGATACAAAGTCTGAGGGGAGACGACTCGAGTATGAAACTATTGATCCTAAGTACGAGTCCTGAATATAACTAAGAGAATACGAGTAGCAACACGATATAATTACAATGAGAGCAAGAAAAAAATAAAAAAAACATATCTGCGTGTATGCATCTTATCTGTGCGTCTGCATCTTATCTGCGTGTCCTATTGCATCCATGCGACAGCGTGACCGTCCGTCCGATAACAGTCACGGGATGAACAAGTGAGGCTGGAGCTGGCAAAGTAGGTACGAACAGCAGCGGAGTCAGTTGAGCAAGTGGGAGAGGAAGCATGATAATGATGTGCCAGTATTTAATTAAGAGACACAAGGTCCCGCCAGCAGTGTTTGACATTAAGGCCTTATTAAAGGTCAGGATTTTGACTAAGGCCTTAATCTTTAATAAGCCTTAATTAAGCCCTCCAAATTAAGGCCTTAAGACATTTTTTAAGCACCATTTCAGCAGCGGAAAGACATCGAAATGATAAACTATCGTCACCCAATCATTCCAATTTTCCATCATCTAGCTCTTCATCCGAAGGCTCTGCTGCTAAGAGGTGAGCTCCTCCTGACTAAAGGCCTTGCGCAGCGCCCGTTCAGGTGGTTGGGGGATTTTGCCACCAAAAAATCAGGAAAGGGCCAAGGCAGTCATCGTGCATGGAACTCGGGGGGACAGGGAGCTGAAGAACCATGCAAGCTGAATCACTTGACCTGGACCCAGTGTTGTCTGTGGTGTCGTCCAATTCCCCTGTGGTGCACTTGGTGCACTTCAATTTCTCTGCCTCTAATTTTCAACTCTCACTGTAATTGCCCACATATTGTAAAGCTTATGCCATGCAGCGCCGATACGGGAGCCAATGTTCGATAGATCGCAGATCGAAATTTTGATGTGATCATTACCCTTAATTAAGGCCTAGGTGGAATCCTGGCCGTCTTTAAGCCTTAACATTAAGGGCTTATCAAGCCTTAATCATGTTAAGGCTTAAACCTTAAGGAGAACACTGCCCGCACTCAGTTTGAGTCAGCAAGGTCCCCGCTGGAGTCATCAAGCGAGCTGTCTGCGAAAGTGACTGACAGCATGTGCCTGCATTCCTCCAAGTGTAAACACATGTTAGGAGAAGATGAGTTGATGGCGAGCCCAAGTGCCAGTGTAGATTAGATGATAATAGATCAATGTTGATTTACTTTTTTTCTTTCTTTCTTTGGAGCAACGTTGATTGACAAGTCTCTGTACAATTGTTGGGTACTTACATACAGCGATTCCGGTCCTCAAGTCATCAGAATGGCCGCTGTAAGTAGTGGTCATTTTATCAGCCGACGCCGGACAGACAAGACAGAAATCACAAGTCTATGGTGATGCTAAGGGTCAGAACAAGGAGACTAAGATTCCGGAGGAACCACTGGTGAACCTGACCGGAACCATAGATGGGTTCAGTGACTGCGTTGAATTCGAACCAAAATTGAACCAACCTCTCCCAGCGGAAAAAGTAAGTACGCGTGCACCCTAAGGTACTTTTTTGCCACAGATTTATGAGAGATTGCGACACAATGGATTGAACAATTGTTGTGCAAGTAACATCTAGTCTCTCGTAGACTTGAATGCTTCAACAATTATGATCTCGTACATACCTCGATTTGGAAGCAACATCCGAGAAGCAGCATCGAAAAAGAACTAAATCCCTATGATTTGAGGGCTTTAATAAATTCTGATGAGGGCAGTCGGAGAGAGCAGAGATGTCCGAGCGCGATTGGTGCGGATCAAAACCCGAGTTCATTTATTATTGTTGGCACGCCATTTGTCAACGGAACGGTTTAATTTTCCGATTGATTTTTTGTAGAATTCAGGGTTGCACTTTTCGAGTCGTCGCAAACGTGCTTGGCTTGTGTACACGGCAAAACGGAGACATTGTGAAATCGTAACATCGCTTGATCTACAGTTAGTACACACAAATCGTAATGTTTCAGCAGAGTTTTGGTAACGAAATGCTGGCATTTTGATCTGTAATACGTCTCTAACTACGCTCCTTACACATTGTATCTTTCTCCACCATCCCGAACCGCCCTACATAGACGCTACTAGGGGTGATCAATTCTTAGCTCGTCGTCTCGTCTCGTCCCATAAAATAAATAATTCGTGATGGCTGAGCGTCCTGGGTTGATAAGTGCCGCTTGACACGGAACTGGGTTCTTCCGCCCGCCGCCTTCAGGGTTTTGTGTGTGCGTTACGGAGGTTCTCGTGTCCCGAAAAAATTCACACCTTGTCCAGCTCATCAAAGACACCATTTGACGCGCTCATTCCGCGCTTTACACGTTAAATGCTAGCTTGAATCTTACCATGAATAATTTGAGCTGCGTAGAGGCTTGATCCCACGCCCACGGTGTCGAGCATCGCTTAAGGTCGCATATCATTCTAGCACATTGACCTGCCAATAATTATTATTTACGGACGAGACGAGCGGTCGAGCTAAGAGCAGCTAAGAGCCTGTTCGGATACCGGATTCCGTTTCCGTTTCCTGTTTCCAATTCCCTTATAAGGCACTGCCGAAATGTCACAGACAAATGTTCCGGATGCCGCAAAAGGCTGTCGACGACGAGCTACAATGTCTCAATGTTGTCAACAGCGGCGGCGAGAGCCTTGCTGCGTTGAATCAACTAGATCTTTCAGTTATTCTTGGTCATGGCAGTAACCCCAGGTTTATTTTCTATTTCAGTAGCAAAATGTGCAATTTCAGGCCAAAAACGTTGGGCGGCGGGGCCCCGACTGTCATCCCGACTACTTGTCGGGACAGAGACAGCGGTTTGAGTGGGTGTCGTAGCCGTCGCGGTGGATCACGTTTCAGAGTGGAATATTCTCACGACCACTACTAGTACAAAAGGGAATTGGAAACAGGAAACGGAAACAGAATCTGGTATCCGAATAGGCTCTAAAGAATTGATCACCCCTACTACTCACCGCCAAGCACTCGGGATTAATTTCATGACAGATTTGCCTGAAAATTTGCTGATGGATTTATAAATCACCCGGTGATGCAGCGCGTTCAAGTCTCCCTCCGCCTTCATGCCCCCGTCAACGCAGTAATAGCGCAAGGCCGGCAGGACTACACGACACACTACATGGCGGAATTGCCTGCCTCCATCACCCCCACCGAGTTCCAATCCGAGCGGTGCGTCGCCTCCTCAATCAGACAAGTGAGATTGATTGACCGGCTGACACTACCTTTCCTCCTATTGAATTCTGCATTAATTAATTGTGTGCTACGAACTTTTGTGCACTACAGGAACCTAATCACAAATGCCGCGCTTATCTCCCTCACAATTCTCTACTACGATTATGGCCTGACCCTCAACGAGGAGATCGCGGTGTACTGGGGCACCCCATTCGCGACATGGGGGTCCGCGCTGTTCTACCTAAACCGCTACGTCTCGATGGTGGGCAACACCGTGCCCATTCTCATGGGCAGTTTTTGGAGCACACGCATGGATCCGCAGCGGAAAGTGCAGGTGCGTGCGGGCTCAGGTGTTATTATGTCGAACCGAACAGCAAGTTGATGTTGTCATCGCTTTGAAAGGTGTGCGCCGCAATGCGGACCTACCACCAATACTTCTCTATCGTGGCGCAGATATTTGTCGCAGGTCTGTGCATTTACTTGAATTTCTGTCTGTCAGCACCCCGTTTCTCCGAAGTTTTTGGGTTATTATTATCCTTTTATTCTGTACTTATAATTTATCCTCTAGCACTGCTCATTATGCGAACGTACGCCTTATACCAACGAAGTTGCCGGATTCTGATCCTCACGACGGGGATTACGCTCGCTGCGGTGGTTTTTGGAGCCGTGCGTCCTTCCATCCCTCCGCGTTTCATTAATCATTAATCATATGTTCACTCATTGAAATCACAGTATATCATCTTCAGCGGCAGGGGCTCCTCCGACACACTTGACGACGTGTTCCTCAACGTCGGCTGCGCGAGTGGGCTGGAATCGTCTCAGTGCGTCTCCTCTTCTTTGCGTAATTCAATTCCAATGCTGAAGAGGATAACCGAATGTAGAGGTCGGCGGTTTGGCTTCGGCTGGATGGGCATGCTCCTCTTCGACATCACCGTCTTTGGGCTCACCGCTTGGAAGGCGCTCGCGCATTCCCGGGAACAGAGGGGACAGCGCGGAGGACCGAGTTTGTTTACGATTTTGATGCGGGATGGTGCGTCTCCACTTAAACTCATTTGGTTGAAATATCTTTTTCAACTTGAATTTTGCAGGCGCAATATTTTTCTTGTGAGTCTGTCCCATGGATAAACAGTGAATGGAAGGTGGAGCAGCGGGGCTAATGTGTGTATTGCAGTGTAATGATGGCCTCGAACGGGGGAAATATTCTCACTTTTTTTGTGCGTTCCGTTGATCCATTTTATCCATCCTTTCAATCCATCCATTTCTTTTCATCTGTCTATGCTGGAATTCGCCGTATCTAACATGTTTTTCTTCGATCCACAGTACGCTGGGGTAAGTTGTAAATCGGCCTTGACGAGCGGGATCCTTACTCTGAACTTCTAGCCTTACACTCGCGGTGTGGCTACGACGTTCACGAATGTGTACGTCCTTTCCCCGCCTCCTTCATGGTAGTCAATGTTGACGATGGACTAATCCACTCATAGCATCTCCTCCGTAATGATCTCGCGCCTCATGCTCAACCTCCGTACACACGCCATCGACGAGTCTCGGGGGCGGATGCCGCGCACGGCAGAAAGCACGACACTGTTCGATAACCTGCCCGTCATTAGCACGGTGGTGGATGTGTATTACCCGAGCGCGCATGAGCATTTCGCAGTACGTGAAGGGCAACCAGGATCTAAGTAAATTTGTCGCCGAGCGTACCCATGAAGACGAGGGCTTCCTTCATCGCGCCAAGTTGGTGGGTGGACGGCGTGGTATCCAAGGCCTTAGTCTCGTTCAGCAATGTGCTCTACACCTGCGATTTATAAAGTGCACCTTGATTTGAACCCATAACAAGAATGCTGCGCAGAGTACGTCACACTAGCAGTAAGCCAAGTAAGACGAAAGAGGGATGAATTTCCTGAAAACCAGTTGGAGCGCCAGGCCTGTCTATACACTGTTGAGTGCTGACTCCTGAGAAGTATGCGGGCCTGTGGTATGATTGCACGGCTATTCGGTTGGAGAAATAGTTATTGTTAGGAGGAGGCCCTCATAGCCAGGCTGCAGCATCTGCTTGGCAGTCTTACAAAGGCCGACAGACTGGGGCTTTCTTTGCGTGCATGGAAACGAAAGCCGAGGGTGTCGGCATTTGCGTCCATGGGAAAAGACGCCAGGGGTCGAAATTCGCATCCGCGGATATAGACCGAGACAGTCGGACTTTTGTAAGACGGACCGTGGGTTGTGTGGTATAGTGGACTGACGGCGTTGACTGGTCCACGGCACAATACTTTCCCGTCGTGATTAATAGCTCGCCGTTTGTCACAGATTTATTCCATTGAGGTCTGATAAAGCGACGGAAAATGCTCCACTGTTGGAAACTGGTTCAAAACGTCTTGAAAAACGCAGAAAGATGCAGATACAGGGGGGTCCGTGGCGTCGACAGCCGAAACGAGACTGGACCCATGGTCAATAAAGGGAAAATAGGGCGCATGTGGAATGTTCTCGAACTCCATCGTTGAGGTTTAAACATCACTAACAGCAGTGAACACAGTGGTCTATCTGGACACGACACCTACAGCGCCGTGACCGTTCGTCGCCGATATTGTGTCTCTGACGGAGTCGAACAAGAATCCAGATATCATATATATACATGCGCCTCTTGATAAATTGTAGAGGAATCTGGTCAAGCCCATTCGTTCCAGTGACACCTGTACAGGACGCTGCGGACATTCATACGTCCTATTATGTACTGGATTAATGAACGTCTGCTTTGATCGCCGCGGAATTGTCTGAGATTCTAGATAATTATTAAGGCATCTTCCGGGGTTTCTTCAATTGAGGCGAGGTGGATCACCTCCAGAGAAGACTGTGCAGAGGTTGAAATAGACTTTGCATCAAAACCGTCAGTGGGCTATTCGGAACCTGCTGACCGAGAAGGAGGAGGAGGATATATTGTACTGAAGCGGTCCCACAACTGGAACAATCAGTTTACTACGAAGCTTGGGTAACTCCTTGTGGACTAAAAAAGCTACAGATCTTTACGTAGAACACACGCACTACTGCAGGGGGGCGGAAAGACTAAACATGAGAGGATCTCGAGTACTCGTAGTCCACCTGTGTTCAGCATGGTCTCTCCCCGGGCAACGAGCGGGTGGAGGAGACAGAATTCGATGTCCATTACACCTGCTAGTTGGACTCTAACATGCAGCATCCCTCCGCATGCCTCGCAGTCGCAGTTGGTTAAAATCGAGTAAAACCCTTTTCCGAATTTTCGCAAAGATCTTGAACCTGAATGCAGCAATTTAGAATGAGAAAACGAACGCAGAGATGCTGGCGCCCATCGAGGAGATGGCGTGTCGTTGTTCTTTATTCACAAGTTTGCCGGGAACCGGCTATAGGAAAGCCGGTGTTCCGCGGTTTTTTGATGTTGCTCGTCAGCATCGTTCCTTGGCCTCAACCACATCAGCAAATCCTGGTTTTGGCGGGACTTCGCTTGTACTTGCTTGTACCTCATGTACCTTTTGGGCCATGTACGTACCGGTACGTAACCGTTCGTACCTGGCGTGTACTTTTGGGTAGTGCCGGCAAGGTCCGGTTCAGGAGCAGCTGCTTGAACCGAACGCGAGGTTCAGGTTCAGCGTTCGGGGAAACAGGCCCTGAACCTGAACCGAACCGAATCTTGCCAGCACTACTTTTGGGGTGTGCGCTGTACTTTACTGTACTTCATGTACTTTTGGCCTAGGTATGTAGCTTTTTGTAGTTAGGGCCCAACTACATACTTGTCCACACCTTGGCCATACATATCCCTTGACAAAAAGAAAACTCGCCGTCATCTCTTTGCTCTCAACAAGGCATCAGAGACGTGTCACAACTGATTGGTTGAACTGGGAAAAAGCACGCCAAAAGTTGAATGCCAGAAAGAAATGGATTGAGTAAATATAACTAAAGGTGCGGTAACCGAGAAATACAATAGAATATAACGATAGATAAAAATGGAGGCTGCAATCTAGGCCAGCATGAGCAACCCCTACCCTCCGCATCCTGCCTCCGGACATTGATCGACACACGCAAGCGCTGCTGCAGCACATGCAGGCCGCTGATGCGCTCTCGCTCACCAACCGCCTCAAGCGCACGGGTATCCGCAGCGCAGATATCGGGCACCTGTCGTGCAGCACCACCACGGGCATCCTCGCTGACTTGGGCGAGTAGCGGCGCAACACGGGCATGCAGGACGAGGAGCTGCGCGCGACGTGTCGGCGCTGCTTGGTGTGCTGCTGAACCAGGTGGCGCTCGACCTAGGAAGCGCGGCACACGTTAGCGTGGTGATAACCCAAGGATTGTCATCCCTCACCCAAGGACCGTAAGGTGCGTGCCGCCATCGTTGCTCAGCCCCGTGTGCACGAGCAGGCAGAAGCACACAAACTGGATGTCGCTTAATGTCAATGCGGTGCTGGATGGCGTGGGGGCGCCAATGCAGGAGCCAGGGAGCGGGGAAGCGAGTGGGGACGACTGGCCGGACGACTATCTGGCGCTACTGCTGCATCGGATGCTGCGGCACTGCAGGCTGTCGGAATCGTTGATTCATTCGGTGTTTGTGGGCCAGGTGCTCGAGGAGGATCCGCCACGGCAGACCCCAGTATCGCGCGCGGAAGCGATGTGGCTAGAGAGCGATGCGTGTGTCGTCCTACCTGCATGACGCAGTGCACTTGCCGCTGGTGGACAGGGTGAAATGAGACCACAAAGTGAAGAAGAAAGAAACAAACCAGGGTCGACTTGCATGCGGCAGATGATTTGGAAGGGTCTGCTTGCACGGGGCCTTGCCACCGGTACTTTTGCCGGCTGGAAATGAGTGAGTGAGGAGGGGTGAGAGGAGAATGAGAAGAGATGGGTCAAGTCAATCCGCTCGTCGTAAGTGTGGAACAGAACTCACCAAGATTTCTCGCCATGCATTCCGAGCAAAGCAGCTAGTCCGACTAGTACTCCCTCTTGTGTGCAGAGGTGACACAGCTTGCGTTTTGAGAATGTGAGTACACCAAGCAGCCCAAGGTGCACTGAGTTGGCACTGCATCAGGTCGAAGGGCATGGCGTTAAGGTGCAGCAGCCGCAAAGTAAAAGTCGGCGGCGGACATGGTGGGAATGCTAGAGACACGTCAAGGGTGGCCGTGAAGGTGAGAATTCTAAGTCTCGAGAACGTTCAGTGGCATGCACGTAATGGATTCAGAGCCATAAATCGGCGCCAAATATTTGGCAATGGTTCGTCTCTTCTTCCACTTCTACCACCACCATCCCCAAGCTCCCCTCCTCCCTTCCTTTCTATGATCTTATCTTTATTCCGCACTTGGCCTTGGCCACTTCCGTCTGATGTTGCCGAGCTCGATTGGTCGCTCGAAGTCCTCCAAGGACGTGGTCGTCGCCGCCGTGCCACCCGCACGCAAGCCTCCTGGAGGGTGAGGAGAGACCTGTAGGAGTGAGGGTGGTGACTCGGCACTTGATAAGGTACATTTTATCTTGTCTCTTGAGTCTGGTCTTCACTGATCATTCACGCTGCAGACTCAGACTCGAGCTAGTTACGCAGGAGATGTGGTAAGTCTTTTGGGTCTTTTATTCCCTGCAGCTTTGGGTTGATTAATTATTGCTCAGTGACTTTCAAAATGTTTTGGAATTAGGGGAGTTCACGGTAGGCCGTATTTTCTCGTTTGTGAGTAAATATATTCATTTGATGGGATGAATAAAACTGTCGTTTGTGGAATATATCCGTGATCACCCCGTTTGAGTCCAAGATATATTTCTATAGTATTTATTCCATCTGCCAGGCACATACCCTTCTCACAACATTCAATGACCCCTTATCTGCAACATTTGGTCATTGGATAGTACATATCCTAGCTAGTACAAATTCTTCTCTCCATGATGCCCCTGAAAAACTAACTGCCAGTGGACATCACAGCTGAGCTTTGGACCAAACAGTAGCAACCTTGTTCATGTCGGCCACTGAAGAAGGCCGATGAGCTTCGCGCTGCTTGATGGTGGCAGCTTCGGTGCTCCCGGCTATGGTGGCAGTGGTCGAGGCAGTCACGGATCAAGCAGATATATATATTCCAAAAATGTTTATTCCACAAACGAGATTAAATCTCGTTTGTGGAATATCTTTTTTTGTAAAAATAAACATCCCATCACTCGAATATATTTATTCACAAACGAGAAAATACGGCCTACCGTGAACTCCCCTATTGCTTGCAGGTCCATGTTTTGTATCTTTGAACGACTGGCGCTGACACTTGCCTTTTGTGTGGATCACCGTGTATTCGCTAATCACTGCGCGTACGTCCCTCAATTTTTTTATCTATGTCTGTCCATATTGACTGAGTTTCTGAACAGTTAAGCCTCTATTCCGCACGTCCAGCTTCACCGAACTCTATTCTGTATGTCAACTTAATTCCATGTATTGTTTCCTCAGCTGATTATTGCTCTGAGTAGAATGGTGAGTTCCCCAGTATCCACTGGGTATGGTGTGCTCATCGCAGAGAGTGGCTGTGCACCCTAGAGTCGCCTCTCGATGCGGACGGTTCCGGCGTCACATGATCGGACTCGTTGTTGGCAGCGGTGGCATCCTGCTTCTTCATGGTCATGCTTGTGCTCCCCCCCCCTCTCTCTCCATATATATGTATGCTGATGCAGCCCCTTTGCTCCCTAGCGGCATCTTGCGCATCCGCCATGTCAACTTTGACTATGTCACACCCTCCTCGTTCGACGTTCAACCGGCACACGATGGCGGTGCTCGCGGACATGGGGACGTTGATGGTGGCTAAATTCTACTTCTACTCTTTATATTAAATTTATTTTTAACAGCCTTATCTTTGTGTTTGCAGGTGCACTGCATCGCGTGCACCCTGCGCCAGATCGCCAAGTGGAGGCGGGCGTGGACGTTTGGAAGCATCGCTTCGTGTGCGTCCTTGGATTTCTTCATCCATGTCTGTCCTGAAACTGACCCAGTTAAACCTGTATTCTTGGGAACCCAACTTCACTGGCTCTTTTCAGTACGTCCAGTTAATTTACCTGTGTCATTTTCTTGACTAACTATTGCTGTGCACAGAATGGTCTCTCCGCTGAATGTAGTTCTTGTGTGCCATTGCCTGCGTGCCTGTCTCCTGCTAGAGAGTAGATATTATTGTGTCAACATTGTTTCACCCCAATCTATCTTGATTTTTTGTCTTCTACTGTGCTGTGGGATGAGAATTGAAAGCTGTATTATCTATTTTGAATGCATTAAAACCAGCTGTGATGTTGCTGCATTGAAATACAAGGAAAGTACAGTCAAGTACAGCACGAGTACAGCCAAGTACAGCCGAGGTACAGAGCGGTACGTACTTCGGCCGAAAGTACGGACTTTCGGCCCAAGTACGTACAGGTACCTAAAGGGGTACCCACGGTACAGGCGGTACAGGTGGTACAGCAGGTACAACTGGGTACGTACCACTGCGTAGTTGGCCCAGGTTTTGCTGATGCACCATCTGACATCCTGTGCCGCCGTTGACGGAGGTTCCTGGTTTTTCCAGAAGAGGGTATCCCTCATATTCAATTCCGGCTCTCAGACGCGTGGATCTCCATGGACCCAGGTATCCAGCAGCATTTCTCGTGCAAATCACTCTTCTTCGATTCCTGCCCCGCGTATTCCACTTATGGCTCATCAGCACCGGGTATGTACTCAATATCTGGCTCAAAGCACTCCATGCGTTTTCCCCAGATCTCCGGACGGAGGTGGTGAACAGGAAAGCGGGTTTCATCGGCAAGATTACGTCGCTTCTCATCGTTCCAAGTACTTCAGCCTTTTCACTTGCATTTGACAGCTGCGGAATTGTCATCCTAGTAGCTATGAGTGCCGCTTTTGCAATTCTTCTTCCAATGTGGGCTCGGGGAGCTGAGTCGCCGTTGCCGACTCCTTAGTAAACCACTTGGTAACTGGCCGGGGCTAATTTTTTTTGAAAGGTCGCGCTGGTCGTGCTGGACGCGTAGGTTCCTGGTTTCAGCAATTTAAGCACCGCGTAGCTTGGTGGTCCCTCCAGTATCCATTTCCCTGCTAAACAGTCATGAACCAGAAATTTTCATCTGCCTCTTTCGCTCCTCTTCACAAAGGTCAAGCGTGCATCAATTGCAGACGGAGAAAAGTAGTGCGTACCGGTCCTTGCTGCCAGAAACAACTGAAAAATTCCCCTGCCATTAGAAATGTGACGGAGTGAAACGGATGTGCGGACCATGCTCCCGATTTTTAGTTGATTTCGGTGACTGTGAATACACGGAGAGTGGGCCATCGAGCGGCCAGGTGCTTGAAGGTATGAGGTCAATAATAACCCTCGGCGACAAGCCATTGATTGCTTTATCCCTCAGAGCAAATATCGATTCTACAAGCGCGAATTGAACAGCTTGAAAAGCCCAAGGATAAGCGCCTGACTTTGACCATGACGCAAGCGTGGGGAAGCCGCGGATCTTCGCAGATGTCGCCCACTCAAATTTCGCCGTCCAACACGATGGCCTTCGGGCCTCTTTTGACATATTTTCGTATGTGCTTTCCTCTTGGCTGCAAGGTGTCCACTCACTTGTTTAGATCAACAACAGACGTCAGGCGCGGCTGTGAATTCAAGTGCCGCAAATACAATATCAACTGTGAGTATTCAGCTTGCCAGTTTGGGCGCCTGAGTTGCGAGCTTGCTTTATCTTCAGGAATTGCCGTTCATTGTGCTTCAAGCATTGTGAGTGGTTCGTTTTACTTCTCTCCGATCGCCCTTCTCATCTAACCGGTTCAGGGTCCACAATTTCCTCCATAATGCCAATTGTTTTGGGTTTTTCTTCAATACACAGGCGTTCCACGGCGCAGTGACCAGTACAAATGGGCGCACGGTGCCCCCGGGGTCATGTATCTCTGGGGCGTTCACGCACGCGGATCACAGTATACGAACCAGCCTTCCTCGCTCACGCTCTCCGAAGCACCGCCGGCAGCCTCGCGGGAACCCATCCTCGCACAGTCCTCCACAGTGCACAGGCATCTGTTCTGCTCGCTCATTATTTCCTCCGAAATGCGAGGGCGTTGGAGGGGCGGTACCACACCAGCCCCGCCACTGAGTGCGGGGCTTCACCTGATCCGCGGACGCAGCAAACCTCCTCCGGCCGAGACGCTGCCCCCGCCCAGCGATCCAGTGGAGGAAGGTGAACGTATCGCAGCGTGCTGGAGCGTGTTGACGCTGAACAACTGCTGGGCGGGTGTGGACGGTGCGCCTTCTAACGTCACCTACGGCCCAGGAGGGTTGACGATCGATACCCCATGGCCTTTGGAGGCGCGAGACTACGTCGAGGGGGGTCTCATCTGTGTTTATCGCTATCGCTTCGCTCACTCCGTGGTTTGGTTCGCCGTATTGCGTTCTACTCGTGGAAGCCGCTGATTGCTCTAATCGAGCCACCTATTAGGTACCGAGCTAGAGACCGTTCACAGGGCGTACAATGCCGCCCAGATTGGCTAAAACCGGGAATGACCAAGAATTTTAGACGTTTAGATTGTACAATGCTATACTTACAGAGATACTGTATATGTCCCGACCGTGGATCACCCATGCGCAACACAAGTTCAACCTGTATTACTTGACCTGCTACACCATCGACATTTCTGTGTGGGTGAACCGAATTGTATCCAGTCGACCTTCGCCATCCAGCAGGGTCCTTGAGGACGTTCCGAGCGACGCCACCACCATCTGGCTCCCCAAGGCGCCGGACCCGACGTCTATCACATCCTTCGACGTCTCCTTGCGGAGGTGGATGAGCATGCGCGTTGTCATGATTCCAACAGCGGCGTGAAAGGGACTACGTGAGGGCGACGGGAATTAGCAATTCATGTCTCAGTCCAAGAATGTGTAACAATCCCGCACCCGTAGCTGAACCATGGGATGTGTGTAACGCTCACTACCATGAGCTGGAAGAACATCAGCATTAATATTATCGCACATTTCGGGAGCAATTGCAGGAGCCATGGCTCACGTTGTTGAAGATGAGCAGCGCGGTAATTCTGCATCGTACAATTAGCAAATGCTTCCCTGAAGACAGAGGTACGCACCCGAAAAAATAAAGAATGTTGTCTCGGAGAAGGACCGTGTACAGTGAAACCATGGAGCCTTTGCGGAAGAATGAGATGGTCCTTTGGAAGGTTTTGAACAGGGCGAATCCAAACAGGATGCCCTCGTAGGCGGTCGCTGCAATGAACTGCTTTCAGGCACTGTATGGGGGAAAAGCTGAATGACGTACCAGGCACCCACTGGGCCCATTCAATGCCGGAATGCACCGACGGGCATCCTGGGAGCGGGAGTTGGATAACACTCGCAATTACGGACGCGCGGCGGGAGTGGTTGTAGATGAGGATCCACATAAAGCCGACAATGGACCCCGCGAAAAGGAGGAGGTTGATAGCTGCTATCTAATGAGCCGGAAAATAATGAGACGTTCTGTTAGGAAAGGACGAGGAAGTACCCGTTTAGAACAGCCGTAAAGCGCATAGATCCGGAGCTGCATTATAATCTCTACACTCCACAGAGAAACCGCTCCGACTACCCGGATGATGGTGTCCATCGCCACACAGCTGCGGAATGTGAGTGTGACGGATAGGAGCGGAAGAATCGTACAGATTGTTCGAGGTAATTCCAGGCCGAGCAAAGACGTGTATTTGAATTACGTCGAATAGTAAGAGGGCAATGCTGAAAAGGGCGTCAGAGCAGATTTGGTCCGGAGAAGTGCCAACCTATAGTATCGTATCTGCACAGCGGGATCAGACCGGAAGGACAGCAGTGGGAAACGTCTCACCCAGAGAAACATGAATTTACTAAAGTTTAGGCGTTGTGGCTGGCAGCCGAGGTGAGGATGGAAATGACGATTGTGGAGTTTCGCACCCAAATATATCTGATCTACGGGAACTGTTATCGTGAGGAAAACTTGAGCCTCGAGAGCCCTCACCTCGTCCTCCAGGGTGACGACTGCATTCAGAGAATGAGAATCCAAACCAACGAAGATACTGGGGTGCACGAACGGTAATCATGAAGAATCCAGGTTAAGCCAGCCACTATGCCAAGTTCTGTGAATCTCTTGGCGGAATCAAGAGGGGAGAGCGCTCACAGACTACATGTAGAGGTATGAGGTTCCCTATAACCAGCGGGATAAGTTGACTCGTATCTTGGGGGTCCGCCGGAGACGAGTTGGAAGAGTAGGACATGGTGGCGACAAGAGAAGGCGGGTGGGAGGATGCCACCAGCGTTGATCACGGTGGGAGGACGCCACCAGTGCGATCAGGGTGGATGTGGGAAGCATCCGTGTTCCCGGAGGGGTGATTGAAATTGGCATATCAACGTTCCGAGGGGCTTGGAATAGAAACCAGATTTTGGGAAGGATTTTCTCGGGCTGCCAGCATGAGGGAAAAGATTGAGCAGCCCAACCCGGGGTGCGCGTTCGTGGAGCGTTCCCACAAGTCGATGTGTACAGTATCTTTGGGGTATGTAGAAGATCGATCGGGAGCCATTTCGCAGCTGCGGCAATTTGAATGGTCGTCATCCCTATTTTAAGCCTCCACGTGATCACTTCCCGGCCCCGAAATCATCCAGACAAAACCCTTAAAACGGACTTGCGTTGAAATTTCAAGGCCATGAGAGAATGGCGAATTGAACTGCGGTCTTTGAATGAATCTGTCAGAATTTCGAGCCAGTCGCTCGCTGTCACCGCCGACGCACCGGCGCCGATGGGTAATTTCCGGGTGTTAAGGCAATGTTAAGGCAACAGGTACTGGCTGACTGTACCCTACCCCTGGTTCCTTGCCCTCGATATATTACTTCCGCACGATATAGTAATACTCCGATCGGGCTAAGTGAGAATGGCGAACTGGACGACCGTCTTCAAAAGTAATTGCTTCGAATTCAATGAGTTAGTTCGTTCAACAACCTCCGTGTGATCGGACGTGTGATCGGACTCTACTGATATTGATTCTTCGGCGTCGCGATAAGATACAGTCAGGATCCGGTAATACAAATCTGAATTGATACCTGAATTGGTGCCACTCAATCCTCAACTTCCGGCAAAATGACCTCCGTACAGGTATCCAGTGCCCGTTTCCACAAAGCATTTTCTGCCAGAGTAGCGCGATCTCCAATGATTATCAGAGCCAAACGCGCGCGCGTCCACATCACATTCAGCCGCCTCGCGTCATCCACAAACCTGGAATGGATTAGAAATTAAACCAAAACGAATATTATCATTAACCAACCCGATATCCCGGTCGACGTTGCTTCGAACACTCGAAAAAATGATAATGTCGCTTTCCCGACCCTGAAAGGAGTCAATTGTGAATGACTGGGAGGTTATTCGCCTGAGGGCTTGAATTTGTTTGGTGTAAGGCGAAAGCACTGTTACGGATAGCGGTCGCTGTTCAGGTTGATCCGCCGATTTTTCCACCTGAAACATCGGCAGAATACGTTTGACCACTTCCACCTGACCGTCATTACTCTTCGACCTCCCCTCCATGTCTTCCTCTGCGGAACACTGCAAAAATACCGTCGGTATCACGGCCTTATTGCCGGCATAATGTGGCCAAGGGAATGTACACCGGGTGAGAATTTCCAAGACCTCGGCGCTGTTCGAAATCCCTGTGCGTAGTCTGTTGTCATAGAATTCTCTGGACGGAAACTCGGCAAGTTCTTTGGGAAAACGATACTGGACCTATAAAAATTGATGAATGGATGGTTCCGAAGAGGATTTGACCTACATCCAACATGGTCTTCGACATTCCTGGAACATCCTCGCCAGTGTACAGTCTCTCGAGCAGCGAAACATCGAACTCAAGCGCCTTGCCCATTTTCTTGACAGTGGGACGAAGTTGAACGCTATGCCCCATTCGATTAGATAATTCCTCATACCAAGGTGAGGGTCTCACTGATCCCCAACGAGAATGGCCTGTCGAGTTCCCTTCACCAGAGGGATGAGTGCGGTGGGTTCGGTGATTTGCGAGGCCTCATCAATGAGCGCAATATCGAAGTCGACCTTGCGCAATATGCCGAGACCAGCACCCTAGACAGCGTCGACGTGAGGCGAGCGCCAAGGTTTCAACCACAAACTCACAGCACAAGTCGTGAATACAATGAGCGCGGCTTTGAGCCGTTCCTGAGCCTTCTTGAACAGCTTGTTGCTTTCGTTCATATCTCCGCCAACTCGAGCATCGATGGTAAAGTTTTGAAGAGACTTATTGACTTTTGAGACGTCTGTAGCCACCCGGAGTATTTGCTGCTCCTCCAGAATCTTTTCCGCTTTATTCATCTCTGCGAATCTTTCCAGAACATTATCGACCGCTGGACCAAAAAGTCATTCAAGTATTCAACATTCTTCAACTATGGATCTCACCGTTGTGTGTTGAGGCCGTCATCAAGATCCTCGTTTCGCCGGGTCTTTGCAGCAATCGTTTCAAGATGTGGACGACCACGGTCGTTTTCCCGGTGCCTGTCCAATACGCGTAAGAATACGAACCGCATCAAATCATCATGTCGCTTACCCGGGGGTCCCCACACGAGACACAATGGATTATTGATAGACTCGATCGCGGTAATTTGGCTGTGGTTCAGATTAGCGTGAACCTCAGGGGGCACGTTGGTCTGCGGAGTAATTGAAAGGGTCTCCGGGCTTTCCGGGGGCGTTCCTGTAATGATACTGTAATAGAGACAAGATGTTTCGCCCTCGTTCAACAGCCGGGCTAATGCTTCCATCATCGCCTTGGATGTGGCTGGCAGTGAGCAGTAAGTATGCGAATGAGGTGCAGATGATGTGCAATACTTGCCTATGCTCCCGGCGTTGTACAGATTCCAGTCCATAACCTCCATCTCCGGCGGCGGTGGATGCATCAGTTCGATCTTCAGCTCACCCTTCATGGATTGAATCACCGCCCCGTCCAAGACGATCGACTCGATCCAACGATTATCAGGTTTTGAAGCGGCTTGCAGTCGAACATGCGAGTGCAATCTCACAGCCGACTTGGCGTCAATTCTGATTGGGGCCCGCACACACAGAGCCTCCCCTTCGACGTATGATAATCTGGTGTGGGCCGGAGGCGTTCGCTGTCTTTTGGGTTTTCCATCTTCATCGCACGGGCATTCCTCAAAAGCCTCTTCCGCACGATCAAACGCGATCGCCAGCGCATGCTGTTCGCCATATCTACGGGCCGTGTCGGAGTTGTCACCAGAGGCACGTCGGCAGTCATTGAGAACAAGGAGGACCTCCTGGACCAGTTCCTGGGAGCGAACCGACAACGCTGTCAACCAGAGAAGATCGAAGTACGTAGCCAGAGGCAGGGCGGCAATGGTCGCAGATATCTTTTCCAGTGCAACCAGCACTGCGACGCGAAGACCATTGGCCGAACGAATGAGACTGATGAGGATTAGGCCGGACAGTGGTGAAGTCTCCTCCGGCAAAAAACCATCGTCAATAGGAGGATAGGCTTTCAATAGACAGAACACGAGAGGGGGATAGGTGTCCATCCATTTTATGATTTCCGCGCGGCGCAGAGGTATTTCGGTGATGACATGGTTGAAAATCCAGAAGGTTTCGTCCTCGAGATGATATTTCAATGAAAACTGAATCGCCTGATCCAATTGCAGGCCATCCAGCTCATTCAAACGACGTTGAAAATCGTCTGCTCCAAGTCTTGGGTGAAAGGCATTCTTCAACCATGGAGGATGTTTCTCGGCGTCTTGCCAGTGCTCCTCCTCGATGTCCTTGATATCATTCAGATGATATGGTGCGGCCTGACGTTCAAACCGTCGGACGCGATTCTCCGTTGGGACACTGAGCTACAATCAGCGGTCAACAGATGAAAATTGAGTGAGATACGCACTGCTCGAACCACATGTCGAATAATTGATGCGCGATTCGATCTCGGTTTGAGACCACATGTAACTCGATGGCGGTCACTGGAGTCCTGTTAATTCTGCCGACTTGCTGTAATTGATGGTAAGCATGTCTGCCATTTTCGACACTGTGGACAAACTCTTTGAACCCGCGCCGAAATCTTTTGTACTGCGATACTAACGGCGAGCTCTGCACCCGACGCTGCGGGTGGGCGTGTCATGAATATAAAAGTATTAGCCCTGTCCTTATCGTACAGCTGGAGATTCGTGTCGCTGCAGTGGAGCCGGTAGCCAGAAGTGCAGGGTCGATAGCCAGAGAAGTTGGACGATGTTTTGTTCATGAAGGAAGCAACAACAACATTCTCGTTCACCTCGGGCTCTTCGTCCCAAGGCATGTCCCCGCGCATGAATATTCCAACGGCGAAGCGGTCATCCGTCTGAAGAAAAACCAATGAATATACCTGCAACATCGAAAACTCTTCACTGACCTTCAAGACGAGTAATTTCCTGGTGAAGTCGTTGATAGCCATTCGAAGGTAGAAGAAAAAGGTTCCAAGGCCGTTGAGCTTTGACGAGTAAAGACGCTGCAAACGGAAGGGTTGATTGAGGGACCGTGAGTAGAGATCGCCTGGGGTCAAGATATCGGAACGAATCAGAGAATTCCAAACGAAGGGATAACTCTCCTGATCCCCTAGGTCGAGGGCATGCGCCACAGCGTATTTCTGCGCAGTTGTGAGCGCACCGAAGTCGAGATAACCCAAGTACGGAATGAAATCATCCCTCGACATGCCGATTTTCCGGGACAGACCGAAACTTAAAGTGAAGAGCTCGTATTCAGACAGAGAGTTCTGGGCGCTCTGGAGCAAACGAAGCAACAGCTGTTTCCCTACATTGGGATCATCCGGAGGGAGAGTGAGAGTGGTATGATGAGATTGAGACCATTCTTCAGCGAATTTTCGCGCCGCAGAAGCCAACTTGTTGATGATAAACTCATCGTCCCCTCCCGGCGGAACGGGAGGTGTTGTCAACCTTTCGGGGATCTTGATGGGCGCACCGTCCACGGATTGTGAATGGAGGGCATTTAACTCTTGACATTCGGGGCTGAGCGCACCCAAGGGGCTACCGCGAACCCATCTGGCGTGCAAAGCGGCAACTCGAGCTAAACCCGCGCTACAAGGGGGAGAATAATCAGGCTACAAACGGACCAAAGTGAAAATCTCACTTATTATAAGAAGCGAAATGGTTAGCCAAATCCATACGCACAACGGATTTAGGAGGGGGTTCCCTGTTTGGGGGGTAGTCGTACGACTATTGTGCACATGAGGAAGTGGCTTTGTGGGGTTGAAGAATTAAGACTGGACCTCTGATATAGTGCTCGGCACAAGGTCAGGATCCCAACAAACGAAATACTTATCGCCATCGAGATCGCCTATTCAGTTTGAGTCAAGCGTTTACTGGATTTACGGATATCGCACCTCCGCTGGACATGGATGGAGCAGCCTTGTGGCCCGGTTTGGCCACACCTGCGAATACAATGCAATCGACCAAGTGGGAGAGCTCGGGTCTGTGCACAGCTCTCAATTTCAAGCAATCGCCTGATCAAGGAGGCTGATGGTGATTTTTTGACAAACGAGATGCACGAACCACATACCAGGATGAAGGCAGGGATTCCGCACGACTAGCACGTCGGCGTGTATAGGGGTGCTGGGACCCTTGCGCGCTGTGGTGATTCTGATAGACACCTGGATTTGAAATTTGAAGGTCGGAAACAATAGGATGAAAACAAAGAGAAGCCCTCACCTCGCCCTCTTTCAAGACAGAAAACGGGTCGCAAACACCGAAAATAAGCCGTGATTTCTTCACTATCATCCGCGACCGGTCTTTGTTTCGGTCGTTTTTGAAGCTCCCGATTTCCCTGGACTGTAAACCTCGGACAGCTGCGGCGATTTTAGCATCATCGAGTCCGTCCAGGAGAACTCGCTCAGCCAAACTGTGCTCGCCCATAGAGGTCAGAAAGTCGAGAGCTGCGACCGGGTCCGTCGCCGCGTCCCGAATCCACTGAAAGTATGCTTCTTGTTTGGCCAGGAGCGCGTCGTCCGTGATGCCAAGACTCGAGAGGAGGACGATGATGTCGTTGTTGAGTCGGCCGAAGCAGTACGGAGCCGAGTGGTCCACGACTGAGAAAGTGGTATTTTGAGTGGCAGTAAACTTCTTCATACTGCGTCGGAAGTGGACTAGATGATTTTGCTCAGGATTAGTTCGTCGAATCTCATCGATCTTCGGGTGAAGCATCAAGACACCTGCATAATCAGATTTAGGTGTTGCAGCAACATAAAAACATAGACCCACCCTTGTATCCGAGATATCTGTGTTTGTGTGTCGGCAGGAAAGGAGATAATTTGGGCACCGTTAAACTCACCGAATTTGGAACACACAAGGAGTATAGCGGACGCCTCTAAAGATGATCTTTTTGCTTTTGGCGAGTTGTATGGCGAGATATCTGGAGATGAGACCACATCCATCGGAGAACAACTCATCTCCGGATTCAATATCTTCGATGTCCTTCACGAGTTTCGGGTCGAGGTTATAATCGAGCTGCGCTTCGGAGAATAAAAGCCCGATCCGTTTGGCGCCTGCCAAAAAAATGTCAGACGGATAAGGACTCAGTTCGTGTTTGCTCTGACGTTTTGCGGCACTCATCAGTCTCTGAAAATCGCCCAGGCGATAAATCCTGTTGTCAAGCTCGGCGTCCGAATTGGCTTCGCGAAGAAAGCAGCTCCGTGATCGCTTCTTTCCATCAGTCCATATTCAAAGGAGACAGTCAGGGCGGACCCACAAGCTGGCTGTTCGAGTGGTGATAAAAGCGATATTGGACGCCGTTCAAAAAAAGGCCCGCTTTGAATAAACGAGAAATGTAGTCGCCTGTAACCTTGATCGGCGTCTCGGGGAAACGCAAATTGCCAAAGGACAAAAGGATGAACTTGGATCGGTCATCCGTCTGCAGGATGCGATTTTTTGGGAGGCGAATTTGTTCCAGGGTGATGGCGTCAGCCGTGAATTTGATGAATTTTCCGTAGAGGAGTGGGTCTTTGGCATTCCGGGGAGGCAGGAGGGCCTCCTGGGATACAGCGAATCTCCATGAGTCGTCGTCCTTAGACGGTTTCTCTCGGAGAGTGTTAGGGGCCATGGGTGGCTAAGGAAGACAAGTGTCGTGAGACTGATCAGCTGAGATTGGCGACCTGAGAAGGTTTCGTAACATTGGCGCCAATTGAGCTCTAGCCTCTTCCTGATCACCGTCTAACGTCCGCCCTACCGCCCGCCGGCTCCACTCATCGAGGCCAAAGTTCATGGAACAGCGCACCCGAATCTACGTTGTTGGACCGTCGGTAAGTCTATCGTCGTACGCAAGACGGTTCGCACTCTTGACAGCACACAGTCAACGGGCAAAACGACTCTGTGCAATGCCCTTGCGCAGCGAATGGGTTTGAAAGGTCCCCAATTCGTTAAAGAAGTCGCTCGGCGGGTCATCACTGCCCTTGGCTTGGGCCGTGGCGATATTGGGCTGTTGGACATGCAAAAAGCGATCATGCTTGCTCATCTGGAGCAAGAGCGAGAAAACGAAGAGAGTAGCGCTCATCTATGCGACAGGTCCGCTGTCGATCCCATCGTATATGCGGTCTTCACAGCAGCAAATCCTGAGGACGCGCAATGTCGAAAACAGGCTTTGGTCAATTTACCAGAATTCCAAAGAGCGCTGCCACGTTACCGGAACTCGCTGTTTGTGTTGCTGAGTGTCAACAAAGAGTGGGTGAAGGACGACGGGTTTCGCCATGTTGGAGATGAGACAGAGATTTTGGCCATTTTCCGAGAAATACTTTCGGAGTTGGGGATCCGGTATCGAGAAATTGGGTGGGGCATGGGCTTTTTGCTGGAGAGAACAGCATTCGTCCTGAGTCTAGCTACGACCCCATATTCCAAGCTAGGAAATTAACGCGCGGAGGTGAGATTAAAATGAGCCTCGATGAATAATCACTGACACGATAACAGAGTGGAAGCTATAGGAAGCAGACAGTTTCTGGTCTGACTCTTGTTTTTTGGCCCGAACCGCTTTGAATGACAAAACTACCAATAAGGGAGATCTCGGTTGACTTCGAGAATGACGGCTCGGACAATGCGCTGGACCCAGTTCGGCTGGGCTTGTGTCAGTAAGAGCAAGAGAAGAACATTCGGTGATATCGGATAGGCGGGCCCGGTGCCATCAATCATTGAGAGTAAGGAATTCCGGGTCATTCCGACTCGTTCCAAGTCTCTCGACCGAAGAACAGTGGAATGGAACGTGCTCTCCCTGGTCGTGCGGTACGTTTGGTCAGCCTCTTCAATTCCCCTCCATCTGGACTTGACGGAGAGGCTCGCGGATTGACCACCTCCAGTTTTGACTGACGTGACTGGCGAAGATTTACACGTTCTCTCTGATCGATTCGCGGGAGTTACCTTTTCCGTTCACCGATTCCTTATCGCTACTTAGCAAATCTGATTCCAATCCCAAGTTTCTTGAAAAGAAATTCAACGAAGAGATCAGATCAAATCAATGATCCCATCGACGATTAATATTATTGCACCGCCACCGCCTTCAATCTCCCCCATTGCCGTCTTTCCTGCCTTCATCATCGCATTATATGGACAACAAGCCAAGGGTTCCGTCTGGTGTAGAGGAGGAAGAACTCAGGCGCATACAGCGCGAGAACCAGTCCTTGCGAGCAGAGAAGGATAGAGTACAAAAGGAGCGTGATGATACGGAGACGAGATTCGTCAATTCTCAAAGAAAGGTTGCAGAGCTGGAGCATCGGGTTAGGAAACAGTCGTGGGAGATAGACGATCTCAAGGCGGAGGTTCGGACGCTGCGAGAAGGCACTCTTAAGTTTCGATCGCCGGTCAGCCTCTTTCAGCAGCGAGACGCTCTAGATCTACGGTTGGGAAGCTAACATATTCTCTTAGCCTCCCAGAGGTCCAAGAGCACCTACTGCGGCAGATGTAATCGACATCTCGGACGATGACGAGCCAGGCCGCGATTTTGAGCGCAACAAGCCAATTGTCAAATCCTCCGCCACAGCGCCATCGCTTCCAGCCCCACCAGAGAATATCAGACAGCATCAAGTACTGACTAACATTCATTCGAAGCCATGCTGAAAGTCTGATTTCCCTTTTCCAGACTCCTCAGCGCAAACGCCAATTCATGGACAGCGTCAGTATACCCCGCGCTGCGTCGAAGCCCCAATTCCAAGCGCCCATGGGAAATCCTTCGATGGACGATCCACAAGATACCGAAGCGCCGTCTTCAACCGCAGATCCAACCGTCAAGCGGCTTCGGTCGGTATCACCTCATGTCGAGCGGTCCTCCGCGTCTATCTTGGTTTTTGGACATGAATATTGCAGTCCCTCGCTTGAACTGACTGGGTTTGTCCAGATGGATGACGGCGGAGCCGTCTGGCGACCCGCGAAGCGTCTAAAGAAGTCCAATTCCAAAGACGAGGACGTACGTGTTCTCCTCGTGCTCTTTTCTGCCGTTCATTCATTCCTCTCAGGTCAAGGGCGCGCTATTGAGGGACGTAGCCGACATCTACCTTGCCAACTTGCCTGAATTACAAATCCAACCCCCGGCACAAGCCAACTTCTACGTCTCGCGCCGATTTCTGCTGGACAAGTTCCGCGTGCTCAACCAGACCTTCCTCGGATACTTCAAACCCACGAACGACTCCGAACACCGTCGCGGCGCAATTTTCCCTCAACCTGGCCTCAACCCGTTCTTGCCCCAAGCGCCTGGGGCCGCCGGGCTTATTTTTGCATCGCGGTTTGAGATTATTGTGGATCATGAGCTGCCGTGGGCTTTATTCTGTAAACACAAGTCAGCTGGCGGCAAGATTGTCTGGCGGTACATGGGCGACTATCGGAACCGCCACTGTGGCGATTTGACGGCTGAACAGTTCAAGAGCCAGGCGACGGCGGTATGTCTCTTTCTCGCTTCCGCAGTTCCACGACTCCCGCTGATGATGACCATCGTATGAACGCAGGTCAAGCAGCAGTGGGGAAAACTCCTAATAAAGTCGAAGATGGTGGAGGCGTACATCGCCATGCGCGCGCGAATCGCGCTTAGGAAGGCCGGGGTGGCCTTCGTTCGTGGCGATGCGAATGAGATCCGCGAGATGGGGGAAGTGACGAGGAAGGGAGGGAGGCCGCTGCCGGTGGAGGCCAAGGATATCATCGATGCACTTGGTCGAGGTGAAGAGGTACGCTGATTTTACGGAATATTTTATTTTCTCCCGGTAAAATAACGATACCGCTATCATCGCAGGTCATCGGTATCATCCGAATGGAGTGCATCTCGTACAATCACGAGTTGGTCGCAGAGATGGCTCGCCGACACGAGGATTGGAATGTTGCTCCTGTGCCGGTACAGCCGGTGCAGCGGGCAGGAGCGACCAAGCGAAGGAAAAGAGTCTCAAAGACGGCTACGCGTCGGATTTGCTCAGACTCTTCCACCTCCGATTATTCGCCAGAATCGGAATCCGAAGACGGAGCATCCGCTGATTTGTTTGCGGAGCGAGCGCGGCGTCAGAAACGGGCTCATGTCGACGAGCCCCTTCGGTTGTCGCTTGGCCTTGGATGCGACTCGAGCATGTCGGACTTGACGGAGTTAGGGGACGATTAGGTGTGTGGAGGTATTTATCTTACGCGTGTGCACTACTTATTTGCTTTTCGATGACTTGATGTTCACTCACATCCAGCCTACGAATCGCAGACCCAACCAATAATTGCCAGAGTGGCCGACAGCGGGGCGTCTCGATTATCACACTGGTGGAAGCATTTGGCATAAGGATTCACTGGAAGGACAGATCGTTGGATAGTACAAAGATATAACGAACATGACCGTGAATTCAACTTTGTGCTGTGCTTTCAACTTTTTCTGCCAGCGATATCACAAACCCCTTAGGATTAACCTCTCCAGGAATTTAGCCATCATGTTTGAGGCCCCAGCATCCATGTCCCCGCCTTTTGGACATTTGTTCTGTGTCATGGGTACTGGGAATTCTGCTCTCTTGCGAGTCTCCATAACGACTACATCCTACCCTGTGTCATGCAGTACCTTTCAATCTGAGGAGGAGAGACTTCAACCTAGCTCTATGCAACTCGTAGGTACTCCGCGTTCTAATGTGCAGGATTCGCGATGGTCTCAGTCTAGGTAGATTTCGCGGAGAACGCCGCTCGAACAGAAGCTGTTGGATAAAGGTGACGCTTGGGTAGGATACTGCGTTATGGAACGGGCCGGGCGTTGTCATTTGAAGACGCGTCCGTAGCAAAGTAATTCCGAAGGTGAGGCTTGTCGGGATAATTTAAAAGCGGCCGCATGAAGCACAAGTTTCCCATTCCAGAACTCTCTGTGAACAGACAAGTCCTGGCAGTCATCCTGTTGGCTTGCGGCTCCACTGAACTCGCCCTCGCGACTGGCAGCACATCCATTGCGGGCACTGGATTTAGCCCGTTAATTTTTGATTGAAGTACAAGACATGCCGGAGCTTCGCTCCGGCTGGTCCATGGATGACTTATGGAGATGAAAAGTATTTATAACCACTCGTGCAAAGTAAACAACTTGTATCATACAAAAAGGGCCGTTACCACCAATTGGACCTAGAAAGAGGGTTAAATTACGTTGATTTCCGTTTCGCCTGACGGCAATTGAACACGTACGAAGATTTGAATATAGCAGAGTCCAACTGAAACTCTGGTGGGTAAAGTAAACACCTAGCAAACCGACGCTGCGGGGTGGACACGCTTCTGAATACCAGACAGGGTGGAATAACGAGCTAAGTGGGAAAGAAACGTACCGAGACAGCCTTGCGTCCGAAATATGGGTACGAAACATTATTAACAAAGTCCGTGACGGCCGCTCGCTTACAGTGCCGGACAATCAAAGCCAACACTTTGATGGATCATTTATAGGGCTCTCGGAACCTAACCGATAAGCTTCTAAATGATGAAAATGGTGTATCTACCTCCAAATGGTTCATATTACACGAGCCAATTCCATGTAAATTCAATTTTGAGTTTTGAGACCCGAAAATTTGGCCAAACACCTAAAAACACCCCAAAAATCACGAAAAAATTGCAATCGACTCCTTTTCACGAACGCTTTCTGAATCCGTCACAATAAAAAAATTTCAACGAGCCGTTCTTCCGAAAAATCACTTTCCTTTTTGGGATGGCAGTCGGGCCGGACCACCAATAATTGGATCACATGGTCGTGCAGCATGGATGCCTTGAGGCGCAAGGTATGCGCAACCCTTCTAGACTTTGTTCCCCCACCATACACCCATACCATGTCTTCCAAACGAGGCCGTGGCCGTCCACCAAAGGTCAAACGAAACATATCTGGCCTTCGGAACCAGAAATCCCGCCCTCCAACCCCTGAACCAGCACATTCCCAGCCTTCGGAGCCAGAATACAGCCCTGACTGGCCCAGTGACCTCATTGATGACAGTGACGATGAATCAGAGGCAGAGGAGTTTGATTTGGCCAACGAAGATGGAATGAAGTCCAAACCAGGATCAGACATTGATGTTGATTCAGATGTTGAAGTGGAGGGAGAGGAAGAAGCCTTTTCCTTGGCGGCAGAGTTCCTCGAAGACGATGTGTTACTCGAACGGTTACTTTCACAGGCAGAAAAGCGAGGTGATGATGCTGATGAAGAAGTTTCATGATGAAGCATCATTTCATGCATTTGAATCTCTGAGCTCAGCATGGTGGGTTTGATCCTAGTATTGAATTAAACACATTCTAACTCGGTAAATTAGGCTTGCAAAAGGGCAGCAGAAACTTCTGAAGAAGAGTCGAGGGCGCTTGATCCATGTCTCTGACTTTGTGAATGAGGTCACTGGGCGCCTTATTGTGCGCAATGCGAATGGAGACATTATTAAAGATGCTCGAAAAGTTATTTATCCAGGCAGCAAAGGTGATCCATGGTGGGATATGGCACAACTCCTGGTCCAAGTGAAGGAGGCTATCAAAATATTTGAAGAAGCACATCCTAACTGCCAAGTTCTGTTCATCTTTGACAATTCGTCTGCACATGCCTCACTTGGGCCAGATGCATTGCATGCCTTTGATATGAACAAGAGCAATGGCGGAAAACAGCGCTTCCAAAAGGACACCATCATCCCGAACTCTGAGTCAGTTCCGGCAGTTAATATGCGAGGAAAGCCACAAAGTATGAAGACAAGCGATGGGTTGCAGAAGGGATTGCAGCAAGTCCTTGAGGAACGGGGTTTCAATGTCCATGGGCTCCGAGCAAAGTGCAAGCCTGTCTGTCCCTTTGAAAATAAGGACTGCTGCATGGCTCGACTGCTGAGTCACCAAGAGGACTTTGCAAACCAAGTCTCTATGCTTGAACAAGTTATCACTGAGGCAGGGCACCTCTGTCTCTTTCTGCCCAAGTTTCATTGCGAACTCAATCCAATTGAAATGGTACATTTCCGATTTGTTTGACCCTTATTCAATTATTCACTGTATCCACAGTACTGGGGATGGGCCAAGTATCGCTACCGCCAGATTGAGAAAAACACTTTTGATCAAGCCAAGACAGCAGCCTTTGAATGCCTTGATGCTTGTCCAACGGATGTCATCAGAAAGTTTGTGAACCGATCTTGGCGCTTTATGGATGCATATTGTAAGGGATTGACTGGAGAAGCTGCCGCATGGGCGGTAAAGCAGCAAAAGGGGCATCGGAAGGTGTCACAACGGGCAATGATGCAGATTGCATCTATTGTCAATTAGGTACACACATATATATATAATTTTTTTTGTCTTCTGACCCCAAAAGGGGTACACACAATTTGATTTTTGACCCCAAAAATTTGGCCGCAGCTAAATTGTCGTGGGAAAAACTTCGGAGGTAGGTTTTTAGGCTCTTTCGAGGTCTGGGAATCTGAATCTGAACTCAGATTTGCTCAAAAAAAAGCCGTTTTTCGGCAATTAATTAATTACTAATTTGTTGGCTTTGATTGTCCGGCACTGTACCCTGAGGACGATGGTTAAAGGTATTGACGCGCTAATGATCTGACGGCAGTCAGTCCGAATGCAATTGGTAAGGGAGAGGTAACTGCACGATGCACTCCATACCTTGGTTGTCGGGACTGGAAGGAATGGTCATCGAGTCCAGGGTGATCGTCGCTCTCAGCTTATGAAAAGCTCGTTGGAACTCGAGGTTTGCGCGCAGGAGTCCGGAAGCGTCACGATCCTATACATTGAGCGGCTTGAAGAAGCTAGGTAAGCGTTGAAGTTATTGAAGCATCTGTTGAGAGCTCTTGTGACCAGCAGTCAATCGGGCTTGAGAACCTCCCAGGTCTTGCCGTTGTCATCCATAACGGGCGCAGCTTGGTGAGCCATCGATGTCGTCTTGCGTCATCTTGAGTCTTGAGAGCGTCTAGGGATTGAAGTAATTTGATCCAAACAACCACCGGTGGAGAGAGGTGGACGGAGAGGATGGGCTAAGGAATGGAAGAAAGGCTGTCCATCAACAGGTTTGAGGGCGAGAGAAAAAGCTGCGTCATTCCTCAGAGTGGAGCGGCACGGAATTATGCCGTGAGAAATAGTGCTCGACGAGTCTTGTGTTGGCTTGTACAGGCAGAAAATCATGTTGAACTACGTAACGAAGGATTACAGGAGGGGAAGATGATAGGGGAAAGAAAGAAAGAAGACTTTCTGACGGCCCTCCCTTATCAACGGATTTTGAGCGCGAGAGAAAATGCCGTGTGCTATCTCGGAATTGGGCGTATGGAGCTCGGTGAAGGCTGGCGAAGGTAGATCGGCGAAGTCGCTCAGATTTGATGCTTCAAATTTGAGCGCTAGGTGGGCGCTCCGTCGAAAGCAAATATTTGTGCCATTTCTAGATTTGTACCTCCAGAAATGGCACGGTATGGGAGAAAAGGAAGAATGTAAACAGATGCACATAAAATCAGTGCATCTGCTTAAGATATGAGTAATAATATTTCTTGCGCAGGTTCGTCCCGGGTGCCGGACATCTGGGCCGAGTTATAGCAGCTGAATTCCCTCTCCTTGATTTCTGGTATTTTGTGACTACTTCCTGACAAAAAACGGAATCCTCGCCCATAACAAGCGGTCGGTCAAACGGCATGGTTTTAGTGTGGTAGGATTGCTTAATCGGTGTTCTATGAATACGATACGATGAGAGACTAGGCTGTAGTTCAGTAGACAACGGGTAATAATCTATACACAGAGGCCAAGGATAGAATGGAACAAAGCTGGACATAATTTTCACGCCTCTACTTTTGGCTCAGCGCGACGGGTAGCCCGAGTGAGCTCAATGTCTGTGGATGAGGTGGGTTAGAACTTGCCAACGGGACGTGCACGCCGAGTCTCACTCACCCAGGGTCGCATTGGTGTCCCGCTCCTGGCCGGTGCCGTGAAATGAAGCAAACCGGATATCTTCCGCAGCGAGGCGCCCGACTATGTCGACGAGGGAAGGGTCGCGAATGTTCAGCATGATTCGCGATATGAAAACCGAACAGATGCTGCAGTGGTTATTTACACGATTTCCCGTGCGTCGACGCCAAAACATACATATTGGTGCTGTAATTGTTTAGACGATTTCCGCTGAGTCCGACCAGAGCAAAACACATACAAAGTGGTGGCAATTCCCCGAGTATACGGCTGCTCAGCGTCGTCAAGTTCCTGTATAACAAATGTGAAGCAGAAAGATATACTGTGCCGAACTGGGAGGCATGGTAAGAAGCAGTGCGCTCGGTTTGGTTTTTTGAACTTACAATAAACGTTAAAATGTTGGACAAATTTGACAAGGTCATCACGCTGCGGTTTTAGGTTCAGTCTTGTATTCCCTCTGCGGGAATTCCGTTACCCAAAATATATAGATCCTGCAAGAGTACGTTAGAATAACAGGGGTGGTGGAAAGCCTTTTACCGTCACGTAGCAACACTGTAAGAATACTCCAGGCATTCGGGCGGCCGCCGCTGAATACCTTATACAGCGTGAGGACAAAGATCCTAATTACAGCCATGGAATGTTCTAGATTCACAAGAAACTTCGAATAAACACGAGCACTCACAGGCAGTCGAATATCGCTACTCCAGCCCATCCCGAAGCCAGGCTAAGTCCTCTGAAGCACCCCGTTGTCAGATAAATTGGCCTGGAAACATGCGCAAACTCACTGCGCTCGAGAAATTGGGTAGTCGCATCCGTAATACAGAGATAAATTGGTGGATTCGACCACGGCTTTACCAATAGCCACCGACCACTGTAGATGAATGAGCCCGATCCTAATAAAGGGCGGGTGGGGGGGTGCGACGCACAATGCCGACGATAACGGCTCCAAGAATGACTAAACTCATTACGATCAACACGCGTTTGCTGTGCCCATACAGTGCGTAGGTCCGCAAAACGAGCAGTGCTGCGAATCATTGTGAGGATAGGTACTACCAGCGCCACATCAACGCACCTGCGACTATCACTTGGGTCGCAATAATGAAGTACTGATGATATCTTTCCAAACCGAGACATCTGGACATGAATATCAGCGTCCCATTCGCAGAAGGAGGAAATCGAACATCTGGAATGACTGAGCACACATTGGATGTCACATTTGAGTAGGCCAGAAGCGGACCTTGATTTTCGTAGGGCTACTGTTTTCACTCCAGAAATATTCCACGACGACAGGAATGTTTCCAAGGAGAGTACCATATCGATTGGCAAAGAAAAGCGCGGTTGGCCATGTACAAGATCTGCCCCAATATCGCGAGATTTCCCAATCCAACGTGAGGAAGTAATCGTAGAAGAGAATTGAAAACGAAACTAAATCCAGGTAGGCGTTTGAATTTCTGTTGGCTTCGATAAGGGGTTGTGGACACAATGTGAGAAATGACCACCGACAGTTGGACCTGAATCTGTTCAGTGTTCATCGGTCTGGGGCATGGAGGATGGGGTAAGAGGAGAGGGGAGGGTGCAACAGAAGCGAGCTTATCGAGTTCCGCTGCAATGAGGGGAGTCGAGAAAGACTGTTTTAAGGGGTGGGTTGACTCCCGGAGAGGTAACGACATTACAAAGTTTATATACTGAGATCAGTAACTAAAGGAGATATCGAAATCGCGGCGTGCGGGGTTGCGGTGCAGACAGGAATAGGATCATCAAATTTTCTTCAACTCCGAAAGAATGTCGAGCCGAGGTACGGCAAAAAAATCAAAGAGACTCGCAGTTGTGAATCCCAAAAAGGAATGGGGTTCAAGTCTTCGAAGCATCTGTACACGGGACGTGCCCGTTAATGAGGGGGAGTAGTGTGAGCCCATTCCCGCCTTAAGGATCGATCATCATCAATATTGTATTGTGATAGCCATTGACTGAAGACTCAGAGTATCATGATCCTGTCAAAGTAACTTCACGACAATTCACGACGGAATGACCAGAATATGTCCAAGTCAGGAACAGGAAACGAAACAAAGCGCCAATGGCTTTGACGGTTGTCCTGGTCTGGCAAGGGACCATTCACTCACACCACGGGCAATCAATGAGGCATATGAAAACCAGGTGCTTTAAATGCATGGAGCTCACAGTTGGAATGAAGCCTACAAAGGTGCGATGAGGAAACAAAGGGGAGCTTTGTCGCATGCTCTGTTTCCCTGCACCAGAGAACAAAGCATGCGACAAAGCTGCCCTTAGTCTGCTAAACATTGCTTTGTAGCTTTGCTTCCACATGTAAACAGCATGCATTCAAAGCATATGGTGTTCACATGCGTCGCTGGCTGCCCCCGGTGTCACCCAAAAAAGAGGCTGATTACTCAGGCGTGGAATCAGCAAACATCCGAACACATGCTGATTCATCCGTCCAGGCCGCCGTTTTGATGGGTAATTACGGTCCGAACCGTACCATAGAAATTTGATCAAAAAGACCCCCGATACAGGGCAAAAATTGTCGTATACGGCAAGGACAAGGCCCAAAGAAAATCTGCACAGCTCGAAACTACGAAAACAAGTGCGCGTGGTGCCCCCAATCAGTTCAATCAGTAGACGAGGCCGCATTGCAAGTTCGTAAGCATTCTGCTCTTCATGTATGCCTCATGAATAATGCGTTCTGTCTACCTGGATTCCTCTCCAGAATCGTCCCCCATCAACTTCTAGCTGACGGGGAGTCCGCCATCATCGGAGAGAAAGATTTCCCCAGAAGGTGGGAGTTCCGTTGAAAGCCGGGTTGCTCAATAGAATAGTCCCGAATTTGCGCCAATTGAACCACGATTCTCAGGCTGTTCGGTGGAAGCGGGCGGCGAGCTGCTATAAAATGCGATTGAAAACGAAACTAGATCCAGGGAATTTCTGTTGGCTTCGATAGGGAATTGTGGACACAATGCGGAAGATGAGTTGGACCTGAATCTGTTCGGTGCTCATGGAGTTGTTTCGTGGATGAAGGATATTGTCGCCTTACACAAGGATTGTATTGCGATAGCCATTGATCAAAAGTCTGGTGTTATGATCCTGTTCGAGTAATTTCACGATGGGATAAAGGTCGAAGTGCTTCGAAGTCGATGAACAGAATATGTTCAAGTCAGGAACAGGGAAAGACACAAAGCGCCAATGTCTACCATCGATTGACGGTTGTCTTGGTCTGCCAAGGGACCAGTCACTCACCCAAAATGAGACTGACTTGAGGCACAAGAGGACTTTTTGAACTTGAGAAAAAGTGCTATGATCACAACTCCGAACACATGCTCATGTCTTAGACTGCCCTTGCAGATATATACGTATGCAGAGACGGGCCGTCATTTCAATGGATAATTACGGTCCGGTGACCGTCCTGTATGAATTTCATTCAAAAGGCCGCAAGGACGAGGCCCAAAGAAATTCTGCAGAGCTCGAAAGTACGAAAACAAGTGCGCTGGTCTAAGGTGCCCCCAATCGGCTTGAAAATCAGTAGATGGATTACAGGCTCGAAAAATTCTGCCCTTCTCGTGAATGATGCGTTCTGTCTCGAACTGGGTTTCATCCCCCATCAACTTCTAGCCTTGAACCAGACTGCGGAGAGTCCGCCATCACCGGAGGGACATTTCGAAGATTTCTGCAAAAGGTACGGTTGCTCTGTAAAACCGGGTTCCTCAATAGAATAATCCCGAGTTTGCCCCAATTGAACCACGATTCTCAGCTGGGAGCCACCATAAATGCGCTTGCCTCGAGGCTAAGTCCCAAAATATAGATGACGTCAATCGTGAGTTCATTCGCTAAACTGTTTTTTTGCTGCCTCCGCAAATTTTTCTATTTTCCAAAGGTTCTTGTGAAGACGTCGTCCTCCAGGGCCTCGAATATTCAACTTTGTTCACCCTCGGCGATTCTGGATTCCCGTGGACCTGACAAAGCCGTCGGCTATTCTCGATCACATCACGGTGCACGTGCTTGGTGGATGGTGGTTGTTTTTCCCTTTTCGGCCTCGCGTTCCCGTCATCCCCACCATCCTCTGCTGCGCCTCCCTCCGTCCTCTTCTTCTCCATCCTCCTCTGCGCCTCCTCTATTACTCTCCTCTCCACCTACACTCTATCGCACAGGCTCCTATAGGTCCGATACGCCTACTCGACATCCCGGCGGAGATCCGAGCCTGACCTTATCCGCGATCTTGCACAGCGCAGGGACACAATAACGACTATAGACGCACGTACAACGACGAAAAACGAACACGAAAGGATCAATAATGATTATGACCCGGAACCCAATGCGAATTCTCCCTCTCCTCGCCCTCGGGGCCCTCGGCGCAGCAGCGACGTATTACCCACTCATCGAGTACTCCGGCGCGACGTTTTTCGACGGGTTTGACTTCTATGGGTCGATAGATAATACGACCTGGGGTGCGTGGCCGCGTCCTCGATACCGAATATCATCTAACATAATACTTGCATTAAATTTATGCTGAGCAGGAAACGTAACCTACGTCGACGCCGCAGACGCCAACGCCGAGTCGCTCGCATACATCAACGGTGCAGGCAACGCTATCATCAAGGTCGACGACGTGAGCACCGTCCTCGACGTCGGGATCCAGTACCGCAAATCCGTGCGTCGTTTGACTCATTTTTGATCGAACGCGCACTTACGTCCAAGACGCAGGTCCGCCTAACCTCACAAGCCCAATTCTCGATCGGCACACTCTTCCTAATCGACGCGCTCCACATGCCCTACGGCTGCTCCGTGTGGCCCTCCATCTGGCTCAATGGCATCCTCCAGCCGGGGCAGGTGTGGCCCGAGGCCGGGGAAATCGACCTCATCGAAGCGATCAACCTTGTGCGTCCCGCCATGCTATTATACTCCTCCCTTGGCAAGTGTTTCTGATATGGTTTTCAGTTCGACCACAACCAAATGGCGCTGCATTCTACCGCCGGGTGCGTGCAGCCCGAAAGCGTCGTGCAGAGCGGGTGCGTGCGCATCTGTTTATTCCTCCCAGCCATAATTCTCCCTGCTTCAATTAATTGTCCTTCCCACCTCGTTTAACACTCAACGACGCGCAGGCAAGCCACGATAAAAAATTGTAACGACACTTCCTCATCTGGGTGCATCGTCGCCGAGACCAAGAACAACTCATTCGGCGCGGGTTTCGCGGCAAACAATGGGGGTGTGTTCGGGCTGCAGTTTGATGTTGCTGGTGCGTGTCTTGTCCTTGGAATATCTTTTTTCCTTTTCTTTTTATCCCTTGTGAGAGGAACTGACGACGCGTTTCAGGTATCTTCATGTGGTTTTGGCCTGTACGTCCTTCTCTTCTGCCCTGCCTTGAAAAGCCCGCATCCTCTTCATATTCGCGTCCATGCCCTCGTGGTTTCCTCTTGCCTTTTATTTTGCGTATTCTCCGCGTCACTGCCCTCCTTGTTGCCTTTCCTTCCGTCTTTCTGTTATCTTACGTACAACACTTAACTCATCCAACTTACACCCTACTCCCCGTCCTATTATTTACTTTAGTCCTCGACTAACACATCTCTTTTCTCAGCGCGAATCTATCCCTGGCTCTATCGAGGAGGCCACGCCCACCTCCACCATGAACCTCACCGACTGGGGCATGCCGAGCGCGGCGTACCCTGCCGCGGGGTGTAATATCACCGAGTTCTTCCCTGCGCAGCAGTTGGTTATCGGTAAGTCGGGCTTTATGCTTCCCTCGCTCTTTAGCTTCTGTTGTCCAAGCTGGATGAGAATTGTGTCGTTGTATGTCGGTTTCGGGAGAATGTTGTGCTGATGGGGATTTTCTTTTCAGATATCACGCTCTGCGGGCTGTGGGCGGGGTTCCCGTCGATCTACAATGCGACGTGTCCAGGGACTTGTGTAAGTGTTGATCCTCCCGCCGTCTTCCCAAAGCCATACATACATATTCCCTTTCAAATCCCCATTTTTCAAACAAAAAACAAACTTACTCGTTGATCGCAGTTTGCCTCCAACATCGCGGGCAACGGCTCCAATTACGCCAACGCCTACTTTGAGATCCCGTCCATCCGGACCTATTCTCTCAACCAGTCCGCGGCCGCCAGCGTCTCCTCGATACCGCAGACGACTGGGGCCGCGAGCGGGAGCATAAGCTCCGGGCCGGCGATTCAGACTGGCGGTGCACCCAGTGGGGCGCGGCGGGTGGCAAGATTACCTGCGGTCGCCGCGACGGGGGTACCTGGTGGGGGGTGGGCTGGGGTGGTTGGCGCGATGATGTTGCTGGGGGTGGTGCTGCTGTGACCTTTGTGCGGCTATTAAAGTATGGTTTCCGATTTCGATTTCTTTCTCGAGGGCTATCCCATGTATGTAGCATATGCACTGACTGAGATCTCACTTACATTTTACATACTTACTTGTGGTTTACCCGCGCGGCCTCGGACTGTGGCAATGCCTGTGTTGTATTCGGAGGGAGGAGGAGGGAGGATTATGTCGATACATGTCGTGCTTGACTGAAGCATGGTCAATCACTCGGGGCTGGGGGCGATTTGATAGCTGATAAATTACGCGCACGAGATTAGTATTCAACCTCAGTTCAATCGCACCACTGGAATCCATCGCCTCCCAGCTGGTATACCCTCCTCAGCTTCATCGCATGACGTCACATACCTGGCCTTGAGGTATAAATCCACGGTGACGCTGTGCTTGAGGCGCAATTCTATTAAGAAATCGTCCCACAAGTTAGCATACAGTGAAATTGGAAGAGAATCCAGGAACAGTAGCAACACCGCAGGCTTTGAGTCCGCGAGCCTCGCGAGGAGTGTGGGAAGCTTCGGACAAGAAAGACGGACCTAATTGCTGGGGTGGAAATAGCACGGCGTTCGAGTTGGGTTCACGGACGACGGTGGTTCACTGGCCATGGACAAAAGGTGCGCGAAATGAATCGAACTACGGATCAATTTATACGCATCTGAACAAAATATAAATCGCGTACCTCCAATATCCACTCAAGTCTGTTGTTTCGTAGGTAGGCACAATTGCAAGGCCAAGTCTGCCAGCCCCAGATGAAATATTGACAAGGCCAATGAAGCTCGAAACAAAATAATACCAGCATTTCTTTGTCGTGGGGTAGAAAATGGAAAGCAGGAAGGGAACACATAAGATTTAGGGTAGGCTGAATTGGACAGGACTAAAGGGGAGGCAAGATTGAACGATGCGTACCGGTATGTTGTGCAGCAATGTGTTAATATTGTGTGCTTTTTGTCAGCCTCTTGGTCAGTTCCACATTGAGAACCGTAGACGGTGAAGAAGCGGCGGGGACAACAGCAGCATCGCGCTGAGCAGTACATCCGAGGGGCTGAATCCGGCGCCGGAGAGGTCAAGCGATGCGCTGGTGGCTGGAGGCTTTAGGAAGGACGGAAACATAGTGATTGACGTGATGCCACTGCCCTTCATTACACGATTACTCCACCCTCTCTGACGGCCCATACTTAGTGAACTCTATTTGTCGGAGATCACCGCTGTGATCCACCTTGGACTGCTACCTTTCCCGAGCGTCCATACTTTGAAGGTGACCGCCCTCCCCGAGATGATAGCGCAACCCTCGCCATCACGTCCAAATTCCCCGTGCTTCTTCGGAACTTGACATTGCAGGGATCCTGGATATTTCCATCAAACAGTACACTGGCGGTGATGAAGATTTACAACTGCAGATGAGTATCCGCACGGAGTACCACGCATATTATTCTTGTTGCAGGCTTCCTTTCCGTAGCCTCCTCGCCGAGCTGCTGGGCTTCCTTACGTAGCCGAATGACACTTCGCTCACTGTTCCCTTCAGTCGGGGGAGCAGAACCACTTGGCGGCGCCCGATTGTGCCGAATTTCCCGAAATCCAAGGGTCCTGTAGAAGCAGAGTCGGCGTTACGAAGGGATTTGGTTCCGGAAGCGAAGGATCTTGCAGGCGGCCCTACGTTTCCGAAATAAAAGTGAGGCTATTGCGACACCGATTTCCACGCCCGCGCTTAAAAAGTCAGTTTTCTCCCGTGAGATGTTGGTGACTGTTGGCGATACTTACCTGAAAGATGGCCCCGAAGGCTACGGATAATTACAGAGGCCGGTGGCGGCTGAGGTCGGCAGGTAGCGACATGGTTGGGCAGATGACATGTCATCGCGGATAATGTTGAAAAATTCTCGGCAGGCTCGAATCAAAGCCAAACAAGCTTTCTGTTTTCATTAACAAAAGCTTCGCCACTTCGGTTAAGGAAGATGCGTTGAGAAGGGATGCGAAGAGAGAGCAGCTGAGTTCAGAGAATTACTGAACGCTGTAGTCCCCACTGCGATTTGACACAGAAGCGCCGATGGAGGGTTTTGAGCGGAGTGGCACACTCTGCCGAATTGTAGCCGGCATTGAGCCAAAAATACTTGTTGGCCGTGGCGAAGCTGAAGTCGAGAAAAGCCTAGTGGTGAGGTTCTCACCGCTGAGATGAGTAAGGCAGAGCTCGAATCAGGGCGGAGTTGTCGGAGTTTGAAGACTTCAGACAGGCTAAATTTAATAAGCGAGATGACAGTAAAGTCCAACATGAATTCAGTAAGTGCCCATTTTATTTGAGACTCGAGAGAATTGAGAAAATTCCCAGGAATAATTAGGGCGAGTAAAGGACGAGTCGGACACTAGCGTCACATCTTCCTCCCAACAACTCCCACCTTAGGTTGAATTCACAGCACTTACGTCGTGCGATCCACGCGAAAGGCCGTGCACTTGATCATCCCAAGGGATGACTTCAACGGGTCCCGGTGTCAATACCGGATTTGGGGTTTGGGTTGGCATCCGATTCCAGGACGGAACTGATTCACCTTTGGTTCCGAGTCTATCTCGTCTGCCTGCGCTGTGAATCTGACATTCCATTCCGCACCACTTCAACCACGGTTTATTCGCTGGGTCATCTGATCGTGATTCACACATTGGCTTCCACGAACACATCAAATGAACCTTCAACGTTTCTCCATCTTTGTCTCAATTCTCGTTTCGAAATCCATAGTCCCACTCTATCTCCGTTTGCATCGTTCTGACAGAGGAACATTCGCGGCAGAATCCTCTCAAGCCCGTACGCTCGCCATGGGACAGAAGGCCGACAAACCCCGATACCATATAATCTTGACAACCCATCCAACTACAGGTTCGTCATCTCACTTCGGTTTTGATCTCGTGCCGACGTATGAACCAATCCTCCGGGTGCCCACAATTTTAGCGCTTCCTCGGCTTCTTTGACGAAGGATCCGCATTCAATCCTGTTTGGGGAACACAGGGTTTTTTGCGTTCTTTGGGGACGAAATCCAGGGGCATCTGTCTGATAGATATCGCGATGCACCGACTCTGATGCTTCTCGTCAGTTGTTGGGCATTCAATACCGACCCGGATCCAATGCCGCTGAATAAAATTACCCTCTGAGAGAATTCAAGAGAATTTCTTCCGGGCTTAACTGAGCCGGCTTCGCCCCCAAAATGCTCGATGACCTCAATGGCTCTCTCAGTGACATCGCAAAGGCCGTTTTCCGCACCGATGGTACCCTCTTGTGCTTTAAATGTTGTGACATTAGCAGCTATTGTCAAACTCTATTCCCATTGTTGTCTCGGATTCCCCGCAGCTCCACTCGTTCTGATGCCTTTCATGCACGCTATGCTGGAAGTGGGAGGCGATGAGAGGTCTTAATTATCACTGACCACCCGCTGTCAACTTCTCCCGTGGGCAACAGCTCCGCCAGTTTCCAGGGCCGGCCACCGAGTTCGCTGTATAAAAGGAGAGTTCTCCGCTGTCGGCCTTTTTGAACAAGTCTCAGCAAATGCCGCCCAAACTCTCTGGTGTTGCCCCTTATGTGCTTCCTGTTCGTTTCATTGATATTCCTTCACGTCGCTTTTGATTGACTTCATTGACCATAGTTCCTTGCGGCCGCCACCTACCTCACCCTCTCCCGCCTCAGTCGAAAGCTGTCGCAGCGTTGTGCCCTCCACCAACGCCCGGGACGCTGCCTCAGTAGCCAGGGGGATTTTTGGACTCGATCCTGCAACCATGGCACAACCATTGCTGTGGCTGGCCATAACTGACAGGTCGTAAATATCTTACTGTGGTAGTAGATATCTTACTGGGGTAAGTTGTCCTCGTCATGGCAGTGAATGCCAACTGATTGGTCTCTCTAGGTGACCACATTCCCACGTCATACTTATGGTTTATTGTGTTGGGGCGGGGTGGGCTTGAGTACTACTTAGGATACCCCCCAGTGAAGGACTGGAGGGATTTTGTCTTTCTCGCATTCCAATAAACGGTGCCGATTTGGGGCCGAAATCTTATTCATTGTGCTGGACCTGATTGGATCTTATGTCGCTGCCACAAAAGCCCCAAGGAACGCGCTATTGAAGCCGAGCAATGCAGCGTTGCTCCCTGTTCCGAATCCGCCGGCGATCGTGTCGGAGGCAAGGCTAGTGGCTGCGTTCCCGACGGCGACTCCGGTGGAGGTTGCTTCCTCCTCGCAGTTCTCCTCCACGTCGCCGCAAGAGACCTCAGTCTCACCGTTGTCGCAGTCATCGTCGCCGTCATGAGATCCGCTATCGAATCTGGATGAGGGAGAACTTGAGAAGGGGCGGCGGTTGTGGTGTGTGCGGTTGTGGTGTTCGCCGGGGCAGACGTGGCATCCATGCCACCGGAGGAAGGGTGGGTGGGGCATGTGGGCATCGGGGTAGCTGTGTTGTGCGGCAGTGGTGAGCGTAGTTGCAAAAGTCGTCATGTGATGGTTAGAGGTAGTCGTTTTCTGCGTGGTCGCGGAATCACTACTGGCACCATCGCTGCTGCTGTCGGTGTAGACCCAGGTTGCGTTGTAAAGTTCACCAATGCCGAGGCCTCCACTGCATTGAAGTCTGAAGAACTCGAAGAGCGTCTTGCGCAGGTCAAGACCTTCGGCTGTACGGTCATTAGATACATATTCACTCGAGAACGTTGAGGTGTAACGCATAGCGCTGTAGCAAGTGGGACACTGGGCGGATGAGCCAAAAGAATCCAGAAGGGCCGGATATACCTCATCGACAGAACGAGCAGTCACGCCCCCAACCAGATAAAATAAGTTACGCTGGAAACTTACCTGACACTCTCAGTGTCAGCAACCGAATTTTGTGACCCGGAACTGTACCTGATATATGAAAAATAAACAACTCCAATCTTCTACCTGATTCGGACCGTTTCGGACTTAGTTTAACTTGTTCCGACACCACCTGTGTTGAGCGCAGATCATTTGCACCTGATATTGCTCTTGACACTCAATGTGCCAGGAGGAATATTAGGTGCATGTACATGTGGCGTGTCAATTGCCCTACTGACAACAAAAGAGTCAGGTACGGGTTCAGGGTGCCCAACACAATAAGTGTCAGTTACCATATCGGGTAACCCAATATAGTAACCAATACGGGGCATGTCAAAAGGCCCAACACCGGCTGAGCTGCATGTAGGGCCTCCTGACATGCCCCGTATTAGTTGGTTACCCGATATGGGAACCAATACTAATTGTGTTCGGCATCCCCAGTGTTCCTGACGCTTTTGTTGTCAGGAGCCAGTTCAGGACAACTGACACACCGTGTGCATACTGCTGCTGACACCTTGAGTGTCAGGAGCAGCATCAGGCACAAATGAATTGTGTCTGACTGGGCAAGGGTCGGAATAACCAAAACTAGATCCGACATGCACCAAATCAGGTAGAATATCAGGCTTGTTTTTTCCTTGCATATCAGGTACAGTTCCAGCTTATACGATTCGGGCTCTGGCACTGAGGGTGTCAGGTATGTTTCCAGAGCCCCTGATTTTATCCAATTGGCGGCGTGAGTGGCCGTCTTTCCTCCGTATTTTGATCGTTACATTTCTGCCGCAACATCCCACCCCGTTGGCGAAAGGCTGTCGGTGAAGGGTTAGTCACTGCATTCAGGGGTCGGGTAGACCCGGTCTGCCGCGATTGGCCGCCTACTGCCGAGGTCTGGCTACCCCCGGAGACAGGGTCTGCCGACGCACATGCGCCTAGGTTAGCCGCCATCTGTCGAGGTGAGGTCGGCAGACCCTGCCGCCCTCGTAGTCCAACCTCCACAGCCCTCGGCGACCTCGGCTCCCTTTCTTTCCACATTGCTTGTGTTCTGTGGTACAAGTAGGCCCTCATGCAATGTGTGCCTTGAGCACAGCAATAATCCCTCACCAATCAGATGTTTTATTTAAGACAGTTACCTAATATGATTGCGCCGTTGACCCTGGTGCTGTCGTTACAGGATGAATCTTCCTCTCCTTTGTCTTTCCCACTTGCTAGCGGAGGGCGATGGATCCAACACAAGATTCGTTGCACTAGTATGCTACTTAAGACACAGGCTTTTCTTACGGAACCTTGAGAAACGTTGCCTGCGAGATGATGGGAGACGAAGAACGTAAAAGATTGTGGCATTTGACGTCACACGATCAGCAATCATTTTCGGCATTAAATTCGGTAGTGGCACCGCGGTAGGTTTTGTTTCGAATTGAGTCAAGAAGGGGTTTCGGAACAGTTCTCGAGGTCGGCCCAGCTTGCCCTACCTCCACAGACACTGCCGACCTCGGGTCTGCCGCGCTCTGGCGCCATGGAGTAGACAGACCTCTGCCTACCAAGGCCCTGAATGCAGTGAGTTCGACCTTGGCTTTAAATAAATAGCAGTTGAAGCCCACAGACGCCGAGCTCATCGCGATATCGTATCGAACTGCCGTTAGATCCGTTTCCAGCACAGGAATGAGACATACATAGTCGGTGTCCTTATGGTACGTATTCGTGCAAGCATCACGAAGAGTCGGATAAGAAAGCAGAGACAAATGCCAAAAAAATGAGTAAACACACGGGCCAGTCGTGGTGGGCTTGTACCAAGTCAGATGGCCGATGTGGGACTTCGCCCGTTTATTCAGAACAAAAGCATTGCTGTCGAGCTGCTTTGCGAGTAAGCTGTGGCCGACGCCGGTGGACCCTTGTGGCCACAGCGTCGGCAAAGAAGGGCATGACGATATGAGTGTGGCGAGCATCGTGTGTGAATGAGCGTTGTTTTTGAGATTGAGAACCCAATAGTAGGTACAATGACAAAGGGAGGAGGGAAAGAGGTGGAGGAAAAGGGAGGAAAGTGTAGACTCATTGATCAAGCGAGAATTTATCGCTCGACCATGCATTTCAATATAAAGAACCGAGCTCTCCGCCGCCGCGGGAGCACGGCCTCCAATTTGTCTCCATTGCCGGGTCTTGTCCAGGTATTTAGACCTCCGCGCTGACATCTCATTCGGTGATACTTAGAAGGTCGGGGACACCGGAATGGATGCGTTTATCAGTCGGCATTTCATTCTGTGACGAAACAGAGGACAGTAAAACACGCCCAAATGAAAGGTCAATGAGTGGGCTCGCGACAAGAAGTCATCGCTGAAATGACTTCCAATGAATTATAATAAGTAGGATCTAGAATAGAAACAAAGAAATGTGATCAGTTATCGACTGCGCACACCGAAGAATGAATCGAAGGACGAAAGAAGGATAAAATCAAATCAGAACACCACAGGCTCGTACGCGAACCCAAAAGCCGGACATATATCACGCAGCCTGCCGAGCGCAGGGCTCGCAGGTGTCATATGGCCCCGGCGTGTTTCATCATGGGGAGGGAGAGGAGGAGGGAAAGATAAGAAGGGACTCACATAGACGCCCATCCCACCATAAAATACAACTACACCCACGCGTCGGCACCATAAAGAAATAAAATACTCCAGGTACTCTACACTCGCTCCCCCTCCGCTTCCGCCTCATCGTCTAGGTCCTCCTCGTCAGTGAGCTCCTCGCCCTGCCGTACGCCACGATGGCTCTCGTACCCCTCGCGCCGGGCCCACGAGCGCCCGTCGGTGTAGGGGTTAATGCGGAGGGGAAGGATGAGCGTGTAGAGGGGGCTGTTGGGTTTGGTGAGTACAGTAATACATTAGGTGAACGGAGCAAACACCCACTACCCGTTTTCGCCCACGTTGAAGAAGAGCTCGAGGTTGCGGCGTTTTCTGAGTATATGGGCGGCCATTATAATGAGTGGGGACGAGCGAAGGGTTGGAACGTACCCGAGGTCGTAAGAGTTGACGAATGTCTGGAAGAAAAAACGGCATGAGAAAACGAATAAATAAGGAGATGAAGAAGGAAATGGCATGCTATGAGCGGCGTGGCCAAGAGGTAGCATACGGAGGAGCATTCCGCCATATCATCGTACCAAACAAAACAAGCACCCACCTCATTCCGCGCCTTCGCCATCTTGCGGTACACCTCGTGATCCTGTCCCTCTACCGTCGTCTCGCCATGCGCGATGTTCCAGAGGTGGAAGCTGCACATGATGCCGACGGCGAGGCACATAACCACGGAGAGTATGTATATCATGATGACGGCGAGTTGGGGTACGTGGTACGGCCAGTCGAGCTGTGGGGTTGTATAGATATAATGAATAGATAGCAGTGGAGAGCTGAATGGCGCACGTCATACGTCCCTCCGGCGCCCAGCGCGTGTACAACGTACGGGAATCCCGTTACGCTGACCGAAAAACAGGCGATGACGAGGTACGCCATGAACATGACGAAGTGTCGCTCATTGTGCAGCCCGACACATTGGTTCACCCCTTAGAAAGTGGATTAATTTTCGATTGCAACTGAAGTGAAACGAATGAGCCGCACACTAAAGGATAAATGAATGAATGAGCACTCTGGCGTGACAAGAAGCGGGCGGGCATACCGGGCAGTGATGGTCGTATTTGAGCACACAGCGTTTGCATATGCGACAATGGTGTGTTCGCTGGCCGATGCTGCGTTAGAAGCACTCCAAGCATATCAGGAAACCAGAGCACGCAGGTAACTCACCTCTGGCTTTTGCTGTCCGCACTTCCCGCACTTGGCCACTGCCGCTCGCGTGATGACAAGCTCATTCGAACCCCGCACTCCACCCGTCAGCGCCTCGCTCCTCGGCTGCTTCTTCGCCGCCCAGAACATACTCATCTTCTCTGTGCCTCCTTGAGCTAAATCGGTCGGCGGGTCATCGGCGAAGCCCGGTGGGACTGTTATGACGTAGAAGTAGTGCATCCACAAGTTCAACGCGATGAGCACGCATATTGGGCCAGAGAGGAGAGGCCACATGAGATTTGGCATTATCACATCAACTGGAGGTTCCGTTAACTCAGAGATGGCAATTTTTGCATGGGATGGATGCGGGAAGACTGACAAAAGCAAACGGTGCCCAGGCCAATGAGTATGACGGCAAAGGCGACGAAGAAGGGGCCAGCGGCGCCAGTAATTCGGTCACCAAGTTTTTCCAGTGTCTTGAAGCATTTGAAGACCATCCGAGAGCACATCGTCAAGAGCTGAAAAGCATCGTGGCATCGCCAGTGAATGCCGTTAGTTGTTGTGACAGCGGCCATCACAATGGCCAAGCCAAGTGATCCCATTATTGAACCCAAAAAAAGAATTAAATCTTCAGAAATTTAAGGGAAAGCACTTACACTGTCAGAGACACTTAGGAAATCTAAGGAGAGACTTGATTATTTAATTTTTCGTGCCCTACTCGCTGTAGACCAAATGGCCTGCGTAAGCCATTTTGTCTGATGGCATCAAAATGGGCCGGGATGAACAACGAGCAAAACGACAGAAAGTGTCCGAATCAGCCGGGGATGAGCCTACGAGTTACTCAAACGTAAAGGGAGGGAAAAAACGTCGCAGAGGAATTAGTGGATTCAAGAATTTGTCTCAGAGTGCATTAAAGTAATTTGTGTCCAATGTGTGTCCAACGGTTCCAGGTTATTTGGAATGACACTGTGGTGCTAGTTGAAAGTGACTGGACATTTGAAGAACATCCTGTTACGAGATTCAATGCAAAAAGCAGGCTTTGGTGATGGGTTTCCGCCCTGCCATTCCAAGTCTCTGACTTGGAAAAAAACGTGCCGCAAACCTTCCAAAAACCTTCCCAAACTCATATATTCAAACATGGATAATTTTTAATTCTCCATCCATAGATACCAACATATTTTCCGGGCACAAGAAAAAATAAAGAGGGCCCATTTCAATCCCAAATGAAAAGTTACCCATCTTTAGCTAATAAACCCTGGGGTAATACTTACCAGGGGACGAGCTGCGAAATCCAGCTTTGCTAATCTCGGCTCCAGAGGTTTGGGCGGAGATCAGGCAGAAAATGATGGGAAAACAGCAGCGGGATCACCGCCCTAACATCTGGTGCACTTTGATTGAAAAGGGTGCGCTCAGTGACAATCAGTAACACAGTCACACTTGGTAACACTTTACTAAGATCCTTCAAAAACACAATAGTTGCGCCCTAGTACAAAGATCCTATAAGGCAGAAAGGGTTTCTCAATGTAATAGTGTCTCCTTAATTTTTTCTGGATCAACTAGGCCAATTTATGGACAAAGACATCCCTACCTTCCTGAAAGTCACCAACTTTGATGGTGACTCTGATGGTCCGGCAGGACTTTCTCAATATCTTCCTCTTCCCATATTGCTTAGCCTTTTAACATAGTCGTATTCAACTAGTACATCTCCAAATCCCGGAAAATTCCAAGGGTAAAAGGCAAGAAGTGAAAGAGAAATTTGCGAAATTCAGATCTATTGTCTACAATGAGTCCCAATGGGCACAATAGGAAGAACGGACAGCGGATTTTGTGGAGGGTGGGGCCTACCGGTGCTAGTGTGAAGTGGCTGCCTTCCCCAAATTTTCTAGGGCCAAAACGAAGGGGTTTGCGTTAAAGAAGAGGGACCGCGTTCGAGGCAACAGTCACGCTCACACGCCAAAAAGGCCCCGCGTGACGTGAGCGCACCCTTGCCGACCAAAGTACACCAGAGTACACCAGACGTTATAGGGCAGTGCTCCCCCATCATTTTTTCATCAAAATCTGCCTCGAGTTCATCTCGACATTTCAACATTGCTTACTCCATACAGCATTACTGCTGCTACTCTGTCTGAGCACGCCCTATAACGTCTGGATACGAGACTACAGCTTTGCGTGAATTTACTAAGTCAGAGGCTTGAAATGGCGGGGCGCAAATCCATCACCAAAACAGGCGACAAAAGGGCCCAGCCGGTAAATCAACTCGTCTTATTTCTCTGATTGTGTGATTGTCGTGTTGTCTCATTGTTTGATTTACCGGATGACGAGCCTATGAGCGTCCCATCGATTATCACATTGATCTTCTGGTACAGCCACATCGCTTAGCTCTTCTGAGTCTTCTCTACACCCACGCGAAGCAAGAAAATCGTCTTTCTGGAGCTGTTCTCACCTGCTCTCAAACCTCGCATCATCGATTCCACGTCATCAGATATGCCTGACACTCTCCTATCTCGCCGCGCGTCTCTACGGTGTTTGCGGCCAGCGAATGTGCATCTCGTCTTTACTCGTGAGTACCTCATTCTGTTTTGTATCGTGCCGGCTGCGTCTAGCCGGACGTTTCGGGCAGCGCGTCGCGTCGAGCGCGCGCGCTCTGCGGTATGGCCGCGCATGCGCCGTTTATCGCACCTAAAGTACTGGGCTATATAGTGCCTCCGTGCTATGGAACACGTCGTGCACGCTAGTCCGTGTTTCTGCGCTTCTTCCTTTCGCTCGTCTTGCGCCCATGGAGAAGGCACGTGGAAATGGAACGTGTTTTCCGGCGGTATTGCTCGAGAGCCCCAGGCAGATTTAAGCTTGTCCTGAGCCAATCTTGCGCACACTCTTGCAAAGCGTAGCCTCCGGCTCGCCTATCCCTTCGTGCTCCCGCTGTGGTCTGTGGACCCAGGAACAGCAACTCTCTGCCGCGCTCGTTCAAATTGTCCATGGATGGTCCGCATACCTGGGAGTCAGTATCGTGGCTCAGTGCTGCTTTTTCTCGTCGAAGGTACCCTGTACCACGAGAAATAGCACAGGGCGCTGGGCTGTCGTGCCACGTCCTCGTCGAAATCTCCTATGATCCGGGAGTCAGTACCGTGTCATGACACGGTTCTGCATTCTCGTTTCGTTTCTTGTCGAGGTACTGTGTACCCGAGACACGTAGCGTGGCGGCGCTTGACTGTCATGCCACGTCCTCATCGTGCGCACTCCCGCCATGGTCCGTCGACTCGGCAAACAGCACACGGTGCCGCGCTCCCTCAAATCCCTCATGGCCTGCTGCACCTGGGAGCCACCATACGGTCCTGCATTCTTCAATTTCGTTTCTCGTCGACGTATCGTGTACCTGAGATACAGCATGGCGTTGAGCTGTCGCGCCACGTACTCACCGTGCATCCGTACATCCTGTCGTGCTCCCGTGGTGGCCTGTCGGCCCGGGAACGGGATACATCGCCCGTCCAATCTTCCATGGTCCACATTTTTTTCGTGGTGCTGTATCTTCCTCGTTGATGTACCATGTACCCGAAACACAGTATATGGTGCTGGGCTTTCCATGATCATGTTCCTCTTCCTTTCTACCTTTCGAGCTATGCACGGCATACGAGATCAAAGCCCAGCCTGCATTCACTTCGTGAAATTTTGTGTTTCTACCTCATCCCCGCGACGACGTACTTCGCCAGTGCATTTGGGCAAATCTGGCATCTCAGTTGTCTCTATCTATTTCCCCTTTCTGTTGTCCTTCTCGTCCGTTACGCAGGGGAAACCCGGGATGCATCTCGCTTTCAGTTGGTCACCACTCGACGCTTGGATTGAAATGCACGGACCGCAGTTCGTATATTCTGTCACGCTCCCGTCAGGGTCCGTAGCACCCAAGGAAAGGCGCGGTGCTGCGCTCATCTCTTCTCGTGCATCTGAGATATCGCACACGGTTTTACATTTCTCCCGCCTCATCTTCGCGCCCAGGTATTTTGTACATGGGAAACAGCACATAATGCTGGGTTGTCGAGCCACATTTTCATCCTATTCCTCGTTTCAGTGTTATTCTATACAGGGTACTTACAAGCCCTTCAACCGGCGCTCAAGTGTGTTTCTTGGATAACACTCGATTTCAACTACCGTTCATCCTTCATTCCAGCTTCTACATCCCTACCAAGACTCTTACCATGCGCTTTACTCTCTTCGCTCTTCCCTTCGCGTTCATGGGCGCCGTTTCTGCTGCGATACTCAGATTCGAAGTCGACCTCATCGACCAGTCCCTCGACGGCGGAGCGTCGATGTCGTCCTTTAAAGGCGGGCTGTCGTCCCTCGAACTTGGACAGACCAAGGTTTCCGCGCAGTGCAAGGACAGGAACAGCGAATGCAGCTCCGATTTTGACTGCTGCTCGCGCGACTGCAAACCCACCCGTCCTGTGCGTCCACTGGTGGTGTTCAATTTCTTTTGGTCGCCTGGGCTGATTGATTGGTTTAGAAGCACTATTGCGCGTAAACTCTCTCATACACAGGAAATTCAACAAGACTCGCACCTGGCGCAAGAGGAGCGATACGGGGACGTGTATAATATTGGAGCCGACCGCGGGAATGGGGACAAATAGAAACCAGAAAATCTACATACGTGGTGTGGTGGCTGAATATGTACAACTCGAGGTGCTCGAGATGTGACAGTTTGCGTTTCAAAGCTTGACTCTGACCAGCCGCAATGAAATGTCACAGTGCGGCAAGCTAGTCGGTTCAGCTCACCTTTGACCCAGGGGAGGCTGAAATGTTCTTCGATCCCGTACAGGAGACGCCCGTCAACGATTGAACCCAAAGATCCGATTTGTAGATTGGAATTCGATCATAGGAAGAAGATTGTTGAAAAAAATTACGAACGGACGGACGGCAATTTTGCTGTCGGCGGGACAACAGACCCGTAAACCGTAAAGATGTAGATGGTTCGCAGTCCTAAAGGCTAGGTCCACCTGGCAAGAATTCGGAAACATGAAGTAATGCATTTGAATAAATTACTTGTAATGTTCATCGAATCTCGTCCTTCACGCCCCTGGAGAGATGAGAAACAGCGCGCCGGGGGGGAAGTGGTGTGGTCGAGAATGGATGAGTAGGGAACGCAGAAGGCCAGCCTGAAAAACGAGAGTATTCAAGGCAGAGTGCAAAACACCGCTAGCGCGCAACCACTTGAGCGTTTAGACCGAGGACTTCAAATTTCAACCAACTATTCACCCCACCGACTTGAAACTTGAATTGACCTAACAAAAGTGCAGCGCCCAAGCCCAAGTATTATTGATTGGCTCGCCCGTAGAGAGGAGGTAAGCACTCGCTTTGCATCTAGCTCAAACATTGTCCTTTGATACTCTATATCTCCGCAAGAATCGGAGGCCTGTGTGTGCATTTCTCGATCTGATGTTTTGTACCCGCTGACAAGCCCGTTTGAATACGAAGAGTCTTCCGAGTCGGCACCGAAGGGATGTTGAAGAGAACAGCTGCACACCCGGAAATGGTTTTAAGTTGGGAAACGCGGTTGACGCTTGAACGCGGAAGCAGGGCGATGTGCTATTGTGGAGGGCAAACTTCGAAATTCTAGGCCCTAGGAAGGGATTTGTTTACGAGAAATGCAGCACGAACAGGAAAGCTTCGAAGGAGTTGGGGAACTAGGGTTGGCATCTGGCCGCTATGCCGTGTTGTGGAGCGCTAATAGTCTCGGGATCGACCTGGGTCCATGATAGCACGGACGGACGGAATGTTGGATACCTGTAACTTGAATTTGACACTTATGCGAGGGCAGCGGAAATAAGTGCTTACGGCTGGGGGGCATGGTATAAAGTGGGTTGCAGAGGTCGTGTTTGCACCCCACTTCGCCCCAGTTCCACCAATCAAACAAATGCCCTACGCGCAGCGAGAATCAAGAGGTGCTGGAGAAATAAGGTGGAAATCGACTCGTCATCTAGAACAAAGAGCTGACAGTCATCCCTCAGCCTGGTGGATTTCGGCGCCGCTCTACCTCGCCGTGACATTAACAAGATATCTTCAGTATCTCATTACGACATTGGATTTGGCTAGCTAGCTTCTAACCTACTCGAAGAGCCCGATTCTACTCCGCACTCGCGGCGAACTCATTCTCGTACCCGCCGACGCAGCATAAAGTGGGGGTTGAGGCAAAGTAGAGGTGAGCAGCATTTTGTCTTCACAGCCAACTACAACGCCGTCAACTCCAAACTTGAACCGACCCGACAAACGTCTAGTGCCCAAGTGGAAGTGTCGCTGACTGGCTCGCCCCTAGGGAGGAGTTACTCACTCGTTTTACCTCTAGCACGAAAACGTTGTCCTTCGAGACTCTGTATCTCCACCCTATGTATTCCTCGATCTGATGCTTTGTGACTCACGGGGAACCCGACAAGACCCGTTGGATGCGTAGAGTCCTCCAAGTGAGCACCAAAGCGATGTTGAAGCGGACAGCTCCACAACCTGAAGTGGTTCAAATCAGAAAACACAGTTGATGTTTGGGAGGGCAACACGGGAGCATGGCGGTGATCTATTGTTGAGGACAAAGTTTAACATTCTAGAATCTAGGATGGGATTCCTCCGCGGTAAATGCGGTCCGAACAGAAAGCTTCGAAAGAGTTGCATTAATTCGGATCTGAGCTCAGTCCAGGATAGCTGTCACTCAACCAGCGTAGGGGAAGCACGAACGAACAGAATGTTGGGTAACTAAATTTGAATTCGACACTTATGCGAGGGCAGCGGAAACAGGTACTTACGGCTGCGGTGCATGGTAGAAATTGGGTTCCAGAGTCGATCAACACCCCACTGCACCCCAGTTCCAACCTCCCGCAGCAACCAAACATTTAAACGCCCTACCAAGACTCTCACTATGCGCTTTATTCTTGTCGCCCTCCCCTTCGCGTTCATCGGCGCCGTTGCTGGTGCGGTCCTCAGAATCCAAGTCGAGGTGCTCGACGGCGGAGCGTCGACATCGTCCTTCATCGAAGAGCTGTCATCCCTCGAGCGGGCACAGTCCAAGGTTTCCGCGCAGTGCCTACCCAGAAACCGCTTTTGTGGCCGCGATGATCAGTGCTGCTCAGGCGTCTGCCTTGTGCTCGACCGCGGAGAGACTGTGCGTACGCTGATGGTGTCTCTTTTCCTTACCTGGGCTGATTGATTGGTTCAGAGATGCGCGTAGACCAGTCCGTAACCTGTGGTACCCAGGCAATTCGGCAAGACTCGCACCTGGCACAACTGAACGGATATGGATACGGGGACATGTGGAATATGTTGGAGCTGACGGCGGGACAGTAGGGACAAACAGAAACCAGAAAATGTATGTGGGGCTGAATATGAATCTGAGATGTACAACTTGAAGATGAGCGTACTGCGTTGTGACGTTTTGACACGGGCGCTTGATGAGCGGCAAAAGAAATCCGAAATGTTCTTTGATCCATCAGTGAACCTTGACAGGGACATCGCCGGACCGTAATTTTCCTCTCCTGGTCGCACCCTGGCTGGAATCGGACCATACCTGTGGGGGTGCGGATAGGGATGGTGCGCAGCCCTATACATGTAGGTTCACCCGTGAGTATTAATGGAGGCTATTTCGAAACCTGAATTACTTGAGTAGTTATTGTCTGCCATCTGAATACTTATAATATTCATTGCGAGCTTGTGCTCTGATTCGACCTTGAGGTTGAAGATACCTATGGTAAAAGTTCGCGCGCGGAGCTCGAGGTGGTGTAGTTGAAACGAAATGAGGGGGGAGCGCCGAGTGAGACGCCGAGGGCGGACAAAGTGACACAAAAGACAAACGAAACGAGGGTGTTCAAGCCAGAGTGCGAGCCGCGAAAGAAGTGAGATTTGTGTTTGGACGAGATGTACCAGCGGAGGTTTGTGCATGCATGTGAGGATGATCTCGCCCCTCGCAATGCATGAAATTGGGGCACTGCGTCGATGAATGGCGACGAGAACAATAAAAGTAAAAGGAAAACATCAGCCACGGGCACGCAGAATACACGCAGAATAGAGGAATGAATGACCCACGTTCGATGAGGACATTCTAATCTCATCGTCAAGAAAATGGATCAATCAAAGCACAGAAAGAGGGAAGCATACATATTGGAGTTCGCCAAAGCCAGTGGGTACTATCGAAGGGGTACCTTTGCAAAATATTTTTGATGGGCATTGTGTGTGAGCATCTCACCCCGGATTTCTACAAATTTTGGGATCTACGGAGCCATACATATTAATCCCTCACTTGAATATTTTCAGGCATATTGGTGGCCTGTAGAGGAAGCCATGAGGTTGCCGAGTCGAAAACCTCAAAACGCCACCTTTGCAAAAATGATGGCCCGCCAAATTGGCAGACCATCATTTCTGATGGATTCCATCAAAAATCGACTCTCGATTTTCCTTTGGACTCCTATCCACGTCGTCAGCTCCAGAAACCACATAGGAAGGCTCATCTAGGACATATAAACATATGATCTTTATTTCAAGGCATTTAACTCAAAATTGCGAAGGATAGATCAATTTTTTGCAAAGGTACCGATTTTTGCAAAGGTACCCCTTCGATAGTAATGCCGGCATTCCAATTTATTATTCCTTGCGAGTGCAAGTCGTTTCGGGAATACAAGGTGGCGCCCGCGTATCAAACCAAGCGCTGGGTTTTCGACGCAGAGGGTGATGCGGGAGGAGTGGGTCTGCCAGTTGCGAGGGCGGAGGAAGACTGGTCGTTGTACGGTTACACCCGGCGTGGAGGCTTAAAAATATGGACGGAACTTGTTGCGGAAGCTAACAGATATGAGAAGACCGTGGTGAGCTGCAGCGCGCGCACTTGTCGCGCGCACTCGTAGATTCGTGACATGGACAGACAGGAGACGGCGTGTAATGCCCCTGCCCTGAAAAAAGAGGACATGCGGCATGATGTGTTGCGATGGGCGGCGTCGGCTAAGTAAATATAGAAAAACGCATTGTTTGCAAATATTTCTCTCCTTGCTCCTGACGTCCATCATCTCCCCTTTGCCTTGCGTCCACCTCGACGCCCCCACCCTCGCTTATACCACCCGTTTATATACTACTCCCTCGTTCCCCCTCACTCCCACAAAATGCGCTCTACTCTCAGCCTCCTCCCCGTCGCCTTTGCTGCCCTCGCCACAGCCCACCAGCCCCGCGTGAACCACCATGCGCTCGCCAAGCGCGCAAACGGCGATCTCCTGGACAAGCGCGACACGTACAATGGCGCCAGATGGACGTTCTATTCCACTGGCCTGTCCGTCCTTGCTTTTTTCCCCCCCCTTTGTGGCGTCATCTCATCTCTCATCTGCGTTACAGCGGCGCTTGTGGCGGAACTAACAAGGACTCGGACTATGTGAGCTTGTCCTCACTCCCGCTAAAATCCGTGTCTTACCGCTACGTCTCTAGATTGTAGCCCTCAACCAGGATGTGCGCTGGCAGCCCATTCTTTCCGCTTGAGCTTTACTCACGCCACCCCTATTATAGACGTTCGGAAACGATTACCCCAGCCAATACTGCAACAAGCAGATCACCATGACTTACAACGGGAAGACCACCACGGCCACCATCGTAGACTCTGTCTGTTTTTTTCCCCTCCGCTTCACACACCCCAACTCACTGCCTAACATTGCAGTGCCCCGGATGCCCCTCCAACGGCGGCCTCGACCTCTCCCCCGGCCTCTTCTCGTTCTTCGCAGACCAGTCCGAAGGCGTCATCTACGGCGACTGGAGCTTCACGGACGGGAGCGGCGGTGGCAGCGGTGGCGACACCACTACCACCACCAAGAAGACCACCACCACGCCCCCGCCCCCGCCCCCCACGACCACGCACACGACGCCCAAGGAGACGCCGACCACCACGGAGGCCCCCCCTCCCCCGAAGGTGACCACCACCTCTACGAAGGAGACGACCACCAGCACCAAGGAGACCACCTCCAGCGCTAAGCCGTCGTCCTCCGCGGCCGCTAAGCCCTCCTCGTCCTCCGCGCTGCCCAAGCCCTCCTCGTCGTCGGTGGCGCAAGTCGCCCCGTCGAGCGCTGCCGCCGCCCCCACGGAGGCCGCGCCCGAGCCCGAGCCGACCACCCCCGCGGTCGTGGGCAACGTCGCGACGCAGCCCGACGCAGAGCCCACGTCCAGCGTCGCGGCTATCAACGGCGGGCTCGGCCAGGGCACCGGCGGCGCCGCGTCGCTGAGCTTCAGCGGCGCGCTCCTGGGCGCCGTCGTCTTCGCTGTCGCCGCTGTCCAGCTCTGAGCTGCGCTTTGATTTTGATCTGACTCACTCGTGATCTCTGTCTGATCTCATCTGCATAGTTCCCCCTCTCGTACTCCATTTCAGTCTGCCATCCATAGATACACCCACCCGCACGCACCACGCACCACGCATATATCCAGCTCCGGCTACATCCTGCATCGATCGCACACGTTACCCACTTACCCTTCTCGTTACCTTGACCCTTCGTCGCACGCTTTAGGCCTCCCGCAGCGGATGCCCCTGATCTGCGAGCAGATCAGCCTTGCCTTACCCTTAGCTATAGCGCTAACTAGCCGTTATGTACTTACTTATCGCTATTGCTATCTACTAACTCTTACTGGGACTCGGGAGCAGCCGATTATCGGTACTGCGTACATAGATGGATAGATAGATAACTTGCGAAATTTGCGAATTTTGTGCTCGCTGGCTTGCTTGCATCGAGGGCATTCTGGGTAGCAAGGACGAGCTGGTGCCGATGGGATAATGGTAGATGTATTCTATCCGACGCGACTAGAATCTATTCTATTCGCCCGCGACTTAGAATCAACTTGCGATTTACGTTTTGCCATCAGGGATATATTGTACCGGTCTGAATGCGTGAAACGTATCCGTAACGGTGGCAATTTTGCTTATAAATCTGCCTTTTATGGTAAGTCATGGCAATAGAATTACCATAAAAGGCATATTTGGAAGCCGTTTCAACTGTAGACCGTTTCACCATTACAGATTGGTACAGTATATTGGTGTGCATATTTTCAGGGGTTCTCAGCCAATTCCCCTTTAGTGTGTACCTTGGGCGATTTTTTTGGGGGGGTGGCGCCTGTAAAAGTAAAAGTAAAAAAAGCGATATGTACGTCCTCGTCCGGTGCGCACTGCGGGTAAAACCTCCGCTTACGGGTACATAAATCTCGTTTGATTCCACTTTAATTTCTTTCGCCGCTCTGGCATTCTGGCTTGAACATGCCAGTGTGATGTGCCCTTTCGTTTTTTTTTTCTCCAGTTGTAATTAACAGGTGGACCTACATATGTCCGCGCACCATCCCCATCCCCATCTTTGCGGATGGATCGAAGCCCATTTCGGGGGCCTCTGTGTCCCAAGGTGAGCTCAATCGCGTACTTATCTGGTGACGACTGCGTGTTTCCGTTTTCGCCGTTCCTCAGAGTCAAGCTTTGAAATATCAAACTGTCATAGTGTTGAAGTTCAAGTACCTCTCCGAGTCCAAACCGTATTTTATGCCACCACGTAGATTTTTCTGTTTGCTGTATGTCCCCATTCCCGCCGTCGGCTCCACCATTCCACATGTCCCTCTATCTTTTCACTTGTGCCACATGGGAGTCTTGTTGAATGGCCCCTGTACCAGAGACTACTGGCCGCAGATCTAAACGCCGCAGATCTAACCTAATCAATCAGCCCAGCTAAAAGAACGACCACCTGTGTACTGTACCCCTCCAAACAGATCGACGCCTTTGCAAAACTCGGTGCAGCACTGGTACTACTTGGTGCACTGGGCGCCTTTAGGCAAACATTCCGGCCGGGAAGCCTGACCAACCCTCGGGGGATTGGATGAGCGCAGCGGAAATGGCGCCGATGAACGCGAAGGGTAGGGCGACGAGAATCAAACGCATGGTAAGAGTCCTTGTGAGGGCGTTTAAATGTTTGGTTGCTGCGGGAGGTTGGAACTGGGGTGCAGTGGGGTGTTGATCGACTCTGGAACCCAATTTCTATCATGCCCCGCAGCTGTAAGTACTTACGCTATCCCTGCGAGTGTCAAAATTAGTTGCCGTCACCCAACATTCCGTTCGTTCGTGCTTCCCCTACGCTGGTTGAGCGACAGCTATCCTGGACTGAGCTCAGATCCGAAATTGATGCAACTCCTTCGAAGCTTTCTGTTCGGACTGCATTTACCGCTGAGGAATCCCATCCTAGATCCTAGGATTTTGACCTTTGCCATTAATAATAGAACACCGCCCTGCTTCCGTGTTGCCCTCCCAAGCGTCAACTGTGTTTTCCGACTTGAACCACTTCGGGTTATGGAGTTGTCCGCTTCAACATCGCTTCGGTGCCGACTTGGAGGACTCTACGCATCCAACGGGTCTTGTCGGGTTACCCGTGAGCCACAAAGCATCAGATCGAGGAATACATATGGTGGAGATACAGAGTCTTGAAGGACAATGTTTTCGTGCTAGAGGTAAAACGAGTGAGTAACTCCTTCAATAGGGGCGAGCCAATCAGCGATACTTCCGCTTGGGCGCTGGACGTTTGTCGGGTTGGTTCAAGTTTGGAGTTGACGGTGTTGGGTAGTTGGTTGTGAAGATGAAGTGCTGCTCACCTCTACTTTGCCTCAACCCCCACTTTATGGTGCGTCGGCGGGTACGAGAATGAGTTCGCCGCGAGTGCGGAGTAGAATCGGGCCCTCGGAGTAGGTTAGAAGCTAGCTGGCCAAATTCAATGTTGTAATGAGACGCTGAAGATAACTTGTTAGTCTTGCGGCAAGGTAGAGCGGCGCCGAAATCCACTAGGCTGAGGGATGGCTCTCGGCTCTTTTGTTCTAGATGACGAGTCAATTTCCACCTTATTTCTCCAGTACCTCTTGAGTCTCGCGGCCCAACAATCTACGGGACATCGAATTTTTGTCTCATTTGATATTTCACTTCAACATCACCCCCTTACCCCATTCGCCTCGGTGGACCGAAAAAAGGTATGGGTTATCCGAGTCGCACGTGTGGGTTTCGCCAACCATGGGAATCCTCTCGGAATTTCCCGACAGTCAGCCAAACATGATGTCAAGCAGACAGGGAAGCGCAACATCCTTTGGCTTCAGATGATCAAAAAAGTTCACGACAGGCGATGTTGAAGTCGGGTGAGTCTAAGATCATTGACATTAGGGATTGTCTAATAAAGTTGGGGATAGAGTCTAGATGTTTTTTCTCATTTTTCGCTCCCGCGCCGCCCAAGATTATGCGTGGGGCATGGGTGATACTCCCGTACACCTACGAGCCGATGACCTCGCCAACGCAGGCTGCAAAAACGGGGATGTAGCGTGATCAATGGTTGATCATGGCTGTGATGGTGGTTCAACTTGAGATAATTGATCTGACTCTGAGCGCTGAAAAGTCAACAGTTGTCATGATCAGGACTGTTCGCCGCGTTCAGAATGTGGGTGCTGTCCACCTTGTGTTTTTCCAACGACGCAAAGTCAAAAAAAACATCTTGAGATAATGACCCCCTGCGCTTTTTTTCGATCACCCCTGGGTTTGCGCCCCCTCGCATCATGTATAATATATTGTATTATTGCTCGGCTCAACTTTAATCCGCGGAAAAGCACGGTCCGGAGTAAGCCGTGGTGGTATTTGTGTTTTATATTTTCTCAAATCCGTAAATTTCCCAGTGCCTGCTCCGTGGTAAGTTCGGATTTCCGACCCGATCTGTCGCGCGGTTTCCTGCGTGGAAGGGCGCAACGCGCGGGCCTCATGTAGATATTTCCATTTGCGGCAAGTCGATTCGAATCAGGGGGCTTGTGGATTGCGTAGCGCCCGGGCCCTTTGGTAGTATACAATTTGAGTTGCGCGCACCAGAGGCATGTTGTAGTCTACTCTTTTGCGAAATTGTCTGTGTAGCCATGCTTGCATGAGCATTTGAAAACTTGGGGATTCTGTTCCGCATCGAGTTCAATATGCGAAAGTGCGTTGAATTTCTTCCTCCAAGTTGACATTTGTCTATTTACTCTTATGTATATGACAATCCTCATTTCCCCGGCTACATTGGATAGAGCCAATTAAATTAGCGGATACGGCTTGGAATGTATAGCAGACTAGTTGTATTAAACATCACCCATTCCCCAAAAAAAAGTAGAAGCGGTAAGATATTGACACCGGGTAGAGCGGCCGTTCAAACGTAGTTTCAGCATGCGCGCTGTGCGCGTGTATTCCTATTATATCGCGTTTTCTCGGATGCCAGTCGGATGTTTTAAATTTTTTGACGAGGGAAGGGCCTGGCGCAATAGGCTGTCTTGTCCATTCCCGTTCCTCCCGGACTCGCGACCATGCCGACGAAAACCCCTAACTAGTACTCAACAACATTAATATTTGTCAGGCGAGTAAAAGATAATGTTCAATTTTTACCTTTTCGTCGATGATCTAGAAACTCAAAAGTGCAAAACTAGCGGGGCAAATCAATCCTACTCTCTCTTCTTTCTTGCTACTTGTCAAATTCCAATACCTTCCGCTAGTGCTATCAGCGCACTTTCCGACACCTGCTCCTTTTGGCGCCCAAGTTTTAATCAAGCGCCGAGTTCGAGGAATGCGCTTCTTTAACGTCACCACGCTCTCCATACTCGAAGAGTATGAAGCTGAGGCTAGGATCACCGGTGCGGCCACCGAGAATGTTATCATGCACCCTACTCCTCTGTGCATACAATCTGATTATCATGGAATCCATCTACGGCTTGTTTCATAGTTGTCTGTTCGGAAAAGCGGCGAGAAGGTGCTGTTTATTCCCTACAATATATTTAATGTTTTTAATTTCCAACCCTTTGAACGATCATGGGCTCCAGATCATTAAATCACTTAGCTAGTTGGCTCTTCAACCTGTGCCCATGTTCGAGTCCGAATTTGCAATGTGCGTGAATTCCGAGAATTTCTTTGTAATCCTTTACTCTTTGTCCTGAAAGTCATACGTACAGGACTCGTGAGTACACCAATATTCTACAACTCCATGTCAAGGACTCGTGGATTTTATAGATTTGATCAGAGGAAGGTATTGAGAGAGCACATCAAAACTAACTCCTTCAAAACAGTGGTCTGTGTAATGACCTCAGACGCAAAAATGTCCATTTTAGTTAACTAGCGTTGTGTTCGACCTTCGTGCTTTCCCGACGCTCGGAAATTGAATCATGTGTTATCTTCGCACGACAGCTATCACGCTCCTTCAACCCGCGTAATTTTAGAAAGAGGTTAATGCAACGTATTCGCTCAATGACATGAAAAATCAGAGTGTCCATCCTCCTTTCTCTTCGCGCCGACGGTGTCACTGCGAGATATCATCCGAGAACTTGGGACGAAGCTTTACGCAGTCTGATATTGATAAGTATCGGGAGCTCGGTATCCTATGCCCCGGACGCTGGCTTTTCGGTAGTTCGAAATGTCTCACAGTATCGGGTGGACTAAACATTATCTTTCCGTACATCGTGCTGGCGCCAGTTTTGAACACATCACGTGAGTGAATTTGTGCTCCCTGTCTCATATTTTTCTCCGAACATTCTTCCTTGACCATGCATCAAAGTCCCAAACAGAAATTTGGTGATCATTGTATCGAGTTCTCAGCTTTTATAGGCAAGCCATAGTAACATAAACATGAATTTCTGCCGGGCAAGCCAAGGCCCTATATCTAAGTCACTGTCGGTTTCGACCGAGATTAAAAGAGAATGTCTAGCTCTTGGGTTGAGGTAGTTTCCAAATGCATTGGGGATGCATTGAAATCATTGGAATCCAACTCTCGTCCCCTCACACAGGAACGACGTGGATAGGCCAACAAAATTGAACACTCAAGCTCTGATCATACTCAACAACTTCTTCGGTCTGAGCTCTTTTGAGCCCTTACTTGCTGAACGTCTCAAATTTGAAATTACGTAAGCCACGGAAGATGCTCCAATTTTTACATTCCCCGGCATACTATGTTGTCTACTTCACCAAACACTACATATCGCCTCGTCGCTTGACTCGTCAAGTGCCTGGTATATGTATACACCAATCATTCACAATTTCTGTCCGTTATCAGTAACGCCCGCCCTCAGCTTGTTCCAGAGATCCTCGAAGCCCTCAAATCGCAGCACATCATCAAGATTTATGTGGTCCACAACCCCTTGCACCTTCGCCCCGTTCTCGACCAATCTCGACGCTATCTCCAGTCTGTCACTGTCCAGCTCATTACCTTTCCTCCCACCGTGGAAATATCCAGTATCCAATGCGATGTGCAATGCTGTTGGCCCATGCCCTGGACGTTCGAGAGGATCTGACCCGGTGCTCGCCTGCACGTCAGCTCCACGGTCTAGCAGCTCTGTCACGACGCGCACATCCCCGGCCATGGATGCCAAATGCAGCGGCTGTCCAGTCCACTCACAACCTGTTTCAATCGGGGTTGGCCTCCGGTAGCCCGACCACTCGTGCGTCGTGGCATGAATGTCTGCGTCCGCGGCAAGGAGCAGGTCCACAATAGGTCCGTCGTTCCTCAAGATAGCCCTGTGCAGCGGCGTCCACCCATAGATGTCAGTTGCATTGACGTTGGCGCCACACGAAATCAGGTGGGCAACGGTGCGTGCGCTACTAGCTTCTACTGCAAGGTGCAGCAACGACTCATTCCTGTTTTTTGTGCGCTGGTCTAGGAGATTGTGCTGCCTGAGGCATTCACAGAGGTATGCAATGCTGTCCTGCGATGGGTCGAGACTGGTCGAATAGATGGGCTGTGTCCAGTGATCACCTGCGGCCGAATGCGGAACCTTAGTAGCGGCTTTGAGCAAGAGACAGAGTGTAGTGATATTCTCGTGAAGTGCAGAAAGGATAAAGGCGTCGAAGCCCTCATTATTTGTCCGATAGATGTCTGCGCCGGCATCAAGCAATGCTTGTACAACGTCGGATGGTACGTCGTCCATTTCAGCAGCAACTAGCAAGGGGGTCCTGCCGTTGTTGGAACTGTTGATATCACCACCATGACGGACCATCTCGCGCAAGATGAGAACAAATGTGTCCGACTGGTCTGCCAGATTTATACCATATGGCTGTATCAGGTCTATGATATCTCCGCCGTCGGCCCCCAACTTGGCGCCATGGTTGAACAGGAAGCGCACTCTCTCCAGATTGAACTCCTGGATTGCTCTGTTCAAGAACCATTCTAATGGCTGTGTTGTACGCAGTTGCGCCCCATGTTTCAGCAGCATTTGAAACCCATCCCAGTTTCCGGACTCCATTGCCAATGAGAGCGGACATTGGATTGTCTGAAGCATATCATCTCCAGTTTTGTGCCACTCCATACTCTCTGCGCCGGCAGGCATTTTCTCCAGGAGCAAATCCAGCAGGCTCTCCAGGTCGTGTATGATTTCCCTCCGCCCCCAGGTTCTAATCTCGGCAAATGCGTGGATAATACAGTACCCAGAAGAATCCGGTGGCGGTATTTTGGCACCATTTTCGAGTAACAGTTTGACCATGCTTAGATCACAATTGTCGACGGCGATGCGAATGACGCAGGGCCCAGCAGGAGTTGACTGAGGGATTTTGACCCCATTCTCGAGTAGCAGCTTGACCATATTTATATGGCCAGACTTGACGGCAGTGTGGATGATTCCGTGCGCAGGAGGATCCGGCAATGCAGGGATCGCTACCCCCCTTTCCAAGAGCAGTGTAACGAGGGTTATATCACCCCTGTTGACCGCGTAGTAAATTGCCCCATTCCCCGAGTCATTGATGGCTGTCGCATCAGCATCGGCAGCCAGCAGCAGGTGTGCAATTCGCTGGGGGACTGCAGGATCGGTCTTGGTGTCACGATAATAATGCTTATTTCGGAAACCACATGTCAGTATCAACGGCGTTGTGCCGTTGACCGGGTTTCCGAAATCTGCTCTGTCTATGGAATCGGGAGAGTTGTGGTCGGTGCGCGCGTTTACGTCTGCGCCACCAGTGATGAGAGCGGCTGTTGTTTCGTCGAAACCGTTCATAATGGCATGGTGCAACGCTGTGTATCCGTAATTGTCGAGCAGAGTGGTGTCTGAACCAGCACTAAGTAGCAGTTGGACAAAGCGAGCATTTTTGCGAAACGCGGCAGTGTGCAGAGCGGTGCGGCCATGAACGGTGTAGTTGGGTTCGGCACCAAGTTCGAGTAGGAGTTGCACCATGATAATTTTGTCATCGCGAATAGCTGCATGAAGAAGACGCGACCTCCAATCACGCGCATCTCTGTCGTTATCCTGCCGGATGAGTATGCCTTTCAGGAACTGTTCTTGGCCCCTTAATCGTTCACTCTTGCTCATCACGCGCCATACATTGCTCATGGGTGGATCAAAGCGGCCCTGATCCCATGCTTCGTTGAAGCTGAGGCCCCTTCCCCCTCCCGGGTTCATTCCCTGCAGCAGCATATCAAATAGGTTTGCATCACCAGCCTCAGCCGCAAGCTCGGCCGGCACTGTGCTGCGTGCGGCACAGTGGTGCGTCAAGTTCCGCGCCTCTTCCACCGTAAGCGACGCAACGAGCAAAGGGGGTTGTGTTGCTGCATGGGCAAGGAAATGTGCATGATGATTCAGCAGCAGTTCGATGGTGGTCCGCTGGCCACAAGATACAGCCCACTGCAGTGCAGTCCAAGAATAAATATCCCTAACGAGGTGGTTTGCTCCGCGATCTAGCAAGCTTGCGACTGCCTCGATATCGCCGTTGAAGCTCGCCCAGAACAGTGGTGTCCAATCGTGTGAGTCGCGTATATCGAGTGCTACACCACGCTCAAGGAAAAGCTTGCGGAGAACGGTGCTTCCTCTGAAGCATGCCCAATGAAGGGGAGTCCAGCCCTCATCGTCACCCAAAGACAGGTTATCACTGTCCATATATAGTTCAGCTGTTGCATCAAGGTCCCAGTAGGCCAGAATATGCAATGGTGCCTGACCCGTGGGCAATGCTGCAAAAGAGGCTTCAGCAAGCTGAGGTTCAAGGCGCTTGCGGTACTGGAGTGCTTGAAATGAACTTGCCCGCAGGCTGGAGTTATCAAGAAGCTTGCGTATAAGCGGTATGAGGAGCTGCTCCACGCGGCGTGCATGGTGGCCCCAATGATGGGCAGCATAGGCAAGGAATGGCATGCTTTGAAGTCGGGCATCCATCTCAAGGACATTATTGCACGGGCCAGTTTCAAAGGTCCGCATGCCGAGGTAACGGAGACATGTACTGGCAATATCGTTGTGGGGGTTCGGAAATTGCGAGGGCATATCCTGAAAGAATTTGTGTGCCGTGGCATGGACGAGGCTGACAGAAGTGTCGTCGTTGACAAGCACGAGTCCTACGCAAACTTGCAACACCATGCGTGCCGACACGAAATTTTCCTCGTCCAATTCATCTGAGTCGTCCTCCACGGCCAATGCATGCAGTAGTTCCGCCGTCGTTAGTCGCCTTTCTGCGTGGGTGATCCAAGTAATGACGCGCAAAGCAAGCGCGGCGCGGGCCGGCGGCTGCGCCAGGATGCGGTCAAGGCTGGATTGGTACGCCGAGGTGAGGTTCGACGGCAGCATAGCGAGAGATCGGCGAATCTCCTTCAATGTTGTCAATGCCAGCAGGTGATTGGTGAGTAGCCGAGCGAGGAGGAATCTGCGACTCTCGTCAGTAATCATATGATGGATACATATATGTGCTGCAACATACATTCCACTAGCCTGCTCAACGATCGCATAGACAATACTGCTGGTGCCGCTCAGGTGGGAAAAATCGCTTGCCTGCAGTTCGCTTTCGACGAACAGCTTCAGATCTGCGCGATTTGCCTCGAGTTCGAGTTGCTCGGCTGCTCTGAAGGCATCGGCGATATCTGGGATGTGCCTGCTTGTCGCAAAAATATGACACCCGGCCTGGACGAGTTCCCCGAGGAGCGGTAGCAGAACCTTGCGATCCTCGAGTTCGTCAAGCGCATCTAGCACAATGTACAGTCCCGAGGATTCCAATTTGCACATTTCGATGAAGGCCTGGAAGAGGTCTTTGAGACTGGGCGGAGTGCTCAACTGCTCGCGGCACCGCTTCAACACGAGAATATGTCCATCATTCCCATATACCAGCATCTGCCGCACCAGACTTTGAAGGATCGACGTCGCCTTTTGCTGCTTTCCCGCGGCGAAATCGCAAAAGTAGTGCACCACTGAAGCACGGGTATTTTTACGGATATCTTGGAGGACGATAGACCTGCTAGCATTTGCATATGAATATCGCGGGGATAGGATGAGACTTACGATAAAATCGATTTGCCAACGCCCGCTGCGCTTGGTCAGAAACTAAATTCAGAACTTTGAACTAATTTACATACGTTTACCGCGGCACCACAGAAGCGATGGTCCGTTTGTACGCCAACGCACGTAAACATCAGAGTCGAGGAACCAGTTCCCTGTTCCCGGACACGCGATATCAGTGGGCACTGCGTGAAGAGGAGGGTTCGGGGGTTGCAGCCACTCCAATAATTGGCTGCGGTCTCTCTCTGCCGGCGCATACATTAAACTGTGATGAAAACGAGACAAAAAATAAAAGGCACCGTGGCTAGAGATTTCAAGATGGCTGTATGAGGCTTCCGTGAGGACCCTATAAACAGTTAAAAAACGCAAAGCTCCAAAATGACCTAGCTCACAACGTGATGGCCGCGACATAGTCTGCGAAGATACCGCGGAAACGGTGTAACATGTCAATGTGCTTCTTCGTCTGCTTTTCTTCTAGCGGCCAGACAAGCGCTGACTTCAGGCGAGTAAGGCTGCTACCGTTATCCGCAGGACCCTTGAGGTTCTGACGCAAAAGATCCAGCTGATCGCGACATTCGTCGAGGACCTCAGTAGACAAACTCGCAGGTCGGGGGGCAAGCGGACCAAGCTTCTCTGCATCGACGACGGCCTTCTGTGCATGGAGCAGCGCATCGGTAAAGGCGGAGAGCTCGGTCAGATATTGGCCGCGTGTGCGTTTGGCTCCGCGCACGTCAGATAAGTAGCCATAGCTAATCTTCGTAATCTGGCCGGCGAGGGCGACAAGACCGGCGATACTGGATACAAATCCCACCACTTCGGCCATTTGAGAGTTGTGGGTTGATTAAGGGTTGTGCTCGTCGTGAGTGGGAGGAGGCTATCCTGTGGAACATCACGTCTCACAATAATGTATGCGGTGATGGATAACGTAAAGACCCTCCCTATCGTGAGAGCCGGCTGTGCACGTCCACTTTCTCCACGATGTATGTATACAGATTGTGTCGCGGTCATCCTAAATTAAATTTCGCACTTTCAGGGATATATACAACGGCCTGCAAGTCGAGGGAGAATCAGAAAAGACGGGAGAATAACAGGAGCGACTAGGTGAAAACCTTAGGAAGCATTCATGCAGTCAAGGAACCAGACAGATCAAGGAGCGCATGTCAACCTGGGTGCCATGCATGCTGTCGATGGAATGTTGTTCCAAGGCTATGGCCAAGGCTAGACTGTTCTGCGTTGATGCGTTGAGCCATTGAAGGATGCATGAATGTGACAGCTCATCATAAACAAACGTTAACCGATCTTTCGGACCCAAGTTGCCCATTTGGTGGCGCAAGAACATCTCCGAATAAGCGATGCAGAAGAAGCGAGAGGCGAGATAATTAACGGGGCCATTGAAGCCACTGAAACTTTGTACAAACAGGAGCAAAAATTGTTCTCTGGTTCTACAAGGTAGTCAAACTACCCGCGAGTGCAGTGAACCCCGTTTCATAAAGCCTTTGAGTCCTTACAGGAGTACAGATGATACCTGTTTTTAAGAGACTATTGAAACTTTGTATGCGAAATTTCTAAAGCCTTGTACATGGTCTGTAGTTCTACGAGGTAATGAAACTGTCCACAAGTGTAGAGTCTAGGTGAAATCTGTTTTTACAAGGTCACTGAAACTTTCTCTGTGAAATCTGTTTCATGAGACAATTAGAATCAGTACACTGCGGACATTAGGAACCAACTACAGGTTGGTGACGAGTGTCCTACTTTCCAACTGACCATCCTGCTCTCAGGCTCGAAAGCTTCAGTCCCCAATTGGTGATTGAAATCAGTACACTAGGAACACAGGGAACCAAGCACAGGTTGGGTGACAAGTGTCCCACTTTTCAACCGATCGTGATGCTCTCAGACTGCAAGGTTCCAGTCCCTAACTAAACTTTGAACGGCTGTCCGTTGCGGAGCACGGGTACTAGTAGCTGCTAGTTATACTTAAGTATACTTACTTGAACAGTTGAACTTTGGTTGAACTTTTAGTAAGTTCGGAATGGCGAAACTTAAGAAAACTCGGTTTTTTGAGGCAGCAGTTGGCCGGATAGGTGAATCTCCGGGTGGACGGTGGCAGTGCGCGATCAGTGAGGATAACGCTAAGGGAGTACGGATCGCGTGATCGCCGCATCAGCCATCAGTGGTGTGGTGAGGAGATTCTGTCTGGAGACCTGAAACTGTTCTAGTCCCAGGAATATCAATAAAGCTGGTAAGGCGGACAAGCAGCAGGGCCCGCTACCACTCAGAAGTTGATAAAACTTATGAAAATTAAATTTCCGCACATCTCCCCCCGAGTTCAATGACAAGATACTTATTCCAAATTGCTTCGCACTCAGTGAAAGTGGTTAGCCATAATTAATTCGCAGGTTCGTCCGAAAATTTTGCGTTCCTTGTCTCTAGTCTGCCCCCTTGTCCGCTGATAAACTCGCACTCAGCTCGGGAGGGACAGGTCCAACATGGGAATGTTCTGTTCCAAATCCAGCGCGAGGGTCTTTGTGGAGTGATGTATGGCAATTTTTGGAAAAGAAACAGACTGGAGGGTGTGCACGGAGCGAGTGGCGGAGCAGACGAGGGAATGGTCGGGTGCCGGCAGAGGGGGCAAATGTTCAATCAAATTATATCGAAATAACTTGAATATTGTCAAGGCTTGTATTTCTCGTAGAGGTTTATTTACAACAAAAAATCTATGGATACTCGGTTGGCGGACTTGTGGTTACGCAGGATACACCCTCAACTTTGATCAAATCACTGGGACAGTCATTTTGTATTCTTGGATCACAACACTTTAGATAGACTGGAAAATCGGAACGCGATTCACTTCATTTCGTCGGCCTTAACAGCTTTATAAAAGAGATCAGTGCTTACGCCAAAAGAAACGACCAAAACAGTGATTTACTTCCCAAAAAAAAAGATTCAAGGGGCTCTCTAAGTCTAAGACCCGTACTACCTTACGGTAGTATAATTAGGGAAGAGGCTCTGATCGCTACCCGGGCTGACTGAAAATTGAAGATAAAGATGAAGATGAAGAGGAAGGTACCCGAGGCCTAGCAAATATTATTGATCCCTGGTCCTGGCTGCGCAGTACTCCCCCAGCCAATCGAGTGAGTCCCTTCTACGGCTACGGCGGTCTGCGCCTAGTACAGGACATTAATCTTAGACTGAGATATGCGTCGGCGAGAAACAGAAAACATCCGGGATACGAATAAGAATAAGAATACGATCAGATTTGTTTATTCAAGTGCACGCACATTGCGCATGTCGAAAGCTGTGCAACCATCTTGGATTTTAAGTTTAAGGGACCCACGTCATGCGTGGAATGACACGCGATAGACTTTGAAGCTTTTCTCAGATGAAAGGAAGGAAGGAATGAAGGAAGGAAGGGAGAAATTTAATTTTGCCTCGCTCACTCACTCACGCACATGTGGTGACCTCGCACAGTTCGAGGCTTTCCGTTTTCCGCGTTGTTAGTTCAAGGGCAATCATGATTATGGTGCCGAGTGTATACACAAACTGAAGGGCCGGGCGAATGACGCATGTCGCACGCTGCATACGACCTAAACACGCCCACTGCAATTGATTCCGAAGGAGAGAACTAGTCGCAGGAATGCTTAGTAGAGAATAGCCTGAGGACAACATGAGAATGTAATGCGGAGGTAGTAGGTGGGCTGTAGGTGCCGGAGCGGGGGTCCGGAATTCGAGGCGATTCGATTTCAGATGAGATGATGAAGATGAGGAAACGCAATACAAGCCATTGACAGGTGCGGAATGCGAATCGATTGCTTACTGGAAGTGTGGACGAGGAATGCGACAGGGAGTCGGAAGCGTGGATGTACTTTCACTTTTAGCGCGGTATTAGTACGGCGCGTCCCGAGCTGCGAATGACTCCAGCACCGCACGCCGCACAGGAGCGAAGACAGGGGTGGGCGTTGATCGCGATTCGCGATTCGCGACCCAGAACCAGGGCCGGAAAACATATCTGGTTGTTCGCAGCAGTTGACTCCGAGTGCGATGCCAGCCTACTTAGGTGAGGCGAACACGCCGCTGACTTCTGACACGGCGGACGAGGCAGTCCAACTGTCCAGGCGATGTCACCATGACAACTGACAAAGTCTTGGCGCCGCTCAAAGTACGCACGCGGACGCGGCATCAATTCGGTTGTGATCCGCCAGCAAAACGCCGCTACGCGCCAGGTGAGATGGCATCACGCTACAGCGCAGAGGTCTATGGTTCGAGCAGGGCGCTATAGCAGGCCTTAGACCTGACGCCTCTGGGCCCGAGGCAGAGAAACGGGGCCAACAAATATTTAATTTGAGGGGCGGCTTGACGGCATGGTACCGGCATTTCGTCACAAAAGGAGCAAACAATGGGCATTTGAGGCCGTGCTGCGGCGTGTATGTCCCTTGATCAACATCCCTTTTCGGTTTTTAACTCCACGTTCACGTTTTCCTCCCTCCCACCACCACCCCTCCCTCCCCTGCCGTTGGCTTGATCTATCTAAAGCCCACACAACGCTCATTCACCGCCCCTCATTTCGACTCGACTCACGAATATGATCTCCACTACACAGATCGCGCTCGTCCCCGTGCTCGCTGCTGCCGCCGTCATGGCCGCCAGCCCACGAAGCGGAAGCCACGGCAGCCTCGCAAAGCGTCTCGACGGGAACAGCTTCTCCCTGAACAAGCGCTCGACGTTCACCAACATCGAGATGACGTGGTACCCCACCGACACCGGCCCGTGCGTCCTCTCTCCTTTTCTTCTTTGTGTTTGGCTCCTCTTTGTCTGACGACGGCTTCGACTGAAGGGACGCATGCACGGGCCAGAACCACCAGGACAGCGACTACGTGAGTCGCGCCGCCTTTTTTGGGTGGGAAGGATAAGAGGTCGCTGACGCGGGGCGGTGCAGTTCGTCGCGATGGGCACGACGCTGTTCGAGCAGGGCGGATGCTGCGGCAAGCAGCTCGTCATCACCGTCAACGGCAAGACCGCCACCGCCACCTGCGTCGACGAGTGCGCCACATGCCCGCAGTGTACGTCTCCCTTCCCTCTCCCTCTCTGCGTTTAATTATTTAATTAATCTAATTTCGTTCCGCCCTTTAGACGGCCAAATCGACATGACCAAGGGTCTGTTCGAGTTCTTCCAGCCTGACCTCGGCGTGGGCGAGCTCTTCGGCTCGTGGGTGTACGCCGGCGACGACAGCAGTGACCCCACCACCACGACGAAGAAGACCACCACCACCGCTGCGAAGCCGACGACGACGACTGAGGCGAAGCCCACCACCACCACGGAGGCGAAGCCCACCACTACCACGGAGGCGAAGCCCACCACCACCAGCACCACGGAGGCGAAGGAGACGAGCACGCCCGCCGCGCCGAAGGAGACCACCGACAAGCCCACGACGAGCAGCACCCAAGTCAAGGAGACCACCACTGCCAAACCCACCACCAGCACGGACGCGCCCGCCCCGACGCCGACCTCCTCGTCTGACGATGGGGACGACGAGGACTGCGATGACGGCTCGGACGACGACGACAACGACGATGGCGATGACGACGACGACGAGTGCGATGCGGACGATGATGATGAGGATGATGGTGATGACGAGGACTGCGAGGATGAGGAGGACAGCGAGCCCAGCTCGAGCGCCGTCCCTGTGAAGGTCACTTCGTCCCTCGTGAAGGTCACCCCCACCGCTACGTCCACGCTCGTCAAGGTCACCCCCACCTCGTCCCCCGTCAAGGTCACCCCCACCTCGCTCGTCAAAGTCACCCCCACCGTCACCTCCTCCCTCGTCAAGGTCACCCCCACCGTCACCTCCTCGCTCGTCAAAGTCGCCCCCACCCCCGCCTCCTCGCTCGTAAAAGTCGCCCCCACCCCCGCCTCCTCGCTCGTAAAAGTCCTCCCCCCCGCTTCGACCGCCCCCGCCCCCGCCGTCCCCACCACCCCCACCGCCCTCGTCGGCAACGTCGCCACCCAGCCCGAGGCCGACACCGCGCCCACCTCCAGCGCCGCGCCCATCCCCATCAACGGCGGCCTGAGCGAGGGCACGGGCGCCGCGGCGGGGCTGCGGTTTAACGGGGTGTTGATGGGGGGTGTGGTGTTTGCGGTGGCTGCTGCTGTTTTGGCGTAGTCGTAATCTGCCTCGCTGCCATCTGGAGTGCGGATACTCTCGCTTTTGCTATCGCTATCGCAACTCGCTCTCGTTCTGGACACTCTGTCATTACTCTACATCCACTAGATACACAAAACGCATCCATACCGCATTGATCCACGTTACACTCTGTTACCCTTACCCTTACCGTTACCTACCGTTACCCTTCCGCCGCGCCGCGACACGTACCCCGTCGCCTAGTTCACCCCTCCCCAGCGGATACCGTTATTCATCCCTCCCAGCGGATCCCCTTACCTACGTTAACGCCGGCCTCCCCAGCGGATGCCCTTGATCTGCGAGCCAGATCATGATCAGCCCCTACCTCCTTATCCTTGCTTGCCTATCCTTGCCTGACAGCATACAACTTACAGCTAGCCCTGCCCACCCTTACTTTGCGCAGCTTGCACCTATATACTGCACGGGTTACTTATTGCTACTTATCCTCGCTAGCTCGTTCTGCTGCGTACGACCAGCTAGCGCGCACATACACTTGATTGATTGATCTGATTGACGTTGTTCTCGAGGAACTCGGTGTTACACATATGCGGCGTACATAGCTTCTATGCTTTATGTGCGCTCTTTATACTGCTGAGTGGAGTTTGTTTGAGTTGGATTCAGAGTCAGTGGCTGGCTGGCTTTGGTGCGACGCCGTTCTGCTCTTGGAGGTACTTAGCAAACAGTTTGAATTTTAACAGCCACTATTCATTGTGGGATTCAGTGCATGCAACTGAGAGTTGGTGACACCAGTCTTCGATTCGATGGATGGGCAGGTGTCTCAGCTCAATCAGTATATGTGGTCTGCATCCGCTATCACTGACGCAGAGGACTTGACCGATTAGAAGATCTGGCGGGGCGGGGGAATTAAATTTGAAACACGACATGGACAGTGGAAGGAAATGTACTTGTGCAGCCACTATTAACTTGAACTGATGGATTCAGTACATGCAACCGAGAATCGGACACCCCAGAGTTTGATTTGATCGCCGGATAGGTGTCTCTGCTCACAACAGATATGGCATCTTACATGCGCTATTGCTTCGCCGGGTTGAAGATCTGGCGGGGGAGAGAATAAGTATCGCTGAAACACGACATGGATAGGGAAACGTACTTGTACGGTCACTATTAATGGTCGGATTCAGCGAATGCAGCTGAGAATCGGAGACCTCAGTCTTTGATTCGATGGACGGGCAGCTGTCTCCGCTCACACAGTATAAGTATGTTGTCCTGCATCCGCTATCATTGAGGCAGAGCACTTCACCAATTTGAAGATCTGACGGGCGGGAATAAATTGAAACACGGCATGGGCAGGTGGAGGGGCAACGGACTTGTGCAGTCAATATTAATTGACCGATTCAATGCATGCAACTGAGAATCGGAGGCCCCTGTCTTTGATTCGATGGTGGAGCAGGTGTCTCCGCTCACTACAGTATATGTGAACCCGCACCCGCTACCACTGAGGCAGAGGACTTCGTCGGTTTGAAGATCTGGTGGGGCGGAATAAGTCTCACTGAAACACGACACGAACAGAGAAACGTGCTTGTATAACCACTATTAATTGACGGATTCAGTGCATGCCACAGAGAATCGGTGACCCCAGTCTTCGATTCTATGACCTGGCAGGTGTGTCCGCTCACGACAGTATATGTTGTCCTGCATCCGTTACTATTGAGGCAGAGTACTTGGCCGATTTGAAGATCTGGATGGGGGAATAATTATAAGTCTCACTGAGACATATCAGCGGCAGCTGGAAGGGAAACGTACTTGTGTAACCGCCATTAATCGACAGATTCAGTTCATGCAGCTGAGAATCGGAGACCCCAGTCTTCAGGCGTATCTGGGGCAACGAAGCATCGTTTGCCTCTGATTAGAGGCTTAGGGCGATGCATCGTTGCCTCTAATGAGAGGCCATCACGATGCATCGCCTTAGAAGCCTACCATTTTGGGTAGGTTTGTCATATGGGCGCACGTGCACATGTGGCGGCGCTGCGCGTCGCTTAGAAAGGCGGGTTATGATGGCGCGGGCGGGAGGGCGCACCTACCTTATTCGGTACTTTCCATCTGGGGCTTTCCCGGCCCAAGATTGTGGGTATAGTGACTTTAACTGTTAAATAGCGTACTCACTCACCTTTTAGGCTTCCTGGAAGCCAGATTTGGCTGCAGCGAGCCTTGCGAGGTGAGCCCGATTAGGCTGAAATGAGTTGTTTGTTCGTGTTGTCATCGCCTTCTCTTCTTCCCCTCCACCACACCGGCTGCCCGGCAGGCCGGGGCGCCTGCGCACGCCAGGGAGGTAAGTATACTGGTCGATTCTCACTACTGAGCGCTGACACAACATGCTAATAGCCTTATACGCGTGGCGCCTGACCGGTCGTCCTGGGGCTGCCCCGCTTGCGCGCGCCGTTCCGCTTGCCGCATTGCTTGTTGATTCTAGAAGCATCGCCACTGGTACCCTTCACATACGCTCCCAGAGGTCAAAGCTCTATGGGAATCGCAGCAGATACTGCACCACTTTTGGGCCCCTGGCACCCGATCGCCTCCAGCGCTGGCTCCGAATGCGTTATTCCCTAGCCGTCTTCACTCCCTCCATGGGGCATCACATGGCCGTCTGCACCCCAATTTCCTAGGCTGTACCGCCCCTGGTACGTCCGCTGCGTGCGTTTTCGCCTCCCCCACCTCAGCTCGCCTCCAGCCCGGCCCCCGCTTCTCGGATCGCTCCACCATATTAGCCCCCTCCATGGCGCATCTCATGGGCGTCTGCACCCCAATTTCCTAGGCTGTACCCCCCCTGGTACGCCCGCTGCGTGCGTTTTCGCCTCCCCCACCTCCGTTTGCCTCCAGCCCGGCCCCTGCTTCTCGGATCGCTCCACCATCTTAGCCCCTCCATGGCGCATCTCATGGGCGTCTGCACCCCAATTTTCCAGACTGTACCGCCCCTGGTACGCCCGCTGCGTGCGTTTTCGCCTCCCCCACCCCCGCTCGCCTCCAGCCCGGCCCTGCTTCTCGGATCGCTCCACCGTCTTAGCCCCCTTCATGGCGCATCTCATGGGCGTCTGCACCCCAATTTTCCAGGCTGTACTGCCCCTGGTACGCCCGCTGCATATGTTTTCGCCTCCCCCACCCCCGCTCGCCTCCAGCCCGGCCCCCGCTTCTCAGATCGCTCCACCATCTTAGCCCCCTCCATGGCGCATCTCATGGGTGTCTGCACCCCAATTTTCCAGGCTGTACCGCCCCTGGTACGCCCGCTGCGTGCGTTTTCGCCTCCCCCACCTCTGTTCGCCTCCAGCCCGACCCCCGCTTCTCGGATCGCTCCACCATATTAGCCCCCTCCATGGCGCATCTCATGGGCGTCTGCACCCCAATTTTCCAGGCTGTACTGCCCCTGGTACGCCGCTGCGTGCATTTTCGCCTCCCCCACCTCCGTTCGCCTCCAGCCCGGCCCCCGCTTCTCGGATCGCTCCACATATTAGCCCCCTCCATGGCGCATCTCATGGGCGTCTGCACCCCAATTTCCTAGGCTGTACCGCCCCTAGTACGCCCGCTGCATGCATTCTCGCCTCCCCCACCCCCGCCCGCCTCCAGCCCGGCCCCCGCTTCTCGGATCGCTCCACCATCTTAGCCCCCTCCGTGGTGCATCTCATGGGCATCTGCACCCCAATTTTCCAGGCTGTACCGCCCCTGGTACGCCTGCTGCGTGCGTTTTCGCCCCCCCCCCACCTCCGCTCGCCTCCAGCCCGGCCCCGCTTCTCGGATCGTTCCACTATCTGAGCCCCCTCCATGGCACATCTCATGGGCCTCCGCACCCCAATTTTCTAACTGCCCCTGGTACGCCTGCTGCGCGGCTTTCACACCGCCGAGCGCCTCTAGGCCCAGCGCCGAATTTGTGGGGGATTGTGGATGACGCAGAAGCACTGTCGCGTATAGTTGGGATGGTCTGATTTTTTCACCGCATTATGTCGTACTGGCGCATTCATAATATTAATTTTCACTATTTTTGTTGTGCAATCCAAAGATGACCGGTCACTGCCACATGCCTTTTATGGAACGAGGTTATTTTCGACTCGGCTGCGGACTGACGGGCGCCTATTTTCTTTTTACCTCCCACTATAACCGTCTGGTCTGTTCCTCTTATTATTTGCTTCGTCCGTCTTGAACCATGCCCAGCAGCGTTTCTTCTTCACGTGTGGCGTGTGCCACCAGCGTCCCGGCTACCACAACCAAGTCACCGGTCCACGACCGCGGCAGCATCCCCAGCTCGCCCATCCGCATTCCCGACGCCGAGGATGGCTCTCACCACGACTGGTACCTGACTTCGTGGGGCCTGATGTCGCGCAACAAGTGAGTCCTAGGGTACCGAGCTTCATCTTTTTGTAATACATTTTTTCGGGCAGAGAACACCTCGAGGATATTCGTTCAGACCGCGCGACGCAGGAGGGCGTTGGCATCACCCACGACCCGATCTACTATGCGCAGACGTTCTTCGGTGCTGCGGAATTCCTGCCCCTCTGTCCAGGCTTCAAAAACGCGTTCAGCGTCCAGCCCAACGGACGCTATGTCCCGAACGTCCCGATCTACTGGGTCGTCGACTCGGACCCCATCTTGCATCACACTGTGTAAGTGCTTTCAGCCTCATGATCGGGTGAAGGCTGAGGAATGCTGAGGAATGCCAGGGCTGTGGCGGAGCAAGCCTGGAAGTGGGTGGGCAGACTTGACGGGGGTGTGTACGTGACCGGGACCTCGATGAGGCCAAGGAACGCGCGGTCGACTGGAAGATTTATCACGATCGCGTCTGGAGCTTTTTGCGTAGGAGAACATTCAGTTTAGTTTTTTCGAAGAACCCGCAGCCAGAACATGAAAGCAATGTATCGCACCAATTGGTATTCGCGATACCGAATGTATATAGAAGTTGTCTGTACTATCTCTGGTTATCGTCATTACAAGACCGGCAGAACCATGACAAAAGTAAAGAAAAAATAACATGAGATTGTACACCCGAATAACTGCGAAATTGCATTGTGAAAGGCGGCCTGAATTTGCGTGTGTGTGTGTGTGGCGGTGCAATTCATATCCCGTTTTGGACTCCTCTGGCTTCAGATTTCCATTTTGAGAAGCCATCAATCACAGGTAGATGAATGATAGCTGTACCCGTTCGAATTCCCTGCGTGCACGGCAGATACTTATAAAGGAACCCACAACCAAACACCTTCCTTCAAACGGAGCGCCAAGAATACGGTATAATTTTATAAAGAGTTTGATATCTTTCAATGGATTTGAATTTTTGATTTGAATTTTTTTTTTCAAAGTTGGATGAAGAAAGTAGTGATAAAAAAGTAAAAAAGGCCGTGCCTGTGTTGAGAAAAATCCGTGTGTAAGGAATGCCCGTTGACCAAAAGATTTAATTTAAATCGCACTTCCACGGTCGTCATCTCCGCTTCTTGTTCGGTCCACCGGTATCAGCGTCACTCTTGCGCTTAGATCCTGCGAACCGCTCAAGCAATCTTGCGTCGAGCTTTTCTTGCGCCTGGTTGGGGTCGACCGGTTTCTTGATCGCCCTCTTTGGGCGGGTCTCCATCAGGACGTCGTCCACGGGTGCCAGGCCGACTGGACGGGGAATGGTATAAATCCCCTTGTCCGCATCCTTCTCACGCCGCTGCTGCTGTGCCCACCTCTCGTCGTCGATCGCCTTGATTTGCTTCTCCTTGCCTTTGAAGGCCAGGGAGAGGTGTGTCCAATGGGAGAGGGATGACCTCCCCATCATCGCCGTACGTCTGCAGGAACGCTTGCGGCGCCCTCCTGCTGCTCTGTCGACGGGTGCTCCCTTCGGCGTCAGGTTCCTCCGCTACTGCCCCTCCAGTCGCCACTCGTCCATCGTGGGATTCATCGCGAGCCCCAGCCGCCCCTCCTGGCCCTGGCCCTCCTCCCCATCCCCGAGCACTCCCTGCTCCCCATCCCCGAGCGCTCCCATTTCCTCGTCCCCGAGCGCTTCCTCCTCCTCAGGTGCTTCCTTCTCCTCGAGTGCCACCATCTGCCGTCGAGGCGATCGCACGCGCTGCCTTCAAAGCGGGGGATTCGCCATCGGTCTCGATGCTGGGAATGTTGCAGCTAACGGTGTTTCATCGGCAGAGTCTTCGTCGTCGTCGTCTTCTTCGTCACGCGCCGCATCTCTTGTAGTGGGGCCTCGCACCGATGACTCATCTTCTGAGCTGTCTTCCCTCCCCCTCTGTAGCACCTTTCCCTTTCCCATGGCACGATCCAAGGCCGTGGCCGACGAGGCGATAGCGCCGCGTGCTGTGCTTACGTTCGCAAGTCTACCTAGCCGCGGCGGTAACAGTGAGGTATGTGTCGCGGCCTTCTCTCGTCCGTTTTTCGCTGAGACCGGTGTCAAGCTGTGCGCTCCCTCGCTGGTGGACGCGTTGCTGGAGCTGCCTGCCAGCGAGGCGCTGCTAGTCGGGTGTAAGGGATGGCGAGGTGCGTGTTTCGGCGACGGCGCTGTCGATCCCCTGCTGGCGAGCGACCAATCGGGACAGAGGGAGGGCGAGGAACGTACTTCGCCAATGGCAGTGTCAAGCCTTGCGCTCCCTCGCTGGTGGGAGCGTTGCTGGAGCTGCCTGCGGGTGAGGTGCGGACAGTTGGGTCTGAGGGATGGCGAGGTACATGATTCGACGACGACGCTGTCGATTCCCCTGCTGGTGAGGAGTGGCCAGTCGCGGGAGCGTTGCTGGAGCTGCCTGCGGGTGAGGCGCGGACAGTTGGGTCTGAAGGATGGCGAGGTGCATGATTCGACGACGGCGCTGTCGATTCTCCTGCTGGTGAGGAGCAGCCAGTCGCAAGAGCGCTGCTGGAGCGGCCTGCGGGTGAGGCGCGGACGGTTGGGTCTGAGGGATGGCGAGGTGCGTGATTCAACGACGGCGCTGTCGATTCCCCTGCTGGTGAGGAGCGGCCAGTCGGATCTAGGGGAGGGCGAGGTACATATCTCGTCGGGCTCGTGTATGGCGGACGCTCTAGTACCGTATAGACTTGGGGATCTTGAGGTGTTGCGCCTTCCCTGATTGACAACATGTACAGTCCCCTGGCTGAGGGGACAGGGGGCTGTTTGGGCCAGCTAACCGCAAACGGAGTGGAGGGAGTTGGGGAGCCGCCCAACGGAGGCACGCGAGATACAGCTCCAGTCGATGACATTACGTGCTGCGACCAAGAATGTTGTCCGGCATTGGTGAGCATTCACTCGATCTCAATAGCGAATAGCGGCACCTTCTCTGCTGGGTTCTATTACCCCGGAAATTGACTGGCTTGCAGAAAGTCCGTACCAAAGAGCTTATCATACAGCAAATTAGCATTCGCTCGCTACCGACCGCAGAAGACACCACGTACTTGAAGCGTCCCCATTTGGGGGAGTGGGGAATTGCCATAGACCATCCACAGAAGGGCACGTCTCGTCCTGCTGAACATACGGCGCTTGCCACGAATTGTCGGTGTATGACGCGGAGGAATCCCACTGCGCGTCCATTCGGGGGAGATCATACACTGCCGCGGGGTCGACGTTTCCCGAGAATGGTTCCGCTGGAGTGTGAGGCGCTGCTGGAGGTGGGGCCGCGGCTTCAGCCGTTCTCTTGGTCGCAGATGCTGTCTGACCTTCTGTAGACTTCTTGACTTTCTTCATTGTTAAGGACTTTTTCTTCTTGGGTTTCTGTTTTGGGGCGGTTCAATCTCTGCGTCCGAGTACTCTGGAAGATCGAGGTCCGCCTCGGGGGGGTCTTCTGGCAAGCTCAAGGCATACTCATCGCGCTGCGCGCGCGCTGAAAACGCCGCACATGTCAATTTCTGGCAGGAAATGGTAGGACAGCGACGTACTAAAGCATCGAGCCACAAAACTGTGGAACTTGGCACTCACGTCCGTCTTCCATGTAGGATGCGAATCGCGAAAAGTTTGACCTGTCGCGATCTTCCACAGGAGTAGCTGATGAAGTAGGTCGACGTTAATCTCACGCTGTCAGACAACACTATCTGACTTACACACGAGCGGTCAGAGCACCTCCTGCGTTGGGTGTCGCTCCTCCGTACATGGCAAACCCGACCCAGCCCGTCGTCTTCTCCAGCATCGCGTGAAACCGGGCCACAATATCATTCAGTTCATCCAACGATCTACCGCATATATTTTAGAATCACACTCTGCTCGGATTATATTTCACTCACATCTGCACCGATTCAGGAGTACGCTCTCCTTCTGCGGCAGAGGGCTTCTTCTCCGCCGCTGTCGCGATCAGCTCGTCGATCTTCACTTGACTTCCTCTGTCTCCTGCGCCAACAATCACATCGTCACCTCTGTTCTCGCAGCCATTCTCGTGGACACCTGGTTGCAGGCTTTGCGTTTGACGTTTTCATCGGGCTCCTCGCTATCCATCGACGCCCACACAACCTCTCCGCATCATCAGGAATGCGTGCCAGCTCTGCCTTGACACGGTCCGCAAAGTGCCTCTGATAAACCTCGACGCGCTGGTGGGCCCGGTGTCGTGTTTTTTTTGCTGTCCGAGCGTCTTTCCGAGCATGTTCCCGACCGAGGATTTCTTCACCGCCGGAATCCCGGCAGTACCGTGGTTGTTGCAAACCACGACCGAATTTGCTGCGAAAACTCGTCAGTCTCGCCATGGTACTCACGCGTTTTGACGCGTCCGCAACACGTCACAGACTTACTTTTTTGCGTTGGCGCAGTGCCGACGCCAGCACGTCTGACTGGGCCATGGTCAAGGCAACACCCAAATCTGGGAGCGGAATCTTGCACGCTGCCTCTTCTGGCCATCGATCGAACCAATGAGTATCGAGCTTGGTAAAAAAATCGGCCTGGTCGTTGGTGGGTTTGCTCTGCAGATAGTCGGGGATTAGGCTTCGCAACAGCTCTACTTGTTCGTCCGTTCCCCAGGGTTTCTGTGGCATAGTGCAGTGGATGTGGCAAAGATCACTTGGTCGTGTTTTGCAGGTCAGTGATCTGATTCGACAATTCCACCGATTTGGTTTGTAGATCGGACTCCGCATTTGGGATTTGATGGTCGCACCACTGTGATTTCCCTTCTCCTTTTTTTCCCCTCCCATGTCGGACCCGACCTCTGCTGCTGAATCCAACGCGTCCAGCCCCCCACAAACCGAATTGCAAGCTTTGGTTTCGCTCGTCGCGGATCTCTCGCAAACATCCCTCGCGATGGCGACCCAATGCCTGGATGTGAGCAGTGAGTTGCCTCCACTTTTTTCTGGCACTTTGCTCACGTCGGCCACTAGCAAGACTACACAGAATCGTCAACGCTGTCGTCGCCGCAGGTGTGGCCCTCAATACACGTAAGCACATCTATTTTCGCCACTTCCACAATGTATCACTACCAACTAGCACCCCTGCCGTCTTGGAGACGCCTCATTCCACACACCCCCGAAGAACTCGATGACGCCCATGCTGGGGATGACGAATTTAAGACCTGGCACGTCGTCACTGTGGGTCGAGAGCCTGGCTTGTACGATGTGTGAGTCGGCGTATTCCTCGGTCTGGTCTGTCTCATTAACCTTTTCAGGACCAACTCGGACTTCCAAGTCCTTGGGGTACCCGGGGCTTCACGTCAACGCATCCCAGGTCTCACCGCGGCGCTCGCACATTATCGTGCCAAGTTCGTTGCCCTCGAGGTCGAGAAATGGGCCCCCGCCGCTGAGGTCACTCCCGTTTGATAGGTGTTTTCTTCTGTATTATTTAAATAGCTTCACACTTACTTTATTCTCTGTACAGCTCTCACCTTATTTAGCTTATTCATGTTGAAATATATTGCTTTACCTGCCGATGCCTGAAAAGGGAACGAGACATCTCGTCATCTGTGGGCGCACATGCCCGTGTACAGCCGGCGGCAAAACACTTCGCGTCCCACATAACATTTCTTGTGGACGCACGCAGCCGGCGGCAAACGACAACGCTAAAACTTAAACGCGCCCGCAGATCGTATACACGCGGAACGATCTAAGCGCGATTTTGCACCATCCGCTCGTAACTCCACAACTCACTTTACTCTCAATCTTCAATCTCAACCATTCCGCTACTCCTCCGCACAGATACTTCAAAATGTAGAGGGTGAATACGGGGCAAAAACATAGTTTGGCCCACGCATAGTAAAGAACGCAAGGATCGGATCAAAGATCCGCATCCAATCAATCGAAGCGCAGCAAGTCGCCAACTCAACTCAGCGACCCACCGTCCATATGAAGAAAATCACGGCTCCCGCTCCTAGCCGCAACAATGGCCCCCGTGTTCCGACCAACACCGAGATGTGGTATCTTTGTTCGGCGCCCAGGGGTGCCATCACATGCGGCCTGATATCCCGCAACTGGTGCAGCAAACCTCCTCCCTTCTGGGATTGTGTCTCATTCTGTCCGTGTACAGGGAAGCGATTACTAGGTACTGCTATAGGGATCCCTTGGACAACCCGATGCCATTTGTCGAAGAAATACATTTCGGCCTCACATGGGAAAAGATAGTCCGCTATCTCCCATGTGTCGGCGTGAAGGATAATCACAATTACTGGGTCATCAATGAAGATCCGACTGTTTATGAGAGCAGGTGCATCTTTTCCATTCCCCATTAGCCATAATCTGATTCTGCGAAGCGCGGATGCCTACAACGCATGGAAAGCGGCCGCCGACCCGTGGACCCGTGTTTTTGTGATGTCGTGCCGTGGCACAGCGGAAGAATATTCAATTAACATGCAGGGTCTCGAAGTGCTATCTGATTCCGAGTGGGAGGACGAGAAAGAAGACTGGGAGGACGGAGAATGAGAGAGCGCACCGGGAGGCTGAGACCTCAGTTTGAACGTTGTACGCATGCTAAGTTGTCGTTCTGATGGGAGCACTTTGTCAAATGAATGTCATTATATTTGGAGCGAACTGCTAAGGACTACACGAAGAACGGGAAGAGGCGTAATCATTGAGTGCGACAAGTTGGTCGGCTCCAGGTCCACCGTTGAGTGCATACACACCGGCCCAAGCGAGTTTCACGCGCTCAGATACCGGGTCGTCGCCATTTCCTTCAGTGGCTGGAGCGCGAGGTGACCTGAAATCCGTTTAATTATTAAATATATAATTATTAAATATAATAAGATAGGACATATGAACATGCACCCTGTGGAGTATGAGGCAATTGGAACGGTTGACATACGAGACTCAGAATCATCGTCTCGACCTTGGTGTCGTGGACTCGGTACCGGTACCCAGTTCCGCCTGTCCCAGTGTCAGGTTGGCGTCATACAAGGGCAACATAAAATACTCACCCTGATGAATGCATCTGGTTCAGCGCGACGATTGCATCCTGCTCATTTGAATTCCAGCTCATTGTTTTTACGGCATTCGTGGACGTGTGCGGGGACTTCGGTATAGGCAGGTCGCTGGACAGGGGGAGCTGCCGTTGGAGTAGCGAAGAAGAGGCCAATGGAGAAGGAGAAGGTGTGGTTGACTCTCTCTGCGCTAGATGGGCACGGCGCTTCTCCTCGCGTTCCAACCTTGCACGGCATTCCCAAGAGTATTCAATTTTCTTTGTGGGCAATGGCGTGCTCTCTACCTCCTCGTTGCCTTTCGTAGTATCGCGCCGTTTGCGACGTTTTTTGGCAGCCCTGTGGGTTGTTCTAGTATGAGTTATGGAATTGTCTGTGGGACGCACCTTCTCTCAGCGGCCTGTAGTCGACGAGTTTCCTGGACCTCTTTGCTGCTAACCGTGCTATAAGATCAGTGAGCTTGATATGAGATATAGTGAGCACCTGGCGTAGTATTGCGACTGCGCCTTTCGATGCGCCGCAGCTTTCTCCGCGTCGCTTCTACTAAAAGCAGGATGTGAGGGCATCCCTGACACTCAAAACGGAGCCTACCCCGGGCGATATGTCTCCGAATCGGGCTCGCAAACGCGAGCCCGGCGCTTGGAAGTTTTGTGGGAAGAGGACGATTTGGCCATAAGAGTAAGATGAGATGAGACTTTGATGGCTGTGATGGCTGGCTTTCCTCTCCTCTTTCCTCCACCCCAAGACCTTCTCGCATTGTAATCTGCCTCAGCCGCTTTTATCACCACGGGGGCCCGAATCGGTTGAGAACTCAGACACAGTTTCGCCGATTCTGAGAATTTTTGAGAACTGATCTGAAAGTGTCGAGAACTCACCTGAATCTCTATACAAGTTTCAGTCCGCCTTCCAAATCCGTCTTTCCGCCAAATAATAATTTGCAGAATCTCGTCTTCCACTGGTGCGTTCACCACAAAATCTTTTACTATGGCCTTGGGCTTTATCCCTAGAGTCCATTCCGCATGGCACCGTTCCCCACAAAATAACGAGGGCGTTTACAACCTTCAATTGATGGAGAGGCTGATATTTGACCTCTCTCGTTTTCCTCTATCTTTGGGCCAGCAAGGGAGCCTGTGACCAGCTAATGCTTCTGGGGGTGTTGAATATGACTCGGCTTGTGCGTATCCACCAGAAATCGCGAATCTTTCGGTGCGCACAAATGCGACCCAAACTCACCGCATACCTCCGTCTTATGTTGAAATTCATACTCACAGAAGCCGCTTATCATTCTGGGCGGTTGGGCTTCCAAGAACCCTTATTTGCGGTGGGTCAATCGGGTTCTTTCTGTGATGCGAGCATAGGCTAATATTTTGCTACCTCGGATTCTCTCAAATTTCGAACGTCCAAGGTACTCCTCACTCAGGCGAGTTTTCCTGCGGTTTCAGAACCCGCATTAGATGCGTCCAGCGCCGGCAATTCCACAAATAGTCTCAGATTGACAAGAACAACCTTTAATTCTCCGCAATCCCTTTCTTTCCTTGGATTTCTTTCTCAAAAGGGTACGGATGCTTAATATGCATGGTTTGGCCTCCAAGAAACCCTATTTGCGGTGCGTCAATCGGGTTCTTTCTGTGATGCGAGCATAGGCTGATATTTTGCTACCTCGGATTCTCTCAAATTTCGAACGTCCAAGGTACTCCTCGCTCAGGCGAGTTTTCCTGCGGTTTCAGAACCCGCATTGGATGCGTCTAGCGCTGACAATTACACAAATACTCTTCAATTGACAAGAACAGCCTTTAACTCCCCGCAATCCCTTCCCTTCCTCGGATTTCTTTCTCAATAGGGTACGGATACTTAATATTCACGGTTTGGCTTCCAAGACACTCTCTTCGCGGTGCGTCAATTGGGTTATTACTCTGATGCGAGCGTAGGCTGATATTTCCCTACCTCGAATTCTCTCAAAACCCGAACGGAAAAGGTACACCCCAATCAGGCGAGTTTTCCTGTGGTTTCAGAACTCGGATTGGATGCGTTCACCGCCGGTAATTTCATAAATGCTCTCAGATTGACAAGAGTGACCTTTAATTCCCCGCAATCCCTTCCCATCCTCGGATTTCTTTCTCAATAGGGTACAGATGCTCAATATTTACGGTTTGGATTCCTAGGTATCAACTTGAGGGGCCACAATGCCTTTCTTTCACCCTGATGTTCAATAGGCTGATATCCGGCCATGGGGAAAGCCGCAAATTTTTGCTCCATCATCATTGGTATCCTTTGGCGATGCCCTCCCTGTATTTTCCAATCTTCAAAACTGGCTGTATGCCTCATAGGAAAACCAACTCTCTCAGCAATTCCTTTGACCGAATCGGGCTGCTGTCACCACCGGCTATCAATTTCACGAACAAGTTTCTCCTCAGCGACTGTCATGACGCCCACATTTATTGATGGTGCGTGGGCAGTATCTATGTATAACATTTCTACTAATGCAATCGCAGCGTTAGCCCTTCTTGACTCGTTCCTAATAGCTGCGTGCCCCACCCTGGCTCGATTGTTCGTAACTGAGCGTCTCGATAGCTACAGGACTAAGCTTTCGGCTTGAGTGGTATTCAAGACGAGCCAGGCGATGCGCGAAAGTGGAGCGCTTGAAGCACAGGATATTCTTCTTGCGTGTGCAGAGACGCGGGGCGGCCGGTTACAACGAGCATGTGAAGTGGGAGACGAAAATTCGAAGGGCCCACGAGTTATTGGCCATGGAGCAATCAATCTAGATCCATCAGATGCAAAATCTCCCCAACATAAATACATACGCTGATCTTGACCCAAACTCTTCCATCGCTTTCCAATGTCCAGCACCGAATCAAAATTCGTGTTGTTCCCCCTGCCCGCCGCCGAGGACAAAAGACATAAGCAAGGTTCACGCTGGTCCTTTTTTCGCTTTTTCTCAAGAACTGAAACCCACCGTCTAGAGGCCTTGAGCAGCCTAACCCAAGGGACGCCCCTCTCTGTGGAAGTGCGAGCGTGGCTCGACCACCATCGCGGTCCTACCAAATTGACCAAGGTGAACTTGCACTCAAGGCCAAGCTCCATGAAAGAAAACGAGCCGAGCTCGTCGCGTGCATCGTTGCCCGAAAGGCCCGGAAGGCCCGTGCCGACCACCTGGTTGATCTTCGCATGAAGGCGATCACTGCGAGCGCTAAACAATGGCCGAGGCCGCGCTGCCACCCCCAGCACCACGAGAACTTAACTGCCGCAACAAGGAAAATCGGGAGCGCGCAGCGCGAGAAGCGGCAGTACACGCGAAGCAACAGGCGGAGACGGAGGCACGGGTCAAGATTTTGATGGACATGTGCAACGGGCCCATTACTCATAAATTGCCCTTTTACCTTACAACATAAGTGTCTTTATTTTAATACCCCCATTTTTTTTGGTTGAAATGATGCGCGACTCGGGTTCTTTTGATGTGGCGCTGCCCAACTTTGCTTGTGTTGCCACACTCTCATGGCGCAATGTGTTCACTTCGCTTATTTTTCCGTACGCGCTCCTACTTGACCATGGCTCCTTTCACTCCCTCGCTCGCGCTCTTGTTACAAATCGCGTTGTGTAGCCTCCTTGACGAAATCGTAATTCTCCAGCGACTATCCAAGTCGGTCAACTGTCATCTTCGGCGTCTTTTGTACCGACACATTGCGGTATGAGCGACTGCGTCCCCAAAATTAGTTCGAAGTCTGGTGGAAAATCCTCAGTTACATCTTATCGTACGTTGATAGGGTGTGTAATGGGATAAGCATGAAAACACCAGTTTTTATTCGCTTTCATGTCTATCAGTATGGGAAAGGAGAGGCATTAGATTTGAGAGCGTACACCTCTCCCCGGAGGTGGTAGGCTACACTGTTGATGACCGAAAGCCAGCGGCTAAACAACTACACGGGTCGACGACTTAACAAAGGCTCTTACGGGTACTGCGTTCTGGCGGGAACTCACTACGCTGGGCTATGGGATGCAGTTCTGCTGTGCCCCTATGCGTCGGAGGTGACCAACGGGGAACTACCAATCATCGATAGTTGACTGCCTTCACCGGCAGGAGAACCGAACAGTTGGAAATGATGATGATATCACGATAACAGAAAGATACGGAGTCTAGCCGGAGGATCGTACAAGTTCCTCCGCTACTACAACCCACTCCTTAGAAGCCAGCTGAAGGTGACCCTTCACTGGCGGCCATACCCTTATGACACAACGAAGCATTAGGACGACCAGCGGGCACACTAGCCAGTGGCGGCCGGAGTGCAAACTGCATATGATAAACACGAAGCTAGCATCTGAACATCACATTATTTGATGGCGGGCTGGCGGCTGCAGCTCAGCGGCTGCAAAGCAATACGAAGAGGTTGGGAACCCCTCGTTCGTCCCGGACCACACCTCCTGGAAGATAGAATCCTACATCCGTAGGTCCCATCGTGAGTAGAAGACTGAAAGACGACTGGCGGCAGATCGAGTCAACCTCGTGAGTCAGCGGGAGTTAGAAGAAGCGGATTGTACCTGTCACAACCATCAGAAGATGAGCACGCCATAGAGGCTAGGCTCTGGATTCATGTGGAGTAACTCCAGCGGCAGGACAGAATACTCAGGGTTTGGAAATCCCTGTGGTACGATTGGCCATCCACCCGTTGGCGGCGCGACACGGTTTGATCCTCTTCAGTTCCTTTCATCTCCTTTAGTGACCTCCCATTTGTATAAAAGACCGCGCTTGAGCATGTATTACTATCTGCCCGGAAATCGGGGTGAATATAGTGGACTCTTGAGATAAAAGACATATTTTTGATATTCAGAAGAGGATCGGACGAAGCAAAGTCTTGAACAGTCCTCGGAAGCACGAGACATAAGTGCCCCCGCTCGAACGAGGTAGTCGCCACGTAACTGCCCCGTCCTGCAGCTTCCGCCGCCATTGATATAAGTGCCCGCATCATCTCTTGTGGTTCAGGAGTGGTCCCCGCCGTTCATAGAAGTGCCCCTGTCGCTGTGGTTCCGCCGCCTGTGGTCTGTGTGCTGCCTTCGACGATATAGCCGATAGTGCTATTGGCCCATGTAAGAGCCCCCGTTGCTGCTCGCTGCCACCTTCGGTGTAACTGCCCCTGTCACTGTACTGCCGCTGCTCTCGATATAAGTGCCCGCATTCCTTAACCAGGAGTCCCCGCCATTCGTGTAATTGCCCCTGTAGTCAGAGGCCGCCGCCTTCCGTGTAACTGTCCCCGTGAGTAGTAGCCGCCGCCATCCGGTCGAGACCCATCTTTGGTGTAGCGCCGCCACCTGCAGTAGAAGTGCCCCCGCTCCTAGCCAGAGCCGCCGCCATCTGCGTAACTGTCCCCGTGTTGTCGAGCCGCCGCCAGCCGTGTTCCCGTTGTACCAAGTAAGGCCTGTCTGTTGACGGTCTGCTCTGCAATTGCTACCCGTTGGCTCGGTGTCAGCCATTGTTGAAATTCTGTTTCCCTCAAGAGTCGTCTGGCGGTCATTAGTCTTCCTATTGAACCCCTCAATTCTCTAGCGGCCAGAAGTCCCTGCTCTTGCATAACAAGTGCCCGAACGGCCTGTTGTTGTTGCTTTCCCACTACAAAGACATTACTTTTACTTCCCTTGCACACCCTCTTGAAGGGTGATACGTACCCTACTTCCCCGAACACATTCACGACATTTGGAGTTGGAGTTTGTGATATATTTTGTTGATTTGGATTGTTGGATTGGATTGTGTCTAGTGACTCTGTTCGCTGCGCTCTCTGGTTTGGTAGTTTGAGTTGGCATATCGATTACACGGCTGCACCCAAGTGCACTGTTTCAACATCTCTGTCGCGACCTCATATGTGTACTTATCGTAGCCTTCCAGGTTGAAACACTCTGGTTCCAGGACGCGACCGCGCGTGTCGATGCAGCACAGTGGGGTGAGATATTCCCTCAGCTGCGGAATCTCTGGTTTCTGGGGATCGGTCCCGGCATCCCCTTGGTACCTTCTATTCTCCCTCTGCTGGCCTGTACCTTGTCAGCGTTCGAGTCGAGCGGCGGCCCTCTCAGTCCCGCTTGGAGCGACTTTCTCCGGCAGCAGCCGAGTATAGCCGACCTCACGCTGCACTCCTCCTTCCCAGGCGAGGCGTTTACTCCAACACAGGTTCCAGAGCTCCAGGCATTCAAGGAACGTCCATGGGACCTCGCAAGGATCGCGCGCAACCATGGCTATCTCTTGCATGTGTGGCTTTTCCCCGGGGGGCGCGAGTTGTCGTCGGGGGGCAGATTTCTGCGCAAACAGGATCTTGCACGCCTCATTCTTTCCCCGTCGCGTCTCCAAACGATTCGAATTTCAACCACCGATTTGCTCCTGCTGTTAGCCGCTGATGCCAAGATTGTTTCCACCCTCCAATGCATCGTTGTGGACAAGGATATGACATGGACAGAATTCACGCTCAAGGATTCAAGTAATGGGCTGGTGGGGTTACCCGTATTGTTATCATTATTTCTCACTGACGTCTCAATTTTATTTAGTTAACTGTTCCGCTAGTCAAACTTGCTGTAGCACTCAATCGCCGTCGCATTCGCCTAAGAAGCCTCATGTTGGTGGCCTCGCAAAACGCCACAGGGCGAGGTCACCGGAGGCTTCTGAAGCGCTCCAACGGCCAATGTTTCTCAAGAGTCATTTCCGCACAGTGCACCACTCCCATTTTGCGAAATTTCCACTTTTACGCGGTGGACGGGTTTGCGGTGTGGAAGGATTGGGGTAGTGCAGACGAGGAGGTGTCGTACGTGGATGACTGGGACGTCTACCACCAGCCTTCCACAGTCTTGGGAGAGCAGGGGTACTCTTATCTTTTCTCCAGTTCACCTCATCCATTTTCGTTTTGTTAATCTATTCACCTAGCCTCATTCTTTCTGTGTGTTTTTGCGAATATACTTTTTGTGAATTTTACTTTTTGCGGATCTACTTCCCCGATTAAATTGTGGGATCATCCGGTGCATCAGATTCCGCAGGTACGTCGCCATGTGAGTTAGTTGGCACATGTATTATTCGTCGGGCGAGTTTCGCGATCGTGCGGCTGATTGCGGTGAGTTCAGAGATTTCTCTTCCTTGTCCCTTTCTACCCTTCCGTTCCGGTCCTTTCCCCTCCCCCACCTCCATTCCATTTAACTTGTTTCTCAGCCCCCGTACCCCCTACGAAATTGGCTGAATTAAGGTTGGTTAACCAAAGTCGCTAACCGAGGTCGCTAACCGAGGTCGCTAACCGAAGAACTCTAACCGAAGGCCGGATCTCGCTGCAGAGATCTTGAGAGTTCGCCCCATTGGATGTCCAGTTCTCCATCCAGGCCGTTTCGCTATCGTTCCTGATTGCGGAGTCTGGAATTTTTGCTCGCCAGTTCTCTCACTTCCCCTCCCTTGCCTTTCGTTTTGTTTTATGCCCTCCGCCGAACACTCCAGTTGAAATAACCTGGGGTTAATTTAAGGTGCTTTACCGAAGTGGAACCGCCAGTTCTTAACTGACGAAGTCCACAGTGTTGCGCATTGGTGTAGGTCGCTATGCTTTATAAATGGCCCAATTTTATGTCTCATCTTAACCACTCCCATCCAGGATGCAAAATACGAATACAAAGCGGTGTTCTAGTACGTGGCCCACCCTTCTTTTTTGGAAAGGAGACATTAACCTCAGGCTGTGTTGTAGTCAAAGCGCGGCCGATTCCTGTCATAATTCCAGCTCCAAGTTGCAGACAGCGTCCTCCGCCAGCTCCTACTCCAGCGGCACCCCCCATGGACCCCGCCACTGAGGCCAGTTGGCAAGCAGATATGGAGGAGCTGAGCAAAATCACTACGGAGTGGGCGGAGGGGAAATTGATCTCGGAGGAGTACAGTTGGTTCCCCTAGTTGATAATCTAGAGCTAACCTTTATTATTGTTCCAGGACTGTTGACGCGGAGGGCTCGGAACGTTTTCTTTCTTCAAAGATGGCACTTGCCTCCTCTAGCGAAGCGCCCGTTCGTAAGGGAGAGCCTGTGGTGTGGGGCTCGCATGAGTGGGAGCACGAGAGGTTGGAGATGGGGGAGCGACTCGTCGAAATTGTGTTGGAGCTGATGCGTGAGCCAAGGCGGCGCGAGTGGGTGGGGGAGATGCGCGATGAGGATGAGCGCCTGGAGGCGGAGTGGGATGACCTTCCTGAGCTCATTCTCGTCGACGAGGATCTTCTCTACTTCTACTGTAACTGCCCGGCCTGCTGCCGCTTCCATACGCATTGTACTCAAAACAAGCTGTAGTTCTCGCTCTCAATTAAATATGATTTGCGGCAATTGTTCTTCATTACAGATGTATTCACATCATCCCAGCCTTTGCCAGTTGTTGCATCTCCGCCACCGCCGCCTGCCGTGCCAGTGCCTGCATGCGCCTTCTCCTCGTGTATGCGCTGCCGGAAGGTCGGACTATACAACTTGGTGAGTTTTACAAAGACGAGATCAGACAGATTAGCGCACCGGCCTCAACGATGCCATCTGGACGGGCTTGTTCAAACCCTTCGAGCTCGGTCCTGCGCCATTTGCCTGGAGGCACCTCTGGCTCATCCCCGACATCGCTGTCTCACGGCAGTTTTTTCGGGGAGCTCAAAGACATCTTCTGCATTGGCCAGATGTCGCCGGGACACTCGTATCAATTGTTACCGGGTGATCAAATTGCCTCATGTTTTTTTCCCGGGTCTGTGATTGCTCAGGATTGTTTTGTTCTCTCTCCCTTCCCCGTCATGTCCCCCGTGCGCCAAACCAAGAACAGGAGTACGTCCTCTCATTTTAACGGACGGTTTTCCCAGATTTATCATGTGTGCAGGCCGTATTCCACTGCACGTCGTGGAGTGTGTGTGCGTGGCACGCAAACTCCATGCCCGCCGCGTCGCTGGTCAGTGTGGCGTAGCTGTTTTGCTCTTGTGTCTGTTGCTCACGGTACTGTAGCGCAGGTGCCATGGGGGTCGAACCAGTGGAGCGCGGGGGATTGGGACTCATCAGCGCCCTGGGGATCGAGGCAGGGGGAATGGGGATGGGGGGATCTGCGGGCGAACCGGGGCAACTCGACAGGTTGGGGAAGTACTGAGTGGCCGAGCGAAGATACGGTCTGGGGCGGGACCAATTAGTTGATTTGGTGCCATATCCTATTCCTCTTTGTAACTGCGATTGATGATGCATCCTGGATAAGGCCAAACACGTGTTACATCAAATCACGTGTCCGTTGCTTGTCACGTGCTTGCGAGCCGCGTGTGTCTCCAAGTCATCCACCAGCTACCAGCTGCGCGGGCACCCCCGCGCGGCTGGCCGGACTTTTCTCCTGAACTATGACCGGCACTCGGAAGAAAAGCCATGTCGTCCATGAGCAGATCCTGGACGAGGCCGAAGATCTCGATGTAGAGTACATCCTCGAGCAGCACATCCATCGCACGAAAAGGGGAGTGCAGCGTGATTACTTGAAGCACGCGGCCCCTGCTTCGCCCAGCAAGCCAAAGAAGGACTATTCCGCCCTCAGACCCGAATCCCGACCACCTCTCATTTTGATGGCTGGGAAGAAGGAGCCTCGGTCAACGTGGAGGACAAGTCGCCTGTGTATGATATATTGAAGGAGCCGCGGGCTCTACGACGTTCAGTATGTTCTTTTGTCTCCCATATTTTTCTACGGCTAACCTGTGCATAGGATGATCCGACGAGAGTTTGGGTTGAGAAAGGCATGCCCCAAATATATCTGGACGAAATGTTGCGCCTAGAGGGCAGGTGCGGGTATCCAGCGGGCGAGTGCATCACCTGTGTGGAGCCTGCAGCATATTGATGCCGACACTGCTTCACGGACGATTTGTATTGCCACGCCTGCATCGTCGCAGCACATGCGGATGCGCCTCTACACGGCATCGAGGTAAGGAACCACCGTAAATATATATTCTTTTAGAAAATGACTCCACGACCACAGGAGTGGACTGGCACAATGTTCGAATGCAAGACCCTGAAGGAACTCGGCTTACGGATACAATTGGGTCACGGCAAGCCTGATAAAGGGCGCAGGGGACGATGTGTGTTGCCAGCTCCAGCTGACGATTTCGTCATCGTCGACGTACTCAGGATTCACGTCGTTTCCCTCGACTTCTGCAATTGCTCGACAGCCCAGCCCCACGACATCCAACTTATGCAGGCGCGACTGTATCCTTCAATTACGATTGCGCCGCGCACAGCTGCCACATTCTGCGTATTGCGCCGGTTCCATTTCATGACTCTCGAGTCCAAGTGCTCCGTGTCCGAATACTACAAAAGCCTCGCTCGTGAGATGGACAATACAGGCACGGCGTCTGTTAGGGTAAGTCTTCCCTCTTCGCACAAACCTGGGTGCAGCGGGGACTAACCACCACACAGGATCGGTATGACGAGTTTTTACGCATGTCGCGCCAGTGGCGCCATCTGCAGATGCTTAAACGTGCCGGCCGAGGACACGACGAGAGAGGGGTCGAAGGTACCCAGGCAGGCGAGTGCGCGGTCCTGTGCCCAGCATGTCCCCAGCTCGGAAAAAATCTGCTGCCGGATTGGAAAGACGCACCAAAGGAAAAAAGGTAAGTCTGGTACTATTTCTGGGGTCACGAATTGACGTGTGGGCCAGGTTTCTTTACGCGCTTTTTTTGGCTCTCGACGCGAACTTCAGGATGCGAAGGAAGAAGGTGTCCAGTGAGGAGAAAGATCCTTCACTGGGCGACGGCTGGTCCTTCTTCGGCAAGGTGGCTCCATATTACGACTATCTGGCGAAACACTGGAATGACAAGCAGCCGGTATTTCATTCCCCATACGCTCTTGCCGGATATCTGACGAGAACACAGCGAAGTACCTGCGTCGCGCATGATGCTGTGGACAAGCCGGACCGGGAATCTCGAGGGACTGCTTCGTCGGGCATCGCGACCATAGACTGTGCAAGTCATAATTTCAAGCGCCCATGTTCTGTAGGTGACCTACAACTGGGGGAACGGTACGTTTGTGAATAGTGGGCTCTACAAAGGTGGATCTAACTTCTCGGTTTCAGATACATAAATATTGATTACATCTTCTTCATGGGCCTTGCTGGCAGCGAGATCGACGAGCTCTTCGTTTCCTACGACATTGCGTGCCAATGGCACAAGAATATCTGGACGTGGATGTTGACGTTCCCCACGAGGATCCAGGAACAGATGGGGCGAACATATTTCGTGTTTTTAATCCCCAAATTTCACCTACCGGCTCACATTGAGGCGTGCAATCTCTTGTTTTCGTTCCACCTCACGCGATATGTCGGCATGATGGACGGGGAGGCTCCCGAGCGTGGCTGGGCCATGCTGAACCCACTGGCGAGCAGCACGGCTGAGATGGGACCTGGAATGCGACGAGATACCATTAACGACGCCTTTAAAGACATGAACCACCGCAAAATCATGGGTTTCGGTAAGCGGCCCTGACAGAAGCGAAGGGGTCCCTGTGGCTGATGGCTTCGACAGGCAAGTGGTTGCTGCGAAAGCTCGTAGAATGCGTGCCCGAGCTGATCATGGCCTGCACCGACTTGGAGGAACTGGAGGATTCACTGTGTAAAATGGGTGGCGAAGTCGAATTGGAGAAATGGCGAGCGGAGGTAGAGGCTTGGGAGATGGACCCGAAGAATGCAAACCCGTTCGAGACTCGAGTGAAGCGGAAGACAGTGATGGAGGTACGACGCGAGATGGCAGATGAGGTGCGGGTGGAAATGGATGAGGAGATGGATATCGACAAGTCACCGGCGGAGGAGGCGGGCGAGGCGGCTCTGGACGAGATGCATGCAACCGAGATGATTGGGATGGGGCTGAAGCTGGAGGAATTACAGTAAGAAATATCAATTCGGGGCTGGGTACGCCGCTAACCGCGCGCAGGCGAAACCTAGGCTTCGATGTCGCGGGAACTGGCAATCATCCATCCGTAGATCAGCAGGTCAATCTGACCGAGTGCACGAACAAGCTCAGACGGAAGATACTTACCTGGATGGACACTCAAGTCCTATTCATTCCCCATGTTGCAGTGCTACGAGCTGAGGAAGATATAGCTCGTATGAAGATCGGGGCGACCCAGACGCAGCCGGGGATTCAGGTTCAGCACATGGCGCTGTGGCTACCATCTAGCATCAAGGACGTCGTGGAGTGTGACATCGAGCTTCGTGAATACGAATTTCGGCTTCGATATGCGCAGGCGCACAAGGCTTTGGATGAGCTTCGGGACCAGCTGTTGCTACGGATGCACCTATACAAATTCAAGGACCGGTTCTCGCGCGGCGTGAAGGCAAACACTCGCCTCGGAACCAAGATCAAGGTGGTGGAGGAGAGAATTCGACGCACGGCAGATCAATACCGAGTGGCGCGACGGGCGCTCATGAATCTGGGTCGGGTGCTGAAGAAGAAGGAATGGGAGGGGACACTTCTGGTCCTGCGTCCGGAGGACGTGCGAGGAATGCTGCGCGCGTTGTTTCAGGACCCGGAGCGGAAGAAGCTATTATTGAAGCGGAATCAGAAGGCGAGACAGCAAGCGGAGGCTGCTGGGAAAGAGGCGAAGGCTAAGATGTCGTGGATATGGCGAAGCCCCGGGTCGAGGAGACCACTGACGGTTCCACAGGCATGAATGAAGGTGGGATTCGCCGTACATTTAAATGAATATTTTCTGATTTCTTCGACAGCCCTGCAAATTGAGTGGGCCAAGACTAGAGCCCGATTTTTGCGTCAGAGCGAGCAGCTTGACCTCCTGGAGGAGGAAGGGCGTTGTATTCTGGCATTTTTACGGTGGCAGGCGGCATGGTGGATCGGGCGCGCTGGGACACGTCCACAGGTCCCAGTGAACGCGACCGAACGTCAAGCTGGAGTTGCGTACGCGCCGGAGAATGCGGCGTACACCGAGGGGAACGTGGCATATGTCTACCGACACGCCGCACGCCTCCACAAGCTCGCTACCGTGTTTGAAGAGCAGTGGAACGGCGTGGAGGACAGGAAGAGCGGGGGCTGACATATCCGCGGAGGAAGAGGAGGGCATGCCCACGAGAGAGCCGGGGACGAGCACACAACCTCCGCACGAGCCTGCAGCGTCTCTCCCCGAGGTACAGGAGGATGAAGCCGAGGACGAGGGCATGGACGAGCTCCCAGTTCCTCCTAGACCAGCGCCGGCGCCGCATACACCCGATGCATGCCCAGTGGCAAGCGAGGCGAGCCCGCCCTCCGATGAAGCATCCCCGACCTTCGTCGCACGGCACTCGCCCTCCCTCACCCCCACCCCCTCCCTTGCTCCTTTCCCCGGTCGGTGAGATCGGGTCGATTCGTGCCGCCAGCCAATGCACCCGCGTACCCGCTCCCTGGCCGCCTTGCCGCGCTCACTGAACCCCATCCACACCTGCTCTCCACCTCCATTCGCTGCCGCCCCCGCTCGCAGCCGCCCCTGGACACCCGCCTCGCCGCACTCACTGAACCCCATCCACACCCGCTCTCCACCTCCGTTCGCTGCCGCCCCCGCTCGCGGCCGCCCCTGGACACCCGCCTCGCTGCGCTCACTGAACCCCATCCACACCCGCTCTCCACCTCCGTTCGCTGCCGCCTCCGCTCGCGGCCGCCCCTGGACACCCAATTTCGGGTGCGCACGCACGCTCAACTGCCTCGCCGCGTTCGCTGACCCTTCCACACCCGCTCTGCACCCCCACTCGCTGCCGTCCCCGTGCCCGAATCTCCCACCGCCTCGCTCGCTGTCCCCTCTCCACACCCCCTCTGCACTGCTGCACCCGCTCGATGCTGCCCCCGAACACCCGAATCCATGCACGCTCAAGACGGATCCACCGCCGCGCTAGCCCTCCCCACGGACGCATCTGCTCTCCCCCCTCCCCCTACGCTCGCTCCTGCGGCCAGGCGCGTCGAAATGATCAGGATGGCCCCCGACTCGCGCCCACGCCGCGCTCCCCTCCCCGCTCCCTCCGGCTCGTAGGGAAGGCGTGTCGATCCAGCACGGTTTCGTGCTGATCTGGCACAATTCCACCCCCTCGCGCGATCGCCGCCCGCGGTGGCCCCGCACGGAATCCTCGAGACCTCGACCCGAGGTTGAGGACATCGAGGACGCCAAGATCGGCGAGATCGCCCCCCCTGGTGGCCCTGTGTGCAATCCTCGAGACCTCGACCCGAGGTCGAGGACGTCGAGGACACCAAGATCGGCGAGATCAGGGAGATCGCACGGAAATCCCGCCCATGTGCGGGGTTCCGCTGCTCCCTGTTCCCGCATCCCGACGTTTGACGCCGAGATCGGTGAGATCGGACGGGAATCCCGCCGGTGGGCGGGGTACTAACGCTCCCTGCCCTGTTGTCACTCCCTGCCCTGTTGTCACTCCCTGCCCCGTCGTCGTCGCCGTCGCATTCCCAGCTTCGCTGCCGACTCGCTCTCTTGCGTCTCTCCTGCAGCTCGGACACCTCCCGACACGCGAACGACCTTCAACGACGACCTGCACCCCTCTCTCTTTCATTGGACTTCCTCATCTCTCACCATCTGCTTGTGGCAGCGCCCCCAGTGCGTACTGCTGCTTGTTCTTGGGACTGCAGCTTTGCTGGCTTCTTCCTTCACTCACCACCACCTGGGCCCCACTCCCTCCTCCTCTTGGGTCCTTTCCCCAGCTTCTTACTCCTCTCTTGGGCTATCCACACCCGTTCCGGCACTCTGACTTTCAGTCTTGGCCCACTAAAGCCTTCTGCTGGCTTGTGAGTCCCCAAATATTAAATATTGGTAGTATGTAAAGTTTAGCGAGTAGGGAATACTCACTTGGCTGGAAAGATTACAGGAGGAGAAAAACGGAGACAGAAATTGGACGGGGCAAGAGTTGGAGAACGGTGAGAGAGTTTTAGAAGAGCGCGGCGGGCGTTGACTGTGACACTCCCACAGCATCCGCTTCGACATTGGCTTCGACGGCTTCTTCAACTGGCGTTGTGAGCACCATGGACGCGGGCAAGATACGGGTGGATGCTGGCGAAACTGTGAATACTGCCAATGTTACAGTGCCGCCTCGAATGGGACGACAAAATGCGGCCCGGCCGCATTTTGGGGCCCTCTCACACCGAAATATTTTCAAACTCCGCCATCAGCGCTCCGGCGCCGCTTGCCGCAATGCTTCTACCTCGGTCGCTCAGCACGAAAGCTAACTCCTTTGGTCATTTACAGGCATATAGTCCATCATCATTGCACTTGAATTCTCACCGGACGGAAGAGGATGTAACGGCCGAGCAACCGCTTGTCTCGATTAGGAAAGTCACGCAACGTGTGGCAGTGTCTGTCAAGGGTGGCAGCGTGAATCCACGTTGTCTGCGACGCGGTATACACCGCACACCCCAGCTCTTTACTGGTTGACTACATTGAGATAATGTCTTTCCGGGCTAGTGAATCCCACATAGTTAACCATATGAACATCCATGGTGAGTGGCAGCTCACGAGATTGATGAGGGTATCGACTTTGTGCTTGTCTTTCCTAGGCGACGTAGGTGGCATCGGTGGAGCGGGCAGTGAACAAGGTGGAAGTGGGGGTGCCGGGGAAGGTCCCGGTTTCAATTATGCTGTGGAAGCTGAGAACTTCATCATGTAAGTTGTCTTGTCCCTGGCCTCCCAAATGCTGTTTCTCACTAAAAGTAGCTTCCAGAATCATGGCCCCGGACTGGAACAACAGCAAATGAATTGTGAGTGCTGATAGAGACAGACTGTGTCAATTCTGACAATCTTTTAGCATTAGAAATTGAACAATCCAACACTGCTCTAGCACTGGTCAGATGTCCTCCTCCCTCCCAGATATTCCAGGGTCGGCAAGATATTCTTGAAAAAATGGATGAGTACTTCTCTAAGGACCCTGAGCAAAGATGCACATATGTTCTTCATGGCCTGGGTGGTTCTGGAAAGACACAGATAGCTCTAAAATTCCTTGACATGACTAACAGATATGAAACACCTAGGTAAACATTGTCACACAGTGGATGGTTTATCACTGCTGACTGCTTTACTCAGGTTTACAAAACAGTTTTTCATCAATGCTAGTTCTCGCCAAACTCTTGATACAGCCTTCAAAAATATAGCCATTTCTCAAGGAATTGGGAAAACCTCGGAAACTGGGTCACAATGGCTGATCTCTCAGATCAAGGAGTGGATGTTGCTCTTTGACAATGCTGGTGATCCAAGTGTTGATCTCTTCAACTTTTTCCCGAGATGCACACATGGAAACATTATTGTCATAACACGAAATCCGCAGCTAGCCACATATGGACCTAGATCACATTCCAGGGTTGGGGACATGGATGAGACTAATGCAATAAATCTCCTTTTACTGAGGGCTGTCAAGGAGAAAACCATTGAAACCACTCAGTGGGCTTCAGAGATTGTCAAGGTACTTCATTTACCAAGCTATCTGAATTGGAGTGAATGTTTATTGATTGGGCCTGCACAGGAACTTTCCTGTCTGCCCCTGGCAATTATCCAGGCTGGTGCTTATATCTCCAAGTTCAATTGTCTCCATCACTATCTCTCCCTCTACAGACAGAATCATGCCAATATACTGAGGCAGCATCCTACACAGTCTCATGATGATTATTCATGGACTGTGTATACAACCTGGCAAATTAGCTTCAATCAGCTGAGCAATGGGGCAGCACGGTTTCTACAACTCTGCTCATTGCTGCATCACAATGACATTCCAGTGAAAATTTTTGAGCAGGCAGCTGAATGGATGCTCAATGATGATGGGCAGAAAGTTCAAACTCTGCAGGAAGCTAGGGGATTCCTGCATAATTTTTTGTCAGATTCAGGCACTTGGGACCAGCAATGCCTCATGGATATTACTGCTGAGATTCAAGGGTATTCTCTTATTGATAGGCATGAGCCTGGGGATACACTGTCCATTCATCCACTTGTGCACTTATGGTGCCGAGATACTTTAGATGATGAACCAATAGCTCGACAATGCATGACAGATATCATAGGGATGTCAGTCAGGCTCACAGCCTATCTGCTCAGAATTGGACTAATGTCTCATATAGGCTCCCTCATCAAAGACCCAGCAACCATAAAGTCAATGTTCCAGGATAAATATGCTCGTATCTATTTCGACTCAGGTAAATTCAAAGAAGCAGAGTCTTTAGAAGCTATAGTGCTGGAGAAGCAGAAGCAGCTCCTTGGAGCAGACCATCCAGACACCCTGGAGGCAATGGCAAATCTGGCTAGCACATACTGCCAACTTGGAAGGTACCGAGAGGCAGAGCCACTTGATGGCACTGTGCTAGAGAAGCAGAAGCAGCTCCTTGGAGCAGACCATCCAGACACCCTGGAGGCAATGGCAAATCTGGCTAGCACATACCGCCAACTTGGAAGGTACCGAGAGGCAGAGCCACTTGATGGCACTGTGCTAGAGAAGCAGAAGCAGCTCCTTGGAGCAGACCATCCAGACACCCTGGAGGCTATGACAAATCTGGCTGCCACATACCGCCAACTTGGAAGGTACCAAGAGGCAGAGCCACTTGAAGGAACTGTGCTGGAAAAGTAGAAGCAGCTCCTTGGAGCAGACCATCTAGACACTCTGTTGGCTATGGCAAATCTGGCTGCCACATACCACAAACTTGGAAGGTACCAAGAGGCGGAGCCACTTGATGGCACGGTGCTGGAGAAGCGGAAGCAGCTCCTTGGAGCAGACCATCCAGACACCCTGTGGGCTATGGCAAATCTGGCTGCCACATACCGCAAACTTGGAAGGTACCAAGAGGCAGAGCCACTTGATGGCACTGTGCTGGAGAAGCGGAAGCAGCTCCTTGGAGCAGACCATCCAGACACCCTGTCAGCTATGGCAAATCTGGCTGTCACATATGGCCACCTTGGAAGGTACCGAGAGGCAAAGCCACTTGAAGGAACTGTGCTGGAGAAGCGGAAGCAGCTCCTTGGAGTAGACCATCCAGACACTCTGTTGGCTATGGCAAATCTGGCTACCACTTCCTGTCAGCTTGGAAGGAAAAAGTGCTCAGTTTTTACTTGTCTCTGCTCAGTCATGTAATACTTTTATCCTGTAATACTACAGAAAATTTTGGAACTATTAGCTTCTGTGTAATATCTCTATGATACATTAAAGGGCAGCAAAGTTTGATATAGTAATAGTTTCCCCCTGCAGCCAGTTTACAGCAGTGTGTCTTTTTATACAAAGCCTGAATTAACACCACAGTTGTAGACAGCTGAATTCCCACACCCAATGTCATTTCCATCCTGAATGAGTCCCACCCAATCACTTCACATGTATTGTGCCCTGGCCCTGAACATTTCAGCTTGCAGAAGGGGCTCTGACCTCCTTGGTCCGGAACTTGTTACTTGGAAATCAACTTGGTCTCATTCTAACCAACCGCTCATGATTAGCAGATAGTTCATGAGGTAAAATAGGACTGTGGGTCATCAGTCTTCTCCACCCACCCCAACTAGCTCAGGTCTCTTTTCAGCCAGTACATACATTGCTGTTGAGATGGTCCATAAACCACAAGGGCTGAAATCTTGCAGTCTTTGTGCTGTAGAGCAGCTTTTTACAAGTCTGCAGAGCATATTTATTGTGCCTCTGGTTCCCAAATATGAGACTAGTATTCCTTTTGGTGACAATGAGTGCCCTGGCATAAGCTTCCAGTCATTTACCATATTAGATGCACCAAAGACTGCATCAAGGAAGCCACAGAAGGGATTATCAGAGCCCTTAGGCTTGATCATCATGGTGGATTTGAGCCTAGGGACCTGGCGAAGCCCAGTGACCCTCTGCAAACACGCAGAGGTCTTCATTCAAAGGCTACTTCTTAAATACACCAGAGCAAGTAATATAACCATAAGTAGCACGACAGTGTCCATATGGTATCAGATTTGGTAACACAGAAACCAACAGAGAAGGACAGACAAGGTGATACCAATAGAGTTTCCTCATGGTGCCCATATAGTCATCTTTGATATGCAAGAGGCACTGTGTGGTGTTTTGATGAACAATGTGCTTCGAACTAAACCCAAACAATCCAATTATCACCCAAATATAACCCAAGTCTTCCCGATATAAGCAGTGATGCCCACGGAAATAAGACTAGAATCAGAAATAGGCTGATCAGAGGAAGCAAGAGCTGAGATTCAGACGAGTGTAGTCCCTTGTACAGGGCCTAACAATAGGTTGAAGAGAAGGTATAAGGTTCCCACAGAAAGATGAACCTTCACTACAAGATATCACCAGGAATTGGCCTGAGTGATAATCGAGCAATGGAAATAAGATATTTGGGAGCTTTGCAGCTATGAGACAAGCAAGTGTTGTGTGTGTGGTGGTGGTTGTGTCCGTTGGAGGCGCATTTGGGGTGTTTTTTTTGATGGATGACCGTGTTTACGGGGGAGGCAGGGAAAGTATCAGATTCATTGTCAGGTGCTTTGCGTTTATATTTGGGCGGCATGGTGGTGGGAGAAAGCAAGGAAGAGCTGTGATTGTGCCATCACGGTTACTTCGCTTCTTCGTCGCATTGCCATGACTTCAATCCGAGGCTGTTTCTTCTCAAAACCGGGGAATGTGTTCCTCAGACCTATCCAAACATTCCCTATTTTTTAAATCAGGCCTAAAGGTCCAGTATTTGCCGTGAAAATTCATGCGGCAGTTGCAGGCTTCAGGAAATTAGAATTCTCAAAATGTTACATTATCCTACAATTTTGGTACCAGAAGATGCACGTAAAACAGTGAATTTTGAGTATGGTCCCAACCCAGTAGGTGAAGTATTGGTTGAGAAACAAATCAAATACAATGGCTTCTCTAATTTATTTGTTAGCATGTGTTTCTCAACTATTATGCAGACTGCAATAATACATGCCTGGAGCTACAGAGTCAACATTATTTACGAAAACATCGGCTATTTATACACCATTTCTCCCACTGGGGGTATTTCGAGATTTCCGAGGTGTGGAGCTCAGTGGAGTGTCAATAACTCAGGTCATGTCCTTCACAACTTTATCTATACATGTATGTGTGGTTGAATGTACCCTTGAACCAGTGGTAGTGCCTGTCTTTAAAGTTACACTTACTACATTACTTACTGCAACTGACTTGATACTCCTCCCTTTGCCTGAAGAGAAGAAGAAGAAGAAGAATGTGGTGAACCTGGTATAATTTTTGTCAGCTGGTTTCTTCGGACCTTGTGCTACCTTGTGAGAGCCTTGAGAGTCCTTCCGGAATTCCGACCTCTGTGTTTCAAGGCTGTTAAAACCATATGGCCTTGCTGTGTCTTGAGAGACCACTTGAGACGTTTCAAGCAATTTAAGATTTTTCTGACATACTCTAATCACCCCAGGAATTCAAACAATTCGGCAGGTGAGCTATTTTTTGGACAAATGCATTTTCCGAGCGCGCTGTGGTCACGTACACATGGATCAGTGCAGATCAGGATGTTTACACAGTTTCAACGACCACATATACCAAGTTTCATAGTATTTGTCAGGGGAACCGCCCGTCCGTCCGTCCATCCGTCCGTCCGTCCGGCTCCGGCCCATCGCACTGCCCCGCTTCCTCGTCCGATCCTTCGTCCGGCCTCCGGACTCGCACCCCAGCCTGCGCCTCCATCCGGAACGTCACCTCCCGTCCCTCCGGACTCTGTTCCCTTCCGTCCGTCCGGCCGCTCTCACTGGCACGTGCTGTGTGATCAAGCTCGAGACCTCTGCCGATCCCTCCGGACACGTGCTACTGGCTAGTACTTAAAAAACCTCGCCTAGCGTGAGAATCCTCATCCTTTCTTCTCTTCGGATTCTCCCGCTAGGTGCGTATTCTAGAAACCTGTATTTAGTACCATTCAATTGAGTTGCTTCGGATTCTCCCGCTAGTCTCCCGTGCTCTGCGCCGAGCTGAGGTTGCCCTTACAGCAGAAGAAAGGATCTAAGGGATCAACTGGTCAAGATTGCGAAGTTCGGTGTAGACTCGGACTCGGACTGCTACGCTAGCGCTCCGGCCTCCCCGACTTCCAACCTCGACCCCTCCTCCTTGATGGACGCTCCGACGCCCGGAAGCGGGTCCGCGCCACCCGAGCTCCCGGATGTTTACATCCCGGAACCGGCTGCCGACCCCGAATCCCGGCTGACCGCGGTCGAAGGCTCTCTCGCAAACATCGAAGCCCTACTCCTCCGCGTTTTACACAACAACCAAAATCCACCCGCGACTGCCCCCGTCCCTGCCGCTCCGGCTCCGGCGGTGGGTCCAGACTTTACCACCCTCACCCCCGCAGCAAAATCGGTTCTCCGACCGAACCCCCCGGCCGTCTTCGACGGCGACCGGACCCAAGGACGGATGTTCCTCCACTCCGTCCTCACATACCTCCGACTGGTTCCGGAAGCCTTCATGGTCCACGGACAGCTCGTCGAGGAAAAACTCGTGCGGTACGCCATGTCCTTTATGGCGCGAGACGCGGCCGGACGATGGGCCGAACGACAGTCCGCAATCGTTCCGTTCCCATTCCCGTCCTGGGCGGAATTCGAGTCCGAGTTCCGGCTCCGGTTCGTCGAGGAAAACGAGCAAGACCAAGCTCTCCTCCGGCTGGAGACCCACAGCTACTACCAGGGCTCCCGCGACGTTTACCGGTACACGGACGACTTCGAGGAACTCACCGCCACGGCCGGGTACACGGATCCGCTCGTCCGCGTCACCAAGTACCGAGCGGGGCTCGACCCGAGGATCAACGCAGCGATCACCACGTCCGGAACCGCTCCGGCGCTGCTAGACTACGCCGGATGGCGTCTCCGCGCCTTCCGTCAGTACGACGCCCTCGCCCGCGTCCGAGCGGGAGCACCTCCGACTCGCGCCCCGGCTCCGGCCGCACGCCCTCGCACTGGGACGTTCCTCCCAGTCCCCTCCTTCACGCCTGCTCCCAAAGCCGCGCCGGCGCCCGCCCTTCCGCCTGGCATTCCGATGGAAGTTGACCGGACCCGCGCGCGCTTCGCACCGCGCGCTTGCTTCCGCTGCGGTGCGTCCGGACACCTCGCCCGAGACTGCCCGACTCCCTCGGACGTCCGGCACGCAGACGTCCTGGACGAGGTCGTCCGTCAACTCGGAGACGACCTCCTCAGAGAGCTCTTCGCGCGCCTCTCTACTACCGCCGGGCTTCCGACCGAGCCGGACGCCGGAGACGCGGAGCCGGAGGGTTTTCCGGACGCGGTCGAGTGAGCGGTGCGCCCTCGGTCGCGTCCCCTAATCGTTACTCCTGCCTGTACAAAGATATACCCAATAAATCAGCAGTTGAAACGAAAGACGCACCCCCTGCTCCAGTTTCCGCCCCCCGGCCGGAGCCCCCTATTCCCGCCCCGGAGGCAAAAACCCCTTCCATTCCCCGCGTCCACCGTCCGAGATGGGAACGCAAACTGCCCCGGCAGTACGTTATTGATTCCGTGGAGGGCCGGAACTCCCTGCACATTCCGTTGGAGATGCAGTCGGTAGAAACCGCGGCTAAGGTGTCCGTGAAAGGTCTGGTCGACTGCGGAGCGACCGGAGACTTCATTGACTCGGAGTACGTGATCTCCCGCAACCTTCCCGTCCGGAAGCTCTCCCAGCCTATCCCGGTCCTCAACGTCGACGGCACACCCAATGCATCCGGAGGCATTACGGGCGTAGTCGATATGGTCGTCAACTACAAGGGTCACTCGGAACGCATCCAACTCGCCGTGACGCGGCTCGGGAAGCAGCACGTCATCCTCGGTTACTCCTGGCTTCAGAAACACAACCCGGAGATCGACTGGGAAACCAAGGAAGTCCGGATGACCCGCTGCCCGACCAGCTGCAGCACCTGCCGAGACGAGCTTCGCGCCGTCTGTCGCAGCGCGAAGATCTCCGCCGCGATCCTCCGACAGCTCCGCGAAGGTCCCGTCCCGTCTATCTGTGCCATTGACTCGGAGGAGTGGTGCGGAGACGACGGGTACGATCCGGATGGCGACGGAGACGACTGTCCGGACCTCACTCCGGACCCGGACGAAGACGACGATGACGAGCTAGAAGAAGGCGACCGGATCCTCTACACCGCGTTCGCTCCGGCCAAGGAAATCCGCGCCGGCAGCACCGTCTCCCAACGGCTCGCGGAGGCCTTCGCCCGGAACTCGGCCCCGCCTGGGACCTCGGTTCCGACCTGGGTCGAGGACTTCTCCGACGTCTTTGACAAGGAGTCGTTCGACGCGTTACCGGAGCGCCGGACGTGGGACCACGCCATCGAACTCGTCCCGGACGCAAAGCCGGCCAACTGCAAGGTCTACCCGATCTCCCCCCTCGAGCAGAAGGAACTCGACGCGTTCATCGAGGATGGGCTGAGCACCGGCCGGATCCGTCCGTCCAAGTCCCCGATGGCGTCTCCGGTCTTCTTCATCAAGAAGAAGGACGGAAGCCTCCGGTTCGTCCAGGACTACCGAGCGCTCAACGCGATGACCGTGAAGAACCGATACCCGCTCCCGCTGATTAACGACCTCATTAACCGCCTAAAGGGAGCCCGGTTCTTCACAAAACTCGACGTCCGGTGGGGCTTCAACAACGTCCGGATCCGGGGAGGCGACGAGTGGAAGGCCGCGTTCCGTACCAACCGAGGACTCTTCGAGCCCCTGGTGATGTACTTCGGCCTCACCAACTCCCCGGCCACGTTCCAGACGATGATGAACGACATCTTCCAAGACCTCATCCTGTCCGGAGACGTCATGGTATACCTTGACGACATCCTCATCGCTCACTCCGATCTCGCGCGCCACCGAGAGATCGTCCGAGAAGTCCTCCGGCGGCTCCGGGCGCACAAGCTTTACCTCCGGCCGGAGAAGTGCGAGTTCGAGAAGTCGTCGATCGAGTACCTCGGCGTCATCATCTCGCACAACCACGTCGAGATGGACCCGGTCAAGGTCGCCGGAGTCGCCGCCTGGCCGGCTCCGGAGAACCGGAAGGACGTGCAGCAGTTCCTCGGCTTCACGAACTTCTACCGGAGATTCATCCGGGCTTTCTCGGACATCGCGCGGCCCCTCTTCGACCTCACCAAGAAGAGCGTCGCTTGGACCTGGACCGCTGCCGCGGCTGCCGCCTTCCAAGCCCTCAAGGATGCGGTAACCGCGGAGCCCGTCTTGGTCCTGCCCGACGAGTCGCGTCCATACCGGGTCGAGGCGGACAGCTCCGACTACGCCACCGGAGCCGTCCTGTCTCAGCCGGACGCGAACGGGAAGTGGCATCCGGTCGCGTTTTACTCCAAAAGTCTGAGTGACGTCCAGCGCAACTACGAGATCCATGACAAGGAGATGCTTGCGATCATCCGGGCCTTAGAGGAGTGGCGACACTTCCTCGAAGGTACGCAGCACCCGGTCGAGATCTGGACGGACCACAAAAACTTGGAGTACTTCCGGAAGGCGCAGAACTTGAACCGGAGGCAGGCGCGGTGGTCCCTGTACCTGTCCCGGTTTGACTTCGCGCTCCACCACCAGCCCGGACGCCTCATGGGCCGTCCGGACGCGCTGTCCCGCCGTCCGGACCACGGAGTGGGCTCGGACAACACGGACGTTACCCTTCTTCGCCCGGACTTGTTCCACGTCCGCGCACTGGAAGGTGTCGTGGTGGCCGGACCCGAGGTCCCCCTCCTTCGTGACGTCCGGGAGGCCTTCACGGGTGAGCCGGACCTTGAGGACCCCGTCGCGCTTGTCGCGCGAGAACTCCTCAAGAACCGGAACGTCCGCCCCCCCGGTCGTCCGAGTGGCGTGTCGCAGAAGGGCTCCTTTACTACCGCGGTAAGGTCGTCGTACCGCGGAATAAGGACCTCCGGCGCCGAATCATCGCCCTGCACCACGACACCCGGGTCGCCGGACACGCCGGACGCTTCAAAACCCTCGAGCTCATCTCCCGGAATTACTGGTGGCCCCAGCTGTCCCGTCACGTCGGCCAATACGTCCGGACCTGCGATCCATGCAACCGGACGAAGGCGCTTCGGAAGCTGCCCCACGGAGAGCTCCACCCGACCGAAATCCCGGAAGAACGTTGGGACACCGTCTCGGTGGACTTCATCGTCGAGCTCCCAGACGCGCACGGGTTCGACGCGGTCATGGTCGTAGTCGACGTCCTGGGTAAGCGGGCCCATTTCAACGAGTGCCACACCGGCCTTGGCGCGGTCGGAGCCGCTCGGCTCTACTACCGGAACGTCTGGAGGCACCACGGAACCCCCCGGAAATACATCTCCGACCGTGGGCCGCAGTTCGTCGCGGAGTTCACCACGGAACTGTGGCGCCTCATCGGGATAGAACCAGCGACCTCCACCGCCTACCACCCGCAGACCGATGGCCAGACCGAACGCGTCAATCAGGAACTCGAGCAGTTCGTCCGGATCTTCACGAACTACAAACAAGACGACTGGGACGAGCTCCTCCCGGCCGCGGAGTTCGCGTACAACAACCACGTCCACTCCTCGACGCAGCAAGTCCCGTTCATGACGGACACCGGAAGGCTCCCCCGGATGGGATTTGAGCCCAACGGACTGCGCTCGAACGTGGAATCCGCGAACGAGTTCCGCGACCGGATCGCGTCCGGAGTCTCGGAAGCCAAAGCCGCGCTCGTTAAGGCCAAAGACGAGTTCAAGCTGTACTACGATCGCCGACGCACGCCCGCCCCGGAGATCAAAGTAGGCGACCGAGTCTGGCTAGACGCCTCCGACATCCGGACGACCCGTCCGTCCGTCAAATTCGCGGACAAACGCCTCGGCCCCTTCAAGGTCGTGAAGGTTGTCGGAAAGGGTGCGTACAAGCTCGAGCTCCCCCCCCGGTACTCCCAGCTCCACCCGGTCTTTCCGGTGGTGAAACTCCAGCTCGCGGAACCGGACCCGTTCCCCGGACGCCCCCGGAACGACGAACCCCCACCCGTCCTTCAGACAGACGACGACGTTCAATGGGAGGTCGAGGAGATCCTAGAAGCGAAGGTCCGTTATGGCAGCCTCTGGTACATGGTGCGGTGGAAAGGCTACGGCCCGGAACACAATAAATGGGTAAAGCACTCCGACGTCTTCGCTCGAGACGCCATCGAGGCCTACTATCGCCGCTACCCCAACGCCCCGCGCCGGATCGCCTCGGCCGCTTTCGACTCGCTCTCGTTCCGGAGGCGCGACGCCCAGGTCCGATTCATGCGTCGGGACGCCGCATTCCAAGGGGGGGGTGATGTCAGGGGAACCGCCCGTCCGTCCGTCCATCCGTCCGTCCGTCCGGCTCCGGCCCATCGCACTGCCCCGCTTCCTCGTCTGATCCTTCGTCCGGCCTCCGGACTCGCACCCCAGCCTGCGCCTCCATCCGGAACGTCACCTCCCGTCCCTCCGGACTCTGTTCCCTTCCGTCCGTCCGGCCGCTCTCACTGGCACGTGCTGTGTGATCAAGCTCGAGACCTCTGCCGATCCCTCCGGACACGTGCTACTGGCTAGTACTTAAAAAACCTCGCCTAGCGTGAGAATCCTCATCCTTTCTTCTCTTCGGATTCTCCCGCTAGGTGCGTATTCTAGAAACCTGTATTTAGTACCATTCAATTGAGTTGCTTCGGATTCTCCCGCTAGTCTCCCGCGCTCTGCGCCGAGCTGAGGTTGCCCTTACAGTATTCCGCGCACCAGTTCCTTCACAATGTCGATTTTATGATGTTGTCTGATGTTTGCTCCTGCCTATTATATTGAGCAGAGTGCTGTCTTCAAGTGATGTGGGTGAAATCTAGAGGTTCAGTTGGATTGTGAAATACAGGTTGGTGACAATTTTCAGCGATGGGGCATGCCAACATGGGAATTGAAACACCAGTGTACAGACACACTCTATGGATGGGACTAATACCAGCAGGAAAGGCTTGCCAAACAGCCAAGAGACATTGGATGCCGCTTGAGGACTTCCAAAAAAAGTGCCAATATGGCTATAGCATTGCAAGGGAACAATGTGGGGGCTTCGCACCGAGAATATCGAAAAAGTGTCTATTGGCGCACTGAACTCATCCCGGCGATGCCTCCAAGTTCCTTTTGGGTCCGAAAGTACAATGGGAAGTTAGATTTGATGAAGGAAAAGTAGTATGGAAGTTTTCATGGGCATCTGTTCAGAAGTGGACGAGGGGGACAATAACAGTACCAAATTGGGTAACTGCCTAGAACTCGGACACGTGGACTCTTCCAAAAGAATGGTGTCATTTGCTCAATTCTCGCTTGTTTTGCTTGAAGTAAAAGCTGAGACTGGGGTAAAAGACCGAATGCTGGCGATCTATGTACTCGGTTTGGCGCCAAACCTTGTATATCAAAAGATATTGCTGGTTCTTCCTTGAGTGTCCGGGTTCTAGGGGGGGATAGTATCTCTGCAAATTGCTTGAGTGCGTTTGGACGGCCAGACATGGCAAAATGTGAAAGACAGTGGAATCCTTTATGCAATTTTGAGGATCATACTGGCGAGCCCGAGTTTTTTGAAAAGTCCGGCGCTTAATGCATTGAGCGCTAAACGGGTGGCAAAGTTCGGGCCGGCTGGCTGGCTATTTTTGGTAACAGCTTCATCGCCTTCCTGTCCCTTACACCATGGGCAAAAATAACAGTGGCCCAGTCTTGGACAGTTTCACCTCTACTCTCTTTCCAACTTCCACACAAATTTGCGAGCTTCAAAACGTCTTGCACTCAAATGCTTTGCCAGTCGACGTCTCATCCTTTTCGTCCAGAAGCTTCCAGAGCGTTTGTGTTTGACTCAAATCAAATTCCCCGCCGCGTTTTCTCATAGGAAGATGGTTCCAGCACCGACTCCGAGTCGAACGCCGTGATGCTGCCAAGATGCTGCGGTACAAAGCCTTCGAACTTTCTAGCGCGGTTGATATCCAAGACAGATGCACTCACTGCGTATGGGATGGCTGTGGGAGCCTATTACTCCCATTGCGGCACTACCTCCGAAGTTCAAAAGCTTGAAGTGTCTTCGCCACCCCCAGAGGAGGCGACGCTGAGGCAATGGAACTTTTTTCGGGTACCATCCACTGGATCCCTCTCAGCCGAGGATAAGGTTCTAATCAGAGCAGTCAAGCAACTATTCCGCCGATGTAACTGGAGCATTGGAGATAAAAATAATTATTGTCCGATATCGATCTCGTTGCTTTCCTCATGCCCTGCAAGTGGACGCTTTGGCTTCCTTAAATGCGGAGTAAGTCACTTACCATTTAAAGCTCCGGTTTTGATTGTGAAGCCATCAACCTTTAGCGCCACTGTGCGAGAGATGTCTGTCCCGACCTGGCAGGCACCGGATGCAAGCTATCGCCGGTGCCGCACGCCTCTCACTGACATCATACATTCGGCACTGTCTCCTCACTCGGCCTGCCTCTTTGGATGGGCATGCAATTTTCGTTTGTTTCAGTGGACTCCGTGAAATTCCAGATATCGACCTCGGTGCTGCTCTAACTTCATGACTATTCCAAAGTTTCGGTTCCGGTATGCGTTATTCCACCAAAGGAACAATCGTCATTCACCCTGCCACCTCTGTCCATACCAGGTACAAGGTCCCTGGTACCTGGCATGAGGGTTCCTGCGACTCACTGTTGGCGCAGCAATAGCAGGTTGTGTGAACGCCGCCGTCACTGCGGTAAGCCCATCATATAAAGCAAAGGGCTCAAATCCCAGCAGCCATCCCCCGCTTCGCCTTCGATGTCAGTCTCCGGCCGTTACTCGTCCTTCTATGATCCCTTTGCCAAGGGCAATGTCGTTGGAGCTTCAGACGTCTTTCCCGAATCCAAAGCTCACTCATTTTTACACGTCGACGCGCCGCCTCCGTACGCCACCCTCAAACGCGTCCTCAACGTCGCCTCTGCCAAGGCGGTTTCCCAGTCTGAGGCCAATGGATCCGATTCACTCACCTACAACACCAGCACCAATCTCGGAATCCACGGCCAAGGCACTGTCATCGCCAATTGCACCAGTCCGACCGGCCTTCTGTTTTCCTTCTCGACCGAGGACCACTCAAAGTCGTCTCTGTATGCCCAAATCACCGAGTTCGCCGTCGATCTTTGGTACGGCCCCACAGCGCCCGTAGGCAGCACTGGATATGTGCCACCCGACCGTGTATCGATTAAAGGCTCCGTCGTCAACGAGCCTCCCAATGCCCCCAAAAGGACGTTCCTACTCCCAGAGAGGGCGGGTGAGGCACGCTATTGGATCTCCGTCGATCACAAAAACGGTATTTGGCAGAGACTACGTCAACCTTGCCTTCGTTTTATACGAGGCCAAACTGAAGCAGAAGGTTGATCCGGGTGTCTGGCACTGGATTGACGAAAAGGCATGATCTATTGCTTCTCATGGAGGAAGCACAGCGAGTCTGACAGCATCTCGTAGTATGCCTTCATTGACCACCTCGCGACGGTCAATGTCCAGCAAAGGGGAGGCAACCTCACAGTGGTAACTCGGCAGTTTCTCGAAGCCGAATCAGGCGCTGAAGTACTTTCTTTTTCTTTGTGTGTAGCGTTCTCTCCAGCTCGTGTCCCTGCCGCTACCCGTCGTCCAGAAACTGCCACCCATAATCATACCCAGCGCCTCAATTACTCTTGACCAAATCGCCATGGGAACTGCCACCGTTCCAGCCAACTTGAGTGTCGAGTGTCAAGTTCTCTACGCCAACATCGCGGGTCCGAACATTATCCTTGACACGCCCGACTTCCCCGAATTTAGTCAGGCTATCGAGCGCAGCGTCAACACGGAGGGCCTCCTTTGCCGGGAATTGCTCAAGAAGAAAGCGAGCGATTTCGGAAAGGAGGACTTCATGAGCACCTACCTTCGTATCATGCTCGGTGCCGATCTGGGCAACTCGCCTGGACCGCCGTATGTCCTCGAGATCTGGCCCGCCCTGCATGCGTGAGTTGCCGCGTGCGCCATGCCTAGTTTCTCCATCTTATTGACCTCGAAAAGCTCCCCCATCCACGACCACGGCAAGTCTCATGCTGTGATCAAGGTTTTGCATGGAAAAATCAAGGCGTACTACTTCACCTCGCTCTACGACCCCAACCCTATCGGCCCACCAGCCAATCTGGAGAAGGGGGACATTACATGGATCGACCCGGAAAACTACCAGGTTCACCAGCTGTCCAACGAGAGTAAGTCTGCAGTACTGTATGCGGGCAGCGTACAAAACTTATCGTGGGACAGGCAGAGACGGCTCCGTGTGCTGTACCATCCAATGCTATTCGTATGGCGCAAAGGATGTGCACCACTATGAGGCTTTCGACTACGTGAGTGAAGCGACACACGAAGTTGAGCCCTTCGAGCCTAACAGGTGAGTCTTTTGGGGAGACTCGTGATCTATGGATGGCTTGACTGAATCGGGCATGTGTTTGTCTCAGTGACATGCGCTACGATGAGTTCAAGGCTGCGCTCAAGCAGGAGTGGTCCAGGCGCTGGGACCAAGTCTTCAAGGCCTGAGAGACGTCCAATTTAAATCCTTATGTCGAACTAGATACGGATGCAGGCATCTAGGTTGATGGAATCTTAGCGTGCGATGTTGAAGAATCTAAAATCACGTATACGCCGGTTCGGAAATTGAAAAAAGGGTTCGTTTAGGGATGAATTCCCCGGGTTTCAGAGGAGCTCAAAGAGTTGACCATTGCTCCTTCAGAGATGATGCGATAAGGCGCTCAAGTATTACGTAAGTTGCGTGAATAGCAACTTTCTTGGACCGACTTCGGAATCATTGAACCCAAAGCACCCAACATCTTCCATGAGGTTCGGACCTGAAGCAGTGAACCCACAACGTTATACTGTGTATCGGCCGGTGGGAGAGAAAAATACATCGTATCTTCAAATGGCACTTGACACATTGGCATGTCGAAAGAACTGGACTGGTCACTTCCCGAAGACATGGCGTGTCTTCCCGTCCCCAATGGCCTTCCCCAAGGTTCCCCACTCAGCGCTCTCCTCTACGTACTGTTCGCGGACGACCTCTTGATCGACAGCACACTTGAGTACATCGACGACAACTCCCACATGGAAGTCGCCCACACCACTGCGCAGACGATGGCGCTGTTATGCAGGTGCATGCGACCCACCGCTCTCCCCATCGCCAAGTACCTCTACGACCTACCCAAGTCCCAACTCATTCACTATGTCTCCCCGCAACACCACTCCACCCATTATGACCCGGTCCTACTCGTGATGGACGACATAATTGTGCGGCCACAAAAAACCGTGAGGGAGTCCTTGGCGCACTCCTCGACTACAAGCTCACATACCGTAACCATGTCGAGCTTGCACACCGACGAGGAACAAAGGCGGTGCTTGCGCTGTCCCATATCTCCACCCCCACCTTCGGCCTCCCAATTTCATAGTACTCCATAGCACTTGCATAGCACTTGCGTAGGGGGGATGTAGCTATGGCAACTATGGTGTAATGAAAGTGCTATGGAGCACTGTCAAGCAGGGGCCGGTCTGCCTGATGCTTCAAAGGCAAGAGGCTGAAGAATTTTTGGGTTGAACAAACCCATCGTTTAACAAACTTATTGTTCAACACTAACAAATCATTCATATTCGTTTAACAAGACAAACAATGTATACTACACAAACATCCTACACAACTGGGTGGCTACAAGTATCCTATCAAGTACAGAGAAATATCAAAGACAGCTGATCAATAAACGGAGGAAACTTTTGGGACAAACTCATGTACTAATCACTATATGGTGTACCCAAATACTACATACTGTTCTAACTAACTGCTCTGACTTTTTTTTGCTCTGGATTCCCTTCTCAAAAAATCTACAAGCCAAAAAACCCTACCAAACTCAATTTCTCATTGCAGATCTGAACCAAAAAGGTTTAAACTCAATCAATTCAAAGCCGATTCCGCTGGAAATTTGGAATCTTCTAGCTACACCCAATTAACGGGATGGATCTTGTATTTTCGCCTCCGTTCCAGAATCGGGTGTTTGATGTGAAAACCGCCTTATCTCATCTTATCAGTCATGGCACTGCCACTGATCATCACTTGGATGCATATGGATGCGGCCTATCTTATTTTTCGAAGCAATATGCAAATTACTATAAAGAAAACAAGGGAATTTTCGGGTACAATCAGTGTTTGATGAGATTCCTGGAGTGCCGGGAATGATCAATTCATAACTTGGGATTGCCGAAAGGGTATAGGCCCAAATTTTAGATAGATAACTACACATCTATATCAAGAGTTCATTGTATGTAAATTCTGCCTGATAACCAATAAGTCCAAAACCTGACATTGATAGTGATTTCAGGGAATGTGTCCCAAAATGGATGGATCACGTGAGGTGGGTTGCTGATGGATAAGCCCCACCTCACTTCATCTGTACTCAACCGCAAAGCAAAAAATGTTCTCAGTCAACCAAAAAAGTGTCCCTCATGGCAATAACGTCCACCATTGTTTGTGGGTGAGTGGTATTGCTGGAAGGCTGCCGTATTGTGGAGGCAGTCAACACTAGAATGGTCGGCCAGACAAAACTAAGAGTAGCCTAGAATGACAGAACAATAGTGTGGTCATTCAAGAGGGGCCACTATAGAAGGATACATGGTGGTCAAGACCAAGAAGAGAAGATCCGTAACTATGGGACAGTCACAATCAATGTGCGATCAGATATGTAACAGAGATAAGTAGAATGTAACATAAGATATAAATCATAACATAAGATAAGGACTTAACAACAGCAATGTAGAAGGTAGGATGTTGAAGAGTGGGATAGTAGCAATACAATAAGAGTGGCTGGATGGCAGTGGTGCAATGTGGATAGCACGGAACAGTGACAGTACAATTTGTATAGCAAAGGCTGAACCAATCCAGGAAGGAAAAGGTTGGACAGTGCTGAGGAAAGTAGTAAGGTTGGTGGAGCAGCCTTACATCTCGTTGTGTGCAGCCAGGACTCAGATTCATACAGTTGGAGGAGACGCCAAGCCCAACAGATAGCCGGCAGATTGGCGGATCAAAGCCAGACACAAGCAATGCTGATGGGAATCAACAGCTTGTAACCTGATCTCAAGGTGCAACCAAAATGAAAGAAGTAACCAAGCTGGCAAAGGTGTCACCCACATTGCTGGAAGATGTTCTCAAAAACCATGTAAATGGTACCTAATTTTTGGACAGCATATCACCCATATAGTTGTATCCATAGTTGAAAATATGACTGATGGGTGCAACCATGGAATATTTGTGGGTGCATCCATGGTGAATATGTGGGTACATCCATGCAGCTGCTGTCGATGTACCCAAGGCACATCTTGGGCACATCCAAAATATAGATGGATGCAACCAAGTGTGAGTGAGATTTGATATGGTTACAACCATGGCAACACATGCAGCAATAATGCCAAGTCCAAGGGGTACAGTGCGGGTATGGCACATATACTGTCCAAAAATTAATCAAGGGTTACATCACCGTGGTTGCAGGGTTTTTGTTTGCTTCAGGGAAGAAAGGTGCAAAAGTTATCGCATCTTAGAAGGTGGATGCATGTTTCCATCTATATTGCGGTCCGCTGCTCACATGGACTACACTTCAAACGGTTCACATGTGACACCAGGGGCAAGGGATGACGCACTCGGAATGTGAGTGTGTTACACGCACTCTACACACATTTGAGGGGACGGGATGACAAAGACGACAAGGGCCTATGTCCCATTTTTGTTTTTTCTTTATATCCTCTCCGAAAAACAAAGGTGCGACAAAGGCCCTTGTGGCCTTTGTTGTCCCATCCCCTTGAATGTGTGGTGGGTGCGTGTAACGAGGGCGTCATCCCTTGCCCCTGGTGTGAATGACTTTGTCTGGAGGAAATTTTGAATTTATGATGGCATTGATTGAAACAATGATGCCATATTGTTCCGAAAGTTGAAATGGATGAATTCTCACCATGAGAGCATCACATTGAATTCCTGGTGCTTAGAGCCCATTCTGAACAATATCTTAAACTATGTGTTCCACAAAAGCGAGCTCAACATCCTTCATAGCACTCATAGTAATTAATTCATCAAAACATGGGAAGTTTATGAATTTCGGAAGGGATTCCATCTGCACGGCACAGATATTTCTCTGAAGGCTTTTCTGAACACAGAGAATCTTGACCTGCCCTGCCTTACCTATATTGAAGCAGTTGTGGAGATGCCGAGCCCAGCAGACACCCTGGGGGATTCACAGATCAATACCAAACACAAGCAATGCTGATGGGATTCAAATGGTTGTATCCCAATGTCAAGGTGTGAACATAATGAAAGATGCAACCAAGGTCAGAAAGATGCAGCCAAGGTCAGAAAAGATGTCACCCAATTTCCTCACAGATGTTTTAAAAAACCATGGAGCCAGTACCTAATTATTTGACAGTATATCGCCCATATGTGGGCATTGTTGAATTTGAGCAAGGGGTATGGTGCGGGTGTGATTGAATTCAAGCAAGGGGTACAATGTGGGTGTGATCAAATTTGAGCAAGGGGTATGGTGTGGGGGTGGTTGAATTTGAGCATGTGGTATGATGTGGGTGCAGTCAAATTTGAGCAAAGGGCATGGTGCTGTCAGATTTAAGGATGTGTTATAGTGCAAGTACAGTTGAATTTGAGCAAGGGGTACAATGTGGGCATGGTCGAATTTGAGCATGGGGTACGATGTGGTTGCAGTCGAATTCAAGCAAAGGGTATATAGTGCCATCAGATTTAAGGATGCGATATAGTGCGAGTACAGCCGAATTTGAGCAAGGGGTACGGTATGGGTGAGGTCAAATTCGAACAAGAGGTACGGTGTGGGCACAGTCTAATTTGAGCAAGGGGTATGGTGCCGTCAGATTCGAGGATGCGATATGGTGTGGGCGCAGTCGAATTCAAGCAGAGTGTGCACAGTCGAGTTCTAGCAAGGGGTATGGTGTGGGTGCAGTCGAATTCAAGCAAGGGGTACAGTTGGGCACAGTCAAATTCAAGCAAGGGGTACGGTGCAGTGCAGTCAAGTTTGAGCAAGGGGTATGGTGTGAGTGCGGTCGAGTTCGAGTAAGGGGTACAGTGCGGGCATTGTTGAGTTCGAGCAAGGGTATGGTGTGATCACAGTAAAATTCGAGCAAGTGGTATGGTGCTATCAGATTTGAGGATGCGGTATGGTGCCAGTGTGGTCAGATTCGAGCAAGGGGTATTGTGCAGATGCGGTTAAATTTAATAAAGCAGTAAGACTGGGCGCAGTAGGATTTAAGATTTGACAGGTAGATGTCCCTGTGATCCCACAGTGCCAGCCCAAAGCCGCCACAGGCTGCCCTGAGTAGACTGCTGGTTCCTAGCCCAAAACGGCCCCTGCAGGGCCCCAAAATCTTCCAATCAAGCTGCACCTGCAGGTTGTAATACTGACTAGGCCAATAGGCCAATGGCAATGCCTACAAATGGTGCTCACCAATGCCTCTACAGCATGCTCTGAGTGGAGGGCTGGTTCCTGATGCTGAAATCCAGCTGTAACCATGATAGAAACTTTCTGTTATTAGAAACCTAATTCTGATCTCACCTCAACCCCAGTGAAAATCCCGTATGTCGAAACCTGCTGAGTTCTGCTCAAATCTGCGAGAAGTTGGCTCAGTATGCTCTGCTTCTGCTCGAAATTGCTGCCATCAATGACCTCAGTGCGTCGTGGCATGAATGTCTGGGTCCGCGGCAAGGAGCAGGTCCAAAATAGGTCCGTCGTTCCTCAAGATAGCCCTGTGCAGCGGCGTCCACCCATAGATGTCAGTTGCATTGACGTTGGCGCCACACGAAATCAGGTGGGCAACGGTGCGTGCGCTACCAGTTTCTATTGCAAGGTGCAGCAACGACTCATTGCTGTTTTTTGTGCGCTGGTCTAGGAGATTGTGCTGCCTGAGGCATTCACAGAGGTATGCAATGCTGTCCTGCAATGGGTCGAGACTGGTTGAATAGATGGGCTGCGTCCAGTGATCACCTGCGGCCGAATGCGGAACCTTGGTAGCGGCTTTGAGCAAGAGACAGAGTGTAGTGACATTCTCGTGAAGTGCAGAAAGGATAAAGGCGTCGAAGCCCTCATTATTTGTCCGATAGATGTCTGCGCCAGCATCAAGCAATGCTTGTACAACGTCGGATGGTACGTTGTCCATTTCAGCAGCAACTAGCAGGGGTGTCCTACCGTTGTTGGAACTGTTGATATCACCACCATGACGGACCATCTCGCGCAAGATGAGAACAAATGTGTCCGACTGGTCTGCCAGATTTATACCATATGGTCGTATCAGGTCTATGATATCTCCGCCGTCGGCCCCCAACTTGGCGCCATGGTTGAACAGGAAGCGCACTCTCTCCAGATTGAACTCCTGGATTGCCCTGCTCAAGAACCATTCCAATGGCTGTGTTGTACGCAGCTGCGCCCCATGTTTCAGCAGCATTTGGAACCCATCCCAGTTTCCGGACTTCATTGCCAATGAGAGCGGACATTGGATCATCTCCAGGTGTGTGCCACTCCATACTCTCTGCACCGGCGGGCATTTTCTCCAGGAGCAAATCCAGCCGGCTCTCCAGGTCGTGTAAGAATTCCCTCCGCCACCAGGTTCTAATCTCGGCAAAGGCGTGGATAATACAGTACCCAGAAGAATCCGGTGGCGGTATTTTGGCACCATTCTCGAGTAACAGTTTGACCATGCTTAGATCACAATTGTCGACGGCGATGCGAATGACGCAGGGCCCAGCAGGAGTTGACTGAGGGATTTTGACCCCATTCTCTAGTAGCAGCTTGACCATGTTTATATGGCCAGACTTGACGGCAGTGTGGATAATTCCGTGCGCAGGAGGATCCGGCAATGCAGGGATCACTAACCCCCTTTCCAAGAGCAGTGTGACGAGGGTCATATCCCCCCCTTGACCGTGTAGTAAATTGCGCCATTCCCCGAGTCATTGATAGCTGTCGCATCGGCACCGGCGGCCAGCAGTAGGTGTGCGATGCGTGGAGGTACTGCAGGGTCGGTTTCAGCTTCACGGTCAAGTTGGAAAGAAGGGTTAGCTCGGAAACCACATGTCAGTATCAACGGCGTTGTGCCGTTGACCGGGTTTCCGAAATCTATGGAATCGGAAGAGTCGATGACCCTGTGGTCGGTGCGCGTTTACGTCTGCACCACCAGTGATGAGAGCGACTGTTGTTTCTTTGAAGCCGTTCATGATGGCATGGTGCAACGCTGTGTACCCGTAATTGTCAAGCGGAGTGGTGTCTGAACCAGCACTAAGTAGCAGTTGGACAAAGCGAGCATTGTTGCGAAACGCAGCAGTGTGCAGAGCGGTGCGGCCATGCACGATGTAGTTGGGTTCGGCACCAAGTTCAAGCAGGAGTTGTACCATGATAATTTTGTCATCGCGAATAGCTGCATGAAGAAGACGCGACCTCCAATCATGCGCATCTGTGCTGTTATCCTACCGGACGAGTACACCCTTTAGGAACTGTTCTTGGCCATCCAATCGTTCACTCTTGCTCATCGCACACCATACATTGCTCATGGGTGGATCAAAGCGGCCCTGATCCCATGCTTCGTTGAGGCTGAGGCTCCTCCCCCCTCCCGGGTTCATTCCTTGCAGCAGCATATCAAATAGGTCTGCATCACCAGCCTCAGCTGCAAGCTCGACCAGCACTATGCTGCGTGCGGCACAGTGGTGCGTCAAGTTCCGTGCCTCTCCTACCGTGAGCGACGCAATGAGCAAAGGGGCTGCATGGGCGAGGAAATGTGCATGATGATTCAGCAGGAGTTCAATGGTGGTCTGCTGGCCACAAGATACAGCCCACTGTAGTGCAGTCCAAGAATAAATATCCCTAATGAGGTGGTCTGCACCGCGATCTAGCAAGCTGGCAACTGCCTCGATATCGCCGTTGAAGCTCGCCCAGAACAGTGGTGTCCAATCATGTGAGTCGCGTATATCGAGTGCTGCACCACGCTCAAGGAAAAGCTTTCGGAGAACGGTGCTTCCTCGGAAGCACGCCCAATGAAGGGGAGTCCACCCCTCATCGTCGCCCAAAGACAGGTTATCACTGTCCATATACAGTTCAGCCGTTGCATCGAGGTCCCAGTAGGCCAGAATATGGAATGGTGCCTGACCCGTGGGCAATGCTGCGAAAGAGGCTTCAGCAAGCTGAGGTTCAAGGAGCTGAAGTCGGGGCCCAACGCGTCAATGAAAGCAGCCTGCGAATGTTTGCCGAAGTCTTAATCTACAATTAATTATTTGTCAGTGTCCCCAAAGTACGGTGTGAACGAATACTCATGTTTCTTTTCTTCTGCAGTTGCTTTTTCGCTGAAGTACCTTTGCCAAAGATTCCAGACACTGGTAGCACGGAGCGACTTGCCAATTAAATCAAGCTCGCAGTACAACGAGGTGGTGAGCTTCCCGCACTCGGCGGCAAGGGCCTTGACATCGTCGATCAACTCGGCGTACAAGGTGTGGACCTTCTTCTTGATTTTTTCTGGGATAGGCCCCTTCTTGTATCCGCCGTCAGGGGGGACTTCATTTCCCTCGTCCTCTTCCTCGCCTCCTGACTCGGCCTCCAATTCCTGGGCTTTCCCCTTGCCCTTACCCTTCCCCTTTCCCCTGCCCTGGTCCTTCGATGGCGCAGCCTTCGATGATGTAGCCTTAGCAGTCTTCGCAATAGGCAGCTTTGTCTTCTTGGGTGCAGACCTTTTAGGTCTCAGCTGCATCAGCCCTTCGTCTTCCAACCCCTGCTCTTTGATCTGGCGTCGAAGTCCCGATTCTCCTCCTCATCCTCATCTTCGGTATCAGGGGAGTGGGAACACCCGCGGTCGACCTTTTACTGTTTCGATTTTCGCTTCGCTTCCGGTGGGCATGATAATCGTCTTCACTTTCGCTGGGATCGACGAGGATTTGAGCCAGTGGTGATGATGGTGGCAACGGAGTGGTGGGCTTGCGAAAAGGGGTACGGGGCAAAGCGGATCAGCTGCGACGAGATGACGGCGAGGCACGCTGCGAGGGTGTCGACACAGAGCGAGGCTGACTGGGATCGGCGGCTGGTGGTGGCAACAAAGATGGGCGCTCTGGGCGCCTGGGGCTGCGACCGCGAGCGGCAGGGGCAGGGGATACTGAGTGCAGCCGGGAGCGCACCGAGGTAGACTGGGGGCGCCGGCGGGGCGACGGGTATGGATCTATGTCCTCGTAGCCCACCCCAGTCTTGTCTTGAAAGTCGTTGTCATCTTCATCGTCTTAAAGCAGCTGCGGGGGGTTGGCCCAGTAGAGTTGCTGCTTCGAGTGTCTCGTGCGCTGCTCGTCGCGGTGCCTATCCCACTGACTGGAGAGGTCGAAGGGGTCTTTCTGGGGATTGGTTGCGTTCTTGTCCCGCGCGCGGGGCTTGGGGCACTGAAATTGAATGTCAGAATCTGCCAATGTACAGTGGTGTCTCCAGCGTACGCGGTGTTCATGGTCTCGGCGTTAGGCTCATCCTAACAGAACTATAACATCAGTATAAGTCCGCCCATTAATCAAGAGTAACCTACCTCGCCACTGGGTTCATCAGCAGGTCTTTTTCATTAGGTGCCGTCTCGTTCTGGTTCTGTAACAGAAATGAGTGGTGAACCTTTTAATGAGATGATGGCACGTACCACAGGATTGAAGATATCGTCGTCCTCGTCCAAAGGGGGTGGCTCTATCATTTCCTGGAACACAAGTTAGAGTAAGTACGACTCTCGAAGTGACGAGACCACGTACCTGGTCATTCCAACGTCCTCTTCTTGCTGAGGCTCTGTCTCGTCGTCCGAAGGTATGTGCTGCAAGACAAGTCAGTTATGCTTAGGAAAAGAAGGAGACAGTGTACTGCCTGTGTCAAGCTTGCAGCACTCTGCTCTTCCTGAGGTGCCGCTTTTGCTGTCAGTTTCTGAAATAAAATTGAGCTTAGAATCAGAGGTATCGAAACGACATAATCACACGTACACAGCGGGACCTTGCGCGTGCCGGTGAAACAGTGCACTTAAGATACACATGAAATGAATGCAAATAATGCTAGCGCTCAAAAACACTAAACACCACTAACACACACACACACACTACTACTCCCAAAGATCAAGTGCTTCTCCTTGTGAGTTCGGGTCCGGTTCGTAGTATGCAAACAGCGGTTTTGGATCCCAAATAACACAGAATATAGAATGCTGATAGGGTGTGTACCAAAACACGTATGAAAACACCAGTTTTTATTCAATTTCTGAACTATCAGTAGAGATGAAGTGAGGTATTAGCTTTGAGGGTGTGCACCTACCCCAGGGTGGCAGGCTACACTGTTGATGACCGAAAGCTAGCGGTTAAGCATTATTGGCTGATTGACTTGACAATGTAACTCTTTCGAGTTACTGCGGCTTGATTGACAGGCATTACGCTAGGCTCTGAGTATGGTCTATGGCCATCTACTCTATGCATTGGAGGTGAAATAACAATGGGAACAACAAACAATCATTGATTAAGCTGCAGGTCATGCAGCGGCCACAGTAATTCTACTAAGAACCAAGAAATATCTATAGAAACAGAAACCGGACAACCATTCAGAGAGTAACAAGTGTGGTGCCGCAGCATAGATATATACTGGCGGCCTTATAGTTGGGAAGCTGTTGGATGGTCTGAATAAGACATTGAGTTAGGAAATTGCCTCTGGCGGTCAGAGACCTGCAGCCGCAAGAGAAATTGAAGCCTGGTTGCATTAGAAATTGGATAATAAAGATGACAGATATTAATGTCTTAGTAAAGGTAGACTTAGACCGCATAGCAGCCAATCATGCGGCCGCTGCACTCCTGTGGTTACCCGAATTATCATATGGAATCTTGGTCCCACTCGAGGCAGCAAGAGAACAGAGAAACTAGGGAACAGTCTCTGGCGGCCAGATATGCAGCCGCCAGAGACAGGAAACCTTGTTGCACTAGAAATTTGATACTAGAATAAGATATTAGTTGTCTTACTAAGGATAAGCTCAGAGATTGCAGTGGCTCAATCATGCAATCACCGCATGCATGTGATTACCCAACTATCACAAGGGGCTTAGTCCCGTTAGAAACAGCTAGAGGAGAAACTAAGAAATGGTCTCTGGCAGCTCAAGACATGCAGCCGCCCGAGAGAACTCAAGACCTCATATCCATAATGGTATAAGGGGCGGAATAGGAACACAAGAAATAGGAAGGGCCTACCTAATAAAGTTGGTACCTGATCCACCAGCATGCACTATGGCGTGCTCAAGATGAATAACTCCGGCAGGGGCAGCATTGTGAATACTCGCAATCTAATTGGCTATCCACCTGCCAGAGGCTTGATCCTAGAGAATTCCGATTATCCCCTTTTATTATCCTAAGGTGTATATAAACCAGCCATACTGTTTGTACTAGTAGCATACTATCCCTAGATATCGGGACAATATAGTGGATTTGAGATCAGTAAAGATATCATAAGAACTGCAGACGCAACAGATAAGAATAGAGGATACAGGACACTTGAAAAGACCGTCTTGGACGCCAGTATAAGAGCCAGCTCAACCCTTTGAAGTGAAGATCGTATAAGTGCCGGGTGCTGAATCCCGTGCGGGCTTGTTCCCGGGAGACTCTCCTGCTGCCCTCGACATAGATAAGGAAGTGGCATTGCCGCCTCTTGTACTTGTACATTTGGGCCCTGCCTTCCCACTTGTCTTGTATAAAAGCCAGTGTTGTTGAAGCTGCTGCCAGCTGCATGTTCGGACCGCTCTGAGTAAAGGTCTGTCTGAGGATATTCATCCTGCACTACTTTGCCTCGATGCGCCAACAGTCAGTGTTAGGGTCCGTACACTCACGGATACGTGAGATTCTCGAAATCTTGAGTTCATTGTAGAGTCTTTGATCCCTCGAATGGGTGAAGTCCCTGCTCTAGCATAACCAGTGCTCAGATCGCACAATTATTGCCATCCTCAATTACCCCCGTTGCACACCCTTCTTGAAGAATGATATGTACTCTACTTCCCCGAACAACAACACGAAGTATTAGATTGGAGTGTGAGATATATTTTGATTTTGGGTTAGTTGGTGTTAGTGCTTCGTCGCTTCGCTCTCTCTCTCTTATCATTAGATTTCACAGCTGCATGCTAGTGCACTGTTTCAACGCTAGGGCTGAACTATCCAGAAACAGCGCCTCAGAATGCAATGTTCAATCGCTTAGCTTCCAGCTAGCAACCTAGATGAACATAGGTAAAAGGGTGGATACAAGGCAACTTTGACTAGGCGTCGCAGAATACCAGGGCAGAGATTGTAAGGTTTGTGAAAATCCTCTTGTTGGCAATCTGAACGAATATGAGGCTAACACCAAATAGCTTCCAAGCTACACACACTAGGCAGCCCTGAGTGTGGACCTGTTACTTCCGATAGCAGGAACATTTGACTACTTCGTATCGGTTCTAGCTCACTATACGCGTCCAGCAAGTCGATCCAACACACTACGGATGGCGCTAGGGCAGATCCGGGGCGAAGGTAAAGTCACTGACAAGATATAATCCAACTAGGAGTAGGAACCTGGTATTCCGTCTTCTATTAAGGCTATGTAAATCACACCACAAGCGTCCAGTAAGTCAGTGCAACACACTACGGATGGCGCTAGGGCAGATCTGGGGTGAAGGCAAGGTTACTGACAAGTCGTGATTGCGCTTTACAAGGAAATACACCCAATGGTTTTATACGTGAAGTCAGCTTGGACAGCAACACCTTTCCTCTTAATCTTATGTTCCCAAGTTCCAGAGTCAACCAATCAAGATTCCAGTTATAGACTACTACAAGCAGAGTTTGTACACAAATCTCCACAATAGCCTGAGACAACCTGCTGCTACGAACTAGGGTGCAATTAATCTGGCATATGTGGCTTGAGCGCTGTCCTTTTATACAAATGAGGAGATAGTGTTTAAGTAAAAGAAATGCTTGGCGAGCCAATGAAACGGCAGCTGTTCTGAGTCGTCATAATCAAATGTCCTTGGTAGTCGTGAATGACTTCTGGGTATGGTTTCTGCGGGTATTGGTAATTCCTAGGCCATCAATCACAAGCCTGAACTACGAATCCTGCCGGCCTGGAGTTGAATCCAGTCCAATAATAGTTTCTAGCTGATTCATGGAGGTCTCATGACCGTCCTAGAATAGCCCTTCGTGCTGTCATATGTGTCAGCCCTTGTCTATGATAATATCTCTGACACAGTAGTTGATGTGTTCATATTTGGGTGACGCTAGTGCGTTGCGTCTGTCACATGTACTGTCTCCTAGTCCTAGGATGTACCGTATATGTTCTTCCTGTAGCAACTAGTCGCCTAGCCACTTAGTCTTCGGCATATTCTCATTGTAGGTATCAGATGTCCTCCTCTAGCTGTGTAGCAGCTGATCCTAGCCTGTTCTTCTACAATATCTGAGTGTTCGTCCTTGCTAGCACAATATCATTGAGTTCTTCTGTCTCGATTGTTCTTCCTAGGTCACTTAGAACTAATGTTCTATGAATGTATGGGTGTGGTATATCTCCCAGGTGATTTAGACTAGACCCGTTCATAAAGGCATCCGCCTTATGTGGATTCCTAGCTTACAGCCAGTAGCTGGAGCTCGCTCTGACCCACCTTTGTATCACTGAACAGAGGCCTAGCGCACTAGTGTCATCTAGTGACAACTAGATGCCATATGCTAGCTTAGGTTGTTTAATTGATAGGCCTAAGTTCGCAAAAATAGCCAAAGGGATGTGCATTGGGTGTTGCGTTGTCTCACTGGCTGCACTGTCAGCTTTTGCACCGGGTTGGTCTTGGTCTTGCTGCGCATAGTCCGCACTGAAGCGTGCGTCGCAGGTGCCATTGGATTTCGGATGTTTTGGCATCGGTTTATGGTGAGGACTTGCAGTGGGAGCTATAGCTCAACCGTGTAGGCAGAAAAAAAAAAGGTGCTGTGAACGCAAAGTCGGGAATTTAGTATTTCCAATGGGCAGCGCACCTTCTCACCATTGTTCTTGCATTTTCGGTTGCCCACCAATCGCAGCACCTCTTCATCTCTATCGGGCAGGTGCGCTTTGATGGCACTTTGGTGCAATGTGCCCGGAAAATCTAGAACAATGTGAGCAAAGCGTTATAAGGTGAGCACCTGCCACTTGCCCTCATGTTGAGTCCCCTGCCCCCCGCTGGAGCCCTGACTTTACAGTCAATTCCCAAATTCTTACCTCAAGTGTGCGCCTTACTGTCAAAAATTCCTGTCTTGTTCCCCCGTGGTGTGCTGCCCTCGAAACTGAAGTGCATCTGCCTTGTATTCCGTTCTGTGTCCCATCCACAAGACCTGTGTCACCCTTCAAGTTCTAGATTCCATTTTTCAAGGATGCACCTTACCATCAAAAATGCCCGCCCTCATCCCGATGCACCGCGCAGCCCTCAAATCAATGTGTAACCCTCTGTTTTGAGAAACCATGCACTCCCGTACATTGCCCACTCCATTCTGCCCAACCCCACCCTCTTCTGCCTGTGCATCACCCTATTCGCTGCTTCACACTGCTTGAATACTTTAAGTTATTTTTTTTTGATCTGGGCGTGCTACGCCTATGGAACGTCGAAAACAGAACTTTTATTCTACGCCCCTACCCTCTCCTGCCCTCGCCCTACTGTGCTTGACCTCTGGCGCTGACTGTCAAGACTGGGTCGTGGACATGACGATCAGGACCAAGAGGCAAAAAACTGTGCAGCTGTGGGCGTGCTTGTGCTTGATTTGCAGCCTTGCGGCTCGGAGATACTATGTTGCCCACACTTTGCACAGCTTTTCACACTTGGCTTCTGATATCATGGCACCGCAGTATGTCATTATAGCAGTCGTATTGTAGTCAGTAGATAGCAAAATAAAGCTTGCGTGGCAGGCCTCGAACCCAAAGTCAGGCGCTACTGCATCCAGTTGTCCTCAGAAATGAGAAAGAAAAAGATGAGCGAGAAAAAATATATTAAATCCATGACGTGTCTTGTAGTCATCGCCAACGCTGACAACTGCCCACAGAAGTGCTCGAATGTACATATACAACACGGCTGATGTCAACCACAATGCCGAGAGTGATTAAATCACGTTGAGCAAGAGGCTGGAAGCTTACATATTGTTCAGTGCGTGAAACTGAGAGCAGCGACGAGGACGACGACTCATACGAGGCACAGGTGTGCCGCCTCGATGAGCAAGACTTCCCCATGGCCGATATTTTGGGAGGCCATCAAGACCGACTCCACGCCGACGCGCCGTATCGCATCCCAGTGCATATGCTAGAACCAACCCGTCTGAATCCCGCACTCCTACTCTGGCGTACATTCCGCGGCCTCCCCAGACAACTGCTCGTTCCCCGACGCCAGAATTCAGGCAGCCCATCCCTGATGAAGTGTTCTTGCCTCCACGTGGACCCACTCCTGAGGTCCTACAAGTCTTGCAACTCCCTCGATTCGTGAGATTCCCTTTTTCTTCATTTTGTTTAATCTTACACTACATGCAGGACATCCCCACACTTATCTTCAGCGCGACTTCATGCCCATGACTTTTGCTACAGTAAGTTTACAAAATCATGTACTTGACATTCCTCATAACCGCCTGTTCAGTCAAAGATGCGCACGAGAAGTCCGCCCAGTGCACGCGCAACATCTTCACCATCTCCACCACCCGCCAAAAGCTGATGCATCGACTCAGATGACAACTCAGATGGTGAACAAGACCAAGACGATCAGGATTCAGACCAAGAGGAGGAGGATGTCACACTGAGTCGCCGGTTCAATTGCCCCAACAAGTCTGTTCCTCGGCATGTCCAGAAACTTCTCGACTTAGCGGCGGAGGATGAAGACAAGGATCCAGAACTAGACAATGAAGAGGAAGATCAGGAAACCCAGGCAGACAAAGGTAGGCGAGGTGTCTTGGCGGGATACTGCTCGCTAACGTGTGCGGTTAAGATTTTCTGGACGATCGAGAGCAGGTCAATGACCCTGTCATCCGCATTCCTCACGTTGATGCTCTGCGGCATGAAGCTGAGCATGATGACACAGTCACATTGGCAGCTTACTATGAAACAGCAGCAGCGGCAGCTAACTATGGTAGCGGGGATGATGAAAAGCGCAGAGATGAAATACCAGTAATTCCGGGCACTCGGCTCAATGCAGGCATTGGGCAGTACACCCACAAGCAAACTCTAATTGGTTACGCACCGGTGAAGATCCAGCAGCAGCTCAACATCGAACTCACCCACGGCACATGGATTCGGCTGGGAAGAGGCAAGTTATGGTGCTCTTCGCCAATATCGAGCGCACCTACAGAGCAGTAGATATGGCCAGAATAACTAGTTAACCACTGGGTTCATTCTAAAGGTCTAATGTGTTATTCCTGGGGTGCCTATATATGGTCATTGATCCGGTTATCTGACAATAAAATAAAAGAAAGTCGACACCCGGGAGTTGAACCCAAAAAGCCTTACATGATCCAGTGATGGGATAGGGAGATATGTTAGACCATTGCACCATAAGGTCAATAATTTTGTAGGCTTTGATCCCCTTATATGGGGCAGCTCAGCACACAATAAGCAGTGTTTTGACTTATTATGGCCCAACTAGTGCCACTAATTAGCTGTTAGAGTCATTAGTTAGTTGTTAAAGGTTAGTGCTAGGGTTAGTGATTTGTAGTTCAGGTTCCCAGAGATATTTTGATAATTGCCGTTTTGGGATAGGGGTTGGTGGGTACTGATTGAGGCTTCAGTGGTCAGTCTTGAGGGTTTTGTGCATCCAAAAATGCACAATTAGCAGTGTTAAACAATCTTAAAAGACATAGAGTAGGAAAGCTGCCCTAGGGCTGGGTATAAGCAGTGCCAGGTAAGCTAGGGCCTGCTTAAGGTAGTTTGCAGAGAAATACCTATTTCTATAGCTTCTTTAGTCTAGTGGTTATGTTGTGTTGCTCTTATGTAAGTTAGCTCTGGTGGTCCCTAGTTCAATTTTGTCCAGCGGCATTCTTTTTGCATCGAGGACAACCCCCCACCCATAACATGTTACATTGCCATAGACGGCACCCCAGGAATAACACATTAGACCCTTAGAATGGACCCACCATTTAACCTGTTATCCTGACTATATGAGCTGCGCTGTTATCATGCGTGTCATTGCTGCTGTGAAGGTGTTTGCAGGTCTGGTAGACTCCACCTGGGCCGGGAGGCACTAGCTTCGCATATTGCACATTTTGTTCCGTCTTCTTATCCCATCTCTCCGCTAAGCCAAAGAAGAAACCATTCAATCCCTTGTGCTCACCAGCTACCACGATGACTCTGTCCCCTTCGGCGAGAGCAGGCGACAAGCCGGGGAATGTGAGTCTCAGCAAGTCAGGATGGCGGCTGGCTGCGAAAGGGAGTAGTTGCTCAGGGGTGGGGTCAAGATGTGGATAACGGGCCTTTGGAAATGCGGAGCGTTCGTCACTGCCCTTCTATGATTTCGCACGGATAACGTGGAATGCTGGTCATCTGGCTTGAATGACATGCACATCCTGATATAATTTGGTGGTGGACAACACAAACACTATCCCTTTGTGCGTCTGGGGTCCCTTTCGCGTCTTCACCCAAGTCCCGAGCACCACTGCCACTTCACTCTCATCGTCTGGGTCGGCGAGGGCATGAATGAGCAGAACCTCGTGGTAGTGCTGCGTTCCGGATGTCCCGCTTGGTCCGTTGCACTCTCTGGTCGGCAAAGCTCTGTACAGCTCATATAGTCAGGATAACGGGTTAAATGGTGGGTCCATTCTAAGGGTCTAATGTGTTATTCCTGGGGTGCCGTCTATGGCAATGTAACATGTTATGGGTGGGGGTTGTCCTCGATGCAAAAAGAATGCTGCTGGACAAAATTGAACTAGGGACCACCAGAGTTAGCTTACATAAGAGCAACGCAACATAACCACTAGACTAAAGATCAAAGCCTTCAGAATATATCAACCTTATGGTGCAATGGTCTAATGTATCTCCCCATCCCATCACTAGATCACGCAAGGCTTTTTGGGTTCGACTCCCGGGGGTCGACTTTCTTTTATTTTATTGTCAGATAACCGGATCAATGACCATATATAGGCACCCCAGGAATAACACATTAGACCTTTAGAATGAACCCAGTGGTTAACTAGTTATTCTGGCCATATGTACTGAACAGCGGCGGCGCATTCGTCGAGCTTGCTCATCTCAAGCACTCAGCGCTGGAGATCTCCTACACTTTCCGGATAAACGACCACGTTCGCGTCATGTCTGGAATTCATACAAGGGAGTGATTAGCTCGATCACAGCAGTTGCCAATGACAGCCTCACCATCTTGATCCCGAAAGATTGCGATGTAGTGGGCCCCATGACAGCCCACTTTGATGACAAGTGCTTCACCATCTCGATTAAGCACATCACTCGAGAATGGCATCTCGGGGACTCTGTGCGTGTGAGGTGTGGGTAGTACAAGAACAGTGTGGGCGTGATTGTGGGTGCCCCGACTGCAGGCGTCTTGTAAATATTTTCTGTATGTGAATTTCAATTTCTGATCACCATTGAACTGGCATTATTAGGTGCAGGGTAATCAAAAAAATAGTTTTGAGCATAAGTTTGGAGAGCCGGACACAAGAATGGTACGAGATATTTCCTTGTTAATATTGACTAGACTAATTATTCTGTAGCTGCAAGTGTGCGCTGCTGAAGTCGACCGCAAAGCCGAGCTCACCAGCCTCAAAGAAGGCACCGCACCATACATATGACCCAGTTATCTTGCTGCACCCTCGGACATCAATCCACCAATGGCCGCCAAGCAGGAATATATGAAGGGTGGTTGCACGCAGTTAGAGGCGCAGTGCGCCTTGATGCATACAGGTCGTGGTTGGTACCAGGGCACGGACGTTGGGGTGGTTGGACATGTGGGCTGGCTCATGGAGGGAACACAAAAGGTGGGAGGAACGAGGTGTCCACTTCACGCAGGATTGCGTGGAGTTGTGGTGGCGGACTGTGACAGCCCAGCGCGAGCTGCCCGACTCAAATCAATTAGACATCGCACAGCACTCCCGCTGCGCGATGACCAGCAGGGCATCCTAGTCACGATTGGGGAACACGCAGGTAATCAGCAATTTTCCCACATTCCAATCGAGAATGTATTTCACGCATAGTGAGTTTTCGCATATGCTTCTTAGAATATATCTGACTTGTTGCAAAGTAAGGCATACCAATTACACAAGCGCGATTCCTTTCAAGAAAGGAACTAAAACCTCCCTCTGCACATTGATCTCGCACGCCGCCGCCACACCGCTCCACAGTGATAACACCACACTTTGGGGTGGGACTCCTCAACATGACATGCCCCCACCACCACTTCCTTCATCGTCTTTGTTGCCACATCCGCTCCCACCTCTGCCCGCCCCTGCCGACGCGGCAATAGTTCCTACGGGTCCTGTCCATCAACGGGACGGGGAGGAGACGGGTCAGTGGATCTCAATGCCGGAGCTCGCCATGAAGCGCATCGATGTTCAAGTCGTTGGTGTCCTGAAACTCCCCAAAGCCTCGCCCAAGGTGGCTGGGTTCAAGGGCAAGTGCGGCTAGATACTTGTGAGAACGCCTCTGCCCGCCAGCCAGCGAAAAATCAATGTCTTGGGAATAGGGCCTGGAGGGATGAAACATGCAATCCCTCGCAACTGCATCAAGCCATGGCACGAAGGCGATGGGGGAAAGCAATTCTGGGAGATTGCTGAGCAGGTCATCGTGCTGGGCCCAGACATGAACTCGGATCTGGGACGCAGGGGCCAATACGCGGAAACGATCCCCTACTTGCCTCATGTGCATGGATTCGGGGTCATTGGGGTGAAATTCCCGGATGGGGGAGAGTGCGCGTACTTCCACTTGTCCAGTTTAGTGCTGGCCGAAAATATTAGACTACAATCACCGGACAGCATCTTCGATGTAACAAATTTCTAGTATAATTTCGCATACCAGTCAATAGAGAGCTTGCGCAAAAGCCGCATGAGCCGCATACGGCTTTTTGGCATTGCGCAAAGCCGCAAGAGTTCTTGATGTATCCCAAGAAATAATTGAATGATAACCAACCAGAAGTCACTAAAAGAGCGCTTGCAGGAGACAAAGCATGCTAAACACCCCCTAACCCTGTCCCAGACCCAATTATTTGGCCAACAAAATTTGGTGCACTCATTGATGTCCCGGAAATCAAGCTTCCTATCCTTAATCATCAGAAGTATTCTGGTTTTCACGATGAAATACAGGAATAGAGAAGCACTGGGTACTATTGAGCACAAAAAATCTAAACCAAAGGTCAAGAAAGCCTGCGGCTTTGCGCAATGCCAAAAAGCCGTATGCGGCTCATGCGGCTTTTGCGCAAGCTCTCTAATGTAAAAAAAAATAGCCCAATAGGGGTGCTCAATAAATAGTTTGAACTGATTAAATTTATTCTTTAATAAAATAATAATGGATCCGTTGATCTCAGCTCCCCGTATGACAGACAACTAGGTGAAGGAACCAAACGGTTTGTATTACTCGACAGAGTGTTATAAACTCGGTATAAACTTGTTATGTGCACTGCTAGATATATGGAATAGAAGAATTAAGTACCGTAGAATTAAGGGTATGATTTAGAAACGTGGCGCACGGGGTCAACTGACTAAGAAAAGAGTTTGAGAAGGAATGTGTTCACGGCTTCCTTGACTTCATCGCTAGTACCTGTCATGCCGAGGACCTTCTCGGCCATTTCAACGCTTCCCTTCGTCTTATCCATCTCCAACTTCTCGCACTCGATAACAAGCTTCGCATCGAGGACACTGGCCTTTTTTTCTTCGGCAGCAGCCCTGATTTTCATGAACTCCCCAAGACCGCTGAACGAGCTGGTGACTTGCTTTCGAAATGTGGAAGATGGAGTGTGCTTTGGTTCCGAAACAGATGCGGCTGGTGTCTTGGGGACACGGGGGCCAGCCTTGCGGAGTTCTGGATGAATATTGACATCAGAATCGCTGGAGTCGTCATTGAGGTCGGAGATGGCAGATGCGGAGCTCCGGACGACCTCACGCGCGACCTTTGAACTGGTTCAAGACTTGAAAACCGTAAGAACAAGCTCGGAAACAAGAAATTAATGAAAACGCACTGGCTATCGAACATCTCATACCAACCGTTCTCTTCCCACTCGGAAATGGTCGCGGGTTTGAGAGAGCCAAGGGGCAGACCGGATTTTCATGCACCGGCAAGCTTACCCTTGAGAACGGCCTCAGGATCATCACAGGCGTCTCCCCCGCTGTTTCCCGTGAAATTATTGAAGACACGGATCCATGCAAATGTTTCAACCGAGCGCTGGTACATGGATTTGACCGACTCGGGACTGCGTGTGCCATTGAATAGCTCGGATGCCTTCAAATAGTTGGGTAAATGAGACTATGCATGCATTGAACCAACTTACGGGCTTATAGACATGGCCTGGATTGACTTTGTGCTGCTCGAAGCGTCGCTCAGCCTCTTCAGTTGGTCCGAGGATGAAGTCGAAAACACGAGTCCTCTCCACGACTTGCCAGTTACGAGTTTTCCCGTCCTCGGTCCTCTCGATGTCGTCGTTCCAGTCTGCGAGATCAATGGTCGGAGGGATATTCTCCAAGTTACTCTTATCTTTTCTGCCAGCCTTGAGTTTAGCGTTGGCTTTGGGAATTGTGGCAGTCGGAGGCGGCACCTCACGCATAGAGGGCGATGGCTTTACAATGACTGCTGGTTTATCCTTGTTCTTTGAGCCACGAGGACGTCCTCTTCCACGCTTTGCAGGGGGCGGAGAGGCGGAAGCAGAGCGAGTGCGCTTGCGGGGGCAGGTGGCGGAGGCATCAGGCGCAGCTGGATGAGGCTCCAAACGTTGGAAGGTGAGCGGATGGCCGTAAGAACCCATGTCATATATTGCGGACTGGGAAACATGTATTCTCCCTGCATTTAAACATTAGAATGGCCCTGAGAATGGACATTTGAGGCAACGCACCAGTGTAAACCCCTATATTCCATCTTTCACCACGCTACTTTGGTGTCCCGTCAAGTCGTGTTGCGTCGCATCAAAGTGCTGAATGTAATACGTGTATGCGTACGTATGTGAACTTTTAAAGAGTTCGAACTGTTTATTGAGCACCCCTAATAGTAATCATCTAGCGCAATGTTATTTGTGTTTAACGCGTAAATCCACGTGCAAAACGCGTTGATTTTCAACTTGTGAAATTAAATCCTCAGAATCGAGGACTTGACAACTTGGGCCAGCGTTATCGGTTTTATCGGGCCTTATCAGTTTCCCCGAGGATCAACCGACGGCCGCCCGTCAATCGATCAGTTGATTGTTCTCAGGAGTTATTTGCTTCTTCTTCCCAACCACCACCATCTAAAGTAGTCATCTTTATAATTATCATTCTTCGTCACCTTTTAAATGTTCATGTAGTATTAATACATGTCACCCTCTTTTTAAAATTACGGGTGTCTGAAGCCTTTTTAAACTCCACCAGGTCAGCAGACCCAAAACTCCGATATTTCTCCACAATTATAATTAGCCAAGCTCCGCCGGCCGCGAACCGCTTGTATCTTGTACAATAGAGGCTTGGCGCTGTACAATATTACTTGTAACCCTACAATACAGCTTATAATAGCTACATTCAGAGTATAACAGAAGTAAAATACTGGGTACAGAAACAAAGCAAAAAAAAAAGAGAAAAAACAAAGTAAGATGAAACTGGTGTGAGTGGCAGAGCAGAAATTCAAAGTGTCAAGGCGCAAATTCTGACTATGACTTAGGTTCCATATGGTGCTGAAGCTCAGCGCATGCGCGCCATGCCGCCGCGACATCCTCGCCCGATTACAGCCTCCGAGAGGGGCCCTCGGTGCCAAATCCCTGACAAAAACTACGCAATGATGCCCATCTCCCCGACGTTCTGCTGGTGGGCAGCAGAACTCTGGTCCAGCCTCGCATGCCCGCCCTGCTGGGCCAATTCGGACTCACTGAGGCGCGCCCCGACGGACGAGCGCCCCTCCCACCATCTGACGACGAAATTCGCAGAGGCGGCCTCGGATGACCCCGACATCATGTTTCTGGATTCACCCTCCACCTGGCCAGCATGTGCGCAAATGTGCAACGCAATGGAAACGATGGCAAGGTGAGACGTCACCCAAACTCTTGCCGGAACTCGCGCGCCTGCTCCACGAAACCAATTCGCTGTGAGACTTGGACGGATGCCGCCCTTTTGCACCCTCTTGCGCCTGTATTCAACAGACCCTGAAGATCGCGATTGTACGCTTTTCTGGTAAGTTTTTTCTACATACGATTGACGCTTTACTAATGAGTTTGGTGCAGCGATCGAGGACGTCGAATTGCAGATATGCGACTGTACCCCCCCTGCAGTGCAACTCATGCGACTCGGCACCTTTGGCTGCGCCCCACTGAAGCCATCCTTGGCACTGGATCTACGCATCTTGGAATTCACCATGATGCTCTTGCTCCAGGTGGCACCGAACAACACCACGTTCAGTCTGACTTGGAGCGAGTGCTGGGAAACATGGGTCACCACCTTGAGCACCAGGTATGCTTGTCTCCAGCCTCACTTCCGGCATTCTCAGCCACTTCTGGATTCACATCCAAACTTCCGGTCCTCCGACTTCCAGCTTCGACCTCGGAAGTCTCACAGAACTTCCTCGGACTTATCCCACAACACCAAGTCCATGCAGTGTCATATTCGATCGTTTTCATCAATCATCCAACTCACCATCAAATCCTATGGTCTTATGCACTATGCTCCACATGCTTTCCTTTATTGTCTTATTGTTATACGACTTATCTTATTGTCTTTTAATTACTTCTCTCTGCATCCAGATTTGCTTCGTAAATATTATAAATACATAGTACAGTCTTGGATGTACTTCAGTTTGATTATAAATGTTTACTCCGTCCCAAATATACTTCTAGTTGATCTCCCGCACTTCCGATATGTCCGACTTAATGTTGTAACATTGTCTCTGCCTTTCGGATACTCGTCCAGTCGTCCTTCCTTACTTCCGCCTCTTCCAGCTTCTTTGTTTTGACAACCCTATCTTCGTCTGATGTCCGGGCTTGACCTCCATCCTTCATCCGATGTCCGGACCTGTTCCAATCCTTTCTGGCCTCAACTCCGACCCTCACCTTTGGCTCCAGTCATCTGGAAATCCATCCAGCCTTTATACGACTCATCCATCCGATGAGCGAAGTCCTACGGCCATCCTTGTTGTCATCCTCCCTTATTCAAGTTGCCAGCAGTACAAACCCCACTCACCCTCAACTCCCTGCAGTATAGTTTTGATATCCGTAGTTCCAGATCCTAGATTGTTGACCTCTGTTAACTTCCATACTTCCATTAACCTCCATCCAGCTCCGTCCTCCAGCCTTCCGTCCCTCTGGCCCGGACTTCTGTCATCCAGAACCTACCTCCTCTCCTCCTCTCTTCCCTTCCTTCCCAACACAGATATAACAATATGTGTCAATAATATATATATATACGCGTAACATATATATATTGTTGAAATAAGCTCAGAAGGGTGAAAAGATGCAAGAGGATTTATCCCTTTGCAAACCAGTAAAGTAATACAGTGTAACTACAAAGTGTTTTATACTGAGCAGAAAGGTGATTAGTAAGGTAATTGTAAGCTATCAGTAAGCAAAGAACTGTGCGGAAGATACTGGAACATGCTGCCCAAGCATCATTAGTAATGCTGCGGCTTCATAATTCCAACATATATTTCTGCAAAAGTTGCGTGAGAATAATAAATCGGCAGTCCGACTGTCATAATGATGAACACAATTACCTCCCACCAAATCTTCAGGAAAAATGACATGTTATATAAAAAGTCCTGGTATGTCCTGCCCTCCGGAATAACCTCACATACAACATATCAAAAAATTAGATCATTTGAACTATTATATCTAGCATGTGAATATCCTACTGAAAAACAGTCAAATCTGAGCTATTAAGTCATCTCAAGTGACTAATCAAAAATCCTAAGATACCATGCCCTCCGTCTTTTCAATGCCAACAAAATGACATATTCTCAAGGAAAATGGTTGAGAATTGATTGCAGGAGAACCATCTGACATAAAATGCATTGAAATAAAAAACAGGCTGCACCCTGAGTTCTGCAAAGAGCTATAATGTGAAATCTGTACATGCTATAGGAACACGAATCAGAGTCTGTATTAAATAAGTGAGATAGCATCAAGAAGAGCAGAGAAAACTGAATGCTTAAGTGTTTAAATGTTAAATGTTGTCTCCACCACCTTACAGCCACTAACAGTACTGAAGGTGTGAATCAAAAATTTCCATTTTAATCGCGGGAGTAGGGTTGCCAGAGAGGAACAGGACATTCCTTTGGCGCCATAGTGTGAGCACAGAGCAAGGAGGGTGACATGCAGCCAATATGATAGGCAAGAAGTCACATTTTGCTGGTGGTGACGTGATGACCACACGAGACATGCTCTATTATGTTTTTGGACGCGCCCTTCGTGTCGAGTGCTATGGAATATGATTGGGGCATATATTGCGATGCCAGCAACACATTACACAAGCAGATGTGGTTCAGAACTCAGTGAAATTTAGTGCATTCATTCATCCCACAAGCAGAATGCTTGAAGTCGAACTTACACAATGTATGCTGAAGCCATCGCTTATTCGCTCTATCAATAATTTCAAATCGCATACTGGTCCACCCTCCCAAAATTCCAGCAGCATTAGCCAGGATGGGAAGGAGTGGTGCTTGTTTGAGCCCCCGGAACACCTCTGGATACCGATATTCAGGTACGAAGATTCTCGTGGATCTTTTTCTACCGGTAATTGTGCATGAATTAGTAGAGCAGATCCATATATAATTTATGTCAACACATAGAGAATTGAGTGAGATACAGGTCATTCTTTGGTGGTGATCAAAAACAGCTTGTACATGTCAAACTTACTTACGTTTGACTGCGTGTGAGCCGGAAACCCGCGCCGAGTATTAACCATTCTTTAATGAAATGCTCGTTTGGCGGTGCAAAGTCTCCGTATGTCCATTCTACTTTCCCTTTCTCTCTGCTCTTCCTCTGCGTTTAACTCCTTCTGTCCTCGACTTTCTTAGTTTTTCAACACAGCCTTTTCATTTGTAACGGAACAGCTCATCTACGCAATTCATTCTCGAGGGACGCAGCAGATCGCAGTTGCTGCAGCCTACGGCGCAGTGAGTTCATTCAGTTGGCCGTGAGGCCACGTCATCCTCCCGGCAACATTCCTGGTATATGAGAGCAGGGCTGCTGTCGTTTGAATTACCATTCCTTCAACCACTTCCTCATATTCTGTATCCCAAACATTGTCACAGTGTCCGCTGGGGGTATCGCGAATCAAATCAAATCTGCTGCGCTACGTCTTTGGCTATGTCTCGCGTTCTGTTCTGATGCAGGTCAAATCAAACCATGCCATGCTTTCCTACCTATGGCTACTGCTCCTTGCAAAATTTCTGCCAGGATCATCAAGAAATTCACCATCTCTGTTCCTCAAGCTTCTGGTAATTGCATGTTCCATAGTTTTGGTTCTTGAAATTCTGGATCCGAATTCTCCCCCTCACTATGTTTCTTAGCCCCACTAGTACCCTCTGGATCCTTTGATATGTATGGTTGGGGGCAACGTGAATATTCATTCCTGATACTAAATTTCGAAACAATAGCTCTTTGAGTTCCATTCAGGAAGCTGTTCTTTGCTCGCGTGAATCTCGCGATAGTATGTTCTTGATCTTTTTTTTCAAGTCTCACATATGCCTACAGCAGAATTTGCGGCCAATTTGACGTGTACTTCTGAATGCCGGAGCGGAGCGGAGGCGCGTCTTGTTGTTTGAAATTAATTGGTGCCCTAACTATGACGCACATCTTTCCCATTCAGAACCTTGATAGTTTTCAACCGGAACTTTCCCGAAATCAACTCGGCTGATGGTGACATCTGCGAACATACGCGTTCTCGTGGTTTTGACCTCGCGTTCAGTCGGAAAAATTCAGGTAGGTAGATATAGATATTCCTATGAGTTTCCTCCCTTTCCCTCTCTTTCTCCCTCCTTTTCTCAGGTGAAAAACTTGAAAAAACACCACCACCCCCAGACATATCACATGGGCCATGAAACCAGATTCCGCGCGCCAAATTGATTACGTATACGTAACACTCCACCTCGGACCGCGTTAATCGTGATGGCTACGTTTTGATAACCCTGTGATCTTTGAAATCACTCAAGTATTGAATGCCGTGATATGACATGTCTCTTGACGACTATTTGTATATCTCTTGCCTCACTCCACCATGTCCTACAAAACCTCATTATGTCGGCCTATGAATGATAAGTTGTCACTGAATACCATGATACCTGTTACTGTCAACAAACAGTTTCCGCCAAAGGAGTTGGCACCCAATACAAATGAACAGCACCCACTGAAAGATTTGGCCCCCGCCACAGATAGGACCCCATAATGGGTTTTCATTGCATGCCTGAAATTCTAAATTTAAATCATGCTGCTGCAATGTCGCTGAGAAATCTCGACCAATCTCCGCACAATTGCTGTTGGTTTTTTTTGGGCATGCAGTACTCATCCCTAACTTCCCTATGATCAATGAACAAGAACCCCATCATGGGTTTCGTTGCACGCTCTAGATTCTAAATTTAAATCATGCTACCGCAATATTGTTGATAAATCTCAACCAAACTCCGCACGATTGCTGTTGGTTTTTTCAGCGCAAAACCAACTTGAATTGAACTACAAGTTCACAAACAACTAAGTGAGAGTAGAGTAGGGGATCGGCGCACGCACCGCTATAGATCTTGAAGTCCGTGGATTGGGATCATTCAAGTCCTGTTCAAGTTACCATACGGCACATATCTACTTGTTGTTCGTCTCCAGACCACCCCGACATTGGGCTCAGTCTCAACTCAGTCTTCATGGCAACATTATTTGTTAACAGTCGATTCTCCTCGCCCACTGCATCCACTAGTGCTTCACCGATGGTCTACACTATCTTCGGTCGCAGAGACTTTGGGAATTTCTGTTATCTCAGGGTTTTGCTATCGGGATTGCGACTGATGGCTGCTGGGGCAAGTGCTCACTACAGTTCAAACAGTTGTTGAAAAGGCCCTCCCGTCTTTGACTGCTAGCCGATTTTGGTACAGAATTTGCGCCTAAAGATTGGGTCATTTTCTGTCCTTGCTGGATGAAAATCCACTCATATCCCATTAATAATTTCCGGTAAATGACTCCGGTACTGATCTTACTGTTTTATTACTAGCCCAATAGTTAGGCTTTGCGAACTTCGTCAATTATCACTATCCTTCGATAAGGTTAAAACATTCCTTTTCCCGCTGCGAGAACGGTTGCTTACCTGTAACGACAAAAACGCTAGCTATTACTGGCTTTTGTTTCTTCAATCCACAGTTGTTGGTCAAAAAAAATTGACAACCAAAACATAGGCATGTTACCACCAACGTACAACAGAATTTGGAGAGATTCATGAGCCAGGAAACTATCCCCTACATAGAAACACCCTAGTTGGTACACATTCACGTATAAATTATCGATGATTTCAAATGTTCTCATTCCTTAACATGTCACTTCTCGAAGAGGTCGTGGTGCGCGATCTTGTGTCTCGTCCGGTCTTTTTTCTGACAAATCCTAGGAGTAATGGTGGGTTTCTGCCAATGTGGTATTAGAACAAGGAGCTTACTGGCCACAGTATCGGTCCTTCTTGCATTTCGGGCATGTGAAGCATGCCTTCGCCCGGCAGACACAGCAACTTCGATCTGTTCTCCCAATGGTCTCCAAGTACGACACGCCAAAGATGGGCGACAGGGCGATTCTGGTACAGTACTTTGCCAGAGGTTTCCAGAGTGGCACATTGTGCATTCCCTGCACATCTTGCCCTTCACCACATGTACAGAGCGGAATGGCCTCCATTTGAGTGGTGAGTGGGATGCGGCCTTCAACAACATACTGACATGAGTCAAGGTGCTTCCAAGTGCGGCATCGCTCGGCGAGAACAGGAAGGAGCAGCTTCCAGGACCTGACTTCTCCCTTCTCCAACAAAACACTTTCTGTCTTGGGAATGAGTTTCACCAAATGCTTTTTGATCTCTGTGAACCGTTCCTCGTTTAGGGGTAGAATAAAGCCATCGCAGACAATAGTGTGGGAAGAAAGATCGAACCGAAGCTGGTCAACGAAAAAGATAGTATCACAGTTGTTTGTTGCCTTGTCTCGAAGGGAAAAGACACGCTGAGGGGAAGAGCCCTCAGGTTGGATCCCAGATGCACGCACAATGATTGCGTGGATGCTGTCCTTGACAAACATGAGAGCATCTACATCTTTCTTCTTCCTTGCCTTTACTTCTCGCTTGGAGAAGGCAGCACCAACATGCGGATTGAGCCAGCCATGAAGCTCGCGGGTATTCAGATTCACAACGGGAAGACATTGGAGGTTTAGGTGGTGGATGCTCCATGGCATGAGTCCCGGAACCGCAACAGGAAATGGATCCACATTCACCCCTCCTTGTGTGAAGGACTTACGAAGAGGAACAATGATCTAGACACATAGGTCAATCCTAACGATTTGTAAAGCATGAATAAGAACTGACCTCAATCCATAGAGATTTTCTGGCTACTCGCAATCTGTGTTGTGCTGCTGTGACAGGGAAAGGAAATATGACATTCTGAGTTCTTCCTCCGAGCACAAGCTGGAGAGTGCTGAAAGAAGTCTGCTCCACAGTGACATTCCCAGAGGACTGCAATGCCGACTTGGCTAGTTCATCTTCTACACTGATCTTGGTTGAGAAAAATTCCAGCAGGTTGCCTTCCTCGTTGAAATTTGCACTAGTGGGGCTTTGAGATCCAATCAATCCAGAAACAGACGGGACTGTCATTTTAACGGAGAATGGAGATGGTAGAGGCTGCTCTGGAAGAACGAGAACACTTTCTTTATCAAGGAGTCGGGCAGAGTAGATCTCAAGATAAGGGCCAAGACGCATGTCATAGAGAATCGTGTTGGCTGGGTTACTCTTGAGAGCAAGGGTAATGTAGATGTCTTCAGGGCGATCAAAGCCTGGATCATTGCCTGTGAGTAGCCTTGCTGGCATGATAAATGAGATGATGAGGGGTTTGGTGCCTTGGAAACCCTCTCGATCCTCTTCAAAATATGCCTTTGCATTCCCGGGTGTTCCCATAGCAGAAAGTGTCCCAAATGCTGCATGAATAGATGAGAAGAGGTTGTGCATCATGGGTCCTCGCATGCCAGCTTCTAGAGTAGGTGTGGCAGCTTGGCCATCAGTGAGTATGCGGAGCCTCTCTCTTGGTATTGTCAAGAACACTCGAACAAGAGGGGGGACCTGAGACCAGGCCCTGAACGGTCCAACACAGGGCACAAAATCGTGCCGATAGATATCCATGGTATAGACTCCATGGAGATGAAGTAAACCACAGAAGTCTTGGTATCTGACAGTATCCATCTTCATGGAGTGATCAGACATATGAATGTCAGAGAACCTGTCAAGAACTGCGATCCATTCCTCCCGAGAAATCTGTAGTCTGTCTCGAATAAACCTCAACAGCAGTACAAAGCTCTCCCGACTATAGTGAACAAGACTTGAATGACCAACAGCTTGGAGCAGATTGACACGATGCCGTTGCCAGAAAGTCATGGCATCCTCTTCCTCAAAGAGTGCATGGTACAGATCATAGAGGAATGTGCCTAACTGCCGCGACTCGAGCACTGGAATATCGCATCCTAGTGTCTTCCAAGTTGTGACCTGATGATATTGCACTGTATTGGCTTCTCGATGCATCAACTCATATGCGATAAGCTCGTGGACGTTACTACGGCTAGAATAGCCTGTGACAAAATCGACAGGACAAAGGCGGAAAAGAACACTCATGACTGTGAGATCAGCATGAAAGCGCTTGGAAAAATCTTTGGGTGTGTCGCCATAAGCATTTTGGACAAGGAGTGACTCTAGATAGAGAACACCATCCCCAGAGCATGGTAAAAGAGGTATTGATGTGGGAAGGACATTGAGGAGACCAAGATGATCATCAAGATTGGAAGTATCAATCACATCAAATATGAGTGGGGCATGCTTGTACTCTTCCGCGTCAAGTGCGATTGTCTCGGTATGCCATTGACATACAGGAATCTTGGTCTTCAGTGCACCCGACTGTCTGCAGACTTGCAAAGCTCGTGCACCAAAGATCGCATCTGCAAAAAAAACACGAATGATGCACAGGCCCTGCTCATGGTGTCGGTGGAATGCTGTGCACCAGTTCTGGAATTGAGCGCGGATGCCTTTCTCAATATCCGAACGGGATGGTGCGGCGTTAAAGTTGCCGAAGATGGGTGCTAAATGGAAGGGCGTGACAGGATCGGTGCCATAATGAACATGGCAGCCTGGGCCGGATTGTGTGTAGACAAAAGTGGGGTTGAGAAGAGTAGCTGCAGAGCGACGAGGTGCAGAAACAAATGTTGTTCCATACTGCCAAAAATCATGGAAACAGTGAGAGAGTGTCTGCATTGCATGCATCATGAGTGGCCCTGCTGATCGGCTGGTGTGCAGCATATGGCTGGCCTGATATTGGCTCTGGTATTCTGCAACCCCGGCCTTAAACTTAGCCACAATAGCCTGCAGTTTTGATTTGGGTAGCGTGTGCATTTTGGCGTACTGGTCCCAGTGGCAATGTAATTCAGTCAGGGTGTGCTTGCTACTCATTCGGAGTGTGGAACCGTATGGAGACTCCCTCCAGCTTTCCAATGTGGTCGAAGCGTCGAGGAGAACCTGGCATTGGGAAACCAGCAGGGCGAGCGAGTCCTTCTCCAAGTACAGATGAAAGAAGATGTTGAAGAGTTGATTAGTAGGCTTTTTATCGATAATCAAGACAGCAGTAGAACATTGCGGGCTGGAGCATGATTTAGTATAGGGTATAGTTTCCAATTGAAAGGTCACAGACCAAGTACAGCGGGCTCAAAATCAATGCATGTGAAGTCGAGCTTCCGAGTTGCTGAAGAGCATGATTCAGCTAGATTCCGTTTGAAATTTAAGCAAGTCACTAACCAGCATCGTGTTCACAAAAGAGAGTGAACAACACGTTTCGTGGATCTCCGCAACCCAGAAGGAGAATATTAATATCTTTTTCGGGAGGTACATCTCTAGCAAGCGAGACAGCAGAGGTGTTTCCGATTGGGTAGAAGTAGCGTTTCCCGGGCCAGAATAGAGGATGTGCCATGGTGGGTGGTAGAGGCAAGAACGAGAGCGTCGTCGTGTAAGCCTCGTGTCCTTTGTGGGCGCTACTGTGGATACTTGCCGTTGTGCTTCTCGTGATCGCCGGTCGGTACGGAACAGTCCGAACCCAGTAGTTGATGCCCGCTATCTATGATACCGTATCATTAGGGGAAGTCAAAGTTCGCTTACAGCACCGATTCAGACCTCGATTCATGGGTCGATTCTGCCGTCGATCCAGAGATCATTTGGCGTCGATTCTCCACCAAGAAACACCGGAGAATCGAAGTTGTCGACGATTCATCAAGAATCGATCAGAATCGATGATTCGACTCCGGAGTCGAATCATCGTAAATAGGATGAAGTTATCTTAAGTTTTGGCCGCTCTTTATCGACATTGGAACTGAAGTTCTTGAGAACTTCAGTTCAGGGACCGGCAGCCCAGGGCCCATAGCGAGCTATGTACCTCTGTATATCCGGAACTTCAGTTTTGTCGCAACTCAACCTCACGTTACCATGGATCTCAAGTTTGCCTGATCGTAAGTCATAGATTGAAACTCAACAACATGCAATTCAAATTAACGTGTACACAAACTCCAGTCCCCATGAGGACTCAACTTTGCTTTGTGGTGCGCTGAACTTGAGTCACGCGGATGACCACCCAATTTCAATTTTCGGTGACCACCCACTCAAGTTCGGCCAGCAGCGTGCAGAACTCGAGAACTCGAGTTCTCGAACTCTGTTCTCCACACTCAAGTTCGGCCAGCTGCGGGCAGACCTCGAGTCGCGCAAACTTGGACTCAAGTACGGCTCGGCGTGCGCTGAATTCGAGTTCTCCAACTCTGGTCCCCAAACTCCAGTTCGGCCAGCCGCGCGCAGAACTCGAGTCGCATCGAAGTGTGGTCTCCGAACGCCAGCCACTCGAGGTCACTGGTATCAGCGAGCTTTCGTTTTGCGTCATGCACCGTTCTCAAGCTGATATGAGATGTCAAGTCGTCAGTGGACAGCACTCTGACAAGCAGCGAGAATACAAAAAACTGACCTAGTGGCGTTCGTCCAGTGGCATTCGATCCAAAGTTCAAACAGTGACGGGGTCGCTAGATACTTCGTTCAGTCCCGATGGTAGGGTGAATCATGGACCAGCAGCACAAACCATCAAAAATTACTGGGATACAAGGGAGGCTTGAAAGGATGGGGTGGAGGAAGAGCACAAGAGAGTGACTGATGTGACGTGCACTCTTCAAGGCCGATCCAATGCAACGCTTTGACATGGTGGCTGTGACCGCTTGATTCCTTTGTTTTGCCGTGTCGCGTGACAAACCAATACTGCCCAAATTAATATTAGATTGCAGGCAATTCGGTACGTGAACTGATCATCTCAGTAATTGATGAAGATTGATCTGGTGAACAATACAGGCCTCCTGCTTTGCCAAACCGGGTGTTTTGTCTTTGTTGCAACAATAAGCCGGATTTGGCCTTCGTGCGACCGAGCGCTTTGGAACAATAACGGCAGCCGGTCCATTCGCTTTGGCCTCAGAAGTGGCAAGCACCACTTGCTCTGAACTCTCACCTTGCCACCCCGCGACTTCTCTACTGTGCCCGAAATTCACCCACCACCGTGGCGAAGAATTCCAAGACAGAGAACGCGAAACCTAAGAAAACTTTCGTACCGTACGACGCGGCTAACGTCCCCGACATCATGCCCTTCCCACCTCTCGCACTTGTGGTCTCCACCAAAGGAGGAGATACCTCTGTCCCCGTCCTCAGCGAGATCCACGATGTAGCTCCAGGAGGATGTCGGCCAGGAGGATGGGAGAAAGTCCAAGAGAAAAGAGAAATCGCCTGCGGTGAGTTCGAGTTATTGATTCATGTTTTAATGGATGGCTCTCATGGTGCAGGAGGCAACGGTGGAACATGCGAGAAAAGCGGCGGTAAGATCGCACCATTGATTCAAAATTGCTTGAGTTGCTGATACTTTACTGGAGGCAGCAGCTGCCAAGAAACCCCCCAGGAAGACCAAGTGCAAGAACTAAAGTCGTACGTGGGTCTCAAGTTTCCCAACTGAAGCTCAAATGTCTCAAGTTTTCAGAAGCGTAACAATTTTAGTCGTAAGTGGGTCTCTTAAGTTCCACATCGGAAACTCAAGTTCCACGCTCTCAGATTGCAAGTCAAGTGTCGGAGTGTGGAGCTGTAGTATGGGGTGGGACTTAAGATGGGGTATGACTTGAGATAATTACGCGAACTGAAGTTCTGATTGCATGAACTCGACTCAATATGCTCGCAAGTTTTATTGGGAACTCGAGATTTGGGATACAGCTAGGTAACTTGAGTTCCCACAGAACTGAAGTTTTCTATATACTCTGAGGTATGTGGCTCGCTATAGGCTCTGAGCCGCCGGCCCCTGAACTGAAGTTCATGAGAACTTCAGTTCTAATGTCGATAAAGAGCGGCCCAAACTTAAGAGAACCTCATCCATTATCTGAATCATCGATTCTCGTGGATTCATGAGAATCGTCGATTCTGGTGTCAAGAATCGACACCAGAATCGACACTTGAATCGATGGCAGAATCGCTCCCTAAGCGAACTTTGACTTCCCCTATTACATTCAAATCGACATCGGGTGTGACGCGTGACGGTTTGAACCAATTTGACAATTCGACAGGCCCTTCAACTTGGCGTGATGGACACGAAAAATTCGACATAGTGCGGAGGCAACGCAGGATCATCATGCATGGTAGCTCAGAACTTTCCACAGATATTTGAAAGCGCATTTAACCATGTTTCAGATTTCCAGCTACATTTTTTCTAGTATAAATTTTGCGCAGAAAAAGGACTGAGAAGCACCTTTTTTTGTGTCACAGACTCAGAAGACGAAATTCAACCGAATTATTCTTTCTTTCTAAGACACCTGAACACTCCAAATGATTTATCTTTGAATTTATAGTGATTTTCGACCATTTTTTGAACCTTTCAACCAATTCGACAACCGGCTACGTGACGCGTGACCTCAACCAAATTTCGACATCGACAAGAGGGTGCGTGACGCGTGACGGTCGATTTGAATGTAATGATACGGTAGTGGGTTTTTCACCCTCTCATTAACCGTTCTTTAAGCAAATGGCTCCTCGGCTGTGCTATTTCTCCATATATCCATCCTCCTTTAGCTATTCCTCTGCTCTTCCTCTTGGGTTAACCCCTTCTGTCCTCAACTTGGTGTACTTTGAATACAGCTTTTTCATTTGCCGCGGAACAGCTGACCCGTCACCCGAGCGCGTTCTTTCTTGACGGGACGCAGCGGATCGCACTTGCTGGCTACGGCGCAGCGTGATTCTCGGCTGCCAGGCCACGTAGTTCCAACTTCTCCCAGACAATTCTCGACATATAAACGCGGCGCTGCTGTTGTTCGTAGTGCTGATTTTTTGCCCACTTTGCTCGTACTCGATTCAACTCTACGTCTGATGTGCTTTCTTGACACTTCTATTTCTGTCTGCTGCTGAGATTAACTGTTCTTTAACAATTACCTCGGCTATTCTTTTTATCTCTTTGCGCACATCCCCATCTGGTGTATCCTCTTCCTTCCGCCTCACCTATAGTCCTCATTTCTGGGCGTCAAAGTTGCTCTGCGCAGTTTCATTTCAGGGTTGAAAACGCCATGTGGCTCAACAGCTGACTCGGATGCGCAGCATTTCTTGACGGAATGCTGTTAGCTAGGCTGTTCATCGCAGCAGCTCCACAGCCCACTGATTTTAATCAAGCCGGGAAGCCACGTAGTTCCCCTCTCGTCTCGGGGTCTTCCTCTACTATCTGGAAAATCAAGACTATTCTGCTAATGCTTGGGTATCTTCTCGCCTGCTCTACGGCATTTCTTCCACTAGGGATCTCGCTTGGAATCCTTCTCGGCTCCTGCTGGCACTAATCCGATCTTCACCCTCTTTATAAAATTATCACATTCTGTCCGTCCGAAGCCTTTTCAAACTCCGCTGGTCATTTGACCTTTGCTTCATCCCACATTTCCCCTTCTAACGTGTATTTTTGGAACTCCGCCGCTCAGCTGACCTTTCCTTCGGTCCGAGCATTCTCAAGACCCGCAATCTCCGTATTTCCGGCATCCCCGGGTCCAGAACTGCCATAAAGTGATGGTTCCTTCTTTTGCTAAAATCTTGACCATTTTCGGTACAGCTCCGCGGAAGGGCTTCAAATTATTTTGAATCCAAATTCAAAGACGACGCGTCATCGATGCATCGATAGTGCCATCGATAGCGTCGGAGTCCGAATCGTCTCTTGCTTCCTACCACCACCGTCGTTCTCGCCCCGCCCTCCCTCCTTCCTCTTTGCTCCTCCCACCAACCTTCCTCTCGCAAAGCTCCTCATTGGCCTCCTGCTCGGTTTACGTCAACCTTATCAACTGAAACAAGTTGTCGGCTCGCTCAACGCATATCATTGGAATGAAGTCTTGTTCGTTTGTCTTGTAGTCTGCCTCGGTAAACTATGGTTTCATCCCGTCGATCCGATTGCTAATCGATATCCTCATCTCCCTTCGTGCACCATCTGCCGTCTTGCTACATATGCTCTTTCCGTCATTCGCACATCTTCTTTGTCGCTTTAGACTCCTTTGACAACTGACCATGGTAAGCATTCACTCTGATAGGAAGACCTTCTTAATGTTCCCTGTTTCCAGCTTACTCGCTCTGTTGTTCACCGTATGCAATTGAGTGCGCCGAGTTATCGCTTCCTTCCTGGACTAAAGGGCATAGCCTCCGGTCACAGCGCAATCTTGCCTCGGCGCCGTTCACCTCATAATATGGTACGTCTCTATCATGTTTCGTGGGACCGTGAGTCTTTTAACATACGATACAGGACGATGTAAGTCTTTTCTGGATCCAGTTCCTCAGATATGATGCACCCCGACCACACTGTGTTTCGACCTTCTAGCTTCGTCCCAATTTGCTGGTAAGCACTACTTCTTCCCGCTGTTGAATATGCTGATCGCCACATTTGACGCAGGCTGCGGTCCAACACGCTTTTCACAATCAAAATATCCCAATGTACGTCCCTGTTTTATATTGGCATCCATATTTATTGTACTGACCTTATTGTAGTGCTTTCCCTTCCTTCTAGTCTGGCCTACCCTATCCATGTTATTGGCGGACTGTGTGTTGTCACTACCAAGCAGCTCGGAGGTGGAACAGAAGAAGGTGATCTAGTATAGTTGGAGTGTGGCGTAGGTAGCTGAATAATATATATTTCAATTAATATACGCCGGAATTCAAAAAGAAGCACAATATCTCGCAGAGCGTATATGGGGCAGACTGCGACTGAACTGAGCATAAAGCGAGCAGATGTCAGCAGATGTCAGCATATTGAGATCAAAATCTCATATGCTATAGGCTCATTTCTATGCTCAAACCTGCTCAAACCTGCTGCTATTCAGGCCAGCAGATTTGAGCAGGTTTGAGCATAGCTCAGCAGACGGGATTTCCACTGGGGCTCAACCCCCGCAAGGCCACTGCTTTGCACGGAAAATTCTCACACTAATGGTTTATTTTTGGTCACCATTATTGGTTTTACCATACTTTGGGGTCACCAAACCAGATCTAAGGAATGGACTGAGGAAAGTGTATCAGGAAATGCACAATGGGAAAATAATACTGGGTGAAGAGGATGAAGATTGATTTGCCCGGGAATCGAACCCAGAACACATCACAAAATCTGATTATGTTTGAGCCCAGCCTCAGAAATCTAATGAATTTTGGCCAATCTAATGAAAAATGGTAACAAAAAAAACGCTGCCACTAGTAGGCATACAAAAATCTAATGAAATTACAGCCTTTTGCGGAACTTAGGGTGGGGATGGTTTTTTTCCGTTTCTGGACAATTTTCATGAGGAATGCTGCCAGAGGCTTAATTTTGATCAGATTTCCTCGGGAGTAGGCGCGTTAGAATCGCATTCAAAAACCGCAGTCAACGCAATACTATTTTGATGCCATCAAAAAATGAAATTTCTTCCGCAAAATCTGTCTTTGGCAAGTCATCTGCAGCATTCAGAGTACTGCTCAGATTAACCTAGATTCTGCATATGTTATACCTATTGATGTACTCTAGTCAATATGAACTTTGCATTGATGATATTCGAAGTGACTGTAATTCATTGCACCCTTTGTTGAAACAGTCGTTGGTCATTCCCCTCCTTTAGAAAATAGAATACTCAAAGCAGATTTGGGTACGACCATGTGTAAAATTATCATGGTTGACTAGAGTACATCAATAGGTATAACATATGCAAAATCTAGGTTAATCTGAGCAGTACTCTGAATGCTGCAGGTGACTTGCCAAAGACAGAGATTTTGCGGTAGAAATTTCATTTTTTGATGGCATCAAAAAATACCGGTATTCTGTTGACTGCGGTTTTTGAATGTGATTCTAACTTGCCTACTCCTGAGGCAATCCGATCAAAATTGAGCCTCTGGTAGCATTCCTCATGAAAATTGTCAAAAACAGAAAAAAACTGTCCCCACCCTAAGTTCCGCAAAAGGCTGTAATGACAGTAAATCAGGACCGTAAGAATGTGAGGTCGTAAAATGACCATCTCGAGATATTATGAATGATTACTTTCATACTCGTAATTCTACTTTTGTTTTATCCTTGCTCTTTCTGTCCACTGCCTTTGCTTCTCAACCCCATCTTTCCATTCGCGCAGAAACAGCTGACTTGCGCGCAGTCCTTTCTTAAGTTTGACATGACGCAGCAGCCTGTAGTTGCTGCTGTCTACGGCGCAGTCATGGAGCCACGAAGCCATGCACAACTCTTGCGGCACACTCTTGACACATATAAAGGCGGCCTGCTATCGGTGCATCCTATTCTTTGCTGACTTCACTCGCCCTCAATATTTTCTGGCCCAGATCTGATTTTCAAACATTTTGTCTGCTGGGTACTGGGCTTCGACTCAAATCTGCTGTGCTATTTCTAGGCTACATCCGTGCACCATCTCTCAAACTTCAAGTGATTCTGTGCTTCTTTCAGCATCCCTTTTCTCAAATTTCCTGGTTCTGTGCGCACGATTGGCGGGAGGATTGATCTCATTTAGTCAAGCCGTTGGTGAGTTTTTTCCTAGGTGGTGATCATCGATGTTGCTTGCCCACAGTACTGGCAAGTACTATTTCAAATGACCGAACACCGCGCTTTCTAATCCTAAATACCTTTCGTATTCCCATATCCCTGATGTGCCATGCCAACTGAATGATAAAGTTCTTTCTGAACCTTTAAATTTCCCCTCCCAACTGGCGCAAAACCGGTCTCTTCCGCCAGCACTTTTCTTGAATACTGCCAGAGCAAAGCGGAGGGTTTTCTTGTTGTTGAAGAATGGTTAATGCTCGGACTGGAGCAAAGGTCAGCTGAGTGGTGGAGTTCAAAGATACATTGAGAAGGGTAATAGGGTTGTTCACAGTAGCCCTTTTTGCTTCCTTTTATGCCCCTTTTTTCCTTACTCTTTGTCTCATTTTACAAAGAGGAACCCAAAAATGAATGCAAAAAAGAACACAAAAGGGAAGGAGGTGGCTCATTTTTCGGAAAATCCTCCTTTTTGGCTTCCTTCTTTAAACCCTTTTCCGCGGTGCCTTTCCCATTCGGGCTGATTCTTGATGGGATAGACAGGGATAATCCCGTCCAATACAGCCTACATAGGGTCCAGAACAAGTGGTTAATAGTACACACTGTAACCCACAATCATGTCTGCATTTTTCTTCCTTTTTTGCTGAAACCCATTGCTTGGATGTTCACAGTAATCCATTTTTGTCTCCATTTTTCCATGGATCTCGGTCAGTTTCGCACCTAAAACTTGTCCTTTTGGCTTCCAGGCCTTTTTGAATGTGCAACTGGAAAAGGAAAAAAAACACGGACAAAAAAGGACGGGAACATCGAAAAGGAGAGAAAAAGGAGGGAAAAAAGGAAGTAAAAATGGCTACTGTGAACAACTCTAATGTCGGATTGAAACAAAGGTCAAGTGACCAGCTGAGTTTGAAAAGGCTTCGGACAGACAGAAGGCAATAATTTTATAAAGTGGGGTGATTGAATCGTTAACCTGGTGACATACCGGTTTATTCCGGCCCAGAAAGTTCCGATTCGTTGGCTCTCGGGCATTCATCGGCCAAAGTCTTGACGTATGTCACCGGAGCCCGATTTTTTTGGAAGGCGATTTTTCAATAAAATTGAACGACTGACCCGTTGATACCGGCTTATTCTTAGTAGAAGGTTCCGACTTGTTGGCTCTCGGGCATTCATCGGCGAAAGTGCATGCTGTTCTCCACGAGGCACTCAAGGTGACCGCTGACCACTCTTGTCTTCCACCTCCACGTCCACTGCACAAGACTACCTCCTCCTTGTCTTTCGTGTGAGCAGTTCTTCCTGCAGTGTAATTTTTACTGGGGGCTCACATTGTTTTCCACCTACCAAAGATCGGTGCTCTAACAATCCATTCATCATGTCTGGTGAGGGCAATGAATCTAAGACCTTCAATTACAACATTTCTGGTGCGTATGGAGCCTCATTTGGACGTCGACATGGTGATATCTTGTTCCCAGGGGGCCACGGAGGTACGGGTGGCACGGGCCACGGGAATGGCGGCACGGGCGGCAGCGGGGGTACAGGGGAAGGTCCCACTGTGATTTTTGATCACTCAACAAATAAAATGTATGCCGATGAGGTGTCTCCTGTTCCTTTCCTGAAGTCGTTTCTCAACAACAACAGTGTACACCTGGGTCAAGGGTTAATGAAATTCCCTGCATTGAATATTTTTCAAGCTGAATTATGTCTAGACTCGAAGAAGTTCTTTGCAAGTGGTTGGAGTTTCCTCCCGATACAAAGGACAGACAGTACGAACTGCAGAGCCTTCACCACGAAACCACTGGAGGCTGGCTCCTACATGATCCTCGATTTGTCAGATGGAAGGACATGCCCGGCTCTTTATGGATCAAAGGAAGCTGTAAGGCAGTGTTATTATGTTCCAATGCCATGTCTAATTTGTTGCAGCTGGTACCGGAAAGAGTGTACTAAGGTGATTCATATCACTACTATGCACATATTCTGCCTCTAAAAATATTCACACGAGCAGTTCAACAGTTATCGAAGAAATTGTCAGAACCTGTCCTAACCGGTCTGCCGCTGCATATTTCTATTTTGATTTTAGGAACGAGAGGCAGCGCATGGACATCATGTTACGTTCAATTGTCTGGCAGCTCTCTGGACAATCACCTTTGCCTTATAGCTCTCTTTGTCGGCTGTATAGAACACTAGGAAACGGAACTATACAGCCACAGCACCGACATGTCCAACAAGTCCTCGAGAATTTACTTACAGAGTTGGAACGGACTTATATCATCATTGATGGACTCGATGAATGTCGCAAGACCGACTGGAAGCACCTTAACAAATTCATCCACCGTCTATGCCTTCCGGCCCAAAATACACTGCATCTCCTGTTTACCAGTCAACCTCTTGGGGAATTTCAAGCAGCATTCAAGGATGTAACCTTCATCGGGCTCGGTTCCGGGTTCTCAAATGACGACATTAGGTCCTTCGTTGACAGCGAAGTTCCTAGGGTCATAACTTGGGCTATTGGTGACAACCATGTAAAGGATGTCACTGAGCAAATTATGCAGAAAAGCGATGGAATGTTAGTCCTTTTATTGCAGTGCAAGTAGCATAGGGCTAACTTGTATATCTAGGTTTCGCATGGCCAAGTGTCTCCTCGCTGAACTGGGGGGTTGCCATTGGAGACAAAACTGGGAAGATACCCTCAAGGTCCTGCCGGCTGATCTGTGTGAGATTTATAGCCGTTTCATCACCCAGGCAAAACATTCTATCCCAGTGTCTTTTATGCAAGCAATTTTCCGGTGGCTTGTGTTTTCCGCCAGAGAAGTCACACCAGACGAGCTGGCAGATGCTATTGCTTTCAGCCTAGACGACCCTGCGTTCGACTTTTCCGACCTAGATAGATCCATTTATAACCGAGATAGACGTCCGGGCAACTCTGGCATCTTCAAGTTATTGGGCGGCCTGATCGTGATCAAAAATGAGGACTCGGCTACGCTGTCGATCACTCTTGCACATCCGTCTGTCAAGGATTATCTCCTTTCCCCACAATTCCAGCAGCAATTTGGTGCAACTATAAACCTTATGAAGGAGGTTTCCCACGAGTTTATTGCCCAAACCTGTGTTCGCTACCTACGAATTTTTGCTGATGCCAATCATTCGATGACCGATGACACTCTCCCAGACTACCCGATCTCGTTGTACGCGGCAAAATATTGGTTCCATCACCTGCAGCTTTGCGACGACCGCGGTCAGAAGGCGCTACTTCCATCCACGATGCATCTCCTGGAGGATGGAAGTAGCCAATATGCTGCTTTTTGCCAGCTGTGGGGTAGAGCCGCATCACCCTTGTGCATGTGTTCCGAAATGGGCTACATCGAGGGGGTGCGCTATCTGCTCGTGGAACACAATACATCTGGCGACCTAGCCACCAGATATGGCGGGACTGCACTGGATATTGCATCGGAGAAAGGTCACCTCGACATCGGGATGCTACTCATTGAGCATAAGGCAGCGGTCAACTGGGCTAACGCTAGCATCGAGGGTGTGAAATTCCTGCTCAAGTGTGGCGCGGATGTCAACGCTATCGGTGCGTCACTGGGTCAATTTCAAGTCAGCTTCATTCTCAACTGGGAGACAGACAGGCACAACAACATGCCATTGCATGATGTGTCGGCTCAAGGCCGCACAGACGTTGTACAACTCCTTGTGGAGAGTGGCGCAGATGTCAATGCTATCAGTACGTCCCTATCGATTTCAAGCTCAACGCAATTTATATCTCGACCACAGGCAACAACGACCGAACTGCGCTGCATCAGGCTTCAATCAACGGCCACATTAATGTTGTGAAATACCTTGTTAAGCGCGGCGCAAATATCAATGCTATTGGTACGTCACTGCACTGATTTCCTTGTCCGCTTCATTCTCAACTGGAAGACAGATAAGGACCGCAAGACCGCACTGCATGACGCATCAGCTGAAGGCCACACAGACATTGTGAAGTTCCTTGTTGAGCGTGGTGCATATGTCAATGCCTGTATGTCCCTGTCAATTATAAACTCACCTCAAGTTATATCCCCACCGTAGCTAGGCGCCACAAAACTGCGCTACATCTGGCTTCAAGCAACGGCCACATCGAGGTTGTGAAATTTCTTGTTCAGCGTGGTGCAAATGTCAATACCCGTATGTCCCTGTCAATTATAAACTCACCTCAACATATCCCCATCGTAGCCAACTCCAACGGAACTGCACTATATCTGGCTTCAAGCAACGGCCACATCGAGGTTGTGAAATTTCTTGTTGAGAGCGGTGCAACTGTCAACGCTATTGGTATGTTCCTGGACTGATTCTCGAGCCCGCTTCATTCTCAACTGCAAATTAGAGGCGGACAGAAACACTGCACTACATGCTGCAGCGGCTAAAGATCACACGGATATTGTGCAATTCCTGCTTGAGCACGGCGCAAATTGCGAAGCGATCGGTAAATCTCTGTACCGGTCACAAACTCACCTCAATTTATATCTCGAGCACAGGCAGCAAATGGCAGAAAGCCCTGCATAAGGGTTCAATTGCTGGCAACATTAATGTTGTGAAATCCCTGGTTGAGCACGGCGCGAGAGTTAATGCTACCACCGGTATATCCCAGTTTTTCGGTATGTCCCTGGGTTGATTTCGAACTCACCTTCATCAATATCCTCACTGTAGTCGACGGCGACACTGAAGACATGAACTGCACTGCGCTGCATATGGCTTCAATCAACGGCCACATCGAGGTTGTGAAATACCTTGTTAAGCGCGGTGCGAATGTCAATGCTGTTGGTACGTCACTGCACTGATTTCCACGACCACTTCATTCTCGCCTTGATATCCCCACCGTAGCCAAGTACGGTGAAACTGCGCTACATCTGGGTTCAAGCAATGGCCACCTTGAGGTTGTGAAATTTCTTGTTGAGCGCGGTGCATATCTCAATGCTGGTATGCTTCTGTCTATTTTAAACTCACCTCAAGTCATATCCCCACCATAGCCAACTCCAACGGAACGGCACTACATCTGGCTTCAAGCAACGGCCACATCGAGGTTGTGAAATTTCTTGTTGAGCGTGGTGCAGATGTCAATGCCGGTATGTCCTTATCAATTTTAAACTCACCTCACATCATATCCCCACTGTAGCCGGGCACACCGGAACTGCACTACATCTGGCTTCAAGCAACGGCCACATTGAGGTTGTGAAATTTCTTGTTGAGCGTGGTGCAGATGTCAGTGCCGGTATGTCCTTATCAATTTTAAAATCACCTCACGTCATATTCCCTCCGTAGCCGGGTATACCGGAACTGCACTACATTGGGCTTCAAACAATGGCAACATTGAGGTTGTGAAATTTCTTGTTGAGCATGGTGCAGATGTCAATGCCGGTATGTCCTTATCAATTTTAAACTCACCTCACATCATATCCCCACTGTAGCCAGGTACACTGGGACTGCACTACATCTGGCTTCAAGCAACGGCCACATTGAGGTTGTGAAATTTCTTGTTGAGCGTGGTGCAGATGTCAATGCTGGTATGTTCCTGTCTGCTGTCTGTTTTAAACTCACCTCAGGTCATATCCCCACCATAGCCAACTCCCACATAACCGACTCTAACGGAACTGCGCTACATCTGGCTTCAAGCAACGGGCACATTGAGGTTGTGAAATTTCTTGTTGAGCGTGGTGCAGATGTCAATGCCGGTATGTCCTTATCAATTTTAAACTCACCTCACGTCATATTCCCACCGTAGCCGGGTACCCCAGAACTGCACTACATTGGGCTTCAAGCAACGGCCACATTGAGGTTGTGAAATTTCTTGTTGAGCGTGGTGCAGATGTCAATGCCGGTATGTCCTTATCAATTTTAAACTCACCTCACGTCATATTCCCACCGTAGCCGGGTACCCCGGAACTGCACTACATTGGGCTTCAAGCAACGGCCACATTGAGGTTGTGAAATTTCTTGTTGAGCGTGGTGCAGATGTCAATGCCGGTATGTCCTTATCAATTTTAAACTCACCTCACATCATATCCCCACTGTAGCCAGGTACACCGGAACTGCACTACATCTGGCTTCAAGCAACGGCCACATTGAGATTGTGAAATTTCTTGTTGAGCGTGGTGCAGAGGTCAATGCTGGTATGTTCCTGTCTGTTTTAAACTCACCTCAGGTCATATCCCCACCATAGTCAACTCCCACATAACCGACTCCAACGGAACTGTGCTACATCTGGCTTCAAGCAACGGCCACATCGAGATTGTGAAATTTCTTGTTGAGCGTGGTGCAGATGTCAATGCCGGTATGTCCTTATCAATTTTAAACTCACCTCACGTCATATCCCCACTGTAGCCAGGTACAACGGAACTGCACTACATCTGGCTTCAAGCAACGGCCACATTGAGGTTGTGAAATTTCTTGTTGAGCGTGGTGCAGAGGTCAATGCTGGTATGTTCCTGTCAAATTTAAACTCACCTCAAGTCATATCCCTACCATAGCCACGTACAACACTGCGCTACATCTGGCTTCGAGCAACGGCCACATCGAGGTTGTGAAATTTCTTGTTGAGAGCGGTGCAAATGTCAACACTATTGGTATGTCCTTGGACTGATTTTCAATCCTGCTTCATTCTCAACTGGAAAGTAGGTACGGACAACGAGACCGCACTAGATGCTGCAGTGAGGAACCAACGGAAGGATATACTGCAATTCCTGCTTCAGCAAGGTGCAAATTGCAACATGTGGACGCCGTATATGAAGTTTTTTCACCGCTAATCTATGTAGGGTTGTTCACAGTAGCCATTTTTGCTTCCTTGTGAATAACCCGTCGCTTTAGATCACGTGAATAGTTATTTCTGAGAGGAACTTGATGTCTTCTTCTTGCCATGGGAGGAGTGGTGTCCAAGGACAAAGAGCAGGCAGTGACGCGTTGTGGGCACGATGTGATCATCACGGCGACCTGATAATCACCGCAAACGTTTCTACCGCATGGTAGATGTCTCGGCGGGCCATAAAAATATTTCCGACTCCATGACAATTTTGCAAACTTGTGCAGGTCGTGTATCACAGAAATCGAGACCCTTCGGATATGATTTACAGCAATTTGCAGTACTTAGGGTGCGGGCCTTTTTTTTTTCAACAGTTTTGACTAGAACACCTGCCACGGGCTTATTTTTGCTCGGCTTTCCTTGAGAATAGGTGTGTTCAAATAACATTGAAAATCCGCAGAGGATGCGGTAGCTCTGTATTGTAATTTGACTATACCCATATCTGTGAACTTCATGATCCCCTAGAGATAGTACAGACACATATCATATTCTGAAATTAGGTCAATCGGACCATTATTCGCTGTGCTACAGCTGTCCTAGTGGCAAGCATGATTTTTCTGAAGAAATTCTATTACATAATCACATCAAAAAAGCCGGCACCGCATCCTCTGCGGATTATCAATGTGATTCGAGCGCGCCTATTCTCAAGGAAAGCTGAGCAAAAATAAGCCCGTGGCAGGTGTTCTAGTCAAAACTGTTGAAAAAAAAAAGCCCCGTGCCCTAAGTACCGCAAATTGCTGTAAGCGCGGTAGACAGAAATCCTGCCTTGGAAGTGGGATTTTGGAGGTGTTCAAAAAGATAATATTTTCGAAGATATGGCTCTATCACTAATCGTGCATGAATTATTCCAGACAATCTAGCCTGGTTTCAGGTCAATTGGCGCAGAACTGAGCGAGATACGAACAATTCTTTGGTGGGGATCAAAAATCTCCGAAAAAGGAAATTTTCAATCTGGGCCTTCGGTATTGTTGTTAGCTGTACTAGCAGAAACAATCGGTCGAATCCATCAGCAACCATCGCATCCTAAGAGGTCTTGATTGAAATCCACTTTTTCGCAGTTGACTTGCCTGAAACTAACACCCACGAAACTTTGGAACACATTTCAGTGCACAGGAGCATGAGCGGATGATCTGTTTCAAAGGCCTCCAACTCTCCGAGGTTCAACAATAGTTGAACTCCGCAGAAGTTGTGTCAAGATATGCCATCTGGCCGCGGTTCTGCACTGCCTTAAGCGCGTTTGGGAACCAGCTTTGAGCTGTAATAGGGAATAGGTCCAAAGTGCGCATGCAGAGCTCTGTTGTGAGAGAGGCGAAGTCAAATGATCGAAATTGTTGAAAGAATTCATGAAACTCTCTTCAGTAGACTCCCCGACCTCCTCGAATTCCATGCGGATTTGAGAGGCAGAAATGTCCGGTGTCTGCGGTGTACCAGAATACACATGCCCTGAGTCAAACAGGATTATCCCGGGCGCAGGGTAGTTCTCCTTAAGCCAAATAAACTTCAGGAATCAAATTCCGAGAGGCTCTGTCGAATACCATACGTCTTGAAGACACAGAACCTCGTGACCGAATCAACGAGTTGCTCGTGAAGTTTGAGTGGGGATTATGAATAATCCCACCACCAACTGGCTACCCGGAATTGCAAGACTGAGTCATCGTGCTACTTGTCTTCGAGATGGAACTGTATGTGGAGCTTACTGTAGTATTTCATTCAATTCAGCAGGGGTTGTGACCCGTGACCAAAAAACCCGATTCGGCACTTCAGCAGCCCACAAAATTTGGCGTGACACCTCCAAAATTTCAGCATTCACAACGGAAATTTTCGAAAATTCTACCTTTTTTGCACTGTCAAGAGGGATTTGGCCTGGATGTCACGGATTTTTCATTGGCACTGGGCACCGTGACCCATGACTGAGACCAAAATTCATCGCGGCACGGGGGGTGCGTGACGTGTGACCGCTGAATTGAATGAAATTATACAGTATTGAAGATGAATAACCCTTCAAACAGAAAAGCTCGGGATGAGGCTAATTCTTCAATAGGAAATCAGCTCTCTCAGAGATATAAACTAAGACTCCGCATCTTGCGAGCCCCGGGTTCATATTCAAAGCTAAAGCTAATCATGAACCAGCAAATGCCCTGTTCAAACCCTCCATGAGAAAGGCTTCATTCGGGTTACTGGATTATTTCGTTCAATTTTTTTTATTGCGGCAATAATTTTTTCTTAATTTATGGGATTTCTTTTGGATTTTAATTGAATCAAAAATTCGAACTTGGTGGCGAATTAATCGAAATTATCCAGTACGTCTGTTGGTTGCGCTTTGACTTCGAGTGTACCACAGGTGGGCCTTGACTTTTGGACCTTTTGATAATCCAACAAGCAGTTCTTAAGACATGCCAAGGCAAATCTGAAACATGAGCAACTGAGCATGCAACAAAACTCTGTCATATTCCGGGCTCGCTGCGCTCTGGAAATCCCTTCCGCTAGTTCGGAGGCAAACTGTGGGAACTGTTTGTAATCAGGAGCAAGACTGAGCATGGACAGAATCCCAACTGGACCTGCCAGAATCACTCTCATGGTTGAGATGATTCAATTCTAAATTCTTGAAATTACAGATACCATGCATCGCACTACCAATTACTTGGTCAGGTACCTGTGATCAAACTTTCTTTGAACTGGTAGCATTGAGCAAAGCCACAGGCAGCCACCATGTGGCTTTTGAGGCATGTGCAAATGGGTGGCTTTTTGCTCTTGATGGCTAAAATTGAAGCTCAGATTCTTAGACTGCTAGCTATTTATGAGGTGGGACTGTGATTGGTGGATGTATCAGTGTGTATCTCATAGCTGTGCCTAAGTATCATCACCACCATATGTCTTGAGCCAAGATAGAAATTTAATTTTGCTGGTTCGTTCATGCTCTTTTGGGGCGGTCTCAATGTGTTTGTCAACAAAAACTATTTCGATCAATTCGGCATTCACGCATCACGCACCCCCTGTGCCGCAATGAATTCTGGTCTCGGTCACGCATCACGATGCCCAGTGCTGAATGTAAAATGCGTGACATAGAGGCTAGATCTCCTTTGAAGGTGCAAAAAAGGTGGAATTTTCAAAAAAATTCGTCTTGAATGCCGAATTTTTGGAGGTGTCATGCCAAAATTTGCCAGTTGCTGAAGTGCTGAAATGGTATTTTGGGTCACGGGTCACAACCCGTGCCGAATTGATCGAAATAGTACAGTACATGCCAACTCTAGGAAATCTGCTTACTGAGTTAGCCACCAGGAGCAAAGAGCCACCCAGTTGCACATGCCTCAAAAGCCACCTCGTGGCTGCTGGTGGCTTTGCACAAACTCTCTAATGCAACTTCCCTTCAAGCATACCATTCTGAATTAAGTATGTACGGACTCCAGGGGCCTGATCTTCGGCACATGCTGCCATCCGCCATCACACCATTGGCAATCTCGCTAATCAGCGTGGTGCTCTTGGTTTCCATACGGGACTCTTCCACAGTCCCAGGGATGCCTGGAGGGCTCTTTGAATGGATGTTCCATGCATTTTTTACTGCAAAATCATTTTTCATCACTTGCAAACAAGGTCTGATCTGGTTGAAATTGAACGAGATCCTGCCGGGTTTGGCCAAATTGGCTCAATCCGACTTGACTTCAACTCCTCCATTTTGAATTTTATTTAAAAATCATTCTGAGATGGACTCAATGAGGAAAGAACGGCTCGGGCTGCTCTGGCTCAGGCGGGTGTAGCAACGGGCTTCGAATTCGTCTGGCAGGTCACAAGCTCGCACATACTTGATCATTTTGTACTTCGTCACCTGGTATGCAAGTTCCTCAGATTTTAGAGCAAGCTTGTAGCTTCTATCCGGTACTGTGGATGAGCAGGTTCGTCAGATTCGCGGGTACTTATGTGTTGCGTCGGGTATGGTTCAACTCCGTCACGTGCCAGTTCGATTTTGAAACTTCGAGTCAGATATTTGTGGCGACATAAGCCACAATAGCATTCAAACTTTTACATTTCAGAGGGCATCAAAGCCAGGGAAATCCACCAAAATAACAGATGTGTTTGTAAATTGTGATACACTCCATACTTGTAGTGCCCAATATGCCCAACTCAAGCCGACCCTGTCATTCACTCAACTGCGACCCGGCATGTGCGAGAAGCAGCGGAGAAGTATCGGAGTTTGAGCTTCAGATGGACGGAGAGACAGAGATAATTTTATAAAGAGGTGATACAGTGTGCATAATTCCATTTGTGGACATGCGGTCCCAGAATTTACACGGTGACGCAGTCCTTCTTCTTCTTTTTCTCTTTCCCTGAATGATCCTGTGTTGCCGAAGACTCTGCTGCGTTTTTCTGTCGTAAAGCTCGAGCAGTGTGTGTCAAAGTGCGCTCCACGTTCAGGGCTGTTTTCGCCGAGGTTTCCGTGAATTCGCAGCCGAGCTGTCCGGCCAATGCAGCGCCTTCCTCTCTACTCACCTCGCGCTCCGACAGTTTGTCGCATTTGTTTCCAACCAGGATGAAAAGTGAGTTCGCGCCTTTGACTCGTACGGCAGCCCGATGGAATTCCTCGATACGGTCAAACGACGACCGCGAAGTGATTGAGTATACCAGAAGAAATCCCTGGGCCTCTCTGCGAGATATTAGTCAGCAGAAGTTTCCCCAGGATATATAGAGGTGCCTACACAAGACATTCCTTCTCGGGGCACTCGGTGACTACGGGCAAAGTATCAGGTCCTGATACCTGATTGTACAGCACAAAACATACGTTGAGAGGCAGTATGAGCTAGCAACTCCACGAAGCACATGTGGTTATCTACCACAAACTGCTTTCGGAAGAACTGGGGGTCTGGATCCTCGGAGGGCATCTGGACGACAGCCATTCAGCGATACCAGGAGGCTATGAGCAAGTTTGAACTACCCCTGTCCAAAGATTGATTGGCGGCGCGGACAGAGAAGGAAATTACCAATAACGCACCAACAATACAATTCAGAGCAAACTGGGGTGGTTCATGAAGCAGGTAGAATGAGTGAATGGCGTGGATCTACTCACCGTAATGCCCAATTCAGTCTTCCCTACACCGCCCTCACCTAGAACAGCAATTGTCCACTGATCCATGGGGCTCCAGGGCGTAAATGAAAGGCAGTGAAAGTCGAAATGGAACCTCAGAACAAGAGAGTTGTCCTGCTGGCAACGACGTACGACCAGAGCCAAGATGGTGGGAGATCAAGAAGGGTGTTGGGAGTACGGAAGGAAATCCCTAAAAACTGCAATAGTCAAATTAACGTAGAGGAAAACCCTTAAGGATGAGCGTCACCTGGCCAAAGAGTGGCCCAGAACAGTCGGGGTTTTAGTGGGTGTCGGATAGCTGTAGACAAGGAAGGTGGAAGGGGATCTAGGTCCCTGCGAAACCCGAGTCTACGGAATGCCGAAGTCCCACATACCGTGCTAAAGGCACGGATGCGGTAGACGCATTTCCTCGAGAGGTTGAATTTATGTCTGGCCGGGTTCTAAGTCCATGGCCTCCACTAGCGGGAGGGCGACCGACAATGTCGGCCTCAAAGACCTGTCAGGAAGGCTGCCCATGAGCCAGACTGACAGCGAGAGGGATGCAGGAGCCGTCGGGTCGAAGATGCCAGTGAGAACGAGAAGATTCTGAATCTGCTGCAAACCATAGGCATTGTTGGGCTTGGTAGGTGAAAGTGCGCAGCATACAGCAAAAAGGACAGTAATGCCCGCTTTTAAACAACATCGGGATGGATGTGCGACTGGGACACGCCAGTATGTAAGATCCAGATCAAACAAGGGCGACACGCACTATTCTGTCCCCACATGCTACGTGTCGCACCGAAGGAGCAACCTGTTTTACTCACAGAAACCCCATGAACCATACCATTGTCAATCAGGAGTTTCAACCAGAGGATATAACCTGAGCTCGTTGACAATGGACATGGTGTAAGCTTTAGAATCAAGCCATTGAACCGGCGAGGAATTGGGTTACCTGGAAAGCAGTAGAAGAAGTTTCGTCGCTATGTATGTCTTTTTCCGGTGGTTGTAAAGTTTTAAAAAAATCTATAAACAAACCTCGCTGATCTTCGCAGCCCGGCCTCCAGTGCCCTTTGATTGCTCCTTTCGTGACGAAATGACATGCCATCACGAGGCTCAAGACGCCGTTCAATTTGCCTCTGTTTCTATGCCCCGACTTGTGGAATTTTTTTTTTGGCTGACGTCATGTATGTATGGCCAGCACTGTGATGGCGGATCCCGGGAGAATTGATCGCGGGGATCACTTTCCGATTCGGCTTGTCGGTCGTCATGGTAATCCCGCCTTCTTATTCCGTTCATGATGTCCAGAACGTGGGTGCCGTCCGTCCACCATGCCTGCTGCTAACAGCCAAAAGCAATTGCGTCTCTCACCCTGTCTTTGCATCCTCCGCCTCGCCTCAGGGGCTTCTCTGCTTAAACATTTTTGCGACGCCGATGGCGACCTGCCCGTTGGAGGAAACAAGTGGGAAGCTCGAGGGAAGGCACACACACACAAATCCTTGGGATTCCCCATTTCCGTCGCGTTTTTCTCATCTGCTATCTGTGTTGCTTTCTGCCGAATCTTCGCTGATGCATTTATATGTGCAATCGATTCGGATTTCGGACACAAATCGTGAACGCGTGTGCGCATGTACATCCGATATTCTTCGTGGGTCAGTCGGATTTCGGGCCCGAGTCGTGTGGTGTCGCATTGTTTCCTGCGTGCACGGCCTCGTGCTCGTGGAAGTACTCTTCTTTCTAAGGGAAATCAAGTCGGTAAATATATTTGGATAGCGTGCGTGCGTGCGTGTGTGCCGGGCTCTGTGGTAGCTATGCCATGAATGGCATTGCGCACACCAGGCACACTGCTCCACTCTTCAAACTTTGAAAGGCGCGTTCAACAGGCGCTCGGTGATATTTAATTCTCTCCTTACACTCATAAGCAGGTCTAATATGAGATCACTTCAGCAAAGCTTATTACCGTACTCGTGTGTCACTGTCAGGCTCGACATATGCATGTCAATGCTCGAGATGAACGGACGAACCTGACATTAACGCCGGGTCGCCGTAAGGCACCAGGGTAGCTCGAGAGCGGCCGCGACACACATTGTCAACGTAAGTAATTCCAACATGTGCTGTGGGCGTGTAATCTGATTATTTGTATCGCGTTTTTGTCGGATGGCAGGGGAGGTTTTAAATTTAAATTTAAGTTTTTTTGGACGATGGAAGGGATTCGGCAAGATCCGGCGCAGTAGTTCCGTTGACCACCTTCCCCGCCGGTCCCGACCAAGTACACCGATGCTCACGAAAACTCCGTACTCAGCAAGGATGGCTATAATAATATTTCTGTCGAATTCAACAGGTGATCTTCTGGAAACTCGACCCTCCCTCAACACTCGGTTCAATTCAAACAGAGAGATAGATATATGGATACAGTTGAAATTGAACAACATGCTGCTTGGTTTGGCCATTCATTGGTTTCGATCGGTCCTCAACTCAACTCAATTTTATTCTTAGCTTGAATGATGATCTGAATTGGCACAATACAAGGAACGAACGCCTCGGGTGCTCTGGCTGAGGTGGGCGTAGTAACGGGGCTGCGGATTCAAAACGGTCTTCCGACAATGATCGCCGGCTAAATATAGACCCCTTATATACAGGACGTCGCTTATATTTGGGGTGTTTTCTTTGCTCCTGACACTTTTCCCTACCGCCTTGCGTCTATAATACTCGACGCTCTGTGCCCCCCACCCTCCCTTTCCACCGCCCCCTCATTCACACTCACGAAATGCGCTCCACTCTGTGTCTCCTTCCCTTGGCTCTTCCCCTGGCCCTCGCCATCGCCCACCAGCCCCGCTCGAACCACCGGGAGCTTTCCAGGCGCGCAAAGGGCGATCTCCTGGACAAACGCGACACGTTCGATGGCGTCAGATGGACGTTCTATTCCACTGGCCTGTCCGTCTTTGTTTTTTTCTTTCCTTAGTGGCGTCGTCTCATCTGCGTTACAGCGGCGCTTGTGGCATAACTAACGTGGACACGGACTTTGTGAGCCTCTCCGCTGCTTTCTGACGAAGCCTCCCGGCTCACGTTTCGCTCTGTCCAGATTGTGGCCCTTAACCAGGGGGTGAGCCCACCCCATGTCTACGTTGGAGCTTTCTTCATTTACCCGTGCCCTCTAGACGTTCGGAACGGCCTACCCCAGCCCCTACTGCTTCAAGCAGATCACCATGACATACAACGGGAAGACCGCCACGGCCACCATCACCGACTCGGTCTGCACCTTTTCCTTTGTCCTTTACTTTCGCACTCATTGTCTTCGCAGTGCCCCGGATGCCCCACCAACGGCGGCCTTGATCTCTCCCCGGGTCTCTTCTCCTTCTTCGCAGACCAGTCCTTGGGCGTCATCTCCGGCGACTGGAGCTTTGTCGACGGGAGCGGCGGCGGCAGCGGTGGCGACACCACCACCACCACCCAGCAGAAGACCACGACTACGCACACGACCACCTCGACGCCGAAGGCTGCTGCACCGACCACGACGACGCAGGAGGCGAAACCGACTACCACCACCGCCGCCCCCGCCGCGCCGAAGGTCACCACCACCAAGGAGACCACCACCTCCACCACCGAGGCGAAGGAGACCACGTCCACCACCGAGGCTAAGCCTACCACCACCACCGCCACCCCCGCCGCGCCGAAGGAGACCACGACCACGGAGGCGAAGCCGACGACGACGAGCACCAAGGAGACTACCACTGCCAACCCCACCACCAGCACGGAGGCGCCCGAGGCTACCCCCACCTCGTCCGCTGACTCCGGCTCTGACGATGGGGACGACGAGGACTGCGACGACGACTCGGAGGAGTGCGACGCGGACGACAACGAGGACGATGGTGACGATGACTGCTCGGACGAGGAGGACGACGAGCCCAGCTCCAGCGAGGCCGCGCCCACCAAGACTGAGACGCCCACGTCCGCCATCGTAAAGGTCACCCCCACCTCCACCCCCGCAGACGTCAAGGTCACCCCTACCTCCACCCCCGTAGACGTCAAGGTCACGCCCACCTCCACCCCCGTGGACGTCAAGGTCACGCCCACCTCTACCCCCGTAGACGTCACGCCCACCTCGACCGCCGTGAAGGTCACGCCCACCTCGTCCATCCTCAAGGTCGCGTCCTCGGCCATTGCGAAGGTCGCGACCCCGTCCTCGGCGGTGGTGAAGCCCGTGTCCGCGAGCGCCGCCGCTGCCGCTGTGCCGACCACTCCCGCGGTCGTGGGCAACGTCGCGACCCAGCCTGAGGCCGACTCCGCTGCTACCTCCAGCGCTGCGGCCGCGCCCATCAACGGCGGTCTCGGCGAGGGCACAGGCGGTGCCGCGACGCTGAGCTTCAGCAGCGCTCTCATGAGTGCTGTCGTCCTGGCTGTCGCTGCCGTCTTGGCCTAAGCTCCCCACCTCACTACTACCGCATTCCCTTCCCAATTCCTCTCCCCGCTCTCGTTCTCGCTATCGCCCTCCGGACAATGGACAGTCTTTACTCTGCCTCTACATCCCATAGACACAACTGCACGGCATTACATTCATCACACACGTTGCCCTTACCCTTACCGTTCACGCCTCCCTCAGCGGATGCCCTTGATCTGCGAGCCAGATCATGATCACCCTTACCACTTCGCTAGCTACGCCCTAGTTTGCCTAGCTAGCCACTGCTTGCACGTACATACTGCACGGGTTACTTATCGCTATTGCTATTTGCTACATACTCACTGGGAGTTCTCGAGGCTGCGCCGTTTTTATGATCGGTACTGCGTACATACTTACATAACTTGCTTGCTTGCTTGGATCGCGCGTGCGTACTAGAATTACGTATATTACAGAAAGAGAAAAAAAAGATTTTGCATATATTCTGGATCATGATAGCGCTGGGTTTTTAGGTGGAGTGCGTGTGCTGCGGGGTGGCAATGGGTGCTGTTGTATGTATGTATGACGCAGCTTCATGCGCTGTGAAGTTCAAAGTGTTTCGCATCTACATACGCGCTCCAACGAACGCTACTTATTATTCAATTTCAAATGGCCATCCGGGCATCCGGCCCTGGGAGGGAAAAAGTCCGCCGGAGTGCTATGTCTGTCAGTGGTCTCAATTCGATCTTGAAAAATATTTAACTCCCGGGCCACACGAAGGTACCACAATGAAATATGAAACCAAATTGAAAATCCCACCCCGCTCCTTACAACTTGCCGCCGACTTGAATGGCTGCACTGGCCAAATTTTTTAAAGACGTTCATAGGATTCCTAAAAGGTGACAGGACATTTTGCGACTAAATACTCCCAAAATACCGTTAATTCCCCAACGTCACATCAATCTCTCTCCCTACCTAGTCTCTCGTAGACAGACGTATGGCACATATACTGTCCAAAAATTAATCAAGGGTTACATCACCGTGGTTGCAGGGTTTTTGGTTGCATCTGGGAAGAAAGGTGCAAAAGTGATCACATCTTGGAAAGTGGATGGATGTTTCCATCTAGGATACAGTCCGCTGCTCACATGGACTACAATTCAAACGGTTCACATGTGAAGGACTTTGTCTGGAGGAAATTTTCAATTTATGATGGCATTGATTGAAACAATGATGCCATATTGTTCTGAAAGTTGAAATGGATGAATTCTCGCCATGAGAGCATCACATTGAATTCCTGGTGCTTAGAGCACATTCTGAACAGTATCTTAAACTATGTGTTCCACGAAAGCGAGCTCAATATCCTTCATAGCAATCATAGCAATTAATTCATCAAAACATGGGAAGTTCATGGATTTCAGAAGGGATTCCATCTGCATGCCACAGATATTTCTCCGAAGGCTTTTCTGAACACAGAGAATCTTGAGCTGCCCTTGTAAGGGCAACCTCAGCTCGGCGCGGGAGCGCGGGAACTAGCAGGAGAATCCGAAGTAAACTCAATTCATGGTACTAAATACAGAGTTCTAGAATACGCACCTAGCAGGAGAATCTGAAGAGAAGAAAGGATGAGGATTCCCATGATAGGCGAGGTTTTTATAGGTACTAGCCAGTAGCACGTGTCCGAAGCGATCGGCAGTGGTCCCGAGCTTGATCGCATAGCACATTCCAGTGCGAGCGACCGGACGAAGGAGGACGAAGGGGAACGGAGTCCGGAGGGACGGGGGACGACGTTCCGGGTGAGGGCTCAGCCGGAGGTTCTGGACGGAAGACCAGATGAGCGGGCGAGGCCGGATGGTCGGGCGAGGCAGGCGAGGCCGGATGGTCGGGCGAGGCAGGCGAGGCCGGATGGTCGGGCGAGGCAGGCGAGGCTGGACGGATGGGCGAGGCCGGACGTGGACGGGGCGTTGGATGAAGGATCGGACAAGGCAGTGGGGTAGTGCAATGGGCCGGAGCTGGACGGACGGACGGACGGATGGACAGGGGGTTCCCCTGACAGCCCTCCTGTACCCATATGTGGAGATGCTGAGCCCAGCAGACAGCCGGGGGGATTTGCAGATCAATACCAAACACAAGCAATGCTGATGGGACTCAAATGGTTGTAACCCAATGTCAAGGTGCAACCGTAATGAAAGATGCAACCAAGGTGAGAAAGATGCAGCCAAGGTCAGAAAAGATGTCACCCAATTTCCTAGCAGATGTTTTCAAAGACCATGGAACCAATACCTAATTATTTGACAGTATATCGCCCATACAGACGTTACAAACAGTTTTCAGCTCGTACCTTGCTTGTTTGTAGTCTGTTGATGTTAACATTTGGACATTGGTACATCATACTACGCGTCCATCACGTGTGCATGTTGGACAATCAAATCAGTTCCTGATTGACAGTTTTCCTCTCACTGGTTCTTACGATGAACGCGGTGAGAGGTATGTCTTGTTGTTTATTCATACACTATGATTGCTTATTATTTACTTAGTCTGTACTGACTGTGTCCGTACAGGTAAATATAATTCACCGGTTCTTACAACGAACGCAGTGAGAGTCTGTACTGACTGTGTCTGTACAGATCTCCAGCGTTCACAGTTGATTACGTTGATCACTTGATTGGCCACTCTTATTACCAATCTTCGTGTGACATCACATGTGTGACAAAGACACATCATGTCTTCTTCGCTTCCATCTCAGACAGACAGTTTTTAGCTCGTACCTCGCTTGTTGTAGTCTGTTGATTACATTGATCACTTGATTGCTGGCCACTCTTATTACCAATCTTTGTGTGACAAAGACACATCACGTCTTCTTCGCTTCCATCCTGGACAGACACTACAAACAGTTTTTAGCTCATACCTCGCTTGTTGATTACGTTGATCACTTGATTGCTGGCCACTCTTATTACCAATCTTTGTGTGACATCACATGTGTGACGAAGACGTGTCGTGTCTTCTTCGCTTCCATCCCGCATCCCTTGGCCCCGCTCGTAAAACTACCTATTATCCATGTCATGAATCACCCTGACTCAGCATCACCCATATCCTTTTTCGGATTCTACTACATTCCTTTTGGGGAATAACCCATCTCTGACGGGTTATTCCCCAGTGCATAATGTTCCTTCAACTCTCATGGAGAACCTGAGAGGGCTTTATTTGGAATCCTCTGGGGATGGAGTCCTCACTGGTTTACCACATGCCCAGGGCTTTATACAACAACTATCCTCGGTCCTTCCCACGCTTGGAACCCGATCAATCCCATCAACCCGTCATCAACCCGATCAGATCCTCCTACGGAACATCCAGGAGTTCAGGAGGATAACACAGGAGACTGCCAGGAACCAGGGCCAGGGGCCGACACACAGGGTGGACACATAGGGCTGATAGAGGGTATAGACTCCTAATAGTAGTATAGAATCTCCTCTGTACAGTAGATTCTACCTCGTCTATTCTCAGGCCTTACTTTGCCTGGATTGCTTGGTTCTTGGACTTGAGCCTGGAGTGCTCTTGTCACCATCTCGTTGTTCTGGTCTTGCCTTCACTCCCTTTCACTCAACAACAACAGAACTCCTATTCTCTGTCCCTTGCCTTGGGATCCTGGCCTGGCGGTGCTGGATCTGGCCCGTCGGGTGGTGGCGGGAGAGACACATACCTGCTGAGGGGAAGAGATCATCACACTAGTTCCCTGGCAGGGTTGCACAGAGACTTTGTCTGAGTTCCTCCCAGACACCCCTGTCTTGGATCCAGTCGAGACCCCTGTCCGGTGATAAGCCGTGGATTCGCCAACACTTGAAAATTAATGTTTTCTGGATTTCCATTGCGGATACACGTGCATCTGGGTCTATGACGAGTCCCAAGTCAGTAGACCTGGAACTACACGCTAGAGATCAAATCTGGGACCAGTTGCGGATGAGTATCCAGAAAACACACATACTGGGTACCTCTGACTAATATGCAGCTGGTTCTGGTCCTACTGTCATGCTATGGGAGGAGGTTGCGGATAGTCCAAATGAGCATCAGGGATAAAATATCCATTCTGTGCCTAATCGTTGAACGCAAAGCAAGTGCATCTGAACAAGTTTCAACATTGTTTGTCCATGCTTGTACCAATGAGGCGACGTGTTTGATCACGTGATGACCCAACCTTTCAAACCGGAACGGGCTGGATCCGGATGTGGTGTCATACACCCATCAAATATTGATCGGCTTAATATGGCAACCGAGTTCGAACCCAATTTACGAAGAGGTTTCTTACTTGAGCTATGAAGGGGACCAGGGTGTCTATTTGTAGGCAAAAGGCCCAAGGTTCCGGATTTCCAAGAATCCTTCGAGGGGCACAAGTAGTGCGCCCAAGAAATCCAGAATACCAGGACCTCGGGTGCCAAGTCAGGGCTCGATCGCATCAGAAATAAATCAGACAAATAGTGAGCCTGCTCAACCAGGTTCCGCCTCAATGGATAAACGGTCTAGGGTAGTCTTGGGCTATACACAAGCTCAGGGTGTCTATAAAGAGGCATTCTGAAGGGCTATCCAATCCAACCACAATATCTCAAGGGACTAATCCAGAACTAACGTTTTCAGGATCTACAATAATCAGTCAGCAAGCTTGGCAATCGTTATTTCATATTCTCGAGTCACGGACATGGTTACACCGGTGACTAATGTATTATGTTTGTAAAGTTATTTATAGATGTACAGTATATAAGGTGGGCAGCTTGTAGGGAGAAGGCACGACTCCTACCCGGAAGCGTAAAGCGGAGAGACTAGCGGTCTGCTCCAGCAAGTACAGAAGGGTGGAACCACCGGCTTGATTCATCGAGGCTGTCCCTAGGGGCATGCTTGTATTTTGAGTTATTATCAATCTATCAGCTTTTTGGGATATTCCCTTGCGTGCTCTGTGTGTAGTGTGTGTGTGTTCTATGTGATCCTGCATGTACATGTACATGTCCTGCATGTCCTGCGTGTTACTTGTGTGTGTCCTGCGTGTTTTACGTGTCCTGCGTGTGTTCTGGATTTGTTGCGTGTTGCATGTCAAATTGGTTCACTGTCTTACGAGGTTAAAGTGGGTGACCCAGAGTTGCAATACTATAAATTGAACCATTGTCTGCAGACGATCCTGGTTTTGCTTGCTGCGATCCGCAAATATTAAACAACTGTTCCCATGTATCTTCTATCGGTACACAAAGACCTGTACTCGGTCGCACTCTCTGGGACTGCATCCGGAATCACCAGTGGAGTTTGGTTGGTTTTTGTTTTAGGGATTTGTGTTGGTTTCTGGATTTGTGAATCCTGAACTAGAGCACACTTCTTTATTGCATTCAACCCATTGGATTTGCATTTTAGTGGATTTCACCCATAGACCACGGCACAGTTTCACTGGAGTACCCCCTTAGTCCGGTTCCTCCTCTCGGGTTCTTGAGATGCAACCCCAACCCCATCCTGTAACCCGAAGCCCCTGTTTGAGCAACCTGGAGCAGGTTCCTCTCACTAGGTTCTGGCACATAGTTGCATCACTCCTCACAACATCTTGGGTTCCTCTGCACGGGTTGCTCACGTTCTACAGATGCTGGCTTGGTTGGCCACATCCTCATCCTTGGATTCTCGACACCAGGTCACCTGCTATTCAAGCGGTGGCAGATTCTCTCTCAACACCTGGGGACAGCTGCTGTTGTGTTGTGCTTGGACATAGTCCAGCTGACCTAAGGGCCATTGCTGACAATCCACCCGAGCCAAGGGACAGACTGAAATTCCATCCCCAATTTTGAAAATAACTTTCCTTATCCCTTTTCGGTCATAACACGTTTTGAGTGGGAGAAATGAGATTTGAAATTTCAAAACACTGTTCGAGTTTCATGAGAGTAGAACGGTGCAATAAGCTGCAAAAACAGCTTCTAATTTTGAAAAGTCAAGCAAGGATCAGGAAGGCACTTGATTGAATTTACAGAAAACAATAACTGTTAGAAGTAAAGAAACTATTGCTGGTTGTTGTGCACTGTGCACACCTGGCATATAGTTCACACAATGGCCACAGCGCGTGCTGCACGGGTGTGAGTGTATAAATGATGGGGAAGGTGCACGGTTGCCAATATAGTGACGTCTCATTAGCATCTCGTCCTGGCACACAAACTCCGTACATATACCAGGGGCATTAACCGAGGCACGCAAAAACCATATGCTTTAAATGCATGCAGTTCGCATGTCTAGGAACCATGTGACAAACATGATTGACATGAGGCTCATGTGCCCTTGAGGAAATTGTGAAAATCAAGGAAACAAGTCCATGTGTAGGGTGAAAATTATTGGAAAATTGGGAATTCATCTGACATACCATTGGTCAATCCAGCCAATGTCTGATGTGGTGGAGTTCAGCATTTAATGCACTCTGAAATTTATTCAAGTAGGGTTAGAAACATTACAAAGGGGTAGGTAGGATGGCAATGAACCCCAAAGTATTCAGAATTGCCGCCATGTTGAGATATGGTGGCAGAGGAGAGTGGATGAGTACCTTGCCCGATCCAGCCACTGTCTGATGTAGTGGAGTGCAGCTTTTAACGCACTCTGAAAGTCATTTGAGTATACACTGGTTGAAGTATTCAAGTTTTTGACCTCAAAAACTGGTGAAAAACTAACCAAGTTTTTTATCAGTCCTCCATTAGAAATTACATGAAGAATTCATGAGTTTTTCAGCAGTTTTTGAGCATTGTGGTAAAAAATTTGAAAGATATGAAAAACTGAGGAAAAAGATATAAATTTCTCACCAAATTTTTGATTGGAGATACAGGTGAAAAACTCATATTTTCCCTGAAAACTTGAAATGTTCAACCAGTAGTTAGGTTTGATACCCTACAAAGGGGTAGGTAGGATAACAACAAACCCCAAGCTATTCAGAATTGCTGTCATGTTGAGGTATGGTGGTGAGTGAATGGGTTCTTTGCCTGATTAGGCCAATGTTTGATGTAGCGGCGTATCTTGGTTTGCAGACAGGTATGCAAGCGACCCTGCACCGCGACAAAAAACGGCATAGATATGTGGTAATCCAACTTACCATTACTGAAGCAGTGGACTATTTGGGTGACAGAATTAAATTACTGAAGCAGTGGACTATTTGGGTGACAGAATTCAACTTCTGAACTTATAGAATTGATTTTACTCATAATAAATATTGAATTCAACCTTGTGATCCTGTACTGCAAACATTGAATTGAGTTTGAAGTTTCATTTATATGAGGCATGAATTTGGATGACTAGTTGGCATCTGTAGCCAAAACTTCGGCACGGTGTGCGCCGATCTCGTTCCATCAAAGCTGTCAGGTAACCAGTTGCATTCAGAAACCGAGTCCCACTTTCTGTTAGAAAAAATGCTACTCAAACACCATCAGTGCAACTCAATGACTCCCACTCCCACTAATGTTGTATATACTCCTCTCACCTCCTCACCCTCTCTCCCCTCCCCCAGAACCACTCCTTCACAATACTTGGTGACTTCAACAAGCACCACGCGCTATGGTCCGGCCCCCTCCATCACACTCACACCGCCAACTCCGACACCTCTCTCCTCATCAACACCATGACCGCACACAGACTCACCCAATGCATCAAAGCAGGCACCCCACCTACTAATCCCCAGTCCACCACACAACATCGACCATAGACATTGTTCTGAGTTTGCATAGTAATAGGGTCGACAGTGAAATGTTTCAACATGTAGTCAGAAGGGACTCAAGGGTAAATAAAGTGAAAAGTCTCTGGCCACGTATCCCACGAAGCATATTTCTCTGGGATTACCTACCTTATGTCGGCAATAACACTTGCTGGCATATGGTCCAAAGTGCGTCACTTCAGAGAGAAGAAAACAGGGATGCTCAACTTGAGCATTGTTGAGTGGATACAGTGTGTGCTCAAAATCCATATGATGGAAATTTTGTCGGCTTTAGTGGAGGAAGTCCTTTGCTGTCAATGTACAAGCAGTCAAGGATGATTCGTGGAACTGGTTGATAATAGCGTCCATGAGTTCTGGGGGAATAGGTGGTGCTTATCATGGACTACATAACTAAATCTACGCCACCGTCACCTTGCACTGCCACTTGACATGCTTAACAGCCGACCATCCTCAAATGAGCAAACTCCTTGCTAGGATCAATATTTTCCTCAACTTCGTTAGGTTAGGGCTGCGACCCATAGACCCGTCCCATAGAGGGGATGGGTGGAACCCTTTATGGCTGGCTCCTGTATGTACATGGGTTACGGCCGTAGGGTTTTTCATTCATCATTACTGATCAGCTCAACAAGCAGTATAATCCTGCCTCAATGTGTCAGATGCTGTTCTAGTTTAAATAAGTTAAATGTTAAGGAAGATAGCAGGCGTGCTTCAGACTCACATACCTGCATAGAAAGATCAAGCTAGTCAAATTTTTCCCAAAGCCGATCACTAGCCGAACTGATCCCAAAGCGGAAGTGCTGACCTTACCACCACTTGGTCTACACCTTGCCGCAGCTCGGCTCAAAGCCGGTACATCATGGGCATAATACCGCCAGCCATGGCAGCTTACGCAGTATGGTATCCTTGAGTCGAAGTGAATGACTTTCCTCAACCCGTAAAACCCGTCTACAGGTACACCCGTTCCGTACCCAACCCGTAGAATTCCAAATAAAATGTGCCTATGGGCGAGTCCCGTACCCGTACGACTGCCCATAAACCCGTTGTTTACAGTAACGGATCACAGCCCTAGTTGTGATTGAGTTTCTGCTCGTCATGTCCCATCAGCAGCGCCGGCTCGGCGATCAGCGAGAAATCCGACAAACCGCCTTGGTACTTACACTCTGCGCTATTTTTGTCACGGGCCCGTGGGGCGCGATCGAGATTAAAACAGATGTGAACGGTTGAGGCCCTTTTTCGAATCAATGAACTTCAAGTTGCGTATCAACTTTTGATCAAGACTCAACTTGATCCTCAGTCAATTTGTGTGAAGTTTGGCAGTGGCATTTGCAATAACCACAACCAAAGCTCACCCTAAATTGTGCAGAAAAGCACATTGCCAATTGTGTTGTGTACCTGATTGAAGTGGGATCTCCATTCGTGGAATGATGGGCCAATGTCGGTCAGGAGCGGCTATGAGCCTAGGAGGGTGTTGCACTCAATCAAAAATGTATATTGTTATACTTATCTTGTTAGGTAGCCATGATTTTTGTCTTTATCAGTTTGAAAACAAGCCCCAGTCTTTGCCTGTGATTAGAATGGCTCGGATTCCATCGAGGATTGTTGCAAATATTCGATGTTCAGCCTTCAAAGCCGATCCCGTCATCAGAACTCTCAAAGTCAGCAATTTGTGGGCAGCTCATGCTCTTCATAATTCATGCCTTGAGGGCCCTTTTCAGAATCCCGGTTCTACCAAACAGGCAAAGGAAAGGATCCAGACAAAAGACAAGATCCGGAAAACAGTGTGATTCAAACCATTGCTAGGACAAGACCATTTTAATTATCTCCATTCATATTACAATCCAGTTCCAATTCAAATTTCTGTGAACCCTTCCTCTGCAAAATATACATTTGGGCATGCAGGGGCAATCAAATGTACAGACGAAAGTATTGACTAAGTTTTACAGCAAGTTGAAAGCACGATCAAATTCTGGGATGGAGGGTCAAATCCGGATAAAGAACGGAAAAATGTCGGGGATGCACAAAGAGAGCATAAGGTTATCGAATTCCCATTGTGGAGCTCTGGGTCTTTTACTCTGGAAGGACAGTCAAGATGGAACACCAAGGGAGTTGTGGGTGGTGTACTGAAGAGGCAGTTTGATCTGAAGGTAGGACAAAGAATGAGTCTCCCGACAGAAGAAAGAATGGAAGGAGAACGAGCACGTGTCCTCCATCCCGCTGGCCGCAGTGAGCACATTGGTCCTATGGTTCACGGGTTTGGTCTCTCCAGTAGCGCACATTGTGTGGGGTGTCAGCAGCGGCCTCTGGGTCGGCTAAACAACGAGCAACCCAGCGAGAACCCCAACCAGGAGAAACCCAACAGACACTAGTAACTGGTGCATTCCCCGAGCAGCAAGACCAACGGCCGTATATTGTGGGTCGGGATGCGAGGTGAAACCTGGAACGAGTAGAATATGACGTTCAAACTGCACATTTAATGTTCCCCTATAAACATAACTACACATGGAGAAATTTCACTTTCCTGCCAAGCACATACCGCTTTTTTGAGTCACATATGTAAGGGGATTTTTAGTTCTTTTCCTTGATATTCATTTGAGAAAATCCTAATTCCCCCACCCAAATTTGTCAGTCCCAAAATTCCCCCATACACATTTGCACATTCCCCCATACATTCAAGGTTAAACTTCCCCCCATACCTTTGGGTCAATTTTTTTTATTGCTCAGATGGAAGCCTATAGCTAAGTACATGCATGCAGTGACCTGAGTTATGCTCAGAAGGCCACAGTTATGACGAACAAGCACAAAGAAAGGAGATGATGCCGAGTCCAAATGGGGAAATCACTCGCACGGGACGGCACATGCAAAACAATTGCGGTCACGCACATCACAAACAAGATCCATTTTGAAGTCAACTTAATTGAGTAAAGAGTCAGGACCAAAAGAATTGCATAAAATTGCATAGGCTAATACATATTTGAATCAGTGTGCCATGCAAGTGCCGTGCTTGAGCGATTGATGTCCCCGTTTGGACGCGGCATCATCTCCCTTCTTTGTGCTCGCTCGTCATAACTGTGGCCTTCCGAGCATAACTGAGGTCACTGCATGCATGTACTTAGCTATAGGCTTCCATCTGAGCAATAAAAAAATTTGACCCGAATGTATGGGGGGAAGTTTAACCTTGAATGTATGGGGGAACATGTGAATGTGTATGGGGGAATTTTGGGACTGACAAATTTGGGTGGGGGAATTAGGATTTCCTCAAATGAATATCAAGGAAAAGGACTGAAAATCCCCTTACATATGGGACTCAAAAAAGCAGTATGTGTTTGGGGGGAAAGTGAAATTTCTCCATGTGTATGGGGGAAAAGTTATGTTTATGGGGAACATTAAATGTGCAGTTTGAACGTCATAGTCGAACAGGGTATGATATCCACTCAGGTATAATACCCGGGGTGTGGATGCAACCCGCAATAGAATAGAGAGGAAGTGGGACAAGGTGGAGACAATCCCTAAGTCAAGCCAAAGCAGAAGCCTGAGATTAGAGAGTTTGTGCAAAAGCCATTTGGCTTTTTTCGTGCGTGCAAATTTGACGGGATGTGAAGACCAAGATCCTCTGAGGGATCATCCCTATGCACCCCCGACTGCCTAAGCATGTGTACAACTGCTCCACAGTGTTGGTGCTGCAGACACCCCAGGTGTGGGTCATACACCCCCTGGTCAATGGGTTACAACAGCGGCGGGCACCTGAGTCAGCGGCCGCCGACCCCTACCTCGTGAGTGCTGTGTCTCTTCAGCTCACCGAAGCCTACAAGACCCGCATCACAAATCTTTTCCTTTTATCTTCAAAGTGCCACTGTTCCCTGCACATCAAGCCAAAACGACTAGATCATGATCTGTCTCTTGTTTTGTCCCTCATTCATACATTTTCTCAGCTGAAACACTTTCTGCTATCTTTTTCCAAGATTGAATAGATTCAGATGAACATGGGCAATAGGAGCTACTTAATTCTGCTTCGACCCCTTCTCATTCCACTGGTTTCCATCCATGTGTACTACTTCCTCGATGCATCTGTGCCAATCAGTCCCATGAACAAAATTGCTGAGATCTAATTTTGTGCTTCCTTGAGGGCAGATGACAAGGGAATTCCAGGGAAGCTGGAGTCCTTTGCGAAGCCACGGCGGGACCCAGAGAATGTGCTTCGATGATGAATTCAGCAACCATCCATTGATAAAACCTGGGTGATTCCCCCATTCCGATGGTGGTTCAACCTATCTGGAGTGAGACAATTCTGATGGAAAGGATGCATTGTGTACCTCCCACACCCGGATAGTGGTATCCCATGATCCCGAAACAATTTGCTTACCGTCAGGTGAGAAAGCAACAGATCTAACCTCGCTAGTATGTCCTTCAAAAGGTCCTACAACCTCTATGCCAGTCTTCACATCCCAGACTCGGACTGACATGTTATCAGAACTTGACCCAATCTTCGTACCATCAGGTGAGAAGGCAATGGACTGCACAAAATTAGGGTGTCCATCCCATCGCCCAACCAGCATCCCAGTTTTGGAATCCCATATTCGCACTGTCATATCCATCGAGGCAGATGCAACAGTGTGTCCATCAGGTGAAAATGCAAAACCGTTGATTACGTAGGTGTGGCCCACAAGTTTGATCATCTGAGCTCCCTTTCTGAAATCCCAAATTTCCGCTGTACTGTCGGAAAGTGCCCACACAATAGTGTCTCCATCGGGTGAGAATGCAGCACATAGGACCACCTCAGAGTACCCTCGGCCTGCAAATGATGTCGGAAGTATGCCACCAGTGCTGGAATTGACAATTTTGATTTTTGTGTGCAAGGCCACAGCAATATGGCAGCCATCTGGTGAGAATGCAACAGAAAACACCCTCTCCTCAAAGGCAGTTGTAACTATGGCTCCTGTGTTGTAATCCCATATGTGCACTTTCTTGCTGCCATTTGATGCAATCTGGGCGCCATCTGGCGAGAAAATAACAGATTCCACACCTATGATGTCCTTCAAAGGGCCAAAAGCGAGGGCACCAGTTCTGGAGTCCCAAACCCGAATTTTCCCATCAGGTACTGGTTTCCCCCATGTGGCGGAGGCGATGTAGTGCCCATCAGGAGAGAAAGATACAAACTTGACTGGTGCCGGGTTGCCCGCAAGCTGATCAACATTGATTTCCGCATTCCAGATCCTTACAATTCCATCCGAAGACCCAGAAACAATATTCTTGCCATCTGGGGAAAATGCAACAGCTTCTATGCTCCCTGAATGTTCAAATGGTCCGGCAAGCATCTCACCAGTTTGGGAATCTATTATTTTTGCATTTAGACTGCCATCAAATATGGCGAGGATTTGGGTGCCATCTGGGGAAAATGCAACTGAGGTACTCCCTGGATCTGTGAAAGGGCCAGCAGCAACTGGAACACCAGTTTCTACATCCCAAACCTGGGACCCAACTGCCATGTGGTGACCATTTGGGGAGAATGCAGCGTAATGCCCGAAGAATGGGCCTGCCACAACTGCTTGTGTTTGGATGTCCCAAACATGAATGGTGGCATCTGTTGATCCTGATACTACCTTTTTGCTGTCTGGTGAGAACCCAACTGAGAGAACCCAATTTGTATGCCCTTCAAACACTGCTGCAATGGTGCCAGATGTTGTATCCCACAGTTTGACATTTTCTTTAGCTCCAAAAGTAATCCACTTGCCATCAGGAGAGAATGCCACAGATAAGGTCACACCGTCTCCAAAGAAATCTTGCACGAGAGCACCAGTTTGTGAATCCCAGATTCTGACTCCCTTGTTGCCACCAGTAACAATTTGGCTGCCATCTGGTGAGAATCCGACACTGAGCACATCATAATTGGTATTTATGCACAAGACTTCAGTCCCAGTTCGAGAATCCCAAAACCGCACTGTGTTATCATCTGATCCAGACACCAGTCTTTCACCCTTAGGTGAGAATGTAACACAACGGACAGGTTTGGTGTGTCCTCGTAAAACCTTCAGAAGGCTTGACCATTTCGTTCCTTGCAGTCCAGTGTAGCCCAGTGTTTGCGGAAATAATAAAGCAAAATGCTTGCGGACCAGTGATTCTTTGGGTGAAAATGGAAGGGCAGAAATATAGATATGGGGTGCACTTTGAGCAATCAAAGGGGCAAACCCTGCAAGAAATCGAAGAGCATCAGCCACAAGTGCTCCCAGGGGCTCGTCTTTTTGCTAAAACAAATGTATTCAGTAATAATAAAATGGCTGCTGGTAATTCACCTCACTTTTATGCAATTTTGGATAGCTTCCAGACTCTCAATTGCCCCTGATACCCAGTCAAGCAGACTGAGTACCTCCAGCCAATATAAAAATTGAGTCCTCACAAATCCATTCAATCTAGAACAAATTTCCTGATCAATATCTGCATTGTGCAGATGATGAGACCAAAAACAACTGGCATATTGGAGTTCCGATGAAATATATTTCTCTATATGGTCAGAAAGATTTGGAACATCAACATTAAGGAGGTGAGAGTCTTCAAGATTGCAAATGTTGAAGCATAGCTGCATGTTCAGAATGCTCAAGCAACCCAGGGCCAGAGATTTGGACTGAATTTTTGAATCCACAAACCAGAGATGGTGACAAGACCGAGGATGAGTAAGGTAATCAGCAAATGACGCATGAAGGAAACAAGCAGGTTGATTGACACTCCAGTAAACAACACAACCAAGGTATCCCAGGACTTCAGCAGATCTTCCCTCTTCGAAACCAAGGAGAGCATCAATTGTTCTGTCAGATAGTGGCACCTTGCTGAGGACCATTGCACCTAACACAGAGTGAGCAGCTTTTGCAAAAGTAATGTCAGCCCAGGGAGCAGAGTGTTGAAGTGCAACAGTGTACAAGCAATCGAGATTATTGGCCACTCCTGTAGCCAACACAATTGCAAGCTTTCCTTTTGGGTCAAAACCTCCAATGAATTTGCATGCTGTCGAAGCCCAGATAAATAGCCCGCCAGAATGCTTTGCCAAAGTTTCAATAGTTTGTTGCCCTGGCCAGTCTGGTTTAAGGTTCAACTTGGACTGCCTGATGCTCTGCATCCTTTCATCAAGGTATAAGGTGATGTCCTGCCTCATACTCTCTGCCTTGATGTCAAGGTGCATTTTAGTAATGTGCAGCTGCCCATGAAACTGACTGGCAATATCACCCTCTGCCCGGCTAGTAATGAGAAAACGGATAATTGTTGGCAGCTTTGAGAATTCATTGATAAACAAAGAGACCAGACTCCAACGTGACTCTGGATCTCCGCATTCATCCAATGCATCCAGAATGACCACTACGGGCTGCAAAAGGTGATGCTGCACCACATTGAGAGGCTCAAGCAATAACCTCTGGAACTGTGACATAATGGGTTCCACAACAATTGTGGGCTCCTGTGTGAGAGCACCACAGATGGCTGCCTTGAGATGAACATTGTGTATGGCAAGCCAATAAGCAAGAGTCCGGATGACCACACCTGGATGACTGGCTGCAGGATTATTTCTGTCAAAAAAGAGCAGAGCCCCCAGACGCCCACGAAAGAACTGAGAGATAGTTGTTGCTATTGTACTCTTTCCGGAGCCTGCTACGCCATGGAGCCAAAGAATATTATGACCATCGGGTGGAGTAGTAAGCCACTCCCTTATAGACGCAAGGATTTCTTTCTGTGTGCCAGCTAGGCATGGGGTGCGCAAGGATGCATCCAATTTGGAGGGATTGAGGCGATTCAGTATGTCGGATTGCACTGTATGCATAGTTAATAGGTCATAATTGCATCGCAAATCGGGGACATACGAGAGAAACTATGTCCATCATTACGGCTGATAACAGGTGTTCGTTAGATGGGAATAAATGGAAGAGGCACTAAATCAACACACCGATTACTCTGAATGGTAATTTTTTCTGCCGTGAAGCTCACGTTGGGCCCCGCTCCGATACCACCAGGACCACCTATTCCAAGCAGGTGGCCCTCTCCACCAGCGCCTCCTGTGCCCCCTACAGAATAAATTAGAACTTTATTCAAACTTTGTTGGTTGTTGTAATTGGTTACTTCACCAGTGATTGTCAAATTGGTGTCAGGCTGGAGCTGCGTAGGCCACATTCCCATTGTGGATGGTCGGACATCCATCTGAGCAGTATTCCTACGGCACTCCATCAGTGTCTTGACATGTAAACAAGAGCTGCAGCATTAACCTCGGAACGTAGGTGGATGTGGATGATGTTGCGCTGGAGTGTGGTGCGAGGCGGAAAGCAAGAGACGTTTGAGGCTGTGTGACTTCTCTCATATGAACAACAAGGTTCCCTACATGCTTCCCCTTCAAAGTCCCCTTGACACCAATGAGGCGAAGACTCGCTGCTCAACTGCTTCAGCAAATTGTAGCAAATGATCATTAGGGTAGACGTTACCCTGCGCGTTGGCATCAGCAGTGCACAAATTCAACAATTCGTCAACCCGAATTGTCACGGAACCCAAGCAGGGGTCCTTCGTAACGGATGCGTCATGGAGGAGCTCGAGCAGTATTGATATCACAGCCGTAGGAGATCTGCCGCAATAGTATATGATTCAAACCTTGGCCAACAAGACCAGAGAACAGAAACTCCGAGTCCGACTCACATTGGTAAATCCTCGTCCCATTCCGGTTCCAGGGACTTCTTGACGGTTCGCGTTCGTCCAATCTGCTCGCCATCGAGGAAGATCTTGACGTAGAGATTGGGCTTCCCTCCGTGGAGCGGGCCGGGGTTCCATTGGATTTCGTGCGCCCTTCGCACTAGAGTATGTATTGCAAGTCAATCGGGTTTGGAGGGAGCATGTTCCGACTCACCAGAAAACGAGTACAAGAGCGACATGGTGGGCAAGGAAGGAAGACAGCAGATAAGGTGCCGCCTGCCGTCACCCATGTGGACCCACAGTGTGACTGGCGTGGGACCGTTCCGCGTCTTGGATTGACGTGGGATTGAGGCCCTTGCACTCGGGGAAATCCGTTATCTCGGGGGCACCCGGAAACGTTTCCGAAACATAAAGTTCCGGAAAGGGATCCGGGAATGCCGAAACCTTTCAGTTTCGGCAACAATTCCGGGAAACTAAAAAATCCGGGTCGGCCGAAATTGATCCCGAAACTTTTGATTTCGGGGCGGCCGAAACTAATTGGCACGCCTCAGGGGTCTCCGGAAACTAAAAATTCCTGGATCAGTTCCGTGGAGAAGCCGGAACTTTTGGTTTCGGAAACGGTTTCGGGTCAAAAACTTTTAGTTTCAGGAACATTTCCAGGTGCCCTGCTTCAACGGATTTCCCGGAGTGTTGTGACCCTGCTAAATCGCACTGCGCACCGCCTCACCCTTTCGGACGAATTTCTGGTGCGGGAGCTCAGCAGTAATTATTTGCGACAGCGGCTGCTGATATTTCTGTGTAACTCAGTTTCGGCGCCTGTGAAGCAGTGGTGGCGAAAGTACGCAGCTTCAAGCGACGTCAAAGCGGTCTTGAGCGAGGGGATTACCACAGCTGCGGCCCTGCACGCTTACTAGTGATAGTCAATTGGGACCAAAGTTCAGAGCAGGGCCCCCAGCCATGAATTTGCAAGAGGAGGCAATAAATTCTGTCACCAATGAATAGAGCATGCCACGGAATTGAGTTGCACAGAAAGTATTTGCAAACACTGTAATTTGGCTTCAGACAGACTGAGAACATAATTTTATAAAGAGGGTGAAGCTTCACCTAGTGCGAGAATTGTCATCCTTTTCTCCCTTCGGACTCTTCCTCCCTAGGTGTGTATTATCTCCAGTCCTATATTAGTGCTATCAATTAAGCTTTGAATTCTTCCTCACTGGTCTCTGCATTTCTGCTAAGCCTCATAGTTGCCATTTCAATGATGATAACTGCGAAGCTTGAACATGAGCTAGAACTTGAATGTGAAGATGAAGTCTGCAGCGTGTTTCATATGCACATGCCTCATGCAGGTCCCCACCGAAATATTAATTGACTTACGGTGAGTACATGCAACAACTTTGTTGAGTTTTTGCTATTCTTTGTATTGTTCCCCTTATCCATCACTTTTCATCTAAAACATCCTACTCCATCTTTTTTTCAAGATTAAAGAGACGAACATGGTCATACGAGCTAATTAATTCTGCTCCAGCTGCTTCTCATCCGAGTCCTTTCCATCCCTGTGCGCTACTTGCTCGGTACATTTGTGCCAATCAGTCCCATGAACAAAGTTGCTGAGATCTAGTTTAGTGCTCCCTTGCGAACAAATGACGAGTGAATTCCAAGGCAGCTGCAGTCCATCGCGAAGCCACGGCGGGACCCAGAGAATGTGCTCCGACGATGAATTGAGCAACCATCCATTGATAAAACATGGATGATTCCCCCATTCCGATAGTGGTTCAACCTAACTGAAGTGAGGCAAGTCTGATGTGAATAATGCATTGCGTACCTCCCACACCCGGATAGTGGTGTCCCACGATCCCGAAACAACTTGTTTGCCATCAGGTGAGAAGTCAACAGATGGAACACAATCAGTATGTCCTTCAAAAGGTCCAACAACCACTACACGGGTCTCCACATCCCAGACACACACTGACATGTCTTTGGAACTTGACACAATCTTCATACCATCAGGCGAGAAAGCAACAGACCTCACATGATTGGTGTGCCCATCAAATCGCCCAATCAGTATCCCAGTTTCAGAATCCTATATTCGCACTGTCCGATCACCCGAGCCTGATGCAACAGTTTGTCCATCAGGTGAAAATGTAACACCATAGATTTCACGACTGCGTCCAACAAGTTTAGCTGTTTCAGCCCCTGTTCTAAATTCCCATATTCGAACGGTATGGTCAAAAGATCCTGACACAATGTTTTGTCCATTAGGTGAGAATACAACACACAATGAGCCTTCAAATGATGTCGGAAGTATGTCGCCAGTGCTGGAATTCACAATTTTGATTTTTCTCAACACGACCACAGCAATATGGCAGCCATCTGGTGCGAATGCAACAGAAGACACGGGATCCTCAAAAGCAGTCCCAACCGTGGTCCCTGTGTTGTAATCCCATATCTGCACTTTCCTGCCACTGTGGGATGCGATCTGGTTGCCATCTGGTGAGAAAGAAACAGATTGCATATCCACGATGTCCCTCAAAGGGCCAAAAGCGAGAGCACCAGTTTTTGAGTCCCAAACCTGAATTGCCCCATCAGGATCACCTCTCATAGGCCTGCTTGTGGCCGAGGCAATGTAGTGGCCATCAGGAGAGAAAGACACAGAACTTACTGGTGCTGGGCAGCCCACAAGCCGTTCAACCCCAGTGAAAACGCCGGCAAGCCATAACGAGCCAGATCGAGCCAGATATGACCGCTTTTAGCTGGGCATATCTGGCTCGAAAATTGTCTCAGGGCTCGATGTCGCTCGTCAATAAATCGAGCCAGATCGAACTAGATAGAGCCACAATGAACCACATATATTTAAATTGAAATATTATACATGGCTGTACTACACCACGCCAGGCGCAATACCACTACTGCGCACGCACGCACTCCCCATCCTCCCGGTCCCCAGCCATACAAGTGAGTATCGGAATAAATAAATGGTGGAGAGGTGGCGTTGACATCGGCTCGCATGCTGCTCTGGAACGCATTGTGCGTGGCGCGACTTGTTGGGATTCGGCGAGACGTTTCTGGGAAGAGAGTCCGAAGTATTTTAAGGAGGCCATAGCCGCGCTTTATTAAACACTCACCAGACGGAAGGTAGAACGAGAAGAATGAGATCTGTAGAGGACGACCATCGTTAGTGCTTCCGAGAGTAGATACGAAGAGCTCATACTCAACTGAACAGTGCCATGAACGGACATTCAAATTTTTGGGCAGAAAGCCGTCGACCGAAGCTGCCGAGTATGCGATGCAAAAAGTGTTCGGAATAGAAACAATGAGAATGTGCCCATGAGAGAGGAAAATTGGACTCACGAAATCAATAGCATCGACTCCAGATAGACAATTAGAACCTGGTATGCACGTCAGCGGAAAGGTAATGTGTTGATCTCTTCTTGCGTACCTCCTTGATCATTGACAATCGCTTCCAAATAGCATCCGAGACAACTCAGCAGTACGGTTGAGTATCTCGGCAGCGAGGGTGAACCGAGAAACACGCAGAGGCTTCAAAGAAGAACATTAGAACAGTCAAATGAAGAGAAAGGTCAGCTGAGTCCACACACAACGCCATTGACATTCTCGCCACGCAGTGTGAACCAAATCTCTCCCACCAGCCGGCTGAACCCCTCCAAGGCGCAATGGTAAGATAAACAGCGACGAACACTCTGAACGCGGGTTCACCCTATCGAGATATTGAGCAAAAGCCATTCGGCTGTGTCCAGAGTCGAGAAGGTTAAGAAGCACAGAAACATAGATATGACAACATCCACAATATAGGGCTGGAAGCAAGAGGGGCGCTGCGGGAAAAGCGGCAGGGTGGTGGTAAGAGGCAGGATGCAGAGATGTTGTAAGCCGCGGAATCGTATGACTTTGAGAAATTCGACGCGGGCCAGGTGCGTATGACGTCGTCGACTACGATTCTGCCGAATAACACCTTGCTTCTTGCGGCTTGCCTGCCCGGTTCTTCAAGTTGTTGGACGCTGAACAGATTCTGGCTCGTTTTGGTTCGACATGGCTCGAAAAGCTCGAAACGGCTCGATCTGGCTTGCCGGCGTTTTCACTGGGGTTCAACATCCAAGGCAATGATTTCTGCACTTGTTTGGTAAGGCCACCGCATTAAGCGTGGCATGACTCGTACTTTGGGAAATTTTTAATTACCATATTTTATTTCCTGTTTCTTATCCCGTGGCTTACTATACTGACATTAAACCTCGAATACACTTTTTGTGCGCGGCAAGAGTAAGAAACAAGAGAGGAATTTGATGTTCAGATGCACCAAACAAGCAGAGATTCCTGCGGCATCGTTGGGTGCCGATCAGGTGCCCTGCACGGGGCTCGAAGTTTCGGCATCACATCATGCCGAATTCTTCTCCGCTTCTTTGGCCACGTGCACCGGCGCCTATTTTTTCCTCTTGCTTCTCGCCACCACCGACAATATAGCCTTCGTCGAGGTAAGTGATTTACCCGCAGTTCATAGCCATGCCGTCGTACAATAGTAACTCACATGTAATCTGTGTATCTAAGACAAGTGAAACATGTGCGTGAATCCTGAATCTCCCTCTTTATAAAATTAGCGTGTCTGTCTATCTGTCTGAGGCTATTTAAGCTCTGCCTGAACTTTCCCACTCCGCTCTTTCACCTCCAGAATTCGAACCGCTCTCCCTTGCACCTCGAAACTGTTCAGCCGTACGTAGTTTTATTTGCTCTGCTCTCCCTTCCCTCTCCTCGACCCAAACAAAATGGCTGAAGCAATAAATTTTGACTGAAGGGATTCGGCGTCCCAGTTTTCAAGCGCGCACCATATCTAGAGCTACGCTTGATGAAACGCGCCGCGCCGAAATTCGTCATCGTGATACAGATGCTCGTGCAGGCTCTCGAATCACCCTGGCCGCCGCTCATCGAGCAGAAATTCGGCGAAATGATACCGAGGCACATCGCAGTCGTCGCAACCCGGGGTCCTCTAAAGTCCCTTGGTGGGAAACGGACGCAGCATTGAACACCGTTGACGTCGCACCACCCCTTGGTCTTCACTGGAACAGGACATGCAAAAGGTGTGGTATCAAGGTGGGCTCTGTCGACCTTTTGCTACGTACTATTCACAATATTTCCACAGGCCTTGACAGGAGAACGAATCCATGACCAGTGCTTCGTGTGCGGGCTGAAAGGCATTCACTATATCAACCTCCACTGCCTTCATATCCTGAGGAGTGGGAGTATTTTATCAATGATCGCAAAACAGCCGGTATCTCGCGCAAGCTGAACAACATTTTCTCACTCACCGCTCTCGGAGTGTACGATGGGGATTTCATGAAGTTTCCCGACAGCGTCTCAGCTGTCATGCTCGCGGGTGGTCGCACCTATCATCGCATGCTCCCTGCTCATGAGTGTCAACATGCGATTCGGTGGTTCATACACGATCCCTGGGCAATGTTCAAAAAAGGCGCTGACATGGACATTCCAAACGGCTGGGTCAGTAGCGCACTCGCAGGGTTGGAACGTGTCAACCCTTTCATTATGGAACTGGAAAAACTGAACGTCTACGATAATGGCGACGACATCGCTCTACATATCGAACATTCTGAAAGCATTACCAACGAAATCGCAGCCATCATTTCCCTCGCTCCCGCATCCGCCCCGTCACGTCGCAATTGGTAATTCAGCGCAAGAGCGAGGACAAACCCGTATTCTTGGATATTCTATCTCCGTTGGTTAAACCGTTACATTATTTACTGCTTTTGCCTCATGGCACGCTCGGGTGATCACCCAGCCGTCGGACCTCTGATGGAAGAAATTCAGCCAGGCGAGATGGTATCGAACTCGATTTTTCACGAACGCCTCACAAATTTCGATGTTCTCAAGGTTGACTGGTGAGAGCAATTTCTGTTCGTCGTCGTTCACCGTATCTCATGGAAAATATACCAGGAGAGTACTTGGTGGACGCTTGGAGCGCAATTGAAGAGGCTCGCCCAACCTACATACGGCACAACCAACATTCGGACCCTGACGAGACCGAATACATTGGAACGGGCGACGAAGAACCTGTAGATGATGTCCGACTACCATCTACTTTCGTTCACTCGCCAGCCTGGTCTGCAGCCAACATCTCTGATTGTCTCGCCCTCCGAAAGGCATTCGGGCCGGTTACTCTGTTTATCACCTTCACCACCAATCCTCGCTGGCCTGAAATAACTTCCCAATTGAAACCTGGACAGTCCGCCAATGATCGACCCGATCTAATTGTCCGTGTCTTCCAGCAGTATCTTTCTTTATTCATGAAAGATATTCGCTCTCTTCTTGGGCCTGTTCTATATCATATCCGTGTCACGGAGTTTCAAAAGCGGGGTCTCCCTCACGAGCACATGGCCTTCGGGCTGAAGAATGTCCCGAAAAGTCCTGCAGAAGTTGATCAATTTCTGAGTGCTGAAGTACCGCGAGTCGCCGGTGCACTTCGAGATGCCGTGAAACGACACATGACGCACATTCACGACCCTTCCAAATCATATCACCGATGTGGCTGGCCTCGCGAGTGTCAGTACGGCTTCCCAAAACCCAGAAAGCCAACCTCTTCCTTCAATGACCGCGGTGCGTTGTGTTTGTTTATTTAATTCATGCTCAAACTGGGATGGGCCAGGGTATTTTGAACATCGAAGGTGCGACGCCGAAGATGCTTGCATCGTGTCTCATATTCCATTCCTAATTATCAAATACGACTGTCATATCAATGTCGAGTTCTCCACAGGTGTAGCCCTGTTCCAGCATCTGTTCAAGTACTTTTTCAAGCCCGTAGATCAAACCAATTGGACAATCCAGAAGCAACCATCGCAAGCAGCAGATAATTCAGCCCAGCCGGCTCATCGAAAACCTGTCGACGAAATCCGGGACTACGAAAGAGGCCGATACCTCTCTAGCATCGAAGCTGCGATGCGGCTAGCCTCCTTCAATATTTCAGAAAAGAAACCCGGAGTGAAACGCCTTCCGATCCATTTGCCTGGGAGACAGCATGCCCAAATGTCGCGTAGCGATGGTTCTGAATCAGACGGCACGTTGCTGGTCCGATATATGACGAGGCCGCGTCACTCGGAACTTGACAACTTGACTTATGTTGAGTTCGGGTCTAAATGCCGACTTGAAAAACACGATCCAGACAAGGACATGCATCCTCTACAAATTCTGGAGGATGAACATCCCGGCCACCCACAAATGCGAATTCGGTTGTATAGACCTGAGCATGTGGGCGTCAGTCGTATCCAAATGGTCTACCCCCGACATGGCGATGTTTTTTACCTTCGAACTCTCCTTCTTCACCGGAGCGCGCGCGGCTGGGGTGACATGCGGACGATAGATGGTGTGTTTATAGCACATATCAGGAGGCCGCGCGCGCTATGGGACTGTTTGATAACCGCGACAAGGGCATCATGGCATTCGAAGAACTGGTGAATTTTGGGGCACCACCGGCCCAACTGCGATGGATTTTTGCTCTTCTCGCTGCTGAAGGAAGTCCAGCACTCATAATTTGGAATGCCCACGAGCAGGACCTCTCTGCGGATATTCGAGATAGCATGCTCCGAACCACTGCGACACCAAGTTCGGAGTTAATCAGAAATCAAGTACTGCTCGCTTTGCAAGCGCTACTACAGGGCCTGGGGAAATCCTTAGCCGAGATCGGTCTACCTGCAGATAATATCCGAGCTCCACTTAAGTCAGGGGCGGTTGGACCGTTTTTTGACTTAAGTTCCTGACTTAAGTCAGTCCCTCACTCAAGTCAAAAAACAATATTTTATACAGCAGAAAAAATTTGTATACAGTCAATTTATTCACTGTAGTACAAAGAAATCACTTAAGTCGGGCTCCCAACTCAAGTGCCTGTTGCGACTCCAGTGAGACCCCAAGTGACTTGAGTCGGTCACTGTCAGACCCGACTCAAGTCAGGCTCCTCCTTGAGTCCCTGGCGCCACTCGAGTGATACCCATGTGGCTCGAGTCCGTCAGTGTCGCGACTCGAGTGATTCGCGCCAACTCAAGTCCCAGGAGGGGTTGCGGTGTGTAAGGCACAATGCGATTAATCTAGGTAGTGATTTGTTAGCCAGATTTCATGCCACAATAAATTGTCTTTCCACTTAATAAATAAATATAATGATGAGGAGAGGAAGGGAGGACCGGACTCACCATGCGTAATGAATGTCTGATTGAACTTCAGCCAGCTCTTCCTCCTATTTTTCGGTGTTGTTTTCCTTGCCACCCTAGATCAGCTGCACAGAAGGTCCGACGAAAAGCTTCACAAGGAATGCCACCGAGCGAAAGACAAGACGGCACAATACCCAGCAGTCTTCAGTGAAGACTCTTCACTGACAGGCAGGCAAGCAGATCATCCCAGTGAAAGAGGATTGTGACGGCCATTGGTATTGGGGTTCAGTGAGTTTGCGTTGTGAAGGTGGCGGAAGAAGAAGATGATGACACAAGTTCTTGAAACTCCGACGGACAATGTGCAACATTGGTTCATTGATCGGTTGCCAATGATGGCGCAAGGGTTGTCAAACAATGTCACTTTCTCTTCAAACTCTTCATCTTCTGCGCTATCCTGTTTTTTTACCTTCGAAGGTCTTCTGCCTCCAATGGTCAGCCTCTCTTTCTGGACTAAAAGAGATATCTTTGTGGCTGGATGATGGGTCCAGGGTTTCCACCATTTGCTCTTCCGACTCAGTTCCAACCCGGTGGCAAAGTGGCAGCTAGCACTCTCGGCCTCAAGGCAATCCTGGACAATCAGAATTGACCCTGGAGGTTCAAATTGGATCTACCCACGGGCGGACCAAGGATCCAGTGGCCACAGAATCCATTTGCAGTGTGGCAGGTGCGTCGGAAGTTGTCTTCTTGCTTCCACCTCAGCTGACATAAATCTCTTGGGTGGCATTGTCTCCACTCAGGTGGCCATTTAGATGTCATCCGTGTAAGGCGGAAGTAGTGAACACCCCAACTCGCATGAACATTCTGGCGACCACGCCGAGCGAGCTGCGGTGGTACAGTGATCTGATTGCAGTATGTGCTCTCATCTATTCTGTCCACATCCCTCCCATCTGCTCCAAATTATTTACTGAAACCACTCCTAGACTGCTTGACTCTCGCTTTTTAAGACAATTTTATTGTGGCACGAAATCTGGCTAACAAATCGCTACCTAGATCACCCGCATCGTGACTTGCACACATCAAATCCCTCGTGGGACTCGAGTCGGCACGACTCACTCGAGTCACGACACTGACGAACTCGAGCCACATGGGGATATCACTCGAGTGGCGCCAGGGACTCAAGGAGGAGTCTGACTTGAGTCGGGTTTGACAGTGATCAACTCAAGTCACTCGAGGTATCACTCGAGTCACTACAGGTATTTAAGTCGGGGATCGGACTGAAGTGATTTATTTGCACTACCCCACATACATTGACTGTATACACTTTTCTGCCATATAAATATTGTTTTTTTACTTGAGTGAGGGACTGACTTAAGTCAGGAACTTCAGTAAAAAAACGGTCCAACCACCCTTTTACTTAAGTGGGGCTCCGATAGTTTCACCTACCTGAACCCAGTGAACAGCAGGAGGAAATCGATGCCGAGCGTCTGCGTTGGAGTGGGGATCCTCTAACCTTTGTGAATTCAAAGACGGCCTTACTGAGGAACAGGTGGAAGGTTCAACTTCAAATCCCATGGTACCGTTTGACTGAAATCTCCTCAGCACACAATTTATGACCGGATAATGCACCTCACCACTTTGGAGAATCCACCACCAGTTCATGTTGACGGTCGAGCAGGGCGTGGAAAAACATATCTGCTTTATCCCATCATCGGCGCTCTTCGAAAGGTGGATCAGATCGTTCTGGTCTCCGCCTCCACTGCCTTTGCCGCTAAGAACTATCCTGGAGGGCGGAGAACCCACTACCTATATGGAATCCAGAAGCGATCGCGCACGTCTCCTTCAAGCTGCAAAATGCTATGTCATTGACGAAATTGGTGGCCTCCACTTCAAGGGCTTTGATTGCGCGGACCGGCTCATGCGAACTCTCACTGGATCGAATCGCGTTTGAGGTGGACGAATATTGATCACTGTTGGTGACTTTCGCCAGGTAAGTCCAGCTCAAATTCCAGTTTCCCAACTTGAATGTTGCCTGTTAGGTTGCACCTGTCGTCCGCATTGATGGCAGAACTGCAATCTGCAAAGCATCTCTGCGTACCCAGACTATTTTCGAGCATTTTGAAATCCAGGAACTCCAGGCACCAATGCGACAACGAGGAGATTTGGCGTTTTCGTTCTTTTTAGATTCCATTGGGGACAACTATGCCAATGATTCTGTGGATCTCGCCTGCCTCCGCCATACTACTTGCGCACTCGAGCTCATCAACTTTGTTTTCCCTCCGGCCGTCGTTGGGGATCCATCTACGTGTATTAAACGAGTTATTCTAAGCCCGTTCAATGCATTTGTGGACGAATTCAACAACGCGATTCTACAGACTGTCCCCGGAGACAGCCATTCCTATACCAGCAGCGATTCAATTGAAGGGGAAGGTCCCAACGACGAAGTATTCTCAGATCCGGAGTTCTTGAACTCCCTCCAAGAGCCCGGAATTCCCCCTCATGAACTCGTCCTGAAGGCAGGATGCATTTGTCGACTTACTCGGAATTTCGATGCGTCCAGAGGATTAACCAAGAATACAAATATATAACCAACATGTTTCAGATACGCCTTCATATTCCCCGCATCAACTGTCATTTTCAACCTCGTGGATTTGATTTCACCGTTCACCGGAAACAAATACCGCTGGCCCTTTGCTACGCAACCACTTTCAATGGATGTCAAGGATTGACCGTCGAGAAATTAGGTCTTGATTTACGGAGAGACGTATTTTCTCATGGACAACTGTACTCAGCAATGACCCGCGTCCCTGATTCAGCAAATGTTTTGATCCTGAAGTACGAAGATAACTTCTCGACATGTACTACTAATATTGTCTGGGAGGAGCTTCTTTTATAGCTTTGTAAATGCATTGTATTTCAATATTAAACTTGGCTCATGTATACCTCCGCAGGCCGTCAACCACTTGTCATGGTATAAATAAATACGACGCGGAGCGGATCGAACTGACAATCTTCCCAATGTATCGCTTACGTGTATGCACCGCCTCTTAAATCTAATGAATCTTAGAGAATCTAATGGAATTTTGTAACAAAAAAAACACTGCCACTAGAGGGCATTCAAAAATCTAATGGAAAATGAGCACTGCCACTAAAATCATTACGAACGGTAAATCACTACAGCAAGACAACGAGGTCGGAAAAATGGCGCTCTCGAGATATTATGAACGATTACTAAAGTACTCGTAATTCCAGATTCTTACAATATTTTCGGATGAATGGCGTGACACAGTAGCTGTATTGGTGCGGTCCGGGGAAAATGCAACATCTGTTATGTTCCCTAAGTGTTCAAAGGGTCCGGCAAGCATCTCGCCAGTTCGGAAATCCACTATTTTCACACAGTGACCTGGTGAGAATGCAATTGGGGCAAGTGATTTATCTGTGAATGGGCCAGCAACTGGTCTTCCAGTTGCTACATCCCACACCTGGGACCCCACTGCAATGTGGCGTCCATCTGGGGACAATCACTGCGTTCCGACCCTCGGTAGACACACCTCTGTCTTCGTACAGCGACATGTGGTGATGTGCGGCGATCTTCGGCTACGTCCGGCGACATGTATATACCCGGTAATGTAGACGCACGTGTGGCGCGGTTAATTGATGTCTGACTACATTTGTGTACGTGAGGTAGATGCACTGCATCTACCCGTCGGCTAAGTGTGTCTACCTGCATTTACAATGTAGATTCGAGTCGACACACCTCGGTCAACCCCCGTAACGCACTGGGCACTGCTATGCAGCATCGAGCATTCAAATTATTCAATGCTGTGTCTACGTTGGTGTACATGCGTGTACATTATGCACTCGGCTAGACAGATGTAGATACACGTGGACTTATGTATACTTACGTAGATGAACTGTGTCTACATCGGGTAGACGTGGGTAGACAGAGGGGCTCATCGACCCTTCATCTACGGGCGTAGACGAACACTCTGTCTACATGGGGTGGGAACGCAGTGAATGCAGCCTTGTCTCCCACAAATGGGCCTGCCACCACAGCTTGTGTTTGAAGGTCCCAGACATAAGTTGTGTTGTCCTGTGATCCCGATACTATCTGTTTGCCGTCTGGTGAGAACTCAACTGAATTGACCCCACTAGTATGTCCTTCAAACACAGCGGAAATGGTGCCAGACAATGTATCCCACAGTTTGACCTTTTCATCAACTCCAAAAAGAATCCACTTGCCATCAGGAGAGAAGGTCACGGATAAAACAACACCATCTCCAAAGAAATCCTGCACAAGGGCACCAGTTTGTGAATCCCAGATTCTGACTCCAGTTTCACCACCAGTGACAATTTGGCGGCCATCTGGTGAGAATCCAAGACTGTACACCTGACGATAGGCATTTATGCACATGAGTTCAGCGCCGGTGTGGGAATCCCAAACCCGCACTGTTCGATCACGTGAGCCAGACGCAAGTCGTTTACCATTTGGGGAGAACACAACACAATAGACTGAGTCAGTGTGTCCTCGTAAAACTCGCAGAAGGCTTGACCAGTGGGTTCCGTGCAATCCAGTGTAGCACAGTGTTTGGGGCAATACAGGAGCAAACTGCTTCTGAATCAATGAATGTCTGGGAGAAAATGGCAGGGCTGAAATATAGATGTGGGGGGCACTCTGTGCTATCAAGGTCGAAAAGCCTGCAAGAAATCTGAGTGAATCCTCAAGAAGATCACGCAGAGCCTGCTCAGTACTCTGTAACAGAGAGAAATTGAGTTACATAAAAAACATCAAAGACATTGCGCTCACTCCTAAGTAGTTCTCCGCACCTTCGAGACTTTCAGCAGCAACGGGCACTTCATTCAACAGACTGAGGACTTCAAGCCAATGAAGAAATTGAGTGGTCATGAAGGCCTTCAAATGGGAAATGATTTCATCATCAATGCTGCTGTTCAAAAGGTGATAAGCCCAGAACAGGGCAGCATATTTGAGCTCAGTTTGGATATGGGTGTTGATGCGGTCTGAGAGATCTGGCACATCGGAATTGAGGATATGGGAGTCCTCCAGCTTGCAAATGTTGAACTGGAGCTGTGACTGGAGAATATGCATGCAGCTGAGACTCAGAGACCGAGATAAAGTTTTTGGGTTGACAAACCAGACATGGCCCCCAGAGCGGTGCTCATCGATCAGGTAGTCGCTGAAAGATGCATGCAGCACCAGAGCAGATTGTCCATGGCTCCATTTAATAACACAAAGAAGATGTTTGAGAACTTCAGCAGCAGTCCCAGGCTCAAACCTCAGAAGTTTGTCAATGGCTTGGTCAGTCAGTGGCACCTGACTGAGAACAACAGCCCCGAGAACACCGTGAGCAGCCTCTGCAAAGGCTGTATCAGTCCAGTTGGCGGAGTTTCCAATTGCTGCTGTATAGAGCTCATCTAGATTGTCGGAAACTCCAGCAGATAGGACTATTTGCAACCTGTTACGTAGTTGGAACCCCTGGATGAATTTACATGCCGTGGATGCCCAAATAAATAGACCACCAGAATGATCTGCCAAGGTCTTGATAGTCCCCTTGTGAGGCCAATCCATTTGTAGGCCAGCCTCTTTCCTGATTGTTTGCATGCTATGTTGAAGATATACCATGATGTCATGTTTTGTAGCGGATGTTCCAATGTCAAGTGATTTGGTAGTTATGTTGGGACTGTCAAGGTCGGATTCAGCTCGACTAGTGATAAGGAAACGGAAGATGACAGGCAGCTTTGGGAATTCATTGACATGTGGAAGCTTGGCATTATGGGAGCAAGCTTGGGGAGCTCACGGATCAACTGTGGGGCTGTGCGTATATTACGTAGTGTACGCGCGTTCACGGATCCTCATCTGTTTGCCTTCGTACCACCACCTTCTGTGTACTTACCAGGCCAAATGTTCTCTTGCTGTGTCGTTCTTGCTACCTGGGTCCCCTGCCGCATAGTAAATTCTCTACATGACAATCACAGAGAGCAGACGTTCACGAGATCCCGGATCTCCACATTCATCCAGGGCATCCAGAATAACAACTATTGGGCCAATAATGTGGCCCTCAGCAGCAGTGAGAGGCTCAAGCAGCAGTTTTTTAACCTGTGTCTCAATTGCTGCTGTAGCAATTGATAGATCATCCCCAGTGAAAAGTCGGTGGAATGTATTGTGATCAGATGAGATTAAATGTCGAGCTGGGTCATCCAAAGTGATCATTCGAGATAAGTTGCGAGCATCCCTCAATTCATCTCTTTTTATCACTCCCGTCGCCTATCTTTTGCGCACTGCCGGTGCTCTGGTTTCGCTAAGTCAGCACGCGGTGAGGCATACATCACGCTGTTGTCATGCATGTCATGGGCTGACTTGGGCGTTGCAGTGTGACATCTGCCAGCGTTCTTTTCACCCACCACTACCCTCTTCCCTTTCCCCTCCCGCTGCGGCCTTCTCCCTCCCTGCCCGCTCCCCATGTGGCCACCGCACGACCATGGCTCGAAGCCTACCCCAACCCCTTCTCCTTCCTCACTCTCGCATTGCCGACGGTGTTTCCTTGTCACCGTACCATTCCGTCATCCGCCCTCTCCTTCACTCCACCACCATCCTCTGCACTCCGTCCTTCGCCCAAGCACAAGTCCTCTGTTCCTCTGGGCCTCTGTCACCCGTCATGCAGATCTCCACCGCATCTCTGTGCCACTACCCGCCGTTCAGTTCCCAGTCAGTGCTCGTCAAGACCTTGTCCATAAGTTCCAGTTGCAGGCCCATTTCAGCTCCCGCTCCCGCACCACCAGCACCACCTGCACCAGCCCCCAATCCAGTGCCCGCCCCCGGCGTGGGAGCCGCACCCGTACCCATTGTTTCGGAGGAGCCTGATCTATTGTGAGTTTTGTACTTCTTTTACGCGTGCGCTCGCTGACAAGTTGTAGTGCTGGTATCATTGTTACCCCGCCAGCTCCACCTCCCGTCACAACGGCAACACCCGTGCCTGCACCCGCACCTGCACCCGTCGTCGTCTCGAAGCCTGGTGCAAAAGAAGCTTTGCAGAACCCCACCACACTTACTGCACGGTACGTTATACATTGTTCTCCTTCATATTTCTCTCATGTCCAGTCTGCAGGAACCTTTGTCTTGCCGTCTGGTGCGGAGGTCCGTGCTATTCGGGACACGGTTGGCCCCGATCCGGCTGTTGATACACTGGCTTCAGCGTCTGGATCTTCTGTGGGACAGGAGGGTTCGGGTATGGTGTAAGGATGGTTACCTGCGCGTGCCAAGGATATCGTATGCAATTTATATTAAATACTGTACATTCAATTTCAATCCATTCCACATTCGCACACTCTCTCTTTACAAACCATCTCGAAGCATTCCAACGTATTCTCTCGACGCCACAATACCTCACGCTATTATGCGTGATAGATTGAGATGGATTATGCAAATACTCAAACTATCACAGAACAGCTCGTGCCATACCGCAAATTAGTGCAAATTTTTCAGATGGTTTGAGAAACGGTGAAATGGTTTGAAAATCTCACATTTCATCTCGTTTCATTCCACTCCATTCTGTGGACTTTTGACTGGAGATCATCTGCAATTGCTCGGCAGACTGCTTCCCTGATATGTGAATTCGACATTGCCATGCTGTGTGCAATTGTGCATATGACCCGGCCGGGACTACTGCCTGCAGGATTATTGCGGTCAAAAAACAAGAATGCTCCGAGGCGGTGGATACTCCGAAAATATTCAGATATGGTTGTTGAGATCGCACTCTTCCCAGCCCCAGCAACAGCATGCAGCCAGAGAATGTTGCTGCCTGGTGTTGGTGTTGTGAGCCAGTCAGTGATATTCTTCAGGACATCTTTACGGGTGCCTTCAAGACATCCAGGCCGCAGTGAGGCATCAACAGTTGAGGGGTTGAGGGCTTTCAACTGGTCTGATTGCACTGTGGGTGTGTTAACATCTGAATCATTCAGATTAATGTGACACATACCCAGATTGTCAACAGCAATTACAAGTTTTGCAGACACAAATGCAGTGTGCATACCGAGGCCACGGTCAAATGAGGTCTTGAGGTTGGTGAATACTTCAGATAGGTCATCAATCTTCTGACTTGTATTAGACCAAGTGGTTCAAAGAAGTCGCTCTGTGAACAAACATTAGTAGCTGAAATAATTGTCTGAACTCCTCCTACCTGTAAAGCCGTGACCATGATATTCACGAATGAAGATGGCACATTCAAGTGTCTGCTTCGTGATTTCCATAACAACAGTGTCAAGATGCTTGATTTTCTGAGGCAGAGATTCCACATCTTCTGCAAATGAATAGACCTCAATCATCGCTTGCATGAGTTTCAGAACTTTTCCGTCTGTGTCCTGCTGCTCCCGCACAGTCTGTGGACCAAATAATTAAAGTACTGGACAGAATTGGAACACATGTGTGGACAGAGTAAATGGCAGTCAGTATGTTCCACGCTGCCTGAGCATATGGACTAATCTTCAAAAAACATCAGCTAGGAGGATCAATTCAGTGGCAATTTTCCACACCTTGCTGACTTGATCTCCAACATCAATAATGTGGTCAAGTCGTGTGAGGAGCACTATTAGCTTTGCTTCAATGCTGTCTGTAGTCATGACTGGATGGGGCCCCCGAGCTGCGACATTGTCCTGGGTTTTATCAATCACACCTCTGACTTGTACTGGTGTGGCTTCTGTCATATGCACAACAAGGCTCACTACATGCTTCCCTTTCAAAGGCTCCTTGACACCAATGAGACGAAGAATTGCTGCTCAACTGCTTCAGCGAATTGCCACCGATGATAAATCAGGACATTACCTTGTGCATTGGGATCGGCGGTGCACAAGTCCAACAACTCGTCAACCCAAATAGTCACCGAACCCAAGCAGGGGTCCTTCGTAATAGATGCATCATGGAGAAGCTCGAGCAATATCGATATTACAGCTGTAGGGTTGGCCAAGGATCTACGGCAACGGTATTGAGTTTTCCTGCCCGAACAGAAGCTCCGACACACATCGGTAAAACTTCGTCCCATTCAGGGGCCAGGGACCTCTTCACGGTTTGCGTTCGCCCAATCGGCTCGCCATTGATGAATATCTTCACATAAAGACTCGGTTTTCCTCCGTGCAGCTGGCCAGGGTTCCATTGGATTTCGTGCGCGCTTCGGACTAGAGTACAAATCACGAGTCAATCGGGTTCGATTGGAAATGGTACGGCTCACCACAAAGCGAGTACAAGACCGACATGGTGGAATAGAGCAAGGGGAAAGATAAGCCGTCGCGCTGCCGTCACCCATGTGGACAGTGTGACTGACGTGCGAGTCGGGTGACCGTTCCGCGGAGCCGTGGCATAGTGTGGCATCCAATTAGCGTGGGATTACTGCTTCACGCCCTTGTGACCTCCTCGCGAATTCCTAGAACCCCGCCCAGATCCTCTTGAATCTTGTGCGGGAGCCAAAAATGTTCAAGGTTGCTAGCGTTTCGACATTGGACAAATGCCCGTAACTCGGTTTTGGCGCCTGTTGCAATTGTGTACTGGGGGCAGCACAGAATATCCGGCTTCAAGCGACGTCAAACCGAGGTGATTAGCGCGGCATGCGCACTTCAACCTGCTAGTCACTGCATTCAGCCGGTCTCTCGGCATGCCAAATTCTAGTCCTGCCGAGCCTGGCTAGTAACGCCTAGACAGCTTAGCCGAGCGCCTAGACACTCGGCTAAGCTGTCGAGGCGCTTGCCGGCCGCCTCGGCGAACCTAGATTTTTGATGTCTAGGCCCATCGAGGAGTCGGCTGAATGCAGGGAGTGATGGTTCATCCAAAGTCAAGATCAGGCCACCAGGAAGGCGCTAAATTTCACCAACGGGTGAAGCCTGCGACGGAATTGAACCACACTCCGCATTCGACACCCCATGAAATACAAAGATATCGCGCGTTCGTTGTGGGGCTCCGCACCCAAAGTGTGTAGCTTCCCGTGTTGCATGTTCCATCCGGCTGCAATCTCGTTGGGAACGAGTTCAACTAGGTAAGATGAAATGTCTGTAAGCTGAAAGGGGGCCAGCACTACTACTTGGAAGGAACAGGGATGAGGATTTCCGACACAGGGAGCAAGCTGGTATATATCCCTGGCCGGTAGAGGGGAGGACTCAGATTAATTTAATCGGCACCAGGAAGATCTGAATCAGTTGTCTGAGAGCCTGCCAAAATAAACCTGTACTTTTCTTCCACAGCTACGCTGAGTCTGACCAGGACGGGCTGCGTGCGATCCTCATACGTCGAAAGGAAAGCATCAGAGAGGGGCTTCAGAGCTTCTCTTCACTTTCAAACTCTGGTTTTGAAACGGGATTGAGCAAGCACATTCAAAATGTTCCATCCGCACTGTGCCTTGGGCGGGGGATGAGCACGTCCTAAAGCCCAAATAGCCTGCAACATCAAACCAAGCCATGGGAATGAAGTGGCTGGCATGAACTTGATTGAATAATGACGGCTCGGAATTTGAAGATAACTGGAAGAGGGAAGGACTCGGGCCAAGCAGTACGTCGTGCACTAGTCGCAATCAAAACTAGTACTGACAAGCACAATTAAAGGTTGTCCCATCCACATCCACATTACTCTGAGGGGATGCCACGGAATGACCTATGTACCCTCGTTGGATCGAGCAGCGCGTCCACAAAGCCGAAGGGTAAGCGAGGCCTATCCTATTGCAGGTGTCTGGAGTGATGAAGTCGTACTTGAATCGTATAAATCCCTTTGCTTCTCCAACTGGTCCAACACGCGAGGAACTCAAAAATTCGGGTTTGACATCCAATGCTCTAGCCTTGCATCGAACAAGGGACTCCCACTAATCTGGTCCCAAGTATACAGCTGAATGGATCATTGGGGGAGCCACTCCACACCAGGGCTTTTTTTAAAGAGCTGATTCGGAAGCTACAGGGCCTAGCATCGGTCGATGTGGTCCCCCTCGATTCGGAAGTGCGTCGTATTTCGGAAGAAGAGGACGTCATGAGGGGACTCGTTTAATTCGGGGTTAACGTTGGGTCTTGGTTTTGACAGAGCTGGTGGCAGAACCGAACAACAGGAAAGCCTCCTGACGCAGAGTGACCAGAATAAGCCCATAATTCAACATACCTTAGACTTGGGTCCATATTGATCCAGGAGTCATTCTTGCTGGAATGTGTTCCAGAGTTGGATCAAGCTGAAAGATAGACCAGTGACTGTGTCTGTGTATGATATGTCGATAGACAGACCAGTCGATCTGAGTTTGAAATTGGAATATGCACGGCATCCCATAACGGGCGATTTGTAATCTCACATCAAACTTGCCTAGCAATATTTCTACTGGACAGAAATGTCTCAATTAAATCTCAACCAGGGCTTAAATACTTCAAGGCATATACTGCCAACTTTCTGAATATTTTTGGGCTGTCCTGCTCCTAAAATTGAATGGCTGTCCGCATTGCGTGCGGAGGTGATCGCCGACCATCCGGCAAAATTTTGATTATAAATCGTCCGTTATGGGATATCGCGCATAATCCAATTTCAAACTCAGATCAACCAGTCGCTATATCCGGACT